>OX465122.1:4901896-6374864 GCA_949987565.1 Luidia sarsii
TCCTCCTCCTCCTCCTCCTCCTCCTCCTCCTCCTCCTCCTCCTCCTCATCCTCCTCCTCCCCCTCCTCCTCCTCCTCCTCCTTCTCATCCTCCTCCTCCTCCCCCTTCTTCTCCTCCTCCCCATCGCGTTGGTAGGATTATAGATTATTGTCAAATGGGTGGTACCACCAGATGGAAGACTGTGAAGGCCGTACATCTCTAGACTTTCTACAACCAATGCGCGTAAGGGCTTCGGGAATAATCCCGTGTAGTTCAAGTTCTATCCGTAGCATTTAGAGCCGGACAGGCAGAGGAGTAAACAATCAACCGTAAACCAAGCACCTGCATCCGATGAGTGCCCCCACCCGGCAAAGATAGCTGACTATTTGAGAAGACCCAATCTGAGTTCCGGATACCTCAAATGGTAGAACTCTATAGTACATTAATCACAGCGATGGCTTCAAATCCCAGTAGTCAACATTTCTTTTCATTTACATTGAACATTGCCTTATTGAATTTCACACTTGGCATCAATATCAATCGTCAATAATAGAGCTCCATAATGACTGTGGAAACCCAAACAAAGGGAGTACAAGCCTATTTAAAAGAGAAATCATAATCATATTTGCACTGATGAAGGGTCTACACGCTCATTTAATTAGAGGTTAATGGATGTTTTCATTAAAGAGTTGGGGGCTTGGGGCCTTGAACGAGACAAAAGCCAGCAAACGGATTAACTAAGAGGTTACCTAGGCCAATGGAAGCACTAGTAGTTATGGCCTCCATTCATGTCAAGGCCAGTATTTTTGCCAGCATGTTAGGCAATAGGTTTATAACAGCAACATGTACAAATGATACCTTTATCCATGTGAATAATTATAGGCTGGTAAAAGGCCCAGTAGATCTCAATGGTACTCCCACGAAAGGTACTATCATATACCATACTACCTACATTGAATCAAAAAGCTTCAAACTCTCGACATAAAACATTAATATCTTTAAATTGCAAATTTAATTGCATCCTTGGCAACAAAGGGTAAACTAAAAATATATATATTAACCACCAGAAATGCGTCAATCACTGGGTAATTTTCCTGGAACATTAACATTGTACGTCAATATGGAACCCTGAATTTAAGCAAAGTGTGCACTGGCTACATATGTATATGTACAGGTGTGTTCAACTACTAGCTAACAGCTTTT
Source organism: Luidia sarsii (assembly GCA_949987565.1). Taxonomy (NCBI): domain Eukaryota; kingdom Metazoa; phylum Echinodermata; class Asteroidea; order Paxillosida; family Luidiidae; genus Luidia; species Luidia sarsii. The sequence continues at coordinate 4,903,079 of OX465122.1, forward strand.
GGAAGGGCCAAGTTGTCATTTATAAAAAATAAAAAATAAAAAAATAAAAAAGTGTTAAATTGCAAATTGGAACATTATGTTGTAGTGAAAGATTTATTGCACAAAGAACTACAAAGGTGCACTATTTACATATCCACTTTCAGTTTGAGTACATTTTTATAAATCAAATGTTTTGTCTGAGATAAGAAAATTCAAGGTGAAATAATTGACATAACCCTACAGCACCGAATTCCCTTCTCCTCTCTTACACACAAATCGTCTGGATGAGACATTCAGTGCACAATACAGTACATGTTCTTTGGGACAGGCATAAAGACAAACCCCTCTATTTTTGTAAGTGGTGCATTACAGAAATCAAGAACTCGTGCAACCTTTCTCCTTCATATAAATTGATTCAACTGAGAGTCTTTGTTTTTACAAATATTTGTCTCATTTGAGAAAATGTATGATTAATTATATGCAAAAAGTGTCAAACTGCTTCTGAATAAAATGACCCAAAAGCAAACAGCAAAACATTAGAATTGCCTGACGTATCAATCCTAGAAGGACCTTACCCCGAGCCAGAATGATTTTTTTCCACTTGATTTTCACCATTTGGGAATTTGTTTATCACATTAGGGAATGTTGTCACGTTTCTTTCTCAATTTCCATAAATAATGAAAATCCATTTCAAAGGAGGGGAATGTCAATGTTAATTTCTACTAACATAGTATTCTACATATCCATCTAATGTATCCAAAACTAAAGTGATATACAAAAAATGTTGCAAACTGCTAAAATTACCAAAATGCAAATCATAAAATTTAGTGGGCCTGACGTTTCGATCATAGCAGGACCTTTCTCAAAGGCAGAGTGACAAGGACAACACAGATACATGTACACGAAGGAAGGGGGAAGAGAGTGAATAGGACACGGATGAGAAACAAAGGACAAAGAGTAAAGCTGGTAGGGTGAGATCAAAGGGAAGGGCAAGGAGTAGGGTAGGGATTAGTGAGAGGAGGGGGAAAAGATCAAAGAGAGAAAAAAGTTAGATAAACTAGTTATAGATATTCCTTGGTTGCCTACATGACTGCTCTCAAAATCCGCTCTCTGCAAATCAACTGGATGAGAGCATGAGCAATGGTCGTACAAGCACTGTCCTGCTTTCTGACATAAATACTCTCTTTTCATTGGCAGAGGCTTTGTTTCTTAGGAAGGCAGCTTATAGTTTCTATATATATGTATTCATATATATGACCACATCATTACTTTAAAGAGAGGATGAGGGTAAGAACACGTTTGGGTAGAAATACACTTTTCTCGTGAAGAACCTGTGAAAAAAATGCTTTCAAAAAACCCTTTGTAGGCCTATATAAATTATTAAATTATTATAATTATTAGTATTACATTGACTACTTTCTGCTTGGGTGCCTGGTAGCAGATCCATTGTGCCATTTCCCATTCACAGTCATAGTTGTGGATATAATGTCTCTATTCAGCACCTTAATGTACATGTACATGTACATACTGCTGCCATGTGGCATGATAGGCATGGGTGGGGGTCGTGAATCAAATTCTATTAATGTAGGCCTACAGAATAAAAACGTTTTGAAAAATTACCAGACATTTGACAAGTCTGACTAGATAGGCTTACGTCCGTATCTGAGTACGATAAGCGCAAAGGCAAGTATTGTTTATCCGTCGCCTTGGCAACAAATGGCCGCACACGACTTACTTACAATCCGTTATTATTGTACAGTAAATGACGCTGGATGGAAACGCCCTTGAATATGAAGTGTTTTTGTCAATGGTTACAAAAGTGGATCGTGGAGGCCAGGGATGGGGAGGAGGAAGGAGAGGATCCCACAGAATACATGTGCACCATTCCTTTTGATACAATTTCGGTTAAAATAGTATACCACTCAGCATTTACACAATGTTTATTCCATTTCTTCATTATCAAACAGTATATCAACACATTTGTTGAAATTATTTGTTTTAAGTAGAAGGGTGATCAAAGTCAAGCGATATGTTGTTGCTGGTGGCGACGTAAGGCGAGTGCGACCAGGTCTACATCGGCGAAACCGGCAGTCCCATCGTTGAGAGGATCAAGGAGCATCAACGCGACGTGAGACTCTCCCGTGTGGACGGATCGGCGGTAGCCGAGCACGCTTGGGGAGCTGGTCAGCGCCCCAATTGGGACGATGTGCGGTGTATCGACCGTGAGCAGCATTGGTACACCAGGCGTATCAAGGAGGCCATCCACATCCGAATTCGCCGATACAACATCAACCGAGACAGCGGCATTGACATCCCCGGTTTCTGGCTCCCTACCATCAGACGCCACGACCGCCGACGCACATTCTTCAGTTGCAGCGCGCATTATTCAGTTGCAGCGCACATTCTTCAGTTGCAGCGCACATTATTCAGTTGCAGCGCACATTCTTCAGTTGCAGCGCACATTCTTCAGTTGCAGCGCACATTCTTCAGTTGCCTGATGAAGGTTAGCAGTTAGCAACCGAAACGTCGCCACCAGCAACGACACATCGCTTGACTTTGATCACCCTTCTACTTATCTGCACCACCGCGATGAACAACCCCTTCATTTTTATTTGTTTTTATTATACACACATGCAGAAACACAGTTGTCTAGGTTATGTAGAATCGTATGCATTGAGTGAGCGTAGACGCTATACCTCGATGTTTCCAGCCACGTTAATTGGTGGCTTGTTGCTCATTTCGTCGCGCATTAATTTGTGCATAGATGCGATCAATGCGATTTGTGTACGCGTTCTACGTACATCTATGTTGTGACGCGGTGAAGTCGAGTTACCAAGGTAACAGGGCAACTTGCAGTTCTCACCCATTTTTTGTGCCACGTAGCAAGAGTAGCAGACAGGGAAACACATAGCCAGAATGCCTGAATAGGTATAGAATCAAGGAATAAACAGTGATGGATGCAGCACACTATTTCAATACATGGCTCATCGAGCTGATTATCATACAGTGTGGACCCGCAACTTTGTTTTAGCAAGGGATAATTGGAGTCTAACTACTAACATATTGTAGTATGAGCGAACCTGGGGTTGAACTTAACTTAGTTTGTGATTCTGATCATATAGGGTTTTAAATTTGGCCCTGCTTGGCTTTCCAAAAACCTTGCAGAAATTCGACTTGGACGGATTCACATTTTGGGGGTATAATATATATCAGGGTAATTAGAAGAAAAGAAAATCGGCTAAGAACACACAAAAGGTGCATGGAGCATTTCATCTTCGCTCATTCACGGCGAAAAAAAAATGTCTAAACATGTTTCAAGTTGGAATCGATCGCAATGCGACCAAAGAAATGTTGCTACTGAATTATGTCCCAGTCAGCTCAACAGCTTTTTCTTTGAAGGATTCAACGCTCAGCATGCTGAGGTAGGATAAGCGGCAGTATTAGAGATGTTTTTGTCATTGGTCTCTGTTAAGTCCCTTTACAGCACTATCTTTCGCTGTCAACTTCGCTGCTAACTTTGGAGTTAGACGTTGACAGCAAAGTTGCGTTCAGACGCTAGCATTTTTGCTTATAATTATGGCGCAAGCTGCGCTATGGGATGTGAGGTGGCGTAAGTCTAATATGACGTTGCTGTTGCTAGCCTAACGCGAGCATTAGCCTTGTCCAACGCGGTTTCTCCGGTTCAGTATGCAATATTGAGTACGCAGTCTGATTCTTTTTGGAATAACAGAGAAGAGATTCATAGTCGTGGAGTGGGTTTATATTTCGGATACGGAACAATTGGTGTGTACATTTTTTGTTTTTAATAATTAAGGAAACTTTGGTGTGAATGAAAGGATATCAACTCTATTAGATGGTTTTTAGCGTGCTCATCTGATTGTGTGGGCGAAATGGTACGTGTTGTAGATATATGTATTCCTAAAAACAGGTTCAAAATGCGGTGAATAAACTGATGATACGAACCAAAAACTGTTTTGTGGAAACCATTCATTGTCTTTGAGACCCAACCTGCATGTTTCCTTAAAAATCCTCTGCAATCTATAACACCATCATCAGCTCTAAACTTTCATCTAACCTTTCAACATATAATGCAGCCAGTACAGCTATACCGAGTCTGTTTCGCCTCTCTTAATACGTCCAAAGAAATAACACTTCATGTTCCTTTGTCATGTCCCTATTCTCAGAACACGGGAATGTACATTTTAATTAACTGGAATGCAACAAGTCAAAATACTCGTTGCAAAATCTCACTAATGTACTATTCCAGCTCGAGTCACCAAGCATACTTTTCGCATTTTCTGGGAATAGGCTAAAGATTCACCGTATACATGGGACCGTCCATATATCCTAACACAAGGAAGTAGACTTTAATGAACATTCTTTACGAGCATGGCCATTGGGTTTCCTATAATTACTAGAAGTGTCAGCACAGCTCGCAGACGCAAGCTATGTAGTCTGCCCACAGAGAACGACTATATGTATATCCAATGCACCCACTTGTAGCATAGAATGCGGATCACGAAAGGCTGAAGACGATCATGTGCATTTGTGTGTGCACAGAGTGCAAAGAATCAAACATAATATCAACTAAAGGTGATATACAAAAATGTTGCAAACTGCTTACTGACTAAAATTACCAAAAAGTAAATCAAAAAATTTAGTGGGCCTGACGTTTCGATCCTAGCAGGACCTTTCTCAAAGGCTTTGAGAAAGGTCCTGCTAGGATCGAAACGTCAGGCCCACTAAATTTTTTGATAATATCAACTAATCCACTGCCCCTTCATGAGACATCACTGGTCCCAGCTGGCACATGATATAGGCCTACCTTGATTTACCTTCACACTTCATTTGTTGGTTTTTAAAACTTAAAATTATTAGGAGCTCAGGGTCTATTTCTATCCAGTAGAATTATTGGTGGTAGGAAGTAACTAAGGGAACCTTGGGCTTGTCCTTGGGACCTGGTGGCTTTTGTTTTAGTGCCGAACTTCTAGGAATGGAATAGACTTTAGCAATGGAGTTCTTCACTTGGCGAGAACTACAGCCTCTACCAACCAAGTTACTGGCCAATACACGTGTATGGCGGCGAAAGTCATGGACGTATGAGGGGATTTGGGGAACCAAAGGTCTGAGAAAAGAGACAATGAAAAGAGATATGTGTTCCGTAGGTGAACCATTGCCAGAGATGATGGGTCTGCCTGGGTTGTTGGCCTTGTGAATTTTCGGGAGAAGGTAGAATCTGGCAGTTCTACAATTGATCTGTGATAGAAATCTGTGTGCTTTTTATTCAAATGATCTCGTGATCGCATGTCATCCAAAACTTCCTGAATTTGCTCTGAACATTTGCCAGTGGGGTTAGAGTCCAGACATTTATAGTCCTGGGGATTGTTGAGTTGGCGATTGGCTTCATCAATATATTTTTGGCGATCCATGATTACTACGGCTGACCCTTTATCTGCTGGCTTGATAATGATGTCACTGCGGGAACGTATAGAGTGTTGAGAGAAAGACGTTCTTCCCTAGGGAGATTGTCGTGGGGCTTACGGGTAAGATGAGAGGAGTTGGAAACTTGAGAACTGACTGCTTGCACATACGTTTCAAGGGCTGGAACACGGTTCTTGGGGGACCCAGGTGCTTTTTACACGGAAAGGTTCTTCTTTACGGGAGCCAGAATCGAAGAAGAACTCAGTCAGACGAAGTCTGCGGTAATACTCAGTGAGATCTTGACTGAGCATTACTTTGTCAACTTTGGGGGGAGTTGGACAAAAGTTCAAGCCCTTGGAAAGTAACGTATGCTCTGCGTCAGTTAGAGAGGAAGAGGAAAGGTTGACAACAGTGTTTGTTGGGGGTAAAGGTGTAGACTGGGGACTGCGTCTGAACCGGTTGTGTCTGCGTTTTTTGGCAACAAGGCCACCAATCTTCTTGTTTCTCCTGTCAGTGAGAACAGAATTGAGGTTAGAGAGACCTTTCTCAATCTCATCACTGAGATCCTTGTACTGGCTTTCAGAACAGCTGGAGCGTAGTTTGGAGTCCAGATTAGCAATGTCCTGGTGGACAGCCTGAAGGGTGATTTCACATTGCTCAGATTTCACATTGCTCTTGTAGATTTTGTAATATTCAGTATGTTGGCGAGACCAAAAACACCCTCAAAAAACGGATCTATGGCCATAGGTCTACCATCAAAACCGGTAAAATGGACACCCCTGTTGGGTATCACTTCAATCTCCCTGATCATTCGATATCAGATATGAGTGTACTGGGCATAGAATCACTTGGTCACCGTAGTAATGCTGTCCGTCTTAGCCGTGAGAAAATGTGGATGAAGCGTCTTCGGACTATTCAACCATGCACATGGTCTCAATATCCAGGAGGGTAATGAGTAACACCATGCAGCTTTCTGGTAATCCTTCTTTTGTGTTCAGTCCTTCACACTTCTCTCTTTAATCTTTCCCCCGCTTGTCACTAATCCCTACCATACCCCTTGCCCTTCTCTTTGATCTTTCCCCCTCCTCTCACTAATCCCTACCCTACCCCTTGCCCTTCCCTTTGATCTCTCCCTACCAGCTTCACTCTTTGTCCTTTGTTTCTCATCCGTGTCCTATTCACTCTCTCCCCCCTTCCTTCGTGTACATGTATCTGTTTTGTCCTTGTCACTCTGCCTTTGAGAAAGGTCCTGCTAGGATCGAAACGTCAGGCCCAGAAGAATCATTGTCAATTTTAATAAAAAATACTTGGAAGTACACAAAACCGCAGTGTTAACTATTTCATCGGATAAATCCTAAAACCTTCTGAGAATTAAGCTGACAAATTAGATTACACTTGATGTACTAGGGGTTCTTACAACAAGGCCTTTTTATATCAGGGTAATTAGAAGATTTTTTAACAATTCATCTAGCAACAGCAACCTTTGCTCATAATGTTTGTTAACTTTGCAAAAGCATTTGAGAGTGTGGTACGAGAAGGTCTATGGTACCTCCTGGCCGTCTCTAATAACTGGTATCACAAGATAGTTTGCCGCTCCCAATAGAGACAGACCATTCGCATTTTCACAGCAGTTTCTGAAGATGGCCGCACAGCTGCTGCCATATAATCAATGCTACTTCTCCTCAGGCTTCAGTTCCAGACCCTTCTGTGGTTTGCAGTGGTTGTGAACGTACACTATTATACTCCCATCCGCATCGCGCTGCTCTTGCATGGGAAACACTGTCAGAAGAGATGATGATGACCGCCTGCATACAGTGATTGGCGATGTATTATGAGGCTTTCAATAACGGCCCTGCTTTAATCTCTTGGCTATTGTTATTTCATTGACAGCGTGACTGCATCATTTTGTGATGGCTTGTTGATTCAGTAAACAATTGACAACGCCATGAGACCCCGTGTCATTGAAAAGCATTACCATCGCTCGCCTATGAGCAATATCCATGTATTGATCCTCTTTGAGTTTTGCTCTCAAGGCTATCAAGAAGACATGTCGGAGTTCAGTTGACAAGAAGATAGCGTCCAGCGTTCGTTGTGTCAATATACAGTGCGTAGAATTTGGGCTCCATCAAATTTTGCCTGACAGTTCATGAAGGCTTGCATAGATAACGTCTGCCTCCTATCGCTAGGAAATTAAGAAAAGAAACAAGCAGCCCCCACTTGTCCAATTAAGAACAGGGCCAAATTCATAAATATCTCTAAGAACGGAAACCTGTTATGCATGAATGCTAACCACATTCGAATGATATGCATGAATGCTAACCACATCCGAATGTTATGCATGAATGCTTACCACATTCGAATGTTATGCATGAATGCTAACCACATTCGAAAGATATACATGAATGCTAACCACATTCGAATGATATGCATGAATGCTAACCACAGTCGAATGATATGCATGAATGCTAACCACATTCGAATGATATGCATGAATGCTAACCACATTCGAATGATATGCATGAATACTAACCACATTCGAATGATATGCATGAATGCTAACCACATTCGAATGATATGCATGAATGCTAACCACATTCGAATGATATGCATGAATGCTAACCACATTCGAATGATATGCATGAATGCTAACCACATTCGAATGATATGCATGAATGCTAACCACATTCGAATGATATGCATGAATGCTAACCACATTCGAATGATATGCATGAATGCCAACCACATTCGAATGATATGCATGAATGCTAACCACATTCGAATGATATGCATGAATGCTAACCACATTCGAATGATATGCATGAATGCTAACCACATTCGAATGATATGCATGAATGCTAACCACATTCGAATGATATGCATGAATGCTAACCACATTCGAATGATATGCATGAATACTAACCACATTCGAATGATATGCATGAATGCTAACCACATTCGAATGATATGCATGAATGCCAACCACATTCGAATGATATGCATGAATGCTAACCACATTCGAATGATATGCATGAATGCTAACCACATTCGAATGGTATGCATGAATGCTAACCACATTCGAATGATATGCATGAATGCTAACCACATTCGAATGATATGCATGAATGCTAACCACATTCGAATGGTATGCATGATTGCTAACCACATTCGAATGGCATTCGAATAATAATAATTATTATTATTTTTATTGCTTAAAGACCGCCACATATACATGTAGATCCCAACAATCTGTACAGAGCCACATTAACAAATAAAAATTAATACCACAAATAAAATTAAGAAGTTAAAAGTATAGCTGCTTGGACAGATGGTCTCATGTCATCTTCTTGTGATCTTAAACAAAAGGCACTAAAAATTATAACCCCCAAAAATGCTAAAACTGCTGGTTAAAAAAAAAAACGTTAAAAACCTCTTAACATTTTCAAAGTTGTGCAAAAAAATATATGTAATAAGTGAACTTGTTTTTATCAAGTCAAACAAACAAAAAATGAATAGCTGACTATGATCCCTGGAGATATACGGCAGTTAATGGTTGAACTTTTCCTTCTGATTGGCACCACGACCTCGACAAAAATTAGTTAACTATTTGGGAAGGTCATCATATAAGAGCTGGATGGTGCTCATATGGGAGAGGGCTGGTACGTTAGTACATAGGTCTTGGGTTCAAGTCCCGGTCCAGTCAACCTTATTTTTATCAAGCGAGGTTTTTTATATTTTGGTTTTAAGCAGCGCTATGACATTGGCCTCTGAAATGCATGGAAATCACTGAAATAAAAGGAACCATGCGGTGTAATATGTTCACATCGAATTCTATTTTAAATATTCATTTTATTAAAGGCCCAATACAACATTGGTACAGGTCAAACGATCGCCACAGTTTGTGTGTTAAACCATTAAGCATCCCAAAAAAGCAATCGATGCTTGAGTGAAGATTTCTAGGGAAGTACAGCATCCCAGACTCGATCGGAAACATCGCAATCAAACAACCAGATGATACCGGCTGAGGTACTTCAACTACACAAACTTGTTCAGTGTGTGACCATACCAGACCTGGTTGGTCACTGTTATTTAAATAGTTTTTGTGGTTTCCTGCAGAGTTGCTTTCCTACCTGCTACTTGTGGCAGTTGCATTGTTAAGTTCCCCATTGTACTGTAGTCTGCTGCCTGGCTGCATCTGGCTAATTCTTGAATGCCAGTACACCTGTACATTGCTCCTTACTATTATTGCGTACTTGCTGGCAGGCTTGGAGTTCTTTTGTTGCAGAGCTGGCATGGGCCCTATATAAGACAATTGTGTGGGGACCATGGTCAGTTCTGCTGTTCTGACTGATAGGGCGTGGTTGTATTTACCGGTAGCTGTGCCTCAGCACATGGGCCATGGTGTTGTGTAGTGTTGTCTTGCCTGGAGTCCTGTATTTTATCAGGTATTGATTGTTGATTTTTAAATCGTGCCTCGTTTGGCCATTTTTTATGCTATCATACACCTGCATTTAAACACCCGTTTGTGTTTATGCCACAAACGGTTGTTTTTTTCTCTGAAATAAATTAAAAATCATGGTTTGTACTTATAGCTAATCTATTTTGATTCCTCGGCCTCTGTTGGTAAAAACTTAACCCCTATTTCCTTAATTTGATACCACTTGGTTACAAGTGTATAACTTATGGTCCTTGTATCTGCAGATCACAGATCTATATGTATGGATGTCTCTGGCCTTTCTGGAGATGCTGAGGTATTTGTTGATTCAGTTTTAAACAAAGATTTGAGAGATTTTGTTCCATATTGTAACATGTAGGTGGGGTTTTTCCTCAAAAAGGGATTAAGCCCGCAAAGGGAGGGAGTTTTCCCCAGCCCTGACATTCCTTTTGACTCTCTGGCAGGGGCCAGTAGAGTCCACATTGTTGGGAAGTTGCTACTTTGTGTGGGAAGGAACTGGGAGGAGGGTTGCTAATTAGCATAATTATTCAAGGGGTATTGGGTTGGGTATAAAACCATGGTGGCAGTGCATGGGCGTTGGCCAGTCACATTTACCACCATGTGAGGAGGTTGGGGCAACTGCTTTCTGTTGAGGGTTCTTCCGTTTTATCATTTCAAGATTGAGTTAAGTATACTTCTTATGTTTGATTGGCAACCCTCAGCCACTTTCTGGTACTTTATTTATTTCATTTCTGCATTTTGAGTGCAGGCCACACCAGCCACTGAACCACCACCTTACTGTACAGGCAGCCGTATATTTTATCATTTGTCCCCTCTGCTTTCTACTCCCTCCTCTCCTTCTCCTTCCCTGTCCCTTTGCTTTTCCATAGTTTATTTCATGGGGTTTTCTTGTCCAAATCATGTTAGCTTCATCTCCTTCTGTTTATTTATACATTGTATATCGTAATAATTTAATTATTCATTAAAACCCTGGAGGGCCCTCTGGAACTTCCTGTTGCCATGAGTGATGTTTTCTGTAGTTTGACATGCAGTTAGTGCCCGTCTGGGCTACCCCACAAATTGATCTGGTGAGCAACTGCTCCGTCCGTTACAAATTTGGTGGCAGCGGTGGGATAGATTACATTCTTTTGGGCTTATAAGTAGTGTAGAATAGAACATGGCATACAGGAAGACTTCTGGTATTGGTCTTTCAGAAACTGAGGACGAAACAGTTGAAGCAAAATCTTTAGCTAATGCTAAGACTGTTAAGAATGAAATTGCCGATTTGGAAGCAGAAATAAGCTCCTTGTACAGTGAGGTGGTGCTCGGTCCAGCTGCTGAACGGGACTCACTAGCCGTCGGTTCCCAAAATTATAAATTACCTCCGCCCCCTGGCCGACCGATAGCTAGTGAGCCCAATCTGAGAAGAACTATGTTCAATGAGTCGACTCCAGTAGACTATGTGACAATACGTAGAAAGAAACCTATAAAATCAGGGACACCTAAGGGAAAACAAGATTATGTTGAACGCGTGCAGCCACGCATTCCCGCCAACTATGATGGTACCTCAGATTTTAAAGACTGGTTTACACATTTTGAGTTATGTGCAGAGTTAAACTGCTGGGATGTAGGAGTAAAGGCTAAACATTTTGCAGTAAGTTTAAGGGGAGAAGCATTGAAACTCTATCGGAATGTTTCTGATGATGGTAAAGTACACTACGATAACATGATAGGTGAATTTTGTGCACGCTTCAGCCCAAGCCATGGTAGTGATAGTTATCGTTCCCGTTTGAAACAACGTGAACGAAAAAGTGGTGAATTACTTGCAGCCCTAGCCCAAGACATTCGTCATCTTGTAGCTAATGCATATCCGGGGATGGGTACTGATAGTAAGGAGAGTGTAGCAGTTGGCTATTTTATTGATGCGTTGCGCCCAAAAACCATTCGTGCAGAAGTCCGACGCGCAAACCCATTAACACTACAAGCAGCGCTCAAGTTGGCCCAACGTGAAGAGGATATACTAGTCGCTGAAAATGACTTCTCTGAAACCCCACATCGTTTAGCAGCAGTTAAAGATCTTAAGGTAGCAAACATTCCTCAAGCCACCATTGAAAGTAGAATGACCAAACTGGAAGAGATGGTTGATAAACAGGTCAAAATAGTTCAGGAACTAGTAGATCAGCGACTCAGACGACAAAATGTAATTTGTCACAACTGTGGGGGAAAGGGCCATGTGAAGAAATACTGTAAAGCACCTCCTAAGGCTTCGAGTCAGGAAAAACTAGGCTCGGTTGTATCTGGGGTCGACATACAACCAACTCAATTTCCCCAGACCCATAATTTTCTTCACCACTCATCCATGTTTGTATTTGTTTCAGTCTCTGGTACTGGTACTAAAATGTTAATAGAAACAGGATCATCTCAAACTGTCATAAGTTCACAAGTCTTTCAGTTACTTCCAGAGAGTGTTCGACAACAGATGGTGTCATGCGAGCTTTTGATGACGACAGCAACGGGGGATCCTCTTAGAGTTGATGGCAAGCTACCAGTAACCCTACAGCTGGGTCGACTGAAGTACCATCATGATGTAGTTGTGGCAGACATTCAGCCAACAGGGATACTGGGGATGGATTTTCTGCAGTGTCATGATGGTACCATCAACCTAGGAAGAGGTGAGCTCTTAATAGATGGCGTGGTTATCCATGGTGTTAAAGAGTCAGATTCACCTGTCTGCTGCCGTGTTGTTGTCGATCAGACTATGACTGTTCAGCCAGGCCAAGAGTCCATACTGCCGGGCAGGGTGTTAATGAAGAGAGGAGTGCCCACTTTGGGTTTGATTGAACCTACAACAAAGATGGTGAAGCAAAAGGGTGTGCTGGTAGCACGAACACTGGTAGACACCTCAGGAAATTCTGTACCAGTCAGAATTCTCAACATTCAGAATGACCCCATAACCATCTATAAAAACACTAATGTTGCACTATTGCATCCAGTTGATGATGTTACAGAGTCTGATTTTAGAACCACTCCGTCAGATTTTGAGGACTCCCCAGAGATTGAGGACCTAATCCAACGTAGCTCTGCGAACCTAACTAAAGAGCAAGGGGAGCAACTGAGAGGACTTATAAGGGACCATGCTACGATCTTCCCCAAGGACGGCAGGCTGGGTCGAACACAACAAGTTCACCACTACATCGACACAAACAACCATCCCCCTATTCGGCAGCGGGTCAGACGGATTCCCCATCATCAGCATCGAGATGCTGCTAATCAATTTCAGGACATGCTTAAACAAGGTGCAGTGAGTCCATCAGACAGTCCCTGGCTATCCCCTGTAGTCTTGGTTAAAAAAAAAGATGGCTCTATCAGATTCTGCATTGATTATCGTAGATTGAATGATGTCACGCGAAAAGATGCATATCCCCTTCCAAGAATTGACGATAGTCTTGATTCCTTACATGGGGCCCAATGGTTCAGTACAATGGATCTTGCAAGCGGATACTGGCAAGTTGAGGTGCACCCAAACGATCGCCCGAAGACTGCCTTTTCTTTTGGCACAGGATTATATGAGTTCAATGTAATGCCCTTTGGTCTTTGTAATGCCCCAGCAACTTTTGAACGCCTCATGGAACGGGTACTTACAGGCCTCCACTGGGAAGCGTGTTTGGTCTACCTTGATGATGTAATAGTATTTGCTAAGTCCTTTGAAGAGCATCTTACTCGTTTGAACCTGGTTCTCAACAGATTGGAAGATGCTGGTCTAAAGTTGAAGGCTAAAAAGTGTTCTTTCTTTCAGACCGAAGTCCTTTATCTTGGACATATAGTTTCCCAGAGAGGTATTTCCACAGATCCAGAAAAGATCCGGCAGATAGAGAATTGGCCAATACCAACCAGTGTGAAGGAGATCAGAAGCTTCTTGGGTTTGTGCTCATACTACAGACGATTTGTCAACAATTTTGCTCAAATTGCGGCCCCATTGCACCGTTTGACGCAGAAAGAGGTGGGTTTTCATTGGTCGGACGAATGTGGAAGAGCCTTCCAACTTTTACGAAGAACACTTGTAACTTCACCAATACTGTCCTATCCAGATTTTAGTAGACCATTCATTATCGATACTGATGCCAGTGGGGAGGGTATCGGCGCAGTGTTATCCCAGGAGGTTGATGATAAGGAGAGTGTAATCTGTTATGCTAGCCGGAAATTGAGCAAGTGCGAGCGAAGATACAGTGTCACCAGAAGAGAATTGCTCGCAGTAGTCACCTATGTTAAGCATTTCCGCCATTATCTGTATGGTCGGAAATTTACAGTTCGAACAGATCATGCTTCTTTACAATGGTTGATGAACTTCAAGGAACCTGAAGGACAACTGGCACGCTGGTTGGAAGTTTTAAGTTCATTTGACTTTACTATCCTACACAGACGAGGGCTGAAACACCAAAATGCTGATGCTCTCTCCAGATACCCTCATGGAGACAAGGAGGACTCTAAAAAAAAATAATTTAATGATGTTACATTCACCTCCCAGAATTTGCTGTGGGGTTTTTCTAGTCACAGGTTGGGAAGGCAGTGCCGTTAAAGAAGCTCAGGGGAAGGACCCAAGCCTTGCCCCGATCATTGACTGGCTTGGAGCAGAAGTTGACAGGCTGTCCGGTAAACATTTTTCAGGACTTTCTCGCCAAACTAAGTCACTATGGTTTCAATCGAAGCAGCTTAAGCTTGAAGACGGTTTGCTCATCCGCCGCATGATAAAAGGTAATGGGTCGTCTCTTTGGCAGCTGGTAGTACCTGCCAGTTTACAAAGAGAAGTACTCGAGCATGCTCATAACAATCGCACAGGCGGCCACTTGGGCCAAGCGCGTACTTTTAAGAAAATCCAGAGGAATTTTTACTGGGTAGGCTATCGGAGGACCGTAGAGTTGTGGGTAAACAGTTGCAAGAATTGCCAAAAGAGAAAATCGCCGAAACAAAAGCATAGAACATCACTGAATCTTGCTCCAGCTGGTGCCCCATTTGAACGCATAGCTTTGGATGTAATTGGCCCACTTCCAATGTCCCAGACTGGTAATAGATACATACTTGTTATTATGGATTACTTCACAAAGTGGGCTGAAGCGTTTGCACTCCCTAATCAACGGGCTGAGACAGTTGCTAAAGTATTAGTCACTGAATTTATATGCAGATATGGTGTACCTCTCCAGATTCATAGTGACCAAGGTTCCAATTTCGAATCTACACTTTTTAGTAATTTGTGTGTTTTGCTGGGTATAGATAAAACCAGGACCACAGCTTACCATCCACAATCGGATGGATTAGTGGAACGATTTAATCGAACTTTGGAGACTATGTTGAGTATGTACTGTAAAGATGATCAAACTGACTGGGATACTAGTTTACCGTATGTTCTTATGGCATATAGAGCATCACAGCAGGAAACCACTGGGTTTACACCGAATAGTCTTATGTTTGGTCGTGAGATTAATTTGCCTTTAGACGTTCTTGCAGGTAGACCACCAGACGCGCCATTCTACTCGCCGCAGTCGTACGGTCTGCAAGTCCACGAGAATTTGCAACAAGCATTCGAGGTCGCACGGAAACACTCGGAGGGCGAACAGAGACGGCATAAGAGACTTTACGATTCGAGACTCCATGGTAGCCCATACAAAGTCGGAGACAAGGTATGGCTCTACTGCCCAGAGAGACATGTGGGATTGAGCCCGAAACTCCGGAGCCAGTGGAAGGGTCCATGTGAGGTCTTGAAGAAGTACTCCGAAGCCAACTACCTGATTCAGGCCCCCAGCGCCTTCAAGCCACGGCGAGTGGTACACTACGACCGACTCAAACCCTGCATTATGAGAGATGGCGAATCTCCAGACCTCTTCGGAGGTGCTATCGGATTGCAAGCTGCAGATGCTTCCGATGGAGATTCACGCTGTTCCTTGGAGCTAGTTCCCGATGGCACTGATCACGTCATTGGAGAGGACTTTGCTGCTTCGAACACGGATTGCAACAACGGCTCTCATGCTAACGCCAATGAGACTGTCATGGACTATGAGAATGCGGTGTATGTACCAGACTCGACTGCCGGGGATCGTTATTTTGCAATCCCAATCACCGACCAAAAACTGCCTACAACAACACGTGGAGGACAAACACGAACTGGTAGAGTCAATCGACCTCCACGATGGCTGCAAGACTTTGTTACATAAACCTGGTGGGAATTAATTGAGAAAATAATGTTGTGAAGTGATGACTGTATGCCATAAGTTCATTTCATCTACCCTCAAATCAAATTTAACCATAATATCTGATGCAACTGGGATGCTGTTGGTGTGGTTTTACCTTGGCAAGAGATATTTGTTCTATTAAATCGAAATTTCTTTGGAACTTTTTGTAAAAGAAAAAAACAAATGAAAGAAAAGAGAGGTTGTACAAAAGGTTATCTTGAAAATTATAAACCTACATGTATGTTTCATTGATGTTATATGACAGCGAAAACAAATTTGGAAATATGTTTAATGTAACCTAGCAATTGATGAGATTTTTTTAGGGGAATATGTATATGAAATGATGTCAATTTTTTGTGTGACACGGGGCGTGTCCTCCTTGAAAGGGGGTATTTGTAACATGTAGGTGGGGGTTTTCCTCACAAAGGGATTAAGCCCGCAATGGGAGGGAGTTTTCCCCAGCCCTGACATTCCTTTTGACTCTCTGGCAGGGGCCAGTAGAGTCCCCATTGTTGGGAAGTTGCTACTTTGTGTGGGAAGGAACTGGGAGGAGGGTTGCTAATTAGCATAATTATTCAAGGGGTATTGGGTTGGGTATAAAACCATGGTGGCAGTGCATGGGCGTTGGCCAGTCACATTTCCCACCATGTGAGGAGGTTGGGGCAACTGCTTTCTGTTGAGGGTTCTTCCGTTTTATCATTTCAAGATTGAGTTAAGTATACTCCTTATGTTTGATTGGCAACCCTCAGCCACTTTCTGGTACTTTATTTATTTCATTTCTGCATTTTGAGTGCAGGCCACACCAGCCACTGAACCACCACCTTACTGTACAGGCAGCCGTATATTTTGTCATTTGTCCCCTCTGCTTTCTACTCCCTCCTCTCCTTCTCCTTCCCTGTCCCTTTGCTTTTCCATAGTTTATTTCATGGGGTTTTCTTGTCCAAATCATGTTAGCTTCATCTCCTTCTGTTTATTTATACATTGTATATCGTAATAATTTAATTATTCATTAAAACCCTGGAGGGCCCTCTGGAACTTCCTGTTGCCATGAGTGATGTTTTCTGTAGTTTGACATGCAGTTAGTGCCCGTCTGGGCTACCCCACAAATTGATCTGGTGAGCAACTGCTCCGTCCGTTACAATATGCCGTCACAAGAAACCGTTCAGGGGCATCCACATATTGCATGATCATCAAGTTACTGATGACGCATTTCCAATATCCCGAACAATCATGAACCATTATTCTCAGGGAAACGTGAACTCATCTAAAAGAATTAACTTTCAACTATTGTCGAAAGCTACAGGTGTAGTAGAAAATGCTTTTTGCATTTTTGCAAATCAATTAAGGGTTTTTCAAACGACCATTGCTTTAAGCCCTGCCAAAGTTCAATATATAATAGTTGCTGAATGCTGCCTCTATATAATTATACTTAGTTGAAAACAATGAACACGTGTAAATGGGTGATTGTGACATCGAAGACATTGATGATTAATTTACAGCTGGAGCAAGGAGGAATAATCCCCTTTAAGAAGGCTGCAACGGATCTCAGGTCGAAGCCCGAGAGCAATTTCTTACCAAGGAACAAAGACACCAATTAACAAAGTAGACCTACTTCAATTCACACTAAGGATCTGTCCCATGGCCAGAAATCGTTTTTCGGTCACAAATGTCAGAGTCCATTTCCGGGTCACATCTTTTTAGTCTGAAACCGATTTACGAGTAATGCGGTTCGAGTGTGGGCTAGGTATGTCAACAGGCTCCCTAGTCCTCCAGTACTTTCCTCAGGTAGTAGCCGTGTCGCACAGTGAGCGCGCTTGGTCCGCACTGTCCGACATTGTTTAGGCAGCTAGGGGAGCATGTTGACGTTGAAGAGCGTGTTGACACCGAGGAGCTGCACATATGTATGCTGACCCATTTTTGAAAATCTCGCCATTTCGAAGGGAATTTTTGTTCACGCCACCTTAGCATGTTGTTGGATGTAAGAGTAAAGTTTGGGACATGACATGGTAGATTAACATTGTATGACCTTCCAAATTGTTTTTCGTAAATCAAAATCTTTAACTCTACATATATAAAAATGATTTGAAAAATGACCAGACATTTTGCCAGGTCTGACTAGATAGGCCTACGTCCGTGTCCGAGTACGATGAGCGCTAAGGCAAGAATATTATTGTTTATCCGTCGCCTTGGCAACAAAATGGCCGCACACGCTTTACTTACAATCCGTTATTATTGTACAGTAAATGACGCTGGATAGAAACGCCCTTGAATATGAAGTGTGTTTGTCAATGGTTACAAAAGTGGATCGTGGAGGCCAGGGATGGGGAGGAGGAAGGAGAGGATCCCACAGAATACATGTGCACATTTTGGGGATCTTAATACACCTCTGTTTTATATACCGCTCAGCACACTCTGGCCTTGACCAAGTCGTTGGTCGCCGGTTTAGAAATCCAAATCTGTGCACTATTGCCCACTCGTAACTTGCGTGCTTATTAGGTCCATGTCGTGTGCGCGTTTTGTCCTAGTCTTGGGCCAAATCGTTAGTGATCGATAGTGGATTGTGAGTGCGTTCTCGATATGGACTCGTCTCAGAGACATTATGAATGCTGTGAATCGACCCCGTAATAATTTGTTTTAGCGCGCCCTCTTACGACATACTTTGTCCAACTTTGCTGGCTCTCACTAACTTCGTCTTGGGAATCCTGCACTGCTGTGGGCGTCGCCGTTTTATGTAAATGAACCGTTACCATGGTCGTGATTTGCATAATCCAAGTCAATCATCGTTCGTACCGTGTCAACTTTAAACAACATGGCGGATCTGTATAAACAACAACCTGCCAGATAGTGTCTGGTTTGCTCCAAAGAATTCATCACATGTAATAATTATTATTCGTTAAAATAAAAACACGAAATTGCCAGAACATCGTCGGTCTTTTTTGTACAGCTGAATCTCATCACATTTGTGATTCTTGTAATAGAAAAATTAAATCTTTGTCGGAGATCCCAAATGAAGTACGTAGTCTGTTTCGTCAAACTAACGATAAACATGCACACTACTACTAGCACTAGCAGTAGCACAAGTGCAAGATGCAGCAGCCATGTTGAAGACCATTCCAGTGCCAATCAATCTTAAATGTCAACATTAAAGGAGCTTTCTTCAAGGCAGCGAGGTCCAGCTATAGGATCGAAACGTCGGGCCTCTAAATGTTTGCGATTTGCATTTGGGTCATGTAAGCCAGTGAGCAGTTCATAGCATTATTGTGTGTGCATCTCTTGATGCTAATATGAAATGCAATATGTCAAGCAAAGATTGCACGATGGCACTCAAATGGAATGACAGTATTAAACTTGGGCAACCTGTAAATAAAGTACGACATGTGGCTCAGAAAAGAGCCGGTAACAACGTCTTGTACTCTGTCCGTCGTCAGGAGATTGATATCATTATGTGCTGCATGGTGTTACCGCAACACTTCCAAACATTCAAGTCTTAACATTACCTTACTAAGCATCATTTCCAAGCATCATGATCAGAAAAGATGAACTAAACGAATAACTATAAAGAGAAGTAGAGTTCCAATGCTTGCAACAGAGCACAGGGATTTTCCGCAAAGAAACATCATTCAATCAAGGCGTCACTTCATATTCTGCATTTCTGGCAGAGAAAACTAATGAGGTTTCGAAAAGCAGCTGCATGCATCGCACGATCATCTTAGCGTCCACTTTAAGGCCCTCTACAACATTGCTAAAGGTCAAGAGATTACCGCACTTAGCATGTTAAACATTAAACATACAAAACCACTCTAGTGAGATTTGTGCTATAGCTCAAACGATAACCTAAAATTGGAGAAAAGGGTAAAAACGCCACTTTTTTACACCGACCTGTGAGAAATGAATCGAATCAATTCGATTTATAGAGCTCTATAAATAAAGCTCTATGGCCGTTTTCCAAATGAAGGCTTAAGGTCGGCCTTAGGCTTCGGTTATATTGATCTTACTCGTTATAATATCGCAGGCATCTAAAATCAAGCGTTTGGCCCCAGTTTCTTGGTGAATATTCTGTACCTATATCAAGCCACCAAACCTTGAAAGTCGGAAACAATAGATTTTCAGGTTTTGTCAGACGGAGACGAACGCTGAGCCCGAGCCTAAGCCTTCATTTCGAAAACGGCCAATGATTAAATTCGTAACTATCGCCCTCAGACGATTTTTAAGAGACAATAGACGACTTTCCTTTCTGAAATACTACCCAGTTCCATATTAGATAGCGACCAGTTTTCGATATTGACTCGCTACATTGTTTGTGGTCCGGTTGGGTTATTGTGCTATCTCGGCAGTCTCATATCTGGTACAAGCTGAGCGGATACAGAGGTCTACGCCATTGGGAAGATCGGGAATCATCTATGTCCACATATTTCCTTCTAATTTTACACAGATTGTAGATGGTCATGAGAGAATCCCCATGTTGAAATCTTACGGTCTGGGATGCTGTACTTCTCGAGAAATCTTCACTCGAAACTGATTGACGAATAGTTTATAACTTGCGAGAAATAAATTATTTCTTACACTAAAGAACGGTGCGAAAACCCTGACGGTTTTTTGCCGTACTTTCTCAGATTTCTATTTACTCTACTTTCTCAGATTACAATTAGAGCTAAAACCTTCGCAGGATTTCTTTTTGAATGTTTAATGGTTTAACACGCAAACTGTGGCAACATTAAGACCTTCACCAATGTTGTATGGGGCCTTTAACCCATTGGAAAGAATCCCAGCTGCACCGATGTTGCGCACGTGAATAAGCCCTCAAGTACAGCATGGACCCTCATGAAACAACTGCACGGATTCCACCTTGATGTCATTTCCTCATTCAAATTTTACTTGACCACTGATATCAGAAACAAGACCAATTCCTGCAGTGCATTTATAGTTGCTTTATTTACAAGTACTTTGTCAAAAATATCATTATAAATCAAATGTATTCTAATCTTGACCCTGGCATATGGCAATAGTGTTGCAGTGATGAATCCAAACCATATTTTGGACTGGCAGACATTTTGTGAATACTTCTTGATAGCAAACATCTTAACATGCAATGATTGTATTACAATAAATGTCTTAAATATTCATCAGTCGGTTTTAATGACGACATTTTAGGTGGGTTAGGAACAAATCATCATTTAATGAATAACTTTGGCTTACCATTTTATGTTCTTTTTTGGCAAATAATCATTGTTTGATTTCAATCTGAAAAAAATATATATTCATGTACTGTTATACTATACTTAATCCAAATACTGCTGCAAACTATTCATCTGCTCTGCCGTTGTTATATTTTCAGGTAATTAAAAATGAACATCAACTCATTAATTGATTAGAACACACTGGAAACAGCATGTCGCCAATACGTACAGAACATTGCCTTATTGAATTTCACACTTGGCATCAATATCAATCGTCAATAATAGAGCTCCATAATGACTATGGAAACCCAAACAAAGGGAGTACAAGCCTATTTAAAAGAGAAATCATAGTCATATTTGCTCTGAAGAAGGGTCTACACGCTCATTTAATTAGAGGTTAATGGATTTTTCATTAAAGAGTTGGGGGACTTGGGGCCTTGAACGAGACAAAAGCCAGCAAACGGATGAACTAAGAGGTTACCTAGGCCAATGGAAGCACTAGTAGTTATGGCCTCCATTCATGTCAAGGCCAGTATTTTTGCCCGCATGTTAGGCAATAGGTTTATAACAGCAACATGTACAAATGATACCTTTATCCATGTGAATAATTATAGGCTGGTATAAGGCCCAGTAGATCTCAATGGTACTCCCACGAAAGGTACTATCATATACCATACTACCTATATTGAATCAAACAGCTTCAAACTCTAGACATAAAACATTAATATCTTTAAATTGCAAACTTAATTGCATCCTTGGCAACAAAAAGTAACCCCAAAAAATATATATTAACCACCAGAAATGCATCAATCACTCATACAGAGTATAACAATCTTAGCAAAGTGTGACCCATTCTGGTAAATTTTAACTACACTACACATGGATTAACTTTTGGTGGATAACACAATTACATAAACATACATGTACACAATTGGTCATGAATGATTCCAGAATCCTGGTGTTGCAGAGGAAAACAATAATTGATTTTATGTTACACTACATGTATGTCTGCATACTCGTATAGATTCAAGATCTCTTTTTTCTGTACAATGATTGGGAACCTAGTCTTGCACTGTATATTAAAATGTCCAACATCTTGTTCATACTCGTGTAAAGTAATGCTGTATAGGTCTGAGGGGTACTGTGGGATTGCATGTTAGTAAAATTGGGGTAATTTTTAAGTCGCATGGGAATTTGATAATAACATTGATACAAATGGATCCAAAGATATCAACAACCAAAAGGTCTTCTTAAAATATCTCGCAATAGTACAAGCTTCATATAAAACTGAAAAAGACTAACTACTTCATTCTTCATTTTTGTATAGGATGACATATTACAGGCTCTGACAGAGTTTGAACACACAACTTCAAGGCCAATGTCATAGAGCTGCTTAGTCATGATTACCTGCTAAGCATGAACAGACTTCAAGGCTTGAATCGCCAACCATACCTAACATGATTTGTATCTGAATTTTGGAAGCCTAGCATGGAACTCATTTGGATAGCATTCAGTTGATTTAGTTTGATCATTGGCTGGCAACCTGCTCTTTTTAAGGAAGGCTTTTCAAGCTTAAGCAATGTCAGCCCTTAAGTGGCTCAATGATATCAGACCCTGATGCTTAACTTGACACACACAAAGCATGATAGTCTGAAGATGCACAGATCAAATCAATGCAGGTGGTGCTGGCTTAGATTTGGCACAAAACTTGAATTTGGTAAAGATTATAATAAGATAAACACAATAATATTAGAGCTAAACCTTAAAACAATATTTTAATCAAACTGACAATAAAAATAAAATCTGTAATAGCACACTTTTGAAAAAACAAATACACATGTAGATGCACATTTGGAATGGAGAGCATCAAGTGGAAAATCACATTGAGTTAATCACACCATGAGGCACTGGTATGATTATGTACTTGCAACAACTACCATCTAAATTCCAAAAGATTAACAGTAAAATAAAGTTTGAAACTGCTGCCACACTGCGTGATCACATTACTGTGATGGCTAAATTGACAATAAATCAATGCTTGCATCTGAAGAGGGAGGAGAAGTAAACCTGGAAGATACACTGCAGTTAGTGGTTCAGACTGGCACCCCCATCCCAGCAAAGATATGCAACTATACCTGGGAGGCCCAAGCCTGAGGGATGGATAGCCCAAATGATGTACCCAGGCTAAAACAAAAGTCCCAGTAAAATTATATTTGCTTCAAACAATCAAAGGAACAACTGGCTAGAAACCTTTTTACAAGTTCAAAGTCAGTTTTAACTTTATTTGTTTTACTTTAATTGAAAAAGCTGCAACCACTTTGTGTAATCCCCAAGCTGCTGTAGCCAGGTTTACAACAATTGGTTGTTTGCATCTGAATGATGTTCCCTGAGGATATACAGCAATTCATTGGTTAAATGTTTCTGACTGGTGCCCACACCCTGGCAAAGACTAGATGACTATTGGAGAGGAGCACCATCTCAGATGGTGAGAGCACTGTATGCAAAACCAGAGGTCTCGGTTCAAGCCCTGGTATAGTCAAAGTTTTCTTTGCCTTGTTTTTTTTTTTCACTTCATCTGTTTTACCTGTGGTTGTGGCCATTTAAAGCATTTGTCAAGTTAGAATGCAGCTAGACACCTATGCATAGAAATACATGCAGAATGGGTACATGGCTAATAACATTAAATTTAATTACCCATTGTTACTGTCTGCTTAAACGGCTAGTGGTTATTCTGTAGTCTTTATCAGTGCAAGTGCCAGCACTTGTTCATGACCATACAACAGCTCATTTTCTGTACATATTGCTTGAAAGATGATGTTACTTTGCAGCATATTACACACATACAACATAAACAGCCCCAAGACTTCCAGTATGACTACCATTTTGCAATGCGAGGATGTAAGCCATTTTCCTGTATCATTGACATTGTATGCCTATATGGAATCTTGAATGTTAGCAAAGTGTGCACCAGTAACATATATATGAACAACTGCTACATTGTAGCTAACAGCTTACACTGTGAAAAGGTTTGCCATTTGTAAATAAAAAATTGGAAATTGCAAATTGTATCATATGTTGTAGTGAAAATGTTATTGCACAAAGAACTGCAAAGATGCATTATTTAGTTGTCAACTTTCAACTCAAGTACATTTTCATCCATCAAAGGTGGTTTGGTTCTTCTAATGCAAACAAGGAAATGGTTCCATCTTACTAGTGAACAGCCAGGCATCTCCACACCTTTTGTTTGTGGTGGGACTGTTTAGCCTACTAGTGCATTTGGTCAGTCAGTGTTTTTTCTCCATTTACACAGATTTGATTTCATTAGGACAAATCTGCAAATGTTTTGTCTGACTCCTAAACAGAGATAGGCCTATGTGAAACAGGAAGGGAAGGAAAGGGAAAGGTTCTTAGGAGAAATGAAAATTCAGGGGGAAAAAATACACTTAACCCTAGAGCAGCAGATCATAGCCAATGCCACCAGTATAAAACATCAACATGTAATACACATACATACCCGGTTCTTTAAAACTGTGTCAGAAAGAGAAATGAAGCCAGAGTTGAAGTGATGGATTTGAGATGAGCTACAATGTAGGTCCAGCATGAAGGTACATGGTTGCAGACTGCACTGCTTACAACAGTGGACAAGGCACGAGCCTAGCCACTGAACACTAACACACATACGTGCATGCAAGCCCACAGGAACAGGGGAGCTGAGGTGACTTGCAACGTTTATGATGGGTGATGGAATGCACTACAGCATGCCCTCTTTATAACAGACAATAAAACACACCATGTCAGGAGAATCCATCTTACAAATCCCAGCACCTCTGACAAAAAAATACTGAGTTCCCACGGGCATGCATGCAAGCAATCATCACTTTATGCATCAGCTGTCTTGGGACCTACCCTTCAGCCTCATAACTCTGCCTTGGCCATTTCCCTCTGCTTCTTCATGGCTGCCTGCTCTTCCCAAGTTTCCCTAAAGGTGACAGCAGCCTTGCCAAATTCATGTTCCATATAGCGTGGGTCCTCAGTGAACCACAAAGCCAGTGCACAGCGTCGGCCTGATATCACAGCCTTGACACCATGAAGGTTCTCCTCGCCAGCAGAGAAGCCAACCAAACGACCACATCTAGGTGTGAGCTCGGACTAAAGGCAGAACACAAAGAGAAAATTGACAGAGGATCTGAGTAGAGCAAAGTGATTATTCTACAGCATTTGATATTCATGTGTTTGAAAAGAGAGGTCTGGTCATACTCATGCCTGTATTGGGATGTGAATACATGCCTTGCCTATCTGAATGCTGGGAGGTATTAGCTCGGATGGATGTGAATGGGCAAGGATGTCGATGAGCATGGGAGTCGATAAGCATGCATGTGGATGGGCATGGGTGTGGATGGGCATGGGTGTGGATGGGCATGGGTGGGGATGGGCATGGGTGTGGATGGGCATGGGTGTGGATGGGCATGGGTGTGGATGAGCATGGGTGTGGATGAGCATGGGTGTGGATGGGCATGGGTGGGGATGGGCATGGGTGGGGATGGGCATGGGTGGGGATGGGCATGGGTGGGGATGAGCATGGGTGTGGATGAGCATGGGTGGGGATGAGCATGGGTGTGGATGAGCATGGGTGTGGATGGGCATGGGTGGGGATGAGCATGGGTGTGGATGAGTATGGGTGTGGATGGGCATGGGTGTGGATGAGTATGGGTGTGGATGAGCATGGGTGTGGATGAGTATGGGTGTGGATGAGCATGGGTGTGGATGGGCATGGGTGTGGATGGGCATGGGTGTGGATGAGCATGGGTGTGGATGAGCATGGGTGTGGATGGGCATGGGTGTGGATGGGCATGGGTGGGGATGAGCATGGGTGTGGATGAGTATGGGTGTGGATGGGCATGGATGGGGATGAGCATGGGTGTGGATGAGTATGGGTGTGGATGAGCATGGGTGTGGATGGGCATGGGTGTGGATGGGCATGGGTGTGGATGGGCATGGGTGTGGATGGGCATGGGTGTGGATGAGCATGGGTGTGGATGAGCATGGGTGTGGATGGGCATGGGTGTGGATGGGCATGGGTGTGGATGGGCATGGGTGTGGATGGGCATGGGTGGGGATGAGCATGGGTGTGGATGAGCATGGGTGTGGATGAGAATGGGAGTAGATGACCATGGGTGTGGATGACCATGGGTGTGGATGGGCATGGGTGTGGATGAGCATGGGTGTGGATGGGCATGGGTGTGGATGGCCATGGGTGTGGATGGGCATGGGTGTGGATGAGCATGGGTGTGGATGAGCATGGGTGTGGATGAGCATGGGTGTGGATGAGCATGGGTGTGGATGAGCATGGGTGTGGATGAGCATGGGTGTGGATGAGCATGGGTGTGGATGAGCATGGGTGTGGATGAGCATGGGTGGGGATGAGCATGGGTGTGGATGAGTATGGGTGTGGATGGGCATGGGTGTGGATGAGCATGGGTGTGGATGAGTATGGGTGTGGATGAGTATGGGTGTGGATGAGCATGGGTGTGGATGAGCATGGGTGTGGATGAGCATGGGTGTGGATGAGCATGGGTGTGGATGGGCATGGGTGTGGATGGGCATGGGTGTGGATGGGCATGGGTGTGGATGAGCATGGGTGTGGATGAGCATGGGTGTGGATGAGCATGGGTGGGGATGAGCATGGGTGTTGATGAGCATAGAGGCAGATAGACCAGTACACTCCTACCTGAAAGGTTAGGTTAGGATGAGCAAAGACAAACTCGCCGCCTTCAAAGTTGTCATTAAGGTAGAGTACTCCACTCCAGTCCCGCCATGTAAATGCAGGAGGGGATTTATGGCACACTCCCTCTGCATCCAAATGGCAGTTGTCAGCATGAATGGGGTGGCTAAGATCCTTCCTGCTTGGGGTAGAGTCTGGAGACGCAAAAGGAAGAATGATGACATCATCACCACTGCAAGGCCATCAACATTATAACAATGAGAGTTTGCCCCATACATGTAGATAACACAGTATGCTCAGTGCTTTGCCTGATTGCATGCTTGGAGAAACACAGGCCACTTGGACAGGTTTGTGTTGCCTCTGATTAGGGCAAAATACATTCTCACTGATGAAAAATCAATATAAGACTAAGATGATGGATGGAACTGCATGTTATTGTATTGTGAATTCTGTCTAAGATGTATCCAAATGATCAACAAAAGCCTGAGTGTCACATGAAATGATTCTTCATCATAAACTCGCCACTTTTACAACCTGGTGAATCTATCCACTCAGTAAAGCAGTCAAGTTTTGTGTAGAGAGCTCTTTGAAAGTGCAGAGCATTTCTTTAAAGTGTACAATAGCTTGTTTCTTAATGGATAGTGTAAAGTGCTCTTGTGATACAGTGGTCTGAGAGGTTAACAGCATAAAGTGAGACTGAATTCCATCTTGAGGTGAGACTCTATGCAATTGTTATATTCAAAAAGGTTTCCTAAAACTGCCGTCACTATACTTCAAAAGCTCTAGTATTTGAAACTGATCCCAGTTAATGCACAGCATATATGTGACCCGGAACAGCGACATGAGGAATGCCTGAAGTATAAGTATCTTCACAATTCGATTAAAAATCAATGTCCAAAGGATTTTTACAAAGTCTGTCTCGAAATGTTGAAAAAATGAGGATTTCGGGGGAGTTTTTGTATACTGTTTTCAAGAAAATGGAAAGTTCCTGCCTTTTGGAAGCCGAGTCGTGTCGAAAACTCTTTACAGAATTTAGACTGGTGCTGCTGTCTTGTGTCTTATACCAAATGAACGAGCGAAGTCCCCTTGTACTATTTGCAACAAAGGTCACACCGTCCTGACCTCGTATACGATGAATACAGCCGTTAAAACACATAAACAAAGGCCCTGCAGCGTGTGAAGAAGCGTACTTGATACTAAGGGTCGGACGTTTAAACGTTTAACCGTTTAAACGAAAAAATGAAAAAATCCGTTTAGAGATTTTTCTAAACGTTTAAACGAAACTTAGGGCCTGCTGTTGAACAAAGTATACGGTAATTAATCTGGGTCATTTTTTTTTCTGAAGTTGCTCCGAAAGTGTCTTTCCGAAACACTTTAGCTCCGCCGGTCAAATCAGACGAACTCTCCATCTGATCAAGCCAATGTGGTGACCGCTGCGCGCACGGCAGAGGAGGCGGTTTTGTGTGTCTGTACTGTGTGTGCCGCCGGCCGCCTGCTCAACTACATGTACAGTACAGAATACAACACGGGTGCGCCGCTCATCATATGGTGATTGTCCAATCACAACCTTTCATGGCACGAGAGTGATGCGTCCCTATCGCGGTGCTTTTCAATTTCATGCAGCCAAATCACACTCGAATAAAGAAAATAGAAATAAGATTAAGAAGGCAAACGGCAGGCAACAAACAATTATTGTTTATTCCTACGGCCGGGTGACGCGCTGTTGGGATTTGAAAAACACCACTTCATGCCCATGCTATTTGTTTGTATTTCTCTGAAATTGAAAAGTTTACCGCCTGCCCGCCTGCCCGCCTGCCAAATTCACGACGGCAATTGCCGTCATGCTCTCACCAATTGCCGCAGTGTCCTTATATTTGGAGGATTTTCACGGCAACGAATTGCCGTGCCCTTTTATAGCACATTGCTGCCATGCGGCCCTTTCGGCCGACGTGTTAGTTGGGCCTTGGAGGTAGGGGCAGATCTGACTGCCGGCCAGCGCTGGCGTTAGCACAGAGCGCAAGACCGCTGTGTGCAGCACACATGGAAGCTTCACCGTACCGTGCGCACTGCCAGCTAAACATTGCGCAGTTTCATGTCAACGAACTTTTCGTCTGTGGACATCGCTGGCTGTACCAAACAACGGGTACCAGCGGTAGTTGGGAGCGATTTACGTTGCACGATAGATAGATTGCGCAATAACACGTGGTTGGGTTGCGTGTGAAAGTAGAATCACAGAGCTGTAAAAAGCTTGACAGCATGGACTATTCCATTAGGCTTAGAGGGGTATGACTTTATACATTAATAAGCTCTGATAATTTCCTCGTTTAGGGTGGACCTAGCTGTTTACAAATCCATCTTTACAAAACATGTAGGCTATTGAAAATTCTTTTTTTTTCTTATTTCCCCGGAAAATCTATTTTCACATAATTATTTTTGTCGTCAGGATGACTAGCACCCCTGCCATACTTGAATGGTACAGTCCATGTTCCGTGAGAAGGCATGTTGGCGGCTGACTAAAACCTATTTTGGACGTCATTTTTGAGGTGGAAAAACAACTTTTTGGGGCATTATGGTCCCACAGAAACGATATCATTTGTGGGAGACCTAAAACAACGCTTTGGTGCCCTCAGCGTCTATTTGCAAAGCATTTTAAGGTACTAAACTAGTCGTGCATTAAAAAACTCGGTTGTTAAACAGAAACAGAGCTGACATGCGGTGGCCTTAGTTGTTTGTGTTGGCCAAACGTTTAAACGTTTAAACGGAAAAGTGAAATGCGGTTAAACGTTTAGCAAATTAAACGTAAAGTCCGACCCTTACTTGATACGTCACACGGAAATCCAGCCATTTCATTGGAGCGCGTAGCGCGCGATTACCAAGCAACGTGACATAGATACAAACATCCAATCAGCGCTTACTGATGGTTTTGTGTGCAAAACATGCCCACGTTGATTTGCATACTTCAACAACGTGCTGGCATTGCCTTCGTTCACTACATGCTTTATGGAAACTGCGTGTGTGTGTATCAGAATTCGCCTATACTCAACGGTGTGGCGGAGACATGCTTGGTACGCTTTCATGCCCAGAACGCTGCTGGATAACGCTACCGTGGATGGAGCATACAAGGCATGGAGCATACAAGGCATGGAGCATACAAGGCATGGAGCATACAAGGCATGGAGCATACAAGGCATGGAGCATACAAGGCATGGAGCATACAAGGCATGGAGCATACAAGGCATGGAGCATACAAGGCATGGAGCATACAAGGCATGGAGCATACAAGGCATGGAGCATACAAGGCATGGAGCATACAAGGCATGGAGCATACAAGGCATGGAGCATACAAGGCATGGAGCATACAAGGGATGGAGCATACAAGGGATGGAGCATACAAGGCATGGAGCATACAAGGGATGGAGCATACAAGGCATGGAGCATACAAGGCATGGAGCATACAAGGCATGGAGCATACAAGGCATGGAGCATACAAGGCATGGAGCATACAAGGCATGGAGCATACAAGGCATGGAGCATACAAGGCGTGGAGCATACAAGGCGTGGAGCATACAAGGCGTGGAGCATACAAGGCGTGGAGCATACAAGGCGTGGAGCATACAAGGCGTGGAGCATACAAGGCATGGAGCATACAAGGCATGGAGCATACAAGGCATGGAGCATACAAGGCATGGAGCATACAAGGCATGGAGCATACAAGGCATGGAGCATACAAGGCATGGAGCATACAAGGCATGGAGCATACAAGGCATGGAGCATACAAGGCGTGGAGCATACAAGGCGTGGAGCATACAAGGCGTGGAGCATACAAGGCGTGGAGCATACAAGGCGTGGAGCATACAAGGCGTGGAGCATACAAGGCATGGAGCATACAAGGCATGGAGCATACAAGGCATGGAGCATACAAGGCATGGAGCATACAAGGCATGGAGCATACAAGGCATGGAGCATACAAGGCATGGAGCATACAAGCGATGGAGCATACAAGGGATGGAGCATACAAGGGATGGAGCATACAAGGGATGGAGCATACAAGGCATGGAGCATACAAGGCATGGAGCATACAAGGCATGGAGCATACAAGGCATGGAGCATACAAGGCATGGAGCATACAAGGCATGGAGCATACAAGGCATGGAGCATACAAGGCATGGAGCATACAAGGCATGGAGCATACAAGGCATGGAGCATACAAGGGATGGAGCATACAAGGCATGGAGCATACAAGGCATGGAGCATACAAGGCATGGAGCATACAAGGCATGGAGCATACAAGGCATGGAGCATACAAGGCATGGAGCATACAAGGCATGGAGCATACAAGGCATGGAGCATACAAGGCATGGAGCATACAAGGGATGGAGCATACAAGGCATGGAGCATACAAGGGATGGAGCATACAAGGCATGGAGCATACAAGGCATGGAGCATACAAGGGATGGAGCATACAAGGCATGGAGCATACAAGGCATGGAGCATACAAGGCATGGAGCATACAAGGCATGGAGCATACAAGGCATGGAGCATACAAGGCATGGAGCATACAAGGCATGGAGCATACAAGGCATGGAGCATACAAGGCATGGAGCATACAAGGCATGGAGCATACAAGGCATGGAGCATACAAGGCATGGAGCATACAAGGCATGGAGCATACAAGGCATGGAGCATACAAGGCATGGAGCATACAAGGCATGGAGCATACAAGGCATGGAGCATACAAGGCATGGAGCATACAAGGCATGGAGCATACAAGGCATGGAGCATACAAGGCATGGAGCATACAAGGCATGGAGCATACAAGGCATGGAGCATACAAGGCATGGAGCATACAAGGCATGGAGCATACAAGGCATGGAGCATACAAGGCATGGAGCATACAAGGCATGGAGCATACAAGGGATGGAGCATACAAGGCATGGAGCATACAAGGCATGGAGCATACAAGGCATGGAGCATACAAGGCATGGAGCATACAAGGCATGGAGCATACAAGGCATGGAGCATACAAGGCATGGAACATACAAGGCATGGAGCATACAAGGCATGGAGCATACAAGGCATGGAGCATACAAGGCATGGAGCATACAAGGCATGGAGCATACAAGGCATGGAGCATACAAGGCATGGAGCATACAAGGCATGGAGCATACAAGGGATGGAGCATACAAGGCATGGAGCATACAAGGCATGGAGCATACAAGGCATGGAGCATACAAGGCATGGAGCATACAAGGGATGGAGCATACAAGGGATGGAGCATACAAGGGATGGAGCATACAAGGCATGGAGCATACAAGGGATGGAGCATACAAGGCATGGAGCATACAAGGGATGGAGCATACAAGGGATGGAGCATACAAGGCATGGAGCATACAAGGCATGGAGCATACAAGGCATGGAGCATACAAGGCATGGAGCATACATGTACAAGGCATGGAGCATACATGTACAAGGCATGGAGCATACAAGGCATGGAGCATACAAGGCATGGAGCATACAAGGCATGGAGCATACAAGGCATGGAGCATACAAGGCATGGAGCATACAAGGGATGGAGCATACAAGGGATGGAGCATACAAGGGATGGAGCATACAAGGGATGGAGCATACAAGGGATGGAGCATACAAGGGATGGAGCATACAATGCATGGAGCATACAAGGCATGGAGCATACAAGGCATGGAGCATACAAGGCATGGAGCATACAAGGCATGGAGCATACAAGGCATGGAGCATACAAGGCATGGAGCATACAAGGCATGGAGCATACAAGGCATGGAGCATACAAGGGATGGAGCATACAAGGGATGGAGCATACAAGGCATGGAGCATACAAGGGATGGAGCATACAAGGGATGGAGCATACAAGGCATGGAGCATACAAGGCATGGAGCATACAAGGCATGGAGCATACAAGGCATGGAGCATACAAGGCATGGAGCATACAAGGCATGGAGCATACAAGGCATGGAGCATACAAGGCATGGAGCATACAAGGCATGGAGCATACAAGGCATGGAGCATACAAGGCATGGAGCATACAAGGCATGGAGCATACAAGGCATGGAGCATACAAGGCATGGAGCATACAAGGCATGGAGCATACAAGGCATGGAGCATACAAGGCATGGAGCATACATGTACAAGGCATGGAGCATACAAGGCATGGAGCATACAAGGCATGGAGCATACAAGGCATGGAGCATACAAGGCATGGAGCATACAAGGCATGGAGCATACAAGGCATGGAGCATACAAGGCATGGAGCATACAAGGCATGGAGCATACAAGGCATGGAGCATACAAGGCATGGAGCATACAAGGCATGGAGCATACAAGGCATGGAGCATACAAGGCATGGAGCATACAAGGCATGGAGCATACAAGGCATGGAGCATACAAGGCATGGAGCATACAAGGCATGGAGCATACAAGGCATGGAGCATACAAGGCATGGAGCATACAAGGCATGGAGCATACAAGGCATGGAGCATACAAGGGATGGAGCATACAAGGCATGGAGCATACAAGGCATGGAGCATACAAGGCATGGAGCATACAAGGCATGGAGCATACAAGGCATGGAGCATACAAGGCATGGAGCATACAAGGCATGGAGCATACAAGGCATGGAGCATACAAGGCATGGAGCATACATGTACAAGGCATGGAGCATACAAGGCATGGAGCATACAAGGCATGGAGCATACAAGGCATGGAGCATACAAGGCATGGAGCATACAAGGCATGGAGCATACAAGGCATGGAGCATACAAGGCATGGAGCATACAAGGCATGGAGCATACAAGGCATGGAGCATACAAGGCATGGAGCATACAAGGCATGGAGCATACAAGGCATGGAGCATACAAGGCATGGAGCATACAAGGCATGGAGCATACAAGGCATGGAGCATACAAGGCATGGAGCATACAAGGCATGGAGCATACAAGGCATGGAGCATACAAGGCATGGAGCATACAAGGCATGGAGCATACAAGGGATGGAGCATACAAGGGATGGAGCATACAAGGGATGGAGCATACAAGGGATGGAGCATACAAGGCATGGAGCATACAAGGCATGGAGCATACAAGGGATGGAGCATACAAGGGATGGAGCATACAAGGCATGGAGCATACAAGGCATGGAGCATACAAGGCATGGAGCATACAAGGCATGGAGCATACAAGGCATGGAGCATACAAGGCATGGAGCATACAAGGCATGGAGCATACAAGGCATGGAGCATACAAGGCATGGAGCATACAAGGCATGGAGCATACAAGGGATGGAGCATACAAGGCATGGAGCATACAAGGCATGGAGCATACAAGGCATGGAGCATACAAGGCATGGAGCATACAAGGCATGGAGCATACAAGGGATGGAGCATACAAG
This sequence comes from Luidia sarsii, assembly GCA_949987565.1. NCBI lineage: Eukaryota > Metazoa > Echinodermata > Asteroidea > Paxillosida > Luidiidae > Luidia > Luidia sarsii. The sequence continues at coordinate 4,937,453 of OX465122.1, forward strand.
GCATGGAGCATACAAGGCATGGAGCATACAAGGCATGGAGCATACAAGGCATGGAGCATACAAGGCATGGAGCATACAAGGCATGGAGCATACAAGGCATGGAGCATACAAGGCATGGAGCATACAAGGCATGGAGCATACAAGGCATGGAGCATACAAGGCATGGAGCATACAAGGCATGGAGCATACAAGGCATGGAGCATACAAGGCATGGAGCATACAAGGCATGGAGCATACAAGGGATGGAGCATACAAGGGATGGAGCATACAAGGCATGGAGCTACATGCTCAGCGGTTTACACGTAGTGTATGCGATCGAGTTCACTCTACATCGTACATACATGTGTAACTGTACAATACATGTACATGTACATGTAGTATAGTACATTGCACGAATGGTACGTGTACATTTCGTGTACATGTTCAGTATGTGTACATGTACATGCACATGTACCGGTACATGTACTGAGAATACAGTAGATGTACATGATGTACATGTACGTACATGTACATGTACATCACACATTGTAAGTGGCGGGATAAGCTTTCCTCGCACGTACCCCGAGTGCGCGCGCGTAGCCTGGTGCGCGCCTACTGTGAGTTCTATAAACGTTTCATTGTCACATTAATATTTGAAGGTTACATTATGCCTACACGTACGTACATGTAGCCTACACCTCTGGACGTGTGGTCCCTAAAGCGTCCTTTTGGAAAGAAATTCATTATAATTATTATATGATTCCTACATTTTTCCTTCGGACATTGTTTGATATTGATTCATGACGATTAGTGTTATTTTGTCGATATTTGATCTATCACTTTATGCATGTAATCGATTATCGTAATGACGTTGTGTGCTAGTTAGATAATATACCTACAGTAATTAGAATGATGTAACATCTTAGGTAATTTTGGATATCTGCTTCAGACCCATGTCACGGCAGTTAGGCTGAGACGCCAACGCAATTATATTCACCTGGTCTAGGCGCGAACGGTAGGATAGTGTTCTGTGACGATTATTTATTGTATGATCCTTCGTCAATTTGCCCTTAGTTTTAGATTATTCAATTTATTGCTCGTATGGTTAAACTACATGTATCCCCCAGTTACCGGTTTTCGACGACAAAAGGCCTTTTCTTCAAGCTGACAAATGTGAACGAAAGTATCACACTAAAAGAGTTCTGTCACTTTTTCCACACCACAGACTATTAGAATAATCATAGAGAAGGTTGATCAAGCCTGTCACTTCCGTAAGATTACCCGGTTTTGTTGATGTCCACGGTGCACCGCGCAGTAAGCATCGTCACCTATTTTCGACGGTGGTGTTTAGTAAGGTGTCTCAGTGCAGCCAAATGCAAAATAAATTCTTAAAATAACTCAAAGGCTGTGTGGCACTGTAAAATTCATCCCTGTATGTTTTTTTGTGTTCATCTTTCTGGGTTTTTTCGACAATGCTTCGAACACTTTCCTCAAAACATTCATAATTTATGCTTAAAACTGAAAAGGTTTGCATTATTTGTGTCCCATTGCCCTGAGCCACTTTTGATTGACTTTTTGTTATCACCTATCAACTCCTTTCCCTTTATGCTACCCTCTCCGTTCCCATCCTTTTCCAAATCATCAAAACTGTCCTCATAATAATAAAGAAATAAATTTAATCACCATAATGAATCATTCAAATTGAGAATAATTTTCTCAAACATTAATGAACTTCTTTTCACATTACATTTTAACTTTTTTGAATTTGGATATTCAAGTAAACCATACGGTAGGGCGGTATCTATGAGTATGTGTGACACACGCAGCATTTCTCATCCTTGTTAATTTCCACATCAGAAGATACATCGAGGCAGGATGTGATTGTTCGGCTTGGTCCAAGCTAATTGTGATTCAGCCATGGAAGCAGATTCTTTTTTCTTTGCTCTTTTGGTAGGGTTGTATTTTTTATTTTGATCTGGTTGATGTCTTCTTTTGTGACGTTAAAAAAAACTCCACAATCCTCCTTCTCACTGCTTCTTCAGTTATGACCTTTCCCAATGTCACTCAAGAGACACATTTCCTCCTTCTTGGTACTTTCTCTAGCTGCCATGTTACTTTATGCCAATTAAATAATAATTAAAAAAAAATAAAAAAATTATATAACCTCCATTGTTTTTAACCAGAACGGGCTGCCTCAAGTTGCGTGATATATTTTTTGTCTACGTATGTTGGGGTTTGTTATGGAACACTCAGACTTGTTTTAGGACCAACAATAAAGAAAACTGTAGCTACGAAGCAACTGCCAATTTTGTACCTAGGAAAATAGACCCCAAAAAAGCAACTTTTTGAATCACACGAGTTTGGCCTACTGGAAGAGCCTTAACTTTCCATATTTTTGCTGACGGACAAGAGCAGGAAACAAACCGGAAGATACAAAGTCTAAGATCATTATAGGGAGTTGTTTTCAACGTGCGATGTGAGTTAGAAGGTCAAGCGTCGAAAACGCATACCGTCGAAAATGGGGGTTCCCACGACATAAGTATATGTACATGTACTGTACATGTAGAGTACTGTACACGTTGTGATGCACATGTCTAGTACATGTACAATGTACATGTACAATTGTACATGTACAATTGTACATGTACAATGTACATGTACAACTGTACATGTACGTGTACATGTACAACTAATGAACTAAACCCCACATGTACATGTTCACGTATGTGTGCCAGTACATGTAGTGTACGTACGTGTGCTGTACATGTACATAAAATACAGTACATGTACACGTGTACACTGTACATGTACTGGACATAAACAACGTGCGTGTTCAACGGGTTACATCAACGGGATACATGTACATGTTGATCTTTTAACCAAAGTTTAGCGTGTTCAATCTCAAAGAAAACAGTACTCTTCAGGCAGGAAACTATTGAGGAATGATCTACTACTCATACTTAAAAGATACGCTGAATTCAAACTCCAAACACAATCCACAACATTGCCGTTGCCATGGGGTTTTGATTTCTGTAAAACTTTATTTAGTGCGTACGCGCTACACTCACTGACTGAGCTCCGCGTTCGGACCGTAAACTTCAATGCTGTTTTTCTCGAAAAGCGTTTTCCGTTACACAGCTTCGCCTTGGTGTCTTTCTCGCGCTGTAACTTCATAAATGTTCACCGCACAGAAATAATTTTGATATAATTTGAAAGTTAATGGTATACTCTTTCACATCATTAGAAAATATCAAAAATTCATCTCAAAAGTGGGGGTTATTCCTCATAATGCTGTACCGGTTCACACATACTTACCTGGTTCAGCAGTACGGCACACTAGATGGGAATAGGAAAAGTACAACTCATTCTTGATGGTGAAGTATTTCTTCAGGAAGACACGGCTCTTCTCAGCCAGGTGCATGTAGGTTGCTGGAAGGACTAGGGGAACTCTACCAGCTTTAGCAGCCTTTGGGGAAGTGGGGGTTGAAAGTAAAGGTAAGTTAATAACTGTTGATTGGCTATGACTACACAAAGTACACAATCCTATGGGAAGTATGTAATTGTACTCCTGTAGTAAGTAAATGGTAAGTTTGTAACGGTTGATTGACCATGACTACACACAGCATCCTATGGGAAGTATGTACCTGCTATGTGTTTTCCTGTAGTAAGTAAATGATAAGTTAATAATTGTTGATTGGCTATGACTACACACAGCACACAATCCTATGGTACACGTAAGTATTGCATGTACCTGTACCCCTGTAGTAAGTTTGTAACTATTGATTGGCTCTGGCTACACATAGCACACAAGCCTATGAGAGGTACATGTAGGCTACAATATGTAGACTATAATAATGTACCTGTAGTTAGTGATTTCCAAAGACTCTATCAAGTCCAACCAAATAAATCAAGACAGGGCCTAAGGCTTGATCCAATTTCTACACTGACAATTTGGCCATGGAAGGGTCAGCCACAGGCTTACATGGTGTCTGCTCCGATACAAAAGCAAAGGATGCATATGGGAATGTCATTACAGTAGCCATGACCTCGGTCCAAATTAGATATCCAGCCAAAGTAGAATATTGACTGAGGTTGCATTTATCAATACATGGTCATAACTCCCAGTATATGTACATATGCAAATAACATACCAGTAATGCAGAAGAGTACTTACATTGACAGCCACAGATACTGTCATGCCTTCAAAGGATTCAAACTTGGTGTGAGGGTAGACCTTGCCATTGTAACCATCCCCCATCTTGGCTTCAATCTGACAGAAAAGACATCAGGAAAAGTATTATACAAAGAGCCATGGGCAAACACAACACTATGCGATATTTAGGGGCTTTGGTGGTACTCTAACAGGGAATGAAAATGTGTACATTGTAAAATACAGTCCCTTTAATGAAGGATGAGGTCGAGCATATTCATAATACATGTACATGTACCAGTCTGGACTGTGTACTGCTGTTCATGTGGCAACATAGCATTTGAGCACCACTCTTGACTGACAGCATTTCATTTCAATGACTGTAGGCTATATTCATGTAAACACACAAACAAGCACATACTGTTCATAACTAGGAGGTACAATTATCAGTGTATATATACAATGCATGTTCCCTATGCAAAGGTTTTCTTTTCAAACTACATAAACATACATACAGAGGTGCGACTTTCAGAGTGCACCTTTGAATTGCAAAACATTGATTTCCAAAAACTTGCTCTTAACAATTGGCTAGATAAGTGATGGCAATACCAAGGGCTTAGGAGGTTTGTGGTGGCACCATGTACATCATCTCTTAAAAGGAGGAGTATGGCTCTGAAAAGAGCCCGTAACTCAACGTTTCGGGCATTGTGTACCATCGTCAGGAAACTGCTGGATTCCAACTGTCATTGGTGCTTGTAAGTGCTGTGGAGCGCATTGGAGTGTGGAGAATTGGTTGTACGGTTAACCGTATCCCTAAGTCTCTAATCTATGCAAGAAGGTCTATGAGAATTGGCTGTACATGCAAGCTACAGGCCAAATCCAGTGAATGGAGAAAGGGCTATACTTACATCCATGAGACGGACCAGGTTGTCACATTCCATTTGTGTGGCTATGTTGTCAGCTGCCATGCGTTTGGAGCCGTTCAACATGCCAGCGTTCTTGTACAGCTTGACTCCATCTAGTGAGGGTGTGTAGGGTACCTCCTCCACCTCCCCCTCAACCTCACCCTCCTCAACGTACCTCCTACCCTGGATGGAAGGACCTGCCTGCGGTGGTCCACTAGGAAACAACTCCTGCTCTTCCCTCACGGTCTTTCGCAGGCCATCCAGCGCTGACACTCCTCTAACATCAGCATCAGAGGCCACACTGCCTCCATTAGCAGGCAGCCTGCCCTTATCTGTCTGTGAATCACAAGACTTGACAGTCTTATCACCATCCGCATCCTGGCACTCTTTGTGCACCTCTCCAGTGTTGCTGTCACTTTTGCTTTCCTCCTGCTCAACTTTTGGCCACTTGACACCATACTTGTCCACACGGTATCCCAAGTTAGGATCCACAAAATCCTCCCTCATTTGGTCCTGGTGTTTGTCCAATTCTCCGCCACTGTCCAAGCTAGTGCCTGCCCTCTCATCCCTGGCAGCATCTGCAGCCATGTCTCGCAGTGCATCTTCCATACTGTAGAGAACTCCAGGCTCAGGGGAGTACTCCCTATCTGGGCCATCCTCAAACATCTCTGCCTCACCCTCCCCAAACATCTCAAACTCCTCCAGCCACAACTCTTCAGGCTTGTCCAAATTGAGCTCAGGAAAGTGCTGGATATCTGCCTCTTCATACTCATCTAAATAGTCTTCATATTCCTCTTGCTGTAAGATGTCCTGTGTAAGGTCTTGGTTGTCCTGCTGGTCCATGGCAGGATGGTGGGAGGCTAGGACCACCTCATCAGGATTAATGGGTTCAGCCTGGTCCTGGTACACTGTGGATTTGCTATTGCTGAGATACAACTCGTCCAAAAACTACAAGAACAAAAGTTAACAGAAAAAAAGGAAATATTATACAGAAACATCACTAAGGCTCTTACTGTTGGGTACAAGTTCAATCAAGTACATTTCTCATTTGAATTCTGATTTTACAACAATTTCTCAGAAATTGTTCAGACAATAGTTTGCAATGAGTTTGTTACTAAATTAATCAAACAATTAAAGGGAAATCTTACTTGGAACCTCCTTTAACAACTTTGGAAAATCTCAAAATTTAGTGGGACTGACGTTGAAAAATGGCAAAGAAAATTTTACTCGACCAGGACTTGAACTGGAGACCTCTGGTTTTGCCTACCAGTGCTCTTATTACGTACCAGTGCACTTACACATACCATCTGAGCTATCCAACCCTTAGATGGCAGCCTTTCTAAATACAGGTCGCAAACTAGTCTTTGCCGGGTATAAAATAATCTTTGCTGTGGGGCTTAAATAATTGTCAAAGATGTAGAGAGCCTGACGTTTCAATCCTAGCAGGACCTTTCTTAAGGTCCTATCAGGATTGAAACGTCAGGCCTTCTACATTTTGGACATTAGCATTGGGTCATCAAAGTCAGTAAGTAGTTTGATTTGGTTTAGTACTTTAAAATAATTGCACAATTTAGTCATGAAGATAATGCCTCAGCTCATTGTATGGAATCTTTTGCAGTTAATATAATGGCAAAATATCCCTGCAGTGTGGAATAAGGATGGGCAATTTCACCCTAGTGACTTTTAAAAGAATTAGCACATCCCAGTTCATTCTTTGGGATGTGTGCAAGAATAGCAAATAGGAACAAGAATGGCTGTGACTATCAAAGGCATGTCTGGCTGCATTGAAACATGGGCGGCAGTTTGTAGCAGCCATACAGCCACAGCCATAGCTGTTGATTTGAAGCCATAGCTGTTGATTTGAAGCCATAGCTGTTGATTTGAAGCCAAGCACACGATCTATAAATCTCAAAGCCAAAGGTCAGACTGAAATGAGTTACCGCAACACTGTGCCAGACTCAACATTTTCGGCTGCAACCATTTGTGGTTATGTTGCAAGGTGCGACTCTTGTAGCCATATTCTTCTGGGCTATAAATTGCAACAAGTTCCATGGCACTGAGATTGTTGGTACAGAAACATGACATTGGCATGTTGGGGGCAAGGAACGAGCACAAAGAGATCCAATCACTGCATGAACAGTAAATGAAATACTTTTTTGCATGCATTTCTGTTTGAGTTTTGGTATTGGATGCATGTTCTTGACCCCAAATGCTGAAAATTTAGCAGAAAGGAAAGAAAGAAAATTGCAAAGAATGGAAGTGCCTCCATTGAAATGTAAGTGGTTCAATGTAGACTGCATGGATCTGCCCTACATCACACTGAAATAACTTGTGAATCACATTTCCTCAACGGGTCTAGGTCATGACTTGAGTACCAAAAGAATTTCGTTTAACAGAAAATACAAGTTAAGAGTCATAATCAAAATGAAATTTGGGGATTCTTCAATCTCAGTGAAAATGTCCGCATCTCAAATTACATAACCTTCAAGAAAATGCTTTAATTCTTCAAGTCAAATATAATCCTCTTCTCAACTTGATAAAACATCAATATGAGAGATTTAAAATTCAACTTCATAAAGTAAATGCTACTGTATGTACAGAATTTCATTCTAGAAAGCTGAGTGATTGAAAAGTTAGAAATGTCCTTTCAAGAACTGAATACAATTTAAGAGTTGCCCTTTGACCACTCTGGTTACTATGGCAGCCTCCTTAATTTGTAATTTTCTTTCTCTCATAGTTTCACTTTTATTTCAAATTTGGTAGAAACTGAAAGAAAGCACTTACACCTGAATGCGAGACTCCTCCATTGCACATGACAGGATTAGAGGTGAAAGGTCAGAGATGAAAGAATGACCATATGGATCCATGAGCCTTAATAATAAATAAATATTTACATGTGAACAAAATCTATAACTGAGGGTTTGATGAACTGCTATTTAAGTATTTACATTGTAGGTTTTTTCTTCTTCTAGTCGGCTTTTCCATAGAACAAATACTTTTGGTCCCAAATCAGTCACATACGGCAAAAGTGATAACTTGCAGTGTCGGTACATGTAATAACATGGAAGTATTCAAGTCCATGAACGTATAAGTGCAGATCAAATGTAAGTGTGTAATTTCTGAACGGTAAAATTATGAACAGAAATCCTTGGATAAAAATTTGTATCCAGTTTATCCAAAGTATATTCTTATTTTGACTTGAGTTATTGAGTTGAAAATATTAAAGAATCAAGTAGTTACAGTACATGTACGGTATGTACATCACATGAGCATACAGGTACATTAGATGCATGCATGTAGTACATGTACATGTACATTATTATACAGTGTGTACTGTGTAAGTCATATGTACACATGTACAGTACACGTACCTGTACATGCAACAATGTTTACCAGTATGTATGCTGTATATTGCAAATTCACTGTGAATGTGTGCAAGCACAGTGAAGTCATATTATCTGTTATAAGTGCAATCTGAGAGTACTTTCTTTCATTGACTTTTTTTTTCTATTTTGCTTGTTGTTACTTGGGACTCTTGAAAGTCAGTCTGAAAAGAGTCAAAAAGTCAACTCTAAACTTCTTCACTAATATTGTTACAAGATGGATGTCTAGCACACAGATTAGTTAGTGGAAATGGTGAACAATTGTTAATAAAAACATAAACCAAGGAATGAAGATGGACATTATCTCAGTCAGAAAACCAACGGTTTGCAAAACTATATAAGAACTGGTTTTATTTGGCATTGGCTGTCTGATGACATTTTATCAAAAACTACAAGCGTCCAGTACAAAGGCATGGAATATGACACTCAGAACGACGGGAGGTTTGAACATTTCATTCACAAAACTATATGGTGTCACTTCTCAACTTACACAATGAAGATCTGAATGCCTGACTAATCACAAAGGGACAACAGCATAAAATCTAATTTGCATTTATAAACTAAATCATTTGCATATTACTCACACAATTTGATCACTTAAATCTAAATTCTACAAATTTGAAGTTCATTGAAAAATTTACATGAAACCAAAACACACCACTGGCAAGTATCATGGCAAAATATTGAGCTTTCATGAACGGTTTGATGATGACAAAGGAAGCAACCTATACATGTACATGAGTAGTCTGAGTACCGACTTGCTTACTTAACTTCTAAAACTTGATATGCCTGCCATTTGTGACAAAGAATAATTCTTTCTTCCTAGATTCAAAACAAAAATCAACTGTACGGGTAAAAGTTGTTTCCTTGTGCTTTCTTCAAACCAAGTTAGGAGGCATATATCCACAGCCAGGTTCTGACCTATTCTTCACATTCCTACATACCAGTCACAATGCACCCTATTAAAGGCAACAAATCAAGACAATGCATGGAATGTTAGAGCCAGGAGGGGTAATCATATGAAATGAAAAACAAATCAAATAAAACAATAACAAACTACCACTTATCATTTAAATCAAATTAATGTTTAATGAATGTTCATTTTTGAGCATCAAACCTGCATACTACAGACCCTAGAATGAAAAGAACACAGACCTAGGTATCTGTACCAGACACATTCAGGACAAAGAGGCCTTTCATTTCCTTTTTGAAAATAATAAGGGACCTCTTCTCTTCATCATCAGATTTGTCCAATGGCAAGAGCAAAGAGTACAGTGGAACGTCGCTATAATGAACACCGATATACCAAGCATTTGGCTATAACAAACATACCCATTGGCTCCCGATTTTTGTGTACAAAATATGTGGCTGCAACTGCTATAACGAATGTCCGCTATACCAAACAATTTTCATGGATCCCGGGATGTTTGTTTAAAGCGACGTTCCACTGTACCACTCTACTGTGTTAAATGTATGTTAAGCACCAATGGAAAATGATGTAAGAAGAATGTATCGGTGCATTCGATTAGCTTCCCAGGAAAGGCCCAGTTGACCCTGAGTGACCCCACTCTTACATACAAAGGGTAAGTTGGGGGTAATGTTGTCTGAGCCAACCAGGGCTGACTGGAGAAAGCTAATCAAACATGCCTCAAGTACATGTATATAACATGTTTTATGGAAAGGTTAGCATTTGTGCAACCAATGTACATGTGTACAATGGAGAGAGGGCAGGGCACCTACAGTACATGTATAGCAAAGCACAGAGCATGAATAAAACAAACTTTTACACATTATACGTGTACTATGAGAAGATACATGTACACTATGTAAAAGAGCACCAAAAACTACATGTACTTCTTTGCTTACTGAGATGTTATATAAATCAAGGCCTACACCTTTGAATTGTTCAAATGGATTTCTTTTTCCTCATCATTTTCTTCTGCTTTCACAACTCATCCCCTCCAAACCCACTCTTTGTTTCTTGGGACTTGGTGTCTGGACTGGCCAATGGCCGAGTGTCTGAGGATAGAGGAGCAGCAGTGGAATCAGGCTCAGGGTCCGACTCAGTCCCATTAGCCTCCCCCTGGCCAGCCTCTGCCTCACCCAACGCCTCACCCAATGCCTCAGCCACAGCCTCAGCCACAGCCTCTGCCACTGCCTCAGCAACCTCACCATCTATCCCTGCATCTTCCTCCTCACCCTCCCTATCCCCACTGGTCTCATTTACCTCCAGTTCTTCATCATCCCAGAAGTGGAGACTTGCAAACTGCAGCATCTTCTGCTCTGTGTCCTTGCGCTCCTGGTAAGCCTTGACGGCTGGGGATGGTGTGACAGTGTCTAGCTCCACTCCTTCATCCTCCTCATAGTACTGCATGTTATTGGCCATGGTGGGATCGTTGGGTACCAGGATCAGGAACGAGGCAGCTGCATCCACAGCCTCCTTCAGCTTACCCACTGCCACAAGATCAAACAGTCAACAAGTTTATAACAAACACACAGTAGTTTATTTTCAACAAACACCAGTCAAAGGCAAAAGTCAAAAGCATTTAAACATTCACTAGTCACCATCGTATACCGGTATATCTGCAGGCATCACAGCACCATGGCAAAGATAGTGGACTATTTTGAAAGGCGACATCTAAAGAAAGACTAAATAGCTCAGGCAGTAAGAGTGCTTGTACGTTAAGCAAGGGGCCTCAGGTTTAAGTTCCTGTCCAGCCAAATTTTCTTTACTACACATACATTTCAAAGTTTACTTTTTGGGAAGGCCACCATCTACCGGGTAATGGCTGGATAGCTCAGGTGGTAAGGGTGCTGTATGTCCAGTCAAGTAAAAAAAAAAAAGAATCAACCCACTTTGTCTGATTTCAAGCTTCTGTAGCTAGGTTTACAATTACAACTAATTATTGATTGCGTCTGAATCTAAAACAGACCTGTGATTCATGGAGACATTCATGAATGATCATAGGCAGGTAATGCTTCTGAATGGCACCCAGACCAATCCCAACAAAGGTACATGTATCTCACTCAAAACTAAAAATAAGACTGAAGTTGTGAGCAGAGGCACCCTCAATCAAATCTTGCTTTATAGGCCTACTGTATACATGTACATGTACACCGTACATACTGTACGTACACGTACATATACCGTGTATGTAAGGTTGTTCGATATTTCGATATTTCGATATATCGCGATATCACTTTCCGGCGATTATCATATCGAACGCATTTCAGGATATCGCGATATTTTCGATATCGCGATATCGAAAAAAGTATCACGATATCAGAAAAAAATCTGGTTTCCCAACCCCATTATCGCCTGTCTGTAAGCTTGTATAGCGTCGCCATCAGAGAGATCTTGAAGGGAGATAAGCTTTCGTTAGTAAAAATAACGAAAAACCCGAAACCGCAAGGGGAGAGGAGCGCCAGCCAGCCATTTGACTCTTGCATTGCGCGCGGTCTCCACAAAGGCAATGCGTCAGCAACAGATCCACTGCAAGTGCAAGCTCACTTCCGGTGTTGGTAGCACACTTTTCGTACAGCGCGACCTCGGTACGCTGGGCACGCACGGCGACTCGTGTTTGGGACATTTTCCCCCATGTGGCCTACATAAGTTATCCGATCGTTTACGATATTATCCAGGCTGCAAAAATTGCAGATTCATTTTCCTACCGATGTCTCCCAATGCAGCCAAATATAATGTAGAAATACATACTTTACATAATTATGTTTTAATCTCAGAAAATCAAAATCGAAGAGGAAAGACGTTGGAAAAACTAAACGTCACTGTTCATAACGCACGTGCGACCTCTGATTTCTCGATCCTTCCATGCTGCTGTGGTACCCGCCACGCAGCTGTACTAAAGGCACGTGTAAGTCAACGTACACCAGCGAAGTACGGCCAGGCCACTTGCACATCGTGTACATCGAAGTTCTGTGGACTTTTTTTTGTGGGGGGTGGGGGGGTCGCATCGCGATCTATTCCAACTTGAATGATTCCAACTTGGACGTGTATACTAACAATCATTTTGCGGCGTGGATGAGAAAAGGTGAACTGCTGCTTTATTCTCCTTTTTAGCAGCCCCCCCCCCCAAAAAAAAGGTACAGTAAACATTTTTCCAGTACGCATCCGTACGACCGAAAGGGACATCAGATTTTGTTCAAAGTGATCGTTATGCCGACGTAAATGTACTACTGATGGTTTGTCTCCCCTCATGAATATTAATCTGAAGACCCATTGGCTTTGGCCAGACATGTATTTGTGACGTCATATGTAAGCATCGAGTTGCTGAAAACCGCCTCGTATATCGTCTTTTTTAAATGTAATAACGTATTCTTAATACATCAACAAAAAATAGTTTCGTTTTGGCGTATACTTTTAAAAGAGCGACCTGGGATAGTTGTTCTAAATTATTTTTTTTCATTGATAAATGACGAGTTTAAGGGGGTTAAACAATTGGTAACTATAGCTTAAAGTTAGACGCATTTGCTACATATAAGTTTCCGTCAATAACAGTGTGTATGAATGGAAATCCAGGTCACTACCTTGACTTCCGCTTACGCACCAGATATCGCGATAATATCGGATATCGCGATATATTCCTGACGATATATCGAAACCAAAAATTCCGGATATCGAACAACCTTACGTGTATGTACAATTTATGTACATTTACATGGAAGTACATGTAGTAATAGTACTTAAAAACATGTTTAGCATTTTGAAATGCTAGCAATCAAAGAGAGGTGTTACATGTAGTAAGTATAACACTATTAACAGCTAGGAAATTTATGTAGTAAGGCAGATCAGACAGGTTTATCCCTGTAGAAAGCACAATGCAAGGATAGCCTAGGCAAGGTTACATGTACATTTGAAGGAACAGCTTGAAGTTCAGCAGACTTACATGTACATGTACATGTACTGTACATGTACCGTACTACGTACATGTATACTTCCTTTCTGTTGAGTCTAGCAAAGTGCATGTAAGCACTACTCACCTTGCAGTAAGAACATTGCAAGAGGAGGTACAAGTACATGTAATAGGGAGGCTTACAGTCCAATAGGCATACTGGGTGAGTAGGCAATGGTAGGCAAGTTCATCTTTGAACAAAATGACAGGAGTCGGCCACCTTTACCTTTCTGCATACATGTATATGTGGGTGGGTCACTGGTCATGTCACACTAACCTTTGTAGTAAGAAAACTGCAGAAAGTGGAAGTGGTTAGGTAGGAAGTCTTTCATGACACCACCCTTCATACGTGAGTTCCATTCCTCACACTGGCTCTTGCAGAATAACACCGAGGCAAAGTGATCTGCATGCAAAGAGGGATAAACGTGAAACACTAAAACATGCAGTACATCTCAATCATATTACACACAAGAATACTAGGCTCAATTTCACTAAGAAACATGCATACTCATCCAATGTACACTGTACATGTACATGTACATGTACATGTACATATACATGTATCTCACATTTCTTCATGTTGTATCGTACATATACCTACATGTACGGTGCAGTTGAAGTGAGATGTACAATGACGATTCTGCTTGCTGTAGCTTAAGAATTTGCATGATATGCACTTTGGCATTGCATGCAAGCAGTCACTTACATGTACAAGTGTATTAAAGGTCTACTGATTTATGACTTAATTTACACATACCGGTACACTGCATTCAATATGCATATCTTTCAATGTGAGATGATCCCAACTCAAAGATTGGCAATAAGACTGAAAGTTTCAAACCACAGCCAACTCAACTCTCCAAACATGTAACCAACCCGCAAGACCTGGGGGTGTACATTCCTGGCTTAATCTAAAAGGCAGGCTGAAAAGGGATTTAGTTAGCATTACTCATAGGCACCCTAAACCAATAAAGTATGAAAAAATAAATTACATTTTGTGTGATTCGATGGTTGGTTTCTTTGACAAGTACGAGAAAAAACAGGTTTACAACGTTGTGAAAGGCCGCTCCATATGTGGAATTTGACCCTAATCAGCATCAATCTTTGCGGGGGGAGTATTACATGTAAGTACATGTACATGTAGATCGAGGCACATGTTTGCCTTTATGCATTGCACAACGTGCAAGAAGCCATATGTTTGTGTGCAAAAGTACGCGAACGAACTCCGTGACTTTTTGGTCCATACATGTACGTGTAACTACAGTTTTTGGGTCATGCCAACAAGGTGTGTTGCTGCTGCATGCAGTAAAACTACAAAGGATGGTATGAGTCCACGTCACTTTTTTCCAACCAATCACCAAACGCGAAAAAATTGTATGTTTGATTTTTGCTCAATCGCTAAGCACCCGGCCATGTTACAAGTTACAACATTACAAGTTACTCGTCAGGCTAGCCTATGCTGGGCATACGGCATGTCGGGCATGTACAATGTACGTGTACAAGTACACGTACATTCACTACATTGTACAAGTACATGCATGTCCATGTACATGTACATGTATGTATAATACATGTGCACATACATGTACATGTACTAGTATTTGCAACCTACATGTACGCTCTAGTCTGAAGTGGAAATTGGAGTCTGGATTGTGCCTCTGCCTTCCTGTCTAGTAGAAACTTAGAAAGGTTAACAGTGTCTACACATGCACATGCAGAAGGCTGAAAATAGCATGATTTCATCTACATGTATACTGTTGTACATGCACATGTACTGTAGATAACAGCTCATTAAAGTGGGCCACTACATGTAATGTACATGTATGTATGTATGTATTCATGAACATGTGTGTATGTGTACATGTATACATGTACACTGTACAAGTACATACCTGTACTGTATACATGTGTACGTGTACATAATTATTATGTACACTGCCATGCAAATGTTATTACGCACCCATTGCAACATTTTCAACTCGAGAATTCACTTTGAAAAATCACAGCAGTTCAATAAACTATCAAACCTGTGTCTGGAGTCATTCTTTTAATCAGTAATAATCATAATATTTCCATAAAGGAACACCCTCTGAATTACGTGTAAAAAGAGCAACTTCGCGACACACTTTCGTCGCAACGTTAAACCGCCATCTTGATTTGCCTCATTATATATTCATGAGCTCATGAATATCATTACGCGTGCATTTAAACCATGGGGCGAAAAAAACGCGCTGTCATTTCAAGCTTTTAATGAATATTTACGAGGTGAAGCTGGAACCCCAGTCATAAATATGGTAACTACAGTTGCCAATCCTTATAAGGAGTGCCACAATTTGCATATGAATGAGGTCTGGGAGCCGTTGAACGGCAGCAACGCCCGGGCAAAATCAGATCAACGATTAGCAAAAAGGGGTGGTTCGTGCTGCACTCGGCATGGTGAGGGGATTTTGATTGGGGAACGTAGAAAAAGGCTTCGATCAGCGAAGGTACCATAAAGTAATATTAAAGGAACGTCTCCACAAACAATTTGCTGAAGAAAATCCCGCAAATTGGGCCACCAAGTAACGGTAATGTTGTCCAACATCTCACCCGGACCTCCCGATCAAATCGCCTTTCGACCGCCCCTGAGCTACTCAATCGACCGGGCCAGATCTGCAGGGTTTACGTTCATTGGTCGATCATTTCTCGTCGCCTAGCAGCAGCAGGCCTTCATGGACGAACTGACAGACATAAACCCCGCCTTCCACCAAGCCACAAGGCTCGCGGTTGGATCAGGCCCGGGGAAATCTCGCCTGGACTCGGCCGATTTGGTCCGTCGAATCGCGGTGTTTTCACCGTGAAGATTGGCCTCGTAATAAGACGGATTTTTCCACATTAATCAGCGGAACTGGCATTGTTTAGACCAGCGAACCATTGCCAATCTGTCTGGGATCATTTGGTTGGTGGTACCATGCCGTCATCAATGCCAGTGGAGCTTTTACACGATGATGAATGATCGTGTTTTTTCTGTTTATCTACGGTCCGTGGGCGCCGCCATCTTGGATTTAACGTTAACTCCCATTGACTTTGTGCACAGGGATAAATTATGATGTTGGATTAATTGATAATCTGAACACATAAAGCATAATTGTGTCATTATAATATCGTTAATTTCCAATAGATATACCACTCAAGAGACAGGTATTATTTTGAAAGTGATTATCCATTATTTAATTTGGTAAAAAACACGAAGCATATTTTTGTTGTGGGTGCGTAATAACATTTGCACGGCAGTGTACATGTACAGCATACAGTGTACTGTACATGTACTGACATACATGTACATGTACATTGAGTCATTAAGATGCCTGATAGTCATGGCATGTGGTAATGATGTTATTGTATTAATGGAGAACTGCTGTAATAGCATGATAGAGGAAGTAGTTGGTAAGACAAAATAACAAGATCAATGTACACAATATGGATGAGGTTTCCACCAGGTCTACTGCATGTACATATGTGTACATGTACAGTGTGTGTATGTACATGTATGTACATGTACACATGAACTGTATGCATTACACATTTATACTACATAATGGCATAGAAGGAAAGTTTGACTGGACTGGGACTTGAACCAGAGACCTCTGGTCTTGAGTACCAGGCCTCTTTTATACACTGCAGGAATACATCCTTATAAACATGTACGTGTATCCTGATATGTATATCCTTTTCACTTTTCTCTAATGTTTTCTTTCAAAATACAAATACACTGTACAGTGACTGCATGAAGCTTCTTGGTTAAAAGTAGGCCCACATGTGTAGTAAATATAAATTGTAATCCCTATAAAATCAATGGACATACATGTACTATGTCCATGTAAATTCAGGGCAGGAACTCCGGGTTAAAAAGGGCACGGCAATTTTTGCCTTGAAATTTCGGCAAATTAAGGGCATCACGGCAATTTCTGCAATTTTTGAAGGGCATCAAGGCAATCGCAAAAATAATCCGGGGCATCAAGGCAATTTAACTACTTTTTATTAGTACCGATGCAAACACGACGTAAGCACCTTAAACAAACTTTGGAAATAGGCGCTGAAGGCACCGAATCCTTGTTTTAGGTCTCCTACTAATATATCATCGTTTCTGTGGGACCACAATGCCTAAAAAAATATTTTCCAACATAAAAATGACGTCTAAAATAAGTTTCAGTCAGCCACCAACACGCATTCTCACGGAACATGAACTGTACCATTCAGGTGTGGCCGGGGTGCTACTGCTATAGTAAGCGGGACGACAAAAATATCTGACAATAGATCCTCACAAAACAATCGAAATAAAAAGGATTCTAAATAGCCTACATGTTTGTAAAGATGGATTTTTAAGCAGCTAGGTCCAACCTAAACGAGCATATTATCGGAGCTTATTATTGTATAAAGTCGCACCCCTCTCATTCCTAATAGAATAGTCCATGCTGTCAACGTATCGTGATGTGGGTTCGGTGTTCCAAAACCTTCTCATCAGTTCTCGTCCAAAAAATTGAGAATGACTACGTTCGTAGGCCTACCTGAAAAAGGAATAAAGTTTGCGACATTTTTGTGCTGCATCGTGAGGTAGTAGCTCGTTTTGCTGTTTAGCTTTCTCCTTTCGGGGCATGGTTACGACTTTGAAAAGGCACCCGCGAACACGCAAACCTTTGACAGCTCTACGATTCTACTTTCGCACGCAACCCGACCACGTGCTGCATGCTGCGCAATCTAACTATCGTGCAACGCAAATCGCTCCCAACTACCGTTGGTACCCGTTGTTTGGTACAGCCAGCGATGTCCAAGATTCACTGGTACCCGCAGACTAAAAGTTCGTTGATATGAAACTGTCCCGATCGAACGCACTGCACATGTATGTACATGTACATGTACATGTACATGTACGTACATGTACATGTACATGTACATGTACGTACATGTACATGTACATTGATCGTGTACAGTATGTGTACGTGTCCGTGTACATGTTCACCCATACACAGTCCGTACAGTTGTGCACAGAATGCGCAATGTTTAGCTGACAGTGCGCACGGTACAGTGAAGCTTCCATGTGTGCTGCACACACACTGCACAGCAGTCGGAATATATTATATTTCATGTGCGCTGTGCTAACGGCCGTGCGGCGGCCGGCAGTCCGATCTGCCCAACTATCCATCGGCCAAAAGGGCACGACGGCAATGTGCTAAAAGGGCACGGCAATTTGTTGCCGTGAAAATCCTCCAAATTTAAGGGCACCGCGGCAATTGGTGAGGGCACGACGGCAATTGCCGTCGTTGCCGTCGTGAATTTCCTGCCCTGTAAATTTTGAAACTTTATGTAGGGTTCTTCCAGTTGATATATACATGTACATGTGTGTACATGTACAGTATATATACATAAAATTATGTGTACACTTACACACGTGTATTAGCACATGAATGTATTAGCACATGTACATTACACATGTACACATGTACATGTGTACATACAGTACACACTAAATACTGTACATGTACATGTATATATACAGTACATAATACGTGTGTATAGTGTACATGTACATGCAGGGTACATGTACATGTACATTGGCATACAGTGGTGTTTTGTTCTAGTTTGTCTGGTAGCATAGCTATAGCAACTTGATATATATGAGATGGGCATACTAGAAATCACTTCCATCTGAAAATGTAAAGGTGGATTTGTGGTGCTGAGTGTTTCTTAGTGGCATATGCCACACCCCCAGGTCTTGCGGGTTGGTTACATGTTTGGAGAGTTGAGTTGGCTGTGGTTTGAAACTTTCAGTCTTATTGCCAATCTTTGAGTTGGGATCATCTCACATTGAAAGATATGCATATTGAATGCAGTGTACATGTACATGTACATGTACATTATGTACTGTACAGTGGAAAGGAACACTGAAAAACATTGTCTTTCAGAAAAAGGTGGGCCTTAGCAATGACCTGTTTAATCAAACATCTCATGAACTAAAACTTAATCATCAATCTCATTGGACAACTCAGGATACCGTTGTGTGGCTGGGGATGACCATATACATGTGTATACTCACTTGAGATGGCTTCATAGAGATCCATGAATTCTCGGTTCTCATACTTCCCCTCACACAGTGCTCTGCATTCCTCATCAGCTATCCAGTAGTACTCCAGGGCCTTCTCCATCTTCTCTATGGATGTGGCCCACTCCTCATTCTCATATGCTTTGTAACCTTCCATAAAGTATTTCTGCAAAATCACATGAAACAGTCAGAGATGAAACACTCCATTTGTTCAAATTTCAAACGCACAAATTAAGGAATGTACGGTATATGTACATAGCCTACACGTACATTGTACATGTACATGTACAATTGTATGATGGACTCATGGACTACGTACATGTACAAGTTGAAGTGCTACAGCACAGATTACTGTACACCTGTACTGTAGACTGTAGTGCTCACTATATTTTCCACCAGGTACGTACATACCGGTACATACATGTATATACATGTACAGGTGTACATGTATTTTGAGCTGACCAGCTGACTTGCGTACAGTTTCAGTACAGCTACCGTACATTAGTACATACCCCACAAATTTCATGTAAATGGCAAGAAATACTCAAGGAAGAATGGGACAGACAAAAACGTGTGAAAAAACGTGTACATGTACGTACATGTACATACCGGGTATGGTACACATTATACAGTACATGTACATGTACATGTACATGTACATTATGCACACGTATGTACATGCACATGCACATGTACAAAAAATGTACAAGTAAAAATGGTTGATGGATTGAACAGATGAAGTGGACTAGATGAAACAGTCACTCTCAAGGACATGGGGTCTGGGGTGGGTTACAAAACTGCTTTGCTGTTTTATTGAATTTCATGTACTACTCTACAGGTACATGTACATGTACATGTACATGTATGTAGTGTTAGCCTGGACTAAGGTGGTCTCTGCATAGTACAGCTCCAGGCAGAGTTCCAGGCCAAATCATGCACACAAATCATGGCACAATGGGACAACCACAGCCGAATCCAAGATGTACACAGCCAGCAGCCCATGCCACTGCCATCCCACACACAACAGTCTACAATGTACGGTATACAATACACTTGTTGTGTATGTACTTGTAAGAACAACAGTATGATTCAAAAGTTCTGGAACAAAAAAATCAGATTGCTGCAAAGAGAAGAAAATGATTGATAATCCACCCAGGCGTATGAGCTACATGTATTACCATCACAGCAGGCAATGGGTGGGCAGGTGGTTGTAGGGGTGGTGGGGTAGTGGGTGGGACTCATGGAGGCTGGGAGTGATGTTGAAGCTGGGCTTGGCTTGTACTTGGTACTGAATAATGACCCCTACTGTACTTTTGTTTATCTGTGCATTATTCATTGCATGTAAATAGATTTCACCCATTGTCTTCTTCAAGCAATTTACAATATTCACTGGGCGGTGACTGGTGAATTTAAATTTAATTTTATCTTGCTTACTGTAGTTTGGAATTTCTTTTAAATAGATTAAAGTTATTGCACAGATTGTACAGTACGTACGTATGTAGAGCTCTGCAGTTGTGCAAAACTAAAAGAATTCTCAAAATTTATAGAAACAAAGTTATAGAAAGGGAATATTCATGGACTGCATAAATCTACAATCTACGTGTACTATATTACAGCATGCAGAGATGTCATAAGGCCATTGATTTTTAAATTAATTGAAATATTGAAAAGGGTCTCAACTTTGTGTGAAATTGTTTTTGACCAAAGCAGCAATTCTTTAACCCTGTACACTGAGAATAATTCATTTTCTGTTTGAAGTTTTATGATCATGAATATAAGATCCATCGATGTTGGTAAAGTAAGCATCTACAATTTCGATAATTTAGGCCTATTAAAAAGCAACCAACTAATTGCACTGTTGATATACAAAAATGTTGCAAACTGCTTACTGACTAAAATTACCAAAATACAAAACTTAAAGGCAGAGTGACAAGGATATATACATGTACACGAAGGAAGGGGGAAGAGAGTGAATAGGACATGGATGAGAAAGAAAGGACAAAGAGTAAAGCTGGTAGGGAGAGATAAAAGGGACGGAAGGGCAAGGAGTAGGGTACGGATTAGTGAGAAGAGGGGGAAAGATCGAAGAGACAAGTGTGCAGGAGTGAAAACAAAAGAAGAAGACGCTTCATCCACATTTTCTCACAGCTAAGATGGACAGCAATACAGCATTACTACGGTGACCAAGGGATTCTATGCCCAGTACACTCATATCTGATATCGAATGATCAGGGAGGTTGAAGTGATACCCAACAGGGGTGTCCATTTTACCGGTTTTGATTGTAGACCTGATTGTAGACACTCTGTCACTCTGCCTTTGAGAAAGGTCCTGCTAGGATCGAAACGTCAGGCCCACTAAATTTTAATTGCACTGTTGTTAAATTGTATCCTGAAACTTACTCATCTTGCTCTAAGTCATTGCCACTGTTTAAGGGTGTATGATAACTCTGATTACTTCTAAAAACCATTGTGGAAGGATGAAAGAGTTCTTTATAACTTTGGGTTGACTTGGGTTAAGAACATTGTGGTGGTGGGAAAGATACAATTTAGTTGAGATATAATGACAACAAAACTAACAGTTACGGTATATGTACATAAATCTAAATATCAAGGCCTGGTGAAAGTTCAGCAACAATAACTGTGCATGAAAACAAATCAGAACAAAACCAACACCATTTCAACCCTGCTGAAGTGAGTGTACTCCCAACCCCCATCCCCCCCCCCCTGGCAAACACTGAACAGACAGCAAACTTACTTGATGAGGCTGTTCTTCAAGATCTATCAAATGCTCATCAGTGATGCCATGTAGGTTGCTATAGTAATGTAGATTGTTCTGCATGACGTCATCGGTGGGGTTCCATTGGACATAAGTATAGGCAGCTGCCACAGCTTTCTCATACTCAAAGTTCTGCAAGGAACAAAGGGACAGAAAGCCAGCAGAGGTCAGATTAAGAAGGTCAGAAATGATGGCCAAATGCCTGGAATGGTTGGTGGTCCACTGGGCCACTCATGTCCCAGTCTATGGGCCAAGCACCATCTACCGGTAAGTGACCAAGAACATCCAGCCACAAGTACATGTACATGTATTGTACATGTATTCATGCACGTGTACATTACATGTAACATGGCATCTTGCTGCACAATTATTATTCTCATCATAGAGATGATGCACACATGTAATATATACACAAGAAAACTAGTAATAATTTGAAGTAACTTTTGTAAAGTAGTGTGAATATGAAACATAATCTTTAATAAGAAGTATATACAGTACTGTTAAACAATTATAATTTGCTTCAGGCACTAACCCTAACGTACAGCTACATGTAACTGGACTAGATTTGTCCATACATGTACAGTACATGTAAGTGAACCACATTATACTGCAACCATGCACAGTAAAAACAAATTACAAAGCAGTACTTGTTATCATTATCGCCTGGTGGTTTGCCAGATGAAAGCCACATGTTTATAGTTTCAGTCCTAGTGAGTTTGACAGGTTGCCCTGCTCACATCCCCTGGGAGGCTGTCACTATTCCCACTGCACCCCAGTCCTTTGCCACGTCACACCACAATAACCTAACACTGTCTTCACATTGACATTTCAGTCAACAATTCTTCCAAATCAAATATTCATAGTTGGTGAAACCATGTCTTTACGGTTTGTAAGACCATTACACATCCATTTTGATATCTACGTTAATTTCTAAGTCTACAATTCTGCTAGCCATTTACCTCCCTGGGTGTTTTCCCAGAAAGAAGTTCAATATGTAGCCTATAGTGTGTATTGAAGTGTTAACAGCATCCAGAATCCAACTTTCTTTCAATACTGTCTGGGATGCTGTGGTCTACCAATAGGTCTCAGTCTTGGTCTCGGACATGAAGGTCTCTACTGCAACACTGCTGTGAGCTAATGCACATTCTGTAGACAGTTCAAGTACTTGAGCCACTTTATGTAATGGCCCCCATGAGCATTGCCATCAGGAACTACTTTACACTAGTATACACTAAGCCTACCACACATCAGTACCACATTAAACACATGAAATAAACCAATGAATGAATATCGAAACTGACCATACATGTAAATGCATACCGGTACACAAATTATGACCGTTTGTTGTTGTTTTTTGACACATTATGAGTGGGGGCCAGAGCAGTTCAATCTTGTTTGGATTTTATATGATGAGACTCAGGGGCCAATTTCATGGAATCCAAATCCCCAGCCACATGATTTCAAATTTATGGGTATTGCCTTCGGGCAGATTTAAGAATCTTTTGCTAAACCACGAAGTACATGTAATGTACACCACATGTAATGTAATTACTTATTACATGAATGCAAAAACTTGTACATGTATGTTGCTCGCTGACATTTTCACAAAGTGACAATCATTTACTAACTTACCTTAGTACTAATGTATAATGTATAATTGCATAAAAACATTTGAGACTACCCATTAAAATTAAAAGACAGGCCATACACATGTACATTTGTACACTGTACCACTAGACCACCGAGCTGGTCGAGGTCATGTGGCTGATTAGAATAATGTACATGTATAGCAGTGGGTACCACGTTGCATCACAGATACAGGTACACATGTACTGTACATGTAATTGTAACATAATATTTGTGTCGCCGTTGAGGAGAATCTAATTAATTGGTTAGGACGTCTGCACTAAAAAGCAGGAGTCGTGGTTTCGAATCCCGCCTGAGCTGCCTGAAGATTTTTCATCAGGCATCGGGCAAAGCACTTGAGCAAGCAGTGATTATTTATGTACATGTACGTCATGGCATTAAAATCACTGCTCAGGCAAATCTCCTCCCTTCTTCCATTTACTGACAAATTGACTCTTGCTAATAATGGGTAACTAACTTCTTTGAGGAAAAGATATTCATACTGAAAGTTAACAACTTAGCATCTACATGTACAGTACTACTGACCACACTTGTTGGGGCATCTCACAGTCTCACTTCAGACCAGAAACATCATCAAGTGTCATTTTGTTTGATCAATTCTATCTCTGACTGAGTTACAGCTAAAGCAGCTTGGTAGGAAATCTGCACAGAAGTCTTGTGCTCTAGATCCAATGCCCACCAATCTGGTGGCATGGTGGGTAGGTGACTTTACACTCTGCTTCCTGTATTAAATTAACTGAAATGATCAATTTATCTCTTCTGTCGGGCACATTCCCCGAAGAATGGAAGGAGGCTTTGGTCTGTCCAACCTCGATCTGACCGTCGCATGTGTTGCTAATGTACATGAATACCATAGAGATTATAAATAAGACTAGAGGGGACGTTCCCATTCTTTTACGTTAGTCGTACGAACACAGCGGCGGTTTGATTTATTTGACAAGCGACAAAACGCAAGCGTTATATAAAGCGCTCCACGCTCTCCGCAGTCCAGTTCATACGTGCAGGATTATTGTGGGCGTCTCATACGTGCGAGTATGCATATGCATCTGCGAGGTTCTAAACAATAAAACATGCTCGAGCGCTCCTTTC
Source organism: Luidia sarsii (assembly GCA_949987565.1). Taxonomy (NCBI): domain Eukaryota; kingdom Metazoa; phylum Echinodermata; class Asteroidea; order Paxillosida; family Luidiidae; genus Luidia; species Luidia sarsii. The sequence goes on from OX465122.1 coordinate 4,962,371, forward strand.
AGCGTCTCAAGCATTTTGTCCCCTCTAGTCTTATTTATAATCTCTATGATGAATACATGTTTACACATGTACATGTACATGTACACGTGTATGTGCTACATCCCAATGATGGCATCATGTACAGTGCATGCATTGGGTTATTCATTCCATCACACTGGATGCGCTGATAAGATCAATCTAAGGTGATAAGAAGATCATAGCAAGTTAGCAACATACTGTACAGTGTACATGGATGCATGTTAGTACGTACATGTACATGTACGATACATGTACTATGCACCTGTGGCTGACAATATAATTATAGACTGCATGTAATCATCAGTCAACACTAACAGGAAGAAGACCAGATGAGGTTATCTTTGCAGGAAATTGTTGAAGACAAAAAGTTGCCACATTGAGAGAGGAAGCTGCATGTAGCTGTGACTGGAAGAAGCAGAGATGCCAAGGACGGAAGGCCATTCTACAGGTTCATGACTCAATCAGTCACATGTACTGTACATGAACAGTGAGTACAAGCAAATGTACTAATTGGTGCATACAGTACAATGTAGTCTAACATGTACATTGTACATGCACCAATTAGTCGTAATTTAAGCAAGTGGAACATTAAACCTAAAGTGGGTAAAACAATTACTACCAAAGTGAACATACACAAATGTACATGTAAGTACATGTACATGTATAGTACATGTGATGTACAATGAATACCCGGTACACTTACTTACAAAAAAAAAAACATTTTGAAAGATACATTTAATAAGTAATGTTTGCTTTCTGCAGGAAAACGGTCCAAAGTTTTGGTTCTGCTTGATGGTCGAATGTTTCGCAGCATTACAGTATCAATTCATTATGGTCCATGTGGTCCTTTATACACAGTACACTTCACTGACTTCCCACACAAAAACAGTCAACTACACATGTACAGTACTATATAGTACATGTATACATGTACGTGTACGTGTACATGTACACGTACATGTACACCATGTACATGTACCGGGTACGTACCGGTACATACATACATTTACAAGATGTACAGCTACATGTACAGTATGTACAATGTACATGTACATGTACCGTACATGTACAGTGTACACTGTACATTACTGTTGAAAGAACACAATGATGTAAACACAGGTGAGTGAGGTGACACAGCCATACCCTGTACTCCCAGTCCCCCAAATTTGCTGGCATTAAATTCCCATCATTGCAATCTTGCAATATGTACATGTACACATGTACATATACATGTACATACATGTAGGTATGCAATCTTGCTGTGAAATAAGACCAAAGGTCAACCTTCATCCATCCAGTTCAGACCTTGTGGAAACAAACACTGAATATCTGGTGTACAGGTACTGTACATGTAATTCCAAAGCCTTGGAGAGAGGGACACTGTATGGCCCCTTTCTTGGTATTTTCACAGAGCAAGGAATTCTTGCCTTATGGTATTTTGTTAAACTACATGTACAGTGTACGGTGACCAAGGGAGCCCAAACAATAGGAATGGAATACGGCCATTATGATTACGTGAGTGAATGGGGAGAGTAACACTAACAGCAATAGCTGTGCAATAACTTCCGTTAAGTCACAGTTTGACACTGTATGACAAGGCTGTTGGAAGAAAAATACAAGGGCACTTTGGAATACAAAGGCAAGGTTCTGGTAGGTTCTGTCTAGTGTAAAGTTTTGTAATTTTACAACAGCTTCCAATCCCCATAGTCTTGACTTTGATCAACCATACATGTGGTGTACATGGGTAAGAAATTTAAGGAGTTTCCTGGCCTGTTTGCAGTGCACTGGGCATGAAAATTTAAAGCTTGATTAAAAAAAGTTACACGTACAATGTACATACAATATATGTATGGCAAGAGACTGGATGGATATGGTGAGAATTTTTACAACCACAAGGTGACCAGTAACAGTGGAACCAGTCAAACTCACAAGGGAAGTTGGGGCGACATCAGGGTCACACAATGTAGGGGAACAGCTGTGAAGGAATGTACATGCACAGTATATACTTGTAAATTCTGAAATTTGTGCTTGTAATATCATTGTTCAATGTACTGTACATGCACTATGCAAGAATGTTTTAATAAACCAAATAATTCACTTCTTACCTGCTTCTGAAAATTGGGGAAGGGCAATAAGAGCACACTGTCCTGTGTTTGTAGCATGCCCTGCACATGACCTTTGCCATTCAGCCACCCTACCCCCTCCCTCCCTCTTTATTATTTAATCACATCACGCCATGGCTACCTGATATTATTTTGATCAACACCGTACCACTTCAAAAGCATGTGCCCAACAGGATTAGTGAGTGAGTGCTACATGTTGTAACTCCTGAGACCTCTCCACTCTCAAGCTAAATGTAACATGTCTTACAATTTACATGTAGGTACTGTCACATTACCAGTAAGTTCTACAAGAGAATGGCCTACAAATTACCAATTTACTGACTGACAATGAATTTCTAAACAAGTAGGTATAGTACAAGCTTACTGTATTAAGTGACAAACTAGTAGTAGTAACAATGAACCCAATTTACAAATCTGAGCATTATACTTTACATTTTCAAGCCTCGCACTTAAGGTTTTTTTTTTAATAGCCCACCAGGCTAGTAAATTGAGTTTTTTTGCTAGCCCGCAGCAAGTTTTACTAGCCCTGTATAATTAATATCAAATTTAACAAGGTTATTCGGTCAAGTAAAACAAATGATTAGTTTCTACTTTCTCATCCCCGCCCGCAACATTTTTTGCCCCCACATCGCTGTCTACTTTTTACTAGTCCACCGGGCTAGCAAAGTGGGTCATTTTACTAGCCTGCAGAGCTCTGCTTTCACTAGACAATGACCGTCAGGCTAGTGCTAAGGTCGAGCCCTGATTTTGGTACTGTGTGCAGTAATGTGCTACCCAGTAGTTCCATCCCCTTCGGCATTCAAGCCAAGTGCATGTATCCTTCTGTTAGAAATTGGACTTTTCCCATCATAAATCTTTTAAAATGTTTTTACAGACAACAAAAATGCATGTTTTGTACAGACTCCTTTTAGAGCAATGTATCAATGACACTGACAGTTGTCTATTTGACACGTATACACGTCGCAAAATCATAATTTGGGGAAAAACTGGAGCAAGTGGTTTTGTCAGACACGGTGATGGATGTTGTCTACATTAAATTTGATTAGTCTAATTAGGACAGGATTTGTTTCCACCCTTCTAAAATCTTTCTTATCACTGATACTATCACTATCACTTATGTACTGACTACAAATTACAATAATGACATTATTTATAATGGCCTTCTACAAATTACAAACATAACACAAAGTTCAAGTTTCATAAGTAACTACTTTACCACTTGAGCAAGTTGAGGCAATATCAGGATGAAATACAGTGTAACTTTCCATCCTTCAAGAAATTCAACTTTCCATCCATGTTTAACAATATTTTGATTTTTTGAACTTGTACGATGATCGAATAAGAAAAAGGGCCAAACCTGTACTGTATATTATTTCGCAGTGGCTGTTGTTATGGCAGTCGTCCGTGTGGTTCCCTGACTTGATTGTATTTCGTCAGCATTGCAGGCTGGTTGAACCAGTCTATTAGCTGATAGTCTGATTCCAAGAGCTAAACATCCTGACAAATACTGTGAAGTCAGGGAACCACACGGACGACTGCCGTAACAACAGCCACTGCTATATTATTTATCATCATTGCTCTGCAATAATACAAGACTCAAGAGTAAATTATCTATACTTATCAAGTAGTCTGAGTAACAAGGAACTTACAGCTACAGTATCGTGGGAACCCCCGTTTTCGACGCTACACGATTTCGACGCTTAGCCTTCTAACTCACATCGCACTATGAAAACAACTCCGTATAACGATCTCAGACTTCGTATCTTACAGTTGGTTTCCTGCTCTTGTCCGTCACCGAAAATGTGGAAATTTAAGGCTTTTCCAGTAGGCCAAACTCGTGTTATTCAAAAAGTTGCTCTTTTGGGGTCTATTTTCCTAGACCTGTACAAAATTGGCAGTTGCTTCGAAGCTCCAGTTTTCTTTATTGTTGGTCCTAAAAAAAATCTGAGTGTACCATAATAAACCCCAACATCCGTAGAAAAAAAATATATCACGCAGCTTGAGGCAGTCCGCTCTGGGTAAAAACTATGGAGGCTCCTATAGGGCGTCTCGCTTATATCTTTTTTTTAAATATATTTTTTATTATTGTTTAAAGACAGAAAGTAGCATGGCCCAATAGGCTTTTATAAAAAATGAAAAAAATAAAAGGGCAGCTAGAGAAAGTACCAAGAAGGAAGGAATGTGTCTCTGGAGTGACATTGGGAAAGGTCATAACTGAAGAAGCAGTGAGAAAGAGGATTGTGGAGTTTTGTCAAACGTCACAAAAGAAGACATCAACCAGACCAATACGTTTTAAGCATAAATTATGAATGATTTGAGGAAAGTGTTAGAAGCAGTGTGGAAAAACAAAAACAAAGATGAACACAAAAAAACATACAGGGAAGAATTTTACAGTGCCACACAGCATTTTGAGTTATTTTAAGAATTTATTTTGCGTTTGGCTGCACTGGGACACCTTACTAAACACCACTGACGAAAATAGGTGACGATGCTTACTGCGCGGTGCGCCGCGGACGTCAACAAAACCAGGTAATCTTACGGAAGTGACAGGCTTGATCAACCTTCTCTATGATTATTCTAATAGTCTGTGGTGTGGAGAAAGTGACTGGGACCTCTTTTAGTGTGAAACTTTCGTCCACATTGTTCAGTTTGAAGAAAAGTCCTTATATCGTCGAAAACCGGTTATTGGAGGATACAAGCATGGAGGATTCCTCCATGGTACAAGTCAGTGAAGTCACCCTTTTTTTAACCCTTCCAATGTCAAAACAAGGGTGACTTGTTGTACATGTACATGTAGTTGTAAGGTCCTAGTCTCCCACTTGTATGTAAGTTGTATGTAGGCCTACGTATAATATGACCGCAGTATAATTACTTGGACTTTATTTATCTCAAAAATGAGAGGGCCTGACCTTTTGATCATAGCATGCATAGGACCTTTTTCAAACTTAATTTTAAGGTAAAAAAGCTTTGCCTTTGAGAAAGGTCCTGCTACTGTGCTACAGCTAGGATCGAAAACATCAGGCCCTCTAACTTTTGAGATTTATGTATTGCAGGTCATTCAAATCTTAGTCAGTGAACAGTTTTTGTATGAACTTTATTTATACTAATAATATTGATTTTAATACTTGCCTGTCATATAATCCTTTGTACTAAAGTACTTTGTACTAATCCTTTGTACTTTTTATAAAGTTGTACTTATATAAGTTATCTTCACAATCAAAAATCTAAATTAAAAAAAAGTAGAATTACAGTTGCAATGATTGCTGTACCTTGTAATATGCAAACTGCAGGTAGCTGTAGGGCATTCTGCTTAGAAACTTATCCGTGACGTCATTGTCGATCATCTCAGGCCTGCTTCCAAGCTTGTCCCGTTTACATTTACGAATGCAGTTTGCCTTCATGAATAGACCCTGGAAGTACAGCATCTCAGCCACGGCTCCTTCCTTCACCGACGAGACCTTACGGGAGACATTTTGGCAGTTGAGACGACACTCCACCAGACGCGCCCGGTAGAAGCTGAATTCCTCCAAGGCCTTCTCGAAGTAAAAGATGGTGTCATCCCAGGCCTCCCGAGTGTACGAGTCCATGCCACTCTGATACCACTCATCGTAGGTGGTGGTTGCAAGGCTGCTGGCTAGGCTATCAGCACGCTGGACGTAAGTCTTGGTCAAGAAGAGAAGGAAGACGATGGTGACTAGACTGAGGATCTGCGCCATGATGGCAGTCACTTGCATGGGTTCCTGATGACGAGGCACACCAATCCAGCCACGCACTGTGTAGGCTCCTATGACTATGAACGGCACCAGTGCACTGACTGAACGTGTAGTGTGCTGAGAAAGCACATGGACTGGTCGACATTCACGTGTCACTTTTTCTTCCTACGCTGCATGTACGGTGTGAGGACGTGTCAACTGTAATGGCCCCTGGATGGATATGTGCGCGTTGGCGTTGTCCATGATTTAGTCTCATTTCCAGTCGCTTAAATGTTTATAATATCAATCAGCACTCGTTGTTCGTATGAGATCTTGTCACAATAATATTTTCATAGGCCATACACCCAAGAGGCAAAAATGAATAGTTGAAATGCTATATTATAGGTATATTTACTAGATTATATTTTTTCATTGTTTATTTAGAAACAAAATTGCCAGGAAGCTGGTCATTCAGGATGAAATGAATTACTCGTAAATATCCACCTCCTCCTTCGCTCTAAGAAACACACAATTATTAACAATTCTTCAATATGATATGAAATCCGTGTTCCCGGTTAATGACAGGCTCTTTATGAAAATATTAACGCATTTCGAGCAGCATTTAAACAGCTGTATATGTCTTTTTTGTTGCCATTATCAAAATGTGTATCTTGCGCATAAGGAAATTACATGTACAGTATCAGCGGGGGAAAAAACGCCCGAAAAAAAGCCTATTATTATTATCCGTCCCCACTTGGGCTGTCAGGGAATAATAACGGTCCGGACATTACGGTACATGTATAATCGATCAGGGAGTATAATTTATTAGGTATTTTTTATAAAAGCCGTGCGGGCCACGCAGGGTCTACCGACGGCAGGCAAGGGCGCCACCATACGACCGGTGGTTCCACACATAGACCAGAGTGCAACAGTGAAAAGAGAAAGTAGCTGTCACGAGCCTGACGTTTCGATACTGGTAGGACTTTTCAAAACGTAATGCCCCATAAATTTGAAAGATTTGGTTTTTAATAATTTAAGTAAGTATATAGTAGTAGCACAATTTGACCTTTGACCTCGAAAGGGAGAAGGGGAAAGGGGCGGGCATAATGAGGGGAGGGACTCATAGATAATGGATGAGATTAATGATAAAATGACTAGAAATGAGAGTAGGCCCTACATAATATTAAAAAATACCGGCACAGATTGATCTTGTGTGTGAATAGGACGAGGAAGGGGTAAGCATTTTGATACAGGCTATTGACATTTTGTGTGGATAGGTATGAATATGGAAGGAGCAAACAATAATGGTTCGGGAAATGAATAAGCGACGTCACGAGAAAATACGCGACCGGTCCACCGTGTAGGAGTCCGAGTTACGGGCGGTATAGCCGATAATCGTCCGGACCATGGGGTAGTACGCCGCGCCGCTTTAGCCCGTGGTAGAGGGATCCCAAAGGTAATATCGTAGTTACGGGTAATATCGTAGTATCGGGTTACTCCTTCGGCGTCGACTTTTCCCACCTCTTGGCGTGCGAAAGTTATGTCAAGGATCGGAGTAGGCGGAATATTCCTCCGCACATGCACAGCACATAAGGGGCGTCAACTTATTAGTTCTTCGTGTGGAGATCATAAAGAGTCATCAAGCCGTCAAACCCATCGAAAAGCGTCTTCTCCCAGAATGAAACTGACTGATTACAGGCACGTCGTTCTCGAAAGTCTCGGGACGTGATTTACGTTAAAAAAGGGGGTAGTATTTTCAGGTTAAAAAGGGAGGTTTCCATTTGGCTGCCAGACGAGGTATTAACCTCACGGTACCGGAGTGGGAGTGTCTGAAGACGATGATACCCGAGGCATCGTCGTGGCCATCTTAGACTTAGATTGTACATCAATTAAGTTATAAGTAAAAAGATATATTGTGACCACCACCACCACCACGTACCACCACCACCACCACCACCACCACCACCATCATCACCATTCTCACCACCACCACCATTATCATCATCACCATTCTCACCACCACCACCACCACCACCACGTACGTACCACCACCACCACCATCATCATCGTCATCATCACCATTTTCCCCACCACGACCACCACCACCACCACCAACACCATTATCATCATCATCACCATTCTCACCACCACCACCACCACGTACATGTACGTACCAGATACTTTCATCGAAGTTATCATGGTGATCATAGTGGAAGTACCGATGAATAGACACATGTGCAGCTCCTCGCTGTCAACACGCTCTTCGGTGTCAACATGCTCCCCTAGCTGCCTAAACATTATTATCGGACCTTGCGGACCGAGCGCGCTCGGAGTGCGTCACGGGTACTACCTGACCAAAGTATTGGAGGACTAGGGAGCATGTTGACACCGAGGAGCTGCACAGACGTCAGGCCCTTTGTGAGCTGCCTAAAACCACGATGCGCCGGGCGTCCTGAAATATCCTCAATGCTTTTCTTTCCTGTAGGCACCCGCTTTAGCATACACATCTCTGACGATGTATTCTTGGTCTTAATGGATCTGCTTAAAATGTTATTTCTTTTAATTAAATTTAGAATGGTTTCCTGCGGTACCTACCCCACCCCGGTCACTATTGCACGGGTGCAACACAATGGACTGGAACACTACCGGGTAATCTTACTCTGTCTCTACGGGGGACCCCTCGTTAATCAGTCCAAAATGTTCTCAAAAGTGGAACGCAGGTGTGGTACAAATTCCCGTAATGCCAAATGATTCATGTCTTTGAACTGCACTCTACAATCGTACGACGTGGCTTGTTGACGTCTACGATTCGGTAGTAGTCTTCGGGTGTCTCCACGCAAATCCTCTTCCTGGCCGGCTGGTTCTCTTCGCCAGTTCTCTCCACCGTCAGTCCCTTTGTCCGGTCCAACGTTTTCCTCCCACGGGTCTTCCTTCGGCGCTTGTCGTCGTTCCCGTGCCCGTCTCGGTGCGGTACGTCGATCGTCAGTTCGCACAGTACATGTGAAGTTTTATGTGGTCCGGTGAGGGGGACCATGGATTTTTTTAAAAGAAGAAAAAAAAGAATAGGCCTCTTTTCCTTGGTCATCCTACTGTGTAGCATACCCCGCTCATCTTCGTTATGGTCGACGGCGTCCAGGATGAAGCCGAGTGCCCGGCAAGATCGGTACAGTAGCGTAGTATCGCTCGACAGACGTCCATGTTGAATAATGAAATATTTCCCGAGACCCCCTTGTTTGAGTAGAGCTTATACATTGTATAGGTAAACCCAGCTCGCTTCTGCCAACGGTTCTCTTTAATCACCAGGGTTTACTGTCCGCGCCATCACCACCTTCGGCCCATTGAATGACAATCGGCCCCATACGAATGCTAACCCCTTCCTCGTTCTATTCATACACAAGGTCAATCTGTGCCGGTGTTTTTAACCTACCTTCATTCCTATTCATACATGTTATTATTCATCTCATCCATCCCCCTCATTGTGCCCACCCCTTTTCCATTCCCCTTTCGACATGCCCCGATAACTATACTGTCAGTATAATCAGTTGGCAACCGTTTGTATTCGTTTTAATTTTTCGTCATATTTATATTTCGTCAATCTCTTCCCAGTCTCGGTCGGTTTAAGATGAACGTTGCCGTTGAGGATGTTCAGGGCGCACTCGCATAGACAGGCTATCAGTTCTTTGTTGGCTCCTTGGATCACACCCTGGCGTTGCTTGTCGCTGCCCTTGGCCAGCACATGTAGGTAGGCAGCGTTGTGCTTCACACGCTTCGACAACTTCAAATGATCGCTTTTCACTCCAAAGTGTGTCATTATACTCTCGGAACGTAAGCAATGGAATATTCATCGGGGAAAGTGTGGGTTCTATGTCTCATGTTTTGGGGTCATCGGGCTTTAAATCGATAAAAAAGATAGCCGTAAGGGGTGGATGTTGCGTCACGGTAGGCCTCCATCATATACTTGGACTTGGAGGGGTACATCTGGCGCGCTATAGGTGGGAAATTTGCGAAGCATCTCTCGGTTTTTTTAAAGAGGATCATGTAATGCGCATTCAGACTTATTGTCCGCATTTCCTTCCCGTTGTAAAATAAATTTTAAAGAATAAGTATGACCGATAAGTTTCTATGATGACTCCCCTTGGTGAAAAGTTCGCTAACCTTCCCATTTTTGCTGCTCTCTGACATTAGATTGTCTATCACAATCAGGTTTCTTTGACTTCGGTCCAGAGACTGCAGTAAGTCATCGGGGAAGCCCTCCACAAATCGTATCTGAGGCACCAGACTAGCCAGATGGTCGTTACCATCTTGATATTCTCCGTAACACCAAATGATATTATCAATAGCTGGTCTGATGAGTGTGTTTCCCTCGACAAGTATAAGACGTTTTACAAACTGAGTTTTCCCGCTCCCAGTTGGACCGGCAATCACGCCGGTAAAAGGATGTTTCAGTCTCTCCTCCATTTGACAAAATGATTTTTTAACTGTTGTGCAGTCGCTTTAAAAATGTTAAAACCTTCCCATTCACTCCTCCATAAAACCTGGTTGACTGTATTATAAGCTCTAAGGTAAGTAAAAAAATAAATAATAATAATAATAATAATAAATAGATAAATAAATAAACAGGAATTATTTGTTGTCATTTCAATCCTGTATTCTTTTTATTCGTTTTTTTTCCTTTCCTTTTTAATCGTATATAGGGTATCGTGGGAACCCCCGTTTTCGACGCTACACGTTTTCGACGCTTAGCCTTCTAACTCACATCGCACGATGAAAACAACTCCGTATAACGATCTCAGACTTCGTATCTTACAGTTTGTTTCCTGCTCTTGTCCGTCACCGAAAATGTTAAGGCTTTTCCAGTAGGCCAAACTCGTATGATTCAAAATGTTGCTCTTTTGGGGTCTATTTTCCTAGGTACAAAATTGGCAGTTGCTTCGAAGCTCCAGTTTTATTTATTGTTGGTCCTAAAAAAATCTGAGTGTACCATAATAAACCCCAACATCCGTAGAAAATATATATATCACGCAACTTGAGGCAGTCCGCTCTGGGTAAAAACTATGGAGGCTCCTATAGGGCGTCTCGCTTATATATTTTTTCTAAATATATTTTTTATTATTATTTAAAGACAAAAAGTAACATGGCCCAATAGGCTTTTATAAAAAAATGAAAAAAATAAAAGGGCAGCTAGAGAAAGTACCAAGAAGGAGGGAATGTGTCTCTGGAGTGACATTGGGAAAGGTCATAACTGAAGAAGCAGTGAGAAAGAGGATTGTGGATTTTTTTTAAACGTCACAAAAGAAGAAATCAACCAGACCAATACGTTTTAAGCATAAATTATGAATGATTTGAGGAAAGTGTTAGAAGCAGTGTCGAAAAAACAACAAAGATGAACACAAAAATACATAAAGGGAAGAATTTTACAGTGCTACACAGCATTTTGAGTTATTTTAAGAATTTATTTACTAAACACCACCGACGAAAATATGTGACGATGCTTACTGCGCGGTGCGCCGCGGACGTCGACAAAACCGGGTAATCTTACGAAAGTGACAGGCTTGATCAACCTTCTCTATGATTATTCTAATAGTCTGTGGTGTGGAGAAAGTGACTGAGACCTCTTTTAGTGTGATACATTCGTCCACATTGTTCAGTTTGAAGAAAAGTCCTTATATCGTCGAAAACCGGTTACTGGAGGATATAATTACAAATAAGTTTACTTCGTCACATTTTGAATCTAAATTTCAACCGTTAATTCTGTTTTTTTCTCACACCTTTTAACTATATATAATAAAGACTTTACTGTGAATACATGTATTAAAACTTTACATAATTACAATTAACTTTACTTTGGCACATTGTAAGTTAAAATTTTAACCGTTAATTCTTTTACTCACATCTTTTAACTGTACATAATTACCAAATACAACTTAACTGTACATAACCAAGTTGTCTTTTCTCGTTCGTATTCCTCGCGAAGGTGTTCATTTACAACATCCTCTAAACTCTCTGCAAATGTTTGTCTTGATTTGAAATTGTTTTACCATAGGCAGAATTACCAATAAGTTTCATGGTATCCGTAAGGATTGCCTTGGAGGGATCGACGTCACCGTTTCGCCGTGCATTGCACACGGCCTCACCAAAAGGTTTGAAACATGCTGATGGTTTGTATTGAATAAATTGATGAGACACTTCTAGGCAGTGATGAATGTACCATTGTAAAAGTGGTGTCGAAAGTAGGACACGCTGTCCAAACATGCTACCAATGAGACTACGCCCAGGTGATTAAGAGGCCTTCCCTCTCGGCATATCGTTGCATGTGCTTCCCAATATGCGCGCGGCTTATGTTTACATTTTTGAAAATGGGAGGCATCAGCAAATGCTTCTCGTAGATGGACGGGTACCTCTATGTCGCATTCGATAAGACCAAAGAGCTCACCGTTAGACACCCCGTCTAAAACACTGCGTTGATTCAGAGCTTTACCCTGATGTGGAAGACGCAGGGTCTTTACAAAGTCAGTAATATTTCGATAATTTGACTGGAGAAAAGACAACTCCCATTCCCACATCTCCACCAGAGTGTGACCTTGAGCACGAATGTAATTTGAAATCTCCTCCGTCTTGTGCCTAAGTTCTGCTCTCGAAACATTTCTGACGGTGTTAAAGGGGTTTGGGTTGAACGGACACTGATGACCATGCCAATAACAACCTTGGAACTGAACGTCTGTATTAGATTCCTTACAGTAGCCGTCTACTGGAATACCTCTGGTACCGACACCGCGGTTAATACCTCTGGTACGGCGACACCGCGGTTAATACCTCTGGTACCGACACCGCGGTTAATACCTCTGGTACCGACACCGCGGTAAAACTGATGCTGAATGAAAATTCCCTCTGATTGTGCAACCCAGTCCAACCATTCTACCGCCTTGACGCCATATTTATGGCTTGAAAAGGGCTTGAAACCATCCTCTTCTTTTCTTCTCACAAAAGTTGCATCAGCGACCACAAATACAGCGCATTCGCATCAAAACCACTACAGTATATTTTTGCAAAGTTTTGGACCTCGCCTTATTAGTGTCTTGTGTTTTTCGTGATACCGATTAAATACAATGGAGGGTCCCCCACGATGTTCGCTTTCAGAAGATAATAGATGTCGTTGTTTGCTTCATCTATAAGTGAAAACAAATAATTCTCTGGAAGAGTGACGAAAAGGTAATGTAATGAAAGTCCAGGAACAGAAACGCATTTGAACATGTCCATATGTCTTTCCTTATAATACGCAAACTTTTTTTCTAATGCGTCAAGAAAAGGAACAACATCTAAGTTGTTGTACCGTTCTAAAAAATCCTGAAATGTAGACATATTGTTTTCGGTCCTAACAGACTGACAGCGCCTATATTCTTCTGATGTAATGTTTTGTCCCTTTAATTTAATATCAAATGCTTCGTGCGGTGGTAATTCCTCTTCGGCAGGTTTTTCGAGACAATCCATCCACTCATACGGAAAAAAACTTTGGTGTGCATGGGGGCAATCGTAAGCCTTTAAGAATTTCTCATATGAATAACCCGGAGCGAGATAATTGCATATATCTAAGAGTTTGAGTTTCTGGGTTTTTATGGCCATGTAAGAACTGTCACGCTTGATGATCATTGTGATAGGGTCACTTTCCTGCAGCTCAGTATACAGCTGTTTTTTGATATCCTTGAGGTCGTACTTGTCAGAGTTAAACCCTATAACGGGCAATTCGCGCATGTAGCTGTCAAATCAAGCGACTGTTTCAATTTTGCGGCGGGAGGTTTTTTGTTTAGGTTTTGGTTTTCACGCAGTTCATTCTGTTGTCTCCCGATAAGAGCATCTAAAGTCCTTAACTGGTCCTGGTACTTTTCAGTCATCAAACCCAAAGCGACATCGCTAATTTGATGGAGATGTTCCACCATCTTAGCGACTATACGACTTGGGTTCCCGTCAGACACAAACCATTTGGGTTGTTGAAAACCAGGAACATTGCTCGCAATACTCACACTTAAAAGTTGGTGATGACTCTCCCAATTTAGTTTTGGTAGGATAGCGTTGTTATCCTGTTGGATATTTTCGAAGTAACATTCGAAATCGAATGTAGCCCGATACGGATAAAACCTTAATTCTTCGTCAACGTGAATTCCCTCTTCTGTCAACTGATCGAACACCGATGGATTTAAGTGGTACCCGCCACCTGGGAATTTATGTTTTACATTCACGTTACATGTGGGAATATGCCGCCGAAGATTGAAAGAAGGGTTAAATATTGTTTTGCACAAGTCAGAGAAATAAGAAAAATGAAGTTCGTACAAGTTTACATACATTGTATTCGGATAGTTGCATAAGGGACGACGGATTAGATGCAACTTAGAATGGGAAGCATCATCGGTGGGAAAGGTGAGTCCGTAAACTTGGATATTCACCTGGAACAAGGCTTCCGCTTTGACTATGTCATCTAGGGTTATGCCCCTGTTGGTATTCTTACCAGTGGCCTGCTTGAACGTATCCGCCAGGTACCGCGTGCTTCTCTCAAGTACTCCGACTTACCCTCCTTGGTGAAGAGCCAAACATCTGAAGAAACAAATATTATCGTTGTATATGCGCCCGTTGTGAGCATTGTGAGTAAGACAAATAATCCCCTCGATTATTTGTAACAAATGGCGGTAAATTAACACCAGCACCAATGTATAATTGTGGCATCTCCTCGGGTGGAGTGTCAGGACGATCACCGTCCGTCCAGTGGCTGCAGTCGGGACGGTCCTCGAGTGGAGTGTAGGGACGATCACCATCCGTCCAGTGGCTGCAGTCGGGACGGTCCTCGGGTGGAGTGTAGGGACGATCACCGTCCGTCCAGTGGCTGCAGTCGGGACGGTCCTCGAGTGGAGTGTAGGGACGATCACCATCCGTCCAGTGGCTGCAGTCGGGACGGTCCTCGGGTGGTGTGTAGGGACGATCACCGTCCGTTCAGTGGCTGCAGTCGGGACGGTCCTCGGGTGGAGTGTAGGGACGATCACCGTCCGTCCAGTGGCTGCTGTCGGGACGGTCCTCGGGTGGAGTGTAGGGACGATCACCGTCCGTCCAGTGGCTGCAGTCGGGACGGTCCTCGGGTGGAGTGTAGGGACGATCACCGTCCGTTCAGTGGCTGCAGTCGGGACGGTCCTCGGGTGGAGGGTCGGGTCGATCACCGTCCGTTCAGTGGCTGCAGTCGGGACGGTCCTCGGGTGGAGTGTCAGGACGATCACCGTCCGTCCAGTGGCTGCAGTCGGGACGGTCCTCGGGTGGAGTGTAGGGACGATCACCGTCCGTCCAGTGGCTGCAGTCGGGACGGTCCTCGAGTGGAGTGTAGGGACGATCACCATCCGTCCAGTGGCTGCAGTCGGGACGGTCCTCGGGTGGTGTGTAGGGACGATCACCGTCCGTTCAGTGGCTGCAGTCGGGACGGTCCTCGAGTGGAGTGTAGGGACGATCACCGTCCGTTCAGTGGCTGCAGTCGGGACGGTCCTCGAGTGGAGTGTAGGGACGATCACCATCCGTCCAGTGGCTGCAGTCGGGACGGTCCTCGAGTGGAGGGTCGGGTCGATCACCGTCCGTTCAGTGGCTGCAGTCGGGACGGTCCTCGGGTGGTGTGTAGGGACGATCACCGTCCGTCCAGTGGCTGCAGTCGGGACGGTCCTCGGGTGGAGTGTAGGGACGATCACCGTCCGTTCAGTGGCTGCAGTCGGGACGGTCCTCGTGTGGTGTGTAGGGACGATCACCGTCCGTCCAGTGGCTGCAGTCGGGACGGTCCTCGGGTGGAGTGTAAGGACGATCACCGTCCGTCCAGTGGCTGCAGTCGGGACGGTCCTCGTGTGGAGTGTAGGGACGATCACCGTCCGTCCAGTGGCTGCAGTCGGGACGGTCCTCGGGTGGAGTGTAGGGACGATCACCGTCCGTCCAGTGGCTGCAGTCGGGACGGTCCTCGGGTGGAGTGTAGGGACGATCACCGTCCGTCCAGTGGCTGCAGTCGGGACGGTCCTCGAGTGGAGTGTAGGGTCGATCACCGTCCGTTCAGTGGCTGCAGTCGGGACGGTCCTCGGGTGGAGTGTAGGGACGATCACCGTCCGTTCAGTGGCTGCAGTCGGGACGGTCCTCGGGTGGTGTGTAGGGTCGATCACCGTCCGTCCAGTGGCTGCAGTCGGGACGGTCCTCGGGTGGAGTGTAGGGACGATCACCGTCCGTTCAGTGGCTGCAGTCGGGACGGTCCTCGGGTGGAGTGTAGGGTCGATCACCGTCCGTCCAGTGGCTGCAGTCGGGACGGTCCTCGGGTGGAGTGTAGGGTCGATCACCGTCCGTTCAGTGGCTGCAGTCGGGACGGTCCTCGGGTGGAGTGTAGGGACGATCACCGTCCGTTCAGTGGCTGCTGTCGGGACGGTCCTCGGGTGGAGTGTAGGGACGATCACCGTCCGTCCAGTGGCTGCAGTCGGGACGGTCCTCGAGTGGAGTGTAGGGACGATCACCGTCCGTTCAGTGGCTGCAGTCGGGACGGTCCTCGGGTGGAGTGTAGGGACGATCACCGTCCGTTCAGTGGCTGCAGTCGGGACGGTCCTCGGGTGGAGTGTAGGGACGATCACCGTCCGTCCAGTGGCTGCAGTCGGGACGGTACTCGTGTGGAGTGTAGGGACGATCACCGTCCGTTCAGTGGCTGCAGTCGGGACGGTCCTCGTGTGGAGTGTAGGGACGATCACCGTCCGTTCAGTGGCTGCAGTCGGGACGGTCCTCGGGTGGAGTGTAGGGACGATCACCGTCCGTTCAGTGGCTGCAGTCGGGACGGTCCTCGGGTGGAGTGTAGGGACGATCACCGTCCGTCCAGTGGCTGCAGTCGGGACGGTCCTCGGGTGGAGGACGCGCAGTTGGGCGTTGGTTGCTCGATGATGATCCGTCAGAGGTTGGGGATGCTTCAGGAGTAGCCCTATGCGGCATGCTTGGTGCGGATATGACGTTTTAAGTTGTCCATCCGCTGATAAGAAACACCTCAGATTGAACAACGGATGCTTGTCAACACCTTCGAGTGCACCGTTGAATCTCAACGCGCAAATGTCTTGTGACAAACATGAAGCGGACGTAGCGAGAAATGAGCCGGCTTGTACACAAACCCACCATCCTATATGTACAAACATACAATACAATGCAATGCTTAACATTGAATCAATCGAGACTTGATATTTGTTCCTAAAGCGAGATATGAGTAGGTTGAAAATACATGGACACTACCGCACTGGTAGCAGAAGTGGTGTGGCCAGTAAGCGCCCCGAGTCACCACGCCAAAGGAGAGCGAGGCGTGTGTGTGTGTGAGTTGTATGGGGGTTATGGCACTTACGGCGTGCCTTTTGTGCCATTAACGGAGCTATTTCTTCCTTACTAGGTCCATTAATCCTTGCTGGGGGAGGGGCCCGGGAGGATCCTCAAATCACAATGTGTCACTGGTGTCCTGGGGGTCGAGCCGTGTACCGTGCAGTTTAAGGGCCCGGGCCCCGCCGGCTGTTTCGCAGGTTCGCAAGGCACATGCCTACAAAGCCTTTTATACTGCTATGGCCTGGGGTATCCTGCCCTCAGGATTAACTCCCGCTGTATTGTGCTTAGCGCTGGTTCCATTGAGGAAAACGCATAGGTTACAAGGCCAATAGACCTTTTTTACCCACTTGACCAATCAAAAGAACTGGACCGCTTCTTACGGAAAGTGTACGCACAACCATTATGGTACAACTGATGTTTCCACTGTGCGCTGCCATTGTAAGGCGGTCCAACATGACGTCACGTGAAAAAGGTCTATGGTGGAGGACCTATAGGCCTAGTGGCAATGTTCAATTAGAGGGATTTAAGAGGGGGTTGCAACCGCAACAGACTCCAAAAGAAATTTTGATTCAGCGTTCGTTATTCAAACGAAAAGGAAAGCATTTGGATTTAAGCGTCACAAAATACTCGCAGTCTCTGCCTCGTCAACAGTAGTCGCAATGTTAAAAACATGACATGCATAAATAGAATACAGTATCTACATGTACAATACACAATGATGATTCTGTCTGGAACTGCATGGTAAGAAACTGGCGATGAAATGGAATTTGAACTTACGTTTCCCTCGTTGGTGATGCGCTGTATTTGATCTAAGTTCTAACTCACTATCGGTGTAGTCAGGACTCATCCATGACCGAGACATGATGACGATTTTTGGCAGAAAGCGTAAACACACTGGCGAAGAAAGTTGATGTCGAAGAGGTCTCAACTGATAACTCTTGATGAGTGGGCCGTCGCTGCTTCCATGTATATGCTTGAAGAATCTTTGTCGTGTTTTGGAAAAACAATTGACAACGACGACCAACAAAGTCCTTCAGGTTGCAGGTTTTTCTGATAGGAATACCTTAACGAAGTGATGTTTGTTTGGGTAGTCTACCCGACAACCGCACACATGTACATCTCTTTATGGTTAACACTAACAGTACGTATATTATAGCTTGACTGTGACAATACCAGTCCTCCGCCGGATACAGGTCAACTCGTACGCGTGCCAACTCGTACGCACCAACTCGTACGCATGCCAACTCGTTCGCAAGAGGCTAGTCAACTCGTACACACGCAAAGTCGTACGCATGAAGCCGGTCAATAATTGTTGCAATAATAAATAATATAAAATTATTATTATTCATTTTTAAGCAAAATTTGCAGCCAATATCAGATGCATTTGGGGATTTGGGTGCTGGTATTTTCGCCTGAAGGTATGCCTGCATTTATTTGTCAAATTGCTCTTTTTTGAAAATGTGTGGCCCTGAAAAGGGCCGGTTGTTTGATGAAGATGCTTCACAGCTGTGGCCCATGCAGATAACTGCAGGCGGCAAGAAGTCCTGACGTCTTCAGGCTACCCGCCAAGTACCGGTCCCACAGCATAAACACCCTGCCTTGGATTTGGCGGGTGGCCCGCCGCTGGTTCCTGCACATCTTCCCCTCCTTCACCAGCCTCATCTGTAAGTTTACCAGCTGAGCCTCACGGTAAAGGAGAGGGATCAGCTGGTACATCGGCAGACCAGGTCTCGAGGCTTCGACGTTCAGCCGCCGATGCCACCCTTCCACGTCGTTGTTTGTCCGGATGCTCGTATTGAAGACAGACCAGGTTGAGGGCGGCCACGTATTGCTGTCGACCCATGTGTGTCGCACATACTCGAATAGGCGCAGCAACACGGGGTCCTCAACTCTGGTTTCTTCACGAAAGACGCAGAGATCTGTTCGTGAGGCAGGAAGGGCAGGGACATCAGCTTGCGAACTACTGACTGCACCCCGGCGTTGGTGGTGTAGGGGACTTGGAGTCCAAGTGCCTGGCACTTTCGCCAAACTGCCTGACTCCAGTGGAACAGACAGCCTTGCAATTGGCAGTCCGGGAACAGGCGCCTTACGGCATCCCAGACCCCGGCCTCAAAGTCCAGCACAAATCGACGGGCATTCATGCTGGAAGAGGGCAGCTGTTTCCTGATTGCCCTCAAAACCTTCTTGTAGTCCCGCTTGGTCTCCGATCCGGCCCCTCTTTCTTTTTATACCAGTAGGCCTAAAGAACGCAAATCTAATGCAATTTCAAAACTCCCCTTGCCTAAACAAACCCCGTCCCAGACATTTCTGGTTTCGCTGAGGAAATCCTAGACACACAGCTCTCCTTGCTAGAGGAGCAAGTCAATCAAAAATACCGGTAAACCAAAAACTGAGACAAACACTACTGCAACTGACGATTGTCCAGATGACATGACAACATGTTATTGCTACACTTATTCTCTTTCTCTCCCTCTCTCTCGATATCTCCCTTCCTCTCTCTCTCTCTAACTCTCTTCCTCTTTAACTTAAAATGCGTCGGTGAAGATAAAATGATTCGACTTCAATTTCCTAATTAAACGAGATGTAATGAAATGAAATTGAAGTTTAATTATAATTCTACCGAAAGACCACTAGCACTGAAGGACTTACTTGAGATTGCACCTGCCACCGGTATTTATTCGTCACACTTGAGAGAGTCTTTTGTTAAAAGAGGCTACTCCCTATATAAGTGAGCCCCGCCGTCCACGCCTCAGGGCATTTTTGTAGGAAAATTTTGCAGTAAAACTGGGAGGGAAGTCAAGCAGGGAGGGACCGTAAGTCCTTCAGTGCTAGTGGTCTTTCGGTAGAATTATAATTAAACTTCAATTTCATTTCATTACATCTCGTTTAATTAGGAAATTCTACCTCAAAACCACATAGCACTTCGGCCTTACTTGAGATGTTTAGAGCAACTGCCAAAATTTCCAATATCAACAGGATAGAGTTTCTGTAAGAAACGAAAAATGTTCCCATTAAGTTGAAACATATTAAGTTCCACATAATGGACTAGCAGCATTCGACTTAAACTGAATGGTTAAGGATGCTTTCAGCAAACGCATGTGTACTTGAATCCAATATATGCTTATTATAATTAATAACACAATCCTGCAGCCTTCATAAAATTTATGTATGTCCTGGTACATCTTCCCTTGATGCTGCACTACACGATGTTTAATAACGTGTGTTGTGGACGGTAAACTTATCCGTCCTAATACCACTCTTCGAGAGGGCAAACTTAATCCATCGGCCTATTGTCTGTGATCCCACTGTTTTGTGGGGCGATACATAGCTTATCAGTGAAAAGCTTCTTTTCACTTCCTCTGACATTTTTAGTCTGTCAAGTTAAACTTCAAAAGTAGACATGACACAAAGTAAATCCTTGTGTAGACAGGCCATTAGGTTTACTCCTGTGTGAGGCTTCCCGATTCCCCTTGTTTTAGTATTCGCCTCGATAACAGAATTAAAATAGTTTGTCCCAACTTGGACATAGTCTAGGTTCATTAAGGCCAGCATCTGACAGCGTTGTCCCGACGTAAGGGTGCCATTGCAAGAAGTATACCAGTTTCATGCATGGTAATATTCTGTAATGAGATATCCTCATTAGGCCCTAAAGCCTTCTAAAGTATTTTAACATTACAGTCACATCTTATGTGTATAGCGGGCCTTTGGTGGTCTCAAGTTGAATACTCATTTTCTTCAACCCTTCCGCCAACTGAAGCGCAGCACCAACTGAAGCGCAGTCAATAGGCGCGGTAGCTGCAGACATTGCTCTTTGCTGCAGACAATGCTGAGGTTACTATAATTACTACCCGACAACAATTGTAGTTAGGAAGTTGAGAACAGTTACCGAATTTTGTTCGAACTGTATGAGTTTCTGTACGAGTACAGATCGAATCGATTCCACTACCTGAATACAGTTTAGTAGCACTTTTGTGCGTGTGTGCGTGTGCTGGATTGCCATGCTGCCAGGATTAGCTTGGCAGCTGGTGTCGACACGCCGTGCTATTGAACACTACTCTGACAAGAAGCATGCCATCAACTCGAGGCAATCCCTCAATTGGTGAAGCCTGTTCGAGAAGGGAAGCGAAGCATGTTTTGTTGAATAGGCAATACATGTATCATGAATGGGGTTAATTCTGACTAGTATATAGTTTGAATAAGATCGGAACCACGATTGCGTTTTTACCATAGCGGTACTATCAGTATACCAACCGCTTTGTCATGCTCAATCATAAAGTGAGCACTTGGTTTATCGCCGGCTAAAGGGGGAAAACGCATAAAAGCAATTATGCGTTGACCAGACTAATGATAATGCGTCGGTATAGACCGACCCTGGATCTCCCTGTCGTAACTCGTATGGTAAAACTGATACCTCAACCTGAATCAGAATACAAGGAGGTTTGCCTAGACATAGGCCTACTACATCTCTTTTGGGAAGAGGTGAAGTATTTGAGATTGAGCTTCCGTTCCAGTCGTCTCAAAAGAGTCGAGACACGGGGTCTGCCAAATTGTTTTGTACGTCTGGCAGATGTGTGGAAGTCAACCAGGATTTCCTGGCATACACCACCCCACTGCAGACTTCTCTGGTATGTCCATTCAGAGGGTTGGACTTATAACACCCTCAAAGTTTCGCAGGTATGCTACTGCAACAGCATTGTCTGATTTCAAATGGATTGAAATACCATGTTCTTTAGCAAAGAATGATTGCAACGCTAGTGAGCAAGCCTTTGACTCAAGCCAATTGATATGATGAATGGCCTTTGGCCACCGATCGCCAGCGGTGCGACCATTAGAATATGCACCATACACCAATGAAGAGGCGTCGGTTCCGATTACGTAATTCGGTTCGTATATCTGGGCATAGGCGCAGAGGCGAGTGGGAAGTTCTTTTATCCACTCGTTTCAATCAGAAACTTCCTCTTTAGAAATGTTCATCAGCGACTCGAACTCACCACAGTGCTCTGAGAGCGCTAGGTTGTTCCCATTCTCTATTGTTCGCCTGAACAATGGTCCATACAGCACAGCTACATGTAGTCCACATGCATGAACTAGAAGACAAATGACCCCCGAAACGTCTAATTTTCAGACATTGTTTCTTTATAAGTTTATGGATAAAGAGGCAGTCGTACTGTGTACCTTGCCGATTGGGATTGAGATCTTCATCAGTTCTGAATTCAGATGAAACCCTAAGAAATCGATTTGTTTCGTGGGCTTGCATGGTCACGGACTTTGTCATTCAGCATAAACCCTAGCTCTTTAGTAAGGGTTATGCGTGCTCGAACATTCCAATCCATTATTGAACTGTTCTCCCAACGAGAAGGGATTAGCTTAATTGTCATGCTGGTAGTTTCCATTTTGAAATGAAAATTTCCCTTCAGCTTCTGATTGGGCGGAATGATCCATCCTTTTTGGGGTCTGATGTATGCAACATACGTGGGTCGACTTGAACCCGTGCGTTCTAGTTCTACACCAGTCACTCAGAGTAGGCCTACACTGAGATGTCCTAGAATATAGGAAACAAAATCACCAACTGGATCGTAAGCTAAATATAGCCCATTTCCCAGCAATTTGGCAATTTCAACCCCGTTGGGTTCACAGCGCATTTCTTTCGGAATGCGTGTTTGGTGTGGTATTGAACTGAAGAGTGCTGAATAGCATTCAGTACCCACTTATCAGATGTTATCTCGCGCCATTTGGCTATGTTCTGTGCGAGTTTACCTGCTAGATTGATTCTAGCATCATTACAACGAGTGTTCTCACATTAGTGCTCACTCAATGAATTACTTTGAATCGGGCTGCTGTCTCGCCTCGGTCAGCTTTCCCTTTTTGCCAAGAGAGAAATTTCACTGGCGAGTTTGCCCGACGTTGGGGAAAACTTAGCGTTCCCTTTTTTGTCTTATCGGAACCGATTTTGGTGTACAGCACGTACACGGGCGGTGGCCAAATTGTTGGCCAAGCTTATTCGTTTCCTGAATGTTCTTGCGTTGCTGGGACAAGTTGTCCCCAAACAAGAGCCCGGTTAAGGGAACTTGAGTGTCGGTTCAGGTCAGACATGATGAGCTCTCTCTGCCGAGATTCAGCTCAGTTACTGCATGGCCAATTATGGCTATGAAATCCAGCAACATTATCACCAATGGAATTATCATCCAGGCTTTTATTGCTGCTCATTAGAGGCTCAATGCAATATTACAGGCACCATTCCTTTTAGTGCAGCCAGTTCCACCTTCTGTAGTTTGATGTCTATTGATCTGGTTTTTTGATTGTAGAGATTTCTGGATTTACTCTAGTACAGTCCAGTTCCGGGACGTTGTCTGGTCGCTTAAAACTATTAAGTTTTTCGGCTACCTTCTCATGCGATGATATCTTACACAGCAACTTGCTGATAACGGCTGCTAGCTTCTCGTTGACCTTGCTCCCAATATCGTATATATACATAGAAGACTTCCTACCCGACGGACAGCATGTAATGATACAAACTTTTGCCAAGTATTCACTGCTTGGTGAATTCTCCTGGGTTTCGGCTTAGTCTTCGCAACTGCTGGATTACCAGCAGGCGTAGAACAGAAAGCTGATGGCTGGATGTCAGCGCAGCCACGGTGTATCTGCACTCAAGGTCCAAAGGCCCGTCGAGCAAGCGTAAGATGTCCGAAGAATAGTTGAGTCGTCATTGTACGAACTATACCGGTCACAAAAATGCACTGAGGCGTGGACGGCGGGGCTCACTTATATAGGGAGTAGCCTCTTTTAACAAAAGACTCTCTCAAGTGTGACGAATAAATACCGGTGGCAGGTGCAATCTCAAGTAAGGCCGAAGTGCTATGTGGTTTTGAGGTAGAATTGGTTGGCAATTCGTCAAGCCTTTCGGCCCTGTGATCGGCAACTTTTCTCTGATCCGAACGTAAATCTGTTGGGCAATGGGCTCGAACAGAAGAAAATCTTGCGTGAACAAATCACCCTAACCTGGTGGCGATTTGGCCCGCATACGAGTTGGCCAAACCGCATACGAGTTGGCCCGCGTAAGAGTTGACCAAGCCGCGTACGAGTTGGCCTGCGTACGAGTTGACCAATTTGCGTACGAGTTGGCAAGCGTACGAGTTGACCAATTTGCGTACGAGTTGGCAAGCGTACGAGTTGGCGTGCGTACGAGTTGACCTGCTCCCCCTCCGCCCCGCCCCCACATCACGCCCGCCTCCCGCCTCACCCCCCCCCCCTCCTCACGCCCCGCCCCCGCCTCGCGCCCCGCCTCGCGCCCCGCCTCGCGCCCCACCTCAAACCCCGCCTCGCGCCCCGCCTCGCGCCCCACCTCAAACCCCGCCTCAAACCCCGCCTCGCGCCCCACCTCAAACCCCGCCTCGCGCCCCGCCTCGCGCCCCACCTCAAACCCCGCCTCGCGCCCCACCTCAAACCCCGCCTCAAACCCCGCCTCAAACCCCGCCTCAAACCCCGCCTCGCGCCCCGCCTCGCGCCCCACCTCAAACCCCGCCTCGCGCCCCGCCCCGCGCCCCGCCTCGCGCCCCGCCTCGCGCCCCACCTCAAACCCCGCCTCGCGCCCCGCCTCGCGCCCCACCTCAAACCCCGCCTCGCGCCCCACCTCAAACCCCGCCTCGCGCCCCGCCTCGCGCCCCACCTCAAACCCCGCCTCAAACCCCGCCTCAAACCCCGCCTCAAACCCCGCCTCAAACCCCGCCTCAAACCCCGCCTCAAACCCCGCCTCAAACCCCGCCTCGCGCCCCGCCTCAAACCCCGCCTCAAACCCCGCCTCGCGCCCCACCTCAAACCCCGCCTCGCGCCCCGCCTCGCGCCCCACCTCAAACCCCGCCTCGCGCCCCGCCTCAAACCCCGCCTCGCGCCCCACCTCAAACCCCGCCTCGCGCCCCACCTCAAACCCCGCCTCAAACCCCACCTCAAACACCGCCTCGCGCCCCGCCTCGAACCCCACCTCGCGCCCCACCTCAAACCCCGCCTCGCGCCCCACCTCAAACCCCGCCTCGCGCCCCGCCTCAAACCCCGCCTCGCGCCCCGCCTCAAACCCCGCCTCGCGCCCCACCTCAAACCCCGCCTCAAACCCCGCCTCGAACCCCGCCTCGCGCCCCGCCTCAAACCCCGCCTCAAACCCCGCCTCAAACCCCGCCTCGCGCCCCGCCTCAAACCCCGCCTCGCGCCCCACCTCAAACCCCGCCTCGCTCCCAACCTCGCGCCCCGCCTCGCGCCCCGCCTCGCGCCCCGCCTCGCGCCCCGCCTCGCGCCCCATAGGGCAAGACACATTGTATTTTTGTCATTTTAGAAAATAATCACAGATTACAAATATAACCTCACTTTATTCATTTTGCACTCCCACTTCGCAAATCCTAGCTAAAACACTGATTCAATACGGTAATAATACCAATAGAACTGCCTTTTAATCGCAAACTCTCCTCTTTTAAAAGCATATAAGTGTATTGATATATGTTCAAAATAACCCTGACGCCATCACTGAAATCACTGAGGGAAAATGCAAAATACCAAGTTTTTGAAGGCCCAATACTACTTGGGAAGATCGGAAAACATCGATGTCCTTAGATTTACTTCCTTCAAATTTACACAGTTCGTACATGGTCATGATAGAATCCTCATGCTGAAATCTTACGGTCTGGGATGCATTTGCTTGCCATGTTCTATAAAATTGCTTCTATAAAATTGCAGTGGCCTTCAAAGTATCAAAACTGCACAAGAGTTTGGTGATAAACTGTTTCAGAACACTACTAGAAATATATATCATTAATAAAACACAAATTTGTATCTAAAATAATTACTGTATGTAGATTTCCAAAAGTTGAGTTAACGTGTCTTTTGAAATACATATATAAATGCAAAGGTTAATTTTACAGCAGCAAAGGTCACAAATTGAACTCATTGTATCATGGAATATTACTCCATTAAAATACAACTAAATTTCATATATCTATCATTGATTTCATATCATCTCATTCAAATCTGTTTTGAATCTCGCACAACCATTTTGTAAATAAGATCATGCTCTGTGAATAAGTGTTAGGTCTTGACCATTTTTATTAGCTTTTCCGCCGCTTCCAGGGAAGCGGAAAAGCTATATCTTTTGTTCAGCTTTTTTAGCTTTTCCGTTCCATACGGAAAAGCTATTGTTGTTGTTCTGATTTTTTTTTTTAGCTTTTCCGCCGCTTCCAGGGAAGCGGAAAAGCTATATCTGTTGTTCAGCTTTTTTTTAGTCTTCTTCTTCTTCTCCCCCAAAGCCCATAGACAATGCACAGGGGTTTTGTAAGCACGACTTTGGTCATTGAACAGACTGATTTTTTTCAAACGTGGCAAATGCATAAAGCCCATGCTGAAATTGATCCTAAACACCTTGATATCATCATGACGTAATCACGTGTCACGTGACCTTGCTTTAAAGGGGCAAATTTCAAAATCCATTAAAAGCAAAAGTACAAGTTCGTTTGGTTTCAACTTTGCACTGTATCTAAGTTGGGAAAAGTTGTATCCAAAAATTGCCATCAATTGACCTTGACGTCATCTCATGAATATTTATGAGGTCATGAACTTTTCAGATTTTTACATTGAAATGAGCATATTTGACCAACGGAGCAAGATTTTTAATTTTTTTTTGTTGATATCTATTCCGGATGTAGTTTAGAAACACCCAAATGGGCCAAAATGTCATGACGCAATCGTGACGTCATCAAAATGCGTGTTTTCAAATCACATATTTGCCATTGGACAATCTTCTCGAAATTTGTTGGGCAGTTAGCTATTGGGCTAGACATTCTAAATCTTGAGTTGGGAATTAATTAACCATTGTTCAGAATTGTTATGATTTTTTTAATATTATAATGTAGTCCCATACACTTTGTGCACATAATATGCACGTGCGTTTTGGGGTAGGAATGGAGGGTACGGGTTCGAAACCCAGTGACGTAAACTCTCTTTTTTTCGTCCGTCACAAATCCAATTAAAACGACGCGAAATGGGCCTCAACCTATCATAGAATAAACACATGTATTTTGTTCTGTTTTTCTCTGTCTGTTTTTGCTTGGGTGGTCACGTGATAGCTCTTTAAAGGGCCAAACTGGCATGTGCAATCATGCCGCGATCTCAGATCCCACACGTGACAGTGCTTTAAAGGGGCAACTTGTACACTACACTGTAGTCATTAATTATGGCTTCACGTAGGTAGATCTAAACTTCAGACGAAGATTACTACCTGAACGAAGAAAAAAATCGTATTTTTATTTTGTCTTCAACCGACTCAACATATACCCCGGATTGAAAATATCAAAACATATTTCAGGAATTTCCTTTGTTTTTCATTGTTTAGGTTTTTTATACTAAGGCCATAGGTTTGTGTACAAATTAGCTGTGAAATCCATTAAGGGCCTAATATCAAATACAAATGGCTTTAAACTTGGCACATACTTAGGTTAGTAGATGGAGATTCATTGCAAAAAGTGAGATCATCATGACGTCATCAGGGGGTCACGTGACAGGTCATTTAAATGTCAAACTTCAAACTTAATTATTAGCAAAAGTATCGGTTAGTTTGGTTTCAATTTTGCAGCATATCTAAGTTGGGAAAAGATGTATCCAAAAATAGCCCTCATTCGATCGTGACGTAATCTCATGAATATTAATGAGGTCATAAACTTTTAAGATGTTAACATTCAATTGAGCATATTTGGCCAACGGAGCGAGATTTTTTTCATTTTTTCTTTGATATCTATTGGGGACATGGTTTAGAAACACCTTCCGGAGCCAAAATGTCGTTACGCAATCATGACGTCATCAAAATGTGTGATTTTAAAACAATTAAGGCATTGGCCGATCATCTCGAAATTTGGTATGTCGTTAGCTATCGTGCTAGACATTCCAAATCTAAAGTTTGGAACCGAAGGACCATTGTTTATATTTTTTATGAATTTTTGAATACCACACTCGAGTCCCATAGGCTTTGTGCACAAAATATGTACATGCGTTTTGGAGTAGGAATGGGGCTATTCTATGACTTGTTAACAACAGAAGCGGAAAAGCTCTATGCTCTGTTTCACAACAGACATATATTTCTCGTTTTCTTTATTGTTGGTCCTAAAAAAAATCTGAGTGTACCTTAACAAAACCCAACATCCGTAGAAAAAAAATATATCACGCAACTTGAGGCAGTCCGTTCTGGGTAAAAACTACGGAGCCTCCTATAAGGCGTCTCGCTTATATAATTTTTAGCTTTTCCGCCGCTTCCAGGGAAGCGGAAAAGCTACATCTGTTGTTCAGCTTTTTCTTAGTCTTCTTCTTCTTCTCCCCCAAAGCCCATAGACAATGCACAGGGGTTTTTGTAAGCACGACTTTGGTCATTGAACAGACTTGGATTTTTTTCAAACGTGGCAGATGCATAAAGCCCATGCTGAAATTGATCCTAAACACCTTGATATCATCATGACGTCATCACGTGTCACGTGACCTTGCTTTGAAGGGGCAAATTTCAAAATCCATTAAAAGCAAAAGTACAAGTTCGTTTGGTTTCAACTTTGCACTGTATCTAAGTTGGGAAAAGGTGTATCCACAAATTGCCATTAATTGACCGTGACGTCATCTCATGAATATTTATGAGGTCATGAACTTTTCAGATTTTCACATTGAAATGAGCATAACGGAGCGAGATTTTTTTCATTTTTTCTTTGATATCTATTGGGGACATGGTTTAGAAACACCTTCCGGAGCCAAAATGTCGTTACGCAATCATGACGTCATCAAAATGTGTGATTTTAAAACACATATAAGGCATTGGCCGATCATCTCGAAATTTGGTATGTAGTTAGCTATCGTGCTAGACATTCCAAATCTAAAGTTTGGAACCGAAGGACCATTGTTTATATTTTTTATGAATTTTTGAATACCACACTCGAGTCCCATAGGCTTTGTGCACAAAATATGTACATGCGTTTTGGAGTAGGAATGGGGCTATTCTATGACTTGTTAAAAACAGAAGCGGAAAAGCTCTATGCTCTGTTTCACAACAGACATATATTTCTCGTTTTTAGTCTTCTTCTTCTTCTCCCCCAAAGCCCATAGACAATGCACAGGGATTTTGTAAGCACGACTTTGGTCATTGAATAGACTTGGATTTTTTTCAAACGTGGCAAATGCATAAAGCCCATGCTGAAATTGATCCTAAACACCTTGATATCATCATGACGTCATCACGTGTCACGTGACCTTGCTTTGAAGGGGCAAATTTCAAAATCCATTAAAAGCAAAAGTACAAGTTCGTTTGGTTTCAACTTTGCACTGTATCTAAGTTGGGAAAAGGTGTATCCAAAAATTGCCATCGATTGACCGTGACGTCATCTCATGAATATTTATGAGGTCATGAACTTTTCAGATTTTCCCATTGAAATGAGCATATTTGGCCAACAGAGCGAGATTTTTTTCATCTTTTCGTTGATATCTATTGGGGACATGGTTAAGAAACACCTTCCGGAGCCGAAATGTCGTTACGCAATCATGACGTCATCAAAACGTGTGATTTTAAAACACATGTAAGGCATTGGCCGATCATCTCGAAATTTGGTATGTAGTTAGCCATCGTGCTAGACATTCCAAATCTAAAGTTTGGAACCGAAGGACCATTGTTTATAATTATTATGAATTTGTGAATACCACACTCGAGTCCCATAGGCTTTGTGCCCAAAATATGTACATGTACATGCGTTTTGGAGTAGGAATGGGGCTATTCTATGACTTGTTAAAAACAGAAGCGGAAAAGCTCTATGCTCTGTTTCACAACAGACATATATTTCTCGTTTTGTCTTCTTCTTCTTCTCCCCCAAAGCCCATAGACAATGCACAGGGGTTTTGTAAGCACGACTTTAGTCATTGAACAGATTTGGATTTTTTTCAAACGTGGGAAATGCATAAAGCCCATGCTGAAATTGATCCTAAACACCTTGATATCATCATGACGTCATCACGTGTCACGTGACCTTGCTTTAAAGGGGCAAATTTCAAAATCCATTAAAAGCAAAAGTACAAGTTCGTTTGGTTTCAACTTTGCACTGTATCTAAGTTGGGAAAAGGTGTATCCAAAAATTGCCATCAATTGACCGTGACGTCATCACATGAATATTTATGAGGTCATGAACTTTTCAGATTTTCACATTGAAATGAGCATATTTGGCCAACGGAGCGAGATTTTTTCATTTTTTCTTTGATATCTATTGGGGACATGGTTTAGAAACACCTTCCGGAGCCAAAATGTCGTTACGCAATCATGACGTCATCAAAATGTGTGATTTTAAAACACATATAAGGCATTGGCCGATCATCTCGAAATTTGGTATGTAGTTAGCTATCGTGCTAGACATTCCAAATCTAAAGTTTGGAACCGAAGGACCATTGTTTATATTTTTTATGAATTTTTGAATACCACACTCGAGTCCCATAGGCTTTGTGCACAAAATATGTACATGCGTTTTGGAGTAGGAATGGGGCTATTCTATGACTTGTTAAAAACAGAAGCGGAAAAGCTCTATGCTCTGTTTCACAACAGACACATATTTCTCGTTTTCATTGCTTTTCTTCAATGAGCTTGTCATTTAGTTCACACAACTGCTTCATAAATCCATCATTAGGGCACACTTCTCTCTTGGCTCTGACAGTGGACAAGGCTTGCCGTGCATCCATACCTCTCTTCAGCATCAAGAAAGCAATAACCACAGTCGCTGAACGGCTGAAACCTTCCACACAGTGAACAAGTATCTTGCCTGTAAAATTGATGTTAAAATTTGAACAAGCTGTTAATACATAATTACCAGTAAGTCCAAGACATAACCAGATAATACTGAAATGGTGTGGTGTGTAAGATTTGCAGTGTCACCGTGTAAGTCATCTGTGTCATTAAAATGGCTCTGAAAGGACAATCCACACTCCTTATCCAAAGAGAAAACTTACAAGTTGTCAACTTTCAACATTGTGATTCCACCATTTAAATCTTCATGTCTTATCTAATGTTGAAATGGTATCTACAATTACAACTACTAAATATGAACTCCAGAGCATAAGCCAAGTCATCCCATCTGCGGCTTCTGCGGTTGGAGTTCTCCGCAAATGCTTCCTGGGAGCGGCATATCTATGGTGTGGCAAAACGTGCCTCTTAGAGTCTGTTGCCTTTTTCATGCACAGAAGTTTCTACATCCTGATGCTATCCTGTACCAATAAGGTAACCATACGGCCCATCATGGATACTGCTCGCACTGGGCTGGTTCGTCTGCCTGTCACTTGTCCCTGTTGGACCGAGTGCAGAGGAGGGTCATTAACCTTGTCGGCAAGGAGCTTGGGTCGTCATTGCAACCCCCACGCCCATCGTAGTACGGTGGCCTCCCTGAGCCTCTTCTACCGTTATTTCCATGGAAGGTGTTCCTCAGCTGTTGCCGAGCCGGTCTCCCCAGTCAGGACATTTAAGCAAGCAACCAGGCTGTTTGCCTCCTCTCACCCGCACACTATCTTTTCCAAGGTGTAGAACGGAGAGGTATATGAACTGCTTCTTCCCTCGTTCTGCCACTACCTGGAATTCCCTTCCTGGTTCTTGCTTTCCCCCTGCCTATAATCTTGCCATTTTCAAAAGGAATATTAATTCCTATCTCCAGCCTTCCCGAGTCCCTCTCTATCCTCTTCTTTCACTAGCCCTTAACCCTGAGTGGCTTTTCAGCCTTGTTTTGGGCGATCTTGCATTAAAACAATTTTTAATGGTAACATTGAGTATGTGATGCACCTTGCTGATAAAAGCACACAAAAAATGGGTTCCAAAATACATTTGAGGTATTACTCTTCATTTAAATATACATGCCTTGTTATATCATTCAACCCAAGTTTTTGTGATATGGTATCATTATGGTGCGATAGATTTTTCTTAAGATAACAGGGTTTGCTGGTCACTTGAAAACCCTAAATCCTGACATGTACACATGTACATTGGTGTCTCAGGCACAAATAATTCACAAACACACAGATATATACTGCAATGGAGTTATCGTGTCATGTGTCAATACCTAAGAGTACAAATCCTTTAGTACACATCATTGGGAGGTTATTCAATGAGAGTTTGTTCTACTGGACATGTAACCTGGTACATATGTAACTGGCAATAAATGCTCATTACTTTGCCCAATTGCCTGCTGAAAAAATACATGCAACTCAGGCAGGATTTGAAATCACAAATCTGAACCATTTGACTATTGAGCTGCCAGTCAAGGTCATGTTGTGGATCTCAATCTGTATAGTGGCAGGTACCATGTTGCATCATAGATAGCATGATTTTGCATGGAGTCGAATGTAATTCAATGAGGGTTTGCTCCATGGAGGGGTTCCAAGCAAACAGCGAGTACCTCATAGCAAGGAGGGAAAGAATCATCCTACCAGAGACCAGCTTACCTTGACTTTGGAGAGCATTCTCTATAATATCTGATGTCTCATTCAAGAAGGAATCAATCTTAAACTTGAAGCTATCTTGAGCCTTGATGCCACTAAATTCTATTCCCAAATCCTGTAACAATACAACAATAATGTTCCATTAAATTCACATTGTTCTGTTCTACAGTCATGATATGAGAACTTGATACATTATGTAGTATGTACCTAAAATGTGGCAGCAGCCAATATTTTCTTTGATCAAATGAAAAGCATCACACTGGCCAATCTTCTTTATGTATTAGCACACACACAAAATCTTATCTTATCTTATTGAACATATTATTCTTGTTCAAACTTGAAAATATCTTATAAAGCAAGTCCATGGATTTGTGTTTCTAATGTTTGGTGTATCACAAAACAAGTTTTGAAAAAGTTGTAGGAAATCAATGTCAATTGGTATGATGCTTCAGAATGGACAGTTGGGAGATATTGGACTTAGTACTGAAGCTCTTGAATTTGTTGTAAAGCGGTTGTAGCAGTTCAAGGATCAAAGTGGATGCATCTTTTAAGCTTAAATACCATTTTAACAAACAATGTAGAGGAAAACTGATTGGCAAATTTCAAATAAGTCACATTTATACCACATTAATCTAATGGAAAAGGAATTTTGAAAAAAAATTTAACCACCAGAGGTATCAGGTTCTTACATGATGGCCTTCCAAAATACTCAAATAGTCCTTGCTGGGGTTGGGGCGCATCTAACTTTTAGCTGCTGTATATCTCCAGGAATTACGCTCCTGTTTTCGTTCAAATGAAAACAACCGATTGTTGTAAACCTGGCTAGAGCAGTTGGGGAATTTTTGTCAAATTTTGTACAAAATTTCAAAGCTAGTTTTGAAATTGCAAAAGCTGCATCCACTTTGCGTGATCCCTGAACTGTCGTTGCCAGGTTTGTTTGTTTTTACTTCTGAATGAAAGTGGGGGTGTGTTCCCTGCAGGTATATGGCAGTTAATGGTTGAATGCTTCTAAGCAACCCCCTGACAAAAATAGACAGTAGGGAGGCCCCCATAATAGGCCCATATAGGCATATACATGTACAGGTTGAATAACTCCAATGATCATGTGCTGGTACGTTCACCCAGAGCACTGGGTCCAAATCTTGGTTCTATAATTTTGTTTTGCTGTTTTGATGTAAAGAAATTTTATTATTTTCTCAGTTCCTTAATTTGTCAAAGATACCGAGGGCCTGACATTTTGATCCTAGCAGGACCTTTCTGAAAGGCAGAAGAAAGATCCTGCTAGGATCAAAATGTCAGGCACTAATTTTTTACATCAATTTGCATTTTGGTCATTTTTGTCAGTAAGCAGTTTGCAATATTTTACTCCTTAATTTGATGTTTAAATATTAGAATACTTTATGTAAAGGGAAATGAATTCAGAGGTGCCTTCCTTTTCTCCCATTGTCATGTCTGCTCACATCCAAAGTTGAAATCAGTTAATATTTTCCCTGAAAGCGGTTATTTCATGGTGAGGAGCCTACCTGGTAGTACTCAGCATCTGTGTCAACATGACCAAAGCCAGTGCCTTGTGCAACGTTCAGTACATGTGTGATGCCAACCTTCTTAAGAGCTGCTTTATTCAAAGCAAAGGTTCTGAACAGAGGAAAGAAAATATTAGCCGCTGTTTTATAAGAAACTCAAGAATTAAAAACAATGATGAATATTGTTCTATTGAACAAGAAACTATGTACCGGTAATCTACACAAAGGAGTCTGTGTTTTTGTCCCCAAATCTCTCATTTTTTAATCACAACTGTGTCTCCGCATACATGAAAATGTGGTAATTTAAAAGCTTTTTCTAATAAATCGGTTTTTGAAAAATGGCAAAGAAAGCTTTGACTTGATTGGGACTTCAACGCCAGACCTCTAGTTTTGCATAGAACACTGGTACGCAAAACCTTTTAAAAATTGCTCAAAAGTTCCCAGACAGTTGTTGGAAATATTGCTACATAATATTCTTTAAGAAAACGTGTCCAGCCTTACTAAAGTGTTTTTTATTAATTACGTAAAATGATTCCTGTAATGATCAGCGGCACTATTGTTGACGTCATGGGGAACCAAAGATTTTGCTCTGACCAAAGAAGGCCATAAATTGTGTGCTTACATAACGAACAGTAGCCAGCACATGGGAGTGCTTCCCTTATGCTTCTGTGCATTTACACATGTACACTAGTTAGAAGAGAAATGTTTCACCAGTGGCCATCTTGGGGGCCTTAGTGTTATTCAAATTCAGCGACAATGCAGGTACAAAGAATGCACTCTTGCCTAGCAAGTAGGAACAAAGACTAGGCCCCCAAGATGGCCGCCAGTGCAACAACTCTATACTACTGGTGGCTGGCTAGACCATCAAATTTACATCTCATCTGCCCTACCTATTTTTTTCCAACTTGCCTGCATTTTGAAGTGGGTTTTGTAGCACTGGTCATTCTGCATTCAGACAGATGACATAAATCAACACATTGACCACAACTTCATGAACTAAGGATAACCTCAGAGACTCCTTCTGTGTGTCTGTTCACATTCTTCATAAGATTGTGCTTTAATAGTAATACCCTCACCGTAAAGGTGGAAAAAAAGGTAATTTAAAATAGACAACATGTTATAATGTAGAAAGACATTAGTACTAGTAGACATTTTCTGGCACAACCACTTGACGAAAAAAATTGACTTACCGTAGTTTTCCCCAAAATCATATTTTGTCACACGTATGTGTTGCGTGTATACATGTATATGTAGGAATATTAGCGTGTATATAGTGTGTATATTAAGTGCACGTTTTGTACACAGCCATACTGACCGTCGTCTGGTTGACCCATAATGGGTTGACACATACGCGCCACAAAATCATCATTTTTGAGAAAAGTGAGAGTAATGCGCTGCAGTATCAATTTTCTACAAATCAATAGGTGTCTACTGTGTATTAAGGGGGGGTTCTATCATTCTTCTAGTGTTGTTTCTGGGATCTGTTTCCACTCATGTTTGGGAAAAATTGCTATCATGATCAGGCAGAAGCAGCACTGGTAAGAGCGCCTGTGTGGTGGTTTATCTAGGCTCTAGCCAGCCACCTTGGTCAGATGCAGACAGCCTTCAACTGCCTACACACAATTACAACTGTCGTTTGAACAACAGAAAACTGTTCAATTCAAGCCCTGCACACATGACAATGTATACAAATTGACTGCTTACTTTTCACCAATGAAGACATTGGGATAGACCTCATCAGAAGATCTGGATGGCATCATGACCATACCAGACCCTCCGACCATCACTAGTTGAAGAAGCTCGCCAGGTGTACATGGAGATCTCTGGCAGTTTCCTTCACTCGTTGCCATGGTGACTGTTCCAAGTTTGCAAGTAGTTCCTCAGCATGCAGTGTCACCAATTTAAGAGCAGTTTGCAAATCAGTTGACTGTTGAGTGCAAGACTACTGCATGGGTTTAGCAAACCTCAAGAACTATCTAGAATTACAAATAATACTAATTATTTCACACAGACAGTCTTACTATTACTAGTATTACTAATGGAAACTAATTGTAATACTAATAGTATTAGTATTACAATTAGTTTCCATTAGTAATACTAGTAATAGTAAGACTGTCTGTGTGAAATAATTAGTATTATTTGTAATTCTAGATTACTATTATTAGTATTAGTAATATTAATAATAGTAATTAGTACTACTACCTGTATTACTACTACTACTAGTAGGTACTAGTTGTACTATTTTTAGTAGTACTAGTACTAGTAGTACTAGTACTAGTAGTACTAGTACTAGTAGTAGTAGTACTACTAGTACTACTACTACTACTAGTAGTACTACTACTAGTACTAGTAGGTACAGTAGGACTAGTATTAGTAATACGACTACTATTCCTGTATCAGTGTAAGTGTAATGTAGACTTCTTAAGCTGGCGAAAATCGCAGTGGCTGTTGTTACGACAGTCGTTCGTGTGGCAGTCGTTTGTCAGGATGTTTAGCTCTTGGAACCAGACTATCAGCTAATAGACTGGTTCAACCAGCCTGCAGTGCAATGCTGACGAAATTAAATCAATTCAGGGAACCACACGGACGACTGCCGTAACAACAGCCACTGCGGACAAAAATCGATCCGACGACTTCGGTCCTCACGAGTCACGCCTTAATATAATAGTAATGTAGTCCGAGTAACTTGGACCCGACAAGTCACCCTTTTTTTTATCGAATTTTGAAATTTTGAGTTTCGGGTGACTGTAGGGTCCAAGAAAATCAGTGTCCTAAACCTGATTATATGTACACACCGCCAAAAACCATTTCGACCGGCCGACACAAACCCCCAGATTTACCGCCGAAAACACCCGTATCACCATCCTACGTGCCCATTTTTGGATTCAGTGAGAATCAAGGATTCTAATACTGGTCATTTGCTTTACACACGTTTTTGAAAAAAGGCAAAAAATACCATCAGTTGATCGAGAAGGTGTTTCGTTTCGCCCGTGCGACAGCCAAAACAAGGAGGCGGCCATTTTGTTTTCTATAAATAGCATTCTGACAGTTCCGTGTGCGCAGTGGGTCTGCAACCGTTGAGCCCATGACTGTTTCATGGACGCAACGTATTAGAATCCTTGATTCTCACTGAATCCAAAAATGGGCACGTAGGACGGTGATACGGGTGTTTTCGGCGGTAAATCTGGGGGTTTGTGTCGGCCGGTCGAAATGGTTTTTGGCGGTGTGTACATATAATCAGGTTTAGGATACTGATTTTCTTGGACCCTACAGTCACCCGAAACTCAAAATTTCAAAATTCAATAAAAAAAGGGTGACTTGTCGGGTCCAAGTTACTCGGACTAATAGTAATAGTGAAATAAAACCATCGTCAATTCTAACTAACTATTTGTATTTTGTAATGTATAACTTATAAGCGTAAATCACTGAATCACACGAATTTTCTCATGTTACCCGCTCCCGAAAACGACAACGCAGTTCGATCCGAAAACGGCAACCCGGAAGTACTGTACCAACTACCATGTTGTACTTGCCACTTGTAAGTTGGACTTGAGTACATGATACATGAGACAGTACTACCATAATTTTAGTATCATCGTAATTGGTAGTACATTACCATGGTACTTTGGCAGTTCGTGATCTTTCTCTTTTGGGTTTTATTTATGAAAATAACAAAAACTTAGTTGAAAGTTGGCTGCTTTGCCTTGGTTGCGAAAACCGTCAAAAGTGTAACTATGTCACTTGTTGCTGTAGTGTGCCTGTTACTTTTAGCTGTGTACTACTGCCAAGCAGCACGCCACAGCAACAAGTAACCTAACGAAAATAAATGAGGAGTTGTTGAATAGCACAATATTATAGTTACGATAGGCCCGGTATATACTGGTCGCACGATGAGCGGTGTGAGGAGGCCCGTTGACCATGGAAGTGAGGAACAGAAGGAGGGGGGCGATCAACGGTGCGTAGCAGCTTTATATACCCGTGTGTGTGTGTGTACGGGTGTCTGGAAGGGACGTCGCACCTGGCGCCGCGCGCGTAATGGAAAGACAAAGTGGGGACGCCCGGACAAACTAAGACAAAACAAAAACTAATGCTCTTCATCGGTCCACTACAGTACTAAAATTATGTGGCCTACCTTACCTAAGTGACCTACACTCGTGCGTCATGGGATATGTTTCGAAAGCCCACCCTGCTGGCCTGCTAATGGCTATGTCCAGAGTCTGAAAACGTAGGTTGGAGTTCTTTGTTGAAGTTGAGCTTTTCATTATTTTGCAAAACGCAGTATTACGTTAAAAACAAAGCCAAATATACCTCCCGTTCTCATGCCCTTGGTTATTTACCAGACTGAACCTGGCCCTAACTTTGGGCCTGAATCTAGGCCAGTATATGGTGTTGTATTTTTACTTATACTAGAAGTAGAAGCCGAATTTAATGCTACTGTAGCGGAACGTAAGGGGTGTTCGGGGAAGGGCGCCCTCTACTTAGGGCCTATATAGCAGCCGTCCGAGCGAATTCGAGGAGACTCTCCGATCGCCGCGGTGCTGTAGAGACCTCCCGGGACGTGAGCCGTCGTCTATCACAAGCAAGGGGAATCAAGGCCAGCTGCCTGGGTCAGGAAGGCGCTCTTCTGGTAAGATCTGGTAGGTGAGGCCAACCGGTCGACAGTGGTCGGAGTCAACCTTGACGCCTGGCGGTAGACTGCCTCCCAAAGGACCTGTCCCCGGTCGTCTCTTCAGCCGCTCGTCGGGTCGACCTAGGACGAGCCCGAGGCTTGGTCAACGTAGGGCCGCCACAAATGGTGTCAGAAGTGGGATAGGCACCAGGGTTGTACCACTTAGAATCACCTACCAGAAATAAACACCTAAATAGGCGTCGAGACACGTAGGCCAAGGCGGTCCACCTACCAAGGCACAATGGCCAAGAACTTGCTTATTGACTTCGAGGAGGAAGTTGCAACACCCCAGTTGCAGCAACAGCCTTCTTTGAGGACCGGAAAAGTCGCAGAAAGAATCGAGTGGATGGAGGCAGAGCTCCATCAACTGAAACTATACTGCAGATACGGGAGAAGGAAGTCGTGGACTC
The DNA here is from genome assembly GCA_949987565.1 of Luidia sarsii. Lineage (NCBI taxonomy): Eukaryota > Metazoa > Echinodermata > Asteroidea > Paxillosida > Luidiidae > Luidia > Luidia sarsii. Next base: position 5,001,620 of record OX465122.1, read on the forward strand.
GGGCTACGGTAGTTCGCAGCGGACATCCCAGATAGTACATAATTATGTTGGGGATTCGATAACAAGTGACCCCTCAGGGTCTCTGGCACCTACGCCTGCACCAAGGAGGAGGCCAACACCGAAGCCGAGAAGTAGTCTTCATTCTACGCCCGCACCAATCTCGTCTGGAGTTGACACTATTGGGAAGGTCACGTCACTGCTAGATACGAGTTGTGGGGGCCCAGAGTGGATAGAACACGGTAACCGTGCTATACCGGTCAGCAACAGTACGGCGGTGATGGAGTGGTTCTCGGGCGAGATACCAGGCGTAATATGGACGGTAGAGACTTGGCTATAACGACAGCCACGACCAAGGGGGATGTTTGGCTAAAGCGACCGAACATCCTGCCCGATAGATACAACGGGAAAACGCCTTGGCGGGATTACCGACAACACTTCGAGGCATGCAGTGCAGCGAACGCCTGGTCGGAGGGCCAGGCGAAGGTGTTCCTTGCGGCGAGTCTCCAAGGGGCCGCGTTGAAGGTGCTTGGGAGTAGCACGAGTGAAAGCAGTAACCTGTCCTATACTGAGCTGATGGACAGGTTGGAAAAGCGGTTCGGGCCTGGGCGATTGTCAGAGGATCACCTAATGGAGTTGCGCCATAGGCGGCAGGGGCCCAGGGAATCTATGCAGGAGTTGGGACAGGCCATCAGGGAACTGTCAGCGCTGGCCTATCCTGAGCTATCGGAAGCAGGGAGGGATCGCCTAGCTAAGGGACATTTCTCCGATGCAGTGGAGAGCCAACCTATTCGAGAAGGAATCTACCGAGTCAAGCACAGAGGTTCCACCCCATCTCACAGACCTATATATATATTATATATGACAGGAGTAAGGACGGTGTGAAGCAGAGTTTTCACCCGCGGATAGCCAAGCTACTCCGGGATTACCAGGATGTATTCTCGAAGGGGGGTTCGGACATCGGTCGGACCGACGTGGTTCGGCATGCTATAAACACTGGCGACGCGGCACCTAGAAGAGAGAGGCCGAGACGGCACCCTACACAGGAACAGGAGGAGATCAGTCGGCGGGTGCAAGAGATGCTCCGTGATGGCATTATAGAGCCTTCGACCAGTCCATGGGCCTCTAACGTGGTGCTGGTCAAGAAGAAGGACGGTACCCGGCGGTTTTGCGTCGACTACCGCCGCCTCAACGCGGTGACGATCAAAGACTCGTACCCCCTACCTAGGATCGACGATTCCCTCGATGCCTTGTCGGGTTCAAGGTGGTTTTCCACCCTAGACCTGGCATCGGGGTATTGGCAGGTAGAGCTTGACGAGGATGCGAAGGGGAAATCTGCTTTTGTCGTAAGGGAAGGGTTATATTCATGGCGTGTGATGCCCTTCGGGCTTTGCAATGCCCCCTCCACCTTTGAGAGGCTGATGGAGCGAGTTCTTGCCGGACTCCACTGGGAAACACTACTAGTGTACCTGGACGACATAATTGTCTATGCCAACACGGTAGCGGAAGAGCTAGCTCGTTTGGAAGTAGTGTTTGGGCGCCTTCGGAAGGCTGGGCTGAAGCTCAAGCCGAAGAAGTGTGAGCTGTTTAAGCAGCGTGTCTTATACCTCGGCCACGTTGTGGACGGTAAGGGGATCTCAACGGATCCCGAGAAGGTGAAGATCGTTAAGGAGTGGCCCACGCCCAAATGCGTGAAGGAAGTACAAGCCTTCCTTGGACTTCCTTGGCGTTTTGTGAAGGGATTTGCAGACATTGCACGACCTCTCCATCGGTTAACGGAGAAGCGCCGAGAGTTCGGGTGGTCGCCTGAGGCCGAAGGAGCATTCCGGGAGTTGAAGAGACGACTGCAGGAGTCTCCTATTCTGGCGTACCCTGACCCACACGCTGACTACGTGTTAGACACAGATGCAAGTGATTCCACGGTGGGTGCCGTATTGTCCCAAATCCAGGACGGAGAAGAGAGAGTCATTGCATATGCGAGTCGAGCGATGAGCAAAGCTGAACGCAACTATTGCGTGACGAGGAAGGAACTTCTCGCCGTCGTGGTGTTCCTGAAGCAGTTTAGGCAATACGTCTATGGAAGAAAGGTTACCGTGAGGACAGACCATGGGGCCTTAAAATGGCTGATAAATTTCCGAGAGCCACAAGAACAAGTTGCATGATGGTTACAGGTGATAGGAGAACATGACCTGAACATACTGCACAGAGCAGGCCGTTCACACGGGAACGCCGATGGCCTATCTAGGAGACCATGTAGACAGTGCGGCCGAGAGGAGGATGGACCCATGTCGGGTTGCGGAGAGCACCAACCCGTTGGAAGTAGCGAAGTTCGGGAACTCGGGGTCAGAGTTATCACCGCTGCACCTACCATCACCGAGAGACAGTGGAAGGAAGCACAGCTTCAGGATGCATCCATGAAATGGGTGTTGGAACTGAAAGAGAAAACTGATGATAGCAGGCCCGACCAAGAAAGTCTGTCTCCGTGTTCGCCTTCAGTGAAGGCATATTGGCTGATTTGGGACCTGCTGGAGACCAGGGGTGGTTGCCTACAACGGCGATGGGAATCTGACGATGGACGGCACGTCAGGTGGAAGATGGTAGTACCTATAGCATGCTCCGTCAGCAGATAATAGCTGAGCTACATGGAGGGAAAACAAGTGGACATCTAGGCCAAAGGAAGACCTTGGAGAAGGTTCGTCAGCGCTTCTACTGGGCTGGGATGGCCGCGGATGTCAGGTCTGTAGTACGGCAGTGTCAAGTATGTGCGAAGAAGAAGCCACCTGGGAAAAGGCGTAGGGCCCCCCTTCAACAACACTTAGTGGGTGCGCCAATGGAATGGATAGCCGTGGATATGGTCGGCCCACTCCCACAGTCAGACAGGGTGAACAGGTACATCCTAGTGGTGGGTGACTACTTCACCAAATGGATGGAGGCATATCCTGTACTAGATGAGAAGGCGACAACGGTTGCTGAGGCCCTGGTGAACGAGTTCCTATGCAGGTTCGGCATGCCTGTTGAGTTACATTCGGACCAAGGGAGGAATTTCGAGTCTCGAGTGTTTTCGGAGATGGTCGCTATCTCGGGATAGAGAAGACTCGGACCACCCCGTATAACCCCAAGTCGGATGGGCTGATCGAACGTTTTAACAGGACTCTGCTGTCGATGATTTCTACCATGATAGAACCGCATAGGCGACAGCGAGACTGGGATACAAAGCTGCCGATCGCAACTTTCGCCTACCGGTCGACGGTGCAGGAGTCTACAGGCGAAAGTCCCAATATGCTCATGTTGGGAAGAGAAGTACGCCTACCTATCGATTTGAGAGCGTGGACTGCGTCAATGAGTGGTACGGAAGGGGGAGACCAGACCCAGACGGACTACGCGGCTGGGCTCAGGGAAGACATCATGGCAGCCCACGACCGAGCGAGAACGTGTCTAAACAAAAGCGCTAGGCGCCAGAAGAAGACTTACGACCGTAAGGTCAACCATGAAGCCATAGAGGAAGGGCAATTTGTTTGGTTGTTCAATCCGGCAAAGACCAAGGGACTAACTCCCAAGCTACAGTGTAAATGAGAGGGCCCGTACCTGGTAGTTCGGAAGTTGTCGGACTTAACGTATAGGATTCAGAGGAAGCCCAGGGGAAGACAGAAAGTGGTTCATTATGATCGACTGAAACCTATATATGTAGGTGAACCACTGGAGCCTTGGAGTCAAACTAGCGTACATGATACTAGTGAAAGGAATGCACCGGAGGATAAATTGCTAAGTGAACACGTAGATGAAGGCGACAGATTCCAGGCAGAGGAAGATCCTTGTCGCCCATGCAGTCCTGCTATAGCCGAGAGTCCTGCGAGACGACAGACTGAACAGGTTCCGCAGGCAAGGGAGTCCTTGCCTGAACAACCAACGGCAGACACCCTGCGCGAGGCGCAGGCGACGCCGACCGAGAGAAGGAACCCACCAAGGGAGCGCAAAAAGCCATTGCGCTATCGATGTCTATCCAAGCCGCTGGAGCCTATGTGCCCACGGTAGTGAATAGCCGTGAGTGGCGGTTGTATGGGGTGGACCCTATGCGTGCAACCTGTGACCCGAACCTAAATGGTTTGTTGTTTCTTTTCAGGTGAACAGTGAGCTATGGGTGGAAGTGACAGGAGGATGGAGAGCAGGCGACAGGAGTCAGGAACGACTGAGTGCCCGACATGCCATGCGAAAATGCACAAGAGAAGCCTGGATCGGCACATGCTAACTGAGCATGGCCCACGGGTGTTTTTCTGGTGTCTTCGCTGTTCTAATAAGAACAATCGTCGGGACAACCTTCGGTCCCACTACAAGGACTGCCATCCAGACAAGATCTCTGACGTCGAGAAGATAAAGAGTGAGAGTTATGAGGATCGCGGAAAACAGAAGAGTTCCGGTGCAGATAAGTCTTCCCGGAGGAGCGACAGGAAGGCGAGTAGGTGCTCTCCCCGGAGGGATCCTGGGGACGGCAGGGGCAGTAGACGTGTGGAGTCAAAGAGGGAGGCTGACCACATCGAGACGTCCAAGCCCAAGAAGCAGAAGAGTAAAGCTTCGATCCCTTGCACTGTGGCTCGGCCGCCAGATGAAGCTCCATTAGACCTTGCAGCCAGGGAGATACCAGCGCCGGAACGGAAGAGAGGAGCAGCCGTGGCACCTAAACAGGCGGCCAATCGAGGGGAGGCAGCAGCTACACCTAAACAGGTGAGGCCCACCATCCCGTCCAGGGCAGAGCTCCTGCATGCTCCCATAGAGGCGACTTCAGGTGAGCCAGAGTCCGACGGGGAGTTGGAGATCGGAGACCTCCAGCAGCCAGTCGACGAAGCGTTCGGGGAGCTGGCTGAGATTAAGCTGTCGCCAACGCCTACTATTTGGGATGAGGACTCCATCGAAGAGCAACCTTCAGCGAAGCCTGGAGGTAAGTCGCTAGCAATGATGGGAATGCTCTGCGACGAGCTAATGGCAGACAGGAGTGCACCTAGTGAGGCGAGCGGTCATCCGACGACGTCATCTCCACCAGTCTGGCCTCAGCCCATGCTACCCGACAAGCTTCTACCTGGGCAGGTCGTCCGTGTGAGGGAAACCCGGGAAACGTACCTGTACGCTGAGCAGGGGCGCACCATCTGCGGGGAGATGGAGCGCGAGTTCGACGTGGTCTACCTGAGGCGCCTACCCGCTAAGAAGGCCAAGGAAGCGGGTACCTCGCCGAGTACCAGTCGCCTTCGTCGCCTCGTACGCTGTAACCAAGCAGAGGTGGCCGTCGCTGAAGCACCGATGGAGAGGGAAGAGCTAGAGGAAGCCATGGTGGGGAGAGTGACCCGGGTCCAGGAGACGTCAACCCGCTGCGTCTTCAAGGACGGCCAGAAGCTCACCAAGGACAAGACAACCCGCGTCTTTGACGTAGATTTTGTTGCCGGGATGGTAACCAAGTAGTGGTTGATCATTCAGTTCCATGTTCGTGGGAAAAACAACGGTGTGGTTATCGCACGTGATAGAAGTGTTCCTTGTTGAAGATATTTCCTTTTGTTGTTGTATAAAGTCTTACTTTTGTAAACGCCGGGGAGAAAGAAACACAAATGTAGGCAAGGTCGACCTACCTAGGTGCGGGATTTTTTGGGTCAGTAGGTGTATCCGCTACTATTTTGTTTAGATTTCTGGTCAAAGGGACTGACCAATCTTGGGCCGTTACTATGTAGCGGAACGTAAGGGGGGTTCGGGGAAGGGCGCCCTCTACTTAGGGCCTATATAGCAGCCGTCCGAGCGAATTCGAGGAGACTCTCCGATCGCCGCGGTGCTGTAGAGACCTCCCGGGACGTGAGCCGTCGTCTATCACAAGCAAGGGGAATCAAGGCCAGCTGCCTGGGTCAGGAAGGCGCTCTTCTGGTAAGATCTGGTAGGTGAGGCCAACCGGTCGACAGTGGTCGGAGTCAACCTTGACGCCTGGCGGTAGACTGCCTCCCAACGGACCTGTCCCCGGTCGTCTCTTCAGCCGCTCGTCGGGTCGACCTAGGACGAGCCCGAGGCTTGGTCAACGTAGGGCCGCCACACTACACACAATAGAGGGCGTACTCGGCTAAAATCATAGAGCTCAATGGATGCAGAACACTAAATATGTGACCCGGCACAACGACATGACAAATATCCCACCAAAACACTTTTCGAGTAAACAACGCCTGAAGTCAAAGTATCTCCTCAATTCGATAAAAAAAATCTTTCTTTTTTGTATTTTCGGAAAGTTAATGTATTGGAGGATATTATGTCCAAAGGATTTTTCCGAAATCCGTCTCTAAATGTTGAAAAAACGAGGATTTCGGGGGAATGTTTTTGTACTGTTTTCATTGGCGCTTTCGAGGAGTTAGAATGGCGCTGCTATATTGCGTCTGGTACCAAATGAACGAGCGAAGTCCCCTCGTACTATTTACAACAAAGTTCACACGGAAATAATTCTGATATCATTGGAAAGCTAATGGTATATTATTCTTTCACATCATTAGAGAATCTGAAAATCTCAAAAGTTGGGGTTATTCCTCATTATGCTGTGCCGGGTCACATATAATAATAATAGAGCTCCCATTGAACACTGTACAGAAACACTCACTTTCAAAGTCAATTATCCCATAAACCACACCCAAAAGTCTCTCAGTTCTTGTAGTTATACTTAAGATTGTAGTTTGGACCTTTATCTTTCAGATTTAATTTAAGTGCCCTTAGCTAGCCGATTAAATTTTTTGCTAATTACCCCCAAAATGTGTAGCGGCTGTCGTCAAAGACGAATTTCTGCAAGGATTTGGGGATGGATCCCTCCACTTTTATACAGCCAAATAGGGCCATATCTAAAGTCGGATATGGTCCAAATGACATATACCATTACTTGAAGAGTGGCACATTCTACAATGTATCAGCTGATTGGCCTCCAGGGTCCCTTATTAAAAACAATTGTGGGTCCACACTTTATGATAATCACCTCGGCGGAGCTATCTTGGGTGCAGAACACTAAAAAAATAGTCATAATAATAGAGCTCCCAATGAACACTGTACATAAACACTTGCTTTCAAAGCCAAATATTCCACACCCAAAAAAAATTCGTTTCTTGTAGCTAAATTGAACATTTTTGTTTGGACAAGTTCATTTCTCATATTTTGTACCCTAAGCAAAATGTGTAACCATCCAAGCCGAATTTCTTCAAATTTTGGGATGGACCCTTCCACTTCTACAGCCAAATATGGCCACATTAAAACTCAGATAATTATGTTACGAAATTGAAGAGTGACCCCCAGGTTGTATAATCTTCACTTCATATCAAAAAGTTGTGGGTCCACATTTTATGATAATCAGCTCGGCGGAGCCATCTTGGATTGATTTAGTGTGCTGCAATCCTATAGCCTGGGCATTCTGTCAGGGAACCAACGAGCTCGGGCCAAATCCGAGCCAAGATCATCGACCTGGGCAAGGCCTGCAAGATCGCCAGTCCGCCGCCTCCCAACAGGTTTTGCAAGAAGACCAAGGCGCACTTCTACAGCAACTGTCAGCAGGTGGCGCCTGAGATCGTGGAAGGCACCTGCAGGTGCAGCCCGTCCAGCGATGTCTACAGCCTGGGCATTCTGTTAGAGGACATCGCCCTTGACATCCAGGCCCTTGAATTCGTCAGGAGTCTTGCCCGGAGGTGCTGTCATACAGAGCCATCCAAGAGACCAGACATGGCCACCGTACTGGCGGAACTCCAGAGATTCCAGGCCAATGCCACAGGGTCGACGCCTTGTAGATAGCAGCCTGTCTGTATCCTGTCTCCTCCAGTATGACAGCTTCCCGCATCCAGCCTGCATGAGGGGCTCTTATCACCAGACGTCATCATGTACCAGACGAGGCGATGGGCGGGGGAAAAGTCCATGTATGTACATGGGTGCGCTATTGAAGGTTGGCCTAACTATAAGCAGTTATAGAAGTGCCTGTTTTCAAACAAAAATAAAGTATATATGAGCAATTCGACGAATGGGAACTGTCAGGAAATTTGCCAACGTTTGATTTGAGAGAAAACAAACAGTTTCAATCCTAGCCTATGGTTGTTAATTTTGTACCAGTGCATTGTTTTTCTGATTTTGAATTGATGCATTTTTTATAAAGTTTAATTAGGTGAATTTATATCAATCAATCAATGAATTTATATATTCAGGATACCCGTGTCAGTGCCAAGAGAAAATCCAGACTGTTGCCTTGGTAACCACACTCAATGCACTGCCAAGTCCAGTTCTTTACCAGACACCTTTTTACAAGTTTCTGCAAACAGCGTTCTCGCTTGACATTATTCTTGAAACTTAGACCCTTTACGAATCCATGGATCAGGCTCGGGCTCAGGCTTCGTCTGTTTGACAAAAAAATAAAATTCCAGGTCGTGGTTTGTCGTCGAGTTTGAAGGACTGTTGTCTTGATCAATAGAGAGTATTCACCAAGAAAATTTGACAAACGCTTGTTTCTAGATACCTGTGAGACTGTAACGAGTAAGAGAAATAATTATGACCGAAGCCTAAGCCTTCATTTGCTTTGTGCAATGCTGAACCATTCAAGTTGCACTGGAAGTGTTTCTTACAACCCTGATCTTTTTCTTTAAACATACTTTTACTTTTAATGTTTCTATCACGACATATTTACATTAAGTACGTTTAAAATTGAATTTAATACTATTTCCGAGCTGTCTGTCTACCACCTGGCCTCCTCCCCACTTTCCCGGCTCCCTCCCCCTTCACCTGTCAATGTTGATTGGCAGTACGTACCACATCGCATCCAACATTGAAAAGGGGGAGGGGGAGGCGGGAAGGGGTGTCCACATTACTTTTTGTCTACCATGAATCATTTGCTGTGAAATTTCTCAAAGCACGGTACAACACACATTGGCTGCCTGCAGATTTTGTACTATCATCGAATTGCATGTTTGCTTGTCTTAGGTAGTCTTCACAAGAACGCCAAGCCAACACCCAGCGGAAATCAAGCAACGCACGCATCCACTTTTCCAACCAATCAGCAAGCACCATTATAATATAGAGGGCGCCCTGTTGAAACTGTGTTGACGAACATTATGGCTTTGAGCACAGTGGTACACTGGTATAACCAAAGCAAGTTTCCAAACTGAGCCAATTTGGCACGCGTGGGAACAAATTAAGTGGAGTGCTGTTTTGTGGTCGAACAATGGCGGCGCACAACACTTCAGGAGGGTAGAGTTGTGTATGTTGGTTAGAGCATCTTGCTCTATGGTTAGAGTTCACTCGCTTGGCCGTGGATGAATTTGGCCTACCTTGTAGTTGTAGGTCTAGGAACGAGTAATTAAGGTGCCGGAAATAATTTTTATATCCTCCACATTTAGGCCTAAGTATGAATAATTCACGGTGCTTTTAACCTTGCCTAGGAAGGAGCATGACGCACTCACACGATCTTTTTTTAAATAAAAAAATATTTCTTGAATATTTGTTTAGCCTATAACTATCTCTGCATAGTAGATAATTATCAATTAGCCCATCGAATCCGCATTTGAATCGGCCACAGCTACACATTAGTTTGCTGGTGTTTATTTTAACCTTTCTGAGCAACTTCAGGAATAAAAAACAAAATACTGCCGGTGGAACATATTTTCATTCATTCAACGCTTGCACAATTTATTGCAAATTGACAAAAAGCAATGCAGATTTATTTCTTGTAATTTTTTTGCACATGGTTATAAGGCTAGTCACAAGTGTTATCCAAGGTATCCAAGGGGTACTTTCAACCTACCAAAATACCAACAACCATTATCACAATGGCAGGTTTCACCTAGATCAACAAAGCCAACCCTCTTCTGGATTGGTCGAATGGTCGCAATCAACAAACTTAAGAATGCATTATCATCTAAGGTAATTGAGGAGAATTTATATTTATCGTCATAATCTTGAACCTCGGAGCATTGGAAGTTTGGAACCTTGTTGAGATAATCCTGGCTTCCCGTCAATTCCAGAAAACCATCTGTGAAAAATATAAAAGGAAATTTAGTAGGCTATTAGTAGAATCATGTAGTAGTATCTCAAACTTGTTTGGATACTGTTACCAAATAATTCCTTTTTTCAAGGGGTGGATTCGGCTTTTGGGTGACCCAAATAACAGCAGTTGTCAATGATATCTGAAGTAATTAAAGTTGTTCAGTCATTATCCTTCATCCAAAGTTGGTTAATTGTGATAACAACCGTAGCCTAAGTAAATGGTAGGCCTATGGCTATGCGGGGAGGGGGATAGGCTTGGCCTTCTCACGAAAAAAATCCTTCTTTGAAGATGATTTTTGGGCCTATAATGATAATGATTATTTGACCACTGCTGGAACAACACAGGTCATACTTATGCCATAGATCAAAAATCTCAGTCATCAATAAGCAGTATGCAGTACTAATTAGTCCATCTGGGCTAACCAACAACTTACTTGTGAAAAGTTATTCCTTTCTTACGGCTCACTTTTCCGTCCCTCTCCGGGCAATTCACTGCTGCACACGCTTTGACCTTTGTTATTTTCGAATTTTACTATTTTATTCGTGTATGTTTATGTTTTTTCAAAAGATAACTATTTGAAGAAAACAAATGCGTTCACTTATGTCAAATGTCCATTCAAATGTGTGCGCGCAGCAAAACGACACGTTCGTTTCTTACCCTCCTGACAAAACGCACACGCGGACGCGTATTTGACGCGGCGTCCTATCCAGTTTTTATTATGGAGATCAATGGATGTAACTCTTATGGTTGTAAACGAGTAAAGGGTGCAGAACATACAGTCTTTTCCTATCAGCAATTCTGCCCCCAAAACACGTCAATTCACGTACAATCATTTTGAAAAAAAGTCTCTCCTTTCGGTGACGGTACTGGAAGTTGTTGCTTGAAAGATGTTTTCTGAGATTTCTTTAAAATTCTGCTCCTTTAGCCGAGGTGATTTTTTTAATATTTACCCTAAAATTTAATAAAAATTGCAGATTTACTGACGTCACAATGTTAGAAGGCGCGCGCGTTTCCCATTTTCGCGTAGACGCAGGCAGTGACGTCACAGTGATGACGAGAACGCACCTCAAGCGCGTTGCGAGGAAAGAAGTAAAGCACAACATTGCCTTAGTTTAGCCTCTGTTCTTGTTTGACCTTTGTCGAGAAAACAAGGATTTTCTTTGGCGCTCCGTGTGACCTCAGAAAGCGATTGATAAAGTTACATCAGCGACTTATTTTTCCAGAGAAGAAAAATGAATCCATCGAGATCTTTTTCGGCTAAAACCAGGTAGGTTTCTGTTACAATATACGCTTAATTAGAATAATATTCATCGACCATAGCAAATTTAAGCGTTAGTTTATTCAAAAATAAATACTTAAACTTCTGAGTTGCACAGTAGGTAAGAGCAATACAAACCATACATGCTCTTGACTTCATAAAAGATGCTTCATGAGTCCGGCTCATTTTACTCCACTATTTGCTCATCAGAAAACCCATTGCTCAAAAGACTTGGGCCACCCCTATGGGTTTCTATCGACCGATTGAGACCCCAGCTCGGGATACCGAGAGCATCGACTCAAAAGAAGAAGATAAGCACTTCATGGAGTCAGCCTCTGGTCCAGAACACGATCATTGGCATGTGGAAAGGTAAGCGTATTCAACCTGAATATAAAACTATAAGAGAAAGAGTGCGCCCTCTCTTGCCTTTTTATGGACCAATGCTCTGATATCTTCGAAATCACCTTACGTTGTATTTTTCTAGTGACCATACAATAATCCTCCGCATGGTAGCTACCATTGAAGCGCCTTTAACTCCTTGCTTATTGGCTGCAAGGATCCCTTTAAGGCCTCTTGCCTTGTTCTTGTTCATGGGGAATTAACAGCTATGTGTGCTGAGTTAAGAGCAGTGTAATGCTGCAGGGCGCAAGGACCGAGCACAGACCAATATGTGGCCCGCCAATCAGACAGACTGATCATTTTTCGGTCAAATCAAAATGACGATGATGAACTCACAAACTTTACTCGCCAGCCACCATGCACATTTCCAAATCTCATTTCCACACAATCGCCGTATGCAGATGGGTATACTGAGTTGTCTGTTTAAGAGCACTGACATAAAAAGTAACGATTCAGTCAAGTGTGACCATAATTATGTTGGGGCTGATTTTCTGCGTTTCTTAGGAAGCATCTGGTGCCCATCCTGGGCCCTTCAGCCGAGAGTAAGAATCAGTCTCCTTCGAAGGACGACCAGGCTCTGAGAGAGAAGAAACATATGACAGAGGGAGTGCAGATGACACGTCATGTCATTGGCAATGAGAAGGCTGCAGCACCAGGGACGGGATGTGTAATGGGGTACACAGTGAATATTTACTACTCATTTTACTGCTGTGCTCGATGGATTGAGATGGTAAAGATGAGGAGGATGAGGCGGAGTAGGAGGATAGCGGTGAGGCTGCTGAAGTTGATTTAATGGTTTTGGTGATGATGCTGATGGCGATCAACATGAGACAATGATGAAAGTAGTGATAAGGAAGGAGAAGACGATGAGGAAGATAATGAATCATAATAATGACTGAATGATAGCAATGACAATGCTGTTGATGATACCGACGGCGATAATGGCAGGGGTGACAGTCATATGCTCAGGACACTAATCACGTTGGTGACCGTGATTTTGAAGACACTGTCAATTGATTTTAATGCATTGACGTTTTTATTGCACCAAACCTTTTACTCCCAGGACATTGGATTCCTCCAGTCTCCCATTCAAGAAGAGGAAGTTGGAATCGATGATGACACCTGAGATACGATCGACTCTAAACACCTCAGTCTCTGTCAGCAGTGTACTGAAAACTCCTACTCAGTACTTGCGTGGCATTCATCCAAGATGCGCCTTTATAAGGTCAGCAATGCTTTATTGTAGATCGTAGGTCATTTCATTGAAACTCGACTTCAACTTTAGTTGGATGGTAAAGAAGATTGTCCACATGCATTGCGTTTCTGACTTTAAACGATGTCGTACTTTCTGAGATAATGAATCCCGTTTGTTCTTTTATAGAGGTGTTTTGCCTCCTGCTCCATCTCCCAAGAGAAGACTGGTGCAGCCACCACATTCAACAAATGCTACGAAGGGGGAACTGGGAACAAGACCCAACAAACGACGCATCGCGGCAAATGCCACCGTGTGTCAAATTACAGTCCAGCAAACTCCTTGCAAGAGGTGAACTTTGAAAACTGAATCCAGACATTACGAGAATCAATCTGACGCGAACCACATATTTAAGAAAAGAACTTGACTATATGAGCCACTCTGTCCACTCGAAGTATCAGTTAAACAGCTGGAATATCATAGCATGCACTTAGTTATCCATTCAGTCGCTGCAGTATTTTGGAAACCAAATCTTCGTTGGATTGTCCTAAGGACGTGACAATGTTGCTGGTTCCACAGGAAGTCCAACAGTCCCCTTGCAGGAGGTCCAAGCGCCTGTAAGAAGCGGCTGTCTACCTTCCCGTCTAAGCAGTGTCAGGCTCCTAGGATCCCCTCCATCTCCACCATCCAAACCACCTCATCACCCATCACCACCATCCCATGCCTGAACGAGCAGGACATCGAGAGCGTGACGTCACCTCAAGGCCATCCCGTCAGGCTCGGCCAGGGTGACTACGGCGAGGTGTGCCTGATGCGGCGGGGATCAGACGGCAGTCTGCTGGCGCTGAAGCGGCTCAAGAGGCGCAGCGGCAACCGACGGAAGGCTTACCGGGAAATGATGGCCGAGGTCAGGGCCATGATGGCCGTGCAAGGCCTGGACAGCTTCCCACGCTTCCTCGGAGTCGTCAACCAGACCTCCTTCGCCATGGAGTTCTTGGGAGACGCCGGCACCTACTCCGCCACCAGCGTCTACTCCTGCATGACGGACCCTGACCTACTGACCCCGACGCAGCGGCTCTGCGTCTGCGTAGACGTTACTCGGGGACTCATGTCCCTGCACCAGGCTGGCTGGCTCCACAACGACCTGCATAACGGCAACGTCTTGATATGCAGGGAACCAACGAGCTCGGGCCAAATCCGAGCCAAGATCATCGACCTGGGCAAGGCCTGCAAGATCGCCAGCCCGCCGCCTCCCAACAGGTTTTGCAAGAAGACCAAGGCGCACTTCTACAGCAACTGTCAGCAGGTGGCGCCTGAGATCGTGGAAGGCACCTGCAGGTGCAGCCCGTCCAGCGATGTCTACAGCCTGGGCATTCTGTTAGAGGACATCGCCATTGACATCCAGGCCCTTGAATTCGTCAGGAGTCTTGCCCGGAGGTGCTGTCATACAGAGCCATCCAAGAGACCAGACATGGCCACCGTACTGGCGGAACTCCAGAGATTCCAGGCCAATGCCACAGGGTCGACGCCTTGTAGATAGCAGCCTGTCTGTATCCTGTCTCCTCCAGTATGACAGCTTCCCGCATACCACCTGCATGATGTACCAGGCGAGGCGATGGGCAGGGGAAAGGTCAATTATACGCAGGTTTAGTTCAAGAACATGTAGGTAAATGGGTGAGCTATTATAGATTGGCATAATAATTTGGGTACAAAGGAACGGGTACATCGAAGTAAGCTGCACTGCATATTATTTTCGTTTGCATGACCACGATCATGCGATTGGTCAGTATTGAACACCCACGTTGTCATAGTAACAATCCGTCATCGCCATCGAGGTTGCAATAACTTACCAGGGCCGTACGTTTACCCTGAATTCCAACAGGACTTTCTTCCGCACAGCCGCGGTAGTTTGACCAAATTAATTCACGTGGAAACACGGCTTTAGTCGCAATACAAGTCACCCGGCCATCTCCCACGCCAGACAGGTCACTGTACTTTGCTAAGCATACATTAATGAATTAGAATTGGGAATGACATTTTGATTCCCCGGCCACGGGAAAATCGTTTTGTCTTTTGAGTACAAAAATCCATCAAAGATTTTAAAAAGAATACTTATGAAAAGGGGATCCCCCAGTCGAAATCAAAAGGACAACTATTGACAAATCGTAAAATGAACAATCCAGATATAAACATTTCAGAATATATAGTATTGGTTGAAATATACATTCAGGATTTAGGCCTCGTTCACTTAAACCACGCATGTTACTAAAAACACAAACGCATGCATTGTTGAACGTCATAACATTTTGAAAACTAGACTCATAAAATTTGATAAATATATTACGATATTATCAATATCTTAAGAAAACAGAGCCTTTGGTGCATTTTGTTATGGGTACTCCAGGATATTGATCAAACTTTAGCTGGTCGTTATCGATAATAGTACCTAAGTCTCTGATATTAAGTCTTAATCAACTGAATGTCCCTTTATTTATACAGCTGGAAGAATTGCTGTTTTGATCTTTCTCAAATCAACCATCATTTCCTTGGTCTTTGAAACATTCATTTTAAGGTAGTTTGGTCACAGCATTTGACACACCAGTTTCAACATTTGGTAGAGATGCAATCGTTACTGGTCTATAGTGTGTGCACCAAATTAAGGAAACGGCACAAAGCCCTGTGGGACTCTGGTATTTGTAGTTAAAACAGGTGACTGGAGGAGTTAACTTTCACTTGCTGCACCTTCCTGTACGGAACTGTAAATCAAAAAATGTCTTGATCATTAGACGAGGTTGCATAGTACCAAAAGCACTAGAAACGTTCACAAACAAAACCCTTGCAAATGCTAATTATATACTAATACAGTATATATTTAACAATGTGAGCGCTACATCCACAACACTACGATAAGGGCGATATGCAAATAGCAAAGGGTCAATTTAATTGTTAAAGAGGCAGTAATCTGTTCGTGACGATTCTCTCTAGACATTCCAATGGACATTTTGGGGACGGGAACTATAGTGGCTAATTTCCGTAAGACTTGGACATTCTCATGCAGCGTAAATGGACCATTGGACAACCTCTGAAAAAATCAAGTTAACTGTGACGCGTGTGTATTTACAGGTCTTATCTAATCTGAATGCGTAAACGATAACACAGTATGTCATTCTTAACATTTAGGCGATAGCTGAGCACTTGGAGCGCCGCCTAATTTTCTTTACGCGAGTGTAATTTATTGAACGCACCCGAACTTTATTTGTTGTAATAGTAACCGCCCTTACATGGGCTATATGTGCACAGAGTGAAGAATTGCATTATTTGCCAGACTGTCAAAATCAACTTTATTCAGATCGTGCGCATGATCACAATCATAGGGGGCCTACTTTTATCTTTTGTAACCTTTCCATGCAATTGTAGTACTGTTGGTGCGAAACAAAAAACCGTTTTACATTCACAAATGTATATTTTTTTTAATGTAATATTTTTTTTTAATTATCCTACATTAAAATTGCTGCAGACAAAAATAATTTACAAGATCCAGTTGCAGAAATGGTTTCGTTTGTTATGGATTTGGTATGTAAATCTACACCAATCACTCGATAAGAAATCATACCATGAAGGTGGAAATATAGACCTAATAAATCGGCGAATGTACGAATAGTTTATGCGAAGCTGCATGCGATTCAGTGGAACTGTACTTGTATTAACCAGTCAACGTTGTCATATATTATCAATAAGTGACTGAAAATCAAAGGATGATTACGCGACTCAATTTTGTGATTTCGGCTTTGTGATTTCTAAAGAAATTCATACCAAGTCCTGTTCCAATACTCCGAAAAACCAAAGGATGAATCACAAACCTTTCTATAAGCATATATAAGTTGAAGTTACCTATAAACTACAACCGGTTAGACACTTTCCAGTCACATTCGTAATGCAAAACTGTTTCATTGAGCCATATCTCAACAAGTTTAACGGCACTTTAGATCCCCCACTATTCTTCGTTAACCAGCCTATGGCATACGGCAGTTAATGCTTAAATGCTTCTGACAGGCACCCCCACCCCAGGAAAGACTAGTTGACTATTTGGGAATAATAGAATCTATAATAATGATTTTGTAACAGTCAAATTGACACATTGGGCCAACTTTGACCTGCGATTTCTGCGATGGTACTCATACTACTCAACATGAGGCTGCATTGTACCACATAACAAAAATTTTCACAAGTAACAAGCATTTTTCACCGTCACAGAACCATCTGTCGTACAAACCTTAAGCTCTCTATTATCAAGAGTGGCCTAGGCTACGTATCTTTAGGGTAACTCCGCCTAGCTCCAGGTTTTATCAATCACCTTCTGTGTGTGTGACTTTGCTTGACAAAAATCAATGGCCATCAGCCCACCACTTCCTGTCCGCAGAGCGTACTACACTGTACATCCAGTTGGGAGTATTCTTGCTAAGGTACGCTATCTAGGACTGGTTAAACGTCTCTTTCCACCTATTGCTGTTTTCCTTCGAGCAATTGCTGTCGGTTGGACTCCAATGCTGCCAGTACTATGGGCTCGAAAGGCAACTGTTGATACCTTCCTACTGGATAACTTATGTTTGGCAAGAGTGACTCCAGTGTATGTGCCAAACGTTCTGAGTGCTAAAACAAGGTTGCTGTCACTTTGGAGGTTTTTGTAAGCCTTTATCATGGAGTGCACCGGCTGTTCAAAGACATCTGGATTGGATGACAGCTTTTCCTTGATGTCATCAAACATACTGCTGAGTCCATCAAGGGCTGAATCAGATTGTACACCTGGAAAATAATTAGTCAAATACATGGAAAGTCATGTTTAATGCACAAATACACTATCATTATAGCTTTGACATTTAAAATGAAAATTTTCTGAGATTTGAGAACACTCAGCAGATTTTCACCTGATTTCTATCAGCATTTATATATACTGCAGACCACATTTGAAACAAAAAGGTATTGAAAAATAAAAATAAACAGAAACTGATGATAAAGTTACATGATGTTAATGTTGATAACAATGTACATTCACAATATAATGACTCACCAGGATCTATGGGTAGACGTCCCAGAATATTAGTTACATATCCCTCTGGATCCCTGATCTGCAGATCCAACTCTTGTATGTTTTGAGCACAGCTTGGAGAGGGACCATATTGGAAAAGGTTGACAAGCTGGTTGGAAGTTTCTTGGCTTACAGCCTTGTGTTTGACTGCAGGTGCCGCGTTGATTGCATGATTGTGCATCCATGTTAGTCGAATGGCAGTTGGAAAGTCAGGGATGTGTGGATCTGTGCTTCTGTTGAAATATGAGATACATGTGGATGTATATCATATCAGCTGTGATGGTGTTGGAACAATTGGGGCACAGGGGACAACAAAAATCAAACCAATTGTTTATGCACCGGTTTTATAGTGAAAAAACATACCTGCTCAGTCTTCCTCTAGATACTGTAGTTCTCGTGACTGTCATACGAAGAGATGACATACAGTCAGTATTCTTACTATGGTGAGCCTTGCCTATTGTCTTCCTCTGTTGACCATGTTGGCACCTGTACTCAACCTGTTACATGGCAAAGAAGTTCAACAGATTTGGGTTCTTTACGCAAATACGCCGGTACTGTATATGACAAACATCAGAGAACCGATGCTGCAGATCATGCAACCAAAACAAGTTTTTACCCCAAGAGCATAGGATGCCAGCCAGCAATGTCATGTATAAGCCTAATGTTTTAACAATCAAAATTGGTTATTATTGCTTAAAATTCTAGCTAATAAAATGAAATTCGGATAATCACTTGTCAACCAATGACTTGTTTATTAAAGGGCAGAACTATACTATACCAAGACAAAGAACAACATACTTTGAACAAAACATATTTGCTGAGAGAGGGCCGAGTTCTGTGCACTCGCCATGTACTAGAAGAACTCTCCTGGAATTTCACCTTCCAGTCCTTGGCAGCCTCCTCCGACTTTGTATCAAGCCGGAAAATAACAGTAAAGTCACTCTCTTTATGAGTGAATTTGCAGAAGTGATAATTGAATCCTTCCGGTAAAATCTCCTGTGAAAATAACCAAATGATATGCAAATTAAATAACATGTAATAATATGTAATTATCAGAATTCAAAATATTTGTTGCACACCCTTGCACACGTGTACACACACCTGCACACGGTACCCATGCACACCCATCACTGTGGCATTAGGCCTACAAGCTCCTGAGTCAATGAGTCCTTTTTCTTCTAAGAGTGCATGTGTAACACACACAATAGATTCAATACTCATCTGCAATAGGGGGACTACATCATCCTCAATGAACAAGGACAGGGACAATATGTACCCGTACATTGAAGGAAGAGAATTTGACTTTCTTACAATTTAGGTTGCATGCACAATTGTATATGTTGCAACATGTTTACACTTGTTTTATTGTTACATTAACTACTGCAATTTATTTTTGTGTAATATTTAAATTCATGAATATTCTTTTCTTTTTTTAAATGCCAAGGAACTTTGACAGGACCAGGACTGTCTTGAACCCGAGCACATGTAGCCATGCAGGTTTGCTGTTGGATCAACTGAAACCTGCGATGCCTTTCATCTTTCCCGGGCCTCTGCAACCTCTGTCCAGCATTTCTCCTTGAACATGTCTTTGGTACTAGGCCTATGTCTGCTGAGGGCTAGCCATCCAGACATGTCATGTGCACAGTGCTCCAGCTCCTTGGGATTTATTCCATCGAGCACATGTAGCCATGCAGGTTTGCTGTTTGCACCTGAGTGAAGGCGTGATCCTTCTGACTGGCACTCCCACCCCAGCAAAAACTAATTTACTCTTTGGGTAGGCCACCTTCTAAGGGCTGGATAGCTCAGATGGTAAGAGTGCTGGTACGCAGTGTTTTCTTTGCCATTTTTCAAAATTGTTCAAAAGTAACCAGTCGTTTTTTTCTTTATTTACATATTCAGGTAAATATTTAATGCTTTTAATTGCAAATTATCAATGAAAGAGTTATGTTACATATGCACATGCCTATAGGCCTAATTCATCAGGTGCCTTGCAGAAGGGCATAAGGGCAAAAGAAGATGACTTAGCTCATTATTGTCCATTTTGCACACGCTTCAATCCTATTCACATTCCGTGTTCACTTATTACTGTATGTCATGATGATTTTAGCGTCTGACTGCACTTATGATGCACTTTTGCCGGGCACTCGACAATTTATACGCAGTACAGAATTTGTCAGGTACATGATGTAGTAGTACACAATGCACATGTAGTACAGTGTACATGTACTAATGTAGGGCCCTACATACATGTATCTACATTGTACATTGTACATGCAGTACTTAGTACTACTAGTAGTACATGTAGTAGTACGAGTACTAGTATCAGTAGTAGTTCTACTAGTAGTACACGTACTACAATGTAGTACATTACAAGTAGTTTTTCAAGCAGTGCTTGTATTAATTGGTATTGGTTGTGCATCAATATCGATGATGACTGCTTCAGCTTTGCTCCCGTCTGCCGTGTGCGAGGAGGTGGCTATGGAGTCCAATCCGCGATTTGCAGGCGCGGGAACACCATGAGCAGGGGAAGAGCCCAGAGACGCTTGGATCAACTGACGCCTGCGATGCCTTTCATCTTTCCCGGGCCTCTGCAACCTCTGTCCAGCATTTCTCCTTGAACATGTCTTTGGTACTAGGCCTATGTCTGCTGAGGGCTAGCCATCCAGACATGTCATGTGCACAGTGCTCCAGCTCCTTGGGATTTATTCCATCGTGGGTTAGACTGGCTTTCACACAGTCTTTGAATCTCAGCTTGGGCCTGCCCTGCCTTCGTCTCCCAGAGGCGAGCTCCCCGTACATGATTTGCTTTGGTAGTCTGACATCCCTCATCCGAATGACGTGCCCCATCCAGCGAAGTCGGCACTTCAGAATCATGGCCTTGATGCCTGTTGACTTGGCCATGTCAAGGACTTTGAGGTTTGGGACTCGGTCTTGCCATCTGATGCACAGGATCGACTGCAGACTGTGCATGTAGAACAACTCCAGCTTCTTCAGATGCCTTCTGTACGGGGTCCAAGTCTCACAACCGTAGAGGAGGCTGGTGAGAACAATGGTCCTGTACACCATGAGCTTGGTGGGCAGCCTGATGTTGTGCTGGTTCAGGACGCGTGTCCTCAGACGGCCGAGGGCTTGACTGGCCTTGCAGATCCTGGCGTTGATCTCCTTGTCGAGACTTCCATTGCTGCTGATGACGCTGCCGAGGTATTTGATGTCGTCCACTGTCTTCAGCTGCATGCCGCCAATAGAGATGGAGTGACAGTGGACGACGGAGGCAGGTGCAGGCTGGAACTGGACCTCAGTCTTGCCAAGGCTGATGGTGAGTCCGAAGAGGCGGGAGAATTCTGCAAACTTGTGGGCGATGAGGGCACAGTCGTTGGCAAACAGCGCCTCCAAAACGATCCTCCTCAAGGTTTTTGTCTTTGCCGAAAGTCGCCGCAGGTCGAATAGAGAGCCGTCCAATCTGTAACGCAGATACACTCCAAGCTTAAAGTCCCTGACAGCATGGTTGAGCACACAGGTGAAGAACAGGTTGAAGAGGACAGGAGCTAGGCAGCTAGCACACATCCTTGCTTCACGGTTGGCTCGATGCCACACCACCTGAGAGCACCTGCCCAGTCATGTTGTCATGGAACTGCCGTATCAGGTTTACAAACTTCGTCGGGCATCCAAACTTCGACAGGATCAACCAGAGCTTGCCTGTTGACCGTGTCAAAGGCTTTCAACAGGTCTATGAAGACGGTGAAGAGGTCCATGTTCTGCTCGATGCACTTCTCCTGCACCTGGCGTAGAGAAGATCATGTCGATCGTACTGCGGTTTGGGCGGAACCCACACTGGCCTCAGGCAGGTTGTCCTCCGAAATGTTGGCGACGAGGTGGTTGAGGATAATCTGACCCAGGACCTTCTCAGCAATTGACAGGAGGGAGATGCCCCGATAGTTGACGCAGTCAGTCTTGCTTCCTCTGTTCTTGTAGAGAGAGACGACTGTGGCATCCCTGAAGTATTTGGGCACATCTTCCTCTTCCCATATACTGGTGAGGAGTGCGTGGAAGGCTTCAAGGGCAACCGGGCCAGATGACTTAAAGATCTCAGCCGGAATCCCGTCCATCCCTAGGGCTTGTACTAGTAATAGTAAGTACTAGTAGTACATTGTACTCTACTTCTTACTAGTACTAGTAGTACTAGTACTAGTATAAGTAGTAGTAGTACTAGTACTAGTACTACTACTAGACTAGTACTTAGTGTACTAGTAGTAGTACTAGTAGTAGTAGTAGTACTACTACAACTACAAGTACTACTAGTACTACTAGTACTAGTACTTGTACTTGTAGTACTAGTAGTACCACTACTAGATTAGTACTAGTAAGTAGTAGTAATTAGTATTTGTAATTGTAGTAAGTAATACTAGTAGTACTAGTAGTAGTATTAGTACAGTAAAAATATTATTAATACTAGTCCTAATGCATGTACTACTACTAAGTACTACTACTAGTACTACTACTACTAGTACTACTACTACTAGTAGTAGTACTAGTACTAGAACATGATAGAGTAACTTGGACCCTTCAATCGCCCTTTAAAAAAAATAAAAAATAAAAAGGGCGATTGTAAGGGTCCAAGTTGAAGTTACTCGGAGTCGGACTATATTTCTGATGATTGATAAATTATGATAAGTCAGTGATACTGATACAGTGATAGTGATAGTGATACTGATACTGATAAGTGATAGTGATACTCAGTGATACTGTGATAGGACTAGGACTAGGAGTGGGTAGGAGTAGAAAGGAAGGAAGCTACCAATCAAAGTAGCATTAGCAATAAAATTCATCTAGCGCAAGAATACTTTACCTTCAGAGGAGGAGGAATGACTCCAATACTGTCACAATCCATTACGTTTGCAGTACATGTATCGATACACCTTCACAGTTTAGCGCGCCTTGCCTCTCTTGGCAGACTGACTGATACAAGTGATAGTTAGTGATATTGTGTCATAAACATGCTCTAGTCTATGCTAATCATTAATAATGTAAACACAGGAGTAGTCTCTTTTCAAGCACGAATTTGCAACCGCTCGCTGGTCACCCTCCATGGCTAAAGCTAGCCGCGCATTGATCGCAAAATCTAGCCGAGCATTCAGCCGCATATAAATCTAGAACATAAGCAATACACGATAATCAGCTAGTGCCAGTTTTCTAAGTCAACGGTATCTCTTGAAACCATCCTAAAAAAAATAAAAAGGAGGCACAGGAGCTGTACTGAAAACTAAAGATTAAACTAAAGATTGCCAATATACCGTGTATGAAGATCAATATTTAAATGTTGACATTATTTTTGATGAATATCTTTTTTCGTTGAAAAACAAAACAGGACCCAGAGAATCAACGGAAAACAGCACGTTTGTTCCTCCTTTTGCTGCCTATGTTCTAGGTTTTAAAAAACGCTTCTCGAAATTTCGTGACTAGGTTTTTTGTCCAATTACGCGGCTCCCTTCAGTCAGGTGGCAGCCCTATACACTGGCGCGATAGTGCTATACAGCCGCGGGAAATGTAATGATCTGTGTCTGCATTTAACCAGTATTGGCAGTAAAGAATGCTTCATTTATTGTAGTTTTTTGCGGTTGTTGGTACACTGCGATTTAATCAGGCTATGGCTGATGTTTCTGCTGCAGCCGAGATACCGAAGAAGGAGGAGAAGATCTTCCAAAATGTGAAATACTACGTGATCGGAACATTGAATGATTCGGTAAGCCCATCTCATCTTCGCACACAGACTGCACAACATTTATGCGTCCAACATGTATCGTGGGAACCCCCGTTTTCGACGCTACACGTTTTCGACGCTTAGCCTTCTAACTCACATCGCACTATGAAAACAACTCTATATAAGTTATAACCATGGAGCTAGCTCCATGGTATAACGATCTCAGACTTCGTATCTTACAGTAGTTGCGGTAACCGTAACCCTCATCCTCCCGAAGGTCGGAGACCTGAGGGTTACGGGAACGTATGTACAAAATTATATTTTTATAGCGAGGTTTTTGTTTTTACCATTTTGGAAACACCACTGTCCCGATCGCCCCCTTTTTCCACCCTTTGGAAAATCGCCACACAAAATCTAAGGACATGCACTTGATCCCAAATGTATACTGAATGTGATCAGATAACCCAAAACATCGTGGGTAAAATACTTTTCCGAAAAACGGGCAGAAACTCACCCAAATACTGTCTGTAAATGTCCCGTCAACGTCTCCGCCAGGTTTGGAATCCGAACCTGGCGCCTCGACCAATCAGCGCTTAGTCTCGTGACGTATACCCGCACGACGGCTATTTGCTGTTTTGCAATAACAGTCCACACTCGTGGTGCGCGCGCAGGTCATCGCCCTGGGAAGAGCCGACTGGTACTCAACTGTATACAACCATGGATACAACACGTGCGCTGTACATGTGATTGTACAGTACATGTACATGTACCGTACATGTGCAGAGTACCAAAGAATACTCTTTGATAATACACGTACATGTACATGTACTGTACACGTAATATACTGTACATGTACAACAGTACAGTGCACATGTACATGTACATGTACATGTACATGTACAGTATGAACCCGTACGCTACGTACACACACGTACATATGACCTGCGGGGGCACCACGAGTGTGGACTGTTATTGCGAAACAGCAAATAGCCGTCGTGCGGGTATACGTCACGAGACTAAGCGCTGATTGGTCGAGGCGCCAGGTTCGGATTCCGAACCTGGCGGAGACGTTGACGGGACATTTACAGACAGTATTTGGGTGAGTTTCTGCCCGTTTTTCGGAAAAGTATTTTACCCACGATGTTTTGGGTTATCTGATCACATTCAGTATACATTTGGGATCAAGTGCATGTCCTTAGATTGTGTGTGGCGATTTTCCAAAGGGTGGAAAAAGGGGGCGATCGGGACAGTGGTGTTTCCAAAATGGTAAAAACAAAAACCTCGCTATAATTTTGTACATACGTTCCCGTAACCCTCAGGTCTCCGACCTTCGGGAGGATGAGGGTTACGGTTACCGCAACTAATCTTACAGTTGGTTTCCTGCTCTTTCCCGTCACCTAAAATGTGGAAATTTAAGACTTTTCCAGTAGGCCAAACTCGTGTGATTAAAAAAGTTGCTCTTTTGGGGTCTATTTTCCTAGGTACAAATTTGACAGTTGCTTCGAAGCTCCAGTTTTCTTTATTGTTCGTCCTAAAAAAAATCTGAGTGTACCATAATAAACCCCAACATTCGTAGAAAAAAAATATATCACGCAACTTGAGGCAGTCCGTTCAGGGTAAAAACTATGGAGCCTCCTATAGGGCGTCTCGCTTATATAATTGTTTTTATTTATTTTTTATTATTATTTAAAGGCAAAAAGTAACATGGCTCAATAGGCTTTTATAAAAAATGAAAAAAATAAAAGGGCAGCTAGAGAAAGTACCAAGAAGGAGGAAATGTGTCTCTGGAGTGACATTGGGAAAGGTCATAACTGAAGAAGCAGTGAGAAAGAGGATTGTGGATTTTTTTTAAACGTCACAAAAGAAGACATCAACCAGACCAATACGTTTTAAGCATAAATTATCAATGATTTGAGGAAAGTGTTAGAAGCAGTGTCGAAAAAAAAAAACAAAGACGAACACAAACAAAACATACAGGGAAGAATTTTACAGTGCCACACAGCATTTTGAGTTATTTTAAGAATTTATTTTGCGTTTGGCTGCACTGGGACACCTTACTAAAAACCACCGACGAAAATAGGTGACGATGCTTACTGCGCGGTGCGCCGCGGACGTCAACAAAACCGGGTAATCTTACGGAAGTGACAGGCTTGATCAACCTTCTCTATGATTATTCTAATAGTCTGTAGTGTGGAGAAAGTGACTGAGACCTCTTTTAGTGCGATACTTTCGTCCACATTGTTCAGTTTGAAGAAAAGTCCTTATATCGTCGAAAACCGGTTATTGGAGGATACTATGTAGTACTTTAGTTGTAGTAATTTGTAGTTTTTATTGTACTATAATGGAGAGTTTTGTGTGAATAATATTTGGATAATCTTCATCGCTGCGTAATAAATAATTCTAAAAGAGTAATACTTCTAAGTTTTATTTTGAGTTTAATTCTTTTTTATCTGCCATTTTGTGTGCATTTACGCTGAACGTACATGTGCGTTTTTCCGATTTTTGTTTTGATCATTAATGTTTAGCGAAAGGAGTTTTCAGTGTACAGTGGCACTTGTAATGTTGTCATGATTGAAGTGTGAAACTTAAAACAGAGGTACGAGTTGACTTAACTGAAGGTACAAGTTGACTTAACTGAAGGTACGAGTTTACCAAGGTACGAGTTGACTAGTTGCGGTAACCGTAACCCTCATCCTGCCGAAGGTCTCCGACCTTCGGCAGGATGAGGGTTACGGTTACCGCAACTACGAGTTGACCTGTTACCCATTTTTCATTTTTTTATAAAAGCCTATTGGGCCATGTTACTTTTTGTCTTTAAATAATAATAACAAATAATTATATAAAGATATTATATAAGCGAGACGCCCTATAGGAGCCTCCATAGTTTTTACCCAGAACAAACTGCCTCAAGTTGCGTGATATTTTTTTTTTCTACGGATGTTGGGGTTTGTTATGGTACACTCAGATTTTTTTTAGGACCAACAATAAAGAAAACTGGAGCTTCGAAGCAACTGCCAATTTTGTACCTAGGAAAATAGACCCCAAAAGAGCAACTTTTTTAATCACACGAGTTTGGCCTACTGGAAAAGCCTTAACTTTCCACATTTTCGGTGACGGACAAGAGCAGGAAACCAACTGTAAGATACGAAGTCTGAGATCGTCATACGGACTTGTTTTCATCGTGCGGTGTGAGTTAGAAGGCTAAGCGTCGAAAACGTGTACCGTCGAAAACGGGGGTTCCCACGATACATGAAATGCTTAGGTCCTTGAATTTCGACATTTTTTCAACTCCCACCGACCGAAATCCCCAGATTTACCCCATAAACACCTTTGAAACCGAGAATCACACTCACAGATTCCAAAACTGGTCATTTTTGCTTTACTCGTGTTTGGGCGAAAAGGAGAAATTTTCCCTTTTAGTTGTATCATGGTTGTATGGAACAAAACTGGAATCCAAACGGGTGCATTTACACAGCTGCCATTGTGTGAACACGCACACGGATGCGGAGAAAAATGTAAATTCGTTATTTGCCGTGGATACCAAAAATTACTTTTTGTTACATTTATTTCAAGTTATCATGTTACATTGTAATTTGTACGTTCGTATGTACAGTACAAATAGTCAATGCACATGTGACGTTTTTCAATAGAACTGATTTCAGGATTAATTATTGACAAATCTGTTGAAGATTACAGCAGTGCAATAAATGTTATTCCCTGATGCAATGCTAACAAAACTCTGTGCTCAACCCACTCTTCATGACATAAAGAACAGTGCCCTCAATAACTACAGCCATAAATTTAAAATTAATTTTAAAAAGCTTTTAAAAAGCCTGAAACACAAAAATAACATTTGATCTGGGATTGTAATATATTACAATCCCATATCAAATTAAAATAATGAAAATGTTTAATGCCAAATCAGGATTTTCAACTTGTTGGTCTTCAGTTGACCTTGAATATTGCCAATTGTTATTGGTTCTGTAGTACTGTCCATGTCCATGTGGTGATGTTTTCATGCACAGATAGAGGAGTTGCTGGAGATAGGAGGAGGCAGGCAGGAGTCCTATCTGACTGACAGGGTCACACATGTCATTGCAGAGGATGAGGAACACCCTGAGATCAGCGAGGCTAGAGAACTCTTTGACCTGCCCGTCGTTTCAGTAATATCAACCACCACTTTTTATTTCTGGGATTTTTAATTTATTAAAATTTAAATGTTATAGAAAGAAAATTAAATTAATATTTGTAAATAACGTAACATAGATAAATCCTAAAAAATAAAAATATATCTCAATATTGTGAATATTAAATAATGAGTTAAAGGGGAATGAAACCCAGAGAAAAATGTTGGTTTATCTAATTGGACGTTAAAAACAACCTACAATTACCTATGTGCTACTCACCTACAAGATTCATAAAGAGGGAAAAATCATGGAATTCGTTGGACGAATTCGCGTTCCCGCAAACTGCCATCTTTTCGAATGGCCCGCCAGTCACTGCGGGGGGTATGACATCGCAACGGAAAACTCCCACATGGGCCCGGACGGATGTACATGTACCACTACTACATTGCGTGCAGTTATACACTCGCGAGCTGAACGATGGTGTACTGCCAGGCCAGGTTTTTGGATGTCAAAATGCCAGTGGGAAAAAGCTGGGGAAATCTTTCCATCATCCCCAACACGGACAAGAGACCTGTTTGACATCCATAAGCCTGGCAGTACACCATCGTTCAGCTCGCAACTGTATAACTGCACGCAGTATATACATGTAGTAGGGGTACATCCGTCCGGGCCCATGCGGGAGTTTTCCATTGCGATGTCATACCCCCATGCAGTGACTGGCGGGCCATTCGAAAAGATGGCGGGTGGCGGGAACGCGAATTCGACCACCGAATTCCATGATTTTTTCCCTCGATATGAAACTCGTAGGTGAGTAGCACATGGGTAATTGTAGGTTGTTTTTAGCACCCAATCGGATAAGCCAACATC
The DNA here is from genome assembly GCA_949987565.1 of Luidia sarsii. Lineage (NCBI taxonomy): Eukaryota > Metazoa > Echinodermata > Asteroidea > Paxillosida > Luidiidae > Luidia > Luidia sarsii. The sequence continues at coordinate 5,030,262 of OX465122.1, forward strand.
TTTCTCTGGGTTTCATTCCCCTTTAAGGTATTGCAAACATTTTGCAGACAGCTAAAGTGAACAAAAATGTACATGTATGTATCTAAAGAGAGTGTAATGATTGGACCAAGAAACTGGAGAGAAACTTGTCTTGTCTATTTTTTCTATGTGTAGATTTTTAAATTGTGCAAGTGGAAAACATTTTATGGATAATAATTGTGTAAATGCGTTGGAATACCATTGGCCTTGAACTTGATGGAAGCACTTAGTTCATTCTAAATGACTTTTGATTTCCAGAAGAATTGAACCAGGATGTAGCCTTGCCCATCTTAGTCCCCAAATGAATTCCTAATTTCTATGGAGTATCTACATACTGCCAATTGCTGATAAATACTTACTCTATTTATTTATTTGTGTTTCAGCCGTTATGGGTGGAGATGTCTGTCCACTGTGGGGTGTTGTTACCCATCAAAGCATTTCAGCCTGAAAAGAGCCAGCTGTTCACCAATATCATGGCATGCTTCTCACAGGTACACTGTGTGATCAAAGGTTTCTCCTCCTCCTCCTCTTCCTCCTCCTCCAATCTTTTACCAATGAACTCTGATTGCAGAGGACGTCTATTCTTCAGTCTCTGATGCTGTACATTGTTGAGTTGGGATGTAAATACAAATAATACAGTTCCAGGTTTAAATGAGTGATCGATCAAACATATGTCTTAACTTAAATTAAATCCAAGTACTCAGCTAATTAAAAGCATCCTGGTGATTTTTGCTACAATATTGTATACATGTGTAATGAAAGATATTAAAAATAAGACACAAGAAGCATAATGTAAAGCATAACTAAACACATTCCTCATTAGCAGAAAGCATTTCAAAAACTGAGTAGACAGCATGAAATCCTGAGCACAAGTGGTCCTGACCACCTGCAGCGCAGTGGTCCTGACCACCTGCAGCGCAGTGGTCCTGACCACCTGCAGCGCAGTGGTCCTTACCACCTGCAGCGCAGTGGTCCTGACCACCTGCAGCGCAGTGGTCCTGACCACCTGCAGCGCAGTGGTCCTTACCACCTGCAGCGCAGTGGTCCTGACCACCTGCAGCGCAGTGGTCCTGACCACCTGCAGCGCAGTGGTCCTGACCACCTGCAGCGCAGTGGTCCTGACCACCTGCAGCGCAGTGGTTCTGACCACCTGCAGCACAGTGTCCATTCCTAGTCAAAGCAGTGGAAACAAACCGCTGACTCAAACATGTCCATAATGGCATTTGGTTTGTTGCCTTTCCCTACAGATGTGTGAGGCAGACCGTGAGGCATTGTGGGCCATGGTCACGTTCTATGGAGGTTCCTGTCAGCTCAACCTCAATAAGCAGTGCACCCATTTGATCACACCCAACACAGAAGGGGTGAGGCTGCTTCCATCTTTGGTATCATAGCATTTGTACATGTATCTAGGGGAATGTATAAAAGAGGCTTTGACATTCTTGATGTATAATGTGCCCGATGTATTGCCCAATTACCTGCTGAACAAATACTGGCAGCTCATGTGGGGTTTAAACCAAGGACTCCTGCTTTACAGTGCAGATGTCTCACCTGTATTTCTTCTTCAGGCAATCGGGCAAAGCACTGAGCATGCTGTGTTAATGATACACAGAGTAGGGCAAGCTCAATTAATTGCTTCCATCTTAAACAAATAAATAAATAAATAAATTCAGGAAATGAGGAATGACCAGCACCAAGGATCTTGTCAAGATGGTTTCACACAGACTGAAGGGATAGTACAGTAATAGACAGATTACTGGTGTAGCACTTGGATTGTGCTAGGTCATCTGAGTCCTAGGTCCTGGGTGTTACTGATAGTGTGGCACTAAATATGATTGCAGACAATGAACAGACTCTGGACACAAAGGTTGGGTCAATGAGATTTAAACTCAGACTAACTTTGTTGTGGGAGCTAGAGTGCAGGAGAAGAGTGCCCCTGATGACACGATCATCATGTCCGTCCATTGGGCTCCCAAAACACGATATAATAAATATAAAGCACACTCTAAACTAACCGATGCACACGTGGGAGAAGTACGCACAAACCACTCAATGCACGGCTGTAATAAAGACTCATTCCTGTCCATTGATCTCCATTGACCCGTCTGCCTACTGACTGCACACGTTACGCAAGATTTTGGTGGTTTCGGTGCAGGCATTGAATTTGTTAATGTTCAGGCTAAAGCCACTTTGGCCTTCTTCTGAAAGCATATTCAGACACTGTACTACATAGACCTAACAAGGTCTGTCCTCTGTTGTCACAATGGAAGTCAATATTTTCAGCAACTAACCGTACTTTGTTCCTCAATTAAGAGTACGTTACATTTGATTGTCAGCGGTTGTATGGATAATGCACTGGTGTCTGGGTACTAGCTCAATCAGTGCCTGTGGGGTTTCACTTTACCCGCATAGTTTTTCTGGAAAAGTAAACAGTTTACTCACACCTAGAGATAAGGTGCATGCAACAGGGGATTGTTCCCTGATCATCAGGGGGTTACTGCTCATCAAAATCAACAGGCACAAATACAATAAGACCAGATGACCATGCATCATGTTAGTGGACCCCGAACACGATCACCATGCATTTGAAAACCATTAATCTGGCCAGTACTGTGTTAAAACTGTTTATTCAAGACACTTTTCCAGGGCTCGAATTTCAGAAAAAAATTGTACTAGACAGCAGGTCTTGTAACTGAAGACTCTAACTGGAACTGAGCTATTTCATGACAAATTACACCATAGATATTGCTGAAGGATCCAAGCAGGGTCTTACTGCCTTTAAGAAAGGTCCAGCTAAGATCTGAATATCAGAACCTCTTGATGTTTGTATGAGGTTTGTATGATTTAAGTCATTGAAGTCAGCAACATATTTGCAACAATGCTGTGCCTCTTTTGGTGTCTTGTCATCTCATACAGGCCAAGTATGAGTGTGCACTCCTGCATGCTAGCATTCAGGTCATTGCTCCTGATTGGGTCCTGGACTCTATCACAGCTAAGAAGCTGCAGCCCTGCAAGACATACCACCCCAGCCTCATCATCCAAAAGCTGCCAGAGATAGAGGCAGATGCTCCCCCAGAGCCAGCCCCTGTGCCAGCAGTTGGGGAGGGAAGTCAGCCACAAGACATAGGCACTGATGAAGGGAAGGCAGTCAGCGATAACCCAGGCCAGTTGCTGACACAGCCTGCCCCACAGAAGCAGGCCATGAAGGCACTCTTCAAGATGAAGGCTCCCTGGCAACAGGAGCTGCCTCCTATGCCTGAGATGCCCCCACTGCAAGAAGCACCCCCAGTGGTGACCCATCACAAACACAAGAAGGAGAAGAAGAAGAAGAAAAAGAAGAACAAGGACAAGGATAAGAGCCACAAAGATAAGAAGAAGGACAAGCATTCCCATGAGCATCATAGTAGCAGTGCTGGTGCAGGTAGTGCTGGTGGTGTTGGCACTGCCAGTCCTAGTAGTAGTAGCACTATCACAGAGAACAGCAGTCCCATGAGTAGTGCTTTGCCTAGGACACTGCGTAATATCACCAATGGTGTGGACCCCTTCATGCATGGGGTACCTCAGGAGAAGCGCCAGATGTCTCAGGTGCTGAGTGCTATTGCTGGCATGGCCTCTCAGCAGCAGACCCGTAATGAGATGATGCATGGCAACGTTCCCCCAGTGGAGCAGAAGAAGTACTACGGTCATGACCCTACATACACATGTGAGTGTCCTGTAGTCCAATGTTGCATTCTTGTTACCTCTCATGCGTATAGTTACTAGCTGTTTCACACCAAGCAGCATGAGTGCAGAACGGCAAGCAGGTTTTTTATCCTTCCTGCAAGAACGTTTTAAACAAATCTTTTGGCTTTTTAGCTTTTTTATGTTTTGGATTCAAGAAGAAGAAGAAAACTGGCCCAGATTACCATTGATGAGAGGGGATGCTTGGAGTGGATTTCATACAATCTTACGATGTATCGTAATGGAACTTACATAGCTCATCATATGGTTCCTGTGCATGGCTGATTGTCTTGCCATTGAAGGTAGGAACAGATGAGTTTGGTGAAGTCAACTGCTGATGGCAAGCTTGATTGTGAGAATGAGTTCATGATGTCATTGGAATGCAGTGATATTCCTTCCAAGATCTTGGACTGTTTTGAGAAAACCATAATTTTGGGCAGAAGTAATGATAAAATCCTGGATTTTTGAAATTGAAGATCACAATATGGTTGTTTGTTGGGAGATGATAAGTTGCATGTCCTTGTAAGCCTACTACAAGCTTGCATGTACATGTAAGTACTGGCAGGATCATTTGAATTGGCTTTTGATGTCAGATATTGTCTCGTTTCTGGTCTGATAATTCATGCAGTATGGTTAATTGGAGCTCTTCATCTTTAACTAGTCCTAATCATTGTGCAGTTTAACAGGATTCAGGAGTAGATATAGAGACATTCCATCCCATTTCTATGAATGTACTGTCAATAAGGAAAGTGACATCACATAAAACCAAATTATTCTGAGCACGCGTGAGTCTGAAAAGGCCTTATAAGTCAACATCACAAATAGTATCGCCCATGTTTATTCTAGCATGAAATTGAATGTTGTTTCAATTATGTAATGGCTCTCTGAGGCATGGCTGCATGTAGAGGTATTGTTGATGAATGTAGTTTTTTTTATCAACAGTGGCTGGAGAGAATTGTCTTCTAGGCTGCATATTTCTCATCATTGAATACCCTCAGCTTCTAGGACCTCACTATGTTGCCACATGGAGAAAGGTTAGTGGTCATCCAAATGCATAGTCATCCATTGCTTTCATTATCGCACAATGTACGTACATGGTGTTATATGCAAAGCATAAGCATAGATATCATAGCCTAATGTCCCTGTCACACCTTGACGATGTACATGTAGCCAGCATATGCTGACCTATGAAATCAGCTCCTTGTTTATGATCTGTCAATTTCAAATAGTTTTTGTCAGTTATGAATTTGCAGTAATTTTCCCCAACAATGTCAGAAAAGTACCGGTAATTTTCAGAATGTTCTTTCTGAAAGATAGATACTTGGGCTTGGTCCTTACATGCACTTCAATCAGAAACATCACAGCCTACATTTGTAAATTGTGTTTTTCTGGTTGTTTTAGTTTGTAAGGAGTTGACAGTTTTTTTGTAATTCCGTTACTCACATGATTGTCACTGTTTTCATTTTGTGTGTCAGGTCATCAGTGATCATGGAGGGATCGTAGATGAGTGTTACTCAGACCGCATCACGCACATATTGTGTGACACACAGAGGAGTGAAGTATTCAATCTGGTCAGTAATGCCTTTAACTCACCCACCAGGGTTTCCCCCACATACAAGCTGAGCACTGTAACTGGCAGTTGCGCTTATAATTTTGGCAGATGCACTGCTAGAAATGGCCCACACAATTATTCCTACCTGATATACTGACATATGTCAAAATACCTGCTTCTTGATATGGACAATTTGAGGCTGCAAACTAGTGCAAAAGGTGTCCAAGAGCAGTTTGAAATGAACGTTGAAACAGTCATTGCACCTATTTGATTTTCATTCTACTATCGCTCTACCAAGGAAACACCACACATGCGGATTGCTGAGCACCACTTGGCCCGGCCTCATTTCGTTTGTATACGTTCACTGATTTCCAACAGTTTGCTTGGTACTCGGCAGTGGCATTGTTGAAGGATTGAGAAGGCAATGCACACATGTAATGTAGATGGGGACATCTTTTCACTGTTTTTGCACTTTGATATTGTTTCTGGTTTGGTCTTCTGAGAATAGGTTCAAGCAACAAGCCCCATACATGAAGGGTAGAGTGCAATAGGACCAGTAGCTGTTGCTTTGAAAAAAATCCATGTCGACATGTCGCCAAAATTGTATGTCAATGTCAACCTTGTCGCAACAGAAAAACATTTGTTGTTTAAATTCAGTTTTAACAGGGGAAAATACTATTTTTAGTTAATAAATTAATAATGCATGTCTAAAGTCCAAGGTTGTGACGTTGGTTTTCATGGATAATCTTTATTTCAATACAATTTCAAATTTAATGGCTTTTCATTCAAAATTATACATACAAAAAATAGTTAAAATATATTTTTTTACCCATGAGCCATGATGCATGTAACAGTGGTAATTTCCTTTTGAAAAGCGTAAAAACAATGATCATTAATTATTTATTCGTGACATCATCGATCGGCGATGTGCGCATTCTTGCTGCAAGAACTGATGAATATTTATGATACTTGTTGGGTGCAAAAAACTGTAAGGCGGTGTAAAGCTACACTGTACAACAGTTAAGATTTGTGTTGTAACCTGATTTGATGAATCAATTTGTAAGGAGACATTGAATAATAATAATAGAAATGATAATATATATTTATAATAGTGCCTTACATATAACCTCAAAGCGCTTTACAAATACAATCACAAAAGAAAGTGATGAGCAAAGGTAAAAAAACAAACTATTACAGTAAACTATAACAGGGTGTTTTCCAAAACAGTTTTCTCTATCAGCATCAGCTGAACCAGACAACTTGGTTTCTAAAATTCTAATGCATGTCTGTCTATTATATGGTGGTTGATATCAGGTTACCTTTGTCAGAGTTTTTTTCTGCATTCTGCATGTCATTTCTGTATGTTTTGTTAATAGGCCATTAAAGATGGGAAAAGGTGTGTGACTGCAAATTGGCTGAATGACTGTCTGAAGATTAAGAAGATGCAGCCACCTTGGAGAGCCTTACACTACCCAGTCATGAACTACCCCTTACAGCCACCACCATGCAAGGATCAGGTCAGCTTGATAGCAAGTCTACTTGCCTTCTTAAATACCCCATCCCCCCCCCCAAAAAAAAAAAACGGTTGAGATAAATATAACACCCAGTACCCATCAGGATCACCCCAAATGATGATCATGCCTTACGTTACTCCCATAATAAATTATTCATGTTAAAGCCCACCTTACCTCACTCAAAACACCTCTTAGCAGAGATACAAACCTGCTAGTGCCACAATGTCCTGCTTGCATGCCTCAGAGCTTTCAGGTCAACTCGTACCTTGGTCAACTCGTACCTTGGTCAACTCGTACCTTGGTCAACTCGTACCTTGGTCAACTCGTACCGTCAATTAAGTCAACTCGTACCTTCAGTTAGGTCAACTCGTACCTTCGAAAGTTTTCATGTGTTGAGAGTTTCGCGGAAAATATCGATGGATAATATGATCGATGCGTGATGTTTGGGTATTATCGTGGTGGGTTTTAGTATTTATTCGTTATGAGTGGGTTTTTACGTTGGATATAATTGTTACTGTAGTGTGTTTTTTTGGGGGGGATGGACACACGTTGTTTTTTGCGTGAATAATGCGTTGTGGGATTTTTACGTTGTTTCAAGAATGCTGTGCCTATGCATATATATCAGTTTGGTTAATTTCATGCTTTTATCCGAAACTTTTCCTTGAAATTTAATTATTTATATAATTGTAATAATTTCGTTACTTTTCACTAAATTTGTATTTGTTGTACCTTTTTTTTCCTATGTGTATTATTATTTTTAATTTTTTTTTATTAAATGGACTACCGTTTATAAATGTCTCTTAAAGTTTGTGTTGGCCCTGAAAAGGGCCGGTGGGTTTACATTCTTGAAGCGGCTATACTGGACCGTTGAGATAGCTGCAAGTGGAGAGGAGCCCGGAAGTCGTCAACTCGCCAGAACGGTAGCTGTCCCACGCCTGGAAGACTCTCCCCTGTAGCTGTCGGTATTTCTTGCGCTGAAAGCGACACATCTTGAGTTCTTTTATCAGTCTCATCTGCACTGATACCATTTTGGACTCGTCGAAGAGCAGCTGTACTAGCTTGTACATGTGCAGTCCGTGGCGACCTGCTTTGCAGTTCATGCGCCGATGCCACCCCTCGACATCGTTGTTTGTGCGAATACTCCGCATGAAGACTGACCAGCTCCCAGGGCCCCACATGCTGCTGTCTACCCACGTGCCATGCACGTATTGGCAGAGCTGAACCAAAGCAGGGTGGTTGGCCCTGTCTTTCAGCTCCTGAAATGCTTCTGCAATGTGTTCAGAGGGCAGGAAGGGAAGAGCCATGATTTTCTTGATGTATTCCCGTACCGCCGCATCAGTAGTGAATGGAACCGCCAAACCAAGGTTTTGGCAGTTCCGCCAAATCGCCTGGGTCCAGTGAAATAGGCAGCCCTTGATTGGAACTGATGGGAAGACCTTGCGGATGGCACCCCACAAGCCTGCTTCAAAGTCGACCACCATCTCCTTCACGTTGCTCCCGTCCAGCTTACGCTTTACCACCTTGAGGATCTTCCGGTAGTCCTTTTTGGTCCGGCGGGACATGAAACAGAATGCAAGTGGAACTTGCTTCTGGTTGTCAGTGTCCCCCTTCACAAACGCGTGGATGCTGAACAACTGGTAGAATGGCTTCTTGATGATCTTGAAGGTACCGTCGAGGTACCAGGTCTTGGCCAATTGCTGGTCGGTAAAAAACAGCAAGTGCCGGGCCTCGCCAACACGAATATCACTTTGCAAGAACCCATCAGGCATCGCATCTTCGATGAGGTCGAATGCGATGTCACTTGGGTCAGGTGGCCGCTGGCTTTGACGCGCCCGGTTTGCTGTGCGGATCAGGTACGAAGGCTTGGGGCAGGCACTGGAATCGGGAAGCGTCGCCACAATCCCTTCGACGATGGAACCAGCAGACCGGTACATATCTTGTCTGGCCTGGTCCTTGATCTTGGCAGCTATCTCCACGGCTGTCTGTGTACCGGGATTGGCAGGGTGGATGTGTGCCTTGTGTCTACCATAGCGAAAAGATTCTTCATGTTGGAGAACTGAAACTGGACACCGGCGATCCTTGCCACGCATGCTACAAACCCACGACTAAAATGGAGAGGATGGATCCTTTTTCCATTTCCGTGTGTATGTATAGCCGAGTGAGTCCACAAGAATCGTGTTCCCATGCTGCGTGCCGCTGTCTGTCTCTTGGAAAGTGACAACACTTTCCTCTCCGATGCCTTCGATGATTTCAGGAAGTGATCTATCTTGTACACTGTCCTCGATAATCGGCTGGGGAACACTGAAATTGGCGGTGCAATGGAAGGAGTCAACCTCCTCCACTGCCGCCGCCTCCTCCAGTGATCCACCCTGCCTGGGCCTAACGTCAGAGTTGGAAGTAGCATGGTCGGAGTCGTCCTCCTCCATTACCACATCTTCCTCCGATGCAGGAACAGACTGGGTGATCTCAGCACTGCATAAGTTGCAGTGCCAAATGTCCTCCTCGGTCATTCGCTCGTACAGCTCCGGTGAAATACCCGTATTGCAGGTGCGATGCTGCCAACGATTACAGGTATCGCACTGCAACCCATGCTGGTTCACCCGAACAGCCTTCACACACACCACGCAAGGATACTTGGGCGCCATCTTATGCTTGAATCTTGTTGCTGAATCTTGATGTTGAATCTTGATCTGGGATCATGAGACATCGTTTCCAGAAATGTCGAAGCTTTATATAGTATTCTGGACATGCTCAGTGATCCGTCAACCCAATTTCTATAGGTTACACACAATGATGCGTGAAAATTGGCCCATAGTGTGGTTACGAGTGACGTCGGCGACATCACAGAGGTTCCAGTAGTGGCGGCTCTCGCGAGCTATACTGCCAGGCTTTTGGCTGTAACAATGCCATCTGGAAAACACTTTCCATGAAAAGCGCATATGTTCCAATGAGTCTGACTTTCGCCGCCATACACGTGTATTGGCCAGTAACTTGGTTGCTAGAGGCTATAGTTCTCGCCAAGTGAAGAACTCCATTGCTAAAGTCTATTCCATTCCCAGAAGTTCGGCACTAAAACAAAAGCCACCAGGTCCCAAGGACAAGCCCAAGGTTCCCTTAGTTACTTCCTATCACCCTTCTCTTCCTCCTCTCAGGAAGATAACTAAGGAAAACCACCATATTCTCCACACTTCAGATCGTCTGGCTGATGCCATTCCAAATTCGCCTGTTTTGGTTCCCCCTTTGGACTCTTCACCTCCAACTAAATTTAAAGGAAATAGACTCTTTCAATGGACAATCTTCTGGAACCACCCACACGACCTATGGCTGTATCACGGGAGGAGGACCTGCGGGCCAAACTCACCGCCTCGACAGCTTCAAGAATTTCCTAATTGTTTTCGTTTCGGTCCCTGCGTGAATGGTCACTTATTCTCCCATGCACGTGCATGTGAGATCCTTCAGATCCTATCTATACCTACGATGCCTTTAACAATTTGGCCCATAGTGTGGTTGCGAGTGACGTCGGCGACATCACAGAGGCTCCAGTAGCGGCGGCTAATCACTGCATTTAACAATGACGTCGGTGACATCACGGAAGAAACTGTTTTCCAATTCTTCCTCCAGCAAATCGGTTGTGCAATGGGCTCAATTTTTTCAGTGTACAGTGGCCCTTTTAATGTTGTCATAATTACGGTATAATGTGTGAAACTTAAAACTGAGTTGACTAATAAAATAATGAAGGTACGAGTTGACCACGGTACGAGTTGACTTAAATGAAGGTACGAGTTGACCAAGGTACGAGTTGACCAAGGTACGAGTTGACTTAAATGAAGGTACGAGTTGACCAAGGTACGAGTTGACCAAGGTACGAGTTGACTTAAATGAAGGTACGAGTTGACCAAGGTACGAGTTGACCAAGGTACGAGTTGACCAAGGTACGAGTTGACCTGTTACCGCCTCAGACACTTGATTACATAAGAATAGATTGACCCTGCTGTGACCTCACTGGATACACAGTTGACATAGGGATAGGGATATGTGTGTATTACGTATGCAATATGGAGCTAGATATATCTGTCTTACTTGTGTCTTACTGTTACTGACATAGTCAATCCAACTGACAAATTTCTCAAGACCTACTGTAGGAAGAGCCATGGCTATGAGATAGATCTAAGTTTTAACACATCCTAAGACCGATTTTACCAAACCCATCTTATGCAAATCCTGATCTTTAGAGATTTAATTTAACTTTGAATTACTGGACGAGGATGATTTGCCAAATGCAATGGCTGTACCGCGCTCAATGTATTCAATTTGACAACTACATGCAATTGCCATAGCTGTGGTTTACCCTTTAAATAATGCAGCAGCTCAGAGTCCTCATTACAGGAGCACATTACACACTGAGGAATCAATCAATTTAGAGGGCCTGACATTTCAATCCTCGCAGGACCTTTCTCAAAGACCTTTCTCATTCTGCCTTGGAGAGAGGTCCCGCTAAGGTTAGGTCAATCCCTCTACTGGTACATGTACATTGATAACTTCTGCATTTGGGTCACCTTTGCCAGGAAGAAGTTTGCAACATTTGTGTGTATGACCGTTGCATCAACATGCCTTTTTGGTTCCCACTTGTACATAGGTCATTTCAATGTCTGGATTTGAAGGAAGTGAACGCAACGACATCAAGACATTGATTGAGCTGCTTGGTGCTAAGTACACGGGTTACTTCACCAGAGGAAACACACTGCTCATCTGCAACAGGTAGAAAGAGTCGCTCCTAATGCATACTCCAGTATGAACTGGACACATTGTTGTTCATTGATTTTCATGTGTGTTATCCAAGCACACCAATTAATACAGTTGGCTCTCGTTAATACGAAAACAGTCAAAACGATAGTTTGGTTATCACAAACATGTTTTTTGTGTCCCAGCAAAAATGTGCACAAGATAAAATTGGATTGTACAAAATTTCAGTTGAATGAAATGTTTTGGTTACCCCATGGCTTAAACAAGCAGGCTCCAAACTCTTTATAGCAATTGTTTATCCTTGCTTGTGGCTGTTCTTCAGCCCTAATAAAGTGGCAGAATGTTAAATGTTCATGTTTCATTTTGCTGACACAAGATTGCCAGTGCATGTTCATCCACCACTTTGGTTACAAACAAAAGACTCATCCAAGTGTTCCAGTGAAACGTTCCAATCACAGCAAAACTCGCATCGCCATGCTATGAGTGGCCTTTTGTGCACAAATGGACTTTCCATTATGTTTGAAAGTCTGTCGACCAATCACACTTAGCTATTATGACATCATCTCTTATGTAGCAATGCCTCGTGAGGGCGCTTCACCACCTACATGTAGACTTTTAACAATGATGGCAACTGTCCGGCCCAGACAATGCAAACATTTGCGTAATAATTTGCTGTTTCACTCGCATAAAAATTCACTAAACTGAAAAAAGTCTTTCTATGACACAATGTGTGCTGGAGAGATATGATCTACTTTACCCTACTACATGTAAAAGGAATTCAGACCATCCGTTGTCCGCCAATGGCTGCATTGATCCGTTGACTTTGCCCATGTCCATGATGAAGATTACCATTAATGTAAGGACATTACTTTTTTACATAATAAAATTGAAAGATTTTTTGAAAGAATCTTCGATTCAATTACCGTACCTCATGCATGATAGCGTACATGTACTGTACATGCATGGTATAGGGCCAATACGCACTGAAGAATGAGCAGGAACCACTGTATTGGATGATAGCAAATTTAGATATATCTTAAAAGTTAGTGGGCCTGACGTTTCGATCTTAGCAGGACCTTTCTCAAAGGCAGATATAGATAGATAAATTAGATATATTTATATTGAGTGGGTCCCACAGATTCTGTTTGAAGGAGAGCTAACTCTGTGTTGTCCTTGTCACTCTGCCTTTGAGAAAGGTCCTGCTAGGATCGAAACGTCAGGCCCACTAAATTTTATGACTTGCATTTTGGTAATTTTAGTCAGTAAGCAGTTTGCAACATTTTTGTATATCGCTTGTGAGCTTATTGTAAAAGCATGAAACCTTTCCTCAGACAGGCTGATTGCCTGGTTTTCTCCTTTCACTCTTATGCCACGTAAAATTGGAAAACACTGTCATACAATTTAAGTGTTTAATTGAATGAAATGCCTTTATCATTAAGAACCTGCACACCTTGTTTGCTTGAAGTCAATTTGACATTGTTCTTAGCACATCCTGTAAATGAAACCATTTTCCATTGTTTCATCATTACTCTGCCTGCTCAAATGCAGCGTCAATACTGAATGGAAAAGGTCCATTTATTATCCAGGACAGTCAATCTGATTTGTGTGGCCAACATGTCCATTTCTCATGCAGGATGGAAGGAGCTAAGTATGAAAAGGCCCAGGAGTGGCGGGTACCAGTCTTGAATGTGCAGTGGTTGAATGACTTGGTGCTTGGGAACCATGAAATTGTGCGGAATCTGAATGCCCCCAAGTATCAGATGTATGACCAGCCAGATCCATTCAAGATTGACAAGTATGGCCCGCTGTGCATCAACCTTATGGGTGAGTACTAGCCCTACAACCAAAGCCCAAAAGAAAGGACTGTACCATCTAGTCATTGATGACCCAAGAAGATCAGTAGATCACTGCTACATGTACATCAATCCAGTCTGAAGTCATGGGATGTTATGAAATATGCCTGATTGTAATCATTTTATATATGACACCAGTATTATAGCTACGCTGGTCGGCGGTGGACGGGGCCGACCACCACGGATAATTTCCGTCCACCACTCCTGGTGAAAAACAATGCTTCCGACCGGCACTATGTTCACCCCATTATTACCCCAATTTATGTTTGGTTTCGGTAGTAAAATAAATTGTACTTTTTTGTAGCGTAACCGTCTCGCTAATACTTGTTCTGGACATTCCGATCAGGCTTGAGTAGCGCAGCGTGATCGTAGTCGTAACTCGTATGCAGCCATGTGGCCGCTGTGCACGTGCACTGTACAATATACAGTGTGTGCAAAGACGTGTTATGTCATGTCACATGTGCCGCGCGTAGGCTGGTTTCGGCCCTACTGCTCCTGTAGTGTCGCTATGGCTTTACATGTACCTAGAGGCGGAAACCACACCTAGACTTGCCAACCTCGGTAACGTTGCGAATGGAAATCAGTCATAACTAAAATACGCTACTTTCATCATTTGTCTCCGAATGTTGTTTCAGCGTAGTTTAATATTATTCCCTATTAATTGTGATAGTGGTACAAAATGTATGAATAAAAAGCAGAGAATACAGGCTTCAAGTTGAGGGTAAAATTGACAAATTTGGACGGCGGTCTAAAAACACTAGTTTGACTCTCTTTTTTTCTCCGTCATTTTGGCTCGATCTAACGCGGCCGCACGGAGCGATTTTGAAGATTTCAACTTCTGATATCTCAAGAAATGAATGAAAAATTAAAATCCTTCTCAAATTTTCTAGAATTCTGGAAAATACACTTTGGTTGACCGCGATACTTGAAACATCGCTAGTATAACTGTAATAAACATTAGTTTATTTGTTAGAAAACAACTGTAAGGGCTGGCGGAAGTCTACTAATCATTGCACATGTACCGAGTGCACACACAGTCAATTCAAACATGTACATTATTCTTCAAGTTTTGTTGTTCAGTTTACTTGTTTATTAAGGATTTATACACTGTACATGACTAACAACAAAACTTGCAGTATAGTTAATTTGATTAATTAATTAATCACTTTTATGTGATTAATTAATTTAATTTAACAGTAATTTGACCGCAGTCGCTAATCGTGAGCGACTTCTTGTTGGTGAAATTTGAACCACCACTAAAAATACCCTAGCTATAACACTGTATGACACTATTGCATTCACCACCTCACATAATATATCTCATCTCCTGTAAAGTTTATAATGTTCAATATTTTGACGAAACTGAAAACATTATAAGTTGGACACCCCTGTTGGGTATCACTTCAATCTCCCAAATCATTCTATATCAGATATGAGTGTACTGGGCATAGAAGCACTAGGTGATAATTGCGATGCTATCTATCTGAGCCGGGAGAAAATGTGGATGAAGCATCTTAGGAAAATTCAACCTCATGGGCTTAACATCCAAGAGGGGAATGATTAACACCTTGCTTGTTTACCGATAATCCTTCTTTTGTGTTCACTCCCCACTTCTCTCTTTCACTCTTTGCCTTTGATGTTTCTTGGCTGCTGTCTACCTAATCCCTATCCCACCCCTGCCCTTCCCTTTGATCTCACCCACCAGCTGTCCCCTTTTCTCTGTCCTCCATGTCCCTATGCTCTCTCCTTCCTATTTGTTTTCACTCTGCCTTTGAGAAAGGTCCTGCTAGGATCAAAACATGGGGCCCTCCTATTTGTTTATATTTGTAGATATAATAATTATGATGTTTGCATTGAGGAGACACAAACATCATATTACATCTATGGTACACACGGTACCTTCTGCTCTACATTATTCAAATCCACCACATGACCTCGACCACCACATTGGTCAAGTGGTTAAAGGTATACAGAGATCAAAATTAACTTGGGGTTAAATAAATCAGTGTGGTTATAAAACCCAATGTGGCAATCCTTTTTGAGAACAAAAATTCTTAATTTAGGCAAAAAACGCAGTATTTTGGTCCGAAAACTGTGCGCCCCACTTCGGAGACGAACGTACTACTTCACATACAGAACGTGTGGTCAGCCTTGAGATCGTGAACTTTGCACTGGCCCTGCATTGTCTCTGTTGTTGATCAGTCGTAAACACTGTACTATTGTATTTTCAGTAGCGCGCTTTATCGTCTAAACATTTAGATCGCTGCGCTCAGCTGTTTTTGGTCTGTATTAAGGGTCAGACGTTTAAACGTTTAACCGTTTAAACGAAAAAATAAAAAAATCCGTTTTTCTAAATGTTTAAACGAAACTTAGGGCTTACTGTTTAACAAAGTATAATTGACGTGATCTGGGTCATTTTTATTTTTCAAACGTTGCTCCGAAAGCTGTCTTTTCGGAAACACTTAAGCTCCGCCGGTCAAATTAGAGGAAGTCTCCATTTGATCAAGCCAATGTGGTGACCGCACAGCAAGGGAGGTGGCTTTGTGCGTCGGTACTAGTTATGTGTGCCGCGGCCGCCAGCTCAACTACATACATTATACATTATACAACACGGGTGCGCTGCTCACATGGTGATTGTCCAATCACAACCTTTCATGGCACGAGAGTGTTGCGTCCCTGTCGCGGTGCTCAAATCACACTCGAATGAAGAAAATAGAAATAAGATTGAGAAGGCAAACGGCAGGCAACAAAAAGTTTATTGTTTATTCCTACAGCCGGGTGACGCGCTGTTGGGATTTGAAAAACACCACTTCGTGCCCATGCCATTATTTTGTATTTCTCTGAAATTGACAAGTTTACCGCCTGCCACCTGCCAAATTCACAACGGCAACGACGGCAATTGCCATCATGCTCTCACCAATTGCCGCAGTGTCCTTATATTTGGAGGATTTTCACGGCAACGGATTGCCGTGATTATGGCACATTGCTGCCGTGCGGCCCTTTCGGCCGACGGGTTAGTTGGGCAGATCGGTCTGCCGGCCAGCGCACATGGTGTGCAGCACACATGGTGTGCAGCACACATGGTGTGCAGCACACATGGTGTGCAGCACACATGGAAGCTTCACCGTACCGTGTGCACTGCCAGCCAAACATTGCGCAGATTCATGTCAACGAACTTTTCGTCTGTGGGTACCAGTGAATCTTGGACATCGCTGGCTGTACCAAACAACGGGTACCAACGGTAGTTGGGAGCGATTTACGTTGCACGATAGATAGATTGCGCAATAACACGTGGTTGGGTTGCGTGTGAAAGTAGAATCAGAGAGCTGTAAAAAGTTTGCGCGTTCGATCGCGGGTGCCTTTTAAGTTAGTTTTAACCATGCCCCGAAAGGAAAAAGCCAGACAGCAAAACGAGCTACAATTACTACACGATACAGCACAACAAATGTCGCTCTTTAGGCCTAATCCTTTTTTCAGGTAGGCCTACGTACTGTACGTGATCGTTTTTCTCACTTTTTTTACGAGAACGCTTGCGCTTTGGCACAGCTAGCCCACATCACGACTCCTGGAAAGCATGGACTATTCCATTAGGCTAAGAGGGGTACGACTTTATACAATAATAAGCTCCGATAATTTTCTCGTTTAGGGTGGACCTAGCTGTTTACAAATCCATCTTTACAAGACATGTAGGCTATTGAGACTCTTTTTTTTGTTTTTTGTTTTTTTTCACCGGAAAATCTATTTTTACATAATTATTTTTGTCGTCAGGATGACTAGCACCCTTGCCAAACCTGAATGGTACAGTCCATGTTCCGTGAGAAGGCTTGTTGGCGGCTGACTAAAACCTATTTTGGACGTAATTTTTGAGGTGGAAAAAACACTTTTTAGGCATTATGGTCCCACAGAAACGATATCATTTGTGGGAGACCTAAAACAACGCTTGGGTGCCCTCAGCGTCTTTTTGCAAAACATTTTATGGTACTAAACTATTCGTGCATTAAAAAACTCGCTTGTTAAACAGAAAGAGAGCTGACAAGCGGTGGTCTTTGTTGTTTGTGTTGGCCAAACGTTTAAACGGTTAAACGGAAAATTAAAATGCCGTTAAACATTTAGCAAATTAAACGTAAAGTCCGACCCTTAGTCTGTATGTGACGTCGCATGCTCACAGGGGCAAAATTAGGCGCTAGCAAAATAATGTGAACATTACCTAAGAACAGTTTGGAGCTGTTTTTCAAGTCCTATTTCTGTATATATATCTTTAAGACATCTGCACTAGAAAGCAGGAGTCACAGGCTCAAATCCAGCCCGGGCTTCCTGAGGGTTTTTTTGACAGGCATCCGGCAAAGCACTGAGCGCTCAGTCATTATTACATCTAGCAGGGCAAACCCTTGTTAACTTTTGCTATTTGCATTTTGGTCATTTTAGTCTGTGCCCTTTACATTACACTGCATTACACTTTCGTCACACTTCCATTACACTTTACGTTACACCTTCATTACACCTTCATTACACATTAATTTTGATTGAATATTTCCAACATTTTTTTCTTTATCCACAGAGCCTTGGACAGTACCATTGAAGATTTCTCACGCAGCCAAAAAGGTTTGTGGATATTTTCTAGTATTGCATTGTCCTTGCTGTGTTGCATCCCCTGACTCAATGCATGATACATGTACCTACATGTGATCAGTTACAGACTACTGACCCCACACATTGCTGCCCACAGCTACATTCACTTGTGTGCCTTCGCAGCCTACTCTTTAGAGGTCGTGTATTTCTTGGTTTTCCTCTCAGTTTAGTTCTTTGTGTGGCAAGGTTCCTGAGCTCTGTATAGTCTGTATGGTATTCCCATCAAACTCATTGCATGATTCAAGCCCCGGATGCATAGAAATGTCTGCATCTATAGCTAGGATTGTTGCTATGGGAATCAGTGGATCTACCTGCACTGAAGCATAGGCGGCTGTGAATAGAAAAACTCATCTGTAGCCTTAGATGTAGCCCTAGGCCCTTTAAACTCTGCTCTGTACAAGATTGGATGCTGGTGTCCAATGACATTAATCTCTTAAAATTCTTTATCTACCGCCCTCTGTTGGCCATGTCATATGTCTTCAGAAAATCAATAAACAAGCTTTCTAACTGTAGTATAGTCCCCTGTGTACAATATATAGATGAGTTAATAGAAAGGGGAAAGGAACCACACTGTTCCTTTTCAAGCATTTTTTATTTTCATATTATGTCCTTGCATTGCTGATGTGTGCAGTACTTCCATTCACTCTGCCTGCATACCTCCGTTAAAATTCTGCTTCAAAATGCCCCAATTGTTCCCTGAAAAGTTGCTCAATGACACAATGTATTCAAAGGAATCTTCAAGAAGAAAGTCTGGTTTTGTTAAAAATTGTTAAAATTGTTAAGCAATGAACACAGATCTTGACAGCGGTGAAGAAGTGATGCCTAGTAAAGGCTCTGAGCCACTAATTGAATTATATACTGTTGATAATTACAACTGTTGGGTAAATATGTCACTTTCTCTTCATATTTTCAGTGTTTCTAGATAATATTTTCCTGGAGATATAAAAATTGTCACATATACCAACTAAGCCCTTATGAATATATAACCATTTAAAAACACCTAAAAAATTATGAATTCAAAATATTAAAATTATGAAATATAAATGGCAATAATTCCTTATAAAAAGCCTCAAGGGGTGAACATTTTTATGAGAATGTAGTCCAATATGTAAGCTTTCTAATGATGAGGATTGTTTGAGGGAGGTTTCTGACACTAAACCACATACTGGTATGACATCACCAAATGCAGGCTGGAGTGTAAAGGGCTAATGTCAATCCAGACTTGTTTCCCTAATGCAAGTAGATCGCTGCATTGTTGCCATGTGTTGATCCTTAGTAGTACTTTTAGTTTGTCCGTTGTGTAAGGCTGATGAGTAAAGTCACTTGTGTCCCAAAATGTCTGAGGTTTCTATGCACACCCTACACTCTAGGGCAGGTAGACATATCATAGCAACAAGGATAACCATAATGTTAAACCACATGTAGCCAAATATTGACCACACAGCTCTCATGTTTGTGTTTGGTTTTGCCTGGTAATCCTTCTGACAGTAATGTGGGGAAATAGCAAATGCATGGCTGTGTTTCATGTGGATGATGAAATCATTTTGCTTGATTGTTGCATCTCCAGAAAATGCTTTTTAGTGGCAGATCTATCCCAAACCAATTTCGAATGATGAGAATAGAGGAAGTACTTTTGGAGTATTGGTAAAGGCTAGTGTGTATAGGTCTGTGCTTGCAGGGCAGAACTGACTGGATACCAAAGGTCAATCACCCAAAGGCCAATCACCCAAAGGCCAATCACCCAAAGGCCAATTACCCAATGGTCAATCACCCAAAGGTCAATCACCCAAAGGCCAATCACCCATAGTCCAATCACCCAAAGGCCAATCACCCAAAGGCCAATCACCCAAAGGCCAATCACCCAAAGGTCAATCACTTAAAGGTCAGTCACCCAAAGGCCAATCACCCATAGGCCAATCACCCAAAGGCCAATCCCCCAAAGGTCAATCACTTAAAGGCCAATCACCCAAAGGTCAATCACTCAAAGGCCAATCACCCAAAGGCCGATCACCCAAAGGCCAATCACCCAAAGGCCAATCACCCAAAGGTCAATCACCCAAAGGCCGGCTTCAGGCTTCCAGAACCTGTTGGCATAAGTGGGTTCACCGGTCCCTTCAAATTACACTGCTAGGAATTCTGGCCCATCCAAAGATCAAAGTTCTGCCACTTGAAACTTGCTCTGATGCCTCAGCTGGACGGACTGTCTTTACTGAATCTACAGGAACCAACTTAAGAAAATCTTGCTATCAAATTGAGGAAACCTGAGGCAGAATCCAGGTTAAAATTGGATTACCTAAAAGAAATAGAAACAAACTGTTCACATGGATTTTGTCAACAGACCTTTACACATCCTTTACCAAGGTGTGGTACCATTCATGTATTAGAACTAACCCTTAAAAAACAAAAGGGTCATATCAATTTGAACTATAAAGTTTAGTACTCTCCTCTGGGCCCATATTCATGTAATATGTAACTATACGTGTAGCTGCTTGATGAGCATCAGTAAGCTTCTTCATTTCTAGTTACCTTCTTACTAGTTGCAAACTAAGTTTCACTTCACAAAACCTGACTATGAAGATTTGTAGGCACATGTAGTTGGTTACCAAGTTGTCAACTAGACATGTGTCAAACCAGATGAGGTGATGTGGAGGCTAAAATTTGATATAGCAACCAGTCTGAATTAGCCAGCATCATGACATGAATATGTAACACCACACAAATACACGGCAACAAAAAACTAGATTTTACAGTGTATCATGGATAGCAAATAGCAAAACCAAGGCAAAGAATTAAAATAGGGAAATCTATTCCTTACTAAGTTCAATGATGTTATTAAAAGAATCAAGTACTAATAGGAATGTAGAAAGAAGCATACATGTACATATTTATTTTGAGCACAAGGCAAAGTTCCTTGAAACTTACCACTTTGTGGACGACCTAAATTAAGGACAATCTTCAATGATAGATTGAAGCTGACCTTCTGTCCAAGCTTAAATCTAAAGCAAGGGAATGCCTTCAAGAAGGCAAATATATAAACGTACAATAGCTGGTTGGAAACTGGCCTTATTGCTCAGATCAGTGTTCTGTGCTGTCAGTACTAACTACTACCAGTAGTTATTTAGAAGTGGCCTTGATCAATTCTAACTTTAGTAAACAGCCTAGAATGTAACTACCGGTAGCTTTGGAAGGTTTCATGAATAACATTCATCAGTCAAATAATGTAGACTTATATATGTACACCACTGTAGTTGGCAACTACTGGTAGTGGCCAAATTGAATATCAACTAATAGCAAGCTTCCGTGAATAGAAGCTCTGGTTTCTGTTTTATGATGTGCCTTCTCTATTAACCCTAAACCCCTACCAATTGTTTGTAGGATATAACCTGAATCCTGCAAAATCCTACTATGCTACAATGTACCTTGTTCAAAGCTCCATGTGACCTGAATCCTGCCAAATCCTGCAGTACTGGCTACTGTGGACCATTGCCTGAATCCTGCCAAATCCTGCACTGAGTTTATGGAGTTTTAGTCCACATTCTAAACAAAGACTTTTTTCAGCTTAGAACAATGGGCCCTTTTTTGAACGGATAATCTCTTGACAAAAGCCACAACAACGTCCAAATTGTTACCAGCATCCTGCATTTTCCTACAGACAAAATCGCCTCATGCCCTCAATCCTGCACATTCCTACAGTGTGTCAACTCGCATGTGCCCTCAATCCTTCAAAATCCTTCTCCAGCACTTTGATAGTAGTAGCCTGTATCCTGCAAAATCCTGCAATTTGTCAACTCTCATGTGCCCTGAATCCTGCAGAATCCTGCAATGTGTCAACTCTCATGTGCCCTGAATCCTGCAGAATCCTGCAATGTGTCAACTCTCATGTGCCCTGAATCCTGCAGAATCCTGCAATGTGTCAACTCTCATGTGCCCTGAATCCTGCAGAATCCTGCAGAAGGCAAATAGGATTCCGCAGGATTTGGGAAGGTTAGGGTTTTAATATGCAGTGTGGTTCAGGGATGCTTAGGGGCCTACATGTATGTACACCAGTTTACAACTCCTACCTCATAAATCCACCTTGTAGACATATGTTAGGCAAGATATATCATCAGTAAATCTTCTAGGTCAGCCATGTGATACTGTAGTTGTTGCTGTTTCTCAGTATTGATAAGACCCATGAGTGGGCTAACATGTCACACAGTTGAGCCATGACCATAGATTTTCCCATGTAATTAGTTGCAGTGTTGTCTTTGCACTAATACATGTACCTATGTGCTTTCTCTGTTGAGGGTAGTTGTGCTTGTTTAATAGGGCAGACCTAAAATTGCCATTCAGTTTTGCCATTTGATTTGGACAAAATTTATAATTGAAGGAAAAGTACTTTTAATTTAGAGAGTCTGAAGTTTCAATCCTAGCAGGACCTTTCTCAAAGGCAGAACAAATTATTACATACAGATGTATGTTATGTAAAGAAAAGTAAGCAGCAATGTTTTGGGGCATTTTCTTAAAAGTCATAATCTGTGAGCTTCTGAGTGTTTTGAAATGTTGCAGGATGATATTTTCTGTCTGCTTTATGTTTGATTTCTGAAAGGTGAGAGGGCCTGGTGTCAGCTATGATTTGAGTCTGAGAGGCAACGATAACAATCTCCGCACAGTGTTGAACATCAGGCCCTCAAACTTTGAAGAGTTGTGATTTCAGGTTGCAGTCATTAGTGCAGGAGTTTGTAATTCCAATTTGTGATTGATTTGAAGCGCTGTCTTTTGATTTTTAACTTTGCATTTTTATTTTCATTCTCAGTTATGCAAGGCACTGCTTGGGAAGGTACAGTTCATTTTGAGTTACCCTGATTCCACTCCATAGTCTGTATATCCTATTCATTTCTTTACCTTAGTAACAACAGATCAACTAATAGATTTTAGAAGAATTAATCCCATTTGTAACTCATCTGTAGTTTGTTTTCCAACTGACAAAATCTTTCAGTTTTCCTCAAACCTTTTTCAACTTTGAATTATATTAGCAGGTTTTTGTTTGAGCTTTAAACCATAATCATTAGTGTGTGCAATGTAATGTACACCATATTCTTAATATTAATGATAAACAAATTAACATTTGACATCACAAGAGGTCCATGGTATTCCCGTATTCATATTACTTAACTATAATTGGTCATATAACTGAAATTTTGCTCGGAATTAGCTTTTTGTGTGCTTTTGGTCCATTTTTAAGGAAACTTGTCTTTCCTATGTTGATAAAATGAACAATTCCTATTTCTTGGAGATTTCTACATTCCATACTTTCACACATGATTTAATTCATGAATATCAGACTTGTATTCAAGTCACCTTCAAATTTAATATTGCCTTCATATACACATTTCCCAATTTCGGACATTTTTCACATTTTTAATAGTAAATGGTCATGTGACCAGTTGAAATAATTTTGGGGAAAAATTTCCCATAACCCATGTACCCCAATACACCGATATGAGTCTGTAAGTGCCACACGCTGGTGGTTTCAGTCTATCTTAGGCTGCATGAGTGTCACAAAAAGCAAATATTTGGGGGTATTTTATCAAGTCCAAGTCAGTAGGTGGGAGTCCAATGCATTGAGTAGAGTGACTGGAGTTGCCAGTGAAGACAGTGATAATGTAGGTTTAGCTGGTAAACCATGGCATAGAACTCTGCATGCATTTAATATAAATGCAGGAAATGGATAAATCACTCAACAAACCTTCATGTACGGATTTACCGGTAGTCTTATTTGGATTTGAAATCCTTCAGTTTAAAGTGGCACATCTCTTGATAAATGAAGGCCAACATTGGCCAAGACTAAAAGTTGCCCAACTACGTAATGCAATGTTTATCTGACATGTATTGTTAGTAGGGCTGGTCATGGTGTGCTGTGGTGTTATTCCATTCCAGGTGTTGGTCATTCAGGGCAAGATGCCATAACTGGGCCCATGGCACATGCACACTAACCATTCTATCTATACTCTCAAAGATTGATGATGCACTAATGTTCTGGTATTTGGCTTGTTTATAGCACATAGTTCTGAGCATACATACAAATTTGAAAAAGGACCGAAAAGTCTGCTACCAAAATATCTCAAAATATCTCATCAATTGATGGATTGAAGGTTGGCATGTAATGTGACAACTGCTTACATGTATGGCAGGGTCCATAGACCTTTAAGAGGAAATTCTTTCAAAGACTACCACAGCTGTCATTACACTCTAAGATTGGTCTTCCTGCTACCAGAATTAAATCATGAGATACATGGGTGATGTGCGAAGCATTAGTGGCTCCCAGACTTGGCAGCTCAAATAGAGGCCTGGTCAGAATAGCTTGTAGAATGGTGCTCTGAGGTATTAGCATTGTGTGTTAAGAACATTGGTGACACAAAACTAATTAATTATCTAATTAGGTATTTGTATATGTTGTTGGCACCTTAACTAACAATGATTGTTTTAAGGGACCAGGAAGTGGGAATCAGCATACATACATATAATTCCTAAAACAGCTGAAATGATTTGGGGGTATTGTGTTACTCTTTTCTCTCCTATTCCAACTTTAATCTATTGTGCTTCTCTTTGCAAAGATGTTTTATTGAGGATTGTTTGCCCCAAAAAGGCTCTCAGACATTGCAGGAGGTCATGATTGATTTGATGGTCACATTTTGGCAACTTTAAACCCTAACGCTTGTTTCACACAGCTTTTTTAAAGCCACACCAAAACAAATAGATAAAGTGGCAATTTAAGACGGGTTAACTAGATACAATGGTGTGTTGAACAGAACACAAGATGTCTGATCAGACCACTCCATATGGGTAGAAGGATCTGTTCACATTCACTGCATTTGGTTACAGGTCACATTCACTGCAATTTAGATTTTGATTAGGTCTTAATTTACACATTGCCTTGATTATTTTTGGTGTGACTCTGCAATGGCTGGCCAAGATGGGTTGCCAATATCTGAGCATTCTTTAGTGCAATATGCTATGTCAAATGGATTAATTCTTCTTTTGTGGGAATTAGGGGGCACAAATACCTGAAGAACTGGCAAGCACAAAATAACTTTGCTCCATTTATAATTTTTAGTAAGAGTAGTGAGGGGATTGATTGTGCAGTTGCTATGAGATACTGCATCTATTTGTCTCTTATGCCACCATCAAGAGTCTTTTCCAGCTGCTTAGCAACTGAAAATAAAATTGATTTTAACAGTAAATTTTCACCCAATACTAACATTAACAAGGTCACATTTATTTTGAAATTTGTCATCAAGAATCAACACTGCATACTGTTTATGTTCCTCATTTGTTTTGTTGTTTTCATTTTGCAAATATTCACCACTTATTGCCCATGGAGAGAGGACCCATCTCCAGACTTTACCCACACTGGCATGTTTGGCACAATGCATTCTTCCCAATCTTCAGTCCTTTGTGGACAGCCAAGAGTACTTTTTCCATAGACATTCCTTTGAGTCTCTCATTATTCCTGTCTAAAGGTGGTTTTTATAACTTATTGTAAGTCACTGGTAGATATTTGTCAATATAGATTTCTTGTTTAGCCACAGAATTAGGCGTTACCAGTGATCATAAAGCTTTGCTGAAATGTGTCCCTAATTATATGCTGTGAGTTTTTACCAAGATGATAAGTCCAGTGTGAACAGAACATTGGGGGAAATGTCCAATATGCAAGCATTGTTGTTTCCCTTTGCAACTTTAATTTGACTTGCAAAATGATATTACCTGTAATTGGTGAGTGTCAAGCTGACATAAATAGACAGCTTCATTACCTTGAACATTGGTCATGGTTAAATTGTACATATATCATGTACGCCAAAGTAAAATATATTTTTCTGGTGTTTTGAAGCCTATTCCTCAAGAGAGACAACTTCCCATATTGAAGACAAGTTCAAACACAGGTTGATGCATCACAACATGTTCTGACTTTCATTCTGTTCACAGAAGTTCCTGTCAAACCTTGGTCAAAAAGCTGGCCAGATGATGAAGAGGAAAGGGGAGCAAGGATATCCTGGTGCAAAGAGACCAAGGTAGTACTTGAGCGTTGTGACAGATACTTCAAAAACACTCCACAAACTCACAGAGATGCTAACTGTATTTCACTAATCACCATTCATTGTATTATTAGTCAGATGGCAAGAGTTCAATATCATTAGGGGCATTGGGGAGAAATAATTTAGAGTATTTTGACAAATGTAGCAAGAACTGTAACTAAGGCCGTTTACGAAATGAAGGCTTTGGCTCTGGCTTAGACTTCGTCTCCGTCTGGCAAAACCTGAAAAGCCAGGTTGTGGTTTGTTTCCGAATTTAAAGGTTTGTTGGCTTGATAGGTACAGAGTATTCCCAAGAAACTGGGACCAAACGCTTGTTTCTACAAATGCCCGTGATTTTATTAGGAGTAAGATACACAAGCCCCAGCCTAAGCCTTTATTTTGAAACGGCTTATATTGTAGTTGCACTGTTGTCAATGGAACAGCGCCCTCGTGTGACCAGAGGTGGAGAATCTCTGACATCATCATAACTTTATAAGCCCTATCCACAACAAGTGTAATTGTGACCCGGCACAGCATAACGAGGAATAACCCCCGCCTTTGAGATTTTGAGATTTTCTAATGATGTGAAAGAGTATACCTATAGCTTTCAAATGATATCAAATTATTACCATGTGAACTTGGGGAGTTCGCTCATTCGTTCAGACACAATATAGCAGCACCAGTCTAACTCCTCGAAAGCAACCATTCAAAAAGGCAGAACATTTTCATGAAAACAGTACACAAACACTCCCCGAAATCCTCGTTTTTCAACATTTAGAGACGGATTTCGGAAAAATCCTTTGGACATAATATCCTCCAATACATTAACTTTCCAAAAATACAAAAACAAAAATTGATTTTTTTTTTATCGAATTTAGAACATACTTTGACTTCAGGCATTGTTTACTCGAAAAATGTTTTGGTGAGATATTCCTCATGTCGCTATGCCAGGTCACAATTGCCTGAAGACACAAGACTGAGGGTGATTTTAAGAGAAGCATGCAGTGCTACATGAACTTGATTAGAGGCTTGCACATGACCAAGTTCAGATTGTTAACCACATGTTCACTATCTTGAGCCAAACCCAGACTTGTGAACAAGTTGACCACATTGGTCTACCATTTAGATATAGCCTCAGATCCATGGTGTCTGCCTTGGTATAGCATTTGAGTTATTGGTGTGTGTACAGCACTGTATACACACTGGTGCATTGGTAGGCAGTGCTCAGCCAAGGAGCAACCAAATGTACACATCTGAACTTGCCTTCTGTTAACATTATGCTGGTGTTGAAGCTGCTCACCTTGGCTTCATTGTTTTTCTGTGTCTAGGAAGAGCAGTATTAGTGGTGAGGAGGAATGGGAAGGTACATCTCGCACACTAGACCCAGACAAGACACCATATGTCATGTTTACTGGCATCGACAACAGACTGATTCCTGAACTGGTCAAGGTATTACGATGATTTGGGACTGTCTAATAGTCTGGTGTGGAAACCCAAAGGTGGCTTGAGCTGTGTGGTTTTACTAGCACTGAGTTTAGCAAGGCATTGAGCACACACAGCCAACTGATAGCTGTGTGGTTTTACTAGCACTGAGTTTAGCAAGGCATTGAGCACACAGCCAACTGGTAGCTGTGTGGTTTTACTAGCACTGAGTTTAGCAAGGCATTGAGCACACACAGCCAACTGATAGCTGTGTGGTTTTACTAGCACTAAGTTTGGCAAGGCATTGAGCACACAGCCAACTGATAGCTGTGTGGTTTTACTAGCACTAAGTTTAGCAAGGCATTGAGCACACAGCCAACTGATAGCTGTGTGGTTTTACTAGCACTGAGTTTGGCAAGGCATTGAGCACACACAGCCAACTGATAGCTGTGTGGTTTTACTAGCACTGAGTTTAGCAAAGCATTGAGCACACAGCCAACTGATAGCTGTGTGGTTTTACTAGCACTGAGTTTGGCAAGGCATTGAGCACACAGCCAACTGGTAGCTGTGTGGTTTTACTAGCACTGAGTTTAGCAAGGCATTGAGCACACAGCCAACTGATAGCTGTGTGGTTTTACTAGCACTGAGTTTGGCAAGGCATTGAGCACACAGCCAACTGATAGCTGTGTGGTTTTACTAGCACTGAGTTTAGCAAGGCATTGAGCACACAGCCAACTGATAGCTGTGTGGTTTTACTAGCACTGAGTTTAGCAAGGCATTGAGCACACACAGCCAACTGATAGCTGTGTGGTTTTACTAGCACTGAGTTTAGCAAGGCATTGAGCACACACAGCCAACTGATAGCTGTGTGGTTTTACTAGCACTGAGTTTCGCAAGGCATTGAGCACACAGCCAACTGGTAGCTGTGTGGTTTTACTAGCACTGAGTTTGGCAAGGCATTGAGCACACACAGCCAACTGGTAGCTGTGTGGTTTTACTAGCACTGAGTTTATCAAGGCATTGAGCACACACAGCCAACTGATAGCTGTGTGGTTTTACTAGCACTGAGTTTGGCAAGGCATTGAGCACACACAGCCAACTGATAGCTGTGTGGTTTTACTAGCACTGAGTTTGGCAAGGCATTGAGCACACACAGCCAACTGGTAGCTGTGTGGTTTTACTAGCACTGAGTTTGGCAAGGCATTGAGCACACACAGCCAACTGGTAGCTGTGTGGTTTTACTAGCACTGAGTTTGGCAAGGCATTGAGCACACACAGCCAACTGATAGCTGTGTTGTTTTACGAGCACTGAGTTTAGCAAGGCATTGAGCACACACAGCCAACTGATAGCTGTGTGGTTTTACTAGCACTAAGTTTGGCAAGGCATTGAGCACACACAGCCAACTGGTAGCTGTGTGGTTTTACTAGCACTGAGTTTAGCAAGGCATTGAGCACACACAGCCAACTGGTAGCTGTGTGGTTTTACTAGCACTGAGTTTATCAAGGCATTGAGCACACACAGCCAACTGATAGCTGTGTGGTTTTACTAGCACTGAGTTTCGCAAGGCATTGAGCACACAGCCAACTGGTAGCTGTGTGGATTTACTAGCACTGAGTTTAGCAAGGCATTGAGCACACAGCCAACTAGTAGCTGTGTGGTTTTACAAGCACTGAGTTTAGCAAGGCATTGAGCACACACAGCCAACTGATAGCTGTGTGGTTTTACTAGCACTCAGTTTAGCAAGGCATTGAGCACACACAGCCAACTGGTAGCTGTGTGGTTTTACTAGCACTGAGTTTAGCAAGGCATTGAGCACACAGCCAACTGGTTGCTGTGTGGTTTTACTAGCACTGAGTTTAGCAAGGCATTGAGCACACACAGCCAACTGGTAGCTGTGTGGTTTTACTAGCACTGAGTTTAGCAAGGCATTGAGCACACAGCCAACTGATAGCTGTGTGGTTTTACTAGCACTGAGTTTAGCAAGGCATTGAGCACACAGCCAACTGGTAGCTGTGTGGTTTTACTAGCACTGAGTTTAGCAAGGCATTGAGCACACAGCCAACTGATAGCTGTGTGGTTTTACTAGCACTGAGTTTAGCAAGGCATTGAGCACACAGCCAACTGAAAGCTGTGTGGTTTTACTAGCACTGAGTTTGGCAAGGCATTGAGCACACAGCCAACTGATAGCTGTGTTGTTTTACTAGCACTGAGTTTAGCAAGGCATTGAGCACACAGCCAACTGGTAGCTGTGTGGTTTTACTAGCACTGAGTTTAGCAAGGCATTGAGCACACAGCCAACTGATAGCTGTGTGGTTTTACTAGCACTTAGTTTAGCAAGGCATTGAGCACACAGCCAACTGATAGCTGTGTGGTTTTACTAGCACTGAGTTTGGCAAGGCATTGAGCACACACAGCCAACTGGTAGCTGTGTGGTTTTACTAGCACTGAGTTTAGCAAGGCATTGAGCACACACAGCCAACTGGTAGCTGTGTGGTTTTACTAGCACTGAGTTTAGCAAGGCATTGAGCACACAGCCAACTGATAGCTGTGTGGTTTTACTAGCACTGAGTTTAGCAAGGCATTGAGCACACACAGCCAACTGGTAGCTGTGTGGTTTTACTAGCACTAAGTTTGGCAAGGCATTGAGCACACACAGCCAACTGGTAGCTGTGTGGTTTTACTAGCACTGAGTTTAGCATGGCATTGAGCACACAGCCAACTGAAAGCTGTGTGGTTTTACTAGCACTGAGTTTAGCAAGGCATTGAGCACACAGCCAACTGAAAGCTGTGTGGTTTTACTAGCACTGAGTTTGGCAAGGCATTGAGCACACACAGCCAACTGATAGCTGTGTTGTTTTACTAGCACTGAGTTTAGCAAGGCATTGAGCACACAGCCAACTGGTAGCTGTGTGGTTTTACTAGCACTGAGTTTAGCAAGGCATTGAGCACACAGCCAACTGATAGCTGTGTGGTTTTACTAGCACTAAGTTTAGCAAGGCATTGAGCACACAGCCAACTGATAGCTGTGTGGTTTTACTAGCACTGAGTTTAGCAAGGCATTGAGCACACAGCCAACTGATAGCTGTGTGGTTTTACTAGCACTAAGTTTGGCAAGGCATTGAGCACACACAGCCAACTGATAGCTGTGTGGTTTTACTAGCTCTGAGTTTGGCAAGGCATTGAGCACACACAGCCAACTGATAGCTGTGTGGTTTTACTAGCACTGAGTTTGGCAAGGCATTGAGCACACACAGCCAACTGGTAGCTGTGTGGTTTTACTAGCACTGAGTTTAGCAAGGCATTGAGCACACACAGCCAACTGGTAGCTGTGTGGTTTTACTAGCACTGAGTTTAGCAAGGCATTGAGCACACAGCCAACTGATAGCTGTGTGGTTTTACTAGCACTGAGTTTAGCAAGGCATTGAGCACACACAGCCAACTGGTAGCTGTGTGGTTTTACTAGCACTAAGTTTGGCAAGGCATTGAGCACACACAGCCAACTGGTAGCTGTGTGGTTTTACTAGCACTGAGTTTGGCAAGGCATTGAGCACACACAGCCAACTGGTAGCTGTGTGGTTTTACTAGCACTAAGTTTGGCAAGGCATTGAGCACACACAGCCAACTGGTAGCTGTGTGGTTTTACTAGCACTGAGTTTAGCAAGGCATTGAGCACACAGCCAACTGATAGCTGTGTGGTTTTACTAGCACTGAGTTTAGCAAGGCATTGAGCACACAGCCAACTGGTAGCTGTGTGGTTTTACTAGCACTGAGTTTAGCAAGGCATTGAGCACACACAGCCAACTGATAGCTGTGTTGTTTTACTAGCACTGAGTTTAGCAAGGCATTGAGCACACACAGCCAACTGGTAGCTGTGTGGTTCTACTAGCACTAAGTTTGGCAAGGCATTGAGCACACACAGCCAACTGATAGCTGTGTTGTTTTACTAGCACTGAGTTTAGCAAGGCATTGAGCACACAGCCAACTGGTAGCTGTGTGGTTTTACTAGCACTGAGTTTAGCAAGGCATTGAGCACACAGCCAACTGATAGCTGTGTGGTTTTACTAGCACTAAGTTTAGCAAGGCATTGAGCACACAGCCAACTGATAGCTGTGTGGTTTTACTAGCACTGAGTTTAGCAAGGCATTGAGCACACAGCCAACTGATAGCTGTGTGGTTTTACTAGCACTAAGTTTGGCAAGGCATTGAGCACACACAGCCAACTGATAGCTGTGTGGTTTTACTAGCTCTGAGTTTGGCAAGGCATTGAGCACACACAGCCAACTGATAGCTGTGTGGTTTTACTAGCACTAAGTTTGGCAAGGCATTGAGCACACACAGCCAACTGGTAGCTGTGTGGTTCTACTAGCACTAAGTTTGGCAAGGCATTGAGCACACACAGCCAACTGGTAGCTGCAATACCGAATGAGATCACGTATGTTTGACGTGTGCTCACCTATTGGCACTGATTTTTTGTCCTGACAGAAACTGGAGAAGCTTGGGGGTCACCTGGCTGACAGCATGTCCATCTGCACGCATCTCGTTGCCAGCAAGGTCACCCGCACTGTCAAGTTTCTCTGCGGTGTGTCTGTTTGTCGGTTTATAGTTACTCCAATGTGGATTGAAGAGAGCTACAAGAGCAGATGGTTTCTAGGTAATGTTTATGACCATGTGGCTTGTCTTTAAATCTAATAATAATCTAAGTACCTGGTATTGAAATATTTGAAATATTTATATCTTTGTCTCTTATTTGGATTGTAACGATTCTGATATTCTCACCTGCTTAATCGTAAAGACGAGTATTTCATCTTTCTTTCTGTTTTATAAAATTTCATTGACATCACCAGGATATTTTGATCATTTTTCATAAGTAAGGTGCAAAACTAAGTGATGATTCTACTGTATCACTTCCATTAACCAGATGTGTCCAACTTTGCCTTGACTGATG
The DNA here is from genome assembly GCA_949987565.1 of Luidia sarsii. Classification (NCBI taxonomy): domain Eukaryota; kingdom Metazoa; phylum Echinodermata; class Asteroidea; order Paxillosida; family Luidiidae; genus Luidia; species Luidia sarsii. The sequence continues at coordinate 5,062,710 of OX465122.1, forward strand.
TGGAAGCAGAGAGATCCCTTACATTCAAACTGAAGGAATCCATGGCAAGAGCTAGTCAGAGGAAACTGCTGAAGGTCAGTTGATTTCCTCATTGATCAGAGATCATGTAATAAGAGCATCAAGTGCCTATTGGCCAGTACATATCATTTGATGACTGACTCCAGTGCTTATTGCTTCATGAATATAATGTGATTTGAATCTAAAGTGTTTATTGGTCAGTTGGTATCATGTGTGTAGAATATAAAGTATTCAGTAGTGAAACCTAGCATTCATTGGTTAATTGGTATCAGATATCAGGAGACTACAGTACTTTCCCAGTATACATTAGGTGACCTGATTTCCCTTACCAGGAAATGGCTTTTGCGGTGTATCTCCTGCTCTGGTTTTTGTTAAACATGGAAGGGGGTCACAAAAACAAGATTGACACTACACTGCTAGGCAGTTTCTATGGAGAGAGATCTTAAACAATTCAAACTCCTTGCAAAAAAATTAAAACACTTCAGCCAGACCCTTGTTTATGCCTCTGCTCTGTGTTCCAAGAGCAGAAAGCTGAGTAAGTGTCTGTTGGATTGGGTGTGTGAAGCAAAGTAAAGGAAAACTGGGAAATGTTGTTAACAATGACAAAATGTTGACAATATAGTTGACTGGACTGGGACTTGAACCTTTGTTTTCGGACCTATTTACACATTTTTTAAATTGTTTCGGTTAAGTTTGGTGCTTGGCTTTCTTTTTTTCAAACAGAACATGTACTGAAACAAATATCACTTTTTATTTGAGTTGTCTAAAGGCTGTAATTTTTTGCAGGTTAAATTTGGACATCAAATATGAAGTTGAAACAAGATGTTTAACTGTGGTCTGGAATAAGCCTTAGCATTTCTCCTCATTTGATATTTGGGCAGGATGTGACCCTGTACCTGACCCCAGGGGTGCAGCCAGGGCCAGCCTTACTCAGAGACATCATAGAGATGGCAGGGGGTCGCTTGTTGACATCCCGCCCCTCCTTGGCCAAGATTAGTGCCATGCAAAGCACCATGGGAGCTTCAGCATTTGTTGTTGTAAGCTGTGAGAATGATCTGCCTTGGTGTCGCGATTTCTTTCGCCACAAAATTGGTAAGGTTTCAATCTAAAATCACTTATCAAAACATTTAGAAGGTTTGAACTTTCCATTCTAGCTCGTCTTTTCTCAAAGACAGAAAGTTCCTGCTTGGATCTGAACATCGGGCCCTGCCAGGCCTCTAGGTCAGTTCAGTCAGTAAGCAGGTTACAACATTTTGGCATTACTTTGCCCCCAATTATTTGAGCCAAGAAATCAATATTGATGCTCACTTTGACTAGCCCTAGTATCTCACATATCCATCACTATTTCTATTCTGAAGTCCCAACAAGTTTGCTTGGTTCTTAAATCTATTAATTGCTTTTTCCTCAGATTTGCTTCCTATTTTAATACAAAGTTAATCTGACTTTGAGAACTTGCCTTCAGGAAGATATTTAGAATATTATGATGGAATTACCTGCAGTGCCAAGGAATAATGGTTGACACTTCATTATTGAGAGATTTTTTCAATTTGATGATGACTAATTTTCACTTACATGAGCTTTTCTTTGTTGTGAATTATAAACAAATACAATGTATTGGGAAAAAGAGTGAATTGGCCTTTCAATAAGAAAGTGCTTGAAATGAGAATAAGTTCTGTAATGAGGGCATCATTTTACTTCCTGAATTGTTTGCATGTTGATGCTTGTCATTGTGTTTTCAATGCTCTTCCTGTATTGTACAATCAACAATGAACCAATGCAGAAACCAACTAATCATTTACCTTTCATTTCAGATGTACACAATGCTGAGTTTATACTAACAGGGGTGCTGAGGCAGCAACTAGACTTCACATCATATCCTTTACAACTTTACATGAGCATAATTAATCAAACTTAATAGTCTGAATTCTTCCAAGAATTGTTGCTATAAAAATGGCAAATAAACACAGGTATTTCGTTTGCATGAATAAATCAGACAAGGAGAAGGGTGATCAAAATCAGACCTTGTGATATACAAACAAACTTTTTATCTTTTCATGAGAAAAACATACCTTTGAACAGCTCCCTCTATTGAATGTAGACCATTGACTGTAGAGCATTGACTGTAGACCATTGACTGTAGACCATTGACTGTAGACCATTAAATGTAGACCATTGACTGTAGACCATTGAATGTAGACCATTGAATGTAGACCATTGAATGTAGACCAATGAATGTAGACCATTGAATGTAGACCATTGAATGTAGACCATTGACTGTAGACCATTGAATGTAGACCATTAAATGTAGACCATTGACTGTAGACCATTGAATGTAGACCATTGACTGTAGACCATTGAATGTAGACCATTGAATGTAGACCATTGAATGTAGACCATTGAATGTAGACCATTAAATGTAGACCATTGAATGTAGACCATTAAATGTAGACCATTGAATGTAGACCATTGAATGTAGACCATTGAATGTAGACCATTGACTGTAGACCATTGACTGTAGACCATTGAATGTAGACCATTGAATGTAGACCATTGAATGTAGACTATTGACTGTAGACCATTGAATGTAGACCATTGACTGTAGACCATTGACTGTAGACCATTGAATGTAGACCATTGAATGTAGACCATTGACTGTAGACCATTGAATGTAGACCATTGAATGTAGACCATTGAATGTAGACCATTGAATGTAGACCATTGACTGTAGACCATTGACTGTAGACCATTGACTGTAGACCATTGACTGTAGACCATTGACTGTAGACCATTGACTGTAGACCATTGACTGTAGACCATTAAATGTAGACCATTGACTGTAGACATTGAATGTAGACCATTGAATGTAGACCATTGAATGTAGACCAATGAATGTAGACCATTGAATGTAGACCATTGAATGTAGACCATTGACTGTAGACCATTGAATGTAGACCATTGACTGTAGACCATTGACTGTAGACCATTGAATGTAGACCATTGAATGTAGACCATTGAATGTAGACCATTGAATGTAGACCATTGAATGTAGACCATTGAATGTAGACCATTAAATGTAGACCATTGAATGTAGACCATTAAATGTAGACCATTGAATGTAGACCATTGAATGTAGACCATTGAATGTAGACCATTGACTGTAGACCATTGACTGTAGACCATTGAATGTAGACCATTGAATGTAGACCATTGAATGTAGACTATTGACTGTAGACCATTGAATGTAGACCATTGACTGTAGACCATTGACTGTAGACCATTGAATGTAGACCATTGAATGTAGACCATTGAATGTAGACCATTGAATGTAGACCATTGACTGTAGACCATTGAATGTAGACCATTGAATGTAGACCATTGAATGTAGACCATTAAATGTAGACCATTGAATGTAGACCATTGACTGTAGACCATTGAATGTAGACCATTGACTGTAGACCATTGAATGTAGACCATTGACTGTAGACCAATGAATGTAGACCATTGAATGTAGACCATTGAATGTAGACCATTGAATGTAGACCATTGAATGTAGACCATTGACTGTAGACCATTGACTGTAGACCATTGAATGTAGACCATTGAATGTAGACCATTGAATGTAGACTATTGACTGTAGACCATTGAATGTAGACCATTGACTGTAGACCATTGACTGTAGACCATTGAATGTAGACCATTGAATGTAGACCATTGAATGTAGACCATTGACTGTAGACCATTGACTGTAGACCATTGAATGTAGACCATTGACTGTAGACCATTGAATGTAGACCATTGACTGTAGACCATTGACTGTAGACCATTGAATGTAGACCATTGAATGTAGACCATTGAATGTAGACCATTGAATGTAGACCATTGAATGTAGACCATTGAATGTAGACCATTGAATGTAGACCAATGAATGTAGACCAATGAATGTAGACCATTGAATGTAGACCATTGAATGTAGACCATTGAATGTAGACCATTGAATGTAGACCATTGAATGTAGACCATTGAATGTAGACCATTGAATGTAGACCATTGAATGTAGACCATTGAATGTAGACCATTGAATGTAGACCATTGAATGTAGACCATTGAATGTAGACCATTGAATGAACCTTTTTTTGATTTAACAGACTGCTGCAACAACAATCTTGCAAGTTGATGAAAGAAATGCCAGTGACAAAAGCCTTAACTTTAACTCACATTCAGATTTTCCCCTTTATGAGTACAAGCTGAAGCCAGCAGCCCCAACAGCTAAGGCTGCATCATTTGGTTTGTGCGCTTTGAAATCATTAGGCCATGACATGTGTAAGCTGAAGTAAGCTTCATCAATGATGAAGATCATACCAGTGAGTGTGTAGTGATATCAGTACACTATATCAGCGAGGAAACCAACAGCCAGTTGGGTAGGGGTAGGGTTCTCACCTGCAAGATTGATCATATTCTGAGATCATAACAATGGGGACTGTGTCATGAGGCCAGTTGCTTATTGTTGGTACAAGCTGAAGTTAGCACCACCAAATGCTAAGATAGTACCACCACCAATCAATGAAGAGAAGCCCTATGCAGTAGTAAATGTGAACAAGACTGAATGTAGCACCATGAACAGTCCCAGTAGGCTTCTAGCTGAAGCCAAGATTATGTACAAAGTAACATCAAATTATCAGGAAGCAACTTTATAGGACTGCTTGAGTGCAGAAATGTGCGTAGCATCAAAAGGATTTACAATCCAAAATACCACATTGCATTCACTTCTCTGGTTTAGTCATTGGGGTTTGGCTTAAGGTAACATGTCTTGATGCTTAGACAAACTCTAGGAATATATTTTGCAAGTATTTTTGTACTTAGCTGAAACAAGGCCCAATGTGTGGCACATTAGTTCCACAATATAGAAATGTGACCTGGTCTGTAAGACCTGCCACGTCTGCAGCATGGAGGTACATGTACCGTATTTGTACTAAATGTATTCATTCTGTTTGTACTCATTAGCTGCCATGTAGTCCCCAGCTATTTCAACCCTTAAACCTTTTCTCAGTGGGTCGATGTAAGATCAGTTTACTTTTTAGCAGCTACATTGTACATGCAATGGCAATCCATGCCCTTCAGAACCTGTGCATTTTCCAGGCAGCAGCCCATTTCATTGTATGTTATCTGCCCATTCTCGTTTCTTTTGTACATACTTGTCATCGATTGTCTCAACAGGCTCCCACTTTTGTTTTAGTTTTTTGCACTTTTAAGTCAACTCGTGCATGCTTATATCTAGCAACCAATCTACAGCCAATCCATGGAAAGAAGCAAGTCATAACTACCAATCTCGCATGACTCATGCAGCTGATATAGACACTGCAATAATGAAGTGAGCTGTTAATGCCATTGATAAAGCTATATGGAAAGGAAGTGGCGGGCCTGTCGAGTTCCAATGAAATTGTATCATATTTGTATTTTTCTTGACTCCAACTTTGTACACTATATGAATAGACCTTTGTTCGTATTTTAGTATTTTAATAAATGATTATTTGAATTGAAATGCAAGACCAAGTGGTTCCTCATCTGTGACTGAACATGAAGACCGTCTCCATCCATCCCTCCATCCCTTCATCAACCCATTCATCCTTCCTATGTCTATCCACCCACCTATATCCACCCATCCGATAAACTTGACCAATGTCCCCATGCATGCCAGCAATCTCCTACCACATGTACCATGTAAGAGATTTCACAAGCGCATCAATGCTCGTTCTCACTAGCCCAATTTGTTTGGATTTGTTAGCGTGTGGGGACACAATAAACGCGGTTTGAACCGCGGTTTGGACGCCACTATTAGTCTTTTTCTAAACAACCGCGTTTATTTGCCGAGCGGAGTATGTGGGAACGTGCCCCTATATATGGTTTTTTTGAACCACGGTTCAAGCCATAGACGTATGTACAACCATGGAGGAACTCCCCCTTATTCCTCCATGGTACAACATACTACAAGGCAGTGGTTGATAAGCACGACTTTTACCAGTTACTAACCAGTTGAGTAGCTGGCCCACCACCGGGCTGCTTGATCATTTCCATATGGGTTGTAGCTTACCAAGGACGTTGGTCCATTGTACTTTCAGGCCAAGCACTGGGTGAACTACCTGTATCCCATGGGGTGTCGCCTCTTCCCAATAGCTCCCCGCGTACACACGCATGGGTCTACCCTTCTTGGAATCCTGCACTCCCCTAGTGTCGCAAATCAACGCTTTTGATTTACTGCAGTGACATGGACATGACAATTTCGCCAAACATGCGTCATTGATTGCGACGTAGGCCCGTGGCATGAGAAGTTCTTTCCTTATCACTTTCAGGTGTTCAGGTTTGTTTCCCTTGATGTTCCCCAATTATGTAAGATTGTGTACCGTTATTATTAACGGTACGGAGACCATTTCGATACCTCTCATCCGTCTCGGTCTCGTGCTGTTTCCGAAAAAAAAAAATCGCAAGATGGACTAGCTGAGATTTGGATTGCGATTTAAAAATCAAAAAGTTTATGGCGCTTTTTCACGCTTATATGCACGCCTGTTTAATGTGATTCCTTGCTCTTTGTTCGGTCTCGAGCAAACTGGTCTCGACTCACTTGGACACTGGTTTGTGTCCAAACCTTCGCACTGTGTCGTCAGCGACAACTCGCTCAGTGTGAGATCGTAAACACAAATGTCAGCTTCGATCAGTACCAGTGTAAGACATTTCCAGGAAAATCCAGGCCAAATATGGAAAAACAGTCACGTGCCCGTTATATGGCGACAATAGGCAAACATGCACATTAGATCAGACATGCAATAGGCAAGATGTATCAGCAGAGTTGCGTGAAATTTGCCATCCTGTTTATGAAACGTGCTTTGCCCTGTGTCGAACTGCACATCCACCAAGGCTTACTGATCGACGTGTGACCGCTAGCCCACATTTGCTTTCCAAATGAAATGAAATGCCAACCGAACAATTCTGCTCATTCATCTATTGCCGCGATCTTATCCCTAAGTTATCCAAACCTTTCCCCTGGCTCTGCCATCAGCATGATTCCTAAATATTATGTACATGTAGTTTGGAATATGTAGCAATTTGAAATGAAATTGTCTTAAAATAAATAGGCCCCCTAGTATATTTTGTTTAGTAAAAATGGCGATTTATTGGTATAGTCATTGAAATCTTCCGTTCGTTCTCTGAAGTCGAGCGTAGATCGTTTACCAGGAGAAAATTGAACGGGAAATTGGGTTCACGACCGCCTGCGTGCAACTTGGTGTGGCATGCGGATGCATTCCAGCAGTGACCCGGGGTCAGAGGTTACAACACGACCGCAAACGTTTTTTACGTCAGTGCTGTTTCTCCAAAATAGTTAGTGACAACGCCCCAGGCCGCCATCGATCTAGCCTTCACTCAAGTCGCTTTTTTATCCTTTTGCTGATTCGAAGGGGACTGGGTATTTCTCTCCATGAAGAGGCTCAGGTTTGGCATACCACGGCCTTGCGAAGAAGGCTAGATGCTGGACTGGTGGTATTGCTCTTCAGTGTTCGCGGTTGGAGCGAATAACAGCAAATAATGCGATATCACGTTTCTTTATGCCATTTGGCTGGTGCAGTTTGACCCGGATTAACCTGTCTCTTGGCAGTTACAATGCAAACTACATTGCGTTGTTATTGTTGTTTTCTTTCATCTGCTGACCGGATTGCCAAATCTGTACGAGAGATCGTCCTACGATTTGGAGCAAACAAGTCACACCATGCATGGCCACCTCCGTGGTCATATACCGCCATAACGAAGGGGTGTTCAGAATGCCAGGAAGCCTTCGTGTGGCTTCTCCATGTCCGTGCCTATATCACAGGCCTCATTTATTGTATAGAGCAAGGAAACAATGTGGCTTGAGTTTTTAAATATATTCATCATCATCATCATCATTCCCTCGACTGGATAGTCGTCGGGGATCTGAGTGCAAGAGGCTGACATATTTTGCCAGGCGGGTCTGTCGAGCAAATACTCCAAAATACTAGTCATCGAGTTGTTGCGGGTGTGTGGAAACCTTCCCGAACTCCTCTCAGTTACTTCCCTCGAGGCATAAATATGGGACGACTTTGTGAGGGGTTGGCGCCCAATAAATATGTGACCGACTGGGTAAAAAAGAATACAATACCAATCGGGCATTCCGAGTCTAGCCAAATTGTGCCAAGCTGCCGTGCGGCATGTAAGACTCCCGGCGATATTTCTGTCGCAAATTGCCAGCTCCCATTTTCATCAGGAGTTCTTCCAGCATTCCTCTTTCATCATTCCTGCAAAGTGTTTGAGCGAGCAAATGGCTAATAGATATCGGTTCAATGTGATTCCAAATTTTATGTAGGGCCAAAATGGTCACTATATATTTCGCCTGTTTTCTCGCGATGTCTGTCTCCAACATAGACGCGAGCTTTCGTCGCCCAATTAGTTTTACCGCTTTTTCCCATAAGATGGTAGGCATCTGGGACTGTAGATGGCTATAGTATTGCCTTTTGCAATCCACTCAGTAACTTGGCCATCGGGGCGTTTCCTTGTAGAATTCTTGGCCATCGGTCTTGGTCTGTATATACTGCACATACAACAAGGCCAAAGGTTAACCCAAGTTGCTCGTTCGTTGGTAATACCCATATAGCAGATACCACATGCTGGGCGTGCAATGAGTGAGCGTCACGGAACTTCCTCTCATATCCTATGCGTCCTTCCTCCAACCATCCTCTCACAACAAACCAGCCGGACGAGGGAAGTACGCAAGGGCTGTTTGTCTGCGTCATCTTTGTGTTCTTTCTTTTTAACGACAGCCCATTTATGTAAGGTTCACTGAGAGAGAAGAATGGAACAGGAAAACAAAACGCCGACTTTTATTTTCCTTCTAAGCCTTGGGTGATTCAAAGGAAAACTAAGGAAAACTTTCAACTCGGCCTCTGGCTATCTCTGCTGTTTTATTGCAAAACCATTTATTTACATACAGTTACATTGTACTCTAAAGAGAATTAACTTTTATAAAACATGGAATCTTTCAAAAACGAAAGCTATGATCAAGTGCCGTCCTCTCGATGTGACCGATGACTGCTGAGGTATGCTCTCTACAGAAGCTTGTAATCAATCTGTGGTTTGTGCCTCCAAATCAATTCTATCACCAGATTCTTCTGATCATCGAAATGTTTCTTTTTTTAAACTAAATAATGTTCACTGTTCGTCATCTGACGCAATAATTATTGTTCTATATAACCACTAGTCACAACAAGAAATAATACATAGTGAAATTATTGTAGCAACTAAGAAATATACATTGTCATCGACTATCCATACAGTGTAGAGAAGTAAGTTATCCGTAACACTAACAGTTCCAGGTCCCCAATCAGCTATCCTAGTTTTTTTTTACAAATTATAAACCTATACTTCATTTAGTAACCCCTCTTCGCTATGCAATTTTGTTTATAAAAACGTCCTGAGGAGACAAAATTATGAGAATGTATGCAGCAATTAAGTACAAGACCGTATACGTTATATCCGCTTTACTTCTTTTTATTTTGTCTTCTATTTGTTTAACTTTTAAAAATGCACAGTATCAGAAATTTGAACTGTGGTTCTTATTGTTTTACATGCTTGGAGCTAATTAGCGTGCGAGGGCATTATCCCGTTTGTTGAAGCCATCATTCTAAAAGGACAGACAACTGTGCGTATATGGGTCTATTTTACAGGGCTATCTTTCCTAGTTATGAGAGGTATTCATCGCTTCAACAAGATCCAACCGTCTAAAAAAATGTATTGTTTTTACATATTCCTGGTTTTGGTGGTGAAGTCTTTTACTATTTTCTCATCTTTAAAAAGAATATGTTCCAGCTAACCTTAAGCTCTTGTTCACTTAGGCCTATAGATTGACATCATGAAAAGAGTGTTCTTTAAGGTACATATCTTGTCGTTTTGAATTATATTGTTCGTCGAAGAAGAAACTGCTTGACGCTCACCATATACTATACGGTAGGACTGAAAGCTGCCTGCAATGGGTTTCCATTTGGCAAAGATTCAACGTATATGAGTTTCCACACTACAACTTGAAATGAGTTGCATTAAAACTGCCATTGAATTTGAAACCAGTTTAGATAGGGTCGCATGCGTTTAGTGTGTTGTAGGCAGGTCAATTAGTTCCAATACCGTACCCCCAAACAGTATAGGAGCTCATGGGATCACGTGATTGTCTCTTGTTCTTTGAGGGGGGTGGGTGCCCTCGACTCGATTTTTACTCCGAGACGACGTATGGATCGGATGACGACCACGAGGACTCCGGGAATGACGTTTCCTCCGTGTCCTCCTCTTGGTCTGCCATGGATCCGTCTCCAGAGGAATCACCAGACGACTCCTGCTCCCTGACGGCTGAACTCAAAAGGGTCTCAGGTGGGTCGCCTTTGCCGCCTCGCATGTAGAACCCGTCGTAAGGGAAGGACGAACTGATGTACGTTCTTCCCCGTTCGTAGTCGTCGGGAGCAGAGGACGACGAGGACGATGAGGACGAACTATCAAAACTACTGTCCAAGACGAGGTCAGTCATCTCATCCCCTCCTACCACCGTGATGTCATTATCCCCTTCTGGTACTTCTTCCCCTACGGGAGATGCCTTACCATCACCGATATGGATGTCCTGGTCCAAGCCGTCGTCTATGGCGATGAGGTCAGGGGTCAGGGTAGGCTCGTTGGCAGGCGGCCAAGGCCAAAGTCCGCCGTTGTCAATCTTGATGCGTGGTTTGGACGGAGCCCCCTCCCGCGGCTCGAATACCTCAGGGACGCTGCCGGGCACCAGCTCGCCGTGGTACTCGCCATGCTGTGGGGCAGAGTCAGCCTGGCGCATCTGGTACACGATGGCGATGGCGCCCAGCGCTCCTCCCACCAGAATCAGAGTTGTCAAGACAACCGCGCAGGCGCAGATCAAGGTTCTCTGATTCCGGTTGTTGCTGGATTCCTGACTCTGCAACAAAACAAAGTAAAAGAAATACGTTGATATCAATGACACGAAACGTGATGTCCACCACTGCTCAAAGATCTTGACGTGTTTTCTAAAAATGAAAGAATTGTTTGTATCATAAAACGGTTAGAGCGCTTGTATTGACTCTTAGACCCTAGCTATGGCAGGACTTACTCACTGCCTTAACTTTTGAGAAATGCCGTGCTGTCTTAGGTCTGATCCTCTGACCATGCACGCTCGTATATCCCGAGTCCATCTAAACAGTAATCAGCTACCATGCTTATTAATTTACATTGTTTTTTATACTTTCCGCTTTTAATTACATTTAGCTCAATTGAAAAAATTCCAGAAGGGTTTGGCAAACAATTAATCAGCACAGCCAAGAAGAAGGTTACACAAACACACACACACACACAATGGACATCCGTCGGGGCAGCGCTTTAAGTTTAATGATGATCGATGGCAACCAGATTAATCCGTCAGGTTGAACTTCGCCCACCCCAGAAGTTAAGTCAAAGTCATGAAGATAAACGCGTCTGCCCGCTCACTCACCCGGCGGGAAATACACACTGTGGGGTTTGGGTGGTGACTTACCTGGTGCTCGTCATCCACAACGTACAGAACAGCAGCGTCCTTCTTCTCAACTAGTGAGGGTTTCTCAGCCGGCATGACTACCGGAGGGTTCACTGTATTCTTGGGGAACATCCTTCTCTCTTCCTCTTCACGTTTTGGCAACTTTTTTCCCCAGTCCGTTCGGAGATTGGAGAATGAGAAAGGCCCGCGGAGTACAGAGTTTCGCGATAGTACTACGAGTTCGACCGTGCAGCCTTTCCGCTAAGGGTGTGAGAGTGGACTGGTGGTCATTTACTGCAACGGGCGTGAAACCATGCAGTGTAACCCGGCGCTAGAGACGATGTAGGCCACTCTAAGGCTGGGGCCAATGTGTAACGCTACTTGATATTGCATGGCCTTATACTCTCTCTAACGGATGTGCCGATACGGCTGCCCACGCAATGCGTCGTCTGGTATCCGGGTTTCCGATTACAAAAACACACCAGGAATTGCCATTCTCCTATAAAGTGCATGTACGTAGGATGTGGTGCTTCTGCCTGGTACAAACTGGCAATGGCCTTGGCTCTCCTTTCCGCCTTGTTCAAGGATCATGCTCTAATGTCTTAGCAAGTATTTACAGACGGTTTGAATCCACAAGTAGTTTCATATACCAGTGCCTGTGTGTGATAGCTGATCATGTTCACAAATAATTATCCTGACACGTTTATTGTTCCCATGCATCGAGTCTGGGATTAGGCGTCTCCGTGAACTGTGCAGCTTGTATACATAGAAAAATTAATGGATTATCTTGGGACTTGGCAACAAAAATGATACGCATGGATTTTTAGAGGGATATTTTTTGAGTAAACAGGAGCTTTGCAGTTCTCAAAGAAGTCAGTAGTAGTTTCAGTAGTTGGACTTATGAGTGCTAGGCCTACGCAGAGTCTGTACTAATGCTCTTAAGGCTTTTAAGGAATTGTTTTACGCAGTATTTGTATATGGAAGAAATAAAATGATCTTGAGGAAGGAAGAACATTTCTTGTGGAAGTATCACTATCACTATCATCATAAAAGGGTTTGCATTATGGTGACTGCCAAGGCCATAGCATCGATCATGCAAGGCGCCTAGCAGATTCACGTTGACATGTATTGTGTGAAGGGCGCCTAGCAGTAGCAGGTTCACCTTGCTATGCATTGTGTGTAAGGTGCTTAGCAGGTTCGCAATGCCATGCATTGTGTGCAAGGTGCCTAGCAGGTTCGCCATGCCATGCATTGTGTGCAAGGTGCCTAGCAGGTTCGCCATGCCATGCATTGTGTGCAAGGTGCCTAGCAGGTTCGCCATGCCATGCATTGTGTGCAAGGCGCCTATAATTATAGAAGATTCACCTTGTCATGCATTGTGTGCAAGGCGCCTAGAAGATTCACCTTGCCATGCATTGTGTGCAAGGCGCCTAGCAGGTTCTCCATGCCATGCATTGTGTGCAAGGCGCCTAGCAGATTCACCTTGCTATGCATTGTGTGCAAGGCGCCTTGCAGGTTCGCCATGCCATGCATTTTGTGCAAGGCGCCTATATAGAAGATTCACCTTGTCATGCATTGTGTGCAAGGCGCCTAGAAGATTCACCTTGCCATGCATTGTGTGCAAGGCGCCTAGCAGGTTCACCTTACCATGCATTTGGTGCAATGCGCCTAGTAGGTTTGCCATGCATTGGCGCTTAGCAGGTTCACCAATGCCATGCATTGTGTGCAAGGCGCATAGCAGGTTTACCATGCCATGTATTGTGTGCAAGGCGCATAGCAGGTTTACCATGCCATGCATTGTGTGCAATACGCCTTGCAGGTTCACCTTGCCATGCATTGTGTGCAAGGCGCCTAGCAGATTCACCTTGCAATGCATTGTGTGCAAGGCGACTTGCAGATTCACATTGCTATGCATTGTGTGTAAGGTGCCTAGCAGGTTCGCCATGCCATATGCATTGTGTGCAAGGCGCCTAGCAGGTTTACCATACCATGCATTGTGTGCAAGGCACCTAGCAGGTTCACCTTGCCATGCATAGTGGGCAAGGCGCCTAGCAGATTCACCTTGTCATGCATTGTGTGCAAGGCGCCTGGCATGTTTACCTTGCCGTGCATTGTGTGCAAGGCGCCTGGCAGGTTCATTTTGCCGTGCATTGTGTGCAAGGCGCCTAGCAGGTTCACCTTGCCATGCATAGTGGGCAAGGCGCCTATCAGATTCACCTTGCCATGCATTGTGTGCAAGGCGCCTGGCATGTTCACCTTGCCGTGCATTGTGTGCAAGGCGCCTGGCAGGTTCACCTTGCCATGCATTGTGTGCGGGGACATACATCCCGGACCAACAAATGGACAATGTCCTCCGTGATTGCTAACACCTTCCACATTCCATTGGTATTTTTGATCTGACTGGGGTGCGTTTGAGTGTCACAAGCATAGATCGTATAGCGTTTTTGATCTCAACCAAAATGGTTATAATTTTAGTCAACACCTTAATGACAGCCCGCAGGTATAAATAACGCAATTTCCCGTGCACGAAGACCTACCAGTGAACAGAATACCACCGATCCGCCATAGGACACAATGGAAAGACTTGAAGACTTTTTGCTGTTTCATTCCACAAAATATTTATTTACATATATCCTCCAATAACCGGTTTTCGACGATATAAGGACTTTTCTTCAAACTGAACAATGTGGACGAAAGTATCACACTAAAAGAGGTCTCAGTCACTTTCTCCACACCACAGACTATAAGAATAATCATAGAGAAGGTTGATCAAGCCTGTCACTTTCATAAGATTACCCGGTTTTGTTGCTTCAAGGTCCACGGCGCACCGCGCAGTAAGCATCGTCACCTATTTTCGATGTTGGTGTTTAGTAAGGTGTCCCAGTGCAGCCAAACACAACATAAATTCTTAAAATAACTCAAAATGTTTGTGGCACTGTAAAATTCTTCCCTGTATGTTTTTTTGTGTTCATCTTTGGGGGTTTTTTTCGACACTGCTTCTAACACTTTCCTCAAATCATTCATAATTTATGCTTAAAACGTATTGGTCTGGTTGATGTCTACTTTTGTGACGTTTAAAAAAACTCCACAATCCTCTTTCTCATTGCTTCTTCAGTTATGACCTTTCCCAATGTCACTCCAGAGACACATTTCCTCCTTCTTGGTACTTTCTCTAGCTGCCCTTTAATTTTTTTTATTTTTTTTATAAAAGCTTAAATGGCCATGTTACTTTTTGTCTTTAAATAATAATAAAAAATATATTTTAAAAAATTATATAAGCGAGACGCCCTATAGGAGCCGCCATAGTTTTTACCCAGAACGGACTGCCTCAAGTTGCGTGATATATTTTTTTTCTACGGATGTTGGGGTTTGTTATGGTACACTCAGATTTTTTTTAGGACCAACTATAAAGAAAACTGGAGCTTCGAAGCAACTGCCAATTTTGTACCTAGGAAAATAGAACCCAAAAGAGCAACTTTTTTAATCACACGAGTTTGGCCTGCTGGAAGCCTTAACTTTCCACATTTTCGGTGACGGACAAGAGCAGGAAACAAACCGGAAGATACGAAGTCTGAGATCGTTGTACGGAGTTGTTTTCATAGTGCAATGTGAGTTAGAAGGCTAAGCGCCGAAAACGTGTACCGTCGAAAACGGGGGTTCCCACGATACATGTACATTTTACAGAGAATTAACTTTTAACATGAAATCTTTCAAAAATGGGAGCTATAATAAAGCTCCGTCCTCTTGGCGACTTGACCGATGGCCGTGGACTGCAAAAGTATAGGGCGCACTCTATAGACACATGTTTAACGCCTGCAATCAATCGATGGCCGTTTACAAAATGAAAGGCTGAGGCTGGGGCTCAGGCTTCGGTCATATTTATCTTACTCGTTACAATATCACAGGCAAATATTTGGCCCAAGTTTCTTGCGGGAATACGTACCTATCAAGGCAACAATACCCCAAATTCGGAAACAAACCACGTCCTGGATTTTCAGGCTTTGTCAGACGGAGACAAAGCCTGAGCCCAGCCTGTGCCTTCATTTTGTAAACGGCCTATGGTTTGTAAAACTGGGCTGATTATGTCACGGATGTTAACGTGCCCCCAGATCTGTTCTATATCAGCAGATTCTTCTGAACATCGAAATGTTTCCTATTTAAAATTGAATCCTTTCCAGTGTCGTCATCCGATGCAATTGTTCTATAATAACCACTAGTCACAAAACTTTAAGAAATAATACATAGTGAAATTATTGTAGCAATGAACTAAGAAATCAGAATAGGTACATTGTCATCGACTATCCATTCCATACACAGTGTAAAGAAGTAAGTTATCCGTAACACTAACAATTCCAGGTCCCCGTTAAGCTATCCTAGTTATTTTACAAAATGTAGACTTAAACTTCATTTAGTAACCCCTCTTCGCTATGCAAGTCTGGTGTGACAAATGTATGAGAATGTATGCAGCAATTAAGTTACAAGACATACACGTTGTATCCGTTTTACTTCTTTTATTTCTTCTTCTATTATAAAAATGGACGATATAAGAAATGAAAAGGATGGTTCTTATTATTTTATCTGCTTGGAACTAATCAGCGTGCGAGGGACTTGTCTCGTTTGTCGAAGCCTTCATTCTGCAAGGACAGGCTACTGTGCGTATATGGGTCTATTCATTCTTCTATCCACTAAAATGTGACCCTTTAGCAGGCAACCTGATCTTTAAAAGGAATGTGTTCCAGCAAAGCGTGATGGCTTAACAGCTAGGTCTGTTTGAAATGAGCTCCTGTTCTGCACTTAGACCTAGAGCCAAATGAAAAGAGTGTTCTTTCAGGTACATATAATTATTGTCTTTTTTGACATCTATTGTTCGGAGAAGAAGAAACTTCTCGACTGGCCATTGGTGAAGCTCAGCACATACTGTAGGAGTGAAAGCTGACTAGGATCAGCCTGGCTTTCCATTCGCAGACTCGGTATATGAGTTACCGCAATACGACTTGAAATGAGTCACACTAAAACTGCTTTTGAAACCTGTTTAGAATTAGATATGGTCGTATAGTGTGCGATAGGCAGGGTCAATGAGTTCCAATACTCAACTACAATGAGTGTGGGAGCTCAAGGGATCACGTGATGGACTTTCGTTCTTTGAAGGGGGTTTGCAGACTCGATCTTTTACAACCAGTGGGACGACCACCACGACTCCATGTACTCCGGGGGTGACGTTTCCTCCGTGTCCTCCTCTTGGTCCGCCGTGGATCCGTCTCCAGAGGAATCACCAGACGACTCCTGCTCCCTGACGGCTGAACTCAAAAGGGTCTCAGGTGGGTCGCCTTTGCCGCCTCGCATGTAGAACCCGTCGTAAGGGAAGGACGAACTGATGTACGTTCTTCCCCGTTCGTAGTCGTCGGGATCAGAGGACGACGAGGACGATGAGGACGAACTATCAAAACTACTGTCCAAGACGAGGTCAGTCATCTCATCCCCTCCTACCACCGTGATGTCATTATCCACTTCTGGTACTTCTTCCCCTACGGGAGATGCCTTACCATCACCGATATGGATGTCCTGGTCCAAGCCGTCGTCTATGGCGATGAGGTCAGGGGTCAGGGTAGGCTCGTTGGCAGGCGGCCAAGGCCAAAGTCCGCCGTTGTCAATCTTGATGCGTGGTTTGGACGGAGCCCCCTCCCGCGGCTCGAATACCTCAGGGACGCTGCCGGGCACCAGCTCGCCGTGGTACTCGCCATGCTGTGGGGCAGAGTCAGCCTGGCGCATCTGGTACACGATGGCGATGGCGCCCAGCGCTCCTCCCACCAGAATCAGGGTTGTCAAGACAACCGCACATGCGCAGATCAAGGTTCTCTGGTTCCGGTTGTTGCTGGATTCCTGACTCTGCAACAAAACAAAATCAAACAAATGCATCGATATCAATGACACGAAAAATGAACGTCCACCACTGCCTCGATTTTCCGTCGCTTTCACTTGCCTTGGTCTTGACGTGTTTTGTATTCTTGTTTATCATACAACTGTGAGAGCACTTACGACCCTTATTTAGCTATAGCAGTACCTTATTACTCAATTGAATACTCCATCTGGTTAGCCTACTCGGCTAAACAATGCCTGGGCACAGCGTGTTGAGAGGACAATTCTTTTAGACATAATGGCAGTAACGTTTACAGCGACGAAGAAGGTATACCCATGGGTATACACACCATATCGGGGCAACGCTCAAATTATGATGGATCGCAACTGCAGCGGGTTAATTCATCAGTGGTTTCCACCCCAGAAGTTAAGTCAAAGTCATGAAGATTATCTGCCCGCTCACTCACCCGGGAAATACGTGTCAAAGATACCGTACTGTGGGGTTTGGGTGGTCACTTACCTGGTGCTCGTCATCCACAACGTACAGAATAGCAGCGTCCTTCTTCTCAACTAGTGAGGGTTTCTCAGCCGGCATGACTACCGGAGGGTTCACTGTATTCTTGGGGAACATCTTTCTCTCTCCCTCTTCACGTCTGGCAACTTTTTTCCCCAGTCCGTTCGGAGATTGGAGAATGAGAAAGGCCCGCGGAGTACAGAGTATCGCGATAGTACTACGAGTTCGACCGTGCAGCCTTTCCGCTAAGGGTGTGAGAGTGGACTGGTGATCATTTACTGCAACGGGCGTGAAACCATGCAGTGTAACCCGGCGCTAGAGACGATGTAGGCCACTCTAAGGCTGGGGCCAATGTGTAACGCTACTTGATATTGCATGACCTTATACTCTCTCTAACGGATGTGCCGATACGGCTGCCCACGCAATGCGTCGTCTGGTATCCGGGTTTCCGATTACAAAAACACACCAGGAATTGCCATTCTCCTATAAAGTGCATGTACGTAGGATGTGGTGCTTCTGCCTGGTACAAACTGGCAATGGCCTTGGCTCTCCTTTCCGCCTTGTTCAAGGATCATGCTCTAATGTCTTAGCAAGTATTTACAGACGGTTTGAATCCACACATGTTTCATATACCAGTGCCTGTGTGCCATAGCTGTTCATGTTTACAAATAATTATCCTGACACGTTTATTGTTCCCATGCATCGAGTCTGGGATTAGGCGTCTCCGTGAACAGTTTCTGTGCAGCTTGTACATAGACAAATTAATGGATTATCTTGGGACTGATACAATACGAATATATTTTTAGAGGATTTAATTTAGTAAAAATGAGCTTTGCAGTTCTGAAAAAAGTCAGTAGAGGTTTCATTCCCTGGTTGGACTAATGAGTGTAGCTGCTGATCGAGGCCACTTGATTGAATTTTCATGCTACTTCGCTCCGCTCATACGCATGAAAAACAGTTTGGACTTAATGGACCGCCAAAAGAAGGCAAAGGAGACAAGGTCTATGTTCTAGGAGGGTCTATTACAACATGGGGTAGGCAGTGGAGTGCAAGGTGTACATGAAAAAATTGAAAAAGTAATTTTATGGGGGACGTGAATGGTTTCCGTTAACGTTACTGTACCTCGAAAAAGATACCGATCAGGATGATCCGGGGCAGGTCTTTGGCCCAACAGGGATTGAGGAGCATCATGTCTCCGACGTTTGCGTCTTTCGATTTCCTTGAAGGCGGCTTCCTCGGCAGCAAGAACCTTCTTGTGTTGATCGGAGGACAGCTTGTCTGCTTCCATCTTGTCGAGTTGGAAGATACTAGTAGTTCCCCAGCCGGCCTTGCTGGAATCGGCGATGCGGATTTTCTGCTTTCTTTCCGATACGAGCTTCAGGGCGTCTTCCACAGTCTGCAGAACTATTTCTGGATCTTCTTCGTTCCGGATAGCCGTTTTGATTTTTGACAAGAAAATTTCCAGATGACCGCAAAACTCGTATTGAGCGATATTTCCCGATTTACTCAGGTTTTTGGCCTCTAACTTCAGCTCTAGCTCTTCCAAGGCAGTATGGTCGTTTCAGGGCTTAGAAATGGCGCTGAATTTTGGATCAAAGTAGTCCTTGAACTTTTGAAAAATCAAGGAAGGATCGTGCTCGCTCGACGTGGACATTATGCTGTGTTGGGTTACGCTCGAAATAAGGGCGTTGCCGGAAAGGAATAGCAGGGTTTAGCAGGTACTGTAGAACTCGGTGTGCGTGACCACCTGAAAGTGGGTGTGTCGGTGTGATAGCTGTCTTATATAAGCTCATGCTTGAGTAGGTAAGCTGTGCATTGTTATAACCGAACGCCCTACTGGGCTAGTGGAATGCGGTTTAGACATTACCTCACTTATGGCGGGCCAAACAGACTAAACTAAATGCAGTATGTATACGGGAAAGTGGGGTTGCGTTAAGAAATCATATGATATACTGCATCGAAGGAAATATTCTGAAGAAGGAAGACAATTTATTGAGGAAGTAAAAGAGCATATACCATATGTATTATTATGACTTTCAAGGCGATGACATATCGATCGAGCAAGGCGCCTAGAAGATTCGCCTTGCCATGGATTGATTGAAGGACATCAAGCAGGATCACCTTGCCACGCATTGTGTGCGAGGCGCCTGCATGTATGCAAGGCGCCTAGCAGGTTCACCTTGCCAAGCATTGTGTGCAAGGCGCTTATAGCAGGTCCACCTTGCCACGTATTGTGTGCAAGGCGCCTTGCAGGTTCACCTTGCCATATCATGCATTGTGTGCGAGGCGCCTAGCAGGTCCACCTTGCCATGTCGTGTATTGTGTGCGAGGCGCCTAACAGGTTCACCGTGCCATGTCATGCATTGTGTGCGAGGCGCCTAGCAGGTTCACCTTGCCATGTCATACATTGTGTGCAAGGCGCCTAGCAGGTTCACCTTGCCATGTCGTGTATTGTGTGCGAGGCGCCTAACAGGTTCACCGTGCCATGTCATGCATTGTGTGCGAGGCGCCTAGCAGGTTCACCTTGCCATGTCATACATTGTGTGCAAGGCGCCTAGCAGGTTCACCTTGCCATGTCATGCACATTATGGGCAGGCGTCTAGCAGGTTCTTCTTGCAATGCATTGTGTGCAAGGCGCCTATTATAGCTAGCAGGTTCACCTTGCCATGTAATGCATTGTGTGCAAGGTGCCTAGCAGATTGATCACAATCAAGAATTCGTTCAACCTTTACCGGTAGTCCACTCATAATTCCAATTGTCATTTCAATGAGGTTACGTTACACCTCTATGGTTACACGAAGTTATGAAGTGAACCAAGAAACAACCAAACCGATTCTTAATCAAGAATTGATGAAGAAATGCTTTCATTGTGCGGCTGGTGATGTGGATGAATCATTCCATTCGTGGCTGCTATAGATATGACGAAAAGGCTCTCATCCACTTCTCCACTTAGAGCCTATTGCTAAATGCGCTGGTTGTTCGTCTGTGTGTTGCCTGGTTCTGCCTGCACGCTCCGGTGGGTTGGTCAGAGGTAGGTGGGCCGGATTGTCGGTCAGTTGCGTGGTTGGTCGGATCCAGGGTAGGCCTAAAGGTTCAGCCAATTTTCAATACTTATGGCAAAAACGTTTTCCGAAAATTAGATGAACAGGCTAGTATAATGGGTTTTATTCATGAAATATTCAATACACACCTCATCACAGCTTGACCATCATTACTTTGAGGACCAAGGGGCAGCATTAGGCAGCAGTATTACCTAATCACTCCTCAAAAGCCTCCTACCACTTGTCTTTCAAAATAACCGGACAAGTCATGTATTTGTTCAAATTGATTTCTGTTGAAATCAATTTGTAGCAAACACGATCACTTATTTGAATTCTTTCCCTCATATCAAACGTTCAGCGGTCCCTCTCTATGCAAAAACGGTTGGCTTGGGCTCTATAGCGATATACAGTGCAGCTGTATTTCTTTGAGCCTACTCGATCATCAGGAATATACTAGGAAGTGATTTACAAAGCGAACATGCATAGAACCAATGTGAATGCAATGAGGGTTTGCCCTGCTCTCTAATGAACACTGAGTGCTACTCAATGCTTTGCCCGATGCCTGATGGAAAACAAATCAGGCAGCTTGGGCGGGATTCGAACCCGCGACTCGTGATTTCTAGTGCAGATGTATTTTTGTCAATTGGAATGCGTAGATAATGTACTGACGAGTCCGTGGCATGGAGCTTGTGGCAAAAGCAGGATATTGCGCAAGATGTGTCGTGTCTGTGACTTGCCCTTTAGTCCAGTTTTATCTGTATCCGTTGTCCGGCAAATAAGCACGCTGTCTTTCCTGAGTGAAAGTGTACAGGATAACTATTTAAGTGGGGGTACACATGTACATGTACTACATGACATAAAGCACTGGTTGGCCGAGATAGACAACCCCAGGTTGGTGGTCCAATATGAATCAATGGGGTATCAGGCTCCTAAATACCTTCGACCCGTCATACTAGCAAGATAATACGGAAACTAAAGCTTTCTTTACTGCGGTGAAAAGCCAGCTTGAGAAGACAAATCTAACAGCCTAAGTCTGTGTTTCGTAAATCCATGGTTAAATGTAAGGATTTGTGCAATGCTGCTTACATGTACTTATAAGAGGTCACATTCAGTGTATAGCCACAAGTATTTGATGAGACTTCTTTGGACGCCAATCAATTGATATATCAAATATCATATGCTTCTGAGTACAATCGACTGATAAAAAAAGTGCATGGAACTGGAAGCAGTCAAACTCCCCAATCATTGAAAGGGTCTGTGCAATAAATATCACATTCAAGCTCATTTTCTGCTGTCATCTAGGGATCTGAAGTGTGCAAACATATGTGACCCGGCACAGCGACATGAGGAATATCCCACCAAAACACTTTTCGAGTAAACAACGCCTGAAGTCAAAGTATCTTCTCAATTCGATAAAAAAAAAAACTTTTTTTTTTTGTATTTTCGGAAAGTTAATGTATTGGAGGATATTATGTCCAAAGGATTTTTCCGAAATCCGTCTCTAAATGTTGAAAAAACGAGGATTTCGGGGCAGTGTTTGTGTACTGTTTTCCTGAAAAAGTAAAGTTCCTGCCTTTTTGAATGGCCGCTTTCGAGGAGTTAGAATAGCGCTGCTATAATTATGTCTGGTACCAAATGAACGAGCGACGTCCCCTTGTACTATTTACAGCAGAGTTCACACGGAAATAATTTTGATATCATTTGAAAGCTAATGGTATACTCTTTCACATCATTCGAAAATCTCAAAATCTCAAAAGTTGGGGTTATTTCTCATTATGCTGTGCCGGGTCACATATTGGCAATTTTTTTTTTCTTAGTGGAGTCAGAAATTGGTCATATTTTTTACCTTTAAAAATACTCTTATAGAAATGAGGGCGCTATTGTAAGGTAATGTCAGGAACCCACAGTTCAAAACATATAAGAAAAACATTAACTTTCTAACTGCAAATTAATCCCTCTGGATTAGGTTTGATGAAAAAACTCCTTCACTAAATGAACATGAAGCATACATTTTGGCAGTTTCAACAGGTTTAGGGATAGGTCTGCAGGAAAAACCTGACATTTTCAGTAAACTTTTGTACACAACCAATTGAGTTTCTGTTGCATGATCCTGTAATGACATCACAGATTTGCTCATGAATATTGAAATTCTCATAAGCATAAAAACTTAAAACTTGCGAGTACACCCCAGACTGAGCGTTAAAAGCAGTCTGATTGTTAGGAACATTGCAAAACATTGCTGTAGCATGGATTTAAGTGATACAATTTGTATTGCAGAAACTTAGTACCGATCTGGAAACGGGCGTCAAATCACCATGGAAACAAACGATGCTGACTGAGATATTTCTCTTGTCATTAGCAAACAAATCTAATCGGCACAAAAATTGGGAAGAATTTGATAAATTATGACATTTTCCAAGGGCGCTACAATAAAATTAGAAAAGTCAATGGGTAAAATACTGCACGCAACCTCAATCCTGAATGGCACACAAGAAGAGCGCCCTCAGGAGACAGTAACAAGCAACTATGCTAAACAACAGCCTTCAAATTTGCAAAACCAGTACGACAGCCTCAGTGAAAGTACGTTTCCGCACGTAGATAAAGAGAGGTGTGTTGAAAGGAGAACATGTTTCTTCTTCCCTTTTTACAAATTTCAACTGAACTACTTGTCTTACATGAGGAATAAGAAAACGGAATGATTACATCCATTCTGTGCTTAAACTACAATTAACCAAGTGACGAAGATTAATTGACGCTTAAATTGACTGACATTACAATGGATGTTTATCTGTAAGATAAAACGAGATCTAGATTCACCAGGCTGGAGAGGGGGCGATGTATTCTGAAGAACTTGCTCCGCTAATATGTCGTCGTTAGGGTGCCACGATATTTTCTCTATCATCTTGTCTGGTTACTGACCTCCTTCCCGTGCGCCAGTGTTTCAGTTGGTAATACCTGGCAATACAAAATAAATGAAAAGGGGCCCGAGTATAGCGTCATCAGTTTCATTGACGTTTTGATTCAGTGTGTTTAAATTGATCTGACTGGAATAACGTTCCCTGTTCCACATAAATATAATAAGGACGAAGCCACGGCTCGGGCGACGGCTCGTGCTTAATTGTCTCTATCCATGTAAAATCCGTAGTCAAAGCCGGAAATGTGATGCCGCATGTTACAGTCAAAGGGATTTCAGAAATGGAGCCGAAACCTAAGCCGTGGATTCTGAAAGGCTGACTATAGTTACCCAGTAACCAGGCATATAGGAACATAAAGGGACGCCATCACTAGGAAGGTGAAGCCTCTGTAGTAGTGAGTGGTCATGCCGTACAATATGTTGAAACACAGCGGGCCAGTCAGGTGACCGATGCTCTCCACGCTACTAGCCAATGAGAACATTGCTCCTGTAAATGGAGAAAGCAAATGTGCTGTGAATTGTTAACGCGTGATTTGTCCAAGTGCGCCACCAATCGACCAATTGCCAATTTTATTTAGCGGGACTAGTCTTACATTCCATTTGGGGGTTTGCCCTATGCAGCCTATGATTACCGCTGTATGCTAGGAGACAAAAATAATGCAGGAAGCTCGGGCGGGATTCGATCAGGCGAACGACTTGGCTACCGATCGAGGACGTGTGATGGATTTGAATCTATATAGCTGCATGTATAGCCGTGAAAAAGAAACTCAACAGTGATTGAAATGGGTAACTCTATGGAAAAAATGCAGAAAACCCGGCAAATCTATCGATATAGGTCTGACATGTACGACATAGGACGCCGGGTCCAAAACAAAAGCCAGATATGTATAATATTTTTTAGTGCCAAAGAAAAGTTTGACTGGACCGAGACATGAAAGCCAAACCTCTGGTTTTGCGTACCGGCACTCTTTAATACCATGTGAGATACTATCAGCAATCAGCCCTGCAATATTGTTTGTTTGCATCGGAATGAAAACGGGGGCTTTATACTTGGAGATATTTACGACAATTAATGGTTGACTGCTTCTGGCTGGCGCCCGCACCCGACAAAGAACAGCCAGACTACATGTTTATGGGAAGGCCACCATCTAATTAGGGCTGGATAGCAAAGATGGAAGAGCGCTACTACGCAAAACCAGTGGTCTTGCATGGGTTCTAGTCCCGGTCTAATCCAAGTTTTCTTTGCCATTTTTCAAATTGTTTTAAAAGTTACAATTAAGTCAGCAAAATTTCCTTTATTTTTTGGACAGATAGGCCTATTACTTAGTGATATACATGGCTAGGCAGTAGCAATACTAGTTGAATCCGTTAACAGTACTGTTGTGTCATCACATCGCGGTGGCGCTCTTCAATTTTGCACCACGGACGTTTTTTGGTCGGATGTCCGAATTAATTTGCTGTTGCTACATTACACAGCAAATTCCCCATAGAGTATAGGGTGTAATTTATAACCGTACAGCCAATGTAGCCTATGTCTTAAAAATTGCAGATTCCCTGAACTTATATTCAGGTATAAGTTATACTGTATCCCATTGTTTATTTCTTCTGTCTATCTGTGGGTTACATTTCCCCACAGGCAGCTGCCTATAGCATGCTAAGGCAGCTGCAATCGTACGACCTTACCTTGATCTTCCGCATCTACAAGTTTGGAGAGTCGAGAACGTACCGCCGGAGACACCAGGAAACGAAAGGAACCGCACAGCCCGGCTAATGGGATAATCAAATGGAAGAAGGACATGGATGGGTCCATGCTGGTCTTAGTTCAAGGTTTACTATATGTACGTTAGGATAGGATAACGAAGTTTCCCCGTGGAATGACCACAGTCAACGTAGTCCAAGAATCTAGAATTTGTCCCTTGTAAAATTGTGATTATATGTGATTGGATGATCTAATCAAAGAACAAGTACTGGTTCGTAAAACAACAGGCTTGGGTTAAAATTATGATCAAGTCAAATTCTTCACTCATAAATTCATTCATTGGTGTTCCTCAGCGCCTCCGATTAACCATTTACTACAGTAATATTTTGTGCAGAAAACTTTTTTATCAATGAAAATAATATACAAAATGTTTTATCATTTTAGTCAACACCGCGTTAATGACAGGCCGTGGGTGTAAATAACGCAATAAGGAAGACCTACCAGTAAAGAGAATTGCCGTCGACCCTCCATAGGACACCAGGAACAGACTAGACGCAAAAGACATAGCACCCAGCTGGATGACACCCAAGTCATTCACGCACATGTTAAAGATTTTGCCTCCGACTAAAGTTCCTGTTAAAGCAGATAGAAAATAGACATTTACATCGGATAATCCTTTGGGTTCGTTCGAGTAGCTTACACCATGCAAGTTGAATGAAAGCGTGGAGGTAGCCATTACGATACTCGGTGTTGCCAAAGTGATAACCAGCGTAGCCTAGCTGGTGAGTGCGGCGGTCTTTGGGAGCGACCCTGGTGTCATAACGCTATCCTGACGAACTGTTCCGTGGCTAATTACATGCACCGCCCAAAAGTTTTCTTTCTGAGTTTTTGGCTAGTTACAATCTGAAATCAATTTGAGCACCACAAAAACATATTATCTTTATGGCTAGTTACAAGCTGGACAGATAGTTTAGTGACACACCCCTGATTGGAATGTGCTTAAGCACAATACACCATGCTTATAGTGATATATGGGGCCAATTTCCTTCAGCAGGGGTCAAAAATAAGACCAATTAACTACAGAGGCTGAATAACAATATGGATGCTGATGGTGTTTCCCCGCGGAAGAATGGTTCAATGCTCGGCAATGTTTGACGCATATGCAACTATTAAAGTTTGCTCAATGCGGACTGGAGGAAATACCGAACTTACCGATGGAACCTAGCAGAAGGGCTGATGCCACGTAGTAGCCCACAGTAATTGGCGTCCAGCACAGGGAAGGGGTCAGGACGTACAAGAGAATCAATAGAAAGGCTGTGTACAGAATAGTCATGTGTAGGCCAAGGAGGAATAGGAAGAAGATCATTTGCCATGATGTCTCGCTGTCATAGCGCATCAGCATACCGTAAATATCGTCAAGTAGACGGTTGTTGAATAGCTCCAGGTTGCCTAGGCCTCCTGACTTGACGCGGGACTCCCGTAGGAGCACTGCGATGTACACCAGACAGGCGAGCATGGCACCCACAATAAACCAGAAGGGGACGGCGAAGCCTTGTCTGACCACCCAGTAACCCACTAGGATCTGGGAGGCAGCCGTGGCCAGCTCAATGAGAATGCCTACGAGGATCAGGCGATAGTTCCGTTCGCGTTCAGTGGTGATGTCTGCTAGGTAGGCGCTGCAGACGCTCAGTACAGCCGAGAAGTCCCCGGCCACACCCAGGAAGAACTCAGCCAGTAGCAGATACCAAAGCTTGCCGTTGGTGTAGGTGACAGAGATCCAGACTAGCGAACCCACCAGATAGCCCACGATGGGTACCACCATGGCTCGCTTACGGCCACCCAGTTCACTCCAAGAGCCGATCAGAGGAGCACTGATCAATGACGGAATCACTTGGCAGAGGTTGAGCAGTAGCAACCAATAGGAAGCAGCAGACTGCGTGTCTGCGTACTTCTCTTCCACCGACTGGTTGTTGTGCAGCAGGCAAAAGGTCTCTCCAGGTCCGAGTACCGCGGCCCTCGAGCCTCTGCTATCATCCAGGCCATCCGAGACCCTCAGAGTAATGTACTCAGCCCGTAAAGTCACGACCATACTATAGCAAATAAAGAAGAGAAGAACCACTGGCTCCACGGTAATACGCGGATACTTGACTTTAAGACTATCTAGGTGCTTGTCGGTCGACTCCATGTCGTGAATACCTTGACCTATAAACGAGGGGAAGAAAACAAAAATGATTTCAAAAATTGCCTCCTATCAGGAGCTCCTATCTGGCTGCGTTTTCTTCCACTTTGAAATTAGACAGCAATACATATAATACAAACGAATTAAACAAACAGTTCAGAAACGTATACGTAGCAAAGTCATCACGAACATCGATCACCACCGCCATGTACCTCCACCATTTCACTTGAATCAAACCAAGTATTACCTGAGGGCCAGATGCGACTCAATCCACTGTTCGTTTGGTTTCAACACACTCCATTTTGCAAACAGCGAATAACTGCCTCAGCTGGCGGGGCCCTTTGCAGCAAACACTGTGAGCAGTCAATGGACGATTAACAAAACAGATTGCGGTCTTATGTCTCCGACCAGCGAATTAACGGCCCAGAACGGGCTTCTTGCCATCTGTAAGTTCGACCGTGTGAGACATCATTTAAACGGTTTCCTATTAGACTGTGAATTCGACAAGCCGTGTAGCAGAATAAGATTCCCGGGACCAGTCACGGCGATACTTACAGTCATAGTTATCCCATACACGCATAAATTTCGACGAAGCAAACAATCGACGCAGTTGCCAAATTCTACTGGTACTACCGCTCCGGACCCGTAGCAGTCACGTGTCGTGATTATGATACTACCGTCATTACTACCATCACTGCCTTTCCTTTTATGTGCAAAATGCCATTGTGTACCGGTACGTGATGTGCGGTGTGGTGTTACATGGAATTGGTTAGGCTTCTCGTTGGAATGGAACGTGGTTGAAGGCAAACTTGATGGAAGTTCTGCAGGCATTTTATGCTGGTTATTTGTGTTATGAAGCGAAGGATTTGTTTGTTCACTTTGACATAAATAAGGTGACGGGAAGGCTTATTGTATGGATACAAATGGTATCTGGGACATTGTTTTGGATACACGCGATAGTAGGCACCTATGGAGGGAATGAAAACAAGAAGTGTTTGAAATTCGGAAAAAGATACAGAGGGGTGGGGATGAAAGAAGTGCTCATTGCGGGAGCTATATGGGGTTGAGCTGGTTACAGCTATGTGACTTACGGCTCCCAATTGTAGCCATACATCATTTCACTACAGAAATATAACGTCATTACTCCATAACATAACGCAGCAGAACAACGTGGCACGGTTGAGCCATCGTACATCTGTGATCATGTCTTTGAAAGGTGATTGGGTTGAGGTGCAGATAACAAGTAAGCGATTATGAATGTGTTGTAGGGGAACAGAAAGTCAATATTGATCAGAGAAACAAGATGGAAGAAAAGGATTATGTAAGAAATAAG
Source organism: Luidia sarsii (assembly GCA_949987565.1). Taxonomy (NCBI): domain Eukaryota; kingdom Metazoa; phylum Echinodermata; class Asteroidea; order Paxillosida; family Luidiidae; genus Luidia; species Luidia sarsii. Next base: position 5,091,821 of record OX465122.1, read on the forward strand.
ATAAGTCATGAAAGACTCGTATAAAAGAACGCAGCAAGCAGTGCATAATTATAGTAAAAGGGAACATAGACGCAAGGCAGCATTATTGATCATACGTCTAGCTAGCTAGAAGTTCCAGCCACTGTCATAGGGACAGTGGCTGGAACTTCTAGCTAGCGGCTTCCATAGACTTGTGTATTATGTAAAACAAAATATTATAGCCAATGAAATCGGACGCAGCCATACGCCCAGTTGCTGAAGTCACAATAATGTGCTGGCGCGCGCGTTTACGCGCGCAGACGCAGGCAGTGACGTCACAGTGCGGACGAGAACGCACCTCAAGCGCGTTGCGAGGAAAGTAGTAAAGCACAACATTGCCTTAGTTTAGCCTCTGTTCTTGTTTGACCTTTGTCGAGAAAACAAGGATTTTCTTTGGCGCTCCGTGTGACCTCAGAAAGCGATTGATAAAGTTATATCAGCGACTTATTTTTCCAGAGAAGTAAAATGAATCCAACGAGATCTATTTCGGCTAAAACCCGGTAGGTTTTTGTTACAAAGTAGACGGTGAACTAACACAATATTCCACGACCTTGATCTTGCAAAATGGTTCTTTAAATGAAAATAACACTTCTCTGCACGTAAGGCGAGAGCTACATGTATCATCCTACTTGCTCTTGACTGGTTCATTTCACTCCACTGTCTGTTCATCAGAAAAACCATTGCTCAAAATACTTGGGCCGCCCCTATGGGTTTCTATCGACCGATTGAGACCCCAGCTCGGGATACCGAGAGCATCGACTCAAAAGAAGAAGATAAGCACTTCATGGAGTCAGCCTCTGGTCTAGAACACGACCATTGGTATGTGGAAACGTAAGCGATGTTAAACTGATAGTAAGGAATTGGCCTACTATACTCGATAGCCACCATGCCGATTTCCAAGTCAGACAAAGAGTATCAAACATCAAATGTTCGGTCAAATCAAAATGACGATGATGAACTCATAAACTTTACTCGCCAGCCACCATGCACATTTCCAAATCTCATTTCCACACAATCGCCGTATGCAGATGGGTATACTGAGTTGTCTGTTTAAGAGCACTGACATAAAAAGTAACGATTCAGTCAAGTGTGACCATAATTATGTTGGGGCTGATTTTCTGCGTTTCTTATATAGGAAGCATCTGGTGCCCATCCTGGGCCCTTCAGCCGAGAGTAAGAATCAGTCTCCTTCAAAGGACGACCAGGCTCTGCGAGAGAAGAAACATATGACAGAGGGAGTGCAGATGACACGTCATGTCATTGGCAATGAGAAGGCTGCAGCACCAGGAACGGGATGTGCAATGGGGTACACAGTGAATATTTACTACTCATTTTACTGCTGTGCTCGATGGATTGAGATGGTAAAGATGAGGAGGATGAGGCGGAGTAGGAGGATAGCGGTGAGGCTGCTGAAGTTGATTTAATGGTTTTGGTGATGATGCTGATGGCGATCAACATGAGACAATGATGAAAGTAGTGATAAGGAAGGAGAAGACGATGAGGAAGATAATGAATCATAATAATGACTGAATGATAGCAATGACAATGCTATGATACCGACGGCGATAATGGCAGGGGTGACAGTCATATGCTGAGGACACTAATCACGTTGGTTCCCATGATTTTGAAGGCAACAGCTGTCAATTGATTTTAATGCATCGACATTTGTATTGCACCAAACCTTTTACTCCCAGGACATTGGATACCTCCAGTCTCCCTTTCAAGAAGAGGAAGTTGGAATCGATGATGACACCTGAGATACGATCGACTCTAAACACCTCAGTCTCTGTCAGCAGTGTACTGAAAACTCCTACTCAGTACTTGCGTGGCATTCATCCAAGATGCGCCTTTATAAGGTCGGCGATGCTTTATTATCAATCGTACATCAATTCATTGAAACTTCAATTATGATTCTATGTGTAGTTTGTCTCTATGCATTGCATTTCTGACTTTAAACGATGTCGTACTTTCTGAGATAATGAATCCCGTTTGTTCTTCTATAGAGGTGTGTTGCCTCCTGCTCCATCTCCCAAGAGAAGACTGGTGCAGCCACCACATTCAACAAATGCCACGAAGGGGGGACTGGGAACAAGACCCAACAAACGACGCATCGCGGCAAATGCCACCGTGTGTCAAATTACAGTCCAGCAAACTCCTTGCAAGAGGTGAACTTTGAAAACTGAATCCAACGGACATTTCACGAGAAACAATTTGCCGCAAACCACATTTTGGCAAATGGCAACAGTTGGCCATATCATAGCATACAGCTGGCTATCCATTCAGTCGCAGCAGTATTTTGGAAACCAATCTTCGTTGGATTGTCCTAAGGACGTGACAATGTTGCTGGTTCCACAGGAAGTCCAACAGTCCCCTTGCAGGAGGTCCAAGTGCCTGTAAGAAGCGGCTGTCTACCTCCCCGTCTAAGCAGTGTCAGGCTCCTAAAATCCCCTCCATCTCCACCATCCAAACCACCTCATCACCCATCACCACCATCCCATGCCTGAACAAGCAGGACATCGAGAGCGTGACGTCACCTCAAGGCCATCCCGTCAGGCTCGGGCAGGGCGACTACGGCGAGGTGTGCCTGATGCGGCGGAGATCAGACGGCAGTCTGCTGGCGCTGAAGCGGCTCAAGAGGCGCAGCGGCAACCGACGGAAGGCTTACCGGGAAATGATGGCCGAGGTCAGGGCCATGATGGCCGTGCAAGGCCTGGACAGCTTCCCACGCTTCCTCGGAGTCGTCAACCAGACCTCCTTCGCCATGGAATTCTTGGGAGATGCCGGCACCTACTCCGCCACCAGCGTCTACTCTTGCATGACGGACCCTGACCTACTGACCCCGACCCAGCGGCTCTGCGTCTGCGTAGACGTTACTCGGGGACTCATGTCCCTACACCAGGCTGGCTGGCTCCACAACGACCTGCATAACGGCAACGTCTTGATATGCAGGGAACCAACGAGCTCGGGCAAAATCCGAGCCAAGATCATCGACCAGGGCAAGGCCTGCAAGATCGCCAGCCCGCCGCCTCCCAACAGGTTTTGCAAGAAGACCAAGGCGCACTTCTACAGCAACTGTCAGCAGGTGGCGCCTGAAATCGTGGAAGGCACCTGCAGGTGCAGCCCGTCCAGCGATGTCTACAGCCTGGGCATTCTGTTAGAGGACATCGCCCTTGACATCCAGGCCCTTGAATTCGTCAGGAGTCTTGCCCGGAGGTGCTGTCATACAGAGCCATCCAAGAGACCAGACATGGCCACCGTACTGGCGGAACTCCAGAGATTCCAGGCCAATGCCACAGGGTCGACGCCTTGTAGATAGCAGCCTGTCTGTATCCTGTCTCCTCCAGTATGACAGCTTCCCGCATCCCGCCTGCATGATGGGCTCTTATCATCAGACGTCATGATGTACATGTAGTTATGTACCAGGGAATATTTGCGTTGGTCGGGGAAAAGTCCATTTTAAACAGATACCACCCAAACAGCGATGACGATTTCTCATCCTTGTAATCTCGTTCATGTAAGGTGATCGAGTTTATCTGTATACTACAGTGGATACATTCCAAAAATAGTCATAATACAGATCTAGGGCCTATCTTATCGAGTAATATTTGAACATGTTTGATGCCAACGAGGATCTCTGTTTTTTCCTTGATGTTAATACAAGTGATATTGTGAAGCAAGGAGGAACTACTTTGCTCAATACTCAAGAAAAGGTTTCTTTTCACCTTTTGTACAATATATATAGGGCTACGTACGTCTGGGTTTGTCACTCGCTGCACCAGATAAACGCATGGTGCGCAGTATGAGTCTTGATAATGCTCCGAGTGCTGCCTGTAGCGTATGGTACTATAACGGTTTTATGGTGCATAAATATTTTCATATAAATGCGGACATTATTTCTACTTAGAGAACTATAATTTGTATATGGCAATGACAAGTAATTTTTCTCAATAAATATTTTGATAAATGTTATTGCCAACTACAGCACATCAAATGTATTGGATTTCGTCTGATCTCACCAGTTATTATTACTCCAATGGGAGCCCATTTCTGGGATATTGGGTGTTGTATGGTTGTGAAACTTGTTATCATTATTCCCCGTGTTACACTGAAGCCAATGCCACAGAGCAGATTATTCAGTCTCTATACCACAGACAACCATTCCCTGTTCGGATGATGTATTTAATGGGAGTTTGCAATACTCATAACGTATGATTAGCGCCGTGCTTTGCACTGTGCTCTGCTCGACTGGCTGCTGAAGAACATACAGGCAATTCCAGTCGGGTGAGATTGGAACCGGCGACTCCTTGTTGAGGTCGTGTGGTGGATTCCAAACTAAGAACGGCGGACACTTTGGTGCATCTTAGATTCGATATACTTTCTGCGTCGAAGAGAATGTATTAATTGAGTGTATGTCCTACTCGACGTATAGTTAGCACTGTGTGCTCAATGCTTTGCCCGATCATCTCCTGAAAATTTGCATACAGTATAGTTATTCAACTTATAAGGGCAACCTTAAATTATTTATTTACCGCAAATCAGCTTGTTGTTTGAGAAAGTCTTCAACAAATTTGTTGCTGAAACAACTCTGAGCCTCTTAACGATAGGATAGAATGAAATGTCACCAATGTATGCAAACCAAAGCTCAACTAGCATAGGGCATATAGCAGCAAATCTTCCCCTGGGTGGTCAGACATGTTGAAGGACATACAAATCGCTTGGGAATTATAACATAGACCCTGTAGTGGAATCGGCCATGTGTCATAATTATTATCAAATTATAAGTTGAAGCTATGTCACAACATTTTATCGTGATTGTGTATTATGTTTTCTTTCAATGAAATATCGGTGCGTATATACTCGTACTACTGAAAATAAATGGAATGCATTGTTTTTTAACATCATTCAAGTACATGTATTCCAGAATCGTTATTTTTTTACCGTTGTACTTTCTGAACTACCACCTGCAACTTATAACTCTTGGTCTTTGCATGAAATGAACTTTGCAGATTCCTGTACCATTTGTCTATTTTGTTTCAATCTTTATTGGTACGTGAACAGACGTGATAACACTGTCACAGGGTATCAATTTCATAATCATAGCATCCCATTTGAATGTCGCTTCGGATTGATATGTGTACGCGATACACAATGAAGATACGCAATGACCGGTAGTATTTCCAGATCCATAGTACTCCATGTCCAATGTACACCCTTCTCGTTATGGACCGTAGTCATTGTGATTTACCAAAGAGCATAGACATAGCTCGGAGGTGAAATAATAACTGGAGGAAACTGGGGGATTTTAATGAAAATTAGTTGAAACTCTGAAGAAACTTTTGGAGGAAAACGTCGCGATAAAACCTCACCACACTGACATTACTGGAGCACGATCCTTTCACCGTTTTCAACATGTAGTGGATGGAATGTATAGAACGTTGATGTACCGTAAATTGTGATATGCACGCTGATATAATCGTTCCAGCCGCGTTTTCGCCCAAACTGCCCTATTATTTTGACAGTGATTGGCACAATGCAATTAAAGTTACTGTCCTTCAATTTCACCCATATTATTGTTCCCATCATTTCATACTTCGTTCAATGTGCCCCGAAATGAAGGTTTGATGTTGGTGCTTGACGACTCGTCAACTGATAAAGAATGTGAGCCACTTGTCCAGACAGCATTTGAGAATTGCGCCTCATTAATTTCCATGGACATCTGTACCGCCGCGCGATTGAAAGACATTCACAGAACTGCAGGGGACTATATAGATACATGTACAATATGTTATAATGTTTTGCGTCGAGGAGAATGTAATTAAAATGAGGGTTTGCCACAAGGACCAGGGGTATGGGTATGTGATTTTCACTATTGACGGAATGTTAATGGTGCTCGGCGTGTTATTCATGGTCATTGAAACTTAATGTTCACAAACAAATTCATTCGATCTTATGTTCACAGTAAATCACGAAACAACCAACTATATCACATGTCCAGATACTGGTAGCTGTTATCAGAGTGGGTTAAGATAACAGGCAGGTAGTTTTTAGGTAGTTTTCAGCCAACGCCGGTGAATCCTTTTTTTTCTTGCTGTTTCAATGTTGTTTTTTCTCACCTGATTTTTTTTTTCACACCGTAACAAGAGTAACATTTATGTTAAGTACATGTATTCTTTGAGATCTATTTATTTATTCTCTATGCATACAACTTCATACACACTTTCGCAGGTTAGTGTGGTTATTACGCAGGTATTAACTAAATCACATTTCAGTTCATACATGACTCTTCATACAGCGAGCTCTCCATATCCGTAACATACATGTAAGTGAGCTGTTTCATTCAGTCACAACCTAATGGGCTTACAGTTGTTCTATGGCTTCTGTCTAAACAATGTACATCTTTTACAAGAATTACCGTAAAAGCTTGCAGATATGCTATGGGCAATAAATACAAAAATATAGAATATATATTTCTCTACTGATTTGATACAATGGTGATATACAAAAATGTTGCAAACTGCTTACTGACTAAAATTACCAAAATGTAAATCTAAAATTTAGTGGGCCTGACGTTTTGATCCTAGCAGGACCTTTCTCAAAGTGCAGAGTGCCTCTGCCTTTGAGAAAGGTCCTGCTAGGATCGAAACGTCAGGCCCACTAAATTTTAGATTTGATACAATGTGTAATATACACTAAGTAATCTCAACGTATGTACAATTCCAATTTCATGTACATCCGTCTCCTCTAAAAATATAAACCTCAACTAAACTGGTCATTCCAAAGGCACTACGGGTATATGCAATTCAATCAGTTGCAAAAAGCTTGGACAATATTCTGATAATGACGCATTAGTTGATGCTTCAGGTGCCTTTTCATTTCTGTTTTTAAAAAAACTTTATCCTTGAGAGACCAGCTGATCTGAGCCATCATAACACATCAACTCCCATCAAACATGGTTCATTCAAGTGTACCTTGAAATGCATCATTTGCAAGCCCCATGTCCAGGAAACAGACACTTTCGATGCAAATTCTTCGGGCACAACCCACAAGACATAATGGCACTATTACATGCACCACCCCAACATTATATACATTGTACCTCATCTCCTGTAGAGTTTGTAATATTCAATATAGGCCTATTGGCGAAACTAAAAACACACTCAAAAAGCGAGTCTAAAGCCATAGGTCATCAAAACTGGTAAATTGGACACACCTGTTTGGTGTCACTTCAATCTCGCCAATCATTCAATTTTAGATAAATGAGTGTTCTGGGCATAGAATCACTTGGGCATCATAGTTATGCTGTCTGAAGAAAATGTGGATGAAGTGTCTTCAGACAATTCATTCACATGGCCTATACATCCAAGAGGGGAATGATTAACACATTGAATGTCTACCATAAATCTCTCTTTTGTGTTCACCCCCCCCCCCCCAAAAGAAACTTCTCTCTTTCACCCTTTTCTCTTTGATTTTTCCCCCTTCCACTAACTAATCCCTAGCCAAACCCCTGCTCTCGCCTTTGATCTCACCCTACCCTCAACCAAAACCATGTTTGAAACTTAAACATGCATAATAGGACAACTGCTGTAATGTAGGCTGCTAGTTTGGCCCACTGACCACACAATGTCAGATGGATTCACATCGTAGTGGTCCCTTGCAACCAAGGCATAGTCAATGTTCAATCATACATTTAAGTCATTGGTACATTTGGTGAAATACAATCTTTACTCTGAGGTAAAGTGTAAATTTGATGAAGAAACAATACATTCCATGGTAGATTGATATCATTTTAGGAACTTTGGTGATCCATGATAGATAAGAAAATGTGAGCACATTGATCCTGAAATAAAGGTATTATATATGCAGAAGGAATGAGTTCAACCAGACTGGATGGCAACATGCATGGATGGAATAGCACATGTACTGTACTAGGACTTATCAGATCCCCTGACTGAGGACACCTCACTACCCATGTCATCCTCCTCCTCCTCCTCCTCCTCCTCAGTTGTGTCTCCTGTTGTTTCCCCAAATAGTTCCTCTCCACCTGCTCCAGAGATGAGGTCAATGGCCTTGATGTCCCGTCCACGAAGCCTGAGAGTGACTAGATCCGCACTCTCCCTCAATCCCATCACGATGAGTTTACCACTCATGACAACCTCCACACACGTGATACGTATGTCTGGAGTGAAGAGAGCAATCAGGCTGGCTGTGTCCAGGTCCCATAGTGAGATATCATTGGAAAACACAACGGCCCTTGCCCCATCATCAATCATGAATATTTTGGTGTCCATGGAAAGCTTCATACCACTGTAGCCACGCAGCTTCCGTAGAGTGGACTTGCGTCGTACATCCCACACTTTTAAGCTGCTACCTTCTTTGCCAAACAGGACTCTGGTGGCATCATCATTGACCCCAACACAGCACACATTGGCCTCATTCTTAATACGTTTCCGCACCTGTCCACTCTGCAGGTCCCACAGAGTGACATAGCTACACTTAGCTTGGTCGTCATAGTTGGCATGAGCTAGGAAGCTCCCAGTTGGTGTGAGAGCTGAGTTGTACAGATACAGCATGGAGCTCTCATTTTCCAAGGTACGAAGATGGGTCTGAGTAGCCACATCAAAGACACACATGTGATGTGCAAAGTAGCAGCAGACAATGATCTTCTCATCTCTGCTCATGACGTACTGCTCAATGGCATTCTCCTTCTCCTTGCGCAGGTCATCCAGACGCTTCTTCTCTTCGCTGAACTCACTGTCTCGTCGGCGTTGCTTAGCCGTGTGAGACTCAGACCTCCGATCCCAGGGAGTCATCATGGAGCTTGTGCTCCTCTTCATAGACTGCCTTAACAGTTCCTCTTCTTCCTCTCTTCTCACTCCTCTCCGCCTCTCAAGCTCCTTGAACTTTGTCTTAATGCGGAACTTGATGTGTCCGGTGACAAGGCTCCAGGCAATGAGATGATCACGGCTCTCAGACAATCCCAGAAGGAGCTCACCTTCCAGGATGCGATACTCATGGGCTGGGGAGGGCACGATGAACACACCCGTCAACTTTCTGTAATACTTCTTGAGCTTAAGGTTGTACATTAAGACAGTCTGGAAAACAGCTGTGGGCTTTTCACTGACTGAGGACATTCCTCTGTCTGATAGAATGACGGCCAGGTGGTTGCGAATGAGGAAGACATCATGCTGCTCTACAAGACCCCTCTCAATCCGGACAGGACTCCCTGAACACTTTCCTCTGAGGACATTCCAGACACTGAGTGGACCGTTGTCAATGGCCTTGGCAACGATGTACCTGGGGTTGTTGATCATTGGAACCAGGACAGAGACTCCCTCCCTCTTCTTGCTCTTGGAGTCTGCACCTTCCCGGTCATTCACCTTCTTGCTGATGTTCCAGATGCGGAGGGCTTTGTCTTGCTTGGATGCACTCAGACAGAAAGCCAAGTCAACACAAGCACCCATGGTGGACATCTAGCCATAAAAAAAGAGATTAAAATAAACATGGTTTAAAATCACTGCTCAGGGCAAGGCAGGTCTGTAGTGATTATTTGAAGCTGATCTTAAACCACTGATAGGCCCAAATAGATTATTTGCTATAGTATATAGCAACATACAGTAATACATGACTACTTTCAATTTCTCAGAGCAAGTCTCAACCTAACCATGAAAGTCAATATCTCTTGCTCAAATGTACTGGGCTTAAAAAAAACCTACAAAGACTTAATGGAACTTCCACAGCTTTCAATTCAGAAATCTTAATTTACTTAGTAGGGACACATGCAATGTTAGATCCTGTGTTGGTAGGTACCTGTGCATGTTTAGCAAGGTGCTTGTGATCCTCTGTCTCCAGATTCCAGACTGATATGTGGCTGGTGTTGGACTGAGCAGATGGACACAGGCACAGAGCATGGGAGCCCAACCTGTTCACATACAGCTCATTCACCACATCATGCGTACAACCTGTTAATTAAGTGACAAATCAAATCAGGTCTTATACATCTGCAACTTCTAAGCTCAAAACTTTTATTGAAATAGACTCCTCTTGACTGAGTCACTGAAAAAAAGAAGTCCACAATGAAAACATACTCAGTGCTGCAAGAAAAAGGATTTTAAATTCCTAAAATTTCGTGGGCCTGACGTTTCGATCCTAGCAGGACCTTTCTCTGAGAAAGGTCCTGCTAGGATCGAAACGTCAGGCCCACCAAATTTTAAGATTTGCATTTTGGTAATTTTAGTCAGTAAGCAGTTTGCAACATTTTTGTATATCATTTTAAATTCCTATGTAAGAAAACACTTCCTCTGCAAGAAGTTCTCAATGCTGTGTAAAAAAAGAAAATAATAATTATGACGTCAGTGATTTCTAGCAGATGGGGCACTCATTGTCCTAATCATACATGTATGTACCTTTGACAGCACGGTCATATTTGCCAGTCTTGATGTCAAACAGCTCCAGGTGATGGATCTCAGAGAGTTTCATGTACAGGTATCTGCAGACAACGATGTAGTAGTCCTTGGAGATACCCAGAGCAGTGACTGAAGCAGCTTGGCCTGGTGCCTTCAATTCATGCATCTACACACAATAGCAAGAGTAAGCACAGACTCTTAGACCCAGCCAAGCACTGTCTCATGGCATTACAGGCTGTACTGTACATTGTCATATCTATCAACCTCCATAACTGATATGAATCTAATCTTATATTCCACACTATAGAACAGTGATAATCTACTGGACATTGCTGTTCTAATCATGCATTGCTGTTCTTTGTTTGATACAGGATTGCAACCATTTCTAAAGTATGGCTTCAATTCATGGAAGGGTTTTTGACTTAAATCTAAATAACAGATGGTAAGTTTGCATCACTGGCAATCTATCCTTAGTAACACAGAAACAGATGACTGCTTAGTCTAGTATCAAGTCTGGTATCAAAGGGGGGCGTTCATCACTCCCAGTGAAAGCTTGTCCCCCCCACTCACCCCAATGGGTTTTTGAGTGTAGCTTATCTTATACCAACCCAAATACCAACCCAAGATATCCAACCCTCCCCCATGAAATTTGGCAGGCTCTCCCCCACTGCCCCCCTATGAAAAATACACCACTGGGCCCAAGTTCCCCATAGACAAAACACACCATGTAGTGAAGGTACCTACCCTCTGGCCAGTCCTTGCATTGACCACAAAGGCCTTGTTGTCACTACGGAAAGCATACAACACCTTCTCCCCATTGCAGGCTATGGAGACACACACTGAGCCATCCTTGTGGATACCACGACCTGATATCTCCCTGCCAAGCACCAGACTGCAGTTTCTATCCCCCATGTCCCACGTCCTCATAGCATTCACACCGCTGAAGAAAGCACACAGTAACTGCTGCTCCTCCCCAGCCACTGTGATGCTAGGCGGGTCAATGTAGTCTGTAATGGTCTTGACACAGGTGCAGGAGTCCAGGTCCCAGACCTGGATGGTGTTGTGTGTGATGCAAATCAAGGCACGGTTCTTCAGGGCAAACCTGAGGGTGTTTACCTGTATTGAAACAAGACAATTTAAAAGTCATCTTCCAAAACCCTTTATTTAGTAGTTTAAACATTCTTTATCAGATAAAATGATCAAACTTGATTAAAAGTCTGATAATAAGAAACATTTCCAGATGCAAGAAAGATTATGTGTGTGTGCGTGTACATGTATGTTGTCAAGGACAATTTACAAAGACTGACAAGAACTACATGGACGACAGAAAAGAGGACTGAAGCGCTACTACCTCAGTCCAGCTAAAATGTTCTGACAAGCTACAGATTCATTCTTAGCATTCAGCAAAATGAAAATTGATAATACTATGTGGAAAGATGAAGTAGATAAAGAGTCAAGCATTGATTCAGTGCAGGTGTGTGCTTCCCACTGTGTGCATGTATGTGCACAGTCAGCTATTTGGAAACAAACTCAAACCCATGACTCTTGCATTCTAGTGCAGACATATTGACCTCTGAACATCTCCACATCGTCAACCATTTTTCAAGATAATCCATGTCAAATTACTTTGTAGCTCTTTGGGGAAATTCATAAATCCCTGCTTACATGTACATCCTCTCACTCATAACTGTACCTATCTATTGCCTAGTTGAAACTTACTTCAAAGATTCCAACAGCATGCTTAATGGCATTATTGAAATGTTAAAATTCTAAATAATCTATCCACTTTGTTTCGTACATCATTAAGATTAAAAACATCATGAATTACCTCAGTGCCAACATTCAAGAGCGTTTTGACAACTTTCCTGGTTTTGAGATCCCAGAGTTTGACAGAGCCATCCCTGGAGCCAGTGCCAGCAAGGCTGCCATCAGGAGACACAGTCACTGCAGTGATGGTGTTGGTGTGGCCTGCCAGCAGATCAAACAAGACTCCTCCGGGCTGTGACAGGCAGACACCCGAGGGAACAAGGATGGGCACGGAGCTCCGATGAAGGTTAGCCAGCATCAGTCCTATTGACGGATACTTCTTGGGGTCACCAATGGATAGTGGCTTGTCAGACTGGATGATGTTGTATAACCTGCCCATCAGCTGTGAGGCTAACTGGTTGGGTTCCTTGCGCAGGGCTTCAGCTGACAGTTGCAGGGTGTCACTCATCAGACGCAATTCTTGGTCATTGGGCTGAATGGCAAGAGCTCTCTGAATGTCATCAAGGACAACCCGGAAGGATGTGGCCTTGAGCTTAGCAAGGGTCCACTCATAGTTCAGTAGGACCTCTGTCTTCAGCCTGTCCATCTGGCTTGCATGCAGTAGGTGGTAGGGGAGCTCGTTGAGTTTGCGCAGATTATACACCTGCTTGCTTCCTCCTGCATGGCAAAGATATGTTGTTTGACTTTATTATTACAACCCTGGGTCCCAAAGCTCACTTCAGCAACGAGGCAATTTGGAGAGAATAAGAAATGTGTGCACAGGAAGGCATTTGTTACTCCTGAAAACAAAGAGGCTTCTCAGGCTCTGCCATGGCTGGGATTCTTGTCCTGACTCTTGGTCCACTCAGAGATCCCTAGCAGGTCACTGAATACAATTGGTAAATAGAGACATGAAACACCCATCCACTGGATGACACACCCATGACACACCCATGACAAACCCATCCACTGTCTACTTGCAGCAGGTGACTGGGTACAGTCAGTACATAATGTAGGGATGTGGACCATTAATAAGCCTGACATTGCTGCTTCTGTATGCTGTGTTATGATAGGTGTGTTAGTCTAACTGATGAATGATGACAACATGAACACTAATGAGAATGAGAATAACTCATGAACAGCATTAGTTGGGAAGAGGGTATAAGCTGTCGTAACAAAAACTACTTCATCAAAGAGACATCTGAAGGTGTTGTTGCTGGACTGGATCTGCATCTCATGAAGTAGTAGTTGTTATGAAAGCTTATACACTCTTCCCAAGTGGTAATTCTTTAAGTGATGTTCATGAATTATTCTTCTTCATTAGCTTCTCTATGGTCACAGTAAGATCCATCTACATATACAACTGGGTTGTGTACCATTTGGGAAGAAGTGGCTCCATACGAAGGGCATAGAATCCACGAATCGCTCAGCGCCTGTGTCATTGCCAGGGAAGGGCTTCTTCATCCCTGCCCACTTTCCCATGAAGAATTCACTGAGAGTGGAGTGGTAGGAGGGGGCCTTGTCCTTTTGCTTCAGATATCTGTAGAGGAAAGAGAAGAGAAGAAAGTGTGACAGACATTGTAATGTTAATACAAATTGATATACAAAAATGTTGCAAACTGCAATTTGTTAATACAAATTAATTAGAAATCCAATTATGCATCATTACTGTGAGGAGCTGTGATCAAAATTTCCTTAATATTGAAATTCTACCGCTACAGCAATACTGATGTAAATCATATCTGTTGACATTTTTCTCAGTTAACTTTCTGCTGTGCACAAACTGAAATGGTACCATGTTACATGTACTTTCAAATCCTATCCAATGAAGCAAGCCTTAGTTACCTGTCTGTTGTACATTGCTGGAATTCCCAGTGTTTCCAATGGTATGTCCAGCAGCCGTCTACCTTGCCCATCAGTATATACTGGCCCAAATCTGCCCGTAGTCTGCACCATAGTGCTGATGGAAGGCGTCGTAGCCCTGTGCCATGGTGTGCTACCACATCAGTCATGACAGCTTCATCCAGGGACAGCAGATCCTCCATCTCAGACCAGGACAGTCCTGACTGTGAGGCTGTGATGTAGCCCAGTGCACGCCGCACCAAAGGCTCACCATAGGTTGCCTCTAGACGGATCAGGATATCTGATTCACAAGCAATTACCAAGCACCATCTAGTTATGTATGTGATATCAAAGAATCCAATCCTATACTCAAACAACACAAGGGAAGGGCAAGCCCTTGGTCAGAGACAATTTTTGCAAAAATCAGAATGAATCTCTTTCAAATGAGTTGAATAGCGTCCAGAATTCCCTGCTCTGCATTAATTAGTTGCTGCACAAATTCAGGATGCAACATTTTGTAGATTGCAATATGCAATATTTGTAGATTGTTAAATGCATAAGTGATGACAGTTCAGTAATACCGCAAGGGCAAATAATCCTTGTTGACACAACACTTGATAAACTAGTTAGCCATGGGCTGAAAAAATAGAAATATGACCAAAAACAAAAAGAAATGCAAAAAAAAATCCAATCTGCCTGTCCAGCTTTTATTTCTATTCACCATTTTTGAGTGGTAAAACAAGAAGTCATGGCAATGAAACATTAGCCCTGTGCCATTTCACTGTCTATGGTTGCTAGGGGAACCACATGACAATGTCTTCAGCCAATTCCCATAGATATGTATACTATCTTCACTTTAGGACAATGAATATGCCAAAGTATCAGTATTGCCAATTTTGACAATCATTTTGGAAAATCCCTATAAAGGGCTATATAAAGCAAAATACTTTCAAGGTGAAGTTTGCAAAACATGTCATGAGCTGCAACTTCTTGGTGACCAATGGTGCATGGAAGATCTGACACTGCTAACCAGAAGACAATTCACTGCACAAGACTAAGGCCAAACAAACTAAGAAACATTATTGGTTGATGTTTACTCACGATTGACAAGTTTCTTCAGAGTGGCTGGCATGAAGAGCGCCCTCCCTGTCATACTGCTGGACCACCTGGCTGCCTCCTGAGCAGCTAGTGATGCATAGAGAGGTGTGGCATTCTCCTCACATGCCTTCATCAGCACACTATGCTGCTCTGAAGTCACACGTTGATCTTCTGCAGCCAGGCAATGCCCAAGGATGAAGGCAATGTCACTGGGCGGCAGGTCAGGAACAGCCACTAGGCTCTCCTCAGGCAAAGCTCTCTGATGGCAGATAATCATAATGCAAATACAGTCATTCAGTATCTGAAGATTTACAATCATCAATCATCAGTTACTTTGCGAAAAGGCAAAGCCAATGTTCGTACTTGTGAGATTTTTACATTTGGAGCTTCATATAAAAAAAAAAAATATTATGTTCAGATCTTTTGTGCATAGGCTACTGCAAAATTCATTCCTGTGCTTATCATCTTCACATTGATTAGGTAACAAAAGGATTTCAATTTACATCTCATTGCTGTCAGTTAAATCAGTAGCGTCATTTGCTACTAAGGTAGAATAGGATACACATATGTATGTATGTATGATTTCAATCTGAATGTGCATTCACTCAGTAAATGACAGCATTCAAATCAATTGTCTCACCGTAATTATTTGAACAAACAAAAACACTGCAAATGGCAAATGTCCAATGGTCAAAACTTACAGCTATGCCAAGAGAATCCAAAACTTTCTTTAATTTTCAAGTCATTGATGTACCGGTAATTCGTAGCATTGAAAAGTGAGCCGATACAGGCTTTTATAATAAAACAAAAACAAAAAGTCAGCTAGTCATTTTTACCTTCAGTACTTTGAAGCATTCATGCTGCTCTTCCTGCAGGGTGACTGTGCTAGCCAGCAGGTGCACGTGCTCAGGCAGGTGTTTGGGAAACCAAGACAAGTTGCGTGCATTGTTTTCATCTGTCAGCCATTCCAAGCCATCAATCAGGAGGAACAGGGGTTTGTCTGCCGTGGCAGCACACAGACGGTTCTCCAAGTCATTCATCAGACCAAAATAGTCCTACAAATCATGTAACAAAGGAATCAAATATCCACTCATTTCTACATGAACCTGGTAGGTCACTGTCCAGAGCATAGGAGATACAAGCCACTGATGCTGGCATCACTTCACAGCTTCCCATCCCATTAGGCATACATTTAGCTACATGTCTCTGACAGCTAATAAGTTTTGAGATTTGCATTTTGGTAACTTAAGTCAGTAAGCAGTTTGCAACTTTTTTGTATATCACTTGAAGATTTGATACAAAATACAAACTTTTACATTTTCAAATGATTTTTATAGGATACATAATAATAAAAGAGTAACTGATTTTCTTCAGGGTACGGATAACTAAAATGTGCTGACAAAAGGTTACCTCTGGTACTGACGAGGTATCTTGCCCATACACATGGCAAATCTGCTTACAGACGTCACCCAGTAAGCACTTAATACGCCGGGATTCTGCAGTCAAACCCACAAAGCGTACAACAACTGCCATGTCTTCACTGTGAAAGAGAAACGGAAAACAGTTCCAGCTGTGATGGCGACAATGACAGCACAAATAGAAATAACAGATAAAACAGTTATAATGGCAGTGGCAATGTGAACAACTACATGTACATTACTAACAGTATCACCAACACAATGTACAGTGTATGTATGTTAAGCACCTAAGGATGCTGATTCTTTTAAATTTTGTGGGTAGTAAAGGATTTTGCCGACTATCCATGATTGATTTCCACTGACCTTTTGATCCACTCCTTGACCAACTCTGCTACCTTGGCAATGATGGATGTTTTGCCACTGCCTGTCTTCCCATGAATAATGAGTGGATGTTGAGATTTGCCACGGATGTAACGTTTGATACTTGTCAAGATGTCCTCCCGACCATGGAAAGACTTGATGCTGGTAGATAAACACAATCAGAAATCATTCAATACAAAACTGAAATGAAATGACATTCACTTTGTGTTTCTATGGAACATGGTGCCTTTGTTCCATATAATCAATTGAAGCAAGTATGACCATCTCGACTTTAATTTAAACTAGTTAACTTCTGTGGTGTGCAAGTTATGGAACCATTTTTACTTTGATTGCAGTTGATTTCACACAACTATTTATAACTTCTACTAATCATCAAACAGCGTCATGGAACCTTGTATGAGCCATTGAAGCTATGATGGGCTATCCATTGAGAGCCATGCTATGATGGCTTGTTATGTTGTGTGAAATCCACCCCTGGCCCAGCTAAGACCACTCCTGGATACATAAGCTGAATATAGACGTGTCAAGATTGGCTGTAGCTGCTGGCTAGTGGCTTCCATAAACTCATGCTATTTGAAGCCAAAACAGATAATTGTTGACACACTCAGTCTCCATGGAATTCAAATGTGTATGGCACTATACATGTTGCTGGTAGTCTGTAGTTATCATGTTGGTACATTTGTGCTCTTGTACTTGCCCAGTGTCATCAGTGAGGCACCTAATGTGCATTGCATGAAGCCAATGACTTTGAGTAATGACCTATGGGATAAGTGTACCTTTCTTGGACGTGGTTGACATGTGGTAGCACCCTCCAGTACAGTGTGTCATGCTGCGGGATGGGACTGGACCCCACATGCACATTGGTGGCGCTGTCTATCATAACTTTCAAGGCATCATGGATCTCAATGCTAAATTTGTCCAGGTAGTGTGCATGAGGTCTGTGAGTGGAAGGGCTGATGCCATCTTTATGCCAATCCGTGCTGAATTCATGCACCTCTGTGTATTTCAACTGCAAATGGATGGACACGGTTAAAGGTTTGCTTCATTTATGACTCAATATTGACAGTGACCTGCATGCCACTAGCCAATAAAAGACAGTTCTTATTGAACCTGTACGGTCATGTGGCCAAGCTTATGAGGAAAAAAACGCCTTCATTGTACTGTAGCACTGAACTTTCAAGACAATTTCAGATTTCTGTGCCAGCAAAAGATCCATTTGTCCATCGTCAGGTCTATCACTATGATGGCTCAGCTGGACAGCCATTTATGAATATTAAATTTATTAATTAACATCAAGCCAGCAGGGTTACATTCTATTAAGAGACAATGACTGATGGCAATACCTTGTCTGGGATCCTTGCTTCCTTGAGGTCATCTACTTTCTCCTGATTGTTGACATCAATCTCAGGCCTCATGGGATGGAGGTCAATGTAATCCCTGGCATTATAGTCTTGCAGATGTGCTTGTAGGTCAGTGATGTATCGCTTGATGGATACCACCCTCCCATGGATGTCAGTGCCAGGGCCCAGGATACCCAGATCAATCTCTTTCTCAGTCACTGGTTGCAAGGGGAAGCAGAGTTTGCATTTAAAATCACTGCTCAATGGTATATTCCAAACTCCACTAATCATTCCATAATGAGATTATTCTTTCATGCTTACAAGTACAGGGATACATCACATTGAACCTGTCTGCTGACTTTGTACACAATGATGTGAGTAGACAAACAAGTGGTGCATGATGATGCTGTGTAGTCTATCAGTTGTATTCAGCCATCATATGATGGTCAAAATTATGCAATGCAAAAGCTAGTACCCTACCCTTAGTGAGCTGATCTATAAGCCTATATAATATCATTCCAATTCCTCAATGGAGTTTCTGTTGTCTAAAGGCAAAAGCCAAGTAAGTATCCCTTCAGCAAGTATTCACATAGTTTGTCATTGGCCAGTATTCACATTATTTTGTCAATGGCCAGTATTCACATATTTTGTCATTGACCAATATTCACATATTTTGTCATTGGCCAGTATTCACATATTTTTCCATTGGCCAGTATTCACATAATTAATTTGCCATTTGCCAGTATTTACATGTTTTGCCATTGGCCTGTATTCACATATTTTACCATTGGTCAGTATTCCCATATTTTGCCATTGGCTAGTATTCACATAATTAATTTGCCATTGGCCACGTATTCACATATTTTGCCATTGGCCAGTATTCACAAATTTTGCCCCTGGCCAGTATTAACAAATTTTGCCATAGGCCGGTATTCACATATTTTGCCATTGGCCAATATTCACATATTTTGCCATTGGCCAGTATTTACATGCTTTGCCTAATGAAATGGCAGTGCAATGATACCAATAGACAGATCTGGGTTAAAGAGAAACCTACCGGACAGGAAGTGATCTTTCCTCTGCTCCTCACTCTTCATGAAGCGATGCAGGATTTTCTGCAGTCGTCTCAGGACAAGCAGCCATTGATTCTTAGCACGCTGTCTCTTCTGCTTGTCATTACTCAGTATATCCTTGAACATGCAGCTGCAAACACAATCATTCAAATAGGATTATCAGAATTACTTTCAAATGCTATTTCAAATGTTCTGTTACCTGAGCGTGTCTGGGCTAGAGTCAGTTTACTGAAGTCAACTAATGTTGAGCCCAAAGCAAGCTGCTTGAAATCTACTGAGCACTAATTTATCAACCTTCCTCCGCACTACACAAACTTGGTTTTCAAACACTACACTGTAAGTCTGGCTGTATCAGATAACGTTAAGAGCCAAACACCATGTGAATGAATGTGAAAAGTAATAAGCATCGCATAGTGAGGTTTTGAAATATCCTATTTTTCTCATGAAATCACGTCAAGCTCATCAAATTGTCTTTCTGCTGCAACTCTATGAACATTGGCACCACATGTCAGCACTGGTGTCCTCACACTATGAACACATGAACGCTCTGTAAATCAGGTGAAAATGTCATGTTAACATGAAAAGAGAATTAAGAGCAGTTATACCTGTACATGACTTGTTCATGTCCATGTATCAGCCATATTTCCTAGCGACTTTACAATACCGGTACATGATTACCAGTGGTCTGTCCAAGGCCACACACTTGCTGGTGAATGTTTGCAATGCACCTACACAGGGTGTACAATTACACAGACCAGACACAACCTGACAGCCATGAGACAGCAGTGATTGGGCCTGATCACGGGGCAATTGCTCACAACACTATCTGCTGTACATGGTATGATTTGCTTGGCCATACCCTGAATGTGCTACTCACTATACTCAGTCTCACCGGCCTACGTGATGTTGATGAGATCAAACTTGTCTGCACTCAGACCAGTGTATTAGCCTTGTAAGTTATCAAGGAATCAGATCATTCCCATCAACAAAATTCAAGAAAAGAGAAATTCCTTTTACAGACTCTGAAATTTCTTTTAACACTGCATGACTCCAAGAAAATTGTTTTAAAGAATTGCATGCATTTTTTCAGAATTTCAAATTGTACATCATCATCATCTTCTGTAGAATGAGTTGATACTGGGGAGAGGAACTGGATAAAGCCGGTGCATAAATTGTTGCAGCCAATCACAGACCTTTGACAGGAAGAAAATTGGATCAGATTATAACAATATTTGCATGGTAGATGTAACATGATGTTTGCGTCAAGGATAATGTAATTCAATGAGGGTTTGCCCTGCTCGACGTGATAAACACTGAGTGCCCAGTGCTTCGCCCAATGCCTAATGAAAGAAATCAGGCAGCTTGGGCGGGATTCCAACCCGCAACTCCTGCTTTCTAGTGCAGATGTTATTCAAATCCGCCACATGACCTGCTCGGTGGTCACGTGGTTAGATGTTTGCACTAGAAACAATCACAATCTTTCCTTAGCTTCAGAATTCAAAGATATACACTTTTTCATATTCTGTAGTTTAATCTGCTGCATGATGTTCTGAATTTGAGGCTCTACACTAACCTGATCTTCTGTAGCTTGTAGCAAGCAGGCACATTGTTCTCATCCAATTGATACCAGTTCCTGAGCAGGGCCAAGTCATTGTCATAATCCTTCTCTGTCTGCTTATCCATCTCACCATCGCTCTCAAACACATCTATGAAGTCATCCCTGTGGTGCAAAAAAAATACACTAGTTATTCTTCATCTATTCTTGATGATCTATAGGTTTTTTCAATGAAGGTTTGTGCCACTGTGTATAATTAACACTGCACACTCAGTACTTTGCCCAATTCCCTGCTGAAAACATACAGGCTGTTCGTACAAGATTCATATTAGTGACTCCTACTTTCTAGTGCAGTCATCTTTAATAACCACTAGACCACCTGGCTGGTGAAGGTTGTGTGGTGGATGTTTTTCCTGAACATTTACATGTAGTTACATGAAATCTCCATTGATAGTGCAAACTTTGCTACATGTATGCTTAGTATCTAAATGATGCATCACACCACTGGCACTAATCTAGTACACGTTATTTATAGTGGTAGGGTCACTGTGTGCAATGAAACCTCTCTAGAAACTACATAAATTGACTTATGAGTGCTCCGATATTTGAAGGAAAAAAACATATTTCACATTATGGATAAAAATCAGCCAGAATTAAAGCATACTATAAGACAAGTTTGGAGTGAGTTTCATTCTCAGTCATTCAATGCAGCAAAAATAGAGCACCTCACTACATCCATGATTTGCAGCATCAAATATTGGCTAGGATCAATTGTTTGCCAAATGCAGTCATGCAAACTTTTATCATAGTTATCAAAAAGAGGATCAAAATATGTTACTCATTCTTGGGACATATAAACTGAAATCATATAAAACAATTAATGAACTAGAGGTTATTTTCACAATGAGAAATATCAGACAATTTCACATTTGAAAGGAATAAGGATTAGCTAATAGCTATACCTAGACCTTATAAGGAAAAGAGAAATTGGAAGAATGGTTATACATGTGCAGCTTCTTTGCCATGGAATCAAAAGGATGTTGCATCTCTTTGTCACATCTCAAAACCACATTAGCTTTTCAACTTTATAGTACCAAAGATTTTCATCCAAGCAAATTAAAAACAATATTATTAACGAAACCCCAAAGCAACACAAATCACTTTACACTTAGTGCAACATTGAGCACCATGCAATCCATGAAAGTTTTGCCATGATAGTACACATACGGATATTTTATTTTACCTGTAACATGAAGCCATCTGAATTTGAAGTTATATAAGCTTTGTCAAAAACAAAATTGTTTCCAATTTTAAAGATTCTAGTCAATATCATGAATACATGAAAAAACATGTACAAAGGAAGCATTCTCATAGTATCATACACTGTATCAGAACTTTAGATTTGATGTGTACTTACATTTCTATTAAAATCAGGAGAAAAGATAGTCAACTTTATGTTAGGATATCAAGGAGGGAGAGCATGTAGGTGAGTATAGGGAGTGAAATGGTGGATATGGGAAAAGGCAGTGAATGTTAAGCAAGCATGGATGAGGTTATACTTTATGGAGCACCTTATCCCCAGATTATTAGGAAGCACTTGATATTTATACTTTTTTCTTGCTCCCAGACAAAGTCCCATCAATAAAATGAGCTCTTTATAGCAGCAGGTACTGACATCCCGACACTAAACAGGGAAACCAAATGACTAAGCATGCTGTCAAGTATCATGGCTCCCTGGTTTTAGGAAAGGTTAATGCAGAGGATTAAGCTGACTTGAAATTAAAACTTGACTCAAAGTTGATTTTGAAAGTTGACTTTAGGCTCATACCAGTATTTGAAATTCTTAATAAAAAAAAAGGTCACTGCATGCTCATTATACCTTTTTGACCGATGTTTCATCTTTAATATCTTTCTACTTGCTATAAATACCCCCAAACCAGATCTATGATGAAATTCTTGCTGAATATCAATTTGATGATATACAGCAAGTTCCAGATCTATTTTTTATAAGACATTTACTTGCACTCTGCAAACTATGAAGGCCAGTAATTGATGGCTTCAGTTTTTCCTTGCAAATCAGAAATTAGGCAAAGGTTTTCTCAAGCCAGGCGCCTGATAACCAAGCAGCTTTAACCTACACAAATCCATATCAGTCCAAAGAATGGAAATAATTGTGTACTATGATTGAACTCACTGGTAATTCAACGACACCTTCAAGTTCATTTAATAAGACAAAACTGAGGAAAAATTGAAGTCTTTGAGGAAGATTTGGCATTCTTGGCCAAATTTGACCCTGCCAACATATCTGATCTAGTTTTCCCTACAGGATTACCTCAATGTAATAGGATTGAGTGATGACAGCAGTGTTTCCATGCTGAGTATTGGTTGAAAGCTTGTGCAAAATAATTGACTGATACTGGAATGTGCAATGCATGCCCATGTATATTACAGGGTGAACCTAAGTCTAAATACTAACATACTAATTACTAACCAGTGAAAATTGTGATTTTAAGACACTATACGTCTACAGATTCCTTCATGCAATGTATGAAAAGAATACACAGATTTCTTAAGTCTAAATTTAGCTACAATAATAGAACAACTCAGTGTCGATCTAAGAAAATACAAAGAGAGCAGTATATTTGTTTTGCCACAAATTTTGCAATTAACATGTTGCTAGTATTATAGTTTATAGCCATATTTCCTGTTACCATTATTTTAAGAATTAATTGATTTAATATAAGTCAGGTAATTAGTGAAGTCCCGGTAAACCCAATCAAATCATCATCATTTACCGTCTCTGCACAAGGTCGGCGGCTTTTACTGCATTAACCATGAGGGTACCTTTGTCTCGGAAGTAACCTGGTGAACTATTTGCATCCAAATAGCAAGTCAAGTAAAGATCAAAAACACACATCTTGTTAGCGTACAAAAATACCAAACATCCCTTCCCCCATGAAAAGAATACAACACCCCCCCCCCACCAATAAAAACCCAGAGGGGATAAAGCGCATGTAGGAATATTAGTGTGATGATTGGAAGTCTGTTAATAACACGATACACTGTGCATGCCACTGACATATGACACACTGATTAAATGCCAACCTGTGTTATTGAATAAGGGAGGTACACGTGTATGTATTGTATTTACAATTGTGTGGTTGCCTATCATATCAACCATGGTTCAAACTCACTTACACTTAAATGTGAAAGAAACTCACCAAACCGGAGGTCGTCTGACCTCAGACACTTTTCTAGACTTTGTCTGCTGCTGGTGCTGATGTGGCTGCTGCTGCTGATGTGGCTGCTGCTGATGTGGCTGCTGCTGCTGATGTGACTGCTGGTGCTGATGTGACTGCTGGTGCTCAGCCTCCTCTAGGGTGGTAGACAGGCTGGTCTTAGGGACCAGCTCATTCCCCCCAGTTTTCATCTCTGTCACAGTGGTCAGACTACTCCAGCGCCTGTCCTTTGTCTCCTGCCCATCACTGAATGCAGTGCACAAAATCAAGTCAGTCATGTGAGTTTCTTCTCCCTACACAGTGTGTGTGTTTCTCAATGAAGACTAGATACAGAGGCTTGCTGGTTGATACTGGTTGCCCCATTACGCATACATGGCACTGTGTTGGGTTATGGTAGAATCAATCCCATTCATCTCTCCCATGAGAACTGACACTTATGAGAACAGTCACTATACAAAGCACTTTGCCAACACTCTGGGGAAATTGAAGTCTGAAATTCAGGCCAGCATACTAGAGAACCAACCTCGTAGAGGACTCTGCTTGAGACACTCTTGACATGCGTCTGATGAGCAGGCTTTGCTCTTTAGCAGTCTGGATTGAGGTCATCAGCCCTTCAAACTCACTGATGGACATGCTGGCTGGGACTTGCTCAAAGCCATACTTGTGACCAAGGATGGACTGGAAAAGAAATCATACATGCCTTGCTTCAATCAGAGTTTTAGATTTGGGTACTTGGTCTGTAATGTTAATTTAAATTGATCATCATCTGCCCCAAAAAATGTGAACAATCTCCAGTGAGTTCCCCGTTTATGAGGATTCACACAGAAAACCTTACTGTCTGCAACATATAGCCACACTGTCTGTAACAGTAACCTCCCTATAACAGATGCTATCCATCAACCATGAGCCTAGGTGTGTGATGGCCCCTTTGCTGGGAGAAATTTTAGCTGGACATTCCAAGACAATGGATGAATAAACGTGCAAGTCTGTATCACAGGTATAATCTAATGTGTGCTTACCACAAAGTTTGGGCCCATGGATACTCGTTGGCATTCTTTTAGCTCAGACAGGCAGTGCTGTGCATAGGAGTGGTCATCACTGGTCACATCTCGGATGCCCCAGTGAGGGTCACACACCTGCAACTCAAAGCCCCTTTCTTTACAATAGTAACGCAGCCTTGGATACACCTTGGACACAAGCATTGTTCGTTCTGCTTCAAAATCTGTAATTGAATTTTGAACAGAAAGGTTAGTCAGGACATTTTATTGGTAATTCGCATGTTTAGAATTTTGAAGCCTGCAAATATAAATGATCATTCATCAATTGAAACATTCTTAAAAAGAATGAAAAATACAAACCTGAAAAAGTTGATGAGATGAAAATCCGGATGACTTTCCTGTCAACTGGATACTTTACATGAAAATGTCCATTTATCAAAAGGCTGACACACTCCTCCTTTTCACATTGCACTGTCTCTATGTCTCGAACTATTGGAAACTGGCTGGGTACAGGACTGATTTCATCACGCAAATGGACACATCCATCTGCTTCATCACTGAGTGATGGGGATTCAGAGGCCTCATCACTGGTCATTAAACTCATTGATTCCTCCACTTCAACTGGTTCTTTTCCTTTGCAGTCCATATTGGCTTTGTAGTCAGAGGTCATCTCAAACACCTTTGTTTCCTTACTGATAGCCGGGAGTCGAATGTCTTCCTCCCAGGATGTTGCAGACTGAGCTCTCTGGACATTACTGGAGACTGCTTTGATTTGGGGCAAGATTGGCACCCCTTGGCATTCCTCAGAAAAGCTTTCATGACTATCCCCACTTCCAGCAGACCTGTGAGACTTGACACTCAAGGAAGGAGAACCACTCCTCAATGTCTTCTGGGTGGAGTCCACAGCCTTTGGGACCATGGTCTTTGTGGCATCGCTAAATGCTGGGATGGACTCCCCAGGTTTGCTCAAGGTTTCTGTTAAGATTTGGCTGGTGTCAGTCAGTGGTGGCATCTTACTGTCAGAGGCATCAGAGGTTGGCACCTCAGAACCTCTTAGCTCAGTGCTCTTGATGTTTCCAATCACAACCTGTGGCAGTATCGGCTGTACAATTGCTTGCTGGGTTGGAGGTAAACGTTTTCCTTCATCACTCCCATCATCTGAACTGTGACCATCTGCATCCATCTGGCTGTAGCCGCTTAATCGTCCTCCATGATCAGTGTACCTTGAGAACATATTGTGCCTTCCAATGTCCTGTTTGTTAGATAAAACAAAACTAATTTGTTTCCCTTCCAGTCAAAGCAGTTTAAACCAACTAAGTCTGTAAAGGCAAACGGACTGGGACCTTTTCTAAGATATGGAAAATGTTTTTGTTCATAACTGGGCATGCTGAGAAGTTGACAAGTATGGTGTCACCATGGTTAAAGTAAATGACCATGTCCAATGGCCATCTTCAAATAAATTGGCTATAGCTTATGCAAATCTGTATTGAAGCCACTACTTAGAGGTTTTACATTGAAGCCACTTCATGGTTGTGTTGTTTGTTTTGGGGTTTTTTTGGGGGGGTTGGCAATGAATTCTTTAATCAAGTCCCAAATGCCTGTATAAATGAGATGAAGTATATTAAGGCACAATGATTGGTTGTTGCAGTAAGTTTCAGGGGTTGTAAAGGGTTTTAGGAAGTTATCTTTGTCCTTCTTTGACCTAGGAAAGGTTCTTACCGTCTTGCGGGGCATGTAGAGCTGCTTATCAACTGTTGCCGAGTCCTCATCACTGTCAGACAAATCATCGGACCCCACACCTTGAAGGAGGCGCTGTCTTAGCTGCCTCTGTAAACATTCAAGGGGTGAACACACTTTGATACAGTGGACAGCTTCAATTCATATTCACAGCCCAAAAGGCTATCGATCACTGCATGAAACTAAATGTGATGATGCATGACATGTATTTCATATCCATGCCATGACCCTAGACTCCAGTGTCAACTCAAGAAATGTTGAAGTATACTGATGTGGGTGCATCTTATCTGGAACAGTTTTAAGGTTTTAACATAAAGCAGCCCTGGGAGACTTAGCAATAGCTGCATAGCATATCTGGACAAGATATTCATTGCATTGCAAGTGTTTACAGAATGGCATCAAAGATCAGCTGAGACAAACCATGAGAACTGAAGTTCCAGAATGGGGAGGTGGGGAGTAAAACATAAAGACAAACGAAAAATAAATTAAAAATGAATGAAAGCGTGGTTTAAGATCCTTTGAAATGGATGGATCAGGGTTTAGCTTCTGTTTTATCCTATGTGGTCCTACAGTTGACAGGATGTATGTAATGAAATCTGGGATGGCATTTCATGACTAGGGGTATAAAGGCTGCAGCTTATACAAGCTCACTTACCCTGAGGTATGATACAATAACTCGGCTGTTGCTGGCACTAATCCTTCTCTCTGTCCCACTCCGTAGCTCTCCAAACTACACAGAATTCAAAATCAGTCATTAATAATAGTTTTTTCCTATCAGTGATGGTGTACATACTAATTTGTCAGTGTAGGATCACTTATGTAAATGTAACTTCATCTAACTTCCCAGAGAAAAATAGGAATTTTATTTAGCATTTGACAGGAACAGCAGTTCTAGAGTTTCTTAGAGTTAGATACACATGTATTGAGTGATGGGGAAAGATTCAATTTGATTGTTCTACAACATGAGGTTTATTTATGTAAAGGCACACATCCCAACTGTAATGCTTTGTATATATGTGACCCAGCACATCAAAATGAGAAATAACCCCCACTTTTGTGATTTTGAGATTTTCTAATGATGTGAAAGAGTGTACCATTAACTTTCAAATGATAAAAAAAATATAAAAAATTGATTTTTAATCGAATTGAGAAGATACTTTGACTTTAGGCGTTGTTTACTCGAAAAGGGTTTTGGTGGGGTATTCCTCATGTCGCTGTGCCGGGTCACATGTGTGATATTGTGTAAAACTAACATGTTATGTGTATGCACATACATGTACAGTACTCAAGTATGTTGCACTGTACACAAATTAATGTATGCTGCATGCATTGTTTTAATATGGGTTTCCATTTACATTCTGTTTTCAACTAAAAGCCATTGTCAATAAACTATGATTTAGCCTCTTTTATAATAATAATAATATCATCTTGGATTGCCAAAGTCTGGACCAAATCAAATTGAACAACCAAGTCATGAACAACCAAGCTGTACTCACTGAAGCCAACAGATGGTTGCCAATGGTTAGATACTTACCCCTTCTTGCCCTGGGGAGAAGGAGGCAGAGAGGAATTTGGGTCGTCCATTGGGTCCTGTCCGTGTTGTCTGAGACATTGCATGCAGTGAAGTCTTCTTCTCCTTCTGAATGCCCACAACGTAAGGACAAAAGGTAGGATTCAATCCATGCTTATCACACTTTCTGTTAAAGGTCAATGGTTGTCATGATATGTGAGCACTGCTGCAATACTGTGCTCCCTCTTGCCATATGTCATCCTAGCCATGGATCTGTAGTGCTTGTGTTCATTGATGGGTTTAACAAGGGAAGTCAAGTTACATTGATTGATAAGGCTAGAGTACACACAAATGTGTACTGCTTCCTGAATAAAATGACCAAATAATTCGATCTTAGATAGGTACTTTGAGAAAGGTGTTGCTAGGATCAAAACATCAGGCCCTCTTAATTGTTTTGATATGCAAGGCTTTGTAAAATGATATCTAAATCCTGTAAATATAATATATTATATTTTTTTTATTTTTTTTTTGGAGTTGACTCAAACTAGGACTTGTACTTGTAGTGAATTTTGCCGATCAAATGTATAAACCATTTTATTTATTTCCCAGTCCCTGGTTTCACATTCCACTCCCCACATTCTGAAAGATGTTGATCTGATCGAATGCCTGACCTTTATCAGAAGTGCAAACTCAGTCTTATCCCCACCCTTCTATTCCCTCTCCAACAATTATTATCTAAAACAAGGTCTATGTACTAGTCACACAAACAATATAATTAACCAGCTGTACAAGCATACATGTACATTAATGATCTACTCTACCAGTGCTACAAGCAAGTATATTTACAGTACATGCACATGTTCTGCAATCTGCACATGTATGCAAGGCGCATGTCAATAACAATGATGTTTATAGTGACATGCGGGTGTTTCCAGTACACAAGATGGGAGAGTGCAATGTTACATTATACATTATTTGACAAACTATCACTGCTCGCTATAGCTACATAGTAACTTTAGCCACCACTTGTACATAATTATACGTGCTCCTCTTAACAATTATGATATTTTGATTGACGTACAATGATCAAAATATTGAAGATATTTTTAAAATGTATAGGCTCTCACTTCAAATGCTACAATTACTGTAGCTAGTTGCTTGGCAGCCAGCTATGGAAGCAGATTCTGTTTTCTTTGCCATTTTGGTGGGGTTGTATTTTTTATCTGGTTGATCAGTCTTCTTCTGTGACGTTTAAAAAAACTCCACAATCCTCTTTCTCACTGCTTCTTCAGTTATGACCTTTCCCAATGTCACTCAAGAGACACATTTCCTCCTTCGTGGTACTTTCTCTAACTGCCCTTTTATTTATTTTCTATTTTTAAAAAGCCTATTACTAGGCCATGTTAATAAAATTATATAAGCCAGACGCCCTTTAGGAGCTTCCATAGTTTTTACCCAGAACGGACTGACTCAAGTTGCGTGATATATTTTTTTCTACGTATGTTGGGGTTTGTTATGGTACACTCAGATTTTTTTAGGACCAACACAACAATAAAGAAAACTGGAACTACGAAGCAACTCCCAATTTTGTACTTAGACCCCAAAACAGCAACTTTTTTAATCACACAAGTTTGGCCTACCGGAAGACCCTTAACTTTCCACATTTTCGGTGACGGACAAGAGCAGGAAACAAACCAGAAAATACAAAGTCTAAGATTGTTATACGGAGTTGTTTTCATCGTGCGTCGAAAACGAGTACCGTCGAAAACTGGGCCCCCACGATACAGTAGTACTACTGGGAATTTTCACGGTAACTGACGTTACACGGCACAATTTTACACACCTTTCATTGTGTGTATCTCTCTTACTACAAATGACTTGAGTTTGTTATTGATACAGTTAATAAAGTTAACCTTGGTGCATAAACTGATATTAATTTTTTCAATGAAACCGCATTTGTTACGCTTCAGCGAGCAAAAATGTGTCGGTAACTGACGTTACACGAAAAGGACATGCAATTTTAGGGTGTTCAGTAAAATTGAAATATCTCATGTCCCTGATCGGATAGAGGGATGAGTTCAATATTTAAATATACCTTTGCTACTAAGTTAAGATATGTCAAAATATTAAATGATTTTTTATTGTATTTTTGGGGCTATGATATTTATTTCATGACCATGCTGGTAACTGACATTACGTAACTGACGTTACACTTAATTTTGCCATAGAGATAACACATGGATGTCAAATGTGTGGAATCATTGCATTGTATCTTCTGTCCAGGGCTTCACATGAGAGTCTGTTTTATGTGGCAGTATATACCTGAGTTCCTAGGAACATTTCAAAAAAAAAAAAAAAAATCCTAAATTATTTTTCTTTGCTTTGAACATTTTTATTAAAACTTGTCGGTAACTGACATTACGTAACTGACATTACACATACGTTTGCTATATGGTTTTCAAAGAAATAATTTTCTTGGTACTTAAATTAAATTAAAGCTTTTCACAACTTGATGGGCAGTTAGTATTTTAGCCACACACTCAAAATCTTAAGATTGGAATCGATCGACTATTGTTCCGAATTATTATGAATTTTTGAATATTGTCCCATAGACATTGTGCATGAAATTCCCATAGACAAAGCACGGTGCATTCTAATCAGTTTTTTAGCCATATGGAAAGACCGTTCTTAACCAAACTTGGCCAAAACATTGTCCCCGAGGTCTATTAGTGCCACGCACAATGACACTAGTTAATATTACGTCACCATGTGTCACGTGGCAGCGCTTTAATGGGCAAATTAATTAATTAAATTTTCAAACTCCTTTATAAACTAATATTAACATGCGGATAAATTCACACACAACCCCTCAGCAAAGGAAAAGCCATTTGTTCTGTCTTGAACAGACAGCAATTCTAGTTTATGATTGTTATTCTCGCTTTTCCTCAACAATGTCAGTGTTCATTTCAATTTATTATCATTTTCACACTAGCATACTGACATTTGGTGTCCTGGTTGGGTTATACATGTAGGCTCTTTCAATACCGTATCCAATTTTAATTTTCTATAAACGAGAAGTGCCCATGTGCATTGACAAATGTTGGTGCTGGTAGAATTCGGCTTATTTCATTATGGGTAACTGACGTTTTATCATGGTAACTGACATTACATCTCGGTAACTGATGTTACATTTCCACTTGGTAACTGACATTACACTTACAGTACACATTCCAAATGGTCCCTTATGACTTCATAGTAAATTTATCATCTTTATTTTTGGTGTGGCAGGGAGGGGTCTTATCTAAGGAGGAAACGTACCAGGTTTCATATAATATTTATCTCTTTTCTGGGAAATGAGAACAAAAAAGTTCATGTTTTCGGTAACTGACGTTACATTCCATATTGTATACTTAATAAATATTTTTTATCAGATAATTTAATTACTGGTAGTCCGAGTAACTTGGACCCGACAAGTCACCCTTTTTTTATCGAATTTTGAAATTTTGAGTTTCGGGTGACTGTCACCCGAAACTCAAATTTTCAAAATTCGATAAAAAAAGGGTGACTTGTCGGGTCCAAGTTACTCGGACTAAATTACTGGTATTTATTTCCAAGGGATTTGATAAAGTACTATATTAATAGTAAGCTTAACCACAGGAAAAAAAATCATGATCAAATCTAGCTGTTCTTGAAAATCTGTCAAAACAAAATATGTGTCAAAATACCATTTTCAAGTTCAACACTATTTTTGTATCCATACTTTGGCGGCCATTTTGAAATCCAAAATGGCCGCCAGAGTCGAAAAAAAAATTGGTTCCTGAAACTTCAGGTCTTGATCTATTCAAAAACAAAAATCATTTGAGTTGAATATCATCAGTTTGATTTTTTTGCCTCTGTGTCCATTGGTGGTAAAAATACCCTAGTAGTAGTACTACTAGTACTACTATTATTAGTAGAGTACTATATCGTGGGAACCCCCGTTTTCGACGGTACACGTTGTCGACGCTTAGCCTTCTAACTCACATCGCACGATGAAAACAACTCCGTATAACGATCTCAGACTTCGTATCTTACAGTTTGTTTCCTGCTCTTGTCCGTCACCGAAAATGTGGAAATTTAAGGCTTTTCCAGTAGGCCAAACTCGTGTGATTCAAAAAGTTGCTCTTTTGGGGTCTATTTTCCTAGGTACAAAATTGGCAGTTGCTTCGAAGCTCCAGTTTTCTTTATTGTTGGTCCTAAAAAAGATCTGAGTGTACCATAACAAACCCCAACATCCGTAGAAAAAAAATATATCACGCAACTTGAGGCAGTCCGTCCTGGGTAAAAACTATGGAGCCTCCTATAGGGCGTCTCGCTTATATATTTTTTGAAATTTATTTTTTATTATTATTTAAAGACAAAAAGTAACATGGCCCAATAGGCTTTTTTTTTTTATGAAAAAAATAAAAGGGCAGCTAGAGAAAGTACCAAGAAGGAGGAAATGTGTCTCTGGAGTGATATTGGGGAAGGTCATAACTGAAGAAGCAGCGAGAAAGAGGATTGTGGACTTTTTTTTAAACGTCACAAAAGAAGACATCAACCAGACCAATACGTTTTAAGCATAAATTATGAATGATTTGAGGAAAGTGTTAGAAGCAGTGTGGAAAAAAACAAACAAAGATGAACACAAAAAACATACAGGGAAGAATTTTGCAGTGCCACACAGCATTTTGAGTTATTTTAAGAATTTATTTTGCGTTTAGCTGCACTGGGACACCTTACTAAACACCACTGACGAAAATAGGTGACGATGCTTACTGCGCGCAGCGCCGCGGACGTCAACAAAACCGGGTAATCTTACGGAAGTGACAGGCTTGATCAACCTTCTCTATGATTATTCTAATAGTCTGTGGTGTGGAGAAAGTGACTGGGACCTCTTTTAGTGTGAAACTTTCGTCCACATTGTTCAGTTTGAAGAAAAGTCCTTATATCGTCGAAAACCGGTTATTGGAGGATACTACTAGTACTACTACTAGTACTACTAGTACTAAAGTACTAGTACTGCACTTGAAGTACGGACCAAAGAAAACACAATTCCGTTTATCACCACGCATAATCATTGGCAGGACCTCGGGAAAATGTCCTTTACAATATGTGTAATTCCTGCTTTAACTGCATAACAATTTCAAGATACAGT
The DNA here is from genome assembly GCA_949987565.1 of Luidia sarsii. Taxonomy (NCBI): domain Eukaryota; kingdom Metazoa; phylum Echinodermata; class Asteroidea; order Paxillosida; family Luidiidae; genus Luidia; species Luidia sarsii. Next base: position 5,125,355 of record OX465122.1, read on the forward strand.
AGTTAATAGTCAAAGAATCACCTCCGCTGATCATTTTGCTTCGGCGAACACACATGTTCATTGTCACCAAATCGGCACGATTGGGTAAAAAGTTGTCTAGATATTGGTGGCGCCCTTTCAGCTGACCGGGCAAACATTATTGTGCGCCGCGATATTATTTTTTTTCGGCAACCTTCAAACTAACCACAGTCCTTCAGTTCAAATTCGAGTAGTAAACGAAATGTGGGACATCGATAAAAAAATAAAAAAAGATGCGAAATGGACAACCAAAGAGCACAAAATTACCTTTCTGTTGACATTTCGGCCGATAAATCTAGTATGTTTACGACATTGTCCTCGGTTCCGCGACGGCGGTAAGATCGAGCTATAGGCCTATAGGGCCTATAATGCCTATAATTATATCACAGGCCTAAGAACTTCTACGACTACAGCATATATGACGACCACAAAATAAGTCGACGCTATCCCTTAGTTATTTTCGGATTCATTTGGATTCATCATAGGCCTAATTATTCCCTCAACAAATGATTTACGCTCTTCCCCTGTGTCTTATGCCCGCGTCTTCCGAAACGTCAAGCGATGTCGGGTGAATAATTATATTATAATATAATAATAATAATTATACTCAAGACTTCGACCTGCAAATCTGCAGTCTCGTCTGCAACGCTTGGCGTTTAACATTCGTTCCATTACCTTTGATCCCTTATGTAAAATCTAATATACTGGGGTTTTTATCTGCAAAATCAAAGGCTTGGTTGTCGTCACTAGTTGTCATGCATCGTCCAAATCTGGATTGTCAAGGTCCTGTCAGTAGGCCCACTACTGTTATTATTCAGCCAATTATAGTGGATAATCCGAATTAAATGTGTGGCGCATGGCAGGTGCACTTAATTCGAGAAAGTTACCACAATGCTGCCTCGGCAGGAACCGTATTCATGTAGATTACAAACGGAAGTTTCCTTTTGTGCCATGATGTGACATGACTTCAAAAACACAAATACGTGTAACGCGTCATCTTTGAAGCGAAACACCAACAGAATAATCATTAGTCCTATATTATCTCATGAGAATCTTTTTTGGAAAGATTGAAGCCAAATGTTTTATGTTGGATTATACGGACGTCCATCTGTCAGCAATAATATTCAGACATAGTCGTAGTAGGCGAAATACAACAAATCAGGCAGGTTTGCCTGCGACAAATTAACCGGTCACGAAAAACCCGCACTGTGCGCTACTTACCGTTCGATAGCAATATTATCTAATTCAATTCAACGTACAATGTTCACAAAATCAATACCAAGTCATTTGGCGACTATAGTAATACAAGTTGGTCAGCAAGGAGACTTACGAGCCTCCGTATAAATTCAACAATATTAATTTATTATTGTCCCGAGTTCAAAACACTTCGGGAAATTACAGCATCGAGGATACGTGCAGGACCACAATAACATCAAACGTGTGTTCTTCCTAATTGTATTTGTAATTATATCATGAATTGAAGGCTTCGTCAAATCCCATCAAACAATGACAACCGAAGTTGCGATACCACGGATTGGTGACATTGATTTCGTTGAACTTGAAGATTTCACTTAGAAATAATTTAAAACAAAGAAAAGAATAATACTTTCCTTGCCGTCCTTGTGCTAACTTAAGCATTACGTTAGGTGCACGTATGCATATACCCCATGCATGGTGGCGATAATATTTTGCTATTAATTATTAGCTTTATTCATTTTTAGGCCTATAGAGTATAGGCCTACATGAAGGCCTATACTACGTGTCACTTTTCTATAGAGAAAAAAGAGAAATATCAGGTATGTCGAGTGTAATGTCGAGCGTGTCATCTGGCGAGTAAACTTTTACTTATCAATAATTATACGTTGTAAATCATTGTTGCCTGTGCATGATTTAGCCAATCTGACGAAGCCTGAGAAATTGTATTATATCACACAGCGACATACAACATGTGGTCTATACGAGTTACTCGGTAGTAGGCCTATGTACGTGTATAATAATATAATTATCTTAACTTACCGTAGACGGTAACACAACGGTGACGGATAAGACAGAACGTGGACCGACGGAGAGACAGACACAAACAAGGACGAACTTTGTAATATCTGTCAATACACCATATTTACACGACCACCAGGTGCCGCAAATTGCAACGAGCTACATGAGTAACTCAGCGGTTCAACAACAAGGTACCATAGCATGATAGCACACCATTGACATTGACACAAAACGGTTGCAGTCTGTATTTTGTTCTGCAAGATATTTTCTGTTTGTACAAAAACAGAATGGGTTGACACAAACACCCCACACATACAAAGGTCGACTGAGTCAGCTCTATACCGTGTGCAGCCCTGGCCCTTTGCGCATACTGTGCAATGGAGGGTGTTTGGACCTAGTTGCCGGGACAACACGCACCGACCTGCGCTGTGATTGACAAGTTTTATGGCTTTGAACTTCAGTGTGGCAGGTATAGCATAGTTGGTATTATTATACAGAATCTCACCAGGGGTGCGATTGTATACAGTTTGAAGGGGATATGTTTTAGAATTAGTTCAGTCATCATTGATGCAGCCGGCGGCTCACACAGTGGGTATATTATTTCCATCTAAATATCAAGAGGGAACAAAATGAAAATGAAGTTGAACAAAGAAGTTCAAGTATTCCAAGTGCATGACCGCCGGTTTAGGGGTTAGGAGTTAGGGTAAACTACCTCGATTGGTTAACCGATCGCGATCAAGCTATAGCACCAAACCAAACTAACCCGTACAGCCTGCACACCTGAGTGCTGATGCACGATCACTCAACAACCATGCATGCAGAAGATTGGAAGATCACCGTGATGAAGATTGGAAGCTGTACTCATAGATATAATGCTATATGGTTGAATCCATACCAAGCAACTGCCAACACGGGCTCCTCAATTCCTTGAACTTGGAATAGAATTGCATACGCAGCTTTAATTGTCGAATTGAGCCATTATCCTCGCCGACAAAGACATTTGTAAACGAATCTGTGCACGCAGTTGGTTGAATTGAGTTGTTGACGGTTTCGGCTTACCATTGAAACACCTTGACTTCTAAGGTCTCTGGTTGCCATGCACGTTGTCAAGCCTCACTGCATGCTCAGTGTAACGTACCACGGACGGCTCCCATTTCAAAGCGAGGTTGCCTTTCACTCATGAATACAAGTGCAGAGTATACCAATAATATTTGGGCGTATTGTCAAGATGTATTAATTTGTAGAAAACACAATTAGTCAATGAAGATGAAATAACTAGGTAAACTCGTGGCCAAATAAAACCTCCACTATACGTTGGGATTGAAGTTTTTTACCGCGTCACGGATTGAGTGATCGGATATATTACGATCACGTTTAGCCTATTAATAGTTATAATGGGGAAAGCGAGTTCAAATTGCCATTGATATCCTGTCATATTTTTTTTTATATTGCAAAGAGCTCCGTGGAATTTATTTGTAATTGATAAATTTCTCCCCCAAAGTCACAAAATATTATGTGCAACCATGTTAAACAACCGTGCACAATTGAAGCAGTGCATAAGATAATTAGACCCGTGTCAGCTCAGTTTGCTCAGTTTAAAAGACCGATAATTTGTTTAATGATGGGGTTTATTCGTAATTATAGTCTACGATTTGACTTACTCCCAACGCTGCCCATCGCTTGCCAACAAGCTGGCCACGTGGTGAGAATCTATAGAACATGTTGTCTCTATTCCAATAATTATTGTTATGCAGATCAGTGCATCCAAGGAATAAGTAAAGGATGGACGTTTATACCAAGCGAAGCCTTTACAATATATCTTTACTTCTCCCTATCCCTGGAAATCGCCGTTTTTTTAAAATAAGATCTCCGAGTCCTGTGGGATACATGTCTAGCACGTTGAAAAGGTGTTTGTTTTCACAGGTGTACATAGGTCCGGTGAAGCAAGAAGCTAGTCCGGGCTCAAGATATCCTGTTCATTGTGCTCGCATTCGGCTTAGCAACTTGGACGGATTCAGTGGGACTCAGTTATCCATCTTCCGCGTGGATATTTGGTTTATAGACAAGCTGGCGGAAAGCAGGTAGCACGCATAGCCCGCGGGCGAAGACGACCCGGCCGCGGTAACATAGCAGCACTGAATACAAAAGACATGCATCGATTCCAGTCTCTAAAGAAACACAATGGACGGATATTACTACATATATCTGCATGTTCAGACATTGCAGGAGAAGACAACAATCAATTCTTACAGAATGGTGTAGATGAATTAAAAGTGACATGTCTGTATAATAATAATACAGTGGAACAGCCTTTTAACAACATGAATACTTGTTTTGGTGGTGCTTAGATTATACGTAAAGCGGGAGACTCCAAAGCACCACAAGACAGTATATAGACCTTGCTTAGATCGGAACGATATGCACAGAGATCCCGGCATGAAATGGCCCGTAAACCACCAATAATAAGCACGCAAGCTCACTGTGTATACATATAGAGACAATAACTGGTCCTCTTTGGGGCGTCTGGACGTTGGACCCAGCCCACACCTCGTACTAAATATAATGACCATGACCATGGCACCCTTGTACTTTACAGTATGCCAAACAAAAATCACACATTTTCATTGAGGTCCATTCAGAATAGCGCATGATTACCTTTAGTAAGTTCAGATTCAGTTATTTTGGTTCTGATTCAGTTCTGCTAAATTCTGCATTCAGACAGCCTGAGTATCGATCGGTTCTGAATAATGTTGAGCAGAATGCTTGGGCGAGGAAAGCTCAATCAATAGGCTATCAGTTATTAATGCCTTGCTACACAACTAACACAGGGATATGAATTATACACACCAGCAAGCTCGAAGGAGAGTGACTAAGCCTAAATCTCACCCAAGACTTCTTAAATCTTGGAATGGTTAATAATTCATCGCAAACCATCTACCCGTCAGGCCAACATAATTTACATCGATGTCAACTGCGGAATTCAGTTTTGTTTTCGTCTGAGATATGTAGCATTCTTCCGAAAAGGGATTAGGCCTATGTCGGCATTTGAAATACACGTGTCTGCATTATTTGACATGACTGAGCAATATAAAACCGATGTCTTACTTACATGAAAATGAAATATGTTTCCCTTGATCTATGGTATAGCCAAAGGAGACTTGACTATTATACCCAAATTATAGTATCATGGTATCTTCTTTTACGACTCGCATTCCGAATGGCAAAACATGCATGGATTCATATAAATGACACGGTGGAACACTCGTTGAGGCAAATTTCTTAGGCCTATATCAGAGGTCATGCAATCAGTTACCCTATAGGCCTATCCCAGATCGCGCAAAAATTCATTATGCGGTTCAACCACAAGTCAAAAACGCCACGAAAACATAACGGGTTGATAATGCACTTATCTTACGAAAACCCGGCTTCAATTGGCGACGAAGGGTCGCCTGCATATGTGCTTTGTCAACCTTTGAGTAGTGGCGACTTCTCAGCAAAGCCCTTTCAAAGCAGTTGCCCACAGACAGACAACCAGGCGACTGACAATAGGCCTCTTAACTACCAGACGACGAATGTTAGTCAGGGGAGAAAAACCACCCACACCAAGTGCAAGAATAGACCACAAGGAGCTCCGCGTGGGCCGCCTGAGTAATCCGGTATTGTCGCAGAGAGGATATCATGAGATTAATGAAGGTGGCGACTTCTTCACAAACTGCTAACACTCCTGTAAATCTGAAGGATTACTCCTGATTCCCGCACTTACAATGGAGGTAGAATTGTACGTCATATAACTCTTCTCAATGGAAGTTTGAGGGCTTGAAACGCGCGGTCCGCAGAAGACAGAACTTTTTCATAAAGGAAGGTCACTACTCACTATACCAATGCCATATATATAATTTATAATAATGTACAGCGAGCGTGAAATAGATGTGGTATCGTATTATTTTATGTGCGTATTATTTTATGTGCGTATTATTTTACTGATGCTCCTTTCAAGTTTAGACGGCCTGGAGAAATATTCAGGCCACGTTGGTCTTGTCTTTTATTTACCTCAGCATACGAATGGTTTGGCACCATTTACTCTGCATGGACCTTCATTGTCTCGATAATTATTTTTGCTTCATTCAAGGATCAAACTCAGACGCCAGTCAGGGGCCCTTGTCAAAATGATCAAAGAGCTTCGCTGCGGTTTCTCAAAATCAGACGCCGAGTACTCTTCATCTATATCGCTGGCCCCTGTGTGGTTCATATAAGTGGCTCCTGAACGCCCCAGCGCAGCACTCCAGGCACGAGTGAAGTGAGAGCTTAGCAGTCGGAAAGTCGATATGCAGCACAACGGTGAGAATGCGCGGTAAACAAAGTAGCGACAACAGGAATGTTCCCCAAATGAAACAAACAAAAACTGCCACACGTCCGCCAAGTGCCTACTTGAAAATTCAACTTCTTCGCCCAAACTCTCCACGTTTCGATCGATCATGCAGCATGATGTTTCACATTCAAGATTACTTTACATGTATAGGCCTACATATGTACTGTACTTCGAAAAGATTTAACCTCGAAAAGCTAGGATTGAATAGTCAGGGCCTCTCAATTGATTTTATAATCAAACGAATACACACATTCCGGCGCTTAATAATGCCTGTTCATTTCTGCGATTTTTTTTTTTAAGTTTAATATTTTTCTAAGGTTATAATACCGTGACTCATGAACGCACAATCGCAGGAGTTAAACTCCAATCAAAATCATGTGGGTTTTACAGGGTCCGATGCTCCAAAAAGATTGCTCAAGAATAATTATAGGCTACAGTCAAAAAGTTGGTTTGGGCCCTATCATTTGATTCTTGGAACCAGAAAGCAATTAGTAATCTGCATATGTACAGTTTACAGTTGTAAACAAAGTTGCGTGGGAGTTGTAAACTTAATAGTATTCAAATGACATACCACCGCCTAAACCTCATACCGTACACAATGTCGGACAAGTTATTTTCCAGGAAAAGAAGCAAGCAGAATGACATCATTATAAAACATTCCACCAGAAACTCGCGTTATCTCATATACAGCTATACACTTTTCCCTCTTATAAGTTATAGTTATACAGCGCTCCACGGCACGGCTTTGTCAATCAATAAATCTTTATGCGATCGAATTCGGCATCGCCCACGTGTAATGTGCGCTAAACTTCTTATCTATCCTCATATGCAAATAGGCTCATGCCGTGAAAATAATCTGTGAGAATAAAAAGGACTAGGTTTAGGGACCCGGATCTTCTTGAACATCCTGCAGAACCTATATGGCGAGTACATGCCCTGAATTCATTGGTTATAATGCCATAACAATGTGCAAAACAATCAGTTTGCCGTCTGCTGTTTCGAATCTGAACCCTCAATGATACACACGTTTTTGCAAACTGCAAATGACCTAGAATGTTCAAATTATTTTATTCAAAAGGTAGCTTCGTCAGACAGATGGAACTAAACACAAATTCCACCCAAACGCACGAATTCAAAGAAAAGGGGAGAAAGAGCTTTGTAAAATAACCAATACTCTGCACAGTATTATGAGGAACATTTGTATAATTGTTACCCATATCATAACAGATTCCTGGGTTTTGTCCCAACTTGTTCCTACCTTGATTTCGATGTGAGATCTAGGAGGCGAGGCCAAGGAAGTACGTCGCGGGTTGAATTCCACGGCACTGGCCGATGCGAAGCTCCTGCGGCCCGCCTGAGTTCGGCTGCCTGCCACGGCAGGTTCGTGTCGCTCCGGACTGGTCATCGTGCCCGTCTGAGTGAGCCACCGTCGCTGTGATAATTCGCGATACAAGTTACAACCCAGTCCGCGTCGGCCACCGTACTAAAAGCAACAGAAGCAATCCACAGGTCCTGTAGCTGGTCAATTACTTCACTTGACCTCTACTGGTAATTTGGAAAGGCATGGCTGTCCTCACTGTTTCGAATCCATGGCGTTTATCAAAGTCGAGATCAAGGTGAGTTTCGGTTGACTTCCCGCATTGGACGATGACCACCAGTAGTTCATTGGTCACTTTCCAAATGAAAAAGTGGACATAACAAATTCAAAAGTCTGGGGGATCACAGGCGGTTGTCACGATGCGGAGAAATTTCACTGGTTAATTGCCATGGTTACATGTGAAGAAGTGCATGTACCATCGTCTCGCTGCAGTGTGGCTGCCACCTGTACGCACATCGACATCAGGTTGCCAACGTGACCCTGGGCAGTATTATCCAGAGACAACTGCATGTGCGGCGGGTGGAGTTCTGAATCCTGATCGAGTGATGTATACCGCGGTTTACCGAGTGCTGGCAGGCGGTAAAATAGATTCGGCCCACCAAACCGACTCCCTCACAAAGTACATGTAAACAACATTATCTGCCGTGTTAAGTCTCGTTCGATCCACCCACTGACCGAGATTCTCAAACGATGAACTTAAGCCTTTTGATAAGAGGATCAGAATGGAAAAGATAACCGCTAACTGATTTAGGTTCGTGGGTTGATAACTTCCGAGAGCTGTGGATTTTCGTTGTTAGGGGCCGTGTGTTCTGTGGGTGTGAGCATTGGTGAGAATCGTAGGATGTGTAAAAGGTGTGCTTTATGCCAGGAATGCCAGCCCATCACAGACAGAGACAAGCACCATTCATGCTTTTGTCACTTCACGCATGGACGCCCCATTCAGCCATACACCCTTTTGTGCCGCCAACAACCATGCACCAATGTGGCCTATCCAACAGGCTTGATCCTAGACTGCGCCAATCATAACCTCCTGTTATCCCTGTTTAGGCATCTGACTATTTTTCTCTCCAGAAGGAAGCGCCGCTGGCGTTGTTTGTTGTCGTGGTTACATCCGGCCGCTTGCTCGTAAATGACCACCATCCACGCGGCTGTCAGATCACAGCGATAATAATCGCGCCAGCATGACCCCTTAGTCAGCTTGTTATCGCCAACTAATAACTTAGCCACACTCACATGTAACCGATACAGGCTGTTATCTGCACAGTTTGTTTTAGAGCACAGTAATGTTCGAAGTTTGATCAAAGTCATGGAGTATCATCAATGCCAGACCGCTGAAAATACTCTTTACATTCCCGTTTTAGCTATTCAATTCATATTCACGTTTCTAAGGACCTGAGAAATTCGATATGGTCATTATTTTAAATTTCTTAATTTGGATAAGACAATTTCAACAACATGGATTCAATAAATTATTTTTTTACATATACGAAAGCGAAACTTTTCAAACAATGGAGAAATCGTGAATAAAAGAGAAGAAAATCATTTACACAAATATAATACACATTTGTTGCATGATTTCTTTGGCGTTGTTGTTATGCCTACTGGTATTTATTTATTGACGTTCACAGAAGTACAATGCATGACACTATAATTCTTTGCTTAGACAATGAGACCGGTAATCATCCGGGAGCCTGAATCTTTGCCCATTGACGCCAAAGAACCACAATGACAAAATGCGACCAACACAAGTTCGTAAACACGCCGGGTAAAAGTCTTTGCAACCTGTGTGAGGGCGCCCTCCTCATATGTGTAAAATGTTGCGTCCAATGGCAAATGGGAGTTCTTTCTCATGCTGCATGACAGCATTATATGAGTACAGTAGTGTGGTCGGGGAGTATCCCCTTAATACAAAATCAGTCAGATTCCTGAAAATGAGTTTCGATTATCGAGCGCAGCATCAGGCCCATCAAACTGTCTGTAGTTGTACATTGGCTATGACAAACAAATGGCAAGCAAAGTTTGCCAGGCTGCCCCATCTAGCGGCTCAAGTTGTGGACCTGCCCGCGGTGAGCTCTGGTAAATGACCCGTCAAGCGAACAACAACCAGAGACAGCAGCAACAAAAGCAGTCCAATATGCAAGGAGAATATAATCGAGCACAATCTACAGTAATTATAAAAAAGCGAATATCAAAACTTAAGGAGGGCCCGACGTTTCGATCCCAGCACGACTTTATTTCTGCCTTTGAGAAATGATTGATTTTCGAATATTCTATAAACTATAACAATGGATTCGGACACAGCATAATTATAGTTATCTGCCTCTCGAAGCAGTTACCTCAGCTATAAACTCTGTGTGCGCCAACCTTTCTGTTGAGATTTTCATTTTGCCAATTAAGCAGTGGCGAAAAATGCTGTTCGAGATGTCATTGTCTCGCTAAGCTGAAATCCCACAATTCTTGCTGACGCGGATAAATTAAATATCCTCGGGTGAAATTTACATTGAAAGAATTTGCCCAAAAGACAGTTCATATCCATAAATTATAGTGAAATGACTGATGCTTATTTGATTTGAAACCTTTTATATCGAGTGAGGCAAAAGTCTCACGAATCATAGAATGTCTCCAAAATGCGTTACAATTACGAGCAATACACTTGATATTACACGATTGGGCTTTTTATAGTTTCATAATATGGCAAGGTTTTTAACAGCAAAAACATTTCGGTTAGCTAAATGTACACGCGCGAACGCCCTCTTAGCAGAATTACTATTATTAGCCTAACGACTATGAAACATTTCAGTCGCTTCTTCCATCCCCTACAATGGTTGGATGGATTTTGCCTTTTTTTTTGGGGGGGGACTTAATTTGTCAGAGCACACATGGGAAAACCACGGCACCATTTAGCGTGATGCTGGAGATCCCTCCTTTCGGTCAAGGCTGGACAATGCTCTCTTTTTTTTTAGTTTCCTAGTGTCCTAGTATATTATACACTACATGTACCTTAGTATACATGATATAATCATATTTTAAGGTTTAATAAGCCTCAAAAACAGAGTATAATTAGATTTGTTTCAGTTCTCAAATCAGAAAAAAATTACTAGGAAGCATTTTTATCATTTGTGAGATTTTATTTTTTATACAAAAAATATCAATAACAAAAAAAACCATTTAAAATGACATTTTATTTGTATTTGATGTCATCCAATATCGCTGAGGTAGTTTTCTTTAGTTTGTCCCCTTTATATACTTTCCCTCCACTCTGCATTGACAAGACAGCAGAGAGAACCTCTCTTTCATTCTTGTGCTTCCTTTTCAACCTGTCCAATAGTGATACAGGACTGTTCTCTTGTACGTGAGAAATGTGAGCCAGTGGCTTGAGTGAGGATTGACACTGGCTGGTATTGGGGCTTAAATCTTCATTGTGTGAGACTTTATTTTTACCTTTACAGGCTAAACTGAGATTTGGTTGGTTTTCCTTGCATTCACAAGTCCTACCAGGACTGTTCCAGGAACTCCCTTCTCTGGGATTTACCAGAACTTTACCTGAATGATGATTTGTGTTTTTTGATGTTTTGGAATGGTTTTCAAAAGCCTGACTTTTGTTTGATGATTTTGAAGAACCTGATTGTGCACCTTTCCTATGAAATGGCTTGATGATAGGGGTGTCTACACTGATGGAGGAAGGTGCTAGAGTTTTGCACAATGGGCTTGATGAGGAAGCATCCCTGCTACTGATCTCAAAAGGAGTTGCACTGATGTTGGAACCTTCTTCATTCTCATCAAGTGTACAGCCTCCATCCACTTTACATGCAGGGGACACCGTTAGAGGTGAACTATTTTTATTTTTGTGGTCATCTCCAGAATCTTGCCATAAATCTTTACCCCTCTGTGATATTGTTTCAGAACATTTGTCATGAGGTGGTTTTTGTATATCTATGGGAGTTTCATCAACTACCATGGACTTTTGGGGGTTAACCCCATTTTTATTGGTGCTCAAATCATCCAAGAGGCCGAATGTCTCATCTCCATTCAGAATGTCTGTCAACTCAAACTTCAAGCTAAAGTTCAGATGATGCTTCATGCCAGAGGTTAAAACGGATGGTAGCAATTCTGGTGACACATATTTGGGCATTTCTGTAGATGCTTGCTCATAATGCATGGAATCAAAGCCGTAGCTGTCATTTGCAAGAGGTTCCTCAGGTGTACCAAGGAAGTCTGTTTGCACTTTAAACTTGGAAGTTCCTTCCACACCTCTACACAAAGTACGTGGCTGAGGTTGGTCTTCTTCAAGACTGTTATTTGGAAGCAGGCTTTCATCATCCAAGAGCAGTTTTGTCAGCTCAAAACCAAGGCTGAAGTTTGCATTGTAAGAGCAGCTAGTAGAGACTGATGGGGAAGCCCCCAGTGGAGGGGGTGCTACGCTGGCCTTATCTGGATCTGCCAGGAAACCTGACAAAGTTTCTACCATGAGCTGAGGATGCTCAACTCCTGGCAGTGCTTTATCAATATGAATTGTTCTCTTATCATTAGTCTTAGGCAATACCTGTGATTGTAGTTGTCCAGATAACTTTGACTCCTTTACTGGTGTATCCTCAGTAAAATCTGACATGACAGTGGAAGAGAAATCTTGCAAATCTGCGTCTTGGGCTTTCTTAAGAAGAAAGCGGTCGACCATCGATGATAGGTTGACTTGGTGATAAAGTGGGGATGAACTATCAGCCAGCAGCATAGAGTCCATATTCAGGCTATCTCTGAAGTCTAGTTCCTTGCCATGGCATTGCTCAGAGGGAGATGATGGATCTGATGATGAAGTGATATCAATCTCCTCTTCTTCTTCTTCTGATGAGGATGACAGTGAAGCAGGTACATCCACCGTTCTTTTCTTCCCTAGAACCTTCTTCAGTCGGAGCCGTTCACTAAGAGGAAGTGGTTCTTCTTTAGGATCTTCCTCAGGCAAACAGATTGGCACTTTGGTCACAGTCATATTCCGTCTCAAAGGAATTGTGCTGACATTTTGATTTAAGTCAGTAGGAACTATTTGGCTGTCTGGAGTTAGGTTGTGATGTGAGTCTAACAAAGCACAAAGAATTCCACCAGAGTCATCACTTATAGTTTGCTTCTTTAAGCACTTAATACCTGTGCAAGTTTTGGAGGTGTTCCTGAGTTTCACCATTTCACCAGGATGAAGCCCTTCATCTAACTTGATTCTAGCCCTAGAGGATGCTCCTCTAACATCAGATGGCAAAGAATTATTGTCTGAAGAACTGTTTTTGCATAATTCATTGCATTCTTTGTGAGGTTCCTGCATGGAAGCATATCCCGATGGTTGGAAGCCATCTATCAAAATTGAATTCATTGAATCATCCTCCAACACAAATCTCTTGTTGATGTCTAGTTTTGAAGGGCTTCGCCGTGGTGTTAGGGTGAGATGTGCAATTGCAGAAGCCAAGGAATCAAGCCCACTAGCTGGAGGTTGTTTCTCAGAAGTATCATCTTTACTGCTTTCCTTCCTGGTAGTTTTCACAGGTTTTTTACCTGAAATCAAAGAAACCAAAGGTTTGGAATTTTACTGTGCAATGGAACTTAACCAGGTTCAGAATCTGTACAACAGAGAACTTAATCTGTGTAAAAAAACCCTAATTGGAATGTATGTGAAATACATTGTACAACATCCTCAAAATAATTTGAATGAATGTAAATCAAAACTTCTCAAGACCAGAATCTCAACAAGACCGCGATTGGAATGAAACAAATTGGTCAATATTGAGGAAATTAAAAGGTTTGGAATCAAAAGTTAAGGATGAATTTGAATCGAAGTTGGAGGTTAATAAAAAAGGATCAAAACCAGAATCTGTGTGAAACAAGTCATACAGATATCTCTCTAATTTGCAAAGAATCACTCACACTAGGACCTTCATTGTTGGAGATATATTATCAATAGAAATACTAGTTTTAAAACAACCAGTCCCCTTCATAAAAAAACATTTATTTAAAAAGGTTTCTCACGTTTCGGCTTTGTTTTTGAAGCCTTGATCTCTTCATAAACTGCCATTAATTCTGGAAAGGCCTTCTGGAATAAATCCTCTCTCTCAATGGTGGTAAGGCACCCAGACTCTGAATGGGGAATGTCTGCTACTTGGCATAAACAAACAGAAAGAGTGGAATCAAAATCAAATATTCAAACAGAATATCAGGGAGTCATATTTTAGAGAATCAACTTAGACTTAGTTGCCTACAGCCATAAATATGCATGTATCTGGTGACAAACACGAGGCATGTACCTCAGATCTTTCGGAATTAAGCATGATCTTTACATGACATTGCACAGGGATTTAAACTTTTAACAGTATAATGCGAAGTAAAACAAGGAAGAAGAAACATAAGAACTGTAGAAACCTAATGATAAGCCTCTTACTTTGCCATTGTATCTCCACACACGCAACACCCTGCCTGACCCTCTTCTTGACCACAGCTGATGGTCTTAGGTGGACCCTGGAGTCAAAGGGTTTACCAGATGCTAGAGTCTTGAGATCCCATAGAGTCACCAGTGGAAAGACCTTTTCAACAGTGTAGTCCTCTGGCCATTCCAGTTTGGAGGAGATGAATGCCTTTTACAGTCAGAAGAAACAAAATTGGGTTACATGAGTGAAAGTGTAAGTATCAAAATATCAAAATTAGAGTATATTTTGAAAATAACTGGCCAAGATCAAAACATATAAAACTGAACCACAAAGATTGTCATCTACAATATTCCCCAAAGAAGTTGAGAGTGAATACTTATAAATGTGCTCAACCATCCCACTTCAAGTACTGGTCTTTGTCTGGGTCTACTGTATATCCTCCAATAACCGGATTTCGACGATATAAGGACTTTTCTTCAAACTGTACAATGTTGATGAAAGTATCACACTAAAAGAGGTCTCAGTCACCTTCTCCACACCACAGACTATTAGAATAATCATAGAGAAGGTTGATCAAGCCTGTCACTTTCGTAAGGTTGCCCGGTTTTGTTGACGTCCGCGGCGCACCGCGCAGTAAGCATCGTGACCTATTTTCGTTGGTGGAGTTTAGTAAGGTGTCCCAGTGAAGCCAAACGCAAAATAAATTCTTAAAATGACTCAAAATGCTGTGTGGCACTGTAAAATTCTTCCCTGTATGTTTTTTGTGTTGATCTTTTTTTTTTTTTTTTCGACACTGCTTCTAACACTTTCCTCAAATCATTCATAATTTATGCTTAAAAAGTATTGGTCTGGTTGATGTCTTCTTTTGTGACGCTTAAAAAAACTCCACAATCCTCTTTCTCACTGCTTCTTCAGTTATGAACTTTCCCAATGTCACTCCAGAGACACATTTCCTCCTTCTTGGTACTTTCTCTAGCTGCCCTTTTATTTTTTTCATTTTTTTATAAAAGCCTATTATTAAATAATAATTAAAAATATATATATATATATATAAGCGAGACGCCCTATAGGAGCCTCCATAGTTTTTTCCCAGAATGGACTGCCTGAAGTTGCGTGATATATTTTTTTTCTACGGATGTTGGGGTTTATTATGGTACACTCAGATTTTTTTTAGGACCAACAATAAAGAAAACTGGAGCTTCGAAGCAACTGCCAATTTTGTACCTAGGAAAATAGACCCCAAAAGAGCAACTTTTTGAATCACACGAGTTTGGCCTACTGGAAAAGCCTTAATTTTCCACATTTTCGATGACGGACAAGAGCAGGAAACCAACTGTAAGATACGAAGTCTGAGATCGTTATACGGAGTTGTTTTCATCGTGCGATGTGAGTTAGAAGGCTAAGCGTCGAAAACGTGTACCGTCGAAAACGGGGGTTCCCACGATATAGATAAGCATGTGTCCAAGTATATTGGTACAGCAGTAAATACCACATACATGTACACTGTACACACTGTACATCTATGCTAATTGCCTGCAGCCACTACATGAAGCTGCCACAGAGTCATGTCACACTTAAAATCTTAGCTGATGAATTTGAACAGTACCTTACCTGTGCACATATGAGCTGTGGCCTTTTCCAGGTTGGTTTCTCTTGTGGACATTTATCTTTTATAGACAGGAACTCATCGACCACAAGCTCATTTGGGAAGTCGACATTGGCACATGCTTTCCTGTACACAAAAATAAGAGTAACTTGGTATTCATGACCAGGGCTGTATGCACATTGTTAACCCTTTCAGTACTGAATTGCTGTACAGAGGTCAAACCCTATACTGAATTAATATTGACACTACATAGAGGATTGCAAGACACAAGTTCAACTTAAATTTTCTCACTTTTAATTTAATCCAATGGAAAAAAGTTGTGTACAAAAGTTGTTTGGGATGACATCTGCTTTTCAATGGTATGTTTTTTGTTTGGAATTTCTTTAACAGGAATATGAAAAATATTGAAAAAAAAACAATTTGAGGCATTTTTGGGGAAAAAAACAGTTTTTCTCATTTTTTGCTAAAAGTTGCAAACTTTTTGGAGAGATAATCTAAAAGTTCTCATCACAAGCTTCAAAAAGATGCCAAAATACATAAGGATTGGGGCTTTGAATGTTGTAAACTGCTTGGTTTTAGGGAATGACCATTTTTACACATAATTATATACAGTACTATACACTTCAAAATGTATCACAGTAATCACACTATGCTTCTAAGGTTTTTTTTCAAGTGTACAATGTACTGTTTTAAGAAAAATGTGAAGTAATATCAGCTATGGTATTCAGAACCCTTCAACAAATGACCCCTTCTTATACTATTCAATGATATTCATAATTAGCATAAACTCATTCAAAACGAAAAAAATAAATATTCTACATACCGGTAAACATTGAGTGGTTTCAAGCATCATGTACCCAGTCATACCCAGTTGAACCAAGAGTGGTCTCAAATTGTTCAGCATCAGAGGTACATGGAAATACAGCTTTTGATGAAACCAAAAAACACTAAATTTTAATTTTAGCCATATTCTAAGTAAGATAATGATAATGTTTGCCATGTGACATGCACTGAGGTCGGAGAATCAGGATGTGCTAATAAAATGGAAAAAAAAATAACCATCTTTGATAAAGTTTACCAAGGTGATCTGAAAGGTCTACATGCACATCTTAAGTTTCCAGGAGATCACGTAATTATTCATGTGTCCCAGGTCCATCACAGTGGTACTTATAATTTGTTAGAGTGTGCAACACCTTGAAACATTTGTACTTGTGCACTGGCAAATTGCACTGTGTACACCAGTTTGTGGTTCGGCACTTCTTGCCATCTGGTGGGGTGCATACGACACATTCCAACCTTTGTCGTTTTCCATTGTTCAGAATGGTTGGGTTCGGGCAGTCAAAATGTGTCTCAACTAGACGCATGGGAGCAGGACAACTTGAACGGCGTCCCCTTTTTGATGGCTTGCGCTGGAACTGTTCTAGAAGAGTAGAAATGATGTCGAGGCGAAACTTATTCCTGTCAACTGCCACACCAGGATGACATCTCTTGTAGATGACAAGAGAATTGACAAAGGTGGTCTCTAAAGGGGCAAACAATATTTTTTTCCACCATTTTACACTCTTGTGGACAAACATTGAGTGCCACATTTGTTGATCTGCAAGATCTACCCCTCGCATATATTTGGTGTACAGTTCAATGGCATTCGGCTTCATTACTTCCCGTTTATGGTTTGCTGCTGTTTTGTCCTTCTGGGTTTTTGAGAATGTCTTATTTGAGTGGACCGATGTAACAAGAGACACCTTCTTTTTGTCTTGCCAGGACATAAACAAGAGTTTCCCTTCTTCCACAAAGAGTGGGAAGTCACCTTTCTTTGGTTTTGCATGTTTTATAGCATGCGGAGTTAGTGCACGATTCACTCTAAGAGTGCCACAAGCACCGGTAGCGTGTCTTGAGAGCTCTAGGAATAGCTCCGCTGAAGAGAAAAAATTGTCCAGTACACATGGTGATTGTTATCAAGCAGGCCATTATCACGCAAAATTGTCATCACAATATCGTAAGTTGCTCCATGGCTAGAAGGCTGCACCCGATCGTCTTTACCCGCGTAGATTTGCCATCCATACGTGTAGCCGCTCCTGGTTTCTGAGATGCTCCACACACAGATGCCCCATTTGTGTGGCTTTTTGGGGTTATACTGTTTCAGACAAGTCCGTCCTTTGAAGCCAATGATGCACTCATCAATGCTGATCTCCCGTGCTGGGTAGAAACATCGTTGCCAGTTCTTTACGAACATACCCGTAACTTTACGGATCTTATACAGTCTGTCGTATCCTGGCAATCCTCGTTTTACTGCAACGGCATTATTACAGCAATGGAGGAACTTCAGGATTGAAAGAAAGTCATCACGGGATAAAATGTCACCAACACTGAGGTTTAGCAACCAATGTGTACTCCAATACATTGCGATGGTTGGCAACTTCACAAGTCCCATGAATAAGATTATCGCAAAAGTAGCAAGAAGAGTGGTCCTGTTGAGAGGGGTCCATTTCTTGGCAGCTGCATTATCGGGAAAGGCTGCGATGAATTGATCTGCATATCGGTTTGTTTCTGTCACTATTTCGGTGACCAGATCATTATCACCATTGACAGTGTCACCAGTGAGCATGTCCATGTAGTTTTCACCTGGAGAGGACGTTCTGTCAGGAAGCAAAGGCCCATTTCGTTTACCGAAGTTTGCCAACCACGGCCGAGTGTCACAATAAGCGCCAACATGTGGATCAGGTGTGGCTGTTCTCTGCTGGTTCCCACCGGCTGGATTCTGGGCTGGTGCAGAGCTGGATGCATCGGAGTCTGAGTTTCCAACAGACAAAGATGCTTGCTGGGGTCTTGGATGTGGAGTCGAAGTACCGGCCACACCATCAGGATTTCCATCAGGCATGGGTAATGGTACTTGATTAGCGTGAGGGGGCACAGTATTATTGAGTGCAGCAGGCACATCATCGGGCATTTCAGGAACAGAAGAACCAGCAGCACTCACGTTGGGAACGCCGCTCGCGTTACAACTGCCACGAACTCCATGACAACGTTTGTCAACAACCAGTTCATCCTGACGATCTTGACCGACTTCGTTCTGTAACTCGACATCGCTGTCATCGTCAACATCGCTGACAGAAAAATCATCGCCGTCACTATCTTCATCACGAAAAATCTCCTCCAAAACATTGCTTGAATCCAGCAATCTTCCGTACCTTGTGTTGCTCTGCATTTCGTCTCCCATGATGTCACAAAAATCAGACCCAAAATTGGCGGATGCAGACGATTTTTGAAGGATTATTTCTCGAAAACTTTCAATGCAATAGTGTGTATATTTTGATCGCAACAGACAGGGGACGCGTTGAAATGCATGATGGGAAGGTTCAAAGGTCAGCTAGTCTTATGCTTCAGTCGCAAAAGCGACCTAGAAAAGAGCGCATTGTTAGAACGCCACAGCGTTCTGTAGGTCCCAGCCTATAGAACGCTGTGGCGTTCTGTAGGGCCGAAAGGGTTAAGAATTGTTAGGAATTAAAATAGACTGTAGGGGCAATAGCCTTTTAAATCGACAGGTCTGAAGGACATTTTACAAGGTAACCACAGAAATAAAATGCCATTATTTCTGCATCAAGGATATACTCATAGCCATCAACCTATTCTGAAAACTTATTTTAAGTAACAAAAAAATAAAGGAAAAACTGACTAGTCTTTGCCGGGGTGGGGACGCCAGCAAGAAGCATTCAACCATTAACTGCCGTATATCCTGGGATCATGTCCACACTTTCATTCAGATTCAAACTAGCAATTGTTGCAAACCTGGCGGCAGCAACTTGTGGATCCCTGCGAGATATACAGCAGTTAATGGTTGAATGCTTTTGACTGTCGCCCTCAGTCCGGCAAAGACTATTTGGGTAGGCCTCCATCTATGGGCTGGATAGCTCAGGTGATAAGATCACTGGTAAAGCAAAGTTTTCTTTACCATATTTCAAAATTGAGAGCTTATTCTATTTACAAATATTGCGTGAAGGTTTGCGGTGACACCATGTGACATAAATTATCTTGTTGTGAGTGAGCGTAGTTCTGACCCCCCCCCCCCAAAAAAATACTTTCAGAACAACACTCACTCACAAAGGAGAATTTCCATCACATTTGCATTTCTCAAAATTTAATTTGTTTCTTTCTCCACTCTCCATTCTTCCATAGGTAATTGAAAACCATATTATGGTCAACACTTTGCCAATGCCAAATGTTCAATTCATCAAAATTGGGACGATTCCTACTTCATGACATCTTGCTCTACAGTTGCTTTTCTTCCTGCTGATGAGGAAGTGTGCCAGGGACAGGTGCAGACCACAGACTTGGCAGATTTAGGCTGGCAATTGACGTCACTCTTGCACAGCGCACAGCCATACACCTTGTGCTCCCTCCCAGAGCCAACATGAGAGCACCTGGTGCAGTGAGGGGACTTCTTTGGCAAGGCTGCATGAGAACATATCAAAATAGAAGCTACACATAAGTGAAGAAAAGTTAAAGAAAACAACAGCCAGGCCATTTTAACCATAAACAGCTTCCACTACCTCTATTGTGATATGCAATTTCCAATAACTAAGCAAATAATAGCAATAACTGGAGAGAAAGGAGACTGAAGATGAACAGAGCATACTGTTCAAAAGTTGAGTTCCTCCGGTTCTTTTCAGAAAAACACATACCATACTCATAAAAGATAATTTTGCACGGTGTTACCGTAAACCTACTTAACTACTCAATCTGCTACTCTTACCATGAAAACCCTCAAGTCTTATTTGACATTCAATTTACCAAAGTTGTGTAACTAAAAAATGCTTTGTAAAACCAGCAACAGAAACATTGACCAAGTCTACAAATATCACTTGAAATGTTCAGTTGGAATGTCAGAACATATAGAGGGAATGATGACAATGATGTCATTCACGCAGGCCAAGATAGAATTACTCTTGCACTCCTTTTATTATAAGTTGTTTAAAATGAAGGAAGTAAACCTTTTTTGATGCATTAAATTCAAAGGTTAGTTGTGCCTCAAGATGATGGATGGATGACCAGAATTGAGACTCAATGTGTAGAGACTCTGATACCAGTCGGTCACATTCCTACCTTCTGCCATGCATTCTCCAGAGGTCTTCCTATCTGCCCAATTCCGAAACCTGTCCAGTATGTCTACATCAGGGCCTAGATGGCCTAAGAGGTTCAGGGAGTGTTTAGGACCAACACCTGTCACTCCTGGGGTGTAGTCACAGCCCAGGAGCAGAGCAAGGCCAATCAGTTTCTTCTGGTCCAGGCCAAGACTAGTCTCAATGTCTTCCATGGAGTAACACTCAACATGGGGATCCTGTAATAGCACAGAGATACATACCATACAAGTTGAAGTCAACTTAATACTGTACTACCGCAATTTCTGGAGAAAAAAACACTTAATAAGTTAATACAGAGATCTCTTGACATTATTTATAAAGAAGAATTAATTCGCAGGTAGCTTTTCCGCATCTGATTCTCTTCAAAACAAAACAAACTTGTACTTTTGCCGATAATGGAGTTTTTATAACTGTGCACAATTTCAGCAAGGGTTCTATGCATTTGCCAAGTTTGAAAACAATCCAATTTTGTTCAATGGCAAAAGTGCCTTCCGAAAAAACCCTGTGCTTTGTCTACAGGATTTTTCCGATATCAAAACTGTAACTTGTAAAATTGCGACATTGCAAATTAAATATTTCAATTGTTTTTTTCTGAGACTTTTACAAATAAATTTCAGCAAAACTAGAATCACTTTCAAGATTGTTGCTGTTAGCAATGCTGTAAACATGACCTTATCCTCAAATCGTGATGTAGTCAGGCCCTTTCATATACCTCATGCATTCGCTGCCACAGTATGATTGGATCTGTGTATTTTATCTGTAAGCTTGTCAGCAATTCCCACAAAGAAAAATCCTGAGCTCTGATAACATTTCATGGTGCATATGGAAGTTTTTCTGATTAGTTAATTTTACTGTTGGTAGGCCTATAGGATTTAACCTTATACTTATATACTATCTGTCTTCCTAAGGTTACCTTGGTGTTAAGTGTAAAATTCTTGTAGACAGTTCTTGCACCATATAGAAATACATCACCATCCTCTGTCAAACATGCATCTACAAGCTGAAAAAGCAAAATGTGTCCAGAAAGTCTGATTAAGAAAAGAATAATTGAGATAAGATATGATTTGAATGTACTTTAACAAAGATTTGCCCTTATTGACATGTAATTAAATATTGTATACACAGTGATTTTTGGGCAAAGCACTGAGTATAATGTTCAATTACACCATACATATCAAGTGGGGCAAACCCTTGTTGAAAACAATTAATTGAAGTGGTTAACCAAATTTTCCTTGAAAATATAGAATACTTGTAACATTTACTTTCACATTGTGTATCAAAGAGTCATTTATTACAACAGACATGCAATCCTTTTATGAATCAGCTGATTTCCACAAAATCTTGCAAAGGAAAGTGTAAGGTGCATGCCTATTATACAGCACTAAATGAACTGACTCTTCCTGACAATACAAATCAATGTTTACACTGAACAAGTCTGCTATAATACAGCAGACTTGAAGCCAGTCTACACATGCTGCACTGGTTTGGTCTACTGCCTGTCAGAAGCAAGAAAACACACCATAGAACTTACACATACATGTACATGTACATGTGCAGTACATTTATGACCCATTATTGAAAGCGATACGAGGGGCAAGTGCGTAGTCTAATTTTCCGAGTTCTAACAAGTCATTTATCTCCAAGGCAAGTCAACTCCCAAGTCAAGTCAAGTTGCAAGCAATTTTTTTCCAAGGCAAGTCAAGTCTCGAGTCTGAAGAAAAGCGACTTGAGTTCAAGTCAGTGACTAGTCATAAGTAGTCAACAACGCACTAATTTTCCATGCATGCATTGACCTCAAACAACGCAAATAGGCCTAAATATGCTCTTTTGTAGCTTGTACACTTTTTGGAAGCTTACATAAACATTTTGGTGAATTCCCAAATCATTTAATTTGAAGGAGGGAAATGAAACACAGGGCTAGCTGCAAGTTCGGCAAGACAGACGAGACAGGGAGGTTTTTTGGAAAAGGCAACTGAAGGACTCTCTGACAGACCATGCACAGACCTACCATAACATCACACTCTCCATCGTTAAATATTGGAAATGTGAAAGGCAACTTCCAACAAGACAATTATACACAAGCACCCCTTTACAGACCACAATGGTCCGAAATAGTCTGAAATATATAAAATCATAAATATCACAACCACCCATTTACAGACGACAATAGTCTGAAATATATAAAATAATAAATATGTGCAGAGCATGACTTTTATATGCTAGCAGTTTCAAAAGAAAACAAATTACTTTTGAGACAGATACTGCAAGGATCCAATGTCATCCATCAAATGTTGTGGATAATCACTGATCTGGTTATCACAATCTTCCCTCACAATAGATGGGCTTACCCCTTGCTGATTCAGAAGAGCACACATAGCTTCAGCTTCACCAGCTGCCTGTACACAGGGTATGCCCAGATAGGCAAGCATTTCTGCGCACTATGACAAAGGGAGAGTTATCAGGTGAGTAGTTGGATATTACATATTTGTCCCCAACTGCATGCAAGCACTTAGAACCAGACCCTGACAAAATAATGTACATTACACCTACAAACGTGAGTTGTTGTAACAGACATGCAAGTGAACTAAGTAAAAAACTTGCAATGATAGATATGATTTCACATAATTATTAAGAACATCTTCATATATATCTATTCACTGTCCACATTAATGATGTTTGTTAAAGGGTCTCTGCAATAAATATCACAGTCAAGCTCATTTTCTGCTGTCATCTAGGGATCTGTATATTGGCAAGCTTTTTTTTCTTAGTGGTCATATTTAATACCTTTAAAGAATCCTTATAAAGGGCACTATTGTAACGTCATGTCAGGAACCCATAGTTTGAAAAACATAAAAAACATTAACACTCAAACTGCAAATTAATCCTTCACTAAAAGATAATAAAGCATTCATTTTGGCAGTAAAACAACAGGTTTAGGGAAAGGTCTTTAGGAAAAACCAGAAATTTTCAGAAACGTTTGTGCACAACCGTTGCACGATCCTGTGATGACATCACAAATTTGCTCATAAATATTGAAACTCTCATTAGCATAAAAACTGAAAACTTGCAAATACATACAGGTACACCTCGAAAACAAGTGTGAAAAAAACAGTTCAATTGTTAGTAACATTGCAAAACAGTTCTGTAGCATGGATTTAAGTGACAAGTTGACAACAAATGTTTTTTTTTGCAGAGACAATAAGTATTGCACATGTGTATCTGACTGTGTGCTGCACATGTCTGTACTCTGTACTGTAGAATGTACCTCTTTCAGGACAAACTTGAACCTCTTCCGTTCTTTCTTCTTTCTCTTGGCTCCATCCCCTGCACATCCTGCTCTTACTGGGCCCTTCTTACGCCTTCCCATCCACCACTTGCCCCCTTTGCCTTCATTCTTGTCAAAGCGTGCCTGAGTTCGCCTCTCCATCTCCTCCCACTTCAGCTCTGGGGGCTCTCCATCCAGAACAAAGATCAGACCCACTCCCATTTGTGTCAGGTTGGTGATGCGGAAAAACAGGTTGCTACGGAAACAGAAAAAGGCAAGGAATGAGAGATGGGGAGCACTGGAAGATCTATTCATTTATAGGAGTCGCATATCAGGAGACCATAACTTTGGCTTTGGTGACAGCTTTCACTCCATAACTATAAGTTTTTGTTTGTGGCAAACAAATAAAGTAAAACGCAGTGGCTATTGTTACGGCAGCCGTAACGCAACTTCCATTTTCTATAGTTACGGCACTGCAACTGCGCAAGCGCGAGGACACATGCCAGATCGAACCACGCCGAGTGTATAGTGGTCTTTTAAACCTCCCTAAAATCGAATGACTTCTCGTATTTTCTGCCGCCACAGCACGCACGCGAAGTCAGTACATGTACAGTGCATCGCTGACGACTTTGTTAGGGACCCGTTTTTTTGCTGATCTCACCGTGCGAGAGCTTCTTATATATACATGATTGTAAAAGACACCTTTTTCCATTCCGATAATGACAGGAATATTGCTTCAAGACAAGCAAAATATGTGCCTACAGCCAGAGAATTTGCCATGTTTGTTGTGCCTGTACTGAGCTTGAGGCGGCGCTGCCTGTGCATGTGGGGTTTATACCCCATGCAACAAAATCTGACTGTCCCCGCGCTTGCGCAGTTGCAGTGCCGTAACTATGAAAAAAATGGAAGTTGCGTTACAGCTGCC
The DNA here is from genome assembly GCA_949987565.1 of Luidia sarsii. Classification (NCBI taxonomy): domain Eukaryota; kingdom Metazoa; phylum Echinodermata; class Asteroidea; order Paxillosida; family Luidiidae; genus Luidia; species Luidia sarsii. The sequence continues at coordinate 5,150,450 of OX465122.1, forward strand.
GTAACAATAGCCACAGCGAAAGTAAAAACTGACTTGTTGAAACTTAATTTCTTTAAATTAAAATTGCAAAAAAAACACCTTGATTGGACCAGGACTGAACTCAAGACCTCTTGTTTTGCATACCGTCACCAGTGCTCTAACCATTGAGCTATCCAGCCCTATATTACTATAGTCTAGATGGTGGCCTTCCCAAATGGTCAACTAAAAAACGTGAGTAAAACAAAATGACCAGTTTGGAATCTGTGATTCTCACTGAATCGGCAATGGGCGCGTGGGTTTTTCCTAGTCCCAGTTCAAGCGCAGAATTACCCGTTGTGCTTGGACCCTACATAGGCTACAGTCACCCGACCCTCAAAATTTCAAAGTTTGATAAAAAAAAAAGGTGACTTGTCGGGTCCAAGTTACTCGGACTATGGAGTACACAGGTGACAGGGGAGGCTTCCAGTTCTATTCCCAAGTCCAAACTATCAAATTCCAAGTCCAACTCCAACTGTCAAGTTCCAATAATTTGGCCACATAAAAAAAACCAATTAACTATTCGCAGAGAAAAATGGTTAGTTTATGCCTAAATTGTTATTCCGAGAACACCAGTCTACATGAAAAGCAAAGTAGAAAAAGAAAGAAAGAATGGCCATCATTTTCATTCCATGAACTAAGACTGTTCATGTATCAAGCATGGTTAGTCCGAGTAACTTGGACCCGACAAGTCACCCTTTTTTATCGAATTTTGAAATTTTGAGTTTCGGGTGACTGTCACCCGAAACTCAAAATTTCAAAGTTCGATAAAAAAGGGTGACTTGTCGGGTCCAAGTTACTCGGACTAATGCATGCCATGGTGATGGTTCATGACAACCGAAAACGGGAAGTACCGAAGGTGTGGTTTGATAACAGGGGCGCCTTGTAACGCAGAAGCACTTTCACATATCCAAACGCTGATATCAACCGCCAAAGTCTGGCCTTTCAGCGACTTCAGAGGCTTGTGGGCTTTAACGGGAGCGAGGATGCTCCATAAGTGATTCACTCCCATTTTAAACAGATTCTTCGACTTCGACTTTGTTAAAACTCGGAGCTCTTAGTCTTACGGAACACCTTTCAAAATACCGCCATGTTATGTTATGCATCCTCTTTCGATCAATAAGCTATCAGAAACTTACTTGATAAGACTCCTAAAACATATAGATACAAAATAAAAGATTGAATATATTTGAAACAAAATAACGATTTTTATTTCGAAAATGTGATAGTGAATAATTTCAATAAGTATAATATGCTTTTTATCTATTCAGAATAAACTTGTTTTTATGAATATTTATCTATATGAATATTCAACAGTATATTCCACTTTGATATAGGGGTTCTTGAGACGTACCATTTTGTTCGCGCCACATTTCAAACCCGGCTTTTCGGTGCCGGCGTTCGGGCAATTTTCTACCCAAAATGCCGCTTTTAGGAAGGAAAGTCTACATTCCGAGGACACAGGACAGAACAGAGAAACGCGCTGAAGGTAACTTCAAGGTCCCTATAACAAACGAAGTCTGCAAAAACAAGGAGTATCCTTTGTGTTTTCGCTGCAAAGTGTGATCGAAATGAAAGCAAGATGGCGGCCCCCATTGAAAAACTTGACTATCACCCGCACACGCACCAAATCATATTGCTGTCACGTAAATTTATGTTAATTTTCTGTCAGTTTCCCCGCGATTCTGACGTCTTGTATCGGTGTATCGAATAACCATGGTGCAAATGAAAAATCATAGAGCAGTAACCTCACAAAGCTGTTTTGTAATTGAGATTTTATTCTGTCAAAATTTGAGAAAAGGTGTGCTCGATGGCGCATGTTGATTGTTGGTTAGGGCAAATGACTGCCATTGTGCCAGTGGTTGTGACGTTCGTTAACGCTATGTATCGTGCAAGCGTGACAAGGCCAAGGGCGTTCATTGCCATGGTTCATCAATTTCGAACCTACCATTTACTGCCCAACCACTTTGTTATGGCAGTCTCCCCACTCTTCACTGGTCACATTCATGTTTTTGATGTTACTAGTAATACTACTACTAGTAGTAGTAGTACTGTATGTACTACTACAGACAAGTACAGTATAGTCCGAGTAACTTGGACCCGACAAGTCACCCTTTTTTTATCGAATTTTGAAATTTTGAGTTTCGGGTGACTGTAGGGTCCAAGTCCAGCAGTATCCTAAACCTGATTATATGTACACGCCGCCAAAAACCATTTCGACCGAAACAAACTACCCGACACAAACCCCCAGATTTACCGCCGAAAACACCCGTATCACCGTCCTACGTGCCCATTTTTGGATTCAGTGAGAATCAAGGATTCTAATACTGGTCATTTGCTTTACTCACGTTTTGGAAAAAAGGCAAAAAATACCATCAGTTGATCGTGAAGGTGTTTCGTTTCGCCCGTGCGACAGCCAAAACAAGGAGGCGGCCATCTTTTTTCTATAAATAGCATTCTGACAGTTCCGTGTGCGCAGTGGGTCTGCAACCGTTGAGCCCACGACTGTTTCCTGGACGCAACGATACATTCAGGAAACAGTCGTGGGCTCAACGGTTGCAGACCCACTGCGCACACGGAACTGTCAGAATGCTATTTATAGAAAAAAGATGGCCGCCTCCTGGTTTTGGCTGTCGCACGGGCGAAACGAAACACCTTCTCGATCAACTGATGGTATTTTTTGCCTTTTTTCCAAAACGTGAGTAAAGCAAATGACCAGTATTAGAATCCTTGATTCTCACTGAATCCAAAAATGGGCACGTAGGACGGTGATACGGGTGTTTTCGGCGGTAAATCTGGGGGTTTGTGTCGGGTAGTTTGTTTCGGTCGAAATGGTTTTTGGCGGCGTGTACATATAATCAGGTTTAGGATACTGCTGGACTTGGACCCTACAGTCACCCGAAACTCAAAATTTCAAAATTCGATAAAAAAAGGGTGACTTGTCGGTTCCAAGTTACTCGGACTAACTACAGTACTAGTACTACTACTAAACTAGTACAGTAGTACTAGTAGTACTACTACTAGCACTAGTACTAGTACTTAAGTAGTAGTACTACTACTACTACTAAAGTACTAGTACTAGTAGTAGTAAGTACTACTACTACTACTGTACTAGTACTAGTAGTAGTATCTTGGGAACCCCCGTTTTCGACGCTTAGCCTTCTAACTCACATCGCACGATGAAAACAACTCCGTATAACGATCTCAGACTTTGTATCTTACAGTTGGTTTCCTGCTCTCGTCTGTCACCGAAAATGTGGAAAGTTAAGGCTTTTCCAGTAGGCCAAACTCGTGTGATTCAAAAAGTTGCTCTTTTGGGGTCTATTTTCCTAGGTACAAAATAGGCAGTTGCTTCGAAGCTCCAGTTCTCTTTATTGTTGGTCCTAAAAAAAATCTGAGTGTACCATAACAAACCCCAACATCCGTAGAAAAAAATAAATATCACGCAACTTGAGGCAGTCCGTTCTGGGTAAAAACTATGGAGGCTCCTATAGTATAGGGCGTCTCGCTTAAATAATTTTTTTTAAATTTTTTTTTTATTATTATTTAAAGACAAAAAGTAACATGGCCCAATAGGCTTTTATAAACAATGAAAAAAATAAAAGGGCAGCTAGTGAAAGTACCAAGAAGGAGGAAATGTGTCTCTGGAGTGACATTGGGAAAGGTCATAACTGAAGAAGCAGTGAGAAAGAGGATTGTGGAGTTTTTTTAAACGTCACAAAAGAAGACATCAACCAGACCAATACGTTTTAAGCATAAATTATGAATGATTTGAGGAAAGTGTTAGAAGCAGTGTAGAAAAAAAAGAAAAAAAGATGAACACACAAAAACATACAGGGAAGAATTTTACAGTGCCACACAGCATTTTGAGTTAATTTAAGATTTTATTTTGCGTTTGGCTGCGCTGGAACACCTTACTAAACACCACCGACGAAAATAGGTGACGATGCTTACTGCGCGGTGCTCCGCGGACGTAAAAAAAAACCGGGTAATCTTACGGAAGTGACAGGCTTGATCAACCTTCTCTATGATTATTCTAATAGTCTGTGGTGTGGAGAAAGTGACTGAGACCTCTTTTAGTGTGATACTTTCGTCCACATTGTTCAGTTTGAAGAAAAGTTTTTATATCGTCGAAAACAGGTTATTGGAGGATATACTATTATTACTATTACAAGTACTACTAAAACAAAAACCAGTGGGTATTGTTACAACAGCCGTAACGCAGTTTCCATTTTCTATAGTTACAGCACCAACTGCGCAGCACGAGGACATTTCAGATTTTGTTGCATGGGGTATAACCCCACATGCACAGGCACCGCCGCCTCAATCTCAGTACAGGCACAAGAAACATGGCAAATGTAGGCACATAATTTGCTTGTCTTGAAGCAATATCTCTGTCATTTTTGGAATGGAAAACAAGTGCATTTTATAATCATGTATCATAAGAAGCTCTCGCACGGTGAGATCGGCAAAAAAACGGGTCCATAACAAAGTCGTCAGCGATGCACTGTAATACAATGTCAACTTCGGGTGCGTGGATGTGGCGGCAGAAAATACGAGAAGTCATTCGATTTTAGGGAGGTTTAAAAGACCACTTTACAAATTATAAAACTATTATACCTATAGGCTATAAATCAACGTTGTAATTTTCTTTAATCAGACACTGGTAACAAATAATGACAAATTTATCATGCAAACGCAACAAATCAAGATCAAGCACAACGACCGAACAGCAGGGTAGATTGCCAGCTAACATCGCGCTTCCAACATTCCAAAGTCAGTGTACATGTACATACTGTACATGTACATGTTACGGCCGGCGGGCCAGAAGTGCTATTTTCGTGGTTCGATCTGTTGCATGTCCCCGCACTTGCGCAGTTGGAGTGCCGTAACTATAGAAAATGGAAACTGCATTACGGCTACTGTAACAATAGCCACTTCGTAAAAAAAATGATGGGTTTATGATTTTATGCATCAAAGTTGATACAAGAATGATACAGTGGTGGAATACCTTTTCACCTAAAATTAATGAAAGGATTGAATAAGGATTAGGATCAATTAGGATTATGAAAGGACTGTTGATGTTAGAACGTTTGAATTTTGAAAGCATAAATTCCTTACATCAGCATCTGAACAGTGAGTATGAGAAACGCCTTGAGTTCTACCGGCAGCCAATATGGACCTGTCAATGCACAGGGGTGACTGGCCTGTCCTATCAGGAGGCGAGGAGGTCAGAGGTCAGTGCGCGGGAGCAGTTGGAATATGAGTTTCCAGTGCGGTTTGAGAGAATGGTGCTGGAGCTTGTGCATCATAGTAAGTTGTCTTATCCAACTTCTGTTTAACGTTAACTGTCTGATTTCTGAGATGAGATGAGTAACAAATGATGCCATTGATCTTTTAATACTTGTGACAATTCATAGCAAAATTACCATTCAATTGGACATTTTGTATCCTTTGACCAGCTTTGGAATAACTATCAGCTGACTGCATATATTTATTGTTGTGCAAAAAAACTAATCTGTTGATATTGTTTAAATTATTTATGATTAATATTCATGTTTAATCGATATTTGTAATTTACCAGGTACTTGTCCTCTGGACGCCCTTGTAGATGATGTCCAGTCACATTTAATGAACAACTTCCAAGTTGGAGAGACTGTGGAGCTAAAAGTACAGCTGAAAGGCAAAATGTAAATGTTTCTTTTTATTGGAGTTATCATGGAACAATTTCTTCATTGGATGTTTATGGATCTGCTTTTTCCTTATTTACAGACTGCCAGTGTAAACAACATCTATTATTAACAGTGTTTTTGTGAATCAAATTGCATATATATATTAACCCTGTAAATCGTTTGGCATCAATGCTTTGACTACATCTGTAAATTCTTCCCTTTGATCAGTGCAGACATTTTTGTCAAATCATTGAATTCTCACTACATGCATGCACGTGGCATTGATTCAGTAAGAGCATTACATTAAAATGCACTCTTACAGAAACTGGGGTGGATTTCACCAAGCCTTACAATTGATAACCCTTCCTAGGTTTGCATAGGTCGTATGGTTTCTGTGCATCTCCCTTTGCCTTGTGAGTTGCAATTGATCGTAAGTTAAGTTACGATGAGTTTGATGATGTCGACCACTGGACTTAAGATATTTGCGCAAGTTGAAAGTTTCCTGCTATCTGTCTGTCAATCCCTTTCCTCAGCATTAGGGGAAAGATCCTGAAGATCACTCAGTCATCAGCTGATGAGGTAAGAGCCAATCACAGACAAGCTTTCAAGTTGAATCAATAACATAAACAAATCTCTTTGATTAACTCACCAGCACATTTACACTGAAATATAAGCATGCCTGTGTCCTGATTGTTAGTATGCATGTGCAATTGATCAGGATGTGTATGGAAGTATTTCTGGTTGTTTCATCCCCATTCTTTCCAGCAGGCCTGAATGAAACCAAAGTATTGAGTGTTTGGATATCAGTTGACCTGGCACAAGGCTAAACTAAACCTGTAATAGGGATTGATGCATGTACATCATTAGTGCTAAAGGAGTGCTAAACCTAGCAAAAGACTTGGATACATTGTCCACCATGGTCATCTGTGCAGTGCAAGTCTTAGATCAACATTGAGAACCAAACCGCTTTAATAAAACCTAATGGCAGATCATATCCAATAACTTGCACATCTGCTGGAAATGATGGATTTTCTTATTTGTTTCTCCTTTTTGTGTTGTTTGCTTTCATTGTGTTGTTTAGTGGACAGCTGTCTCATCCCCCAATGTGCTGTTGCATACAAAGGTATACCCACTTGCATGAGACATATCACGTGAACCTCCACACAATACAGTCAAAGAAATAGTACCCTAGTCAAAACAAGTAGTAGTCTCAAAGGGAAGTGTTCAGACCATCATGCCTCAGGACCATTATCTGGGCTGTTTGAGGATCTGACATTTCACTAATCTTAACCAAATGTAAGCTGTAGACTGCACAAAGACACTGTTTTTATGAATTATGAGGCAGGATATGTACTGCAGTTTATGTTTAAATGCTTCTTGCTGGTGCCCCAACCCGGCAAAGACTAGTTGACTATTTGGGAGTCCACTATCTAAGGGTGGGATAGCTCAGATGTTAAGAGCGCTGGTACGCAAAACCAGAGGTCTGGGGTTCAAGTTCCAGTCCTGTCAGAGTTTTCTTTGCCATTTTTTCATTTTTTTTCTTCAAGAAGTGGATATTGGATATAAAAAGTGTGGTTGAAAAGCTAAACAGGTTCTCTGATTTCAAAATTGAAAGTTTTTGTGAATGTGAATAATGTGAATAGAATACTTAATACATTTGTGCTACTTTACAAATCCTAGCAACACCTGAAGTTCTCTATAAAAAATAATAATAAACTTGTTTAATATTCATGAGTAATACTGAAAATGTTACAAACTGCTTACAAACTAAAATGATCAAATACAAATATCAAAAATGAGGAGAGACTGGCATTTCAATGCTAGCAGGACTTTTCTCAAAAGCAGAATTCTATGCCTTTGAGAATTTCCTGCTGGGATCAAAATGTCAGGCCCTCCTAATTTTTGATATTTGCATTCAATGTAAGCAAATATCGAACAGGTTTCTTCATTCTCATTCTTATTGTTTTTTATTGTCTATTACAATTTGTAATTGATGAATGTTAACCATTCAGCTTCCTTCTTCCTCAGATTGATAGGCCTATAAGCACTTTCATTATGCGTCATTTGTCTCACTTTGCTGTTTGCTATTTTTAAATCAGTGTGGTTTTGACTTTGCAGACAAGTTTTAAGGCTCTCACAAACTGAAATGAATTCAGGTTTGCCAGTCATACTTTAGAGTCAGCGTCTTGCATGACCATGTGGACAGTCTAGTCAAATGCAAGTGCTTATATGCACATAGCAGTGACTGGTGTTAATTGCATGTACATTGCTCTGCATAGGACACTAGACCATCCTGTTTTAAGATGTCAATGGTTTTACCCAAGTTGTAAATGTTCTTGAATTAACACGAGGTGCCGTGCTTGGGAGTGCCAACTGCATTCAGTCACCTGGTATGCGAGACAGTGTTGGTGCACTGTGCCTCAGCCATGCTTACCTATGGAGGTAGTGTCAGGAGTCGGCATGTCCATGGCCAATAATCATCAAGAGATCTTGAAGAGTTTGTTTTGATGTGTATGCTTTGATCTTTTAATGTCTGACATCAGATCAAAGAGGGCAGTTCTCCATCCAGTGACAAGGAGAATCATGTGGAGGATGGGAAGCAGACTGGTAGCAAACACTGCAAGAAAGTTGCCAGTAAGGTATGCATCAGCAGAATGAGCCAGGCAAATTTGGCTGTGACCTTTATTATCTTGAAAATATTTTGGTTTTTTGAGGTACCAGTAGATGTAATAGGTTTGTCTACTGAGGTACATGTTATGAGTTTATTCCTTTAAAAGTTGTGCAGGATACATTTATTTTGTTTCTTTACCTATTAGAACAGAGTTGCTTTTAATCCCGTGTTCATTTGTCAGTGCATTTCCATTCTATTTAAGGTACACTTAACAGTGATTTGTTATTCCAATGTACTTATAACATACAATTCTATTTTCCAGTACCAACTTGAACTAATCCCCAACAAATGTCCGTGTATTTTTTACACCTGTCTTTCTGGTGTAGCATTTGGCTCACATATGCAACATATCCCCACAACACATTGTTACATTCCTTCCCTAGAATTTTCGATACACCGTTCGGTTGTGTGATGAAGACAAGATTATCAGCTCCATACCTGGACATGAGCTCATGTGAGTCCTACTGCTTGCATTTTGTACTCTATTCCATCTGATTTCTCTCTTTAGGAGGTATTAGTTAAACGTGAATGTAATTCGATAGAAAAGCTCCCAGCATTTCTCAGTCCAAGAATGAATTGAAAACTTGAATCCTATTTGATTGTTTAGCACTCCTACATCAAATGATTAAACCTGATACAATTATTTTAATAGAAAGCACACCCACAAAGTGTCATTGTTTCTAACCGCTTGATTTTTGTCTATATCTGGATTTCATCTTCCAGACCAAGTGTAATGTTAGGTTTACCATTCAAGGTATTGGACTGATCCCTGACCTAACAGCCAAGCATCAAATTTCAAAATCCAGCAACTTGCACTCTTATGGAGGGATTGGGTTAAGACATGCTGGGTATTAATTTCATGCTTGCTTTTTGCATTAACCTGATTGGCATTCTTTAATAAGTCTTGAATTGTCCATGTGTCCCCAGTCACACTGGCTCTCAGCCCTCTGTGGACCTGGTCAAACTCTTCATCCGGGCCAATGCCATCCAGACAGGGTCAAGCTCCAACGCTCCCTGGGTGGTCTCTGATGACCTCTTCACCAAGTTCAATCTCCGCAACAAATTTGATGACCTCAGCCTTAGCCCTTACAAGGTAATGAAAACATCTAGTTAGATGTATGCAACTGATATCCAGTTGTTTTACAGTTGAGTGATCCAATCTCTTTATTTACAAACAAATAAAATGCAAGAAATGCAAGGCCTCGAAGTTATAATTTTTACTAGGTCTTTTAATTCAAACTTGTCTTATGATAATTGAATGGTTAGGTTTTGTCAAACTCACTTCAGTTAACTTATCGGTAAGGCTATGGTGTATCAATCCTGCAGTTTTTGTGTGAAGGTCTCTCCAGGTTCATTTAGTTTGTGAATTAAGAGCAAGTTGATGTCATTTACAGACCTTTTATGAAACTCCCAAAGTGCGGAAGAGGTCAGTGGAGGATGGCCAGAGCAAGAACAAGTCGTCCAAGAAGCGCAAGTTGACAGACCAATTTATGAGCATGGGCTCCCCCAAAATGAAGCAGGCCACTCTGCTGGATATGAGCTTCAAGTCCAAGTCCCCTGGGGCTTCAGACCAGCTAGATGAGTCAGATGATGCCAACCAAATGTCCAGCCCTGAGAAGGTGCGCATGGATCACACCTATAGCTCACCCATTGGCAAGGCCCAAGCCAAGAACTCTCCTAGGCTGTCGCCAAAGAAGCCAGTCACTCCCAAGAAACCTAGCCTAGCTGCAGGTAAGAAGTCTTCAGCAAAGGCAGCCACGAAGAAGGCCCAGAAGACGGCAGCCACATCTGCTAAGAAGGTAGAGAAGGACAGCATCAAATCAAAGGCAGACAGGAAAAAGCAGGGTCGTAAAGCTGCCAAAGAGGACAAGGCAAAAAGGAAGAAGCTGCCTAGAAAGAAGCTCTCATCCACTGAGGATGACATCAAACTGGAGAACTCCCAGGAGTCCCCTAGCAAAGGAAACAAGAAGACCTCCAAGAAGAAGCTAACAGACCATTTTAAGATGCTGCAAGACAGCACATCCTCAGAGGAGGACTTTAAGATAACACCTAAGAAGACTCCCATCAAGCAGGTCAAGGGCAAGCTGACAAAGCCGGCCTCCAAGACCGGTGCCAAGGAGAAAGCCAAGCCACGGGGTGCCAAGGAAAAGAACAAAGAAAAGAAACCTGTGAAGAAAGTCAGCAAGCAGTCCGCTACAGGCACGCCAAAGAAGGCATCAGCCTTGTCCAAGAAAGCCAGCAAATCACCTGCTAAGAGAGCCAAGGCCACACCCAAAGGAACTCTCAAGAAGTTGTTGGGCAAATCACCTAAGAAGGATTCCCCCAAGACCTCCCCAACCAAGAGAGCTACGCCCAAGAAGACACCACAGAAGAAGGGAAAATCCTCGCCTGAGAAAACCCCCAGATCCAAGGTATTTTGTTCCTACCTTTAAGTTTGCAATTTGAAAATGTGGCCTTCAAATTCAATCTCAAAGGCCCTTATCCCAGCCTGTGCTGTATATCTATGTACAGGTAGATCCAAAAGCTACATGTATACGAATTTCGTTAAAAGTGATTGCTCTGACATTTATTTTTTGCACTACTTGACATGTAATTAAACACTTTGCTCAGTGGTTTGCCCTTTTGGCAGCTCAGGCAGGATTTGAACCTGCAACTCCTGCTTTCTTGTGCAGATGTCTTAACCACTTTTTCGACCAGCTCTGTGGTTCAGTGGTTTGAGGCATCTGCTGTACAAAGCAGGAGTTGCGAGTTCGAATCCAGTCCTAGCTGGCTGTATTTTTTGTACAGTGTGTAATTAATTACCGGTACACAGATTAGTGCAAACTCTTCTCGAAGTTTATTCTCCTTGACACAAAATCTTATTATATCTAAAATCAGAGTTTCTTCCTCAGGTTTTCAAGCTGAACCAGTATTAAATGGATGTGAGAAATTTACCGGTAGATAAAACCAGAGCACTGGCTAAGGATTAGAAATGATTTTTATACTAGGTTCTGAAAGTCTTAGCAGAATAATAGTATGGCTGGAGTAGACTGCTGTGTCTAAGAGTACACTAAAAGAGGCACCTATGGTGTCTACCATGTTGTCTATACAGAAGTCACTGAAGCAGATGACGCTGTTTGATGTGTCTGACAAGAAGGCCAAGACACCCACTTCACAGGTCCGCTACAAGCTGGCCACACCCCAGAGCCCCCGCCAGCCACTTATCGTCAACAAGTATGTCGCAACAATTTCACTTAAGCCAGTCATTAGCTGGTTATTAGAGAAAGTCATCAATGTGCTAAAATGATTTTTGGTGACCCAGTATTTAGAAAAGAAACCTTTGTGATATGAACTCTAGTGGTATTGTGTTATATGTACCTGTAATTTCTTTTGAAGAGCCAAATTACTGAAACCTCACTCACTGGTGGCTTGATACCACTTGAAATGACTGTTGGCTACCAGGGCACTGTAATAGGTTTGACACACTGTCATCATTGGACCTGTTTACTACCCTTCACGGCAATTCAAAGGAAGGTTTTACTCAGGTTTTGTACAATTCTGTGTCAAATGTAAAGGGCATGACATTTTGATCTTAGCAGAATCCTTCTCAAAGGCAAATTAAAAATCCTTCAAAATTTTTTATGTATTTGTTGGCCACTCAAAATTATTTCTCCTTGGATTTGACCTACAAAACCTAGTTTGATACGAGCCAAGAAGAACAACGACAAATCTTTGTTCAACAAGCTGATGGCAAAGGCAGTCAAGGAGCTGAATGAGAAGCAGATCAAGAATCTCAAACCAGAGGTCAAGGACGAACTGACAGCCAAGTATGAAGAGTACAAGATGAAAATGAAATGGTGAGAACATAGACAATGACCGAATTGGTTAAAATACAACTTGACCTACCACTGATCCAATAGAGAATTCTACCCATTGCAACATTTGACCCAATAAAACTCCACCCAATTACAAGATTCACTTTTGGTTTCAATAAGAACCCACCTCAAATCAGATTCAATTAATGGTCCTTAAAATACAATATCCAGACAATGTATTGTCTCAGTTAATGTGTTAATATTGTTTAATCATATCTCTGTTGGAATGAACAACATAAACCAGACAATTTAACCCCAATCCTTGGAATAACCTAAAATCTTTGGATATATTTTGTCAGTCCAGCATTAATCTGTAAAACGTTAACAGTAATGTAGCATTTGTCCTTTCAGGCCCTCGCATCTGTCATGCTGAGTTCTAAGGTGAGAAATGTATCATGGGTTAAGGTGACCCTGAGCCTTTCTAATCTCTCTTTCTTGCAAGGAAATCAATGACGACTGAGCAGAGGAAAGAGGTGATTGCACAGAGGAGAGAGGAGAGGAAAAAGCATCGTGAGGAGGAGCGACAGAAGAAGATGGAGGAAGAAAAGAAAATGAGACTAGAGCAGGCAAAGGTAGGAGGTCAGCCTGTTCATAGCTTGGCAACCAAACTCAAAGACCGTGAAAATAGCAAGCATTACCTCTTCAATTCCAGTATTGTACAGTACCTGTTTATATTATTGTTTATTGATGATGCTTTAATAAGATGCTCTTCCTTTGGCTGCATTTACTGTAAGTGATTCCTCTAGCGATAGCTTATGTACCGGTATGACAAGTTTTGATCCTCTTAAAACATTCTCTCTAGGTCTCAGCCAGGTATTAGGTAAGGTCCATCTTCAACAATTCTTCAGAACCCCTTAATATGTTTGTTTTTGTTTTCTCCTGTCAGCGCTTTGAAGACCAAGACCTGAAGCTGAAGTGCCTGCCTACACCCAAGCTAGTTGCCATGCCTGAAGGCCTGCCTAACACCCTGTTTGGGGACATTGCAATGGTGGTGGAGTTCCTGAACTGCTACTGTGGCTTACTCATGCCAAATGACCCCTACCCCATCACTGCAGGTAGGACCAACCCTCACAAAATTTCCTACACATCCTAAGGCTACATTTCACTGACATTACGTCTTCACAAAAGGCCAAATGCATTGCTAATCCAATTCTGTTGCATTGTAGTGATTAATGTCAGGAGCAAACCACAAAGTATGCAGCATGTGATGGCTTTGCAAGACGTGAAATGGTTGCAGGCTGGGAGTTGATTGGAATGACCCTGGCCTGTTAATGACTTGGTCTTTTACAATTTTATCAGTGGTCATTGGTCACAGAAAGACTTCTCACAAAATTATTGTCTCAAGCATGCAAGAATTGATTGAGACAATTGATTATTCCTGGTTAATTTAGCATGGCTATCAACCTAACTAATTACCCTACAAACTGTTTAGCACCGAGTTAAGATTTGTAGTGAAATAACGAAGGAAATTTGACTTAGTATGATGAGACATTCAGCATTAGTAATAAGTATGCTTTGCTTCTTGCCTAGACTGCCTGACCAAGGCCCTCATTGGAGGTAGTGAAGGCTTTGCATATCTGTCAAGGGTTTTGGTCATCATGCTGAAGACCCTTTTACAGGACAAAATTGCTGAGGTAAGTCAATTTATCACATAACATTTTTAAAAGGTGTAATTTAATCACTCGGTCATAAATTCTGCTAACATTTTACATTGATGTATTCCATATTTTTGTCAGATCAAGTGAATTTTGTTCAGTCCGTGTTTTCACAGTGAAGAATGCACATTTTCTTTTAGAAATAGGAATTTGCACAAGTCTGTAAGTTGTATGCCTCAGTTTTACACATTTTGTATTCAAGTCATGAGTCTTTCTTGTCATCTTTCTACTCAGGATTACAAGGAGCTGAACATGTCGCTGTCTCAGATCCCTGTCAACATGCACACAGCCTCAGAGTTACTGCGCCTTAGCCTACGGCAGGATGACCAGGAACATGACGATGGCAATAGCACCAATGGCAGTGAAGACTTTGTGAATGACGATGATGTGGTGAGGCTCTCATATTTGATCTTTGACCCAAGTGTAACAAGCCTTGTCAGGGCTTATTTCCAATCCTCTACTTCTTATTGGTTATGTAGGAATGTTACAGAGTATGGAGGAAGCAAATTATCCAATACTTCTACAGTGGCAGGTATAGGAGGTAACCATAGTGATACCGCAATGTAACATTCCAAGTAAGCTACCTTATCCAAGAAAAGCCTGGAATGTTGGCACACTCGTGAACATTCCTGTATTGCTGATATGATTTCTTCTGTCAAGCCATACATGCCGAGCAATAAATACATGGACTTGCCTTAAGTGCTGAAACCCCTCCTTCATTGATTGGGCTTTGCATAGAGCACTGCAGTAAGCCTCCCATAGCTGGGGCCATAGCCAGCAGGAGCTTGGCATCTGCCATGAGTCCCAGGCATGGCAGCTCCTCTATATGCTTCCTTAATTCGTCTGGGTTTTTTCAGCCTCAAGAGCTGGTGGAGCTGTTAGAGACCAGTGAGTTCTTTGAGTTGGAGCCTGACACCAAGCTGCAGCTGCTAGTCTTCCTGTGCCATCGCATCCTGGCCACATATGCTGTGCAAGACTTCATGGACAGCAAGCAGAAAGTAGCCGCCCGACTCTGGTTAGTCAGTAGAAATAGCCCCAGCAAACATGCACAGCACAGCTTCAGATATTCAGGACATTCTAAACCAGTCACCAAGGACAGTCAGCTGTCTTTCTAATACCCCTCCCCTCATTACCTAAGCCAAAAGCTTGCTTTTGCAATAAAAACAAGATTATAAATCTCATCCAGGCTCTAGTGCTTGCCTAGCTTGGCTTTCTGGAAGCAGTGTGAGTAGTCAGGCGAGTTCTTGCTTGGTATTTGCACACTGGACAGGATGTAAATGAAGCCTGGATGTGTTCAGGCTAGTTTCCTTTTTACATCTATAGACATCAAGTAGACCAGGCAAAATCCTACATGCATGCATTTCAATTTCATTTTGGATCAGATGACATTCTTGTAAACTTTTAGTCGTGAATATTTTTATTAGTTCACATTCATGCCATTGAAATAAAAAGAAAATCTTTCTTTATACTAACTATGAAATACAAGGTCTTGAATCATTACTTATGTAATAACTTATGTAACCAAATATCAATTGTGTTCCCTTACA
This sequence comes from Luidia sarsii, assembly GCA_949987565.1. Lineage (NCBI taxonomy): Eukaryota > Metazoa > Echinodermata > Asteroidea > Paxillosida > Luidiidae > Luidia > Luidia sarsii. The sequence continues at coordinate 5,165,864 of OX465122.1, forward strand.
GCATCTGTAGAATGTCTGCTCCTAGCCTGTAACCATTTATTATAGACATTTCTCAAGTACTTGACAAAACATCTCCATCTTTTTGCCATAACCGTACATATATACTGCCATAGGCAATGACTTTACACACAGCAAGTATAGCTAGCTTGCTGCTCAGATGAACTAGGATCAAGTATAATAATACATGGTTGCCTACTTTACGTTATTTGTTGCTTCATATGGTTCTAGCTTTGTTGATGAAAATCATTTGAAATTGCCTTACTGAGTTTATAATAGGCATGTTCATTTATGAGAGCAGACTACATGATAGTGCATGTACTGTACAGACACTCCTCATGTACCATGTGTGCTAGTTGAAGTTGTATAAATGATGTATGTAGCCAACCTTGAACTATGCATGAGGTGTGGGATGGTTGGACATGTCACTATGCGTATTACAGTCTGTGCCTTGCTCAGTGTGACTTGTATTCCAGATTGGCAAAAGAACACATTAGAATGCATCCCTCCTAGGTCAAACTGTTTGTCCTTTTTCAATTTCAATGACATTCATTCCTTGCCTCTTTTTACAGGCGGGACAAGATTCAGACTCTGAAGGAGAAAAATGAGAAGCTGAAAGAGGAGAAGCAGAAGCTGCGTCAGCAACGCGAGGCAGAGAGGTTGCAGAAGGAACAAGAGCTCAGGCTGAAGGCGGAGGCTACAGGAGCCACTGTCAATGGAGAAGGTACTAATAACAGGCTGTGACTTTAGCAATGACACAATGTGTTTGGTTTATATTTGAATTTGTGAAAGAAGTAAGAATTCAGACTGGACGTGGAGACTAGAGGTTCCATACATAATGAAATGTTAAATACATTTACATATGTATCCAACATGATTTATTTTTATATCAGTAATGACTGTCTTACACAGAAACATTACCAACTTAACTCCGGAATGATTCTGACAAGACTCTTTGTGTGATGGCAAACCCCTTGTTTACACAAAGTTCTGCTACATTAATTAAAAAAGATACACAAAATTATAACATTCAAACAATGCATGCTTTGACTTATTTTCCTGAAAGGGTCTGAAGTCAAGCAAGAGGACAAGACCAAGGAGAAAAAGACAAGGAAGAAGAAGGAGAGTAAGGAGGTGAAGGATGAGGAGGGGCTAGGCCAAGAACCTTGTGAAGAAACACTGGACCTTGCCTCTGTTGTCAAGAGGAGACGGCTGCTAGCAGCCAAGACCAAAGCAGAGAGGGAAGAACAGGAGAAGATGGAACGTGAGAAGTGAGTAGAACACTCTGATCATTGGCAGACATTGAGGAGCCTACCAGGCAATCCAGGCATGAAGAAATTATGCCGGATATCAGGCTTCAGTTTTAACCAGTGGCCCAGTAGGAAAATAACATTGCAATTGTCTTGAGCCAGTTGGAGGCAACTCAACTGGCCCAGCTGCACAGTTGAGCAAAATAGGCATTCTTCACACCAGTTGCTATGATATAGCTAACCTCTATGAATCAAGTGGCCAGCAAGAATTGCCGTCTGTCAATGTATCTACGTTGTAGACCTTGAGGAAGACACCGATTGAGAGGGACTGAATAAGAATAAACATGGGACAACTGTGTGGATTTAGCCTCTGCTCATGTTGGTGAAGTGATTATCTTTGCCATCTGACTAAATTTGGCAAATTGGCATGATGAGCAGCCCATGAAAAAATGTTAAAAAACTGATGGTCTAATTGTCAGATGGCACGAGTTGCCAGTTGAAAAAATAGCTGAGAACAAATCCTTGTTGACCAAGACAAAGATTGTATGTCATTGCAGTCACTCCGTTAAACTGCTTGTTATTATCATCTTATTTTAATATCTTTCTTTTGCACCTTTTTTTAATGAGCCAGCAGTCAGAATGGTTGTCCTGCACACTATCCTGCAGTCCCCTGACAATGGGCAGTATACACACTGCCCAAAACATTGAATCACCGGCTCTTTTCAGTGCCCTACTCCATCTCCAGATAGACGACTTAGGTGTCACCCCAAAGATTCCTACTGTACTACTCTTTCTAACCTATACTGCCAAGCATTGCCTTGCATCCTACAGTTGTACTAAAGGACATAAAAAGCTAGGTTGCCAAAGTGTCTTGGTGATTTCTTGTCGGCTTTTCCTTTATTCAGGAGGATAAAAGGGGAAGAGGAATACAGAAGGCTGAGAGCTCAGGAGATCTTTGAGAAGAAGTTTGAGGTCAGTATTCTCTTGCAATTGATTGATTGCATGAATTGCAGGATGCTTATGTTTTATGCATCCGTGAGTGCGTGTATTGGTGCTATGGGTGAGTGTGGTTTCATTACAGCCACAAGTTATTATGTCATAGCTTGGAGGTGGAGCCCACCGTTACATCTGATGTCCAATATTACTATTATTAACAAACATACATTAACATAATTTACATCTAACTGAATTATGACAATTTACAATTGATATTTTGGTGATATTATATATTATATGATATTATATTGTATTATATTATATTACATGTACCCTCATGGTGGTGTCCTATGTCTAATGCATGGTTGTACCCTACCCTCATGGTGGTGTCCTATGTCTAATGCATGGTTGTATCCTACCCTCATGGTGGTATCCTATGTCTAATGCATGGTTGTATCCTACCCTCATGGTGGTGTCCTATGTCTAATGCATGGTTGTATCCTACCCTCATGGTGGTGTCCTATGTCTAATGCATGGTTGTACCCTACCCTCATGGTGGTATCCTATGTCTAATGCATGGTTGTATCCTACCCTCATGGTGGTATCCTATGTCTAATGCATGGTTGTATCCTACCCTCATGGTGGTATCCTATGTCTAATGCATGGTTGTACCCTTCCCTCATGGTGGTGTCCTATGTCTAATGCATGGTTGTATCCTACCCTCATGGTGGTATCCTATGTCTAATGCATGGTTGTACCCTTCCCTCATGGTGGTGTCCTATGTCTAATGCATGGTTGTATCCTACCCTCATGGTGGTATCCTATGTCTAATGCATGTTTGTACCCTTCCCTCATGGTGGTGTCCTATGTCTAATGCATGGTTGTATCCTACCCTCATGGTGGTATCCTATGTCTAATGCATGGTTGTACCCTACCCTCATGGTGGTATCCTATGTCTAATGCATGGTTGTATCCATCTGCCTTAGGATGGCATTCAGCAGGCCAAGCTTGCCCTACGCCAGGTACCCATAGGCACAGACCGCAACCATAGTCGCTACTGGGTCTTCTCTACCGTCACGCCAGGCTTGTTCATTGAGAAGGGTTGGGTGGACTCCAGCATCAGTTACAACACGAGGACAGATCGCAAGGCTCATGACACGGACAGCAATGACCTCGTTGAGAAGAGGTAGGCATAATGACATGACATCATCCCTAATGATGTGACATGTCATTAGGGATGAAGTGACACATGTCATTCCTAATGATGGGACATAAGGGATGGAAGGATGGACATAAGTCATTAGGGATGGAGTGACATAACATGTCATCCCTAATTATGTGACATGTCATGAGGGATAAAGTGACACATGTCATCCCTAATGATGGGACATGTCATTAGGGATGAAGTGACACTTGTCATCCCTAATGATGGGACATGTCATTATGGATGAAGTGACACGTGTCATCCCTAATGATGGGACATGTCATTCCAAATGGTGTGACATCTCATTAAGGATGAAGTGACACATGTCATCCCTAATGATGGGAGTCATCCCTAATGATGGGACATGTCATTAGGGATGAAGTGACACATGTCATCCCTAATGATGGGACATGTCATCCCTAATGGTGTGACATCTCATTAGGGATGAAGTGACACATGTCATCCCTAATGATGGGACATGTCAATAGGGATGAAGTGACACATGTCATCCCTAATGAAGGGACATGTCATCCCTAATGGTGTGACATCTCATTAGGGATGAAGTGACACATGTCATCCCTAATGATGGGACATGTCATTAGGGATGAAGTGACACAACAATCAGAGAACAATATACCTGCGAAATAAGTCCTTGGAGCGTAGGCTGTGTAATGGGTATCTAAGAAGCTGTGTACTGATGCCCTTTGACCGCAGACATGTCTCGACTCCAGAGGACAACCTTTGGGTTGTTGGGCATGCCAGCACACTGTCTTCTGTGGCAGTGCGCAATCCCTCGATCATCCACAATGATGTCCCACAATAGCGCAATAGGTGCCACTAATCTGGAAAATCATGTGGTTAATGACATCAAAACAGTTGTTTGTCACGCTGCTTTGTTTAAAAATTGACAATAGTGGTGTCTGAGTTTGAAAGGTCCCAGAGCAGCTATAGCCGTCTGCTGTCATCGTAGGGTTAAAAACAGGAGGGGAAATGAGTAAATGAATAACTGATCTTTCTTGACAGTTTTCCCAAAGTGGGTCAGAATCTGTGGTTCCAGTATGAGAGCGTCAAGGATCTGGAAGCCATGACAGAAGCCATGGACAATCAGGGCATACGGGAAAGCGCCCTCTATCTAGAGATCCGCAAGCGCTACCAGGACATCTCCAAGATGATCATCTTATCCAGGAGGTAATGTTGCATGTTTTCCAATCCATCAGGAAGTTCACAAGTTAAGTGAACTAGTATTTCATGACACAAGTACATGGCTTGCACTATAAATTATGCTCGTGTCTCGGTGTGTATATGGATATGAGTTCACAATGGATATGAGGTCAAAACCATGGGATGGCCAACATTCATGGTTATTGTTTGAGCATTTAATTATTCACTCATAGCTACTTTGGGTCAGTCAGTGTTGTATATTCATGACTTCCTAAACTGTGCACTGTGCAAATTGTCTTATTGAACACCCCCACTCACAGTAGGTTAATGCTGTAACCTCTATTTAGCTTTTCAGCGAAGTGGAAAAGCTATTGTTCTGTTTTGTTTTCTTCTTCTTCTTCTTCTTCTTTTTCTTGTCGGAAAAATCCCATAGACAAAGCACAGGGGTTTTGTATGTGGCACTTTGGCCACTGAACATACTTGGATTTTTTTCAAACTGGGCAAATGCATAGAACCCTTGCTGAAGTTGTGCACAGTTGTCTTGAAAACGTCATGACTTCATCAAGGGTCTTGTGACAGTGCTTTAAAGGGGCAAATTTCAAACTGCATTATTAGCAAAAGTTCATTTGGTTTCAGCTTTGCACTATATCTTAGTTGGGAAGAGGTGTATTGAAAAATTGCCCTCATTTGATCGTGATCCTATCTCATGAATATTTATGAGGTCATAAACTTTTCATATTTTCACATTCAATTGAGCATATTTGGCCAACGGAGCGAGATTTTTTTCATTTTTTCATTGATATCTATTGGAGATATGGTTTAGAAACACCCCTGGGGCCAAAATGTCATTACGCAATCATGACGTCATCAAAATGCGTGATTTTAAAGCACATATTTGCCAATGGTCAATCTTCTCGAAATTTCATTGGCATTTAGCTATTGTGCTAGACATTCAAAATCCTGAGTTTGGAACCAATTGACTATTGTTCAGAATTATTATGATTTTTTTGAATATAATGAAGTCCCATAGACTTTGTGCACAAAATATGCACATGCGTTTTGGGATAGGAATGGAGGGTACGGGTTCGAAACACAGAGTTGCCCCCTTCATGAATTCAATCAAAACTAGAAACATACGTCTGTTGTAACAGAACGTGTAGCTTTTCCTTTTTTTTCCCGAAGAAAGACCAAGTTGAAAATCTGAAAACCAGTAGCACATGCATGATTACTACAGTACTTCCGGTCTGGACCGGAGGAAAGGGTCACATGACATGAGGAAGGTCATGAAACCTAATTGGTCTCTGAAACTCCTCTCACATGCTATATGCGCTAGCAACAGCACAACAAGGGAGTTAACCATTGATTTAATATCGGTTTTTTATTACCTCATTAATATTCATGAGATGACCTCATCATCATAATTATTGCAATATTTGGATACACTGTTGCCCAACTTGGATATATGCTAAATATTGATCCTGCGGGATCTAAGATCGTGGCGTGATTGCACATGCCAGGTTGGCCCTTTAAAGGGTGGTCACGTGACAACTCAAGCACAAACAAACGAAAAAAAACACAGTTTTACTGTATATTGGTGTAAACCCCTGTTAGCATCGTTTTTATTGAGTTCATGAAGGTGGCAACTCTGTTTCGAACCTGTACCATCCATTCCCAGGGCAGGAAATTCACGACGGCAACGACGGCAATTGCCGTCGTGCCCTCACCAATTGCCGCAATGCCCTTAAATTTGGAGGATTTTCACGGCAACAAATTGCCGTGCCCTTTTAGCACATTGCCGTCGTGCCCTTTTTGCCGATGGATAGTTGGGCAGATCGGACTGCCGGCCGCCGCACGGCCGTTAGCACAGCGCGCATGAAATATATTCCGACTGCTGTGCAGTGTGTGTGCAGCACACACGGAAGCTTCACTGTACCGTGCGCACTGTCAGCTAAACATTGCGCATTCTGTGCACAACTGTACGGACTGTGTATGGGTGAACATGTACACGTACACATACTGTACACGATCAATGTACATGTACGTACATGTACATGTACATACATGTGCAGTGCGTTCGATCGGGACAGTTTCATATCAACGAACTTTTAGTCTGCGGGTACCAGTGAATCTTGGACATCGCTGGCTGTACCAAACAACGGGTACCAACGGTAGTTGGGAGCGATTTGCGTTGCACGATAGTTAGATTGCGCAGTATGCAGCACGTGGTTGGGTTGCGTGCGAAAGTAGAATCGTAGAGCTGTCAAAGGTTTGCGTGTTCGCGGGTGCCTTTTCAAAGTCGTAACCATGCCCCGAAAGGAGAAAGCTAAACAGCAGAACGAGCTACTACCTCACGATGCAGCACAAAAATGTCGCAAACTTTATTCCTTTTTTCAGGTAGGCCTACGAACGTAGTCATTCTCAATTTTTTGGACGAGAACTGATGAGAAGGTTTTGGAACACCGAACCCACATCACGATACGTTGACAGCATGGACTATTCTATTAGGAATGAGAGGGGTGCGACTTTATACAATAATAAGCTCCGATAATATGCTCGTTTAGGTTGGACCTAGCTGCTTAAAAATCCATCTTTACAAACATGTAGGCTATTTAGAATCCTTTTTATTTCGATTGTTTTGTGAGGATCTATTGTCAGATATTTTTGTCGTCCCGCTTATTATAGCATTAGCACCCCGGCCACACCTGAATGGTACAGTTCATGTTCCGTGAGAATGCGTGTTGGTGGCTGACTGAAACTTATTTTAGACGTCATTTTTATGTTGGAAAATATTTTTTTTAGGCATCGTGGTCCCACAGAAACGATGATATATTAGTAGGAGACCTAAAACAAGGATTCGGTGCCTTCAGCGCCTATTTTCAAAGTTTGTTTAAGGTGCTTACGTCGTGTTTGCATCGGTACTAATAAAAAGTAGTTAAATTGCCCTGATGCCCCGGATTTTTTTTGCGATTGCCTTGATGCCCTTCAAAAATTGCAGAAATTGCCGTGATGCCCTTAATTTGCCGAAATTTCAAGGCAAAAATTGCCGTGCCCTTTTTAACCCGGAGTTCCTGCACTGCATTCCTACCCCAAAAGGCACACCAACGTATCGTGCACAAAGTCTATGGGACTAAGAAATGATATTTAACAAATCATAATAATTCAAAACAATGTTTAATCGGTTCCAAACTCATGATTTAAGATGTCTATCCCAATAGCTAACTGGCCACCAAATTTCGAGAAGATTGACCATTGGCTAATATGTGCTTTAAAATCACGCATTTTGATGACGTCACGATTGCGTCATGTCATTTTGTTCCAGGAGGGTGTTTCTAAACTACATCCCCATTAGATATAAACGAAAAAATGAAAAAAATCTTGCTCCGTTGGCCAAATATGCTCAATTGAATGTTAAAATCGAAAAAGTTCATGACCTCATTAATATTCATGAGAAGACGTCATGATCAAATGAGGGCAATTTTTGGATACACCTTTTCCCAACTAAGATATAGTGCAAAGTTGAAACCAAACGAACTTCAACTTTTGCTAATAATGCAGTTTGAAATTTGCCCCTTTCAAGCACTGTCACGTGACCCGTGATGACGTCATGAAGTTTTCAAGACAACTGTGCACAACTTCAGCAAGGGTTCTATGTATTTGCCAAGTTTGAAAAAAATCCAAGTATGTTCAATGGCAAAAGTGCCCTCCACAAAATCCCTGTGCTTTGTCTATGGGATTTTTCCGATAAGAAAAAGAAGAAGAAGAAGACAAAAAACTAAACATAACAACAACAATACCTTTTCCGCTTCGCTGAAGCGTGCGGAAAAGCTAATGATGCTAAAAGGCGCCTACACCCAATATATAGTAAAACTAGGGGTTTTTTTTTCATTTGTTTGTGCTCGAGTTGTCACGTGACGGCCCTTTAAAGGGTCAACCTGGCATGTGCAATCATGCCATGATCTTAGTTCTCACAGGATCAATATTTGGCATATATTTAAGTTGGGAAACGGTGTATCCAAAAATTGCCATAATTATGATGTCATCTCATGAATATTAATGAGGTAATAAAAAAAATGATAATAAATCAATGGTTATCTCCCTTGTGCTGTTGCTAGCATGTGGGAGGAGTTTCAGGGACCAAGGTTTGATGACCTTTCTCATGTCATGTGACCCTTCCAGTCGAGACCGGAAGTGTTGTAGTAATTATGCGAGTGCTATTGGTTTTCAAATTTTCAAGTTGGTCTTTCTTCGGAAAGAAAAAAAAGGAAAAGCTACAAAGCTACACGTTCTGTTACAACAGACGTATGTTTCTAGTTTTCACTGCAATGTTTACATGGTCAGACATACCTGCAATCCCACAGGATCAGGTAGCTCAGCCTGTAGCAGGCATTGTCACTTGCTGGAATCTTCTATTTGAGCAGAAGGACATAGAATGAAGAAGCAATGGTCAATGTTTGCCTCTGTTCAGGTCTGGGCCTGAGCTGCGAGACTCCAACGGTCCTAAGGAGCTATTGGACTCCCTGCAGGAGGATCTAGTAGACATAGAGAGTCACATCAGGCAGGGCAACCTGGGAGGAGTGATGGAGGCAGACACCTGGGGAGAACGAGTCCGTACGGCCACTCACATCAAAGACCTGGTAAGGGAGCTCTGCAAACAGCCTGCAATATTCACTCATACCTGGTACATATATCATGCAGCACTTTGAGTGCCTTTCTCTCCCAGTAAAACCAGTAAAAGTTAAAAAAGGATTAGTGATGAACTTTATCCTAAATAGATGATTGAGAAGTGCTTATTTACCCCAACCACCTGAATGGTTGACAAACGAATAGAACTGACCAGGGTTTGATTTCATCAAACTCAGTTTAACTTACAATTGCAAGGTTGCAATCAACACACAGAATCCATAGGACCTATCACAACTTACGATGGTCATATACCTTGGTGAAATCCAGCCCAGCACCCAGAATTCAGGAACAGTTGGCACAAGGTTGAAATAGGTTCTCCTGTGAATAGGATGCTCCTGTAGGATCTGAATGAAGTGTTATGGGCAGTGTCACACAATAACAAGACATGTTGTACAAACCCTAGTCCATATATGTTATTTATTCCAGGGAGCCTTGATCATTGAGAGCCAAGGGAGTGTCAACACCAAGTTCCTGCAAGGAATCATGGCCCCATCCAAAGCCAAGGTCAAACCTGTGGAAGATGTGCAGGATGGGAACAGTGAGGAAGGCAGTGATCATGAAGAAGGTAAGTGGCTGACTGACAGGCCTTTGCATAGGCGGGCCATTTGGCCCACTATCTCTGAAACCACTCTGTCACAATGTGTGTACATCATTCACATTTGCCAATACTGCATGGAAAACACATTGCCCATTGTTGACAGTTTTTCTGGAATGACATTTATCAGCAATATGTCCACTTGAATAGTTTATCCCAAAAAAGGGTTTAGAGAAAGTCATTTGATCAAGCCATGTTCCCCAATGCAAGTCTAAAATCTGCCAGACAGTCAATTGCATTCAATCTTGGCATGCACAAGCATCACAAAGACTAGTGATTTGACAGAAGGTTTTTGTTCATCGAGTCACAAGTCAGGCAAGTCGAGTCCTAGTCCGAGTCCAATTCATTTGTTATCGTGACTCAAGTGACTCGAGTTCACCACAAGTCATACATGTCTGCTACAATGAGCCACAACCTTCCCAAAGGCTTCCATCTAGCTAAGAACATGTTTGCCCCTTGTATTACAGCAGAGGCAGATTGTGCTGTGCCAGAGCTTGTTGCTAGGTGGAGAGAGGCAGTGGAGACTGCTCCCACTGTGTCTCGCCTACATCTGCTGCTTGGTATCTATGAGGCATGCGTGCGTTGGGAAAAGTCCTCCAAGAACGCCAAGTGCAAGATCTGCCGTCGCAAAGGAGATGACGAGAAGCTGCTACTATGTGATGAGTGCAACCAGCCATTCCATCTCTTCTGCCTGCGCCCAGCCCTAGATATTGTGCCTAAGGGTGATTGGAGATGCCCTGCATGTGCAGTGAGTCAAGACAAGCCCATCTTCATAGCATTGCTGATGCACTTCACGCTGGGCCACTTGCCAATGCCCAAGACCGCCATACGTGGGGTTTTGACATTGTGCTATTATTCAAAACTCACTAAACAATTGGGAGCAATATATATGTGAAATAAATCAATGAGTACACCATGTGTACAAGTGATTTAAACCTGACACCATCTGGACATCAGTGAGACTTTTGTCAAGGGATTATCTGCTCCGATAAAAGAGCCCACATTGCATAGTCAATGGAGCAAAGCTCCTATACCAGTGCCCTTTGAATGCAGGCTAGCCTCGACTCCAGGTGGACAAATCGTTGGGGTGTTCAGCCCTAACCAAGTGTACAATTTGCAGTGAAGGCAGTGGGTGCATTTCCACTATCCATCCAACGACTGTGGGACATGCCAACACACTGTCTCCCGTGACAACGCGCCATTCCTCAATCATCCACAGTCGGAAGTGCCACAAAAGTGCCATCAAAACAAGTCTTCATCATTGTACAATATTGCTTTGTGGATGGCTGAAAGGAGTCTTTGTGTAAAACTCAGACAATAGTTGTTTCTGGTTTTGAATTGCGCAACGCATAGCTGTACCATCACCGCTCCAAAATCTTGCTATATAACCAAATGAAACCTTGCTCAGTTTGCTCAGTACAATCATCCAACACTCAGTATGAGTGATATAGGCAGCAGGAACACAAGGTTGTGAGCTTATCATGACTAGGGTCATAGTGACATTCATCGTGACATTCAAATAGCTACTTGAGATCAATCATCTTTGTCATTCTGAAATTCCACTTTCACCCTTGTAATTATTCTTATTGTATACTTTGTATCAGCCATCAACAAGGAGAAATGCTAGAAATCGTAGCTACAAAGGAATGGATGACAGTGACCAATCTGAGGTAGGTTCATTAAGCAGACAATGTCTTCATCCTCACTTCAATCCTGATGGAAGCTTTGATGAGACTGATTGGGCAACCAAGCACAGTAGTGAAGGCATGGACTGAAACTAGACTGACAAGATGAAGAATTGACACAAGCTTTGAAAATCAATATTGTAGCAGCACTAATGCTTTTTGGACATGAGGCCAAACCACTGCATAACAGGGAGGGGGGTTAGTATGTGGGTCCTTTCGCTTCATGGCAGGGTGTCAAATATATCACATGTATAAGCACAGCAAAGGCTCATGGCAGTACAGCCATACTTTCATCCAGGAGATATGCTGTTTAGATTTTATCTGACTCTACTTTATACCAGCATCGGAATCAGATTAAAAGACATGATCAGTCTGGGGGTCGATGTATAAATCAGAGCCGGGATGAGTGTCTGTATAGGAACACTAGGTAATTCAATGAGTTTCCCTGCTCGACGTAATATGCACCGAATGCCCAGTGCTTTGCCTGATGCCTAATGAACAATTATCAGGCAGCTCGGGCAGGATTTCATTCTCCTCCAAGCATCATGTAATATCTATAACACTAGGTGGCATTGTCGTGTGCTTGCAGGATTCCTCTGATGAGGAAGAGGAGGAGGAGGAAGAGTCAGACTCAGAGGAAGAAGAGCAGGAGATTATGCATGACGATCTGTGCACTGTGTGCTCAGAGGCTGGTGAGCTGGTACTCTGTGCTGAATGTCCCCATGTATACCACAAGGATTGCCATGATCCACCTATGCGCAACTTTCCCAGGTAACTTACCTACACTAGACCTGAGACTTATTTCATTGAGCTGCTTAAGCTCCAGAATGCATCAGCATAAATAGCTTTGTTTGATAGAATAAGATAGGCAACCAAAGTTCTGTTTGGGGGCTCTGCTAAGTGGCCAATATTTGAGTAAAAGTAAAACTTAATTTGCATTTTATATAACATGTTTGGCAATCTTACTTTATCCAAGGAAAGAAGTTAATGTAAGTTAATTGTCTGCTAAACAGTCATGTGATTGTCTCCACAGGGGTCGCTGGGTGTGCAATTCCTGTCTGAACCCTAGCCCTTCATTCCTACGTAAGAAGCGGGCCAAGACAAGGGCTGAGAAGGCTGCTGTGCTCAAGAAAAAGCAGCGATTGGCCGTCAAGAAGAGGAAAGCCCGGGAGGCAGTGGCAGCTGCAAAAGCAGCAGCCAAGAAATCCAAGATCAGTTTCAGCTGCAAGGTAGACTCCTAGAGGCTTGTTACCTTCACACAGTTGCTTTACCAGAGTCGTCCATCCTGAGGTTCCTATCTTGTAGTCTCTTAACCAAAAGTCTTTTAAAAATCTTCCATCAATAAGTTTTCTTTCACATCTGTGAGCTGATGTGCCCGAGTCCCTATCCTCAAGTCAAGAACTTGGTAATAGATTGTGATGTTTTATATTGTCTGATTGCTTGTTAGATTGCTGAGGACCTTGTTAGCAAGATGCTCCGCTATCGGGACAGTGGGCCCTTCCATACCAAGCCTGACCCCTCAGAGGTGAGTAGCAGAGTGAAGGAAGGAGAGACAAGAACACTGACCTGACAGTCGCAATTGAACATCAACTATCTCTGAAGGGTTGCCATAGTCTTGTATTATGATGCAAGGTTTGCCAGCTGGAGTCTGAGCTGTGGCTTCTAAAATCCCATCCTGTGTTTTCACTCTTGGTTGACTATGCTTATAGGCTCCAGACTATGAAGAGATCATCAGTAGCCCTGTGGATCTGCACATGCTGAAGGATAGGTGTAACTGCGATGAGTATGAGGAACAGCAGGAGTTTCTAGATGATGTCAGGCTGTTATTCAACAATGCCAAGCAATACTACAAGGCAAGTAGTGCAACCTCTCCTCTATTTGCAACTCTCAAAGTCTTCTATGTCTAAGAACAGAAATTGCCATTTTGTACTGAGTTGCCTTGTTATGGAACCATTTGGGACCAGTAGAAACCATTTGCATCATTTGGTGCACCCATTTACAGTCACAGCTGTGGATGCAATGAGCCTATTCAGCTTGTACACAATGGGCCATTCAGTGCAGCCATTCACAGTCACAGCTGTGGATGCAATGAGCCTATTCAGCTTGTACACAATGGGCCATTCAGTGCAGCCATTCACAGTCACAGCTGTGGATGCAATGAGCCTATTCAGCTTGTACACAATGGGTCATTCAGTGCAGCCATTCACAGTCACAGCTGTGGATGCAATGAGCCTATTCAGCTTGTACACAATGGGCCATTCAGTGCAGCCATTCACAGTGACAGCTGTGGATGCAATGAGCCTATTCAGCTTGTACACAATGGGCCATTCAGTGCAGCCATTCACAGTCACAGCTGTGGATGCAATAAGCCTATTCAGCTTGTACACAATGGGCCATTCAGTGCAGCCATTCACAGTCACAGCTGTGGATGCAATGAGCCTATTCAGCTTGTACACAATGGGCCATTCAGTGCAGCCATTCACAGTCACAGCTGTGGATGCAATGAGCCTATTCAGCTTGTACACAATGGGCCATTCAGTGCAGCCATTCACAGTCACAGCTGTGGATGCAATGAGCCTATTCAGCTTGTACACAATGGGCCATTCACTGCAGCCATTCACAGTCACAGCTGTGGATGCAATGAGCCTATTCAGCTTGTACACAATGGGCCATTCAATGCACCCATTCACAGTCATAGCTGTGGATGCAATGAGCCTATTCAGCTTGTACACAATGGGCCATTCAGTGCAGCCATTCACAGTCACAGCTGTGGATGCAATGAGCCTATTCAGCTTGTACACAATGGGCCATTCAGTGCAGCCATTCACAGTCACAGCTGTGGATGCAATGAGCCTATTCAGCTTGTACACAATGGGCCATTCAGTGCAGCCATTCACAGTCACAGCTGTGGATGCAATGAGCCTATTCAGCTTGTACACAATGGGCCATTCAGTGCAGCCATTCACAGTCACAGCTGTGGATGCAATGAGCCTATTCAGCTTGTACACAATGGGCCATTCAGTGCAGCCATTCACAGTCACAGCTGTGGATGCAATGAGCCTATTCAGCTTGTACACAATGTGCCATTCAGTGCAGCCATTCACAGTCACAGCTGTGGATGCAATGAGCCTATTCAGCTTGTACACAATGGGCCATTCAGTTCAGCCATTCACAGTTACAGCTGTGGATGCAATGAGCCTATTCAGCTTGTACACAATGGGCCATTCAGTGCAGCCATTCACAGTCACAGCTGTGGATGCAATGAGCCTATTCAGCTTGTACACAATGGGCCATTCAGTGCAGCCATTCACAGTCACAGCTGTGGATGCAATGAGCCTATTCAGCTTGTACACAATGGGCCATTCAGTGCAGCCATTCACAGCCATTCACCAGCACTTTGTTGTGACCCATTACAGGGCTCCCCAGCCAGCAGATTCAAATAGTTGTGTTTGCAACCCAACATAGTGGTTTGTTCAGGAACCTTACCAATTGTTCTCGGTCATTTTCCTCCTACCACAGAACGATGAGCATGTCACCCTTCAGGCCAACAAGTTGGAGGACTTTTTTGTCAACCTGCTCAAATGGAACCTTCCTGATGCTGTAGAAGCCTTTCCAGCAGGCTCTTCCCATGCCAGGGGGGCAAAGGGGGCTAGATCGGGGCAGTCTGATGACCGCTCTGATCACAGCTATGGCCGCCGGTCTGCGCGACACATGTCCCATTGATGTGGCTAGTCTGGGCTTTGGCCTTATTTCTTATTTGGTTTCATTTGTTCATATGTTTCTCTTTTTGGAATAGTGTTGCGTGGTGACTTTTTTGGGTGTTAGTGATAGTGGGGTATTTGTCAAGTAAACTTGACGTTCCTAGGAAAAGGGTTGTCATTTTCAGAGATACCGGTATTCTTCAAAAGTCTTTATCAAAAAAATGGCAAACAAGTTTTTCCAAATGAATTTAACAGCATTTGACTCGTGTTGATTCATTTGCTGGGTGTACAGATTGAAAGCTGATTTCTGCAAAGCAAAGCTTGTGGTGAGGCAAATGTTTGCTTGAGCAGCAAAGTGATTGCTTCTGAGTTCCAAGTGCCACTATTACCTGTGCTGTGTGATGACAAGGTACAGTCTGACCTCGGCCTCATTCAATATTATGGCATGCCTCCTCTCAGGAGTCATTATCGCCTGTCAGTCACCAAATGGCCACATGAACAACAGCACCCAGTCCAGACTCTTGTTAAGAAGATAGTCAATCTCTTACAGTGAACAGTCTTCTCTGTGATACAGGGAACCAACCGCTTTGTTATACCTTCCTGTGTTCCAGGCAACCAGCCAGCCTTGCAAATGACAAGTTCAGGCTTAAGTTTTATCTCATTCAAAACAATCGATTGTTTGTTTTGATCGACTATGAAGAGTCTGTGTCAATGTTGATCTGTCATGAAACCATAACCCCTGTATTCCAAGTGGTCTTAGCTGTGGTTTTGCAGAGGCAAGCAGACAAACACATCTGACATTTCTAAGTAGTGGCCCATCCGAAGGTTTTCCAAACATTCCGCAATGACTATTCAATGGAACTAAGCGATTGTATTTCTTCCACATTGCACACTGATCTTAAGACTGTTGCCCCTAAAGTCATCACAAGTACGTCTGAGTGAGTAAGTGTATAAAATTTAATATTTTTATAAGAAAAAAGCAAGGCTTGGCAGTTACTTGCTATTACCTCACCATTGAGCAGTACAGTATGTAAATGGATTATTTCATTTTTCAAAAGTTAAAACATTCACTTTTCTGCCCTTGTGGAAGTAATGTAGCAAATTGTCACTGTATCAAATTAATTTTAGATCCCTTTGTATGAATTTGAGTGTTTCTGAAGCTGTGTAGAGTATTAAACTATTTTTATGCTTTGTTTAGAGATTAATATACTTAATCGTAAAGAGGCCCACTTTGTAAGTTTATATTACCTTTTTAAAAAGACCACAAAGATAGTATTTAATACAAAACACTATGACTAAACTGATGTAGATTTGCCATCTTTTGCAAATTTTTTTTTGAGAAGCGAGAAAAATCATTGCGTTGAGAAAGGATCTGAAAGGTTTTGTATGACATATGACACGAAGTGTGTTGCTTGTTTGCCATTGTCCTGCACTCTTCCCCATTCCAGCCTGATGATCACACACATTGGCTGCTTCTCAGGCCTGGATAATGCCGTGTCAATCAGGACAAGTGCAACATGCATGGAGACTTGGAATCGATCCAAATGGCGACAAATGGTGACCTACTTTGCCTCCAGATTTCCCAAATGATTTAAGTCTATGTAGTAACACGGACCGTTACCAAGAGTGCCTTCACGGTGGCTTGGTCTTTGAATTCATGGTGTTGCCGTGTAGCATTGGGTTCACATTATTTCCATGGTAACATTTTGTTCATCGTGGATTAATAGAGACCTTTCGTTTCGTACGACGGATGATTCTGCGACAATGAAATTGACATGTGCATGGACTTTGCGCTTTGCTGTCCTGCGATATCAGCGACAGTACCATGTTGTGCAGAAGACGACGTCTTTTTCACCGTCGCAAACCATCCGTTGTACAACGTCAAAGCTCTCTACGATGATGACGAATGCATGTATTTTTTCTCAAGATGAATATTTTATATTTCCATAAAGCACTTAAGGATGAACGGCCTTCTTAAAGGTTTGAAAGCATATGAAAAGAAACAAGTCAGTCTTGGTGGTAAAGGTTCCTGGTTTAGAGCGATCAAATGCCCCTTTCTCTTTGGATCCAAAATCAAATTAGATTTCACGCATGCCGATTTAGCATTCGCCAATGGTTCAATTCCATGTGAATCAGAAAACCAAAAGAAATGTACGTGTCAGTTTCCATCATACGTCAAGTTCAACCTAATGACACATATATAACTTAAATAATCAGCTCTACCCAAGATGTAAAAAATCCTTGGACACACAAATAAGTCGATGACCTTGAGTGGTATGTAAATAGAAGTCACGTGATACATGTATTTCTTTGTAAGGCATTATTACCTCACTCGAAATCTGTTCTTCACGTTGGGAGAGCGTTTAATAAAAAATAATAATACGGCTACCCTATCTAAAACTCTTGTCTATTTTCTTCCGTGTAAACCTCCATCATTGGACAGTAATATGGTAGTGAGATTTAGGTCCTGAATTATACAAAAACCATTACTAGCAACATTTCCAGTGAAATGGTTTTTCTCCTACCGAGGACGATGTTTTGGTTCGTTAAAAATGGTTCTGCGATGGCCTTGTTATACGCAATAATGCAAAATGATTGGGAAGTTGTATAGAGAAGATTTGACATTCTTATCAGGTTTCTGACTACACTAACTCGAACTAGTGTAAGCAGACGACTAAGCTAAGGCAGTACAAGCCCACAGATGACATCCAGAGGAATAGTCAAACAAGGACTGCTGACATAAACAGACATTGTCCAGGTACAGGTTCAAAGAAATTTTGTTGAATCTCTAAAAACCAATGCATTGTCACTGTGGTGAAATTGAATTAATTGGCACATATTCCCATATGGGAGAGTCAATAAGAGAGAGTAATTCACAGCTGCATCCTCACAATTTTTGCAATTCGAAAAACAAAATCCTGCCAAAGGTTGAAGTAGTATCGGGGGCGTCCCTCCCTGCACGCCTTAGCACAACCCAGCAGACCGACGACTGTCAGGTTCTTGATGCCGTGGTCACGGTGGCCCCGCTGAGAGACACAGACTGCCATCGGGACCGGTAGGCAGGGAGCCTTACAGGCGGGCATCTCGCAGACCGTGTGTTTACACTTCCAGCCTCTTCCATTGCCTGCGATGTACGTACGTCGTTGAACCGCCACCCTACCCCATGTTTCGCCATCCTGGCGCACTTTCGCTATGTTCCTCGCCATTTTTTTTCGGGGGGGGGGGACTTATTGCCCCCAGTTGGTGCAGACCGGAGGTTGGTTTCCACACAGCCAGATTCCCTCAAGTCCTCAGCGGTATCTGTGTACCCGATACATGTTCCCTCAACCTCCGCAGGCGTCACATGCGACGTTGGTGTTGGTGGGAGTTTTTAAACAGCTTATACTGCAGGATTGTGCCGAGAGAAAAATAAGTGAAAAACAGAGCAAGGAATCGAACCACGAACCTTCACCTTGCCAACTGAGCGCGTTTGCGCTACGCCATTTGAATTACGTAATATCTCCACACATCTAAGATACTGATACATTGATAGGGAAACCAGATTATAAGGGGCATGGCCGTTGGGGAGGGTTTTTGGATATCGTTGTGAGCAAAACGCGAAATCTATTCCCGTGTACAATAAACCACGTGAATTCACTTTAAATCATTCCGAATAGGCCTACGGGAGTCTCTCAGTTTCGAGGACGTTACGGGAAATTGTTTCTCGAAAGTAATTTTATTTTTCAATTTGTGTTCCCCTAGCAGGGAATTTTTTTTTACTAATTCCCCATAGGGCCTACAAACACCACGCGAAATTGGTAGGCCTATAAGTCTATAGGCATACTGGCCGTTTACGTGTAACATCTGTCGACTTCCGTACGCGTAGTCAAATCATAATGTAGTGCAAATCTCCGGATTTCGACGAAACCTGACACATTGCTTTACAATAATTTGTTGTCAGTTATTTGAAACTCGTCCCTTCTGTTCATATAGGCCAAGCAAGTAGGCTCGCAACTGGAAGAATATTTTGGGCATACTCATTCAAATAATTGAATATCATATCAATTATTGAACATGAACGTGTATTCTGCCAATACTGTCCGCATCATAGGGACGCACCTCATTAGTCTAATTAGCATGCGTGTGCGCGCGCGTAACGCATTAAAAGCGTATATCACGAGAATCCCACTGATTTCGATCGTTCGGATGGGGAATTTACCGACAATAGCCTCGGCGGAGCCATCAATTTATTGTCAATTTGGCGTGCGGTATCTTTTCAGGATGCTTCTATCATCTGCTTAAATGCTAAGAAAGCAAGCATACGCAAATCTCCCTTTTTATTATCGTGGGTTGAATGTCGTAGGTACGAGGTAGCTCCGAGGTAGCTCAGCCCAATTCCTTTGTTCATGCTTAGTAGCTCTGTGCCTCCGAACGTTGTCTGCTGGGCTGTGCTAAGGCGAACGTTGTCGTGCAATAGAACTTGAGTGATAACTCGACGTTCCAATCAGTATGTTCTGGCCGTCATTATCACCGGAACATCATTTCAGAACCATACCTCTTCTTCAAGAGACCATATACATGGAGTCACCGCAAACCCCTTATATTTCTCCACTGCCATGGAAATAACATGAATGGTCGGAAAAGGTAGGGCACGTTGGGAGAATTGTCCAAACTGTGTTGGCGAGTCTGTCACGCGCACAAACGCTTCGTGTAATGGGAAAACTTCGACAGGCCTGCAT
The DNA here is from genome assembly GCA_949987565.1 of Luidia sarsii. NCBI lineage: Eukaryota > Metazoa > Echinodermata > Asteroidea > Paxillosida > Luidiidae > Luidia > Luidia sarsii. Next base: position 5,185,794 of record OX465122.1, read on the forward strand.
GGTACGAAATTCTCTTCAATTCTTCGCTGATATCTTCATGGACATATGTGTAGCCGTCTGTTTGCAATAAACACGTCGTTTACTTTCTTTTTCAAAAATTTCAAAGCAGGCACTATAAATGTATCTCCTTGGGAACATCCACTTTTCAGTTTACCCCATGTCAACACCTGAATATTGTTGTCAACATGTCCGCATATTTTTGTCAAGTCACAACAAGGATGGGCAGGGACAAAGCAAATGGTACATAATGGTACAAACACTTTAATGACTTCAAAAAGAAGAGTTGAACCATGTATTTACATTTAAAAAATAACATTATATTGCATTGAAAAAAGAAAAGAAACCAGGCGTATCAAGAACAGAACAGTGCCAAGGCGATTTGTGTCGACCTACACCATGATCTAATATAATTATGCTGTACATGTTGTCTTGACACAAACTCAAGCAATCTCACTCATGACCATTACCATCTCATCCATCATCCATCAACCTTCACCATAGACTCAGGTCCTCTTCCTTGTCTCCATCAACATTCCTCAGCGTTATTGGCCTCATCTTCATCTGCCACCTCCCCATCAATTCCCTCCACACAGGAAAATCCAGGTGCTGTACAAACCGCATTATAAAATACTTGATCCAATTCCATAAAAAGTAATGTAAATGGGTAGGTAATTTCATCACTGAAATTAAACGTCACACGATGTACTTAACAAGAAAACAAAACATGGCGATGGACAGCGATAGCCATATCCACACTTCAATCCAAAAAATGTCCAGGAATAATGCACAACCCTTGGTCGATGACAAGACAAAATGGAGTAGAATGAGCAGTGCAACAAGACAAATTGGCTTGATGGACAACATGAGAAGAAATAAGCCAGACGCACTTGAACTTCCTTGGTGCTGAGCATGATCAAAAGCAAAAGGAACTCAAACAGAATCCTTGCAAAAAGGAATTCTTGGGTGGACATCCATTTTGTTCCAGAATGAAGAAAAATGTATGCAGTTAACTCAATGCACAATCTTTCACAGGTCAATGACAGACAAGCACAGGGTATCAAAAATAGGTTTCTCTGGACAGCCCTTGGGGAGTAGTAACACTACGGCTATATACCATAGTAACATTGATAAAGATGGAGCATTCAACCCAATGTCTTTGGTATAAGGCGATAGAATGAAAGATCCAATCAATTGACAAATTGTTCAGAGCTTGTTGTGCAGGACTTTCACTGCAGCTACACCCAGGCAGATGCCCATCCCATTCTCTGTCACTGCTCTACCAAGTCTCCTTAGTTGAAAATAAGAGGTCATTAGACTGTTCTGCTGGTTTAAACAAAGGAAGTCCAATGCCTGTATGTTGAAGGCATCAGGTGGCAGGATGTGTCTACTCTTGGATCATAGTGATGCAGAGTTGAAAGAGGCTCTGAGACTATGGCTCACATATGGTCACATATGGCTCCATGCATCACCTTGATGCTAACAGATCACACAACATCCAAACATCTTTTCTCCAGTGTTACTTCCATTGGCTTCAGTGTTGTTGCTTCAGAGAGTAATTTGGGGAAGAATCCTATGACGGAAGTGCATCCTCATCCAACTGTGTTTCCATATGGCACTTACCCCACACACATCTCAGTCACAAAGATCTGACTTCTTAGTCATCCTAGACTGGCAATCTGCCTGGGTGAAACTCTATACCTTCCCCATGTAATGCACTGCGATCCAAACCAGTTGGATTGCTAGACTGTACTTGGATGGTAGTTGAATTGTCAAAGTATATGTCTATCATTTGGGACCTTGAAATTCTCCCTTGGATAGGTCCTTCATCTTAGGGAACTTGACCTTTTTGGAGTCAAGCTGCTCCTGAGACCACAGGAGGAGCTTGAGGAGGTTGGCAAGCTTTGGCATGGACTCCCGACTCTCGGCTTCCAAGATGGCTGCGTTCAGCTCACTGGCAACCTGAAGGAATATAAGGAAAAAGTCAACAAAACAACTGGTAAGCAATGGAATCATTTTGGGTACCTTCAATCCTATTGAAGCAAATCATAATTATGTACATGTACAGTCTACTCGATTATAACGACAACTCCGTTATAACGAGCATATTTTCAAAGTCCTGATCAATTTGTGCACATTTGTATGGAGGAAATATTTGTGTATAAAGAGCAAGCACGCTACAAGACTCCGGTTATAACGATAATTTTTGCCGACTGAACACTAACAAAAGTATGTTCTCGACCCATTTAGGACGACTTCTTTTGTAAACTACGGGCGCCACAGCGTGTTAAAAACCAAACCTTATTCAGGAGTCGCGTCTTTCAATGCCCCATGCATGCACGTAGTGCTGCGGTTTCATTTGAACGTTGTTTCATCTCGCCGAGAATGGGACGGTTTGTATGGTGGTCTAGAAGGGACATCATAAATCGCAAACATCTGCGGTTAAAAATCCCCCTTGCGGTTTCAGACAATGGGGCTTTTAGGGGATAATGAGAGCATGGAAGATTTGCTCCATAGCATTTAATACCCAACAGTGGGGACGTATACTGCTGCTGGTAAATGCTCCTAAGTTTGAAATACAAAGAATAATAATTCAGAAGTATTATTGGGGCGCCCTCTCTTGACTGATTCAAGAACAGCAGAACAAAATGTATATCATTTTTTTATCAGAACATTGTGCGTGAGTGACGGATTTACGTGCTCGAAGTTTCCATCGTGTCCGGATTTAGGTGGTCAAATATTCCATGGAGGAAGATATTTTCAACCTTTGTTTTATTTATTTTATTCACCAGCATTTGTATTCCAAAATAATGTGAAATAAACTACATTGCATTGGCTTCAGTTCGGACACACGGTACACGATTGCAATACACACGAAAAAACATGTGCACATACAACGATCGACGTCGGCTGTGCAAGACCAATGGGAATAACTGCGCTATGGTTACACCGAGGTTCCGGTTATAAAGAGGTAATTGCGAAAGTAAAAAATATATAGAAAAGAATGAAAATTGCTTATGCAGTTATGTTGGAGAAGTGCATGCATTGCCATCTGAGTGGCATAGAAACACGGCAGCCTTTTACCCACCTTTTGCCTCTGGGAGGGATGTAAGAGGTCAGCAAAGGGCGATAGCTCTGGGTTCTCAAAGACCAGCAGGGCCAAGGTCCTCTCCAACTCTGGCAAGATTTCAGCATTCTCCTCCCCTCTCTCAGCCAGGTGGGTCTGTGCATACTCCAGTGCCGTCTCTAGCTGCCCATTCCTGATCAATTCTATCAGGTACTGTTGCTATATGTGCCCAATAAACATGTAAATATGGTGAGTTTGTCTCTCTTTTAAAAAGTAGCCCAAACGTACCGTAAAATACCCTTTCTCCTTCACCAAGAGGGAAAAAAAAAAATCCGTGGCATGGATTGCAGAGTCCATTGTAAAGTTGTTTCCATCCCACAGTGGGAAGGATGATCACCCTCCGAATAAAAAAGTCCATTATTTCGAGCCTGGCCCAGGCAAAAAAAAAGAAAAAAGAAGAGAGCATACAGTGGGGAGGATCCTCACCCTCCGAATAAAAAAATCTATTTGAGGCCAAGTTACCTCGCCATGACCCAGGAGTTTGCGGTGGGGACAATGAATGAAGGTCAGCTTCCCTAAAAAAAAGTACCGTAAATTCCCGCGTATAAGGCGCACTTTTTTTCACCGACGTGAAAACCCAAAGTTGGGGGTGCGCCTTATACGCGGGTACAGCCCGCTGGCGGTCTTGTTAGGCACCATGTCAAAAAGATTTTTATCGGCGCGACGCGACCCCCCCCCCGCGTCCCACCTCCCGGATTAAATCGCGGCGCTGCGCGGCGCCCGGACGGTCCCCTTGCTCATTAAAAGATCCCCTCTGTAAAGTCCGCTACTGTTATGTTAATGGTCGAATGAATATGGAGAAGTCCCTGGCCCGGCACACACAGGGCACTCCGCGACCCGAGCTGTGTGTGGACAACATGGACTATTCCATTATGAATGGGAGGGGTGCTCAATACAGGGCTGAGTATTTTGGATGTCATTTTTTAGTTGGAAAAATCCAGCTTTTTACCGTGGATTGTGGTATCAAAGAAACAATACATATTTAAGTTGCTCTCAGTTTGTTTTTGGTACTAACGATGTGTTGTGGGTAGATGTGAGCACCCCTATAAGCCGAATGACAAGCAGAGTGGAACACCAACCGCGTACGGGCGTTATTTAGTTCCCCCCTTTGTTGTGCTGTGTTGTCTTCCTAGTAGCTTTCTTTCCACACGAAAGGCAAACTGTCGGAGTTTTCAACTTTATATCCGAGTCTCTGTTGAAGGTCCTGCTAGGATCGAAAGTTAGGCCATTCATTACAATTTTCCCCCTTCTTTTCTTTATTAAAATAAAAAAAAAAAAATTAAGAAAAAACTGAACGGGAACTGAAAATGGGAAAGAACATTTTTACTGTCCGGACCGGAACTCTTTTTAAAGTAAAGTAAAACAAACCAATGAAGTTGTCTACCTGCGCCTTGGGAAGGCTCAGAAAATCGCGGGGCGCTACGTCAATCCATTATTTTACATGTAGATTCACGAGTCAGAGTTTTGCCAATCAGAAAAGAAATTGCCCTGAAGCGGTATCAGCCTATTGGTGTTGACATTCCGATTTCCGGAGAGTTTATTTATTTTTTATTTTTTCAGCCGCTGCCCCGAAAATGTCTTTCCGAAACACTTCAGCTCCCGGTCATGCGGGATATATAATAGTGCCGGCCGCCAGCGCGGCCCTTAGCTTAGCACAGCGCGCTAGATTGATGTGTCGGAAGCTTGACCGTACCGTGCGCACTGCCAGCTAAACATTGCGCATTCTGTGCACAACAGCACGTGCAGGACATGTCAACGAACTTTTCGTCTGTGGGTACCAGTGAATCTTGGACACCGCTAGCGGTACCAATCTACGGGTACCAACGGTAGTTGGGAGTGATTTACTTTGCACGATATATAGATTGCGCAATAACGCGTGGTTGGGTTGCGTGTGAAAGTAGAATCCTAGAGCTGTCAAGTTTGCCCGTTCGATGACGGGTGCCTTTTAACCAGGCCCCGAAAGGAGAAAGCCAGACAGCAAAAGGAGCACTACTTACTACACAATACAGCACAAAAATGTTGCACTCTTTATTCATTTTTTCAGGTAGGCCTACGAACGTACGTGATCGTTTTTCAAGTTATTCTCACATTTTTGACGATAAATTTTTGGCACGGCCCACATCTTGATTCCTTGACAGCATGGACTATTCCATTAGGCATGAGAGGGGTACCACTGTATATACAAAAATAAGCTCCGATAATATTCTCGTTTAGGGTGGACCTAGCTGCTTACAAATCCATCTTTACAAAACATGTACGTAGGCTATTGAGACTTTTTTCTGGGGATCTTATTTCACATATTTTTGCCGTCAGGCCGACTAGAACATCCCGGCCATACCTGAATGGTACGGTCCATGTTCCGTGTGCTACTTACGGTACTCCGTGACCTTCTTTAGTGGGTCGTGGGTGCTGTGTGGAAACTTGGTAACGTATCAGTGTCCTGTGTAGCTTTGTGTTGACCGCCGGACGCGGCCCACACTATCCGTGTTATCTTTGATGCGCCGCGACGCGCCGCATTCGCTATTGAGTACCCGGAAAGTCGAACTTCGGAAGAATGATCAAAGCGATAGGCGAAGTCCTAAACCTTATGTTACAAAATGCAGAGTTTCGCGGCCTACAATGGCAGACTTTTAGGGGAAAATGGTCAGGGGCTAATTGACAAGCACCTCAGAAGAAGATCCCATGAGTTGGCGATATTTTACCAGTTGGCGGTGCAACTTTTTTTTTTTCTGTCGGCTGATGTCGAAAGTTGGGGGTGCGCCTTATACGCGGGTGCGCCTTGTACGCGGGAATTTACGGTATGTCTATTGACTGAAAAAAAATCTTCCACAGTGCGAAGGGATGATCGCCCTCCCAATGAAAACATCCATTTGAGTCCAAGTTACCTCGCCTTGGGGGGGGGGGGACAAAACCCCACGGAAAACTTGAAAATTTCACAGTGGGAAGGATGATCGCTCTCCGAATAAAAACATCATTTGAGCCCAAGTTACCTCGCCGCGGGATTAACCAAACACAGAAAACTTGAAAATTCCACAGCGGGAAGGATGATCGCTCTCCGAATAAAAACATCCATTTGAGCCGAAGTTACCTCGTCATGGGAAAAACCAAGCACGGAAAACTTGAAAATCTCACAGCGGGATTAAAAACATTTATTTTAATTTTGAACCCAAGTTACCTCGCAGTGGGGAAAAAAAACTGGGAGTGTTTGCAATGGGGACAATGATTGACAGCCCCATTGTTAAAATGTTATACAATGTAAGGTTGGCTTCTGTTTGATGACTGAAACCCATACTGGCAGGACATCGTTGTACCCATGTATAATGCGCACCCCCAACTTTTGATTTCTACCGCGGTTAAAAAAAGTGCGCATTATACATGGGATTTTACGGTAAATGACCAAGGTCAGAGACTTGTAATTTGTGAACTGCATAAAAACAGGCAAGTGAGCAAAGCAATCAACCCCAAATAAAAACCCAAACCTTCCACCAACCTGTAAGTGGAAGTAGAGGTATCGGTCATTGTCCAGGAGCTCTGGATGGAGGTCATTGACTAAACCAATGGCTTCCTCAATTCTTCCCTCCTGTATGGCTTCCCGAATCTGGATCCTTTCACTCATTGAGTCCAGTGACGTTACAGGCTGGGTACCAGACTCCTGCTGGAACTTGACTGCTGCCTCCTTGAAACCCTCTGATGATCAATAAAAAAGACAAGGCATTCCTTCTATACAAGTAGGGGCCAGTTGAGAATGGAGCATGGCATGTGGCAAGTCTAGATATTATTTATAACCACGTGAGCTGAAGTTTACATGCATTTATAAAGTGAACATTATTGATATGAATTTTGTTCAGCACATCTGGTTCGCATATGTTTATATCCCTGCCTTGAACTACATGATTACAGCCATGTGTATGACACACTTGTGACGTAAGAATGGTCCGCAATGGGAACCTGTGTGCTGCTGTTATCAAGGATAGATGTGGTGTAGGAAATGACATCATTTAACCACCTCGCGCTGGGACCTCAAAAATCGGAGTGCCATTTGATTTACTATGCTACGGGCACCAATTTTGTTCACATTTTCAACAAAGACTCTTTTCAGCTTAGAACAAAGCAATACAAATCATGACAAAGACCCATTTTAAAGATTAGCAGCAACAATTGTGCTAATATTGAGGGAATTTTACTGTGGATTATCGAGGGATAGTAAACTGCCGCTGATAGCACGCAGGAGACATGCCACACAGCCCAATGGTCGTCGGTCAGACAGTGGAATTACACCCACATTCTTCACCACAATCTGTATGCTCCGTCAGGGCCGACCAACTTGAAGATTTGACATTGACAATGCACAATGGGCCCTTATTCGAACGGATAATCTCTTGACAAAAGCCACAACGATGTCCAAATGTGCCAGGTTTTACTCTCTTGTTCCCATAGTATACCCTTATTGATTTGCTTTACGAAAAATATATTGTTCCGGTTGTTTTAAAGAGATTTGAAAATGATGCATTGTTCAAAAACCCCTGTATGGCTGTCATGGGCAATGGAAAAATGCCTGGCTAACTAGAGTTCATCATTATGTAATTTGTTTCACTTGATGTATCATCAAACATACATGTATATTATGATATTGAATATTATTGCAATATATTACATGTACATGCAACAGGTTCCAAAAATGTACACTATAATTCCATACTTTTCTTTTGTTGTAACTTGTAAAACTGCTAAATATCCTATTATTGAATGAATAGCTGCCCTTATGCTTTGTTTCATTATTATACGTATGGAAACTGAAATAATTTTGTTTGCAGTATTCAACTTCCTTTTAACCACAGGAAGAATGCAACTTGCATGGACAAGCACTTTCAGCATCTATCCATCTATTCTATGCAGGTATTCAGGATGTCACAATGATAAAGCTGCCACAACCAATGAGAAAATGGCCTTACATCAATAGGCCTATTTTATAATTTATGGATAATCAGCCTGAAAACACTATACCTCCTGGATGTTAGAGGGTTTGACATTTGGATCATAGCCTTACTTTTCCAAAAGGTATGAAATATGGCATCTGGGAACAAGCGTTTTTTGGTGAATACATTAAAACAAACAAACCTTCAAAATCGGCGACAAACAATCTAGTTTTTCAGGTTTTGTCAGACAGAGACAAAGCCTGAGCATGCTCCATGAATTTGTTAAGGGCCTATGTGTACTTGCAAGTAAACACTGGCACTATTCAGACATCTGTATGACTATTGCCATGGGATTATCCACCTAAAAAAGGGCCCATTGTGTTCAGTGCAGTGGAGTGTAGTGCTACAATGTGTGTGTGTGTACCGGGTACTGTGTGTCTGAGTAGCTTACGCACTGGACATCCTTTGATTACAGACTAGCCACCTCTCCATACAGACAAATCTTAGAGGTGGTCGGCCCAAACCAAGCATGGAATGTGCAGTGAAGGCAGTGGCTGGATTGCCATAGCCATTGGGCTGAACAGAAAAGGTCCCACAATAGCCAAATTGTTGCCGCTAATTTGGTCATTTCATATGGTAACTAATGTCAAAGTGCTTTTCATGCTAAATATTGCTTTGGGGTAGGCTGAAGGCTTTGTGTCGGGCAATAGTAATTTGGACAAGAGTAATGTCCAATTGTGAAGGTCCCAGCACTGGTATAGTAGTCTTCCGTCAGCAAGGGGTTAACCAATCCATACAATTCAATAGATAAATTAAATGTGGTCTGACCTGTCACAAGGTAATCCATGATGAGTTTGTTCATATCTGATCGTGTGATGTGTAGACTTTGAAGCTTGTCCAGCCAAGCTTCCTGCGATATCTCCAGAGTCTTGGACGAGGCCTGCCAGACAGAAAGCATTCTACTTAATCATCAGATTGCAAATCAGATAGAGAGGCATCCCTCTATCTAACATCCGTGGAGATTCTTTCCAAGAAAATCATTTTCAAATAAACAAAGGAAAACTTACTTTTCCAATAAATTATCTAGAAAATAAAATCAAACAAATAATGTGTTTAATGTTTAAATCCTGACAGGACCATTCTCAAAGGTAGAAAGGCCCTGCTTGGATCAAAACATCTGGCCCTCTAAATTGTTGAGATATTTCAAGGGGCCAATGATAACCTTATGAAAAACAGATAGGGCCTAACTGGAAACTGTTGTACTAAAAATATACCGGTACATGTATGCACACCCGGACCTGTCAGACCGTCATCGATTTGCGCGCACCGGTTCAATTTGAAATAAAAGATGGCTGTCTTTTGGCTCGTCGATGTGAGAGAAACTTCTCGGTCAACTGAGTCCAAGGGGAAATTTCTCCTTTTTCCCCAAACGCGTTTTCATGTTTTCGGGGTAAAATCTGGGGATTTCGGTCGAGGGTAGTCAATACTAGTCATGGTCCGTTTTTCAACAAAATAAAATTATTGCAGTCCAAAACATGAAGTTTTAAATATCTACATGTATCTTCATCAAGAGTGATTATGAGCAAGTACCTAATTCTTTTACAGCCCCATTGATTATAGGCAGCGTATATATATATAGAGCCTGCTGCCGGCGCCCGTGCCAGAAAAGCTATTCAACCTTTATTTAACATTGCCACATTGCATGCATTTAACACACGTGCGTACCGGATACCAGTGCATATGCGCGGACAGTGACGTCTTTACAGTGAACCTGTTTGTTCCCCAACTTCCATGTACACTACCAATAGAAATAACTGCACTACTGCCACTGTGCAACATACTCTTTCCACTAACGGTACCCAATGAATTCATGAATATTCATTATTTCTTACAGTGAGATCGCAAGCATCGCCGATCGTTGACATCATAAATAAATGAGCGATCGCTTTTTGTATGATTTTTTTAAGGAAAATACAACTGTGACATGCAACATCAGTACAGAAATAGTTTTGTAATGTATGATTTTGAACAAAAAAGCCATTCAATACGAAATTTTATTGAAATAAAGATTATCCATGAAAAACAATTTTACAACCATGAACTTTTGACATGTAGTACATGTACATGTGTACATATATATACAGCATCGTGGAGGCCCAGTTTTCGACAGTACACGTTTTCGACGCTTGGCCTTCTACTGTAACTCACATCGCACGATGAAAACAACTCCGTATAACAATTAGGTGAATAGCTTTTGTGGCAAAAGCGCCGGCAGCCGGCTCTATACAAATTATATCTTACCAAATTGCAAAAGATTGTTCAATTCTTTTCGTACATTTTTCATGGACCGAGTTGGTCACGGACCAAGTTGACTGACACCCTGTACAATCAACAATGGGAGCCGTACAATGTAACTGTGTGAATACAGGTCAACTCGAACGCGACCAACTCGTACGCGACCAACTCGTACGCAGGTCAACTCGTACGCAAGCCGACTCGTACGCTGACTGACTCGTACCGCCCAAGTCGTACGCTTGGTGAAAATTGTTTACATTTAAATATATATTTATTTTTTATTTATTCCCGAAAACCTTAAAAGATATTTGTTGTGTTCTTTGCTAGTGTTGAGAATTTCCGTTTTAGATTTAGGCTTGGCTTTAACTTTGTGCAATGTGGACGAAAGTATCACACTAAAAGAGGTCTCAGTCACTTTCTCCACACCACAGACTAGTGAGTATTAGAATAATCATAGAGAAGGTTGATCAAGCCCGTTACTTCCGTAAGATTACCCGGTTTTGTTGACGTCCGCGGCACACCGTGACCTTTTTTCGTCGGTGGTGTTTGGTAAGGTGTCCCAGTGCAGCCAACCGCAAAATAAATTCTTAAAATAACTCAAAATGCTGTGTGGCACTGTAAAATTCTTCCCTGTATGTTTTTTCTTGTTCATCTTCAGTTTTTTTTTTCGACACTGCTTCTAACACTTTCCTCAAATCATTCATAATTTATGCTTAAAACGTATTGGTCTGGTTGATGTCTACTTTTGTGACGTTTAAAAAAACTCCACAATCCTCTTTCTTACTGCTTCTTCAGTTATGACCTTTTCCAATGTCACTCCAGAGACACATTTCCTCCTTCTTGGTACTTTCTCTAGCTGCCCTTTTATTTTTTTCATTTTTTATAAATCTATTAGGCCATGTTACTTTTTGTCTTTAAATAAAAATTAAAAAAAAACAAAAAAAATTATATAAGCGAGCACTATAGGAGCCTCCATAGTTTTTACCCAGAACGGACTGCCTCAAGTTGCGTGATATATTTTTTTTCTACGGATGTTGGGGTTTACTATGGTATGGTACACTCAGATTTTTTTTAGGACCAACAATAAAGAAAACTGGAGCTTCGAAGCAACTGCCAATTTTGTACCTAGGAAAATAGACCCCAAAAGAGCAACTTTTTGAATCACACGAGTTTGGCCTACTGGAAAAGCCGTAACTTTCCACATTTTCTGTGACGGACAAGAGCAGGAAACCAACTGTAAGATACGAAGTCTGAGATCGTTATACGGAGTTGTTTTCATCGTGCGATGTGAGTTAGAAGGCTAAGCGTCAAAAACGTGTACCGTCGAAAACGGGGGTTCCCACGATAAATATAATCGCAGTGGCTGTTGTTACGGCAGTCGTCCGTGTGGTTCCCTGACTTGATTGTGTTTTGTCAGCATTGCAGGCTGGTTGAACCAGTATATTAGCTGATAGTCTGGTTCCAAGAGCTAAACATCCTGACAAATACTGTGAAGTCGGGGGAACCACACGGACGACTGTCGTAACAACAGCCACTGCGAAATATAATTCATTGTACTGTACTGTGTACATGATGTACCGTACCCCCAGAACTGTGGGGTTCTACGTCGTCCGCTGCTCTCCCGACCGGAACCCCACAGATAACTAGGCCTTTTTCCCATAGGCTTCTGTGTAACGTTCACAAGTGCTGTGGCATAGGGATCAGCAGGTTCAGCATAACTCATAAAATACTGCTTTATTTGGCCCAAGATTTCTAGCAAATGTGGTTTACATACCACGCACCTGTGTGCAACTGTCCATTTGGCGAAAATGTGTCGATTTCCCCCCCAAAATGGGCGAAAACCTCCCGGTTCGGTTGCAACATTCAAACGGCAGCTCCGTAACTGGCAGTCTGGTCCCTGTAGTACGGTATAGCGCCTTGCTGCAAAGACGTACAGGGGACCAGACTGCCAGTTGCAGCGCTGCCGTTTGGATCTCGCGACCAAACCGGGAGGTTTTCGCCCATTTTTTTTTGGAAATCGACACATTTTCGCCAAATGGACAGTTGCACACAGGTGCGTGGTATGTAAACCACATTTGCTAGAAATCTTGGGCCAAATGAAGCAGTATTTTATGAGTTATGCTGAACCTGCTGATCCCTATGCCACAGCACTTGTGAACGTTACACAGAAGCCTATGGGAAAAAGGCCTAGTTATCTGTGGGGTTCCGGTCGGGAGAGCAGCGGACAACGTAGAACCCCACAGTTCTGGGGGTAGATGTATCGTGGGAACCCCCGTTTTCGACGCTACACGATTTCGACGCTTAGCCTTCTAACTCACATCGCACTATGAAAACAACTCCGTATAACGATCTCAGACTTCGTACCTTACAGTTGGTTTCCTGCTCTTGTCCGTCACCGAAAATGTGGAAATTTAAGGCTTTTCCAGTAGGCCAAACTCGTGTTATTCAAAAAGTTGCTCTTTTGGGGTCTATTTTCCTAGGTACAAAATTGGCAGTTGCTTCGAAGCTCCAGTTTTCTTTATTGTTGGTCCTAAAAAAAATCTGAGTGTACCATAACAAACCCCAACATCCGTAGAAAAAAAAATATATCACGCAACTTGAGGCAGTCCGTTCAGGGTAAAAACTATGGAGTCTCCTATAGGGCGTCTCGCTTATATATTTTTTTAAATTTATTTTTATTATTATTTAAAGACAAAAAGTAACATGGCCCAATAGGCTTTAAAAAAAAATGAAAAAAATAAAAGGGCAGCTAGAGAAAGTACCAAGAAGGAGGAAATGTGTCTCTGGAGTGACATTGGGAAAGGTCATAACTGAAAAAGCAGCATGAAAGAGGATTGTGGATTTTTTTTTTAACGTCACAAAAGAAGACATCAACCAGACCAATACGTTTTAAGCATAAATTATGAATGATTTGAGGAAAGTGTTAGAAGCAGTGTGGAAAAACAAAAACAAAGATGAACACAAAAAAAATACAGGGAAGAATTTTACAGTGCCACACAGCATTTTGAGTTATTTTAAGAATTTATTTTGCATTTGGCTGCACTGGGACACCTTACTAAACACCACTGACGAAAATAGGTGACGATGCTTACTGCGCGGTGCGCCGCGGACGTCAACAAAACCGGGTAATCTTACGGAAGTGACAGGCTTGATCAACCTTCTCTATGATTATTCTAATAGTCTGTGGTTTGGAGAAAGTGACTGGGACCTCTTTAAGTGTGAAACTTTCGTCCACATTGTTCAGTTTGAAGAAAAGTCCTTATAAGTTATATCGTCGAAAACCGGTTATTGGAGGATACCGTACAGTACACTGACATACTGTGTATCCTCCAATAACCGGTTTTCGACGATATAAGGACTTTTCTTCAAACTGAACAATGTGGACGAAAGTATCACACTAAAAGAGGTCTGTCACTTTGTCCACACCACAGACTAGAATAATTATAGAGAAGGTTGATCAAGCCTGTCATTTCGGTAAGATTACCCGCTTTTGTTGACGTCCGCGGCGCACCGCACAGTAAGCACCGTCACCTATTTTCGTCAGTGGTGTTTAGTAAGGTGTCCCAGTGTAGCCAAACGCAAAATAAATTCTTAAATTAACTCAAAATGCTGTGCGGCACTATTAAATTCTTCCCTGTATGTTTTTTTTGTGTTCATTTTTGTTTTTGTTTTTCCACACTGCTTCTAACACTTTCCTCAAATCATTCATAATTTATGCTTAAAACGTATTGGTCTTGTTGATGTCTTCTTTTGTGACGTTTAAAAAAAACTCCACAATCCTCTTTCTCACTGCTTCTGCAGTTATAACCTTTCCAAATTTCACTCAAGAGACAAATTTTCTCCTTCTTGGTACTTTCTCTAGCTGCTCTTTTATTTTTTTATTTTTTTTTAAAAGCCTATTGGTCCATGTTACTTTTTGTCTTTAAATAATAATAACAAAAAATTTTTTTTAATTATATAAGCGAGACGCCCTATAACTGAGTAGCCGCCATAGTTTTTACCAAGAATGGACTGCCTCAAGTTGCGTGATATATTTTTTTTCTACTGATGTTGGGGTTTGTTATGGTACACTCAGATTTGTTTTAGGACCAACAATAAAGAAAACTGGAGCTTCGAAGCAACTGCCAATTTTGTACCTAGGAAAATAGACCCCTAAAGAGCAACTTTTTGAATAGTTGCGGTAACCGTAACCCTCATCCTCCCGAAGGTCGGAGACCTGAGGGTTACGGGAACGTATGTACAAAATTATAGCGAGGTTTTTGTTTTTACCATTTTGGAAACACCACTGTCCCGATCGCCCCCTTTTTCCACCCTTTTGAAAATCGCCACACACAATCTAAGGACATGCACTTGATCCCAAACGTATACTGAATGTGATCAGATAACTCAAAACATCGTGGGTAAAATACTTTTCCGAAAAACGGGCAGAAACTCACCAAAATACTGTGTGTAAATGTCCCGTCAACGTCTCCGCCAGGTTCGGAATCCGAACCTGGCGCCTCGACCAATCAGCGCTTAGTCTCGTGACGTATATCCCGCACGACGGTTATTTGCTGTTTCCCAATAACAGTCCACACTCGTGGTGCGCGCGCATATCCATGGTTGTATACAGTACCAGCCGGCTCTTCACAGGACGATGACCTGCGCGCGCACCACGAGTGTGGACTGTTATTGCGAAACAGCAAATAGCCGTCGTGCGGGATATACGTCACGAGACTAAGCGCTGATTGGTCGAGGCGCCAGGTTCGGATTCCGAACCTGGCGGAGACGTTGACGGGACATTTACAGACAGTATTTTGGTGAGTTTCTGCCCGTTTTTCGGAAAAGTATTTTACCCACGATGTTTTGAGTTATCTGATCACATTCAGTATACACTTGGGATCAAGTGCATGTCCTTAGATTGTGTGTGGCGATTTTCAAAAGGGTCGAAAAAGGGGGCGATCGGGACAGTGGTGTTTCCAAAATGGTAAAAACAAAAACCTCGCTATAATTTTGTACATACGTTCCCGTAACCCTCAGGTCTCCGACCTTCGGGAGGATGAGGGTTACGGTTACCGCAACTACTTTTTGAATAACACGAGTTTGGCCTACTGGAAAAGCCTTAAATGTCCACATTTTCGGTGACGGACAAGAGCAGGAAACCAACTGTAAGATATGAAGTCTGAGATCGTTATACGGAGTTGTTTTCATAGTGCGATGTGAGTTAGAATGCTAAGCGTCGAAATCGTGTAGCGTCGAAAACGGGGGTTCCCACGATACTGTACTGTGTACCAGGCATAGGCACATTGACATTGCATGATTTTACACTTGGTCCGAGTATGGTCCGAGCACTAGCATTTTTAGCAAGTACTGAAATAGCAAGTACTACTTGAACTTGAAGTTGAAGAAGCAGTGCACTAGCACTAGCACTAGCACAGTAGCAGTAGCACTGTAGAACTAGAACTAGAAGTAGCACTAGCACTGTAGCACTAGCACTGTAGCAGTAGCAGTTATGACTTATGTTATGTAGCACAGGTCGCAGTACCCAGCTAACTTTGCAAATGAAATGGATTTTATTCACTGCGATGAATCAGAAACTGCTAGTGTGAAGGGGTCTTGAAAGAAAATAATTCTACTTTGACCTTACCATACTGGCAAAGAATGTGCTGAAGAAATTGAAAAACGCCACAATTTCGCCGGTTTCGAGAGCGACAGTAGCTCTCCGGACCACGGCCAATACACAATGTAATGAGTATGGTCACCGAGACTAGTAAACACGCTGCCAAATAATGTACAGTACAGTACACCGTAAATACGTACTTACACGGATGGAGAGCGGCGGTAACCATACATCGTGATTTAATTCCTGACATTGGGGGCGCCCTTGCTAAGGAAACAATTAGTCTCTCTCACCATGGAGGTTCCTTCCTCCATGCTCTCACAGACATGTTATTGTTATCAATTTTCTGTCATTTTTTCCGCTGTAACGAGCCATGAGGCTCGTTTGTTATATCCGTTCTCATATAACTCGGCTTCAAAGAAAGGACCCAATTATTATAAATGTATTTGTCACTACAGCTAACATTCCACTGTAATGGCGCGAACCCAGTACTAACTGCAGTCAGCAGTGGTCGGTGAACTAGTGCTGGTGGTGAACATTGTGTGTGAACAAGATGATCTAGAGTCGTGCGCTCAACCCGAACCACGCTGTGATTTTTTTAGCGGCGAAGTTAGCAGCTTGTGTGAACAGATACCCGAAGATTTGCTACCCCAGTCTTAATCAATGGAACACATGCATGTTGGTGTTATTTTTTATATAATATAACTCTATGGTTGGTGTACAGTAGTACAGTACCCTACTGTAAAACACTTAGACTTGGTTTAGTCATGGTTTAGTAATAGGAGACCTTCAAATGCCTATGGGGTTGGTCACTATACCGGACTTGGTCCACAGGGACATGGCTGGGGTGAACACTAGGGACTGGAATTAGGGCTTACACTACTACTACGCCCTCTCTGTGGTTGTAGTCGACTCAACATGAAGTTCCAAATAGACTCTCTTGTAACATGCATAGAGCAAGGTTCTAGTCACTCACTCATAATATTTGTTTGTTTATTTATTTTTTTACCCCAGGTAGATCGCAATTGATAGTAATAATTATGTGCAAGAAACCATAATATTTTTAGCTGAACATTCTTCCGTTGACATAACTGCATGTTTTGTTTTATATTCATTCCAAAATATTAATAGGTTTGCGGTAAAACCATGCGAAATTCTCTTTTGTGATTAGCCTACGTTCACCGGAGGAACTCGACATTTCGAGCAGTCTGCTCTGTTCGTCTTCAAGGAACAGTATATAATTATTATGCTCTTCAGGACCACACACGCATACAAAAGAAAAGTTTGCATGGTGTTACCGCAAACATAATAGTAATTACTTCTGCTATTTTCACCATGAATACTTAAACTCAATTTAAATATTGTCGCTATACCAGAAAAACCGCACTGTCATAATTTCCAAAAAGGCGAAAGAACCTTATAAATAAGTATTCGATTATTTCGAGGAACGAAAAAAGTAAAGTTAGAGGCTCCGTAGGTCGAAGTATTTTCTTTATTCATGCATGGCAGTTCAACGCCTCCGTACTTCCGTACTCGTAGTCGTAGTACTAGTATAGTACTTAGTACTACTCGCGCGCGCAGTTCAATCGCACATGTGATTCCAGAATGCCGTTGAACGCGCCACGACATGAGACCTCTGCTACCCACAGAATCAGCTGCAGCTAATATTGCTTGCTTTGCGCTGTTGTCACGACTGATTATTTTGTTCATTCAGGTATGAATTGCTTATCACTTTGTAAGTGAATTAGCTGTGAAATTCTCTGAAAATGAGTGGGTTCACGGGGAATGAAGTTGTGAAAAGACTTAGACTGAGTTAGAATTAGAAATGTTAGTCAAGTGTTGCCGTTGGGTAGTCCGAGTAACTTGGACCCGACAAGTCACCCTTTTTTTTATCGAATGTTGAAATTTTGAGGATTCGGGTGACTGTCAGTGTCAGTGGTAGTTGCGGTAACCGTAACCCTCATCCTCCCGAAGGTCTCCGACCTTCGGGAGGATGAGGGTTACGGTTACCGCAACTATGTCAGTGTCAGTGTCAGGATGAAAGTTTACGCCCAACGGTAGTCCCAGTAACTTGGACCCGACAAGTCACCCTTTTTTATAGTCCGAGTAACTTGGACCCGACAAGTCACCCTTTTTTTATCGAATTTTGAAATTTTGAGTTTCGGGTGACTGTCAAAAACCATTTCGACCGAAACAAACTACCCGACACAAACCCCCAGATTTACCGCCGAAAACACCCGTATCACCGTCCTACGTGCCCATTTTTGGATTCAGTGAGAATCAAGGATTCTAATACTGGTCATTTGCTTAACTCACATTTTGGAAAAAAGGGAAAAAATACCCTCAGTTGATCGAGAAGGTGTTTCGCCCGTGCGACAGCCAAAACAAGGCGGCCATTTTTTTTCTTCTAAAAATAGCATTCTGACATTTACAGACAGTATTTGGGTGAGTTTCTGCCCGTTTTTCGGAAAAGTATTTTACCCACGATGTTTTGAGTTATCTGATCACATTCAGTATACATTTGGGATCAAGTGCATGTCCTTAGATTGTGTGTGGCGATTTTCAAAAGGGTGGAAAAAGGGGGCGATCGGGACAGTGGTGTTTCCAAAATGGTAAAAACAAGAACCTCGCATATAATCTTGTACATATGTTCCCGTAACCCTCAGGTCTCCGACCTTCGGGAGGATGAGGGTTACGGTTACCGCAACTAGGTGATACGGGTGTTTTCGGCGGTAAATCTGGGGGTTTGTGTCGGGTAGTTTGTTTGTGACGAAATGTTATTTGGCGGTTTGTACAGATAATCAACTTTAGGACACTGATCGACTTGGACCCTACAGTCACCCGAAACTCAAAATTTCAAAATTCGATAAAAAAGGTTGACTTGTCGGGTCCAAGTTACTCGGACTACTGTCGAACTAGCTTCCCACCGCGTTTAATATACAAAAACGCTGATTCTCAACCGAAGGCCTTGACTGATTCTACACATGTCCAGACGAACAAGTGGTACTTCAGCGGTACTTACGATTTATTTTTGGACCGCAAATCCGACAAAATGTGTCCGATGTGGGTATCGGACATGTCACGTTGTTGCAAACTCCTGTCGTGTGTCCACGATGAAAATCTCATCATGCACTTTAGCAATGAGGCCACGTACAAACCATACTACA
Organism: Luidia sarsii; assembly: GCA_949987565.1. Classification (NCBI taxonomy): domain Eukaryota; kingdom Metazoa; phylum Echinodermata; class Asteroidea; order Paxillosida; family Luidiidae; genus Luidia; species Luidia sarsii. Next base: position 5,204,895 of record OX465122.1, read on the forward strand.
CGAAGACTGGGTACCAGACGTGGCCTCATTGCTAACGCGCATGGAGATTTATTTTATCGCGGACACACGACTGAAGTTTGCAACAATGCGAAATGTCCGATGCCCACATCGGAAACATTTTGTCGGATTTGCGGTCCAAAAATAAATCGTACCGCTGAAGTACCACTTGTTCGTCTGGACATGTGTAGAATCCGTTGTTTGGTACAGCCAGCGATATCAACATCCACTGGTACCCACATGAAAAGTTCGTTGACACCCACACAAAACGCGCAAATTTGGGGGGGTCGACCAAAATGTATAAATCGCGCATGCTTCGCGAAAATATTTTCGCGAAAGGACTTTCGTGTGGAGTCTTCTTATTTTTGACTGGTACGGTATCAATTCCGTTTGGGTTTGTAGAATACGGGGCCCTGTTGTAGACCGAGTAACTTGGACTCTACAAGTCACCCTTTTTTCTTTCTTTTTTGGAGGGGTCGGGTGAGTAGGGTCCAAGAATCTTCTATAGGGAAAGTTTTTTCATGAACGACTTTTTGATTACCCCCAACTGAAATCCTCACAGTTGGCATCAGAGTTTCTTAATGGCTCATATCCACACGTTTATCTATGTACCCATGTACTTAAAGTTAAGTGTGTCCTTTGTGCAAACTTTTACACTCTTTGAGCCCAAATCCTCAGTTTCCTCTGATACTAGGCCCTGCTGTATATATCCCGAAATTAAAATTCGAGCAGGTCTCCTCACTCTGATATCAGCCCTGAGTAAAGTCAATTCATGATAAAGTAGGCTAACCAATGTGGGTGTAGGTAGGTCTTGAGACCAGTCTCAGTCTTCAGACCTGTCTGGAGACAACTTTTGGCTGGTCTTGATCTTGGTCTTGGTCTTGTCACCCGTCTTGGACCCTTCTGGTCTAAAATATTTACCTTGTCTTGGATTGAGACTGCCTTTATGTGCCATTATTCAACAGTTTTATCAACACATGGAATTAATTTCTTAATACCGGTAGTTTTTCTAAGCCTTGTGTCCATTGTAAAAAAACAGTTGAGCTATGCATATGGCATCTTGTTTTCTAATGAGTAATGATTGAGTAATGCATGACACTGCATAATCCATGCATCCCATAATGCAATAACTCTCAGTCTCTGTCTCAGACTTTCATGGTCTTGGTCTTGGTCTCGAACCTTTAGGTCTCAGTCTCAATCTCGAACTGTTGGATGTTGACTTTGACAGCACTGACCTGTGTCAGTTGAAATGGAAGTACAGTATATGTACGTGTGCATTTCAGTAATTTAATTTTGGGATGTTATCTATTTCATATTTATTCAAAACGAAATACATGTACTAAATTACTGATGAAGGCTGGTCCATCTTTATGATGCAGAATGGATGTCACTGTGTGTAGGGTAAGCCTCATTTAAACATGATTATATGTAATGCCTGTCATTCTGGAATGTTTTTTATTTCAGGTTGTGTTTAATAACATACTTGCTGACCATGCAGCGGATGCTTTTCATCTTGATCCAGTGAGTGATCCATCTGCAGCAGATCAGACTGTGCAGTTTTTACTGGGTGGATTGTCCAAGTGGGATGCCTCCTATTTCCTTCACATTGCCCAGCATGGCTACACCACCACACAGATGTTTGCATTCTTCCCCTTATATCCAGCCTTGGTTCGGATCTTAGCCGATGCCATCCTGATGCCATTGCAGCACGTATTGGCCCTTCACTTGAGCCTGTTCAGCTGTGTCTTAGTAGCTGCCATTGCACTGAACATTGTCTGCTTCTGCTGCTCCGCTGTGCTTTTGTACCACCTTGGAGTATGTGTGCTATCCAACAAGAGACTGGCTTATCGTTCTGCACTGCTGTTCTGCATCAATCCTGCCAGTGTGTTCATGACGGCAGCTTATACGGAGTCACTCTTCTCAATGCTCAGCTTTGCAGGGATGCTGTGTGTAGAATGCAGCCATCCTCTGATGGCCATGCTTGTATTTGCATCATCAGGAGCAGTTCGATCTAATGGCATAGTCTCCATAGGATTTCTGCTTTACTTTCTTGTAAGAAAAACTGCTGTTGTTTTGACAAACTGTTATGAGAGAGACAAAGGGCACATGAGTCTGAAGGCATTACTTTGGAATGGCATGTGCAAACATGGGCAAGACATTGTAGTCACGTTAACATTACTGCCTTGCTGTGCCATCATTCTGCTACCATTGATCTTGTTTCAAATGTACTCTTTCATGTTAATATGTACTGATCAAGGGAACTTACTCTCTTTGCTGCAAATTGTCCTAACTGGACGTGAGATACCATTGGCAATAGGCCAGGACTTGCCACCATGGTGTCAACATCACATCACTCTCCCATATGCCGCCATTCAATCACAATACTGGAATGTAGGATTCCTCAGGTACTATGAACTTAAGCAGCTCCCCAACTTCCTTCTTGCATTGCCTATTGTGATACTGTGTGGCAGTGGCATTATAGATTACTGCCGTAAGAGATGGAACTATGTCTGTGTGCTTGGATTACTGGAGACAAAGAGTGTACAATTGGAGCAAAGGAAGCTGCCATTGCAGGGAGTACACTGCAACAAGGCCTTGGTCTACATAGTGCATTTGGCTGTACTGCTTTTCATTGGAGTCACTTCTATGCATGTGCAGGTCAGTGATTGTTATCTTTGTGCTCTGTTTGTGCCAATATCTACCATTTAATATCACATGTGCATGTACTTGAACGTTGTATAAATTTTGTCTTAAACTGTGTATTAGAACCTCAGTATTTTTTCCCTTTTCCTTCAGGTTGTCACCAGATTCATCTGCTCCAGCTGTCCTGTGGTTTTCTGGTATTCAGCCCACTTAACAATGGCCAGGAACTCAGCAACGCTACGTTCCAGACAGGCACAATCCCAACAGCCATGGACAAAACAGCAGGACCGTGCAAGACATCGGCACCATCCAAGGCAACGGCAACATGCAAGACAGCAGCATCCAGACAGTTGGATGCACAGGCAAGCAGCCTCACTGTCTTTCTGCAATAATGAAGTCATAGTGCAATATATGAATTGGAGTGAGCTGAATTCTGTCACTAAGTTTGTACTTGCTTACTTTGTAGGTTATTGCTTTATCGGTACTTTCATGCATTGCAATTTCTTACCATGGACATAGTTTGTATTTTGTGTTCCAGACACAGTTGATATTTCTGTTGCATAGCACAGTTGTTGCAATCAAATTGAATGCAAGACCCTGTTGAATTCCCAAACACAGCTGCTTCAATCAACAAATCTTGAAAGGAATCTTGTTTTTAGTCACATCCATTTTGAAGTTTGGGGCTAGTTTCGCAAAGCTGATTAAGCATAAAAATCATGAGGAATGATGTGATTATTTATTAAGCACATGACAGCCATTTTTTTTGGGGGGGGGAGGGGTAATGGTTTATGCTTTGGAGTCAGGCTGCTTTTGTCTGTTGAATATTTAAGGAATTTTGGTGCTAAAGCTCTAAGAAACGTCTGTATGGAATGTGCTATTGATTAGATCATGTTAACTAACTGGTTGACTGGCTGTTTGGGCAGTTAACTGGTGAAATATTTTGGTTCAGTTAACTGTTCTCTATTTGTTTAAATTTCACTTCTCCGTTTGGTGCGCTGAGTGAGCACTGGAAAAGAAGGTTCCCATCAAACTCAAACAAAAAGTTTAGACTTAGAGCGAGAGAATGCTGACAAGTTCTGCGAGTGTGACTGTACATGTAAGTTATGTTTTGTGAATAATCTGTAGGCCATAGCACTCAACCTACAAGAAATCAGTGAAAGCCCCCTACTACCCAGGGTTTACATCTGAGCCAAGACAATTCAGAGAAAAGTTTGTTTGCTTTTGTAAGTGAAACTTTATGCAGGCTGATGCCATTGATCTGCAGAAGATTTCATCTCCATCTTCCACAGCCTCCTTGCGCCCTGCTGTGAGGTATTTCAAATACCTTCTATTTGGGAGTGGAAGAAAGACTCCAGCTCTCTTTTTGAATGGTTCTGGTGTTGTGACCCTTGTACTGGCACAACATGTTATCACATTCTTAAACCAAGGAGTATTTATTTAATACTTCTTGTACAAATACTTATCAATGCAAGCTTAATGAAATAGTGATCAGATGACCTGTTATTATGATTACATAATGGCCAAATATGACTGATGCAAAAATGTTTAGTCCTTACTTGGATTTAGGCATTTTTAATACATTTTTCATTTGACATACATGACATGGCAAAAACTAAGTGGACTGATGACTTAGGCATAAGTAACAAAGCTACATGTACTGTACTCCAATAATGTGTGCCCCAAAGTAATTATTGAAGTGTTGAGGCAAGACCTGCTTCATTGAACTTCATGCTAGTAATTGGTAATTGGTTCACGTCCAGCAAACACTCTGATTCGCTGAAAGAGCTCCTCTGGGATACAAATTCTCTGTGGTAAGGTTACCAATTAACACAGCCTGGTTGCTTGCTTAATGGGATAGGGGTTGCAGTAACGACCCAAGCTCCTTGCCAACTAGTTTAAAAACCCACCTCTGCACCCGATCCAACAAGGACAAGTGACAAGCAGATGCTCCTACATGCTGTGTTAGAAAGAAAGAAAGATTGGACAGATGTGAAATTGTAACACAGGCCCCTGAGATTGGAAAAAGCAATGTGAAGGGACTTAAACCTCGTGCATAGGAGAGAGTCACTTTCATTTATGACATTCTGGTTACTCTCTTTCAGTTCTTCCTCCATTGTTTCAAGTCCTTTATCCATTTCCTCTAACTGGTTTTGCAGCTCATTGCGGACACTCTTTTGTATTACAGTTCTCTTCTCCTTGCCAGCACAGCACAGGAGTGTTTGCCCTCTGTCTACATTTCTTCTCTGCTTCCTTCTTCCTTCGTCTACTTGTTTCTTAGTTTTCAAACTCTTTGGTTTAGTTGAGTTCTCAAGCTTGTAAAAGTAGAGGGCCATCCACATTAACTTTCACATGAATACTTGTAAGTGACTTTTCTTCATTGAAAATACCACTTGCTTTGCTAAAGTAGTACATTAATACTGGCCGCTAGAAATTTCCCTTAAAACTTACATTACACTGTGCTGGAGAAGCAAGCAGCGTCCTGGGATTCGTTGGCAATTCTGGGTGATATACTGTACCTGTACTTGCAATATTTTTGGGTGCCTTCATGAGCAGCAGTAGTATTATTAGTTAACAATTCCTACCCACAGGCATTTCTTTTAAATAGGACTCATTTCACTGGTGTAACATTTGACATTCTATACACAGTATGTTTCATTCTTTATTATTTGTTGTTTAGGTTTAACACATGCATTGCTCGTCTCCATGGACCCAAATGTCATGACTGGCTCGGATGTCGGACGATCCCCTAATAGCACATCTGCTTGACTGCTAGTGGTGCTAGGTTCTCTCGAATATACTTAGCAACTTGGCGGTGACGATCAGTGACGATTGTCCCAACCTCCACATTCATTGTTTTTATTCACTCCATGGTCCGCACATAACCTTCCTTTTCCATGAGAGGAGATTTATTTTGGCATTCGTTTTTCTGAAGAAAAAAGAATGTTTTGGGATTAAACGCATGGACACTTTTGAAATGACCCAAAGAACCTGCGTCAACTTACCTGAACAGGTTCAAGGTGTAAACCCTTGTTCTGGGTCATCTCTTTTTTTAATGTAGATAAATGTTAGCACAAGGATTGCAAGATTCAGTCTAACTTACTGTGTGTGAAGTTTCTTTGTCTGAGTTGATATTGAGTGTCCACAGCCTTGGCATTCATCGTGGCATTTCTGTGCACAAGAAATTAAACAAGAAAATTGTGCCAAATCCTGGCTTGACATGGCTACGTTCAAATTGGTGTAAGCACATACATTGAATTACCTGTTCTCATGAACTGGAAGTGGAATCATATGATGCAGACTCCCCAACAGACAAAATACCAGCACTCGAATCTGAAACCTCCCCATGTGCTGTCCTTGCATTATCTTCCACAAAGGCTTCCTGAAGTACCTGTTATTAATTGAAACTGTTAAAATAAACAATTAACCATTGATGATATAAATTATGCAAACATGTGCTTTGAAAATGTACTAGGTCCTACCAGTGCAATAATTAAGAAATTTTTAAAGACCAGTACTCAGTAAATTTTTGTTCCAATTTCAATGTCATGTTTCCAGGCCTTGGATTGAATTTTTATTAGCCCCTTGTAGACTATGGGATGGAGTGGGAAAAGTCTTCTAGAAATTGGTTTTCCTTAGTCCCTGCAGAGGGAAATTTGCTCTACATAGATGATTATTAGTCCTGGGGTAGTCGAAAAACATTACCGGGAGGTGTTTCCCTACTGAAAATTTTTGGACCCTACTATCGCCAGACCCCCTAAACAAATTTTTCTAAGGCGATTGTACACATGTTGTAAGGGTCCTACTGTAGTTACTTGGACTAGATGATCATCAGGACATACTGATAACATTTTTATTAATATTATTTGCTGTTCACCCTGGCAAACATGGCAAAAATTGTTTTGCCTAATTGGCAAAAGTACATGTTCTGTACATGTATGCACTGAATTTCTTTAGTTGAGGTCTATCACAGTATCAGTAGGAGGGGGCCTATCAGTCAGTATCACCGTAGCCAAGTTTGAGATTTTTTTTTGTTTTACTTTGTTATCTCTACTCAAGTACTAGTGCTAGTACTAGTTCAATAGTAGTTAGTAGTACAGTCCTAGGCCTAGTTCAGTAGTAGTACTACTACTACAGTACTAGTACGAGTAGTACAGTAGTACTACTTACTACTAGTACTAGTACTTAGAAGTAGTTTCACAGTACTGTAGGAAAATAGATCTACAAGAACTAGTACTAGTAGTACAGGCTATTGCCTAGGCCCTAACTGTAATATTAAACAAATATATACCATGGACTGATGGAGAATAGACCTACCCTTTCTCGTTCTCTCTTTTGGTACGCTCCACGCACCAGACTTCTGTCACACGAATGACTTGAACTTGTTGAAGTTGAGTGTGTTTCACCACTAGCAGCAGGAACACGCAATTCTCTGGTCAAGTTGGGGGACTTCAGCGTTGCTACTGCACTGTCCTTCAGCTTAAATGTAGTTTTGAAACCAAACTGTTGCTTCATGACGTGAAGACGAGTCCTGGCAATCCGCAGTAAAATGTGCACTGCAGACACGCGACCACTCGGTGAGCTGGAAGTCCGGCCGAGTGGTACGAACAAAACGCACCCACTCCTGGTGAACTCTCTCGGCTTTGGGAAACTTCAAGAAGTTAATCTCAGGATTCTTGGTAGATGTTCTTGTGCAGCCCCCAACAACACAATTTGAGGCATTATCAAACCACAGAGCAAGGATTTCTTCTCTGATCAAGCGTCCAACTAACGTTGACAATATTGTAAACAGCACTAGTAACAGGGACGCGCACCATGCCACCACTCACCATTATCGTACTAGTATCGGTCAGTACACCCGCTGACGTCACTCGGCTAAAGAATAATATAGCGCCCTCTGGGAGTGCAATTGAGAAAGTTTCCCCAAAACGCGCGATTATGAATATGTAATTGGCAGATTTCATTCACAATTTAAACAATACTTAGAAATGAAGAACAACTTAATTTGTCATAAAAGTAATCAGTTAAACAGTCACAATTACACCAACACATTTTTAAGAATTTTAAATTTTTGTTCAAGTAGGTCTTTAAAGCTAAAGACACATCCTGAACTACATGTACATGTACCTCCTTGTTAAAGCTAAGAAAGCATGATGTCACAGGTGTAGGTGGACAGGGCAACTTCCTAAAAATGTCACTGTTGGCAACCCATGCCTCATCCTTCTCACTCGGCCAGCAGAACTTGTTGACGCCTTTCTGGTGGAGGAAATTTACCAGGGACATATCCCCTCGGATGTCAGTTACTTCTCCTGACCACCAAACATCATTATATATCACAGCCACACACTGTCCAACTGAGGACAATAGAAATCAGAAGAAAAAGTGAACATTAATACATGTACACATGTACCTCATTGTGAACTCAAAAAGACAAGATATTTTAGTCAAAAGAATGCGCGATGAATTGCGTCAACAATGGACGTGTAAAACGTGTAGCCATGAGTGTTCAGTTCTTACCCATTATCAATATCAGTGTTCCCTTTGCACGTTGTTGTGATGCCTGCATGCTGTTCACACTGTTATTCCCTCGTACGCAAATTGTTTTCCAGGTAGGAAATATACTCTCTTTTTTTCTTCAAGGTGTTCAGAGTGCTTCTCAACTGGTGTCTGTACTCAGCCTTTAACACTTGCACTGCGTATTGCACTGAAGAGGCCGTTTTCCTATTGCCCTTTGCATCTTTTCACATTGAAGGGACCTGGGTTTTTGTTGGCGATAATTTGTATCTCTTAAGTTTTTCAGCCACATTTTCCCACTTCGATGCTGCCTTTCTCCAGTATACAACCTGCATATTTTTTTGATTGTCTGTCACATATTTTGTTATGTATGTGTTATGTACGATATGTGTAACATTCTTCCATGTGACCATGTTATATCATCATTGATCTTGGTCATGAATGCACAAGTTGCATTTTTATCATGTTCAAGGCTGTCACCAATAATCACCTGAGAGTCACAATTGTCTTTTGTCCACACGCAAATAGTGAAAATTGATCTGAGTTTACCTCATCCGGATATTCTGACGTTCAATTCTCGGAGAAGTCTACTTGGACAATTGCTGAAGTTTCATCGTTCACCAGCTTTTCTCAGATTGTGGAAGGTACATCAGATTATTCTTGATGTGTCTGCCAGTACATGTACACATGTACATGTAAGTAGGCACATCAGATTATTCCTGATGATTTGCCTACCGGTAAATGTAAGTAGGCACATCATCAAGAATAAGTGCTGCTTTATGTTCACATTGAACTATCCTCCCACCCTGGGTATTCCAACAATACCAAATAATCTCATAAGCTGCATGTTCTTTATTAAGAACATCAGTAAACTGAATTTGAATCTTGTGCTTATCTCCACAATTATCACAGTCTCCAGACAGACACTCTTACAAATGTATTTTCCAATATCATAGACACATGCCTCTAAAAGTTCAGGGATACATGTAGATCGTGGAAATTTCAAAAAATGTTTTGCAATGCCTGTGCATATAGCTGGAGAGTAATGTTCTCATGGTACAATGTACTTGGGTGCGTCCATGAAGTTGGGGCATAAAGTGTGATATGGGGGTCAAAATTTCAAAAGTGGTGTACTACTTTTGTAGCAACATTTTTATACAGCCCATTTACCCTAGTTTTAAGAAGAATATAAACAAAGTGGTTTGAAGCTTCGCAGAAAATATTATGTGTGTTACAACATTGCACCCATCATGCAAAAATACCGATGCTACATGGACAGTGGACACCACTTCAAGTTGTATACATCTGTTAACTTCAACAGTTCAGCATTTTGCAGATATCCTTTTGGTCAAGTATCAGCCCTGGGATGATGTCTTTATGGGAAAAAAAACATTGTTGTCACTTCCAAATAAAAACTGGGACAAAAAACCTCTGCTTGCTTCAAGTAAGTGTAGTTTATTTGATGAAACATGACTGTATTCATTAGAAGTTTCGGCTACTTATTTATCAAGCACATATTTTAATAAAGTTTACATCTGGAACATTGTTAGAATACTGAAAATAAATGTGGTACAAGGCAAGAACTGTATCAAATCTAGTATTTGTGTTCCCATGGGCATGCAAACTGGTTACCTATGCTACATGGACACCATGTCCATGTAGCATAGGTAGATTTGTCAGACTTGTCCTTTCTGGCATTAAACCCAGGTAATCTTTGAACTCTGTGTCTTAAAATACTGAACAAGACAGAATAGAATTCATTGGTAATTTTTATCACCGCATCACAGACATAACCCGTGTTCATCATCATCCTAAAACACAATGTAAGCATAACATGTAGTACAAAAACTTGAGAAGTTAATAAGTAGTTGTGTAAATGGAGCAGGTTACAAACCACACTCCTTAATAATGATGTACATTTGCAATTAAGTTACAGCATACTTTAGAATCATCTATGATATCTAAAACTACCGATACACCGCCATATTGTACAATCTTAAGCATGCATTACCTATGCTACGTGGACACCGTGTCCAGGTAGCATCTACATCAGCCGACCTGGGTGTTTAATGATGTTAACTGGTGTCGCAACTGGTGTCGCAAAAAAAAGTTCTTTAAGAAATGCAGCAGGTGTGTCCGCATTCCTGATGTAACTTGGGTCTTAACGCCCAATATTGCAAAGAATGCATAACCTCTGCTATATGGACACCATGTCCATACACCATCAATCATCCTTGTTTACTGATTTTTTTTAAACATGTTTTGCAAGCTAGATCATGAAATCAGTGTCTACCTCAGTGTCTACTGCATATAAAAACTTACTGCACTGCACAAAATGCTATATTAATATCAATACCACATCTACATTATTAAGTACCTAAAGTGTCACTTCAATCATTCATTGTTGTTAATTTTTGCACTACTTTGCAGAAAACGTCAACTCTTTCTAGGCATGTGTGGATGCATCTGTGTTGTTACTGTAAATACCCTGTGGACACAAATGACACTTACTTTGGCTTACAAATTAGTATAGATTTTTCTACATTTAAGCACACATTAAAATACAAAATTAGTACAGTGTATAGGGACTCTAATGCCTCAAGTTCAGTCACATTCAATGATTAAGTTAAAGAAAGGAGGGTGATCTAAAAAAGTGTTACATGTACTTGTATACAGTACATGCAGTAGCACCATAAAAATTGCACACAATTGAAAGTAAAATTTGACATGAAACATATACATGTACCAGCCTTCAAAATAATATGGAAATCAAAAGCCCATAAATTTACCCATAAATTTACCATGCAGCTACAATGAAATGAATCAAATAGCAAGTCTCATGTTAATTGCACTTCATGAATGCCCAAGAATTATTGTATGCTGCCACACAAAAGGCATTGAACTTAGTGATCATCACTGTACCAGTTGCAAAGACCTATGGTATGTTAATGTTTCTTGGAATTAATACCGGATGTATAATGTCACTGATACTGCACATGTGATTATTAACCAGATGCAGTTCCGCAAACCTGCTCACGTGCTTAGACAAATAAATTGTCATGAAGGTGTGGAACGCGGACTGCCACTTATCGAACGAATCGATTCGTTTTCGACCGGGGCCGGGCGGGCGTAGCACCACCCTATCACCATCCAACGCCAACATTAAGTGGGGTTTGTTCTCCCCATGAGGGACCACCCCTTGTGCCGCGTCGTTGATTAGCAAGGCCAAATCAACATACGCACCCGACCAAATCTTTTCCTTAATGGATGACGGGACGTGATACCCCAGCGAGGAGGTTACTGAAAAAATGGGGACCGGCCGCGTATAATCGATAGGAGGACCACTCGTTGCAGCCGGCCCCGGGATGGAAGAAACCCCAATCTCATCGCGTGAGACAAACTCACCCCGGCCCGCAGCCATCGCTACCGGGCCTTCGAAGGCGCGATTCACTTCTAAAGCTGGAGGAGCCACAGCCGGAGGTGTCGGAGCTGGAAGAGCCGCAGCCGGAGGAGCCACAGCTGGAGGAGTTGGAGCATCCGTTGTTGGCAGAACGGGCGCTTCCGTGGACTTCCGCGGGCGACCTCGCCGTTTGGGTGCAATCGTTGGGGCCCCGGCCGACGCGGCAGACTGAACAGGGCCAGGATTCCGGCGAGATCGCATGCGATTCGGGTGCGATTTCGGCATAGTGAAGTCGAAATCTCGGTCGACAGGGTCAATTGAAAAACGTGGAAAAACGTAGCCGCCTGTGGTACTGCAGAGCAGCTCGGAGGAAAAAGGTAGCCGCCTGTGGAACAGCAGAGCAGCTGTATAACTCACTGTGGCACGTCAGTGAATTGCAGAAAGATAAAAATCAAAACTTCAGCTGTCTGGTCTGTATGCTGCTGAAGACTGCAACTGACTGGCCTTGTCCAGCTGGCGCAAACCTTTATATACCCGAACCTTGGGTGGTGCATACCACCAGTTTCAAGTTGCCTAAGGGGTTTAAACCAGCTTCCTCGCGCGGAGTATAAAGTATTTTATCCTTACAGATAAAATGGCATACTGCACATGTGATTATTAACCAGATATATCACTTCGTGCATTTCTCTAAGTATGTTGCCAATGCCAAAGAGATATCTTTAACTACTTGTGTGTCAAATCCAAGGTAACGAGATGTCACAGGGGCAGGTGGACAAGGCAACTGTCTAAAAATCCCGGTCTTAGCAACCCATGCATCATCTTTCTGTGTTGGCCAGCAGAACTTGTTTGGACCTTTCTGTGTAAGGAAGCTGATGTGACACATGCTGCCATTGACATCCGCCACTTCACCTGCCCACCAAGCATCATCATAGATGACGGCCACATAGTCACCAACTGCAAAGACAATGCGAAATAAGAGAATGTGAAACTGCAGTTTTAACAAAAAGGCACAGCTTGTGTCCGAGGACTTCTATCAAGAAACTTCCACTCCAGTTATAATAAAGTATTAACATTTTAATCACATAATCTTGTCATTTAAAATAAAACTTTTACCAAAAATAATGTGAATTCATTAAGTTGAATCGAGCAAATCAAATGCAAATGTGTAAAGTTTAAACAGAGACAAGGAATGACCTTGTGTTTAAAAAAAAATCTGCCTGAAAGGAAACTTTTAATTGTAGTAATTCTAAAATTTAGTGGGCCTGACGTTTCGATCCTAGCAGGACCTTTCTCAAAGGCAGAGTGACAAGGACAAAACAGATACATGTACACGAAGGAAGGGGGGAGAGTGAATAGGACACGGATGAGAAACAAAGGACAAAGAGTGAAGCTGGTAGGGAGAGATCAAAGGGAAGGGCAGGGGGTAGGGTAGGGATTAATGAGAGGAAGGGGAAAGATCAAAGAGAAGGGCAAGGAGTGGGGTAGGGATTAGTGACAATAGGGGGAAAGATCAAAGAGAGAAGTGTGAAGGACTGAACACAAAAGAAGGATTATCAGAAATCTGCATGGTGTTAGTCATTACCCTCCTGGATGTTGAGACCATGTGGTTGAATAGTCCGAAGACGCTTCATCCACATTTTCTCACGGCTAAGACGGACAGCATTATTACGGTGACCAAGTGATTCTATGCCCAGTACACTCATGTCTGATATCGAATGATCAGGGAGATTGAAGTGATACCCAACAGGGGTGTCCATTTTACCAGTTTTGATAGTAGACCTATGGCCATAGATTCGTTTTTTGAGGGTGTTTTTGGTCTCGCCAACATACTGAATATTACAAACTCTACAAGAGATGAGGTATATGATGTTTGAGGTAGTGCACGTGATAGAGCCATAGGTCGTGTGGGTAGTTCCAGAAGAATGTCCATTGAAAGAGTCTATTTCCTTGACATGTGTCTTGCAAACAATGCATTTCGAGGTACACTTAAATGTACCAAATTTGGTTGGAGGTGAAGAGTCCAAAGGGGGAACCTCTGCTCGGACAATTAAGTCACGCAGGTTACGGGGGCGCCTGAAAGCCAGAACAGGCGAATTAGGAATGGCTTCAGCCAGACGGTCCGAAGTGTGGAGAATATGGTGGTTTTCCTTAGTTATCTTCCTGAGAGGAGGAAGAGAGGGGTGGTAGGAAGTAACTAAGGGAACCTTGGGCTTGTCCTTGGGACCTGGTGGCTTTTGTTTTAGTGCCGAACTTCTGGGAATGGAATAGACTTTAGCAATGGAGTTCTTCACTTGGCGAGAACTATAGCCTCTAGCAACCAAGTTACTGGCCAATACACGTGTATGGCGGCGAAAGTCAGACTCATTGGAACATATACGCCTCAATCTGAGGGCCTGGCTGTAAGCTATACCAGTCTTACAGTGTCTAGGGTGACAACTGGAGGAATGGAGATATTGATGAGTGTCGGTGGGCTTAGAATACAAGTCAGTAGTGAGTGTATTGAGGTCTTTCCGGACGGTGACGTCCAGAAAGTGGGTCTGTTGAAGAGACTGCTCCCATGTGAATTTGATGGTCCTATGGAAGGAATTGATGTGGTCAAAGAAAGCATTCAGGCTGCTACCGTCCCTAGTCCAAATGAAGAACACGTCATCTATGTATCTCCACCAAATCCAGGGACGGCATGGAGCCTCACTGAGCATGCGTTCCTCAAGGTCACCCATGACGTAGCCCATAAAGTTCTTGAACTCTATGATGGTTGCTGACAAAATCCACCTCGAACAAGACCATCTCAAGTGTTCCAACTTACCCCATATACGGGGTAATTTTGAATGGTATGGGGTAAGTTGGAACACTGCATGGTCAATTACGAATTATATTAAAACTACTTACAACTATAATATTACATGGTTTTAGCATATTTGCTTATTTTTTCAAGTTCAAAATATTGAAGGTGTTCGTTCTGATTTGTTGAACTTTATGTTTTCTATTACACATAATATACAGCCACTCACACAAGACGAGCTAACTTCTTTACAACATTCCCTTTCTGCTTAACACAGCACTTCTTGTGCTTATTTGTAACAGCTTCTATTTCCATCCATCTTTTCTGGTGTATCTGTTAGAATCCTTGTCCTCCAAAGTTTCCTGCCACCTTTTCTCTGTCTGGGGGCTGGTTTTATTACTTCTTAGGGTCTTATTACTTCTGGGGAGATAGGAGTTCCAGATGTTGAGGCAGGGAGCTGTTTATTTACAAGTGGTGTTGAAGAACCAGAAGTGCTGGGTGCATTCAGATTAGCAGATGTGTTTTCATCAGCAGATGTGTTTTCATCGGTCTCGTCTGCTCTGGCAATGGGTCGGTCTGTGACGTCTGCTGGCATGAACTCGAAATCGTCAAATATATCTCGATCAAACGGGTAGACCCCACTAACCCTGAATCCAGACAGAATGTTTGCAGGTGTCATGGCTCTTGGAAAGGCTTGGCCTACTATACATGTTTTGTAGGTGGAATGTCATATATTGTCATAGTCTTTCCCTTGTTCAACATCCAGGCATCACAAGCTGTATTGTAGTATCTCTTGAAAGGACCATACACAGATCGGTCGAGCGGCTGCAGTTTGTGCGAGCAATGAGGGGGAAAGAGACCATTATAATACCATTTGCTTTTGCATAGTCCAGTACCTCGATGCTGATGTGGGAGTCATGATTATCAAGGATCAGCAACACCTTGTTTGTAGGAGAACAGCCAACATGTGAAGCAAAGTGTTTCATGAAAACCATTGGTTTTCCTGTTCACTTTTCCAGTATCTACACTGTAACATGTCAGCATCATTGATGGTTGTTAGCATTTTTACGTCTTGTTTGTCTTTCCAATAAGGCAAGATATTCAATTTTCAAACTGATCAGCAGTTTTAACCTTCTTCAGTTGCACTTTTTGTAAGTCGGCTGGAATATTCATTCTAATTCAATATTTTCTTCCGGTACACACACATTGGTATTTTGCCTTTGAGTTCTTGGAAGAGATCAATGAAGATATACTGTACCTACGGTAAGCTAGCATATCATGTACTAAGCAACAACAACTTGGCTGCTGGCTACATGTACATGTCCAGTAGTCTTGTATCATTCTCATCTTGGTCCTGCCCGACCTAGATTTTGAAGGCCCATATGCACATTACCCTGAAGCGTTTCCATGTTTGCAACATTTGTGTATATTATTCCAAGCCATATTTGTCTGTTAGCAATTACAACAGTATTTCCAAAAACATCCTAAACTACCATCCGTCCATTTCTCAGTTATTTTATTGCCAGTCATAATCAAAGTAAGTAAATATCTGTATTTACTTTTAAAATAAAATGGAAATTGCACGGCCAAAACAGTTGATCCATGGCCACCCAAGGTCTCTAACCGCCACCAGGATGTTTGCTCCATTGTTAGTTGTGATGTAGGACATCCTTTCCACTGGCAGCTCCCATTCTTGAAGGCATGATGTCAGGGCATTGGCATGGGTGTCAGGGCATTGGCATGGGTGTCAGGGCATTGGCATGGGTGTCAGGGCATTGGCATGGGTGTCAGGGCATTGGCATGGGTGTCAGGGCATTGGCATGGGTGTCAGGGCATTGGCATGGGTGTCAGGGCATTGGCATGGGTGTCAGGGCATTGGCATGGGTGTCAGGGCATTGGCATGGGTGTCAGGGCATTGGCATGGGTGTCAGGGCATTGGCATGGGTGTCAGGGCATTGGCATGGGTGTCAGCTGTGGTTTTCTGGGACAAAGGCCGTCTGGAGGCAGTGCAAAGCAGTTTCCAATCCTTGGAAATGTGGTGAACAGTCAAACTCATGAAGGAGGTCATGGTGGTGCTTGACCACATGTCCATTGTTGCAGAGAAGAACTCTACATGTAGGTACATCCTTCAGGGAACTTGCCATCTCACCTTGCACTTGATTGTACAGCTCTGGGATGGCAGTATTAGAGAAATACATACATACCTTCTCACAAACCTCACCAACATCTTCGGGAAGCTCCATTTCTCTACGTGTAAACAGGGAGCATTGCCTTTGCCAGGAAATTGGTGACTGCAACCATCAGTTGTTTCCAATGGCTGACTGTCATTTGGGTGTGCCTTGCTTCTGGCAAACACCTTGGCTAGGCTGTGCTGTCTTGAAGCCCCTGGTTGTCTAGTTGCAGTGGTTAGTTAATTTGACGTATGGCTGTACTCCTTTGGGTCGTGATTTCTAAGGTGGGCGGGCATGTTGCTTGTGTTGCCATCTTTAGCGGAAATCTCATTAGAATAGAGTCGGCATGCCACCCTATTTTCTTTTGTGATTTTCCCCTCTTCACCAACTTCGCTAACAGATGTCGTCATGGATGTTGACAAATTTGACACTCGCAAATTTTAAGCACATTGTGGCCAAGTGGATATTATACATCTGGCTGCTTCATCCAGTGATGGGTCATCAAAGCGTGGTAAAATGCTACTGACGATGATGCTGGCATTGGGAAACCTTTCTCAGCTTTTCTAGAGGTGACCTGCATCATAGTCCTTCAGGAAAGGATCCAGAAATGTCCTGCAAAGATCATTAGTCCCAACATGCAGCACTGCAACATATGGCTTGTCGCTTAACTCGATCTTCTCCAAAGTACCTCGCAGGCGATGCACATACATGTACAGTGCTTCCTGGTTTCGTTAGGACTTCTGGAACAAACCAGTCGCTGGAACGATATCCGGGCAGGCATGGCAGGTACTTGGTGATGGAGTCACCTAAATCTTCACACAAAACCAGGAAAGGACACTCTTTGCTGGGCCCGTATTACTAGTATAACTATACTATGACTAGATGTAACATGTATTTGAATGTCTGACAAGAGTACACATACGTAATCTGTGACGGATACATGCAGGCTTGTTGGTGTAGCCGTTGTGGCAGTGGTGGGGGGTTCTTGTACCTCCGGCTCTGGTGATGGAGGGGCGGTTGTGGCTTGTACCCGTCTCAAGTAGTGCTGTTATCTCCTTCATCAGCTTGATTTCCTTCAGTGTTATTTCTTTCAAACACAAAACATATGTAGTATTGGTGAGTTAAATTTAGAATCTATGTTTTCCCATACATGGTCTTTGGAAAGACTTTTAAACTGCTGCAACGAGACTGGATTATTTTTGAGCCATTCAAGCAGCCAGCTATGGTGTGTGCATGATGAATGGACTTCCTGCAAACACAGGTGCAGGATGAATGGGGCTACAGTTATGTACAATCCTCGAGCTGTGGCTGTGACAGTCATCTGTATGCAAGGGGTTAAAAAAACAGCATAAAAACAGACCAGTAAAATTTCACAACAAGCTTTGAACTTACGGCATACTTCAGTGACATACCTGGTTGGTGAGCATTTCTTTCCAAAGCGCTTGCTGCACCTTGGCTCGGTCATAAATCTGCTGCAATCTGGTTGCCTGGCTGTCAGATTTCTTCACAGGAGCAGGTCTGGTAGCTATGGAAGCAGAAGGTTTGGCAGCAGCAGGTTTAGAAGAAGCCGCCTCTGATGTTACTGGCCCCTCCTCCACACCACTGACAAAGTCAGTAAGCTTCGACGACATTTTCCTGTTCCTCTTGCTTGCCTGACTATTACCGTCTTTGTCACCCCCAGCAGATTCAGCATGCTGGAGTTCAAAGGACTCCATGATGTTGGCTTGCTCTTCCTGCAGCTTCTTCTTGTCCTCTGCAAGTTAAAAAATAATAAATCAGTACAAAATATGGTCATGGCCCCAAAAAATGAGATGGACAAATTTAGCTTGATGGATTTTGAGATGGATTTTAAGTCGGGATGCATGGAGCTTTATAAAAATACTTGTTTGATAAATATGAGGTACAGGTAGAACTTCGGCCCTTGCAAGTTGCAAGGAAGTAAACAGAGACGATAAATAATTATGTAGCCTGGTAGCCAGTGTTCGACGGGGTGGCGTACCACTATGACATTACTCATTAGGGTATATAGGCAAGACCTGCATAGGGTATATCCCGTGAGGAGTCAGGGTATATCATATTTTATCAATTGAGGATAAAATCATTTATACTCAGTGACATAATGGTTAGCTAAATCAGCTACTAAGAAACTGGTAACAAGTCTATGCCTAAAGTGTAAATGTAACTAAAAATAGATATACATGTAGGTTGGAAAGTTCTGGAGCAGAACAGTCATTACCATATAAGATAATCCTTGGGGAATGCAAATGAGATGCAAATATATGCAAATAATAGCAAGCCCCCAGCCAATCAGTAAAGGGGGTGGGTGGAAAACTTGCAAACAATGAGAGAGCTTGCTGTATCTAGGGACTCTGTGATGTTGGTAACCTTTAGTTTGCTGCTTCACTTTGTCGCAGCCTTTTTGTTCAAGCAACACAGTGTATAATATTACAGTTAAAATATTGTTGTCTTTTATGGAATCTGAGTATAATAATTATTATTATTAACAACTCTTGTGACATCTGAATGCGTCAAGGACCAGAAGACTGCGGTGTGACCTGAGGCCGCCCACCCGGCTCCAAACGCTCTGCAGCCAGTCTTCCACGAGGTTGTCATCCATGTAGCCCTTGGGATGAACACGGACGAAAACACCCGCGGGGAATTTCACCTTCGGGAAGATCTTCCGCTTGAACACCACATACGGCGGCAGCTTCCCCCCGTCCGCGGTGCAGCACAGCATCACCGTGAAACGGTCCTTTTCGTGGCCCGTTGTCGTGACACTAACAGTCTTCACTCCACGCGGTGCAACTGTAGAGTTGCGTGGAATGTCAAAAGTTAGTGGCGTTTGGTCGGCATTGCCGATGCGGGACAGGGGGTAGCCGTATTCCCGCCGCTGTTGGATGATGAACCGCTGGAAGCTGACAGTCTTGTCCTCAAGATTCTCAGGGAGCCGTTGAGCGATGTGGGTCCGGCGCCGCACAGACAGCCCATGGCGGCCCATGAACTTGTAGGCCCAAGACGGGCTGGCCTTGAAGTCGGTGATCCCTTGCGAATCAGCTAGGACCCTCGCCTTCAATTGCAGAGCCACTGTTGAAATGGCGTGGCCTTCCTTCCGCTTGGCCTCCACCCAGGCAATGAGGCCTTCCTCCAGCTCCGGCCACTTTGCCATTCCTCCCCGTAGAGCCTTCTTGAACTTGGGCATCTTGTTCAGTTTGGCAGTTTCTGCACGCCAGCGCCGAATGTTCGATTCGGCTATGTCGAACTTGCGCCCTGCTGCTCGATTCCCTTCCTCCTCGGCAACCTTGCAAACGGATATCTTGAACCCAGCAGTAAAAGCACGGCGTGACATCTTGGTTTAGTACTTGTTCGAAGGTACAGTTGGTAACGAAAGTATTTAGACCCGCGCGCGTGTATGCGCAATATGCGCGTGGCCCCATAGATGGTGCATTACAAATAATTCTTCCTTTTATGGGCATGGCCTCTTTTAACGTAAGAGAAAGGCAATATTTCAATAAAATAAAATGTACTTTGTTGAAACATAAGCTTGTATCAAGTTTATAGCACCAGAAGTCTATGCCTGCACTGTGTCAAATAGTGTATATTAACAAGTTCCCCCCTTCGTTACATGTATGCTTATTATTCTAATACAGGGGTTGGGATGGGGATATCTTAGTGGCAGGGCATAGAGGTATGTTTTCTTACAGTTTGTTAGAACATGTATACAGTAGTTCTTAATGTCCGAGTCAAGGACAGCGACCATGTCCACCATGTGGTTGACATCCACATTTTGGAGGCGGTGCTGCCATCTCTTCATCCTACTCCTCTTCACTTGAATCATTTTCTTGTTCCTCTGTTTCTAGTGGGGGTACACAAGATCTTGCTTGTCTTGTGCAATAATTCGCGTATCTCATTGCCATCAAGCCCCTTTGGCTGTATCTGTGCTGGCATCATACCAGGGACGTTAATAAGTTCCTGAACTGAACTCTCTGAGTCACACTGGTTAATGTGTGATCAAAGTGAAAATGATGGTATGACTTAATCTGCTTCACTTTGTGAACGTAACGGCTGAGATAGGATGACCAATCATATGCTTTCACAAGAACACTTCCATCCTCCTGTCCACAGAGATGTGTGACATTAACTCAGACTGCAGTGCTTGAGTTAGACACTGTATCAGCAATGTCATTTACATGTACCACTGTGCATGGTGTATCCTTCACACTATCCTATACAGTGCTCTGAAAACTTTTGGTTACAGCAGGGAACCACAGCCCATGGAGACACGAAAAAGTACAATACCACAATTTACAAACATGGCACAAGGAATTGCAGGGGATTACAAAATATATGCAGAGTCAAATAAGTATTAACTCACCAGCCAATGGACTTGAACTCGAATGACAAGACTAATGGTCTTCCCTGGGCTTTTCCTCGGTTGCTCGACTTCCGATAATAACTTTCTTGTGGACTGTCCCACAGAGAGACTGACCCCTCCAAAAACTTATGGAAGACTCCTAAAGCATGGCCCAAGTGAATTTGGGGGTGTGGGCAAACGCTAGCACTGTTAGCGCCCCCAACGACAGTGTTGTAAAAATAACCAATTCCCCACAAAATTCCTTCCTTCTCGACTTCCGGAATCTCCTTATGAAGGGACTCCCAAATCTCATCCTTAACTTGTGAACAATCTTCAAAGAGCACAGCTGTACTATCTACTATGGATGAGGGATCCCTAATGATCTCTTGGAGTATTTCTCTTCGTCGCCTTTAGTATTTTCGAAGGTCTAAAATGTGCTCCTTTCAACTTGAAATGGTGGACAGGGGTGTAGTTACACAATGTATGTGCTCTTCTAGCAAGGCAATTGCTTTGAGTTCTGCAAGCACGATTGGGTTGCCAATGTCTTTAATATCTCGATGAAGTTTGTTTTTGCTTCCTATGGCTATCAGTACCGGTATATCTCTCAGCTGTGACTGATGGTGGTAAACTGCAGATGCTCCTGTCCAGTGTCCATATTTTCTCCTTTGTAGACAAAGGCACATGGAAGTGTAGAAGTGACATAAAATATGGGGACTGGCCATGCTGGATCAACAGCCTTCCCATCGGTGAGTGTTCTTTAAATACAAGAATACCTTTAGGACATGCCAAAGAAGAGGAAGGGACTTTTGATAATTCTGAGCTTGTACAAATGTACATGTTGTACACATGTCCTCTGTTCCACACAATTGTCTAGCCTCTGATAAAACTGGGTCACCTGTTCCACCAACTCCTCCCCTAAAGTATCTTTTCTGGTTGCCCTCTCAGTTGTCAATAGTGTTGCCGATTCTTCAGATTCTTCCAGTGTCAGACCTACAGTAAGTCTGTACGGAGAAACTTCTTCTTGCAAGAATTTTTTTTTTTTTTTCATGAGGCTATTAATGAACAGTTGCTTTGTCTTACTACCATGTTTCATGTCCTTCATTTCTTTCAGGCATTGGAACAGTTTCCTTGGTGATATATTAATTTCAGTTGCTGAGATTGGGCTTAAATACAAGTTGTTGCTTTCTTCCTGGGTGACTTACATTGTACGGTACATGTACCGGTACATGTAGTGTATTAACAGGGAAACTACATTAGAATAGCGACCGCTTTCATTCTGCGATAACCCCGAGTTAGATTTCTGAGGAAATACTCCAGACAACTCAATAATCAGGAGATAATTTTGCGGTTACACATATATTTCCTGGTCGTTATATGGACAGCAGTCCAAAACATTCATAACTTTCAGGGAATTACATGCATAATGTATATATACAATAACCAATGCTTTACAATATTAACTGACAATAGTTCTTCCCTCTGTGGCTGCAATGAGTAATCCTTTGTAGATCAGTCAGGAATTTACCCACCACCACTTACAGGGAATTACATGTATGTATATTGTACATACCCAATGCTGTACAATAGTAATTGACAATAATTCTGTATTGAGTTGGCCTTCAATGAGTTGGCCTTCAGCTTGGTCGTCGACACCTGGCACAAGGCTCCATCAGTAGCCCTCGTTCACCAGAATGGCTTATACAGCCTGCCTGTACCACGGGCAATGGAACGAGGGGAACTTTGAAACTCCATCTATAACTTAAAATACACCCGAATCTTGGAACATTTTCTACAATCAATTATTATTGTGCAATCAACAAAAGTCTTTCAGTGAAACCAAGTCACCCTCATCAATATTAGCAGTTAAATCAGGATTAACTTTCACTGTACATACTAGATGGAAAAAATGAAACAATACCTAATACGTACCTAACAGGGCTGCATAATTATCTGAAGAAACTGCATGTTACAATTATGACATTTACACATGTATAGTAATGAAACGATAAAGACATTGTCTTCAATATCAATTTTTCTGAAAATGATTTATTGCTTTTTGTTATTTGTTCATTTAAGGGTGTGAGTGACACACAAGAAAAGCTGGAAATAAATACTTAGCTAGCAAAAATGTTCAATCCATGGTAGCTTGTTTCTTTTTCAAAGCCTGTCTTGATGTCACCCATTTTTGGTTTATCTTTTCAAAAGTCTCTCGATGTGAAACATGGCTGGCCACTTGGCAATCTGTACTTTCAAAGCAGACATTCTGGAGGGGGAGGGGGAGAAAGGAAGGATATTTTCAAATAAAATGCACAAAATACATGTTTCCTTTACACGGACTTTATCCCATTACTAATGAGGGCAGTTTCAGCATGAGTGTGTGCATACTACAGCTTGAAGCATGCACTACTTATATGTACAATAGTAAACAGATGAAAAATCATAGTATCTTCATGGGTCCATTAGGCATCAAGTCTGGTTTTCGAGACCAAAGGATAAATATTTCAGACAAACTTTTGATTTGGAATTGTTTACTCAGAGAGGCGGACTAATGTAGTCTTGTGATGTGTATTCCACATGCTGAAATATGAACACAAAATAAATTAATATTTAATACAAACAATGAAAAGTAAGTACCTTTGATTTTGTTGAGCTTGTCAGCATGAAGGGGTACAGTGGCTCCATTGCTCTTGATGTTGTGGGCTTGACCAAGGCTACATGCCTTGCCTCTGGCAAAGCGCTCTTCACCAAAGACAGCTGTAAGAAGGGCAAACAAAGAGCCTCCTTGTTTGTGCCTTTGGTGAAGACTAGCCTCTTCTCTCTCTGTCAGCAGAGGGACTCCATTTGGGTAGAGTGGTGTTAAGGACTGTGAATACAAAAGTCAAAGAAACGAATCACACATGTCCAGATGCCTCTGCATAAACTATTCCTTACTTTATTTACCTGCCAAAAAAATAATTCAAGAGTGTGGAAATTAGTGAGATTTCAATCAATTGGATAGCAGGTATCATCTCAGAAAAGCCAATAATATAGAAAGAATGTTTAGCAAGCAGCTCTTCTCTACTTTAGTTTGACCTTAGTATGACTATAATATGACTAGACTAGATGTTACATGCATCTGAATGCCTGACACACACTTACCTCATCTGTGACAGAGACAAATGTGGGCTTGTGCTGCCTGTACTTTGTATAGACATTGTGGCAGTGGTGGAGGTTTCTTTCACTAACAACAGGTCTGGTCTTGAACTATGTGACACACTGGTGTTGTGTAAGGTTGAGGGGCTGTCCTGACTGGTTGAAATTGTTGTTGCATATTTACTTTTTGTTTGTTTGTTTGAATATTTGTTTATTATTTATTTAAAATGTGTTTGCAAAGTAAGATTTCTTTCAAATATAATATAATTCCGGGTGCTTAGACAGAGCTATAAAATGTGTGCCTGGAGAATGGTTCGAACGGCATTTTATTTGTCATGTGCTTCTGTAACGTGGGGTTTGTTTTTAATCTTAAGTGAGCAATGTATTTTTTCAAAGTTTCTGGCTGAGCAATCGAGCTTTTTTCCATGTACTTTGGCCAGCACAGTTGGTTGATGCCTTCCTGCTGAAGGAAGTTATGTGGCACATTGCATCCAATAGCTTTCTTCCTTTTCGCTTCTGCCTAGTCCAAGTAACTTGGAACCGAAAAGTCCACCTTTTTGTATCGAAATTTGGATTTTGGAGGGTCTGGTGTCTTGCTCGGCGATTTCAATTACGCCCTCTAGTGACTCCATTACACCAACTGGCGAGACGTTCTGCAGTCTTGGGAAAATGAACCGTTTACGAAATGAACTTGAATTTAAAAAGCTGCATCCACTCTGCGTGATACCCGCGCTACTGTATCCAAGTTTACAACTTGGCCTATTAGTTGTTTTCACAAGGGGTCGCAGAGGTGGGCAATCCGCCCCCGGTGTAGACCGTGTAAGTCTCGTGGTGAAAAAGGTCACCGTACACTTCCGGGCACCTCCGCGCCGTCTGCTATAGGAGATTAACACGTGCCCAATTTTTAATGCATTATTACATAATGAAGAAAGTCTCTTTCCAACTAAAAACCAAGGTTTATGGATTAAGTATATTAAAAATATAAGAATGAGCAAAAAAACCTACCAAAAAATGAAAATACGGCAGAGAAAACAAAATAATAAATATTACTTGACCTTCATCTTCCGGTTGTAAGTACAGTATTGCGAATACGGCCCGACTGTGGAACGTGACGCGAGCATCACTACTTGTATCGCGCCGAAGTTGGTGTGGTTCGCATTCAGGCAAGAAAAGCGCCTTGTACTGTACTGTACATGTGGATACCGTACATGTAAACAAAATAATACAAAATCAAAATACCATCAACGATCAACGTTACGCGCGACGTTAGCCAGTACACGTATGTACATGTACATACATTTACACGACTATCACCTCTTGTTGCATAGGTTCTACGGTTTCAAACGTGAGAACGAACATTTATTTTAACTATTTTTGTCTGTAAAACGTGAAAAATCATGTACTTTACACATTGTATTTTAATATTTTATTCCTAAATGACTATTCTAATAGTTTAAACTGCTTCAATCGGCGCGATACAAAATATTTTAACAGAAACGTTCGCCGCTCCACGCTTTACCTCCTATCCGAGGAGCCCGGAAGTCAGGAATCTCGCGGTAACACGTACATTCTCGAGGCCAACTTACACGGTCTATACTAGGGAAATATGCATAGGTAAATGTTATTTTGGTAAGTATTCACTAGTAGACCCGAACCACATTTCTGTGGGGGAGGAATTCAAGCAATGGACGGTTTATGAAATAATTTATTTTCAATCAATCTCGTTTTATAAACAGCGTTACATTATAGGCCTTATGTCTGTTCACGGCATCTGTACACGGTATCGACAAGACAGATAGTTGTCAAGGTCTGTACAAGTACATAGACCTACACACTGGTGGTGCGCCCGCCCGCTGTGGTGGGCTTATCAATCTTATCACCTCTTTACTCCCAAGACGGGTTATTTGGACACGGAAACTTAAGCTAAAAGACGGTCTCAGATGGTTGGCATCTTAATTCAATTTAGAGTCTGAAAAATTAAAGGCCACGGAGTTATTGAATGTAATAATTTTAGATTCGCTTGCCCAGGTCAACGCGCAATATACAGAAAATCGAATGGTAAAAAGGAATGAGTATATTGAACATTGGCGATCGGATCATAACTTATCAGAAGATAACAATATGTGACGCCAAAAGCCTGTTGTATGTCTGTGCAGTCCCGTACATGTCTCGTCTTGAATCCACGAGGGAAGGGGGAATGTGTGTGTATGTGTGTGTGTGGGGGGGAGCCTACTTGCCCTGAAAAGGACTTTTTTATTGCGCACACACGTAAAAATTGGTGTTATGATCGGGCAAACGGGTGATGAGGAAGACAATGCAAACATTTCTCTTTTTTGAAAATATGGTGGCCCTGATAAGGACCGTTTGGGTTGGTCAAAGATTAAAACCAAATAGATGAACTTTCCGCAGCCCATTTTCCTGAGACAGAGGAACATCTCCAGGTCGATAAACTGATTCTTGAATTTCCGGTAACGTCGGCGGGCTTCTTGCTCCGAGATGCGAGGATCTTGCCTGATGATACCTCGTAGGAGCAGACGGGTGGCCAGAAGATTTATTTTGCTACGCAACTCTTCGAGGCGGAGATACGGGTAGCGGTTTTCCGTTTCATCTTCGTACCTCCATACGTACCTCCATACGAGGTCGAAGAGCCGGGCACGGGAAGGGGAAAATACTGCCTCGAACAGTGTCAGTAATGTTAATGAAATAATAATGGTAGATTGTCCGATGACGACTTTGAGCGTTGTCGTGGAAGTCTTCACACAACTCGACAAGGGTCCCACCTCAGAGTGTCTATCGGACTGAATAGAGAGGGAGTAATGAAGGACAGTGTCAGACATCCGCTTTTTTCCCTTCTTTTTTTCCTTCAAGTTTTGGAGAAAAAAAAACACAAAAAACGCGCTCCTATATAACCGTGCCCCAGCGCATACACCTCAGGGCATTTTTGTGACCGGTTTCTATCGTCAAGATGTCTTCGGAACCTACACTACTCGATTTGCTCGCTTCCGATCAGCGAGGTAGGCCTATGGCTATGCGGGGAGGGGGATAGGCTTGGCCTTCTCACGAAAAAAAATCCTTCTTGGAATATGATTTTAGGGCATATAATGTTAATGATTATTTGACCACTGATGGAACAACACAGGTCATAAACTCAGTCATAAACTCGATTAGCAGAATGCAGTACCAAATGAGTCCATCTGGGCAACAACTTACTTATGAAAATTATTCCTTTATCACGGCTCACTTTTCCGTCCCTCTCCGGGCAATTCACTGCTGCGCATACTTTGACCATTGTTCTTTGTGAAATTTCATAATTAATTCGTTTATGTTCATTTTTCTTCAAAATATGACTACATGTATTTGAAGAAAAAAATGTGTTCATTCAAAATAATGTGTGCGCGCAGCAAAACGACACGTTCGTTTTCTACCCTCCTGAGCTGACAAAACGCACACGCAGACGCGTATTTGACGCGGTGTCATATCCAGTCTTTATTATGGAAATCGATGGGAGTCCCCGACTTGTGTGCGTGTAAGCTACAACAGGCGGCCAAAGTGAATACGCGATGTAAAGCTTGTTCCAAGTCCCCTATAATTTGTTCGTGTTTTGTTTGTTACAGCGTAATAATAACTATTTTTCCCGCTGAACACATTGCCACCGCTACGCACGATGCAACTATCGTGTGTAGTTGGTGGACGGTTGAGTCGAAACACCAGCAAAAATCAGGGAGTATGCCTCCTGTCTTTTCAACCCGACGAGAGTGGGTCCGCTTCATAAAGAACGCGCTCTGACTGGCTATAAATAATTGTTCAAAAGCTCATTCATACAAAAACAGGATTGAATCAGTGATTCTTAAGATTTTCTGATATCAATATTTTATTCTGATATAACAAACAACTACATACAAGAAATAGTTGAAATCGGTTCAAGACTGAAATCGTTAGAGGCCCGCTTTAATAAATTGGGCAGAAGTATAACCGCATAGTTACAACCGTTGTTCGTGGAACGAGAAACCAGTCATTGAAATGATGGCAGGAGAGGTGACTATTGTCTGCCTTTCATGTTTGGATGACTGATTTAAATATACAAATGACTACTAATAGTTCTCTAAATGTAAAGTGCAAGGTAGAATCTGATCTGAAACACGCTGGATTTCATTGGGGTATTTGCAATTCTAAATTTAGCTACCGGTACCAAACTGTCTGGAAAGTTAACCTTAATAACCCCCTCCCGCCCAAAAATGAAATATAATGAACAAAAATTAACCCAGATAGTTTTACAAGACCCAAGTTTGAATCCTGTACAGGTGTATAGACATCTGGCTTAACGTGACGTTCAGCTGCGTTAACCCAAGGTACTCTGGGTTTTTCAAGTCCCACTCATTTCAAATTTACCTTGGTATTTTTAAATTAAAGGAACAACTTTTGGGGATCTCACCATCTGATATATCCAGCCCTCAATCTCATAGAACAAGTGTTGATGGGTGCATAGGGTACTATTCTAAAGGCGTTTGTTAACATCTTTGACACGTTTGAAGTTAAGAAATCATGGCAAACAAAATACTGATGAAAATGAGGGTATGTAGGTCTAACATAAAAAAAATATACCAGTAGGGCGAAGTTTAAATCTTGCTCTTTGTACATTTTCTCAACTAATCAAACACGGGTTCTTGATTTTCAAAACATGTTATATGTATTTCTCTCGTATCTGCATGCTGGCGTATTTCAAAGAGTAATATCGTCCCCATGGCAGAATCCACTGTATGCCTTTATTGACTGACGTATGCCCACCCGGCACCCACACCCCATTCAAATCGCAGCTACCACAAGTTTTGTACCACCAGGCCGATCGTCTATTTTTCGCACAGTTGTACTTCCACGGATCTAAATCGAAATCTTCAGTTGAAAAGGACTTACCATTATGATACGATAAAGAGTTACCGGCAGTACTATTGGTATCAAACTGATCATAGGACAAAGTGTACACTCCTGATGCAATATTAAAACCCTCATATCTCACCCATTTCGTGTTGTTATCCCAGTCTGCCAGTTCAATCCGCATATCCCATTTCCCTCGGGATTCATCATTAGTTAAAGTCACCAAGTTGTCATTGCCAAGCCAGAAATTCCCCAACAGGTTACCGAAACCAGCCTGGTAGTCTGCCCAGTTACGGTAGAAGTCCACGCTGCCGTCTTGTCGCCTCTGGAATACAGTCCATCCACCGCCGTCCAGTTCCATGTCGCAGTAGGCTTGGGTTTCGCTCTCACAGACTCCGCCTGGGTAGATGGTGTAGATGCCACTCGATTTGTATCCGGCGTCAAGGAGTATCTTGCAACTTACTCTTGCAATAAAAGTACTCGTCAGACAACGAGAACAGAGGTGTATCTCCGTTTACGTCAAAATACACACTGCCCAGAGTTTCAGCAAAGTCGGTGAAATTATCTCTCCGACTAGCACTGTTCATGTGACATCGTTTGTTGTCTTTGACAAAGTTAAAGGACTTACATGAGTCGTCCCTTAAACATTTCGCGGTACAGAGCAAAAGAGAACGAACACTTTTGTTGGCATAAATAAATCCATTCAAGGCTCGATTCTGAGCAGCGTAGAAATTCATACTGCGTACCACAGGCTGACTTCCAGATACAGAGGTAAATGTCACGGACATCAGGGAGAGTAGAATGACATGGCACAGCTCCAGAAAAGTACGCAGTATTGCCATCGCTAACTGATGATCGACGACCGAAGTTGGAGTTAGGATGAAAGGCCCTGTGCTCGTAAACTGGTTAGGTTCAATGTGTGAATCCGTGTGAAATTCAAATTGAGTTCCGCTGTTGACCAGAAAGTAATCACTTCACGCAGTGTCTTGTCACCGTATTATGCCGTCCGTGTATTCATATTCACAACGAGACTGAATCACAGTTCAATGTGTCACCACAGTGTGGAGTGTATCTGTATTTGACTTCTCTGCGACCATTGGCTTCTAGGTCTACTATAGTATGAATACAGACGGGACTGTTAACGTTGCTATTTGCATCGCGGCGGACGTCGAGGGCGACATAATTATGATACATCAGTCGCGATTCTGGCGGCTGTGTCCGGGTGGATCAGGGGCTTCGTCAGCAGGAAATCACTGAAAGACCTCAAGATCGGGCTTTACTATGTCCTATGTTTGAGATGACATTATGGAAGTATATGCTTTACTCACGGTTAAAGGATAAGCACAATTAATATCAGAATGAAAAACCTCGTCTGCTACAAAAATGTGTCGCCATGATGATGACGTAATAGCATGTACAATCGTTCACATAATGCGGTCGATCGTGCAGCCCCAACGCTTGAATGAAAGTATACTATGTACACGCACACACACGCACACTCTGCACACTTTTCTCAAACCGTTGTCATTGTTTTTCCTGAGTTACTTCACAAATATTTGTTTTCTCGCGATAATCTAAAGTTTGTGTATCCCACATAAGTTAAGAATGTCAAAACGATGTAGGACAGAAGGTGGTACCCACTGTGCAGCATAGGGATGCAGCAAATCGAAGCTGAAAGACGGCATCAACGTTTTCCATTTCCCAAGTCGCAAAAATTCGCCAGAAAGTGCCACTTTCACTTCAAGTTCTGGTGTTCCCAAGTGAAGCGAACACGTCGAGATTTCGTGTACCACCCAGGAACATCCCGACGATGTGCTGCGCATTTTGACTGTGACCAAATAGCTAATCTGTCATGTGTACGGTTTAACCATGCATGTTTAAACCGACCACGAAACAGCCGAGAAATCCCGTTGGCGGCTGGTGGACAATGCCCGTCCGAATCCAGGACTGTTCCCTGCACATTGCTATGGTCCAGTTACTATTTGCTGGTATACATTCGCCCCATGCGTTCGGGCGTATCGGATCGCCGGGTACCATTCAGGAAGATTCAGAACTCTTAGTAGTCTTTGCACTTCGATCCTGTTTCTGATTTTTGTATTCCGAGTTCTGAAAAAAGATTCAAATGTCTCTTATTCGCCTGAATGGATACACTTAGGTTTTTAATTGAAACTGTCCGATTTTCCTTTCTCAATGGTCCGTTCTAACGTGGTGGGCCCAAGTTCTCAGTAAAAGCCTAAACGGTCATATCATAGCGTAAAACCCACAATTTGAAAATTAATTGGATGAAATATTTATAGAAAATTTGCCATAGAAGCAACTTTTCCTTCTCTCAAGAATCGTATTGGGAATGACGTAAGGTTTTTATCCTAATTTTCATGAATAAGAGGTGGAGCGATTTTTAGGGCACGGGTGCGAGTTAACTCTAGAGGTCTTTTCACACTATAATTATATTAACGTCCGATATGTGTCAAAATCTACACGGGTCCAACCCGTGTCGAATACGGAGATTTTTCGTAGTGTGAAACGCCCTTATGTGTTGTAATTTGCGTAACAATACCGCATTCCATCTGCGGAAGGCAATACACCATAATTATAGCAACAGCCAAGCAACCGCGCACATGCGCACAACGTGTCACGATCGCCCACACGCCGTGCGCGTCCACTGTATGCCCGAAACCACCGAAAACACTTCTCTCCGTTGGACTTTGGCTGTGGAAAAGGCCAAAAATCTCAATTTCTTCTCTTGCCAGGGTATCGAGAGTCAGAATTACAATGAAAATACAAACACCGCTTGATCATGGTTAAGGATAAAACTCGGGTTTGCAAAGGAATTGTCTGGTATATACGAAACGGTACATACATGTGAAAAGAATTCAAAATTTTAAACGTTATGTCGGACAAAATGGCGGCAATTTGTCGGACCCATTGATCTCGATAATAATAATTGGAGATCAATGGTCGGACCTTAAATGGTGCTTTGTGATTGGTTAATTTGTCAAGGGATGGCAGGGAGGACCAAGTATAGTGGATGATGCATACCCTGTTCTCTAGCATGCAATGATCGTGTTCGCATATCGCGAACAGCGCGAGCAGCGAACCATTTGATTCGACTAATTTGGAACTCTCCTAAGCAGGGATACCTGAATTAGCTATTGTTCGCTTTTGCACAATATACAAAATAATAAAACAAATACATATTCTGTGCAGGGGTATTCTTCGGCACATGCCTTAATAGTCTTGGGTTTGGTACAATTAATGGAGGTTATACACTTGAATAAATAGCTTGCTACGCAGCTGCACGTTGAAGAATTTATTTCGAGCGCACGAATTGATTTCGAGTGCACGAAATAACCACAAATTTTTGTTTTGTTTAGAGTTTGTTTTCAACGAATGTCCCTTTAGAGGATTCGTAGTGTAGTGGTGTTTCAACATCCCTTTCACTGTCCCTAGTCGTGAAATGCACTCCTTTATGAAAGTCCAGGGAGTTTCTAGCAGTGCTGCCCGTATCATATTTAATATACCCGAGAGAGTACAATCCCAGTCAGTCTTCTAGTCAATCCGTGAAACCCGTTTTCATCGTGCATAACCAAGACTGACAGATAACCGGAGCCAGCCTTGTGGTCTTCTTTGTTATGGTAGAAGTCCACGCTGGCATCAATAAGACTGCAGTCATGTAGATGTGTATTGTAACGGCTGCACCGAACAGCCGGCTGAGGGCGCTAGATAGAGCTGCCGTGCGGTCGGCGACTCGGCTCTTGGCGGTTCGTCGTCGAGAAAGGTCGCCCCAGATTCTCGGAGGGATTGTGTTGTTGCCATGTTGTTGTTTTGCTACTGAAGACTATTTAAATAAATCCGGCAACATCGTCGGCAATCGGCTACCAAAAGCATCATCTTGTCCACTGGGTTTCTTTCCAGAGTCCGTCCGGGCAGCGATGTTCTTTCCGTGCCACTTAATTTTATATGGACCCATTTGTTTGTGCACAAACCATTTACGGGGTGGGGCCGGGGGGGCGATATCAGTTGATATCAGTTAAAGTAATGCAACCCAAGAAATAAAGTTAGCTTATCTGATTTGTTGTTAAAACCAACCTACAATTACCTATGAGTCACTCACGTACAATTTTCATAAACAGAGAAAATTAATTCCCCTTTAAAGCTAGAAATAGGTTTTATGCACAACCAATAATAAGGCTTTCTGCGCAGCGGATACAAGTTACAACGTACGTGAACAATCTGAGTGACCTGAGACTCAATTCTTCATACCTTGTTTGTGCACGAACATATGGTACGGAAAAGAATATCGCATCCGGGCAGTATCTTAATTTTCGTCAATGTAGGCCTACATGTACATATTGCGAAGCCAGTGAAATAATTATTTTCACTGTTAGTATTGTTCAGTTGACAGCGTTCGATCCTTGCAGGATCCACAAGCAAGCCACTTCCGGCCGTTAACAGGGAAGATGACATCCATCAAACGTGGAAGCACGGCCAGTGTCATGATCTCACACGGGCTCCCGTGCCGAGTTGAGCCATGACGTCACTGGCTCGCCTCAGCACGTTGCGGCAACGTTCTAAGCTGAGAGAGATATATAACAGCACCGACATAATTATGACGCTTTACCACCGTCGTTGAGCTATGCTGGTACCCCGTAAATTGTGTGAGGACTATACAAGGACGTGTTTTGTGAACCAGCGTAGGTTAGGCTTAGGACGCTACGGTTAGGGTAATGGTTACGGTTAGAGTTAGAGTTCGGGTTGGGTTAGCGTTACTGATAGAGTTAGGATTAGGATAAGGATTAGGGTTAGGTTCAGGATTAGGGTTGTTAGGGTTAGGATTAGTATAAGGGTTAAGGTTGTTTCGTGCTTGTGCCTCTAACTTCCTGAGAAATTAATGAATGGGGAGGCCTCGGCAAAACCTGGCTTCGCGCGTGCGCTCTTATAGCTTAGCCATGGTGGTTAAGTGTCAAACATCGTGACGCTTATATGCCTCGCTGCTCAGCGTGCTCAGATGAGACAGTGAACCAAGCACGTGGGGGCGTCCTCCATGTGACTGTCATTTATGATTTTCCGCGAACGAACACAGATTCTAAAACTATATTTTGCTTTTGATTGTATAAATTCAATCGATAGACTCTTATTACGGGGGAACAACTGTAGCATTTCTTCCCCAATGTAAAGCTGCAAGTTCTAGGCCTAGGTACAAGCTACGTTCCGTACTGAGCGTTGTTTGTAAATAACTACGGGTCAACGAACGCGTGTGCAGCTCCTCGGTGTCAACACGCTCTTCAATGTCAACGTGCTCCCCTATAGCTCCCTAAACAATAATTGTCGGACAGTGCAGACCAAGCGCGCTCGCTGTGCGGCACGGGTACTACCTAACGAAAGTATTGGAGCACAATGAAGCATGTTGACACCGAGGAGCTGCACAAACGTGCCTGGAAGCGCTGCGCTGCCAATAGACCGTGTAAGTCTCGTGGTGAAAAAGGTCGCCGTACACTTCCGGGCACCTCCGCGCCGCCTGCTATAGGAGATTAACGCGCGCCCAATTTTAATGCATTATTACATAATGGAGAAAGTCTCTTTCCAACTAAAAACTCAGATTTATGGATTAAGTATATTAAAAATATAAGAATGAGCAAAAAAAACCTACAACAGATGAGAATACGGCAGAGAAAACAAATAAATAGAATCCAACCTTCATCTTCCGGTTGTAAGTACGGTTTTGCGAATACGGCCCGACTGCGGTACGCGACGTAAGCATTACTACTTGTATCCACGGACGTATATAAAACGTGCTGCTTGTATCGCGTCCAAAATCACCTAAGTTACACATTGTATTTTAATATTTTATTCCTAAAAGACTATTCTAATAGTTTAAACTGCTTCAATCGGCGCGATACAAAATATTTTAACAAAAAGGTTCGACGCTCCACGCTTTACCTCCTATCCGAGGAGCCCGGAAGTCAGGAATCTCGCGGTAACACGTACATTCTCGAGGCCAACTTACACGGTCTATAGACCGTGTAAGACCGGATACACGACGGAATGTGGCACAAGTAATGCGCGGGATGGGTCGGTGATTTGTTCTAGCGACCTGTGCGGCCTTGATGGAGGTCAACTGATTTTCCCAAAGTAGTAAAAGTTAAAGAAAATAAGTGACATCATAACTAGAATTGCTGTCTGTCTAAGACAAAACAAACGGCTTTTCTTATGCTGAGGGTTTTTGTGCCGAAATATAAGAAATGCTAATAGGACAACTATACATTTTTACAAGTTCATGACCTCATTAATATTCACGAGATGATGCCACGATCAAATGATGGCAATTTTGGGATACACCTTTTCCGTTTAGACGGAAAAGCCAATAATCACGAGGTGCATCAATTTCTGGTCACGTCACTTGCTATTTTCTACGTCATAACACTTTAATCAGCACCTTTTTCACATGTCTAGACGCTTAAAAACAGATGAAAATCAGGGTAAAGTATGTTCAAGATAAAACTGTATGATATCGTTTTTTATATACTATTCAAATGTTAACAACGTGTAATTTTTTTTCTTCTGCTTGCTGTCTGATAAGTTATCTATAAAATGATGATGCTAAATATTTCAGTATAAGAATGATAAAGTAAAGGTTTTCAGGTTCTACGAAAGTTATCAACAAACATTTCACTGAAAATGCCGAAATCAATCAAAATTATAAATTATTTTTCCCAATAGATTTGAAAAGTGAAATAATACTTAAACGCAGTTTCATTAAACTTTGAGACGATCTTGGTTACCATTTCTATTTTCTTACAGAATATGACAGAATATGACACTAGTTCAATTTGGTCACTAGAACAATTTGGTCACTCAAATGTTTGCCATTTCGTTTAAGTTGTTACGTAATGATAACGAAATTATTTAATACATGGAATTTATATTCTGAGTGATATAGGGCCTAAGTTTCAAACTGCTTACTGACATAAATGACCAAAGTGCAAATCTAAAAGCTGTAGAGGATCTGAAGTTTAAATTCGAAGTAGGACGATCTCAAATTCAGAATGATTTTGCCTTTGAGAAATGTACGTGGATCGAAGTAGACTAATCTCTATTTGTGATTTGATATCTAAAATATATAATTTTTTTCAATTAATACTATTGATTTCAAAAAAGTAACAGTATAAACAGTCTGTTTTAATATTTATCAATTAGAACTACTTATTTTCAAGAACATCATTACTTTAGTGTCTTACAATTGAAGGAGTGTAGCCAAGGAAATACGGGAATACACTACTCTTTCAGATGCCGTTCTAAGACGTGACTTCATAAACAGGAACCTCTGTGCTTTGTGAAAATTCTGAACAATTCAGTTTCAGTCTTACACTATGCAATTGCTTCTTACGTTCGTTCCGTTGATTTCATTTGTAAATACTGAAACAAATTTGACCCAGCTTAGCATAATGAGGATAACCCCATTTTTCAGATTTTGAGATTTTCTAATGATGTGAAAGAGTATACCATTAGCTTTCAAATGATATCAAAATATAATATCCTCTAATATTTAAGATTTCCGAAAATACCCCAAAAAGAAAATTTATTTGTAATCGAATTGTTAAGATAATTTAACTTCAGGCGTTGTTTACTCAAAAGGTGTTTTGGTGGGATATTCCTCATGTAGTTGTGCCGGGTCACAAATGCTCAGTTAAATTAATTATTATATGCCTAAAACGGAATATAAACCGGATTTCTAAAAGTTTTCCTCCGCATCTTGCACCAAAAAGAAACATCTTAAATTTCCATTTTCACTAAACAATCTACAAGTGATGATGCTAAGTTTATCGCTTTATATTTGATAATGTAATTCCTTGAACGGTTCTAACGGTCTAAGAAAGTTACAATTGCATTTCTGATTTCCAATAGTTATACCAAGATCAATTTAATTAAACATTAATAAAATAATTATACCAAATAAAACTTCACAACAGAGGTGACAATATTTAAAAAACAAACGTTATCAGAATTGTCTTAGTTACAAGGTACAACACAAATATAACACTATAGGTTTTTAGAACATTTTGATCATTTCAACGATTTCCTCGTTTGTGTGATATATAAGACGGGAAAATACAAATCTTAAAACTGTACAGGACCGAAAATTGCCAAGGTCTACCATAATTAAACCAATGGATCTATTTCTGTCGTTTCGTCCGTAGTCTACATAATGGAAAAGGAAATTACAACTTCCAAATTGTCCTGCCCATTTAAATTGCGTGTGCCCATTATAACAAAGAGAAAGACACTCCAGTTATTGCAGAATTGATCAGCAATGGTGAATGCTAATCATCGGCCGATAAATGTTCCTTCTTCTCCTTGTTTGCAACCACAATACAATCTGCCCTGCCCTTTGCACAGCCGTCACTACTGCCGATGGGGTGATTATCATAAAGAGGGAAAATTCACGGAATTGTATATAGAGCATCCAGTGGTCGAATTTTCGTTTCTGTATATACGTCGCCATCTTTTCGAAGGTGGTGCCACCGATTGCGGGGTGTGACGTTTTACGGGGGAAAACGGAAACCGCGTCTGATTGGTCAATTACCCTCGTTCAATCTTTAATTTTTAACTTAAGCTATTAATCAACATTTTCAAAAAAATCTTACACGAATGTATACGAAAACAATTTTACAAGCATCCTTTTTTTAAAAATCAATTTATATTTAACAATAAAGAAATTTAACCTATTTCCACAGTCTTCACCGAGGATGATCTCAATTGCACATCCTGACTAGTCTTTCGCGCAGACCGTCCAACGCCGCGCCGCCCCAGCTTCATGTTCTTGTTGCAGCACAAAATACGGCGCGGTATACAATGCACATGTATCTATACATGTGTGGTCGAGTTACAAATGAGCGGTCTGCGCGAAAGACTAGGCAGAACGTGCATGGGAGAATAAGTAAACATTCACGCAGAAACCGAAACGAAAACAATCAGAAATTCGTGAAGCTGCGGATTCACATGTTGCCACCGCTGGTCGATGTGGAATATACAGAAGGAACTGCATGTTCATTCAGTATCCTTTATTGGTTTCGAGCCGGTGAGTTTTGCCCGCAAGTCCTCCTAATATTCCTCCTCGGTGAAGTGATCGCTACAGTACAAATTACATTCACATAATTTAGATTGTATTGCCTATTGGAGTATTGAGAATTGGTAGCCGATTTTGAAAAATTTATCCACTTTAAAGGCCGCAGCCTGACGCAAAAACGTCGCCCCCCCCCCCCGCAATTGGAGGCAGCACCTTCGAAAAGATAGCGACGTACAGGGACACAAATTCGACTCTATAATTCCATGAATTTTCTCTCTCTATGAAAATCGTATGTGTGTGGCTTATAAGTTATAGGTAATTGTAGGTTGTTTTTAACACCCAATAAGATAAGCAAACTTTATTTTGGGTGTGGCATCCCCTTTAAACCTGGAAATGTCTATTTCGACATGTGCAAAATAAATGATGGTTTATCAATCCATCGTCAAAGAATTAATTGATATAAGAACCCTGTCTCCGCTGATTAGTGTCTGAAAGAACATTTGCCTTTAATTGGGCAGTAGTATAACCGCAGCATAGTTTCAACCGTTGTTCGTGGAACGAGACACCAGTCATTGAAGTGATGGCAGGAGAGGTGACTATTGTCTTTCATGTTTGAATAACTGAGTTAAAGAAACGAAGGACTGATGTTTCTTGACAGTGGTGATTTCCCTCTAAGGGTCCGTCTTCCCCGATTTTCACTCCATATTTCTTTAAATTAATTGAAAGGTAAAATCTAACCCGGAAAAAGCTGGATTTCATTGGTGTATTTGCAATTCTAAATTTAGCTTCTGGTACCAAACCGTCTGGAATGTTAACCTTAATAACCCCTCCCGCCAAAAAAATGAAATATAATGAACAAAAATTAACCCAGATAGTTTTACAAGACCCAAGTCTGAATCCTGTACAGGTGTATAGACCTCTGGCTAAACGTGACGTTCAGCTGCGTTAACCCAAGGTACTCTGTTTTTTTCAAGTCCCACTCATTTCAAATTTTCTTTGGCTTTTTAAAATTAAACAAAGAATGGAACGACTGATTGGGATCTTCAGATAAACATTAAAAAAGGAAACTTGAATGGACCGGGACTTAAACCTTTGGTTTTGCGTACAAGCGCTTCTCACCATGTGAGATATCAAGGCCTTAGACTTTTAGTGTTGGTAGGTGCATTGAGTACGATTCTAAAGGCGTTTGAAAGCATCTTTGACACGTTTGAAGTTAATAAATCATGGCAAACAAATACTGATGAAAATGAGGGTATGTAGGCCTAACATAAAAAGAATAATATACCGGATAGATGACGATTAAATCTTGGACGTGTGATTCATTTTCAAAACGTGTTATATGCCTTTCTCTCGTATTTGCATGCTGGCGTATTTCATAGAGTAATCTCGTGGGAATTGGCTAGCCCATTGTATGCCGGTATTGTACGAGGTATGCCCACCCAGCACCCAAATTCCATTCAAATCGCAGCCAGTACACATGTTATACCACCAGGCCGACCCATAATGCTGGGAACAACTGACGGACGACAATGGATCTAAATCGCGATCTTTAGTTGAAAAGGACATACCATTATGATACGATAAAGAGTTGTAGAGAGTACTATCGGTATCGTACTGACCAACAGACAAAGTGTAAACTTCCGGTGCTATTTTGAAACTCTCGTGTCTCACCCATCTTGTGTTGTTATCCCAGTCTTCCAGTTCAATCCGTATTTCCCATATTCCCCGGGATTCATCATTAGTTAAAGTCACCAAGTTGTCGTTGCCAAGCCAGAAATTCCCCAACAGATCACCGAAGCCAGCCTGGTAGTCTGCCCAGTTACGGTAGAAGTCCACGCTGCCGTCTTGTCGCCTCTGGAATACAGTCCATCCACCGCCGTCCAGTTCCACGTCGCAGTAGACTTTGGTTTCGCTCTCACAGACTCCGCCTGGGTAGATGGTGTAGATGCCACTCGAGTTGTATCCGGCGTCAAGGAGCATCTTGCAACTTCTTCTAGTTTTACAATAAAAGTGCTTGTCAGACAACGAGAACAGAGGTGTATCTCCGTTTACGTCAAAATACACACTGCCCAGAGTTTCAGCAAAGTCGGTGAAATTATCTCTCCGACTAGCACTGTTCATGTGACATCGTTTGTTGTCTTTGACGAAGTTAAAGGACTTACAGGCGTCGTCCCTTAAACATTTCGCGGTACAAAGCAAAAGAGAACGAACACTTTTGTTGGCATAAATAAACCCATTCAAGGCTCGATTCTGAGCAGCGTAGAAATTCCTACTGCGTACCACAGGCTGACTTCCAGATACAGAGGTAAATGTCACGGACATCAGGGAGAGTAGAATGACATGGCACAGCTCCAGAAAAGTACGCAGTATTGCCATCGCTAACTGATGATCGACGACCGAAGTTGGAGTTAGGATGAAAGGCCCTGTGCTCGTAAACTGGTTAGGTTCAATGTGTGAATCCGTGTGAAATTCAAGTTGAGTTCCGCTGTTGACCAGAAAGTAATCACTTCACGCAGTGTCTTGTCACCGTATTATGCCGTCCGTGTATTCAGATTCACAACGAGACTGAATCACAGTTCAATGTGTCACCACAGTGTGGAGTGTACCTGTATTTGACTTCTCTGCGACCATTGGCTTCTAGGTCTACTATAGTATGAATAGACCGTGTAAGTCTCGTGGTGAAAAAGGTCACCGTACACTTCCGGGCACCTCCGCGCCGCCTGCTATAGGAGATTAACACGTGCCCAATTTTTAATGCATTATTACAAAATGAAGAAAGCCTTTTTTCGAACTAAAAACATAGGTTTATGGATTAAGTATATTAAAAATATAAGAATGAGCAAAAAAACCTACAAAAAATGGGAATACGGCAGAGAAAACAAATAAATATAACCTGACCTTCATCTTCCGGTTATAAGTACAGTATTGCGAATACGGCCCGACTGGTACGCGACGTGAGCATTACTACTTCTAGTACTTTTATCGCGCCGAAGTTGGTGTGGTTCGCATTCGGGCCAGAAAAGCGCCTTGTACTGTACTGTACATGTGTATACCGTACATGTAAACAAAATAATTCAAAATCAAAACACAATCACCGTAACGGTAGCGCGACATCGTTAGCCAGTAGAGGTATGTGCATGTACATGCAGTTGTAACCTAGGTAACACGGTTCCCTCGTCTGGGAAAACGACTACCACCTCTTGTTGCATAGGTTCTACGGTTTCAAACGTGAAAACTGAAATTTATTTTAATTATTTCTGTCTGTAAAACGTGCAAAATCACGTACTTTACACATTGTATTTTAAAATGTTATTCCTAAAAGACTATTCTAATAGTTTAAACTGCTTCAATCGGCGCGATACAAAATATTTTAACAAAAACGTTCGAGGCTCCACGCTTTACCTCCTATTCGAGGCGCCCGGAAGTCAGGAATCTCGCGGTAACACGTACATTCTCGAGGCCAACTATACAGACAGGACTGTTAACGTTGCTATTTGCAGATGATACATCAGTCGCGATTCTGGCTTCTATGGTTTAGTGACTATTCGCTGGTATACATTCGCCCCATGCGTTCGGGCGTATCTGATCGCCGGGTACCATTAGAAAAATTAAAGAGAAAAGGAAAGAAAAGAAAACCAAAGAAAAGAAAAACAAAATCACACAATTCCAAAGATCAGGAAGAACCCTATTATTACCCCAATCCATGTTTGTTTCGGTAGTAAAATCAATTGTAGGGTCTTGATAACACTGCTGAGTGCTGATCTTACAGACGGAGATGCTTGAGTAGCGCAGCGTACGCGTATGCAGCCATGTGGCCGCTTTGCGCGTGCAATGTGCACTGTGCAGTGTGTAGAATGCAATGCAGTGTGTGCAAGGCCAGGACGTGTTGCATCCATTGATCTCAATAATAAAGACTATGGAGATCAATGGTTTTGTCACGTTACAGTTCAGCGCGTAGTCTGGTTTCGGCCCCACTTATCCTTCAGTGTCGGCTATTGCTTTACCTAAAGGGGGAAACAGACCTAGACTTGGCAGCCTCTCCAACGTGGCGAAGGGAAATCGGTCATAACTAAAATGGGCTACACTTTCCAGCCTCGGCAATGTTATATCTGAATGCACGATGAAATTTGCTTTCGATACCAGTTTAACAATGGTTGGACGATGTTTACAGGGTGCGCTCGGCGGTCAAAAACGCGAGTTTGACTTTTTCCTCCCCGTTTTGGCTATATTATTAGTAGTCGAGTGATCTTAAAGGGTCTGTGGAACGAATATCACATTCAAGCCCATTTTCTGCTGTCACCTAGGGATCAAACAAATTGGCAAGCTTCTTTTTCTTAGAGGAGTCATCTCATTGCTTATTCTCATCAGCATACAAACATGAAAACTTGCAAATACACTCCCAGAATCAGTGTTAAAAGCAATTTGATTGTTATGACCATTGCAAAACAGTTCTGTAGCATGGATTTAAGTAATACATTTTTTATTGCACAGACCCTTTAAGTTTATATCCGGTAGACAAATTCACAAGTTCGGCATTGATTTGTTGGACTGGTGGGAGGAGCGCGTACTTCGGTTGACCGCGAAACGCAAAGCAGCTCTATAGACTCTGCCTTTAATAAAGATTAGTCTTTTTGTTAGAAAACAAGTGTGTAAGGACTGGTGGAAGTCTACTTATCACACACACCTGACTGCGGTCTCGCAACGTGCGCAAATTACGAGGACGTGTACGACCCCAAAAAACGTTTATTTTTAGTGAAGATTGGATCGGCAAATGCCTTAAATATCTCACATTAAACATTTGCATTTTTAACTCTTTTGAAAAATAAAGGTGATTAAACTTTCACAGTTTTTAAAAATCAAAACCTTCAAGGCAAAACCGAACAAAAAAACGAGAAAAAAACCCCGGAAAACCGCTTAAGCTACAGTCATCCCCACCGCGCACATGAAAAAAACCCTGGCTAAGAAGCTGGTCCCACGAAACCCTGCAGAGATCACGCAAGTTTTCAACCGCCGCTAAAATAATCGACATAAACGGAGGACATGCAAAGCATGATTGAGGTTTTGAAGATTTTTGTCTTTCCCTCAAATATCCCTGCAGACATAGATCTTGTCACGGGTCATAATAATTATTTAGGGAGAGGCAAATCCATGGTCTTCAAACGAAGACACGTGATGGGAAACGTTGATCCTCATGACCAAGGTGGGCACGACGCGACGCGACGGCACGACGCGACGACGCGTCCAATAAGGCCTATACAGCCTAAAATAAGATAATCTAGCCCCAGTCTTCAACTCTACCATCGTAGAAAATTGAGTTCCGTTGGTTTCATTTGCAATTACATCCAACCTCCATGATCCAACAAAGCATGCTATGTAAAATAATATATTAGGCCTATGTGCTACAACGTGAATTCTACATGATTTATCAACGCTTACCTCCACATTCTGTGCGAAATACAACCCAGTCTTCAATTTCTATCTTTTGTTCAAAAAATCATTGTACCATGTGATAATGTATCGGTCTTATAATTATGAAGGCGGTTACTACGCAATTCGTTCCAAGTCATAGAGAGAGGTAATTTTGACCTACATCTATATCAAAATGGTGTCCAAATTATGTCACAGTCAATCATGCCGTATGAAATCACGTGTGCCTTCCATTAACGTCCTCGAGTAGACCATGGTTATGATCCTTGTGCAAGAGTGGAAAAATGTCATCAGAGCGACGTGGATCCGAACGGGAAAAGGAGACATCACATACATTTTGATTATTTGGAGAGTTTGTCAGGAAAGAGCTTTACACTCAAGTGCTGGCAGGTTTGGTTATTCATGGAAGTCTGTGCTTGATAAGGGACAGTACAGAAATATACTATGTACCGGTATAGGCATTCATCCGTTTTCGATAATCT
This sequence comes from Luidia sarsii, assembly GCA_949987565.1. Taxonomy (NCBI): domain Eukaryota; kingdom Metazoa; phylum Echinodermata; class Asteroidea; order Paxillosida; family Luidiidae; genus Luidia; species Luidia sarsii. The sequence goes on from OX465122.1 coordinate 5,248,730, forward strand.
CGAGGATCTGACATTTCAATTTTGGAGAAACTGTCCCCGAGGGCAGAACGTCCCAAACAAATACAATATGCAAAATGATAAGATAGGAATGTCAGCGGATGAATACAGGAGGCAAGTTGGAAGGCTATTACGAGATGGAGAAGGCCAAGAAGCAGTGATGGTATCAATAGAGAAGTAGAAGAAGTAAACACAATACGAGTTCAAGGAGCAATGCATGCAGGGTAGACGCGACTGCCCATTAAAGGTTTAAATAACATGTTTTTTTTTTACTTCCATCAGGCGTCGTCAATGTACCTCTTGTAAAGCGAAGAGAAGCTGATCGGCTTCATTTCTTAGGCACGATATGCATACGAGCTCAAAGCTCCATATTACATGCGCGGTATTTTGTGTAACTCACTTCGTGAAAACACATCGCTAGTATTTTCTATTCCTGAGCATTTCCTTAAATTGTGACTGAGATGCAGCGGAGTGTGTGTTCTATGAAATAGAGGGTCAACTGTTTCTAGCAAGATCTTCATCAACAAATTGCGTCATCAGTTTTGTGTTATTTCACACCATGCAGTTGCAGTAGGCCTAGTTGCCTTCAAACTTACTTGGACTAGTTTGGGTGTGTAGTCGTAATTTGAAATTGTCAAAGTCTACCAGAAAATAAAACAATGGATCAATTTTTGTCGTTTCGTCTGTAGTCTACATAATGGAACAGGAAATTACAACTAACAAATTGTCCTGCCCATTTAAATTGCGTGTGCCCATTAACAAAGAGATTCATTTGAAGGACACTCCAGTTATTGCAGAATTGATCAGCAATGGTGAATTGCTAATCATCGGCCGAAAAAAAATTCCTTCTTCTCCTTGTTTTGGCTTACTAAATATATCCAAGTATATGCAACCACAATACAATCTGCCCCGCCCTTTACACTGCCGTCAATGCTTACAACTCGAAAAAGCCATATGGCTTCTCTATATATAGAGTGGTGTTTTACTCCCATTTTAGCGGTTTCCATACCTCTTACAGTGGTTTTCACTCTTTTTGAGCGGTTTTGGCTTTTATTGAGAATATTTCACTCTTTGTCCGAGTGGTTTATTCACTCTTTAATATACATTTTAGAGAGTAGTCACCTCTCCTGCCAACATTTCAATGACTGGTGTCTCGTTCCACGAACGACGGTTGTAACTATGCGGTTATACTACTGCCCAATTCAAATTCAAGGCAAATGTTCATTTATTTTCTGGTAGACTTTGACAATTTCAAATTACGACTACCCGCCCATACTTGTCTAAGTAAGTTTCAAGGAAACTAGGCCTACTGCAACTGGTGTGAAATAACACAAAACTGATGACGCAATTTGTTGCACACTCCGCTGCATCTCAGTCACAATTTAAGGAAATGCTCAGGGGCAGCGGTATCGATACTGAAACATTTACTGCACATAGTATCAGATCAGCAGCATGTAGTACCGCTTTCAAGTACGGAGTGTCATTTGATACAATTATGAAAACTGCTGGGTGGTCAAAATGCTCCACCTTCGCCAAGTACTATAATAAGATTGTTATTAAAAACCCCGCTTTTGCTAATGTGGTTCTGGGCAAGAATCAGCCATAGAATTCACCTGTGTATCAGGCAAATTATTCAGTTATTTGATCCCTACTGAAACGTAAATATGAAAATGTCATATAAGGACCGACGCTTCAATTTATGTTTTAATGTTCACAACCGGCGTGAATAAAATATCCCTCCAAAAAAGAGATGTGCATGTATTCTGAGGAACACGAATTGTTGTTTCCTTTACTTGGTTTGCATTCAGAGTTGCTCCAAACATCTCACGTAAGGCCGAGGTGCTATGTGGTGACGAGGTAGAATTTAAAAATTAAACGAAATGAAATGAAATGAAATTGAAGTTTAATTGGAATTCTACCGAGTCACCACTAGCACTGAAGGACTTACGTTCCCTCCCAAGTCATTAATGACGGAAAAAGTCAACCGATGCCCTCCCGTTGACTGACTGCAAACGTTCTACGTACAAAAATGCCCTGAGGCGTATGTGCCGGGGCACTGTTATATAGGGGCGCGCTCTTTTGTTAAAAGAACTCTCTCAAGTGTGACAATAGAATACCGGTGGCAGGTGCAATCTCACGTAAGTCCTTCAGTGCTAGTGGTGACTCGGTAGAATTCCAATTAAACTTCAATTTCATTTCATTTCATCTCAAGCTTGCTCCTCGGCCCTGGCCAAAGGAAAACAGTCTTCTCCACCCATCTCCGACATAACCACCCTCATGAGGTTAGTGCTGGCCAAGAATAATTTCTCCTTTCTTGGCAAGCACTATCTTCAAGTGCATGGCACTGCCATGGGCACGCGCATGGCTCCTTCCTTTGCATGCCTCTTCATGGGTGACCTTGAGGAACGCATGCTCAGTGGGGCTCCATGCCGTCCCTGGATTTGGTGGAGATACATAGATGACGTGTTCTTCATTTGGACTAGGGACGGTAGCAGCTTGAATGCTTTCTTTGACCACATCAATTCCTTCCATAGGACCATCAAATTCACTTGGGAGCAGTCTCTTCAACAGACCCACTTTCTGGACGTCACCGTCCGGAAAGACCTCAATACACTAACTACTGACTTGTATTCTAAGCCCACCGACACTCATCAATATCTCCATTCCTCCAGTTGTCACCCTAGACACTGTAAGACTGGTATAGCTTACAGCCAGGCCCTCAGATTGAGGCGTATATGTTCCAATGAGTCCGACTTTCGCCGCCATACACGTGTATTGGCCAGTAACTTGGTTGCTAGAGGCTATAGTTCTCGCCAAGTGAAGAACTCCATTGCTAAAGTCTATTCCATTCCCAGAAGTTCGGCACTAAAACAAAAGCCCCCAGGTCCCAAGGACAAGCCCAAAGTTCCCTTAGTTACTTCCTACCACCCTTCTCTTCCTCCTCTCAGGAAGATAACTAAGGAAAACCACCATATTCTCCACACTTCAGATCGTCTGGCTGAAGCCATTCCTAATTCGCCTGTTTTGGCTTTCAGGCGCCCCCGTAACCTGCGTGACTTAATTGTCCGAGCAGAGGTTCCCCCTTTGGACTCTTCACCTCCAACCAAATTTGGTACATTTAAGTGTACCTCGAAATGCATTGTTTGCAAGACACATGTCAAGGAAATAGACTCTTTCAATGGACATTCTTCTGGAACTACCCACACGACCTATGGCTCTATCACGTGCACTACCTCAAACATCATATACCTCATCTCTTGTAGAGTTTGTAATATTCAGTATGTTGGCGAGACAAAAAACACCCTCAAAAAACGAATCTATGGCCATAGGTCTACCATCAAAACCGGTAAAATGGACACCCCTGTTGGGTATCACTTCAATCTCCCTGATCATTCGATATCAGATATGAGTGTACTGGGCATAGAATCACTTGGTCACCGTAGTAATGCTGTCCGTCTTAGCCGTGAGAAAATGTGGATGAAACGTCTTCGGACTATTCAACCACATGGTCTCAACATCCAGGAGGGTAATGACTAACACCATGCAGCTTTCTGATAATCATTCTTTTGTGTTCAGCCTTTCACACTTCTCTCTTTGATCTTTTCCCCCTATTGTCACTAATCCCTACCCCACTCCTTGCCCTTCTCTTTGATCTTTCCCCCTCCTCTCACTAATCCCTACCCTACCCCTTGCCCTTCCCTTTGATCTCTCCCAACCAGCTTCACTCTTTGTCCTCTGTTTCTCATCCGTGTCCTATTCACTCTCTCCCCCTGCCTTCGTGTACATGTATCTGTTTTGTCCTTGTCACTCTGCCTTTGAGAAAGGTCCTGCTAGGATCGAAACGTCAGGCCCACTAAATTTTAGATTTCATTTCATTTCGTTTAATTCTTAAATTATACAGCGGCGTAGCCAAGATTTTTTTTCATGGGGGGCGGTGGGGTATGGGGGACTGCCAAATTTCGTGGAGGGGCACACTCCGCTGCATCTCAGTCACAATTTAAGGAAATGCTCAGGGGCAGATTGTATTGTGGTTGCATATACTTGGATATATTTAGTAAGCCAAAACAAGGAGAAGAAGGAATTTTTTCGGCCGATGATTAGCAATTCACCATTGCTGATCAATTCTGCAATAACTGGAGTGTCCTTCAAATGAATCTCTTTGTTAATGGGCACACGCAATTTAAATGGGCAGGACAATTTGTTAGTTGTAATTTCCTGTTCCATTATGTAGACTACGGACGAAACGACAAAAATTGATCCATTGTTTTATTTTCTGGTAGACTTTGACAATTTCAAATTACGACTACACACCCAAACTAGTCTAAGTAAGTTTGAAGGCAACTAGGCCTACTGCAACTGCATGGTGTGAAATAACACAAAACTGATGACGCAATTTGTTGATGAAGATCTTGCTAGAAACAGTTGACCCTCTATTTCATAGAACACACACTCCGCTGCATCTCAGTCACAATTTAAGGAAATGCTCAGGAATAGAAAATACTAGCGATGTGTTTTCACGAAGTGAGTTACACAAAATACCGCGCATGTAATATGGAGCTTTGAGCTCGTCTGCATATCGTGCCTAAGAAATGAAGCCGATCAGCTTCTCTTTGTATGGCGGCACTTTACAAGAGGTACATAGACGACGCCTCTTATTAGGTAGAAATAATCGTATCTTCAACCTATACATCAATGGGGCAGTCGCTTGTACCCTGCATGCATTACTCCTTGAACTCGTATTGTGTTTACTTCTTCTACTTCTGTATTGATACCATCACTGCTTCTTGGCCTTCTCCATCTCGTAATAGCCTTCCAACTTGCCTCTTGTGTTCATCCACTGACATTCGTATCTTATTAGACAACTCAGAATTTAAATAAATTTGACGACGTGAAGGTTTCTTGAATAACAAAATGGTTATCAATCAACTAGGTATATAGGTGGCAACCTATGAAATTCCATATCTGCCATTTTGCGTCGCCTGTCGCCCGTTGCCCACCCCTTTTTTTACGCTTGCGCAGTGCTATTTTCACTTTGACCCTTCACCTTTCATATTATACTTGTTCGTTCAATTCGCAGTGCCAGACACTCATGTAGCCTGGTAAAAGATAAAATGTATTTCATGCTTCTTCTCAACGCTCATACGCATGAAAAGCAGCTTTGTTTTATACTACGAAGGAGCTAAATGAAACAAGGATACACATGATATTATATGCAGTTATTAATTTATTCAGACAGCATGGGAGGTAGACTGCATGCATGCACAATGATAATTTCACTTTCCCCTGTTGTTGGCAATTTGACCAGATTGATGACACGAAAAAATCAGATGTCCATCGCACTGACCAATGACGAAGACAAAATAATCACTTTGAATCACCAATGTCTAGCAGAAATCGAATTTTGGCTTAACAATGTTTCCAGTTTGAACAATCGTTTAGTGTTCCTCTCTACAAAGGTTAACAAGATTATTTGTTCAGATGCTAGTTCTGTAGGCTCGGGCGCTATTCTTTGTATTAACGACAATCTTGTCGCCCACCGATATTATTTTGTCTACTGACGATAAGTCACAGAGCTCTTCTTGGAGGGAACTTAGAACCATCCTTTTCGCCATCCGTTCTTTTTTGCCTCTCATTTCCAATTCTCGTACAAAACTCTTTGCAGATTGTCAGGCTGCGGTTAAAATAATCGAAGTGGGAAGTATGAAACCTAACCTTCAATCCTAGCTTTCGAAATCTTTGAATTGTGCATTAGGAACAATATTTGGTTAGAGGTAGATTGGATCCCTCGTTCTCTCAATGACCAAGCCGATTTCTATATAGCAAACTGATAGATGTAGACGACTGGGGTCTTTCCAAAGACGTGTTCAACCTCATTAACAATCGATTGCTTTGCCTCCCATTACAATGCCAAACTCCCTCGGTTCTACTCCAGGTTCTGAAACCGGGGGCAGAATCCGTCGATGTTTTTGTGCAAAATGTTCCTCCTATTGATCCCGTCAGTGCTATCTCATATGCAATCTTGCCATGGAACCGGTGTCCTTGTATTTCCATGGTGGCCTTCAAGCCCATTTTTGCCCTTTTTATGGACAGTTTTCAGGTCCTCTGTACCGGGTTTAGTGTCCATTCCCGGGATGCTAGCTCTAGTTCATGGCAGAAACCCAAATTCCTCCTCCTCAGATTTTGAAAGCATGGTGGCGGCAGTAAAATTACATTTCCCTTAAGCCTATTCATATACCTTTCCTCTGCATCCAATTAACTATTGTCCCTTTTATGTTTTGTGCAGATTATTTTGGAACAACCATTTTGGGCACAATTTCCAGCTGAAGTCTCGAAGTCCAAAAAGCAGTTGTTACACGAAGCTATCGCAGCAAAAGCACCTGGGTCCTGCAATTCCTATTTTCACAAATGCCGTCATCTCATTAATTGGTTCAGTTGTCGCAATATTTCTCTTACTTTTCCAGTTCGAGATGAAATTCTGGCAGCATACCTATCTCATGTTAGCTCCACCTCTCAGTCTGACAGTGTGATTATAACAACTGCCGCTGCCATCAAATGGCTCCACTCCCTAATGAATATTAAATCAGATCCCGTAGAGTCCCCCATAGTTCAACAAATATTGACCAGTTCCAGAAGATCTTTTCACCGTCCTCCAGTTCAGAAAACTCCGTTGTCTCTAGAGCTACTCAAGAAAATCTTAGATGAATTTGCCAGGGATGACTGCTCCCTCTTTCAGCTCAGAACAGTTTATTACGTGTGTTAAAAATATGCCTCAAGTGTTATTTAGACACAATGAGATCGCCGATATCAAAGCCAGCCACCTCACCCAAGTACCAGATAGACAGGGTCTATCCCCAAATCAAAAACAGACATCTTCCGGGAAGGCAATGTAGCATTTCTTCCTAATTCAGAAGATTTCCTTTTCCCCTTACTTCACTTTGACTAAGTTTATTTTACTTTCTGTTGCTTTGTTTTGTTTCGAGGATATCAGGCCGAAACCTGAAGGGCCGAGAAGGCCATGTAGAAGTAACAAGGCAGTTGCCTGGAATGTACAGCCACTGAGGCTTTGTGTTATGGAAAAGTCACCTGCGTTCAATTATTATAAGAAATGTACACTGTTTGGTTTGATCAGCATCATTGTGCATGCAGTCGCAGTCGTGAGCAACTTTCAGTGCTATTTTCACTTTGACCCTTGACCTTTCATAGTATACTTGTTCGTTTAATTCGCAGTGCCCGACACTCATGTAGCCTTGTAAAAGATAAAATGTAATAATAATAACATAACATTTATAGCGTTTATTACGGCTGTTTCTAAGCGCACCAATAGACAAATCAGAACATGGGTAAATATATAACACAATGTAACAAATGAGGTCAAGTATACTAGGAATAAGATGGTGTGTGCACCTCCCTCGACTGACACACAACTTATCCTGTGAGGAATTTAACTATGAAATCAAAAGGTGTGTTTTCAACAAGATCTTAAACTGGTCAAGGGAATGGGTGTTATGAATATGCACTGGTAGTTTGTTCCAAAGGCTAGGGGCAAATACTGAAAAAGCTAAAATAACGTGTATGAGATAATAATATCCATTATGGTAGATTGTCTTTCTAAGGCATGTGGCCTATATCCTTCAACGATATCCCAGCAGATCATATTCCTCCCCCGGAAATGCAACTTACAAGAGTGCTGCATGTATAACTACTTACGTAGTTATACATGCAGTATACTACTTAAGTAGTGTATAGTGAGCATTCGACCTCATTTTTGGGAGGAGGATCATGATCCTCATTGAGGATCACAGCGGTGACCCCAACAAGGATCATAAAATAGGTCGCGTGGTAACCCCATCGAGGATTATAAAAATGTGGTGATGTTACGAAACCCATCGATCGATATCAATCGATAAAAATAGGTGGAATTTATTGGGGCGATACGTGTCTGGGCATGTTCCCAAGCATTTTGGCAATGTCATATAAGCGCTGAGTATAAGAAACGGGAATTTTCAATTAAGTGAAATGGACTGTACTTCGGAACTCTATACTTGACACTGTTTATTTTTTCTTCTTCTTTCTATTTCCTTTGTTAAAAGTAAGAACGCACCCAAATAAATAGTACATGGTCTGCAGACGTTTTGTGGACTTTGAAGCCTTATTTCATTTCAAAATGCATGTGCAGAGACATGTAGTTTTAGTATTCCCCTTGTCAAGCAAAGCAAAACAAAAACAAACATGCGTAAGCAACTAAATGAAAGACGACACTATAGTTGCCTAAAACCCACCGGAACTCAACAGAACATTCCTTAGGTGGTCAACGTGCGATATACAGTTTCAAGTATTTTAGTCGTTATTTCACGCTATTTCACAGTAAAACATACAATGTTAAATGTATAGTCAAGGCTACCTTAAGGCTATCTTAAGAAAAATTATACAGTAAAGTAAAAAGTAAAATAGTTAAGTGAAATAAATAAATAAAGTAAAAGTTGGCCTGCCCATGGGTTGGATGAGTTGGATTGTGGAAGAAAAGTCCAACTTTTCTCAAAACTGTAGGGTACATTTTGTTTTTACGGAGCACTTATACAGTAAGCATGGTGTTAGCGAGATGCCCATTTTCGTCGATTTGGGGTCAAAAATGGCGCTCATCATTAGAGTCCTAATTAGACACTAATTAGTGAAAAGAATTTGCCCTCTCCAAAATTGGGCCTGCCAATAGGATAGATGAGTTGGATTGTGGAAGAAAAATCCAACTTTTCTAAAAAATGTAGGATACATTTTGTTTTTACGGAGCAGTACTGTTATCATGATGTTAGCAAGATGCCCATTTTCGACGATTTGGGGTCAAAAATGGGGCTCATCATCAGAATCCTAATTAGACACTAATTAGTGAAAAGAATTTGCCCTCTCCAAAATTGGGCCTGCCCATGGGTTGGATGAGTTGGATTGTGGAAGAAAAATCCAACTTTTCTCAAAACTGTAGGGTACATTTTGTTTTACGGAGCACTACAGTTAGCATGGTGTTAGCGTGATGCCCATTTTCGACAATTTGAGGTCAAAAATAGCGCTCATCATTAGAGTCCTAATTAGACACTAATTAGTGAAAAGAATTTGCCCTCTCCAAAATTGGGCCTGCCCATGGAATGGATGAGTTGGATTGTGGAAGAAATTTTCACATTTTCGATGTTATTTGCTGGAATAATTTCATTCGTTGAAAAACGGACCCAAGGTACGTTCTAAAAAGGGCCTCCTTTTGCAGCTTATACGTTTTAGGTTGTGTGAATGTGCTGCTGAATACGCGGCTGGGATTTTGGGCCGAATACGCGGCTACCTTTAGCTTGGTTCGTTTTGGTATTACCATGGCAGGGGTTGAATTGCTTCTGACTGGCGCCCCACCCCGGCAAAGACTAGTTGGCTATTACTTAGGGAAGGCCACCATCTATAGGGCCCGGGGCTGGATATAATTATACAGCGGCGTAGCCAAGATTTTTTTTCATGGGGGCGGTGGGGTGTGGGGGACTGCCAAATTTCGTGGAGGGGCGGACTGTAGTTTGGGCGATTTTTCGATTTTTCCAGGTTTTTTCAGTTTTGCCTTGGAGACGGTTTTCGGTTTTGATTTTAGCTGAACCGTGATTGTTTAATCACCTTTGTTTTTGTTTTTTCACATAGTTAAAAATGCAAATAATAATGTTTTTGTCAGAAATTTTAAGGCACTTGTCGACCAAATCTTCACTAAAAAACCCTCGTGGGATTGTACTCGTCCTCGTGATTTGTGCACGCTGCGAGACCACCGTCCAGTGTGCGTGCACTCAGTACGTCCGCAATGATTAGTAGACTTCCACCAGTCTTTACACACTTGTTTTCTAACAAATAACGTAATGTTTATTACAGGCATAGTTTATAAAGCTCCGTATTATATAACAAGTTACCAACGATGTTTTGCGTTTCCTGGTCAACCGAAGTACGCGCTCCAACCAGTCCAACAAATCAATGGCGAAAGTGTATATTTGTCTACCGGATATAAACTTAAGATCACTCAACTACTTGTAAAGGTTTCTCAAAAACTTGGGCTTGTGAAAACATTTTAAATGTAGACTTCTTGTCTTTTAGAGCGGTTTGAGAGGCAATATTGCGCGACAAAAATCGTTCAACTTGACCCCAAAGCTGCGCGTTATGAAACCTTGGACAAAATGGAGGCGCAGTGCACCCGACGACTTAGACAATTTTCAATAATTTATTTTATGTTAAAAAAAAATGTTTTCTTGATTTTCCGTTCCTCAAAAGAAGTGTTTTCTAGAATTCCAGAAAAATTGAGGATTTGTCTTATATTTTTGGAGATATCGGAAGTTGAAAATTGCATACTTTGCAATATCGCTCCGTGCGGCCGCTGTAGAGCCCCCCCCCCCAAAAAAGAGAGTAAAACTCGCGTTTTTCGACCCCCGAGTGCACCCTGTAAACATCGTCCAAACTAGTGAATGTAAGGCCTTCCCTAAAATTGAAGCCTGTATATTCCTACCAATTTCAAAGTTAATGACGAAGGAATAATATCAAATTACGCGGAAACAACATTCAGAGACATGGAACTATAATTTAGAAACGATGAAAGTACTTTCAAACCGGTACCGATCGAAAGCTAATTGCATCGTGCATCCAGAAAATGGCCGAGGTTGAAAAGTGTCGCGCATTTTTATTAGTTATGTCAGTTTTCCCTTCGAAACGTTAAAGAGATTGTCAAGTCTATGTCTGGTTTCCATCTCTAGTTAAAACCATAGCGACACTAAAGTCTAAGTCTGGTTTCCATCTCTAGTTAAAACCATAGCGACACTAAAGTCTATGTCTGGTTTCCATCTCTAGTTAAAACCTTAGCGACACTAAAGTCTAAGTCTGGTTTCCATCTCTAGTTAAAACCATGGCGACACTAAAGGATCAGTGGGGCCGAAACCAGACTACGCGCAGCATTGTAACAAGTCAAAACACGTCCTTGCACACACTGTATACATGTACATGTACATTGTACAATGTACATTACATGTACAGTACATTATAACAATGTACGGTACATTATAACAATGTACAGTACATTATAACACTGTACATGCACAGTACAGGTGCATATCATAGAGTTATAAGACTAGAGGGGACAACAAGCTTGAGACGCTGAAAGGAGCGCTGGAGCATGTTTAGAACCTCGATCGCAGACGCAGACGCATACGCATACGCATAACGATCTTAGACTTCGTATATTCCGGTTTGTTTCCTGCTCTTGTCCCTCACCGAAAATGTGGAAAGTCAAGGCTCTTCCGGTAAGCCAAACTCGTGTGATTCAAAAGGTTGCTCTTTTGGGGTCTAGTTTCCTAGGTACAAAACTGGCAGGTGCTTCGTAGCTCCAGTTTTCTTTATTGTTGGCCCCCCAAAAAACTGAGTGTACCATAACAAACCCCAACATACGTAGAAAAAACAAATGTCACGCAACTTGAGGCAGTCCGTTCTGGGTAAAAAACTATGGAGGCTCCTAAAGAGCGTCTCGCTTATATAATTTTAATAATATATAATTAATCTGTTTTTCATTATTTAAAGGCATAAAGTAACATGCCCTAATAGTAATAGGCTTTTATAAAAAAATAAAATGAAAAAATAAAAGGGCAGCTAGAGAAAGTACCAAGAAGGAGGAAATGTGTCTCTTGAGAGTGACATTGGGAAAGGTCATTTATCTGAAGAAGCAGTGAGAAAGATATGGAATTCCATCTCTGCCAAGTTACGCGGTGCATGTTTCGCATTTATACCCGGATCTCTCAAACATGCGCCGTACACGGCGCATAGTCGCGTCGTGCCGTCGCATAGTTGCGTCGTACCGTCGCGTCGTGCCGTCGCATAGTTGCGTCGTACCGTCGCGTCGTGCCGTCGCATAGTTGCGTCGTACCGTCGCGTCGTGCCGTCGCATAGTTGCGTCGTACCGTCGCGTCGTGCCGTCGCATAGTTGCGTCGTACCGTCGCGTCGTGCCGTCGCATAGTTGCGTCGTACCGTCGCATCGTGCCGTCGCATAGTTGCGTCGTACCGTCGCATCGTGCCGTCGCATAGTTGCGTCGTACCGTCGCATCGTGCCGTCGCATAGTTGCGTCGTACCGTCGCATCGTGCCGTCGCATAGTTGCGTCGTACCGTTGCGTCGTGCCGTCGTGCCGTCGCATCATCGCATTAATTTTTCAGGGTCTCTAGCCGTTTACGCCGTCAACGGCGCATAGTCGCGTCTGGCGTCGCATAGTTGCGTCGTACCGTCGCATCGTCGCATCGTCGCATTGTTGAATCGTCGCATCGTCGCATCGTTGCAACGTTATATCGCATTTGATGAAGGCCTGTCTTAAGTTTCGCTTCTGAGTTCATGTTAATGCATATGCCTGCCCAACTAGGCAGTGTATATTTTGCCGGCTCCGGCTTTCTTCTTGCAAACGCTAGGCTACCGGTCCCTTACTATAATTGGTAAAGATTCATGCAAGAGCTTATGTATAAACATCAAAAGTGAAAGACCCCTGGCCAACCGAAACCGGCATGACATAATTCAAATTGGCTGATCAGAGTATTAAAGGGACCGGCAGAATTACATGGTAAAGAGGCCTAGGCCTATTTTCCCTCCTGAAACTAAGGTTGTGAATATGATTATACAAAGAAAAATTTGACACAGGATGGGAAATAATTCAACTGTCTGAAAAGTTAAAACTGACCCTCTTCTGGAAAATAAGTTAGTAACTGTCAGAATTAGTCGTTGATTTTTATTCTTTTTATTTTAGCGAACCACCCCTAACCATAGAATGGGTTACTCCATCGCACCAAGTACTGTTTTGACTTTCGCGCGCTGTCATCGTAGCCAATTGTATGCGTAGTCGGCGATCGTATAGGACGCGCTTTTCGTTTCCGAGGCATTATGCGAATTCACCGGCCATGGTTATTGTCCGAAACCCGGTCATGTTATTGTTGTTTAAATGTCCAAATGTTTAAGGAATGTCCTGTTATTGTTGAATTGGGAGTTGAATGGGTGTATGAGACACAACTAACTTGGGTTCCGATCTGTGAGGTCCATGATGTGATTGAGAGAGTGCTAGTGACCAGTCCCAACTTCCGTGAGGTCCCTGACACAGCAGGTGATGAGGATCGACCGGCGAAATACAGTCCCGGTACGAGCTGATCGGCTTCTGCAAACCTTAGCCAAGCCCGATCCCTCAATTTTGGTCCCCCCCCCAAAAAAAAAAAAAAAAAGGAAAAAAAAAAAAAACGTTTTGGCAGCACTCAGCCTGCATGGACACGACGACCGAGCCCATGCAAATGGAATAAACCAGATTTGGGTGTATTTCAATTTATAGATGGCCGTACCCTTGTTTCGTTGCTGTGGTGGGAGCAGGTTGTTACGCCATCGATCCCAGAGGAAGAAGGACGGCTACCGACAGAGCCTTGTGCCAGCCAGGCGTTCTGGACGGAGTCGAGTGCAAGCCGACTCACCGTAGTCACGAAGGGCAGAAGTATTACCATTAGTGTTGTATTAGCATTAATGGTATTACCATTAGTGGTGGATTTTAAAATTCTTATCAAATAAATTAAATCTCAAGTGTAATCACTTGAGATTTAAAGTGATAATACACGTATAGGTATTGAACTTTACTTTTGGGTGAACTTTACTTTTGGTTATTTTGAGTGCATTTCCTCAATCATTCAACTCTGTATGTCGCTTAACGGACTCGGTAACAGTAACTAATATCAAATTGCAAGTCAAGCAAACATTATCATCAAATTCATTAGGCCTATGTGTTATGTGAATTAATACTATAGACGGGGGATAAGCAGGCTTTAATTTGAATGACGAAATCGAAGTAGGGTGGACCATGTTAAATCGTTGGAAAATCAACTTGTAGTTTTGTATCAAGTGAACTCTTGCTATGGTCATAATATATAATCTGTATTATTTAGTATTTAATTGTGTTAGTGGTTTATTCATGGAGGTAGAAACAGGGGGTAGAAGCTACCATCCAGCCGCCGATTTCACGAAACTTCAAAATTTTGCTGCTTAACTAGACTATACGCAGCATTTTGCAGCCTTTTCTAAATAGTGCACAAAAGAGCCATTGTGGGGCAAGACTTACGCAACATTTGAACGTTGCGTAACTTACGCAACTTTTCTTGAAATCGGCTGCAGCTCTTTCGAAGTGCAATATGTTCGGACAGCAGGCTTTATTAGATCAGTAGCTGGTACATTTCAAAAGGACACTTTCCTCTTGGCAGCGCAGATTTAACAGCGTATAATTTGAGGACGTAGGCCTATGCATTAACATGAACTCAGAAGCTTGTGCGCCCTCACTTGGCGAAACTCAAGACAGGCCTTTATCAACATGCGACGATGCGACGAAGCGACAACGCGATGATGCGACGATGCAACAATGCGACGATGCGACAATGCGACGATGCGACGATGCGACAATGCGACGATGCGACGGTGTGACGGCACGACGCAACTATGCGACGGCAGACGCGACTATGCGCCGTCGACGGCATAAACGGCTAGAGACCCTGAAAAATTAATGCGACGATACGACTATACGACGCGACGCCGAAACGGCCCTATACACACAGTGCAAAAAGGGCGACGGCACGACGTGACTATGCGCCGTGAACGGCGGATGTTGGAGAGATCCGGGTATAAGTGTGAAACATGCGCCGCGTAACTTGGCAGAGATGGAATTCCATAGAAAGAGGATTGTGGAGTATTTTAAACGTCCCAGAAGAAGACATCCCCACCAAAAGGACAAAGAAAACAGAATCTGCTTCCATGGCTGAATCACAATTAGCTTGGACCAAGCCGAACAATCACATATCCTGCCTCGGTGTATCTTCTGATGTGGAAATTAACAAGGATGAGAAATTATGCGTGTGTCACTCATAGATACCTCTATGGTTTACTTGAAGATCCAAATTCAAAAAAGTTAAAAGATATCTTTCAGTTAAATGAACTTCTTTTCACATTTTAAGAAAATTATTCTCAATTTGAATTATTCAGTCTACTGCGTTCAACTTACCCAAATAACATCTACCTATGCATATTTCCCTAGTATTGTTAGATATCACGCTAAGCTTTTGATCAACTGGAGTGCGCCCTCTATATCCCACAATGCCTAGCGGTGCCGCGCCCGAGATCACCCTTCTTTTTCTTAGCGTTAGACAGAGCGGACGTGTATTTCTACACTCTCGAATTCTTCGAGTTTTTCCGACTCCATCGCTGAGTTTTTCTGTGTTATACGATCAACTGATAAAAGAATACTTATAGTGTTTACTTCAAGCTCGTCGATCCGAAATTCTGGTAAGGGATTCTTCGTCCATTTCCGATAGAACGTTATCTGCGTTAGGCCTACCGCCGTACGTACGTACGTGGAGCTAGACCCGTGCAGTCTGCTTACGGGGCCCCGGGACTGCCAGTACGGCCAGGCAGGCTCGCCAGTTCCGGGGGTAGCCCAACGGGCAAGCGGTCCCGCTTTTCGTTTCTTCCTTATTCCTGGGGTCGAAGTAGTCCCCGTCTTAACTAATTTATTTAATACAAATTAATATAAAAAAATAAAATAAAAAAAAATAACGAACGGCGTAGGGGGAAAACTCACTCCCCCCCAGAGCCCGTTTTCCCCGTTGTTTTTTCCCGGGGGAGAGGTCGGTCGGAGCACCGCCTTTCCCATTCCGGGGCGTTAGCCGCCTCATCGAGGCCCCCGTTTGCGAAACGGAGTTTTCCAGACGGGGGGCTAACACCGTACCAAGTACGCACTTCGAGCCTTGATGGGGGAGCACTCGCTTCCCCCTCCGAAGCTCAAATTCCTTGGCCGTTAAACACAATAGGCAGGCCTTTTCATAAATCCCGAAGGTAACGACGGACATTTGTACCGCCCTCTTACCCGGGTTGTTAGCCACCTCAACCGCAGACCGCAGTGAGGTCCCCTTACGGGAAAAGGGATCCGTTCCTCTCCCAACGGGGGCTAACCAGACGCGCCGAACAGGCAGCAGTCGCTGAGCTCAGCTCCTCCGGACCGCTCCCTCGGTGCTGCCGGGCGATCGCCACGGCCCGTGGTCATCCCACGGCCGCAACCACCGCGCCCCGACATGGCCCAAGTGAGATCCCGGAGGGACAAGTCGTCCCCTGCCCCCACGACCCCGCCAGGGCCCCCTGGCAAAGGGAACACAGCCAAGAGGACTGGGACACGTTCTACAGCGGGTGACCTCAGGCCTAAGGCCACGCCGAAAAGCAGGGCCCCACCGGACCCACAATCACCCACGGTGATACCCGAGACTGTGGAATCAGTCACCCGTGGTTCACCAGCGGCGGACGCTGCACGCCCGCCCGGGGGAGATTTATCCCAAGGCCGAGCTGGAGCACAGGATAGCGGCACGGGGCTATTACGACGCCGAGGTTTTCGGCCCCCGCCTGCCATCTCCACACGGAGGCTGCACCCCAGTATGCCTAGCGCAGAGATTTCTGACTCGGTCGGGCCCTTGTCTGGGGCAATCCCAATCCAGTCCCCAGAGGAACTCGAATCCAAGTACGGACAACTATCGGGGATCCCGGTGGCGGATACCGGTACATCTCCTGCCAGCACCACCGGCCGTACAAGCAAGAGATATAAACATAAACGGAACTCGTCGTTTTCTTCGGACGAATCACAGAAGAAGAAAACGCACCGATCCCACCGCAAGGATGACGGTAAAAGCGTCACCCCTGCGGACTTCATGCTGGCATTCCAAAACATCAGCAATGCGCTATCGGTCTTAGCGCAACGACGGGATGGACCAACCGCGGAATCGCATCACGCACCCCCGGTGGCCACCTTCCCCAATCCACAGTCCCAACTGACCGGGGACGATACGGGACGGGACTGTACCCTACCAGCAACATCACCGCCCTGTTCGGGTAACGACACAAGGGTACCCGCTACCCCCGGACGTGCGTGGCACACACCCGGGTCACCCGCGGAGCTGTCCATTCACCCATCCGTCACATTCGGCCATTCCGATGCTGAAATGGGAAATGGACAAGATGAGGAACAACCATCAATGGCCCCATCTCTCGAGATCCCACCGGACGTACCATCTGACCAGGAGGGATCATTTGATGCAGGCGACCTGTCATCATATGAAACTCAACTCCGCTTAGTCCAGAGAGACATGGTCAGAGTACTGAAGCTCCCATCTCCAAAGAAAGCAGAGACTGATACATCACACCAGTCTTTCAAACAACGTACGGCCCCAGTGGAGGTGAAATCACCGGCCTTCCCGGAACTCCCATTTGACCACCTCTGCGTAGAACGAATGGAAAACCTGGCTAAGGCAAAGACATGGCGTTCCTGCCAGCCGCGGGCACGCTCATACTTCCAATTCCCCAGGTCGGATTTTGAACAGTTCCTACAAGTCCCCAAACTTCCGGACACAGCGAGGGACAAATTATCAGCTGACGGGGGAAAAGCGACACCCAAGTCAGGCTTTACTGATAAACAGAAAGCTAAAACAGAAGACCTACTTGTGAGCCTTGATCGGGCTGCTAGGTTGATCCGGACCAACGCCTTTCTGCTCCTACTTTCTGAATACTTGGTCTGTGCATGTGAGGAACAGTCACCAGTCCCCGCCGACTTAATGGTGGCAGCCTTTAAGTGCCTCGATGAAGGGCTACGCACTACCTTGGACCAGTTCACAAGAGTCTCCTTGCTAGCAACATCCTCGCGCCGGGCAAATGTTCTAAGCGCAATGGATATTCCATTTGAGGGAGTGAAAAATAAACTACAGGATCTGCCCCTGCTGGGGACAGACCTTTTTCACGGCCAATTCCAAGAAGTAATGGAGTCCGAAGCAAAGCGAATCGACACCACCAAGAAGTTGTCTCTGCGCAAGGGCTTCGGCAATACGGGAGGCCGTACTCTACCGAAGCAAACCTCGCGGACCGGACCCTCCTTTCGTCCCGGGACTCGCAAGCCCTTCAAGCCATTCAGGGGCTCAAAACAACAGGTGCCAAGAACTTCACCAGGCACCGTTGTTGCAGAAGCACGCCCACAGCCAACCCAACAGCCACGCCCCAACGCCCAATGGGGTACAAGGGGTCGCAGAGGCGGGCACTCCGCCCCCGGTATTGTGGAGGGTGGCGGCGTTGACTACTCCGATTCACGGTTAGCCCCCGCGCTTGGACCCGTCGGGGGCCGTCTAAGGCTTTACGCAGGGTTCTGGCAAGAAATCACCTCGGACAGATGGGTACTTGCGACGATAAGTCAAGGGTACAAACTCGAGTTCACGAGTACCCCTCCGTCCGACACGATACTCCGCACTACGCCAACTCCAACCGACCCAGCGAAGTGCATGATACTAGAAAGGGAGATCTCCTCCCTCCTCCAAAAACAAGCTATAGAAATAGTCAACCCGAGGCAGGGACTCCACGGATTCCTTTCAACCTTCTTTTTAACCCCCAAAAAGGACTCCAGTCAATGGCGACCCATCATCAACTTGAAACCACTGAACAAGTTCATTCGTCCTCGCAGGTTTCGCATGGACACACTTGTAACCGTAATGAGATCAGTGCCAATCCCATCGTGGGCGGCATCCCTAGACTTAAAGGACGCCTACCTCCACATTCCAATTTACCAAGGGCATCAAAAGTTCCTCCAGTTCAGGTACAAGGGTCAAACGTACGAGTTCTCGGCCCTTCCCTTCGGACTCTCCACGTCACCAAGGGTCTTCACTCGAATAACTGGGACACTGGCAGCCCATCTCCGCAAAGACAGCATTATGATTTTCCAATACATCGACGACTGGTTAGTGATTGGGCAGTCAAGCGCCGACACTGCGGAAGCAATTCGGCGCACCTACGACCTTACGACACGTGCAGGATTCATCATCAATCACGAGAAATCTCACCCTACACCGTCGCAAACCCCGACCTTCCTCGGAGCAATCCTCGACCTAAGACGGGGCATAGCAAAACCAACGGAGGAACGCATCATCAACCTCCTCCAGTGTGTAAATATCTTCCTGTCCAGCCAGTCAGCACCAGCGAAATCGTGGTTACGACTACTAGGTCTACTGGCAAGCATGGTAGATCTTGTTCCATGGTGCCGGTTACGAATGCGACCGCTGCAACTTCATCTGCTGGCATACTACCGCCCCAAATGGGATCCCATCAACCTAATGGTACCAATCGGGCAGGGGATCCATACACACCTACGATGGTGGGAAAACAGACAGAACATAAACTACGGTCTGACATTCCAACAGATGACACACAAAGTCACAATCACCACCGATGCCTCCACCATCTGGTTGGGAGCTACCCTAACCCCTCTCCAAGTATCAGGAGAATGGACCCAGGAGTTCCGGGGGCTTCACATCAACATTCTGGAACTCCAGGCAGTATTCAATGCCTTGCGTCATTTCAAGACTTCAATCAAGGGCAGGAAAGTGCTAATAAAGTCCGACAACACAACAGTGGTGTCATACATAAACCGCCAGGGGGGCACTCGATCCGCCAAGCTATGCTATCTCACGTGGCAGATCTACCAGTGGGCAATAAGAAACAAAATAGACTTACGCGCAGTCCACATCCCCGGCGACGAGAATGTACTCGCAGATGCCCTCTCGAGGAGGACGGTTATTCCTACGGAATGGACCCTTCATCGCGAGGTGGTACAGACGATCTTCATGCTTACAGACAGACCCCACATCGACCTGTTCGCATCAGCCCAGAACGCAAGACTTCCGGTGTTCTGCACCAGATATCCGCACCCACAAGCGTGGGCGACGGATGCACTACTAATAGAATGGAACAGCATGTTCGCCTATGCATTCCCCCCGATATCGCTGCTTCCCAAAGTGATAACGAAGATAGAGCAGGAACGGTGCCACGTCCTCCTCATCGCCCCATTCTGGCCTCGCCAGTCATGGTTCCCCAGGCTGATCAGGCTCCTGGTTCAGACCCCTCTGATCCTGCCCCGCAGGCTGGACATCATCTCACAGCCGCGGTCGGGGATCATACACCCGAAGCCACAGGATCTTCACCTAACCTGCTGGCCTCTTTGCAACGAACTTTCCAGACAGCAAGCCTTTCTGAGGACGCTGCCGCCATGGCCGGACGAGGGCGATGTGCCTCGACCCGTCAAGTCTACAGTAGCAGGCTACGACATTTTAACTCATGGTGCAGAGAACGATCTCTGGATCCCACCTCAGCACCTCTAACAGCAGTGGCTGGCTTCCTACTTTACCTCTTTAATTCGGGCCTCACCGTAGCAAAGGTAAAGAATTACCGCTCAGCCATTTCTGCTATCCACCAAGGTTTTCCTGATGGCTCCTCTGTTTCGGACAACCAGCCATTGAAACACCTGATGCGCGGCATGTTCACTGAGCGACCGCCTGTGCATCAACTCATACCAGCATGGGACTTGGGACAAGTCCTACAGATGCTTACCGGACCTCCCTTCGAACCCATCAGTCAAGCAACACTGCTACACATGAGTGTTAAGCTCGCATTCCTTCTAGCAGTCGCAACATCACGGCGAGGAAGTGAGCTTCAAGCATTATCCATTGCAAAGGGTCACATACGCTGGGAAACGAGCGGAGTGAGACTCGTTCCAGCAGTTGGGTTCCTGACCAAGAACCAAACCTCCTCTTTTAACCCACCAGACATCTTCGTACCCAGCATCGGGTCACAATCAGGGGTCCTCTCGGACAAACTCTGGTGCCCAGTCAGGGCCCTCAAATGGTACTTGTCACGGACAAAACACCTCAGAGGGGACAATCAACAATTGTTTGTAACAACGACTCGTCCCCACAGCCCTGCAACACGTGACACCATAGCACGCTGGGTGGTATCAGCCGTTAAATTTGCTAATCCGAACTGGCAGGCACCCGCAGACAGCCACGTTCGACAGAAATTACGTGCCCACGATGTGAGAGCTATCTCCACCTCATGGGCCTACTTCAGAGGCGTGCCAATTGCGGACATCTGCAAGGCAGCATGCTGGAAGTCACCCTCCACATTCTCCTCATGCTATCTGAGGGACATTCTGCAGTCGGAGGGTGTCTCTGGCAGGACAGTGCTGACTACAGCAAGGTCAGCAATCCAGAGGGCTACTTCCGAGAGAGATGCTCCCTGAAAACAGCCAGGACCATCAGCTAAGGTTAGCGGATATCTTACCTTTATTTGTGGTCTTATCTTTAGATCTTATGACCTATCGGTGCCTGGCCCCTGTGCTTTACCGCCTTTCCCACCTCCTAATAACGGTGCTACTCTGCATAGGTAGATGTTATTTGGGTAAGTTGAATGCAGTAGACTCCTCCCCCACAGTAGTGTGGGTCGGGTCTACTAGTGAATACTTACCCAAATAACACTCCTGCCCACCTCCCCACTTCACAGCTCCTGTATTGGAGCGCTCCAAAAAAGAAGGGTGATCTCGGGCGCGGCACCGCTAGGCATTGTGGGATATAGAGGGCGAACTCCAGTTGATCAAAAGCTTAGCGTGATATCTAACAATACTAGGGAAATATGCATAGGTAGATGTTATTTGGGTAAGTATTCACTAGTAGACCCGACCCACACTACTGTGGGGGAGAATTATGGTGATTAAATTTATTTCCTTATTATTATGAGGACAGTTTTGATGATTTGGAAAAGGATTGGAAATGAGAGGGTAGCATGAAGGGAAAGGAGTTGATAGGTGATAACAAAAAGTCAATCCAAGGACGAGAAATGCTGTGTGTGTCACAGATACAGCCCTATTGAACTTAAGGATTCACTCTATTTTACCTCTATGGTTTACTTGAAGATCGAAATTCAAAAACGTTTTGATAGCAGGAAAGTTATAAAGTTAAAAGATATCTTTTAGTTAAATGAACTTCTTTTCAAAAGTTAAATAAAAAAAATAAAAAAGTTTGAACTATTTATTATGGTGATTAAATTATTATGAGGACAGTTTTGATGATTTGGAAAAGGATGGGAAAGTAACTAATATCAAATTGCAAGTCAAGCAAACATCATCAAATTCATTAGGCCTATGTGTTATGTGAATTAATACTATAGACGGGGGATAAGCAAGCTTAAAACTGCTGAATATCTGACGTATACTGCGATATGAAGTCTAATTGGTGGATTACTCTCGGAGAATGGCGGTCAGGTTTCGATCTCAAGGCGTATGTTAGCGGCTTGTGATCAGTGTAGACATTGAACTGCCGTCCTTCCAAGATGTAGCGGAAATGTCGAATCGCGAGATACACAGCTAACAGTTCCCTGCCAAAGGTGCTGTATCGCATTTCTGCAGCCTTGAGTCGCTGTGAAAAGAATGCGATAGGTTTCCATATGCCATGAGAGAACTGTTGAAGTACGCCACCAACTCCTACGTCCGATGCATCCACCATCAAGCTTGTCTTCAGATCAGCTGAAGGATGGGCAAGCAAGGTATTCGTGAGTTCTTCCTTTGCCACCTCAAATGCATTGTTGCGCTCCTCCGTCCACTCTACTGTCTTGCTCGAACGCTTTGGCTGATTGCGGAGCATGTCAGTCCCCCTGGGACCATGTGTAGAGGAGATGCCCAATTACTGCTGGATGGTCTGATGATGCCCAGTTCCTGCATATGCTCAAACTTCGCACGAGCAATTATCAGGCAAGCTGAAGCTCACCGGCGGTGGCGAGAAGAAACTGGTGGTCCGGTTGTCACAATGTGATGTGTGACGGAATGTTTGATGGCTTTGGTGCGGTAGTCAGGGCGAGTGATGTCTGGATACTCCTTCAAAATGGCCGCATAACTATCACTACCAGCGGCTGGAGAATGTGAAAACATAGGGCCAATGGATTGCGTGTGAAGTGAAGCGTGAATGCCGTTGACTGCGAGCTTCGTCGTTGAATCGAGGAGTCTGCGGTTCTTGACGTCCACGACTAGACCAAACTCCTTCAAGAAATCAACTCCAATAATTGGTGTGTGGAGGTTGGCAATCACGAAAATCCATCGAAAAGTCCTCCGGAGGCCAAGATCCAGAGTGAGTGAGCGTTCACCGTAGGTGGGAATGGGGGATTTGTTTACTGCTTGTAAACGAAATTCTGACCTTCCATTCCGTCGTCTGTCCATTGGTGAGGGAGTGACAATGCTGACCTCAGCACCCGTATCCACTAAAAATCGAGTTCCACTGGTGCGGTCATGGATGTAGAACAAACGACCATAATTTCCCTCAGCTCGGGTGGTCGCTCTTAGTCCCGGCTGGATCTGTCGTTTCCCTGGCCATGGGGGCTAGACGACTGTCGTGCATCACCAGAAGATGCAGATGCTTGGTCAACCAAGCATCTGCATTAAAACTGCATGGCGATGCACATTTACGAGCACCAGTGCCATATTTCCAGTGATACCAGCAGAAAGGATGCTTCTGGCTACTACTTCTGCTGCGCTGTCTGTTCTGATGATATGGCCGTCTACTAGGGGAACGTCCGCGTTCTTGTTGGAGTTGAGTAGTCAACGATTGCACCTGCACCGTTAATTTGTCCAGCTGTTGCTGAAATGTGAAATGTCCGAAGCAGCAGCAGCTGGCGAGGCCGCTTGAACTGAAGACACTGTGCTCACTGGTTTGACCTCCATTATCTTATCTGCGAGGTCTGCCAGTTTTGTCACTGTCTTTTTATCACGGCTTGATGCGAGGATTGTTTGCACATGGTGCGGCAGTCGCTGTAAAAACAACTGTTAGAAGATGGTTTCATCAAGGTGGTCATTTCCAAGCAGTTGTTCCATTCTACGAAGCAGTTGGGATGGCTTTCTGTCTCCCAAGTCTTCTTGGGTTAGCAGCTGTTGAAGTCGTTTCTGCTCTGAAGCTGATGTTCTGCGAATCAGTTCGGCTTTAAGGTGTGTGTACGGTGTGTCCCGGGGAGGGTTCATTAATATGTCCCTGACCTCCTGTGCAAATTCCGGCTGCAGTGCTGACACAATGTAGGCGAACTTGGTCTCTTCCAAGGTGATGCCCCTGGTGGTGAATTGCGCCTCGACCTGCGCAAACCATACTGCCGGGTCGTTTGGCCAATATGGTGGAAGCTTCAATGCAACTGCAGCGACATGAGGTGCTGTAAATGTAGACGTAGGCCTATCAGTAGATTTCTGGTCCATAATGTCTGATAACCAGGAGAGCAAAACTTCCTAAATGTTCAACACAGTAGTTGTGGCTCGATGTCTGGGTCACCAATGTAGATATTTAAGGCATCTACTAATTGCTAAGGAAATACTGCAGAGACATACACGGTACACTGTTAATTCGTTGCAAGCTGGAAGCAGAGTGGCCCCTCAGAGGGCTTTTTTTTTTTTACTGAGGTCCACACAGAGATGTACACACATAATAAAGAAAATCTGCCTGTTTGGTATGTGGTTAGGTGAACAATAAAGCAAATGAACAGTAAGGGCAGAGCTTAGCATTGTTGTCTTTACTACAGTACTGCCACTGGAATAGTGTGCTTTCCTGGCGAACTGAAATTAGAACTAATTGAATGAGCTGTCTGAGTCCAGTAGTGCACAAAGGAATACATTTCAAAGGGTGTGGTTGCACAGAGATTTGTAAAGTAAGAGAAATGCAGTGTGGGAAACCCTGTGGTTAAATAAGAGATATTTTTAAGTCAATCAGCTGATTCCTTGGCTGTTAGAAGAAAACAAAGTAAAACAAATTATTTGATGAAATACACGACCATCTGTGAGAAATCCTTTGGGTCATTTAGTCGCCAGCAGGCCTTTGGAAGTTGTAGCCATTGATTTTACCTTATTGGACCCTACCACTGACCGACTGGAGAATGTTCTGGTAATAACAGACGTGTTCTCTAAATTTACCATCGCTGTACCAACTAGGGATCAGACAGCCAAAACAACAGCATCAGTTTTGGTGAAAGAATGGTTTTTAAAGTACGGTGCCCCCCAGAGAATCCATTCCGATCAAGGACGACAATTTGAATCAGAGTTGGTGTCAGATCTGTGCAAAATCTATCACATCAATAAAACACGCACCACACCGTATCATCCTCAAGGGAACGCACAATGCGAACGCTTTAATCGCACCATGCATGATCTCCTCCGTACACTTTCGGTCAAGCAGAAGCGTTGTTGGTCCAGGTTTCTTCCTGAATTGATATACGCGTATAACTCCACACCTCATTCGTCCACGGGCCTTTCCCCGTTCTACATTATGTTTGGACGAGAACCTTGTCTACCAGTAGATGCTTTATTGGATAGGAAAGAGAGAGATGCAGCGGTACAGAAGGATTGGGTTTCCTTGCATCAGGAGAGATTACAAGACGCTTACTCTCTTGCCGGGAGCGTAAGAAAAATAAGGATATATATGACCGGAAAGTAAATCCCAACTCATTTAAAATTGGAGATCATGTGTTCCGTCGAAATTATGTTAGAGGTCGAAATAAGATCCAAGACAATTATCTCCCTCAAATCTACGTGATTATTGCTCAGCCAGATCCCAATAATGTAGTCTATACCATAGATTTAGCCGAAGGAGGTGGAGATAAGAGAACAGTGAATTCTGTCGAATTGAAACTTGTCCCCACCGGTTGTCTACAAACGCCAGTCTCAAAACCTACCGGCACTGGTAAACAAAGATCCAAGCCTGTTTTGTCAACTGGATCCGGCAAATCCAGCTCAAGTTCAGATTCAGACGATTATGATATTGCTTTGATTATCCCTCCTTCCTGTCATGATAGGAGTGATGAGGAGCAAAAACCATTTTTTCCTCGGAGATCGTCACGCACTACAAAAGGACGGCATAAAAACCCTTATCGTCTGCCACGGTCCGTTTTTGCGGAACAACATACGGCCATTTCCATTGTTGAACAGAGATCTTTAATTTTCTTCGTACTTATTTCCATTGTTTTTATGACCTTAATAGTAACATAGTAACATCAAACATGTCGTTGATTCTTAAAATCAGCTGCTGCATTGTGGTTTTGCTTGCCACATGCCTTTACTTCTTTGAATATTATGTGTCTTTTTTAAAACACTTCTATGACAGGCTGCAATCTTTCACACTTTTTGTGACCCAGTGGTTGAATGAATATGTCCCTGGCTAACCATAATTTAAACATGTTTCCCAGTTCCTCCTTACTTTGTAAATAATAGTTAACCTTCATGGTCAAAAGTTTCTCTCACCCTCGTCGAAGGAAAGTTGGGCAGCCAGAGGCCTTTGCCTCGGCTGCGGACAAATCACCAAGCGCGTAATTGCTCCGCCATTCATGAAAACAAGGTGACCCGACCCCAATCGTGAGTGAATCCCTCCCAAAAATACCCATGGCTCCCAAATAACGTCTAGTGAATATGTATTGGCCTCAGCAATTATATTATTTTCTTACGAATAAGGTTTTTGATTATTTAGTAGAAATACAGGAACAACATGTATATGGTTTGGCGTATATGTACGGACTGTGGTTATGGGGTGCATGCAGTTCTCACGGACTGAACCCGTGCCCCTACATTTTGTATAGGAGTTTAATTTATACATACGTGTATGCTGTCCTGGTCAAGGGTTGTAATCGTGATTTCAAAGTAGAAACTGAAGAAATTCAGCATGAAAACAAATTTATGGGATATCTTTCACTCTGTGCAGCAATGCTGATGCCTTTTCTCTTGTGTGGGGCAGGTTCCCTCTTCTCATGGTCTGCATGCGTCAACTGCATGACCATAAATGTACATGTAGCTTACCAGTGATGTGGTCATGTGTACAAATGTATGTGCCACAATGTCCATCGCTTTCGGGATACGGTGAGGTTGAGATGCAGTTATCAGGATGGAACTCAAGGGATTGCATAACACCAACAAATGAAACAAGGGCACAGAAGACTTGAAACTACATAAACAAAGTATTACCACCAAAAATGGATGAAACTTAAATTACCTACATAATTAATTTAATACAAAATGAGTCTAATTAAAGTAAACACATTGAACCCCTCATAATGGTGGATGTGTGCAGGTAGAGTGACGCACAACTAGGCGCTACACAGTCGGGGGGTGACATTTAGTCCTCTGGCAGATGCCTGGAGAGTTTGTTTGTTGAAGTCCAGACGTCTCGCTTGGCCACACCCCAAAACCAGACAGCCCATAAAATTAATGTTTGGTTCTAGGAGACTTGGCAAAATCCATGAACTTTCTGTCTTTATGAAAATCGTACGTGAGTGGCTCATATAGGTAATTATAGGTTTTTAACACCCAATCATGTAAGCAAACTTTATTTTTGGTGTTGCATTCCCCTTTAACAGGCCCAATCTTTGTAGAAGGTTTTTCTTCTAGAAGTATTGTGAGGCTGTGAGGAAATTGTTTTCCTTACCTTTAGCAGTTAGAGAACAGAGTGAGACACAGCTTAATTTTCATAATTATACCCCTTCCCTAGCTTTACAGACATACAGTACATGTAGATAAATGGAATCTTCCTTTTGTTTCTAGTATTTATTTGTTGAACAGATGAGGAAACCATGGACATGCGGAGGAGACTGCACCAGTCATTCCATTTGTAACTTAACATTGTCTTAGACCCTGTTTACACTGGATCCCGCAAAGAGGATCACATCCCGTAGGGCAATCAAAGAGCGATCAATGCGAGTGTAAATGCTCATGCGATCAGCAATGACCCCCTGATCTGATCCACTGCTCTAGAAGGATTATAGATTGATGTCTGATCCTGCATGCGGGAGCAACATTTGAGTGTACTGTAAATTCAATGCAGGATCTGATCCTGCAATTCACATCATCTGTTGCAAGCCCGGCCAAGCGTGCTAGTACACAATGCCAAAACAGTTGCTCCAACGAATGGTTCCAATTCTCCCTGTAGGTATCGGATAAAATTATGGAACGATCCTTCTTTCTGCACTTTCTGGTCATTGTACATGTAGCTGACACTGATACCATTGCATAGATGCATCGGAGTAGTCATCTAGGAGTGGCATGTGTTTCCACTTACAGGTTTATTTAGTGAACACAACATTGTGTGTATTTTCGATCAATGCACTTCTTGTACTGATCATCTATTTTCAGGCACAAAGTTAGATGTGATGCAGAATACTTTTCTGAGATCCAGCTATCGTTTTGACCTTTTGAACTTGCAAAACTCTTTAGCACTTTCACTGCAAGGTCAACATTCATGTAGTATTCACAGATACATAATTGGAATTGGTGTTGGGTGAATGGAATGATGTGGTTGGGACAAAGCTGCTTCAATTTGGAGAAGCTAACCTTGTTTGAATGCAATTCCTTGTACTGATTGTAAGTACATGGATAAATGTAGTTGACTCTATTACTGCCAACTACACCATCACTGCACGCTACCATATCTCCTCTTGCAAATGTGATGCTGTGACTGACATCACGGATGTACAAATCTGTCACACTTTTTACAACTTCTTCCAAGGCATCCTTTCTCTTCTTGCATTTGTTTTCCCAACCTACCTGCCTACTGTAACTCATTACATGAGCTATGGTAATGTTGGATAGCCTCCAGCCAACTCCAACAGACAGAGAATTGTCCTGCTTTTCTTTTTAATCATCACTGCTTTGATAATTAGCCTCTTTATTTGCATATCTTGGGAGCTCCTTGCTTTTCCCAATCTTTCCTTGACTTCAGTGTTTGTGCATTACTGGCAGATATGGCAGAAGCCTTTACTTTTTGATCAGCTGGAAGACATCAAAGTATTTTCTCTTTGTTTCTAACTGTAGGAGCTTGTTCCCTTGAAGTAGTTCTTGACTGCTGTATTTCATCTGCTGCAGGCACTTCGTCATGAGTGCTAGTGGCTGTAGAACTTAATTCCGTCAAGGCTGGATGATACAAAATCATTTACTCTTGTGTTGAGAATATCTCCTTTCTTCTTCAATTTGTATTGGTCTGCGCGCTTGCTGTTTATTACTGCTCTTTTTTGGTGGCTCATACTATTTCTTTGATGTCTCTTCTGTTCTCTCTACAATGTTGTTTCCTTTTCAGATAATGCTCTTGTCTTGCGCTTTTCTTGGTCAGGCTTTTCTTTTTGCTTATCTCAATATTTCTGCTGTCTTATGCACTGAAGTTCCCGACAATTTTTCTTTGACTGTTCTGATTGGCAAAGACGGAATTCACAGATTCGCAACCTTTCATTTTATTTGTGAAGCCTGCTTAGTTCCGTTTCTTTTACTTCTTAGAATAGTTTTTGCTTGTTTACTTTTTGGAAGGGTTGGCATGTTTAAGGGTTGGCATGTTTAGACATCAGGGTATGGCTCAATGCATGTTAAACTGCCCTAATATATGTGACAGGGGGTTCAAAAATTGAAAGAACTCAGGAACTGTCAATTTGACATCATTTTGTATAATGAGGATGTAACCTTTAAAATTTTAGAAAGGCAAAGTAAATTGGACATGTTGGTTTTAAGAGGAACTCTATCTAATGTTGCCATGCACGCGCAATAACAGTTGTAACAGAGACACACACTTTATACCCATGGAGAGAAGTGTGAAAGGTATGTGAACAATTTTTCTTCCCTAAATTATCACTACTTGTTTATCTTTCCAAAATAAACATCAAACATAATCACACAAAAAAATTAAAAACTTGAAAAGTAGATATTTGCACTATACAAAACTGAACAATTCAACTTCAACAACGGTATTTTTTTTTCATTTCTTGAATGACAACTGTCATCTTCTCTGAAATTTGTTTTATTTCAACTAAACACATTCAAGATGCCCATTTGTACTCTGGTAAAAAAAAATCACTAAAACTGTTGGACACAATCTGCTTGGAGAAGTAATGGGCGTAACGAAGACACATACATTTGCTAGAGACAGTTTTACACAGAAAATGCCAACTGTACTTAACCTGTCATCATTAATGGTGTTGTAAAGGATGTCATCATCATCATCATTCCCTCGACTGGATAGTCGTCGGGGGGATCTGAGCGCAAGAGGCTGACATCTTTTGCCAGGCGGGTCTGTCGAGCACTGCTGTGAGGAGCTCAGGCATAGTCAGGTCAGTCCAGGACTTTACGTCGTCTGACCAAGATTTTCGTTGACGACCACGCCTGCGCCCACCCTCGACGGTTCCTTGCATGATGGTCTTGCAGAGGCTGTTGTGCCGAGTCACATGACCATACCAGGCAAGTTTCCTTCGCTTGACAGTGGAGAGGAGATGTTCTTGGGTGCCGACATTGCTCTCAACCTGCTGCCAGACGAATTTGTTGGTCTTGTGCTCTCGGTAAGAGATCTTCAAGAGACGTCTCATGCACTTGTACTCGAAGGCCTGAATACGTCTCTCTTCTTCTGCATGTAAAGTCCAAGTCTCACATCCGTATAGGACGATGGAGACGACCAGAGACTTATACAGATGGTATTTGGTGGCGAATGACATCTTACTTTTCCACACCCTTGTCAATCTGGCCATTGCTGCTGTTGCTGTGGCAATCCTCGTGCGGATTTCCGTAGAGCACGAGCCATCCTTGGACAAGGTGGCCCCCAAATATTTGAAGTAGCTCACTTCTTCCAGTTGCTCGCCGTTCATGGTGATGTTGACGCTGGCATCTCTGTTCATCCTCGCTGGCATCTCAAGGATGTACAAACTGTAAAATCCACTTATCAATTTTTGTGTGTGTGCGTACAGTGTATACCTTTCCTTCAATGTATACAAGAGCAAATAATTTATGAGTGGGAATAAAAGTGTGATTACCCATGTCTTTAACTCGGATTTAACAGGCTAGCTAATACCCTTGCCTTACAGATCGGGCATTAACAAGTCCTATCACCAACTTCATTCACGAATCTGCGTAAAAGACACTGGTAATCCCATTTTGATTCCCTTATTGAAATTCAAATATCAGTCAGATTTTTTTCTGTGCCATTTACTTCTCGTTGGTCTTCTTGCCCGTAATCCTGCAGCAAACAAAGTCTTCAGCCTTGATGTCTCCTTATTTAAGCAATTAGAATAAATTGACATATTAGTGTCAAAGATAATTTATGATAATTCAATTAATGTATGGTAAAAGATACAGTATGCTTCTTTAAATAAATCAATACAATAATTACCTTCTTCTAAAATTGGTCCAATACTACTCTGGTCATCATTGGTAAGTACGCCCTCATTCTGTTCATCCTCATTAGGTTTGTTGGTTTCATCACTGGCATCACCCAGTCTTTCCTCTCCACTGTCCCTTCAATCTTGCTCATCTACTTGTTGCTGTACATCTGGTTTGTTAGTACCAACAATCTTGGTTGTCCAGTTTGTGGTGAAGTTATTATGAAGGCATGGTGTCTTCCCATCTTCACAGTTGAGGCAGAAACAGGACAAAGTGCGAACCTTCACTTTCCCTGGTGAGACACCTTTAACACAGTGAAGTTTTCTTGTGCCAACTAAGGTCTTTCCATCTCAATCTGGCCTGTTCCTCTTTATTTCATCCTCCACAAGGTAGAAAACTCGTCTGAAATGGTTGCATTCACCATTTTGCTGTTCTGGTTTTGCCAACTTCTTCTGACAGAACTCAAAGAAGAAGGAGGCATTGGTAATTATGAACTCTTCACTCTTCACTGACCTTTCTGCTGCTTTCTTCTTAATCACCCCACCTTCGCCATCACATGGCCCTTTGCCGTGGCGTGAGCCAAAAAAGTGTCGCTCTGTCACAAGTCCAAAATCCTCTTTGGAGTGGGACAAATCAACAAATGGAATATTAGACTTATATTGGTCAGCACACCCATCAGTGAACTGCACCACCCTTTTGAGTGGCACCTTCCCCACATTAACTAGATGATCATAAGCGATTCTTATGGAACAAGCCACTGCATGACTGTCATGCTTCATATCAGAGAAAAGAACATCAATGTATTCTCAAACCAGCGCACCATCATCTTTGCACCAATACTGGGTAACAATAGGATGTAAGGTAACTTGTGTTTTCCCCAGTAAGCCGACTGAATCTCATGCTGGTAGACACAAGTATAATTTTCGGCAAAATCCATCACATATTCAACGGTGTCAGCACGGGGATTGCTTGTGATATTGAAGTATTGAAGGTGCTGGCACTGTGCTTTGAACATATGCTCTGGAAAATTCTTCATCGCTTGTATTAGCTGGGTTACCATTTCACCACATTGCATGTTAATCTATGAATTTCATGTTTGTGTGGCTTTGCAATTTAGGGGTGTAGTATTAGAGATAGTACCTTTGTTTCAGCAGCCATCCACATCCATTGGATGGACTACTGACACTGGTCCTCACCACTGGCACAACTCTCATCTATGGCTCCAAAAAGATGCTAGTGCACAGCAACGACCACACCCTGGTAAATTGCGTTGGCTAGTGGGCTAAACTAGATGAGGGTAGCATACAGCAGTGCGTGCGATGGAGTACATCTACCTCTAAAACTTTCAAGTGGACTTTGATGACGGTCTTGTAGCAGTGATTGTCGGGCACTACCAAGGTACATTGGTGACATCACTGCTGTGAAACTCAGCATGGGGTTCAGTGCAGCTAAGTAGGACATTTATGTTGGCATCATACCGCAAGAACCTACTAGTATCCCAAATGCTGCCTAACTAACCCCATCAGTTAGGCAGCCGCACCTGAATGGACAGGACGTGCCAGCGCGGGAGAGCCGAGCCAAAGATAACAGGGTTTAAGTTATCTGGGTGGTGTACAGATCTTACGGGACTTATGACACTGGATGAACGATCGGACTTGGTGTATGGCACAGTGCAAGAACCTAGTTGTATCCCATACAGGAAAGTGCCTAGTATACACTACAGGACATAAGAGGCCAATTATATCATTGAATGTACAGGGTGGTAAAAGGATAAACCCTCGACCCTGAACGTCATCGTGACCATGGATGCGAATTCTACTAGAACATCGTGGAAAACACACTGGACCAAGTGTTGCCTATGTCAGGAGGTTAAGAATAAGATCTAAAACCTCCCAGTGATAACCCTGCCAGAAAAGGGGATGATGGATATAAGAACCTGGCAAAGAATATTCCTCAGTTTCACTCTCTAAATGTACTACCAATTAAGCTAGACCCTGCACGACTTGACGAAAGTTCTGGGATAGAGGAAATCTTGAGGAAAAAATAAGGCTCAATATCATAAGAGTTGCATTGAGTTCTATTTAACAACACAAAGTTACACCGAGCTGAAAAAAGATCAAGTCATGCAAGTGATGAGGGCGGTAGAAGTAAGATCCCACGGAAGGTCCAAGAAGCTAAAACTCAAGAATGCTTCTTCTGCGAAAGTGAAGGAGGGGAGCTTAGAGAAGCAATGAGAATGCATCCGCTCTTTCAGAGAAGGAGACTTCAACTTTGTACCATGAAGCACTTTAAGAACTGATGCCTTACTTCTTTGCAAATAACAATGTCAACTATGCCCGGTGGATCACTATTCACCTCCGAGATATGATGTCACTCGAGCAACAACACCCAGATGTGGCCAAGGAATTTTACAATGGTAACTTCGTCATCCACAAGTCCAGAAGACAATTCTCTGCCATAGCTATTGATCAAGCGCACGAGCACAATAATGCAGTGATCAAAGGTGACGTAGGAGCAGTTGGATTGACAGAAGACCCGTCAGCACTTCGTAGGTGGATGGTTGCTGAACCTGAAGTTAGTCGTCTTCTAGCTGGATACGAGGCCATATCTGGTGTGAAGGATGCCACATACAGCAGCAGACACCTTGAGCAGACACTGAGTGCCCAGAAATCTTTCTTTGAAAAGGTGAAATCACTCTCTGCAGTGATGCAGGAGATGGGTAACCCGTTCCAAGAAGAATCAGCAGACCTAATGGAGTGAGACACACAGAACATAGCAGAGCCAAATCTAGAAATGGTAGCTTCACATCATCGGCGAGGCAAAGGGCAGTTCCTATCATTTAGGAAAGGGCTAGAGGATGAAGCTGAATGTCTTTTCTCTCATCCAATCAAGAAAAACCCTGTTTCATTCTTCAAACAAGAGCAGACTGAGGGAATTTCTAAGGAGAAGGTTCTATATAAAAGATGACTGTCAGCTATTCTCGCGACTGTTCATAGCATGCCTAGAACAGACAGTGTGACTTTCAAGAATTCTTCAAGCACGAGAATCAGTCACACCCTGCATCTCTCAGTGACAGCGGCAAGCTTCATACGTGTCAGAAGTCACAGCTGGTTGAAATTCTTGAAGCGCAAGTGAATGTCCCTGTGAGAGAACCAAAGGGAGACACGATCATCATTGACGGGTCAGCACTTATCAATGCCTCAGCTCTACGTACTTCAAAAACATTTGATGACCATGCTAAAGAAGACGTCACCCCAAATGTTGAATTCTATGGTGCTAGGTACAAGCGGGTGGACGTAGTCTTTGATGTCTACAATAAATCAAGTCTGAAATCTGAGACGAGGTCAAAAAGGGGACAGGGAATCAGAAGAAGAGTGACAGGAACAAGTAAGACACCATGAAACTGGCAAAGCTTCCTTCGTGACCCCAGCAACAAGACTGAGCTGTTTCACTGCCTCGTCGAAAAGAAGTGTGAAGCAGAGGTGTGAAGCACAGTCATCGTCACAAAAGGAGAAGATATACCATAATCAACACAGTGAAGTCTCTGGATGCCTCTCTATCCCCATGTTGTCACGAAGAAGCTGACAGTCGAATATTTGTTCACGCCAGGGATGCAATGACTTAAGGGAGCAAGTCTATTATCATCAAGGCTATTGACACAGATGTGCTAGTCATAGCAATACCTGTACTGCCGTCCTTCCATGTAGGTCTTCAGGAAATGTGGATTACCTTTGGCAAAGGAGCCCATATGCGATAGATTCCAGTCCATGAGGTAGTTTCTGCAATAGGGTTTGAGAAAGCTAGAGGGATCCCCTACTTTCATGATCATGCGTTCACTGGATGTGACGTTGTGTCTGCCTTTCAGTGGTAAAGCGAAGAAATCTGCATTGCAGACTTGGAATGTATTTGATGATAATTACTGAAACATTCACCAATTGATTCATGATCTTGACATGCAGAGGCTGGGAAGATTCGTTGTCCTCACGTACGACAGATCGAGTGCAGCCACTGGTGTGGACAAAGCAAGACTAGATCTGTTTGCCCACAAGCAGAGGCCGTACAACTCAATTCCCCCAACACTAGCAGCCCTCAGAGAACGCGCAAGGCGTGCAGCCTACCAGGCTAAGATCATCTGGGGGCCATGCGCCAGGCAACCATATTGTAATCCAGACATGAGCAGTCCAGCTGAATGGGGGTGGACACAGAAAGGAGAAGCATGGCAGTCTTTACAGATACATTGGACAACACTACCACCGATTGCAGCGAGCTGTCAAGAACTGACATAAGTATTCCTGTAAGAAGGTTTGCAAAGGAAGATGCAAGTGCTCTCGGGCAGCTGCATATGTGAACGATAGCAGATCGAGGACCAGCAGCAAATGTATGCGTACCTTTAAAATGTACTAGCCGGGACAAAGCTTATGTGAAGAAACACAGACGACGTGGCGGCCATCTATAAAAATATATCTCAGTGCTTTTTAAACTGAAAAAAAATACTTCAGCATGCTTTAAAACATAGGAATCCACACTTAGATCATGCAAATCGGACAACTACAAATATTTCGAAGCAAAACACCAACTTCGGGTGGCAATTTTGGCGGTCATCTTGAAAAATGGCCGTCATCTTGGATTTTCAATTGGCAAATAGTATCCCATGGAGAACAAAAAAACTCTCCGAAAAATCCCCTCCGATTTCATTTAAAATGATTTCATTTAAAATGATTTCCCTGTGTCATCTTACACCAATGAAACGATTTAGACTAACGAATTCTCTTTCCGAGACATTTTTTTGGGGGAAAGTAGTTTTTTCGTAACCCCCCCCCCAAAAAAAAACTCCCCGATTTCATTTAGAATGATTTCCCTGTGTCATCTTACACCAATGAAACGACTTAAGGTGATATACAAAAATGTTGCAAACTGCTTACTGACTAAAATTACCAAAATGTAAATCTTAAAATTTAGTGGGCCTGACGTTTCGATCCTAGCAGGACCTTTCTCAAAAGCAGAGTGACAAGGACAGAACAGATACATGTACACGAAGGCAGGGGGAGAGAGTGAATAGGACACGGATGAGAAACAGAGGACAAAGAGTGAAGCTGGTTGGGAGAGATCAAAGGGAAGGGCAAGGGGTAGGGTAGGGATTAGTGAGAGGAGGGGGAAAGATCAAAGAGAAGGGCAAGGAGTGGGGTAGGGATTAGTGACAATAGGGGGAAAAGATCAAAGAGAGAAGTGTGAAAGGCTGAACACAAAAGAATGATTATCAGAAAGCTGCATGGTGTTAGTCATTACCCTCCTGGATGTTGAGACCATGTGGTTGAAAA
Organism: Luidia sarsii; assembly: GCA_949987565.1. NCBI lineage: Eukaryota > Metazoa > Echinodermata > Asteroidea > Paxillosida > Luidiidae > Luidia > Luidia sarsii. The sequence goes on from OX465122.1 coordinate 5,285,075, forward strand.
GTCCGAAGAGGCTTCATGCACATTTTCTCACGGCTAAGACGAACAGCATTAATACGGTGACCAAGTGATTCTATGCCCTGTACACTCATATCTGATATCGGATGATCAGGGAGATTGAAGCGCTACCCAACAGGGGTGTCCATTTTACCGGTTTTGATAGTAGACCTATGGGCCATAGATCCGTTTTTTAGGGTGTTTTTGGTCTCGCCAACATACTGAATATTACAAACTCTACAAGAGATGAGGTATATGATTTTTGAGGTAGTGCACGTGATAGAGCCATAGGTCGTGTGGGTAGTTCCAGAAGAATGACCATTGAAAGAGTCTATTTCCTTGACATGTGTCTTGCAAACAATGCATTTCGAGGTACATTTAAATGTACCAAATTTGGTTGGAGGGGAAGAGTCCAAAGGGGGAACCTCTGCTCGGACAATTAAGTAGTTTTTTCGTAACCAAATAAAACCTCTCCGATTTCGGTAAGAATGATTTCTCTGCCTTATCTCACAACACTTAAACGATTTAGACCAACGGTTTCCTTTCCGAAACTTTTTTTGTTGAAAGTAGTTTTTGCTTGACGAAAAAAATCTCTCCGATTTCTTTTAGAATGATTTCCCTGCGTAACCTCACACCAATGAAACGATTTAGACTAACGAATTCTCTTTCCGAGACATTTTTTTTGAAAAGTAGTTTTGGTTTGTTTAAAAAACCTCTCCGATTTCATTTAGAATGATTTCTCGGCGTTATCTCACACCAATGAAACGATTTAGACTAACGAATTCTCTTTCCGAGACATTTTTTTTGGAAAGTAGTTTTTTTGTAACCAAACAAAATCTCTCAGATTTTATTTTGAATGATTTCTCTGCCTTATCTCACAACACTTAAACGATTTAGACCAACGATTTCCTTTTCCAAGACATTTTTTTTTATAAAAATAGTTTTTGCTTGACAAAAAAATCTCTCCGATTTCATTGAGAATGATTTCTCTGCATTATCTCACAACACTAAAACGATGTAGACCGACGGTTTCCTTTTCCGAGACATTTTTTTCGGAAAGTAGTTTTTTCGTAACCGAACAAAACCTCTCCGATTTCATTTAGAATGAGTTCTCTGCCTTATCCCACAACACTTAAATGATTTAGACCAACGGTTTCCTTTTTCTAGACTTTTTTTTTGGGAAGGTAGTTTTTGCTTGACGAAAAAAATCTCTACGATTTCTTTTAGAATGATTTCCCTGCGTTACCTCACACCAATGAAACGATTTAGACTAACGAATTCTCTTTCCAAGACTTTTTTTTTTGGAAGGTAGTTTTTGCTTGACGAAAATAATCTCTCCGATTTCTTTTAGAATGATTTCCCTGCGTTACCTCACACCAATGAAACGATTTAGACTAACGAATTCTCTTTCCGAGACTTTTTTTTTGGAAAGTAGTTTTTTTGTAACCAAACAAAATCTCTCAGATTTCATTTTGAATGATTTCTCTGCCTTATCTCACAACACTTAAACGATTTAGACCAACGATTTCCTTTTCCGAAAAAAATCTCTCCGATTTCTTTTAGAATGATTTCCCTGCGTTACCTCACACCAATGAAACGATTTAGACTAACGAATTCTCTTTCCGAGACTTTTCTTTTTGGAAGGTAGTTTTTGCTTGACAAAAAAATCTCTCCGATTTCATTGAGAATGATTTCTCTGCATTATCTCACAACACTAAAACGATGTAGACCGACGGTTTCCTTTTCCGAGACATTTTTTTCGGAAAGTAGTTTTTGCTTGTCGAAAAAAATCTCTCCGATTTCTTTTAGAATGAGTTCTCTGCCTTATCTCACAACACTTAAATGATTTAGACCAACGGTTTCCTTTTCCGAGACTTTTTTTTTGGAAGGTAGTTTTTGCTTGACGAAAAAAATCTCTCCGATTTCTTTTAGAATGATTTCCCTGCGTTACCTCACACCAATTAAACGATTTAGACCAACGAATTCTCTTTCCGAGACATTTTTTTTGGAAAGTAGTTTTTTTGTAACCAAACAAAATCTCTCAGATTTCATTTTGAATGATTTCTCTGCCTTATCTCACACCAATGAAACGATTTTGACTAACGAATTCTCTTTCCGAGACATTTTTTTTGGAAAGTAGTTTTTTTGTAACCAAACAAAATCTCTCAGATTTCTTTTAGAATGATTTCCCTGCGTTACCTCACACCAATGAAACGATTTAGACTAACGAATTCTCTTTCCGAGACTTTTTTTTTGGGAAGGTAGTTTTTGCTTGACGAAAATAATCTCTCCGATTTCTTTTAGAATGATTTCCCTGCGTTACCTCACACCAATGAAACGATTTAGACTAACGAATTCTCTTTCCGAGACATTTTTTTTGGAAGGTAGTTTTTGCTTGACAAACAAATCTCTCCGATTTCATTGAGAATGATTTCTCTGCATTATCTCACAACACTAAAACGATGTAGACCGACGGTTTCCTTTTCCGAGACATTTTTTTCGGAAAGTAGTTTTTGCTTGTCGAAAAAAATCTCTCCGATTTCTTTTAGAATGAGTTCTCTGCCTTATCTCACAACACTTAAATGATTTAGACCAACGGTTTCCTTTTCCGAGACTTTTTTTTTTGGAAGGTAGTTTTTGCTTGACGAAAAAAATCTCTCCGATTTCTTTTAGAATGATTTCCCTGCGTTACCTCACACCAATGAAACGATTTAGACCAACGAATTCTCTTTCCGAGACATTTTTTTTGGAAAGTAGTTTTTTTGTAACCAAACAAAATCTCTCAGATTTCATTTTGAATGATTTCTCTGCCTTATCTCACACCAATGAAACGATTTTGACTAACGAATTCTCTTTCCGAGACATTTTTTTTGGAAAGTATTTTTTTTGTAACCAAACAAAATCTCTCAGATTTCTTTTAGAATGATTTCCCTGCGTTACCTCACACCAATGAAACGATTTAGACAAACGAATTCTCTTTCCGAGACTTTTTTTTTGGAAGGTAGTTTTTGCTTGACGAAAATAATCTCTCCGATTTCTTTTAGAATGATTTCCCTGCGTTACCTCACACCAATGAAACGATTTAGACTAACGAATTCTCTTTCCGAGACTTTTTTTTTGGAAAGTAGTTTTTTTGTAACCAAACAAAATCTCTCAGATTTCATTTTGAATGATTTCTCTGCCTTATCTCACAACACTTAAACGATTTAGACCAACGATTTCCTTTTCCAAGACTTTTTTTTTTGTAAAAGTAGTTTTTGCTTGACAAAAAAATCTCTCCGATTTCATTGAGAATGATTTCTTTGCATTATCTCACAACACTAAAACGATGTAGACCGACGGTTTCCTTTTCCGAGACTTTTTTTTCTGAAAGTAGTTTTTTCGTAACCGAACAAAACCTCTCCGATTTCATTTAGAATGAGTTCTCTGCCTTATCCCCCAACACTTAAACGATTTAGACCAACGGTTTCCTTTTCCGAGACTTTTTTTTTTGGAAGGTAGTTTTTGCTTGACGAAAAAAATCTCTCCGATTTCTTTTAGAATGATTTCCCTGCGTTACCTCACACCAATGAAACGATTTAGACTAACGAATTCTCTTTCCGAGACATTTTTTTTGGAAAGTAGTTTTTTTGTAACCAAACAAAATCTCTCAGATTTCATTTTGAATGATTTATCTGCCTTATCTCAAAACAATTAAACGATTTAGACCAACGATTTCCTTTTCCGAGACATATTTTTTTTATAAAAGTAGTTTTTGCTTGACAAAAAAATCTCTCCGATTTCATTGAGAATGATTTCTCTGCATTATCTCACAACACTAAAACGATGTAGACCGACGGTTTCCTTTTCCGAGACATTTTTTTCGGAAAGTAGTTTTTTCGTAACCGAACAAAACCTCTCCGATTTCCTTTAGAATGAGTTCTCTGCCTTATCCCACAACACTTAAATGATTTAGACCAACGGTTTCCTTTTCCGAGACTTTTTTTTTTGGAAGGTAGTTTTTGCTTGACGTAAAAAATCTCTCCGATTTCTTTTAGAATGATTTCCCTGCGTTACCTCACACCAATGAAACGATTTAGACTAACGAATTCTCTTTCCGAGACTTTTTTTTTGGAAAGTAGTTTTTTTGTAACCAAACAAAATCTCTCAGATTTCATTTTGAATGATTTCTCTGCCTTATCTCACAACACTTAAACGATTTAGACCAACGATTTCCTTTTCCGAAAAAAATCTCTCCGATTTCTTTTAGAATGATTTCCCTGCGTTACCTCACACCAATGAAACGATTTAGACTAACGAATTCTCTTTCCGAGACTTTTTTTTTTGGAAGGTAGTTTTTGCTTGACAAAAAAATCTCTCCGATTTCATTGAGAATGATTTCTCTGCATTATCTCACAACACTAAAACGATGTAGACCGACGGTTTCCTTTTCCGAGACATTTTTTTCGGAAAGTAGTTTTTGCTTGTCGAAAAAAATCTCTCCGATTTCTTTTAGAATGAGTTCTCTGCCTTATCTCACAACACTTAAATGATTTAGACCAACGGTTTCCTTTTCCGAGACTTTTTTTTTGGAAGGTAGTTTTTGCTTGACGAAAAAAATCTCTCCGATTTCTTTTAGAATGATTTCCCTGCGTTACCTCACACCAATGAAACGATTTAGACCAACGAATTCTCTTTCCGAGACATTTTTTTTGGAAAGTAGTTTTTTTGTAACCAAACAAAATCTCTCAGATTTCATTTTGAATGATTTCTCTGCCTTATCTCACACCAATGAAACGATTTTGACTAACGAATTCTCTTTCCGAGACATTTTTTTTGGAAAGTAGTTTTTTTGTAACCAAACAAAATCTCTCAGATTTCTTTTAGAATGATTTCCCTGCGTTACCTCACACCAATGAAACGATTTAGACTAACGAATTCCCTTTCCGAGACTTTTTTTTTGGGAAGGTAGTTTTTGCTTGACGAAAATAATCTCTCCGATTTCTTTTAGAATGATTTCCCTGCGTTACCTCACACCAATGAAACGATTTAGACTAACGAATTCTCTTTCCGAGACATTTTTTTTGGAAGGTAGTTTTTGCTTGACAAACAAATCTCTCCGATTTCATTGAGAATGATTTCTCTGCATTATCTCACAACACTAAAACGATGTAGACCGACGGTTTCCTTTTCCGAGACATTTTTTTCGGAAAGTAGTTTTTGCTTGTCGAAAAAAATCTCTCCGATTTCTTTTAGAATGAGTTCTCTGCCTTATCTCACAACACTTAATTATTCCAAGACTACACACAAAGCACACAGTGAGACAAGGAGTTGACTTTCCTGGCCTGGTTCTCGAGCCTCGCTTTTAATTCTCCAAGAAGAATGCAATGGCAAAATTATGCCTAAATGAGACAGTTTGTCTTAATTAATTAAATGCCATGCTTGGCAACCATAAAAACCGAAACACTCAATTCCCAACACACCTGGCCACCTCAGCCAGAACTCAAATGACACGCTTGGCAACATTCACCGGCCACGCTTGGCAACATTCACCGGCCACGCTTGGCCCAACCTCAAAAGCCACGCCTGGCCAAACCTCACAATGCCACGCCTGGCCAAACCTCACAATGCCATGCTTGGCAACCTACACACGGGCCATGCTTGGCCACACCTCACTATGCCACGCTTGGCAACCTTCACACCTGCCACGCTTGGCCAAACCCTAAACAAGCCACGCTTGGCAAGACCCTAACCATGCCATGCTTGGCAAAGCTCTAGCCGTGAGCCCTGGCCCCCACCGAAAGTGGGTAAACCCCCATTGTTTAAGAATTGTCCCCTTACCTATTTAAAATTCTAACTTACTTAACAGTACGGGTAAACGTCACGCCGATTTTCCACCGTTCGCACATACGGTTGGAATAAGCCCCGCTGGTACAAGCGGGTGCTTGGCGTAAAACACGAACGACAGAAAGAGTAATTTACTAAATTTAAACATTAAAATTCATGCTCTAAATGGTCCAACCACCTACGATCTAATGAATATCACTTAACAAGGAGGCACTTCCGGTCGTCTCCAGCCGAAAAGACCCCAAATTCCGCTGCATTAATCCATGACCAATGGCGGTGAAGGGGAGGTGGTGGGGATTTTTTGCGTGTTGAGTGCTCGAGAACCACACCGAAGTGATTTTCCGCGCTCTTTTCCAGCGGGCGAGCCGAAATGTTATACAAAGTGTCAACTCCGCGCGCGCGCGGGCGTCGCGCCAAGTGGTTGTGCCGCTCACTGGAGCTTGTTTACAGATCCACAGACCAAAACAAAAAACAGCTGACCGCCTGCAAACTCGAAGCGGGTAAACAAACCGTGTGTCTCCTTGGAATAAGATATTTTATCTTTTATTGATAAAATTGATTATTCCAAGACTACACACAAAGCACACAGTGAGACAAGGAGTTGACTTTCCTGGCCTGGTTCTCGAGCCTCGCTTTTAATTCTCCAAGAAGAATGCAATGGCAAAATTATGCCTAAATGAGACAGTTTGTCTTAATTAATTAAATGCCATGCTTGGCAACCATAAAAACCGAAACACTCAATTCCCAACACACCTGGCCACCTCAGCCAGAACTCAAATGACACGCTTGGCAACATTCACCGGCCACGCTTGGCAACATTCACCGGCCACGCTTGGCCCAACCTCAAAAGCCACGCCTGGCCAAACCTCACAATGCCACGCCTGGCCAAACCTCACAATGCCATGCTTGGCAACCTACACACGGGCCATGCTTGGCCACATCTCACTATGCCACGCTTGGCAACCTTCACACCTGCCACGCTTGGCCAAACCCTAAACAAGCCATGCTTGGCAAGACCCTAACCATGCCATGCTTGGCAAAGCTCTAGCCGTGAGCCCTGGCCCCCACCGAAAGTGGGTAAACCCCCATTGTTTAAGAATTGTCCCCTTACCTATTTAAAATTCTAACTTACTTAACAGTACGGGTAAACGTCACGCCGATTTTCCACCGTTCGCACATACGGTTGGAATAAGCCCCGCTGGTACAAGCGGGTGCTTGGCGTAAAACACGAACGACAGAAAGAGTAATTAACTAAATTTAAACCTTAAAATTCATGCTCTAAATGGTCCAACCACCTACGATCTAATGAATATCACTTAACAAGGAGGCACTTCCGGTCGTCTCCAGCCCAAAACCGCCAAACGCGCAGCGCGCGCCCCACTGGAAAGACCGGACAACCTCCGCACAAGTTAACCGGGCCGAATCCCAAATTAGTGACGTCAACGTGAGCCTGTTTCATTGACACGAACAGATGCAATTGCGCAGATTGGTCTGGAACAGGGAATTCCCCGACGGCGATAGGTGAACGCCATCATATCGGAACAAAGCAAATTCCGACCATCTAAATTGCGGATGATGTAGGACAGAAGCCCCGATGCGCTTACTGAAGGACCGAGCCCATTTATTAACCGCCCGCCTCTTCATTTCCATCTTCGCTGGCTGCTTAGCACCAAAGTAACAAGCTCGCGGCAAAATGTCGGACCAAATGAGCTTAGACCTAGGGAATGTCCCAATACAATACTGCATGAAGACTGCCACGCGCTGCCGCATACAGAAGAGGTCAGTATTGGCTAAATTATTAGTGCCAATGTGTACTACCAACAGATCGGGCTGGCGCCCTCGCGCAGCGACCTCGGCCAATAATGCCGGCACGTCATTGTAGCCAGCTCCGCCTCGTCCAAACCATCGCACATGCTGCTTACACCCTAGGTTCGTGACAGCTCTGCGTACAATCGAGTCTCCAATAATCCAAACCGACCCTGCATACAATTTAGTTTCGCATGGGAAGAAATAAAGAAAGAAGAAATGCTCAGGAGCAACAACTCCAATTACACCCCCGGCAACTGGCAATGCACTAAGGGGCGAATGTAACTTCGAGCAGCCTCAGAGCGCCACCGACCCATTGCTTTTATATCCTCCAGCTTCACCCCTCTTGCCGCTGCGCAAGAGGCTGCCCCTATGCGGAAAGAATGGGCGCGAAAGGAAGACTGTTCCAGCCCCAAAAATGATAGCGCCTTCTTAAAGGTAGCGTTAAACTGATACTGAGTAAGAGCCTGTCCGCCAAAATGGCAGAAAAAACAACCTGGGATATTGGGACGAACCTGCGCAAATGCCGTCAAAGCGCGGACAGGACAGAGCTGGGCGTCCTCTGAGTGGACTAAGCACACCACTTGAGGGCGGCCTGATTGGTTATTCTTCGTATGACGAAAAGTGAGAAGAACCGAAGCATTGGGTTGGCCTACATCCTGAAATTGGACATCAGTATCAAGCAGCAGGGATGTTTGTGTGCGGAATTTTGAAATGGCGGCAAATTCGCCGATACGCATGAACCCAAAGAACGCGCATGACATAACTGCGCGAAACAGGAGCGCCTCGAATTGGTCAAGACACACCCCTGGTAAAATCTGCATTAAACGGGTAAGCAACGGTATGGTTAAAGGCCATCGCCGATCGCTACCAACCTTATCCCTGCGACAACCGGCAAGCAATTTGGATACTACATAGTCCCGGGTGGGATCCGGCCAACTGTGGATCTTATGAAAATAACCTACGCCCGAGACATATGAAGCGACAGTAGCAGGGGACAAATGACGCAGGGAAAGCCACGCAATGAATGCTCTAACGTCCGCTACCGAGGAGGGAGCCTCCCCGTGAAAGTGGGAGCCCATAAAGGAACAAAAAGCCCGCCAACCCGCCGAATAGGCTTTATGTGTATTTGGGGCTGAAGCCACCGTCAACAAGCGGTTCATCTCACCTTCTAACAAGCCCGGAGGAGATCGGGAATCGCTGTCATTGTCAAGTCCGCTTGCGGGGCTAGCGAGCGGAAGCGTGCGACCTGGAAACGCGAGAGTGAATCAGCAATGTCATTGTGTACCCCAGGAATATGAACGGCCTTAAAGGTGATATTATACCTTAGACACTGGCAAACGAACATGCGCACCAAATGCATGATCCTATCACAGCCTGACGATTGTTTATTAATGATGGCAACCACCGCCTCGTTATCCGTACGAAAACGCACCCTACGATTAGCGAGATGAGAGGCCCAGCAAAAAACTGCGAGCACTAAAGGGTAAAATTCACAAAACGCTATCGATGGCGACAGTGCTAACAACTCAGGGGTCCAACGCCCATGAAACCAGTGCCCATCAAAAAACCCACCAAAACCAATGCTAGCCGAAGCATCGGTGAACAATTCCAAAACATTGTTATCCTGCCATCCCAACAATCGGAAAGGCGACACACCATTGAAATGATCTAGAAATTCCAACCACATCAACAAATCCAATTTTGCGCCGGTTGTAACGCGTACCTTATGGTGAGGCTTCCGTAAACCTCGGGATAAGCCAACCAGACGCCGAGTAAATGCGCGGCCCGGTGCAACCGCGCGACAAACAAAGTTTAACGACCCAACCAACGACTGAATTTCTTTCAAAGATAACTTTTTTCGTGCCAACGCCGACCTAATTTTTTCTTTGAGGGACAACACCTTCCCGTCAGGCACTCGAATTATGCGCTTAATCGTATCTATTTCTAGACCTAAGTAGGTTATAACTTGGCATGGACCTGCAGTTTTTTCCTCTGCAAGGGGAACCCTCAGTTGGGCGCATATGTCTTTAAATGATGCAAGAAGAAATGCACACTGATCCAACGACGGACCAATAAAGAGAAAATCATCCAAATAATGAGTGATCGCATCAGAGGCCGAAACACGCTTAACCTGAAATTCCAAAAAGGAGCTGAACAACTCGAATAATGCACACGATTTTGCGCATCCCATAGGCAAGCACTTATCATAGTAAAACTGTCCTTGAAACTGAAAGCCCAAAAGTTCATAATCGGCCGGAGCGACGGGGAGTAGCCTAAAGGCAGACTTAATGTCAGTTTTGGCCAAATATGAATGATCTCCTACCGACATAGCCAACTCAACGGCCGTATCAAAAGATGCATACGTCACTCTACAATCTTCTTTAGGGATGAAATCATTCAGTGAATCCCCGGAAGGAAAGGACAAATTATGTATCAGGCGAAAGGAGCCGGGGAGGTGTTTAGGAACCAGCCCGATAGGAGAGCATTGCAAATTAGGCAATGGCCGAAAGGAAAACGGCCCTGCGACTCTGCCTAAATTAATCTCGCTCTGCAACTTTTCCAAAACAACCTCCGGATTGTCCAAAGCAGATTTCAGGCTGCTAGATTCCCTGCTCACCCTAGGACCCTGAAAACCCAGTGAAAAACCCCGAGTAAACCCTTGTTCGAGTAAAACAGCCGCTGGCCTATCGGGGTAACTAAGCAGCCACTGCTGTAAAATGAATACGTCAATTGGCGTTGGGAGAGCGAAAATTATAGCGCTTTCCCCTCAATTCAGGTGCATTAGCTGCGCTTGGGCCTGAAGGCCTAGGAGTGACAGCGGCGGATGGCCCAGCACGCCTCACACCCGAAGGGACACCGGGAGTCTTAGTGTAACGCGTGTACACAGCCTTGGGCTGGTCGACCCATGGCCTAGCACTAGCAGCGGTGCCGAAAGTAGGGGGTCTCCCACCCACTCTACACGACGACTCCCCGTGTCCCCCTCCAGCGCAACGGCGACAACTATGCACATAACGACAATCAAACCACCGGCAACCGGTAGGCGAGTTGAAAGCATAGCAAATGCGATTCTGAGCCTGGCTGCGACTGGGAACCGATGTAGCGGCAACCGCCGGCGCCACACTGCCGACCGCCGCGACCGTTACCCAAAGCTCCATATCCATAGCTGCCCAAGAACGTGCCGGATTAACCTCCATACGCAAACGAAACTGTTCATCATAGCTGCGCCAGCCCAACCCCGGGAACTGTAAGGCGGCCGTGCGAATCGTCTCCGCATATCGCAAGAGTTCCACGACACGACCCGGGTGGCGTATAGCAAAAACAGCGATGAACACATGGAAAGCGCTTGTCCACTTTTCTATGGAATCAAGCTTACGGCTAACCCTAGCTGAGGACGGCCGAAGGACCACCCTGCCCTGTTCGACAACCAAGGCGACCTCCGCACCATTATTGGAAGCGGACAAAATCTTGACTGCATTATCTACGTATAATGACGCCATATCCACGTAGTTCCCATTCCAAATTTTTTCCTTAATAGCTAAAGGAACAAGGGTGCCCAAGGGGGCCTCGTTTCCCAGATATTGCAAGGGCGCTACCACATCGCTAACGCAAGGAGACGAAGGACTTGCCAATGTGGCCGGGGTGGCACCGACATTATTTTGGCCCGGCCCGCCAACGTTAACCCTACTAGTACTCGGCCTACTAGTACTACTAGTACTACCAGAACCAACCGCATGAACACTCACGCCCAAGCCAAAGCCTGCAGCGTCCCAGTTCGCATTCCTCACAGACGATGCGGACTCACCGGCCGAAGAAGAGACCGCTCCACCTCCGGCTCCTCCGCTCTCCTCCGCTGCTTCCTCGCAAATTGGTCTGCTCCCGTGTCGAGGTGAACGTCCATCCCTCACTGCGGCCGCCGCGGTGCCGGACGTCGATGGAACGTCGCTCAGTGGTAGGGCGCTCTCCAGATCCACCGCCGACTCCGGACGAATCTTGGGGCGGCCCTTACGACGGCAGCTCGCGGTGGCCTTACCCTTAGACCCAGGGGCCTGCTGAACAGCCTTCTCGGCCCGACGTTTCGGCATATCACCGCCCACAACGTCTATACGGACTAGTCGGGCTAGTATATGCGTGCCGCAGGCCTACTGCCCCAGAATGATGACCGCAGATTGCCGGAGGCAAAAATGATGGAGAAATCTCGCCTATTTTCGCACCAACGAAGAAATACTTTCATAAAATACAGTCCAAGACGAGAGGGAGTCCTCTAAGCCAAAAGACAAAACTGTCACAACAACTACCAGAACAATCTGGCAGGAAATTAAAGATATTAAAGGAGAAGATGATTTTTTGCGTGTTGAGTGCTCGAGAACCACACCGAAGTGATTTTCCGCGCTCTTTTCCAGCGGGCGAGCCGAAATGTTATACAAAGTGTCAACTCCGCGCGCGCGCGGGCGTCGCGCCAAGTGGTTGTGCCGCTCACTGGAGCTTGTTTACAGATCCACAGACCAAAACAAAAAACAGCTGACCGCCTGCAAACTCGAAGCGCGTAAACAAACCGTGTGTCTCCTTGGAATAAGATATTTTATCTTTTATTGATAAAATTGAATGATTTAGACCAACGGTTTCCTTTTCCGAGACTTTTTTTTTTGGAAGGTAGTTTTTGCTTGACGAAAAAAATCTCTCCGATTTCTTTTAGAATGATTTCCCTGCGTTACCTCACACCAATGAAACGATTTAGACCAACGAATTCTCTTTCCGAGACATTTTTTTTGGAAAGTAGTTTTTTTGTAACCAAACAAAATCTCTCAGATTTCATTTTGAATGATTTCTCTGCCTTATCTCACACCAATGAAACGATTTTGACTAACGAATTCTCTTTCCGAGACATTTTTTTTGGAAAGTATTTTTTTTGTAACCAAACAAAATCTCTCAGATTTCTTTTAGAATGATTTCCCTGCGTTACCTCACACCAATGAAACGATTTAGACAAACGAATTCTCTTTCCGAGACTTTTTTTTTTGAAGGTAGTTTTTGCTTGACGAAAATAATCTCTCCGATTTCTTTTAGAATGATTTCCCTGCGTTACCTCACACCAATGAAACGATTTAGACTAACGAATTCTCTTTCCGAGACTTTTTTTTTGGAAAGTAGTTTTTTTGTAACCAAACAAAATCTCTCAGATTTCATTTTGAATGATTTCTCTGCCTTATCTCACAACACTTAAACGATTTAGACCAACGATTTCCTTTTCCAAGACTTTTTTTTTTGTAAAAGTAGTTTTTGCTTGACAAAAAAATCTCTCCGATTTCATTGAGAATGATTTCTTTGCATTATCTCACAACACTAAAACGATGTAGACCGACGGTTTCCTTTTCCGAGACATTTTTTTCGGAAAGTAGTTTTTTCGTAACTGAACAAAATCTCTCCGATTTCATTTAGAATGAGTTCTCTGCCTTATCTCACACCAATGAAACGATTTAAACTAACGAATTCTCTTTCCAAGACATTTTTTTTGGAAAGTAGTGTTTTTGTTACCAAACAAAATCTCTCAGATTTCATTTTGAATGATTTCTCTGCATTATCTCACAACACTAAAACGATGTACACCGACGGTTTCCTTTTCCGAGACATTTTTTTCGGAAAGTAGTTTTTGCTGGACGAAAAAAATCTGTCCGATTTCTTTTAGAATGGTTTCCCTGCGTTACCTCACACCAATGAAACGATTTAGACTAACGAATTCTCTTTCCGAGACATTTTTTTTTATAAAAGTAGTTTTTGCTTGACAAAAAAATCTCTCCGATTTCATTGAGAATGATTTCTCTGCATTATCTCACAACACTAAAACGATGTAGACCGACGGTTTCCTTTTCCGAGACATTTTTTTTTTTATAAAAGTAGTTTTTGCTTGGCAAAAAAATCTCTCCGATTTCTTTTAGAATGATTTCCCTGCGTTACCTCACACCAATGAAACGATTTAGACTAACGAATTCTCTTTCCAAGACATTTTTTTTGGAAAGTAGTTTTTTGTAACCGAACAAATTCTCTCAGATTTCATTTTGAATGCTTTCTCTGCCTTATCTCACAACACCTAAACGATTTAGACCAACGATTTCCTTTTCCGAGAATTTTTTTTTTATAAAAGTAGTTTTTGCTTGACAAAAAAATCTCTCCGATTTCATTGAGAATGATTTCTCTGCATTATCTCACAACACTAAAACGATGTAGACCGACGGTTTCCTTTTCCGAGACATTTTTTTCGGAAATTAGTTTTTGCTTGACGAAAAAAATCTCTCCGATTTCTTTTAGAATGATTTCCCTGCGTTACCTCACACCAATGAAACGATTTAGACTAACGAATTCTCTTTCCGAGACATTTTTTGGGGAAAGTATTTTTTTTGTAACCAAACAATTTCTCTCAGATTTCATTTAGAATGAGTTCTCTGCCTTATCTCACAACACTTAAACGATTTAGACCAACGATTTCCTTTTCCAAGACATTTTTTTTTTATAAAAGTAGTTTTTGCTTGACAAAAAAATCTCTCCGATTTCATTGAGAATGATTTCTCTGCATTATCTCACAACACTAAAACGATGTAGACCGACGGTTTCCTTTTCCGAGACATTTTTTTCGGAAAGTAGTTTTTGCTTGACGAAAAAAATCTCTCCGATTTCTTTTAGAATGATTTCCCTGCGTTACCTCACACCAATGAAACGATTTAGACTAACGAATTCTCTTTCCGAGACATTTTTTTGGGAAAGTATTTTTTTTGTAACCAAACAATTTCTCTCAGATTTCATTTAGAATGAGTTCTCTGCCTTATCTCACACCAATGAAACGATTTAGACTAACGAATTCTCTTTCCAAGACATTTTTTTTTGAAAGTAGTTTTTTGTAACCGAACAAATTCTCTCAGATTTCATTTTGAATGCTTTCTCTGCCTTATCTCACAACACCTAAACGATTTAGACCAACGATTTCCTTTTCCAAGAATTTTTTTTTTATAAAAGTAGTTTTTGCTTGACAAAAAAATCTCTCCGATTTCATTGAGAATGATTTCTCTGCATTATCTCACAACACTAAAACGATGTAGACCGACGGTTTCCTTTTCCGAGACATTTTTTTCGGAAAGTAGTTTTTTCGTAACCGAACAAAATCTCTCCGATTTCATTTAGAATGAGTTCTCTGCCTTATCTCACACCAATGACACGATTTAGACTAACGAATTCTCTTTCCAAGACATTTTTTTTGGAAAGTAGTGTTTTTGTTACCAAACAAAATCTCTCAGATTTCATTTTGAATGATTTCTCTGCCTTATCTCACAACACTTAAACGATTTAGACCAACGATTTCCTTTTCCAAGACATTTTTTTTTTATAAAAGTAGTTTTTGCTTGACAAAAAAATCTCTCCGATTTCATTGAGAATGATTTCTCTGCATTATCTCACAACACTAAAACGATGTAGACCGACGGTTTCCTTTTCCGAGACATTTTTTTCGGAAAGTAGTTTTTTCGTAACCGAACAAAACCTCTCCGATTTCATTTAGAATGAGTTCTCTGCCTTATCCCACAACACTTAAATGATTTAGACCAACGGTTTCCTTTTCCTAGACTTTCTTTTTTGGAAGGTAGTTTTTGCTTGACGAAAAAAATCTCTCCGATTTCTTTTAGAATGATTTCCCTGCGTTACCTCACACCAATGAAACGATTTAGACCAACGAATTCTCTTTCCGAGACATTTTTTTTGGAAAGTAGTTTTTTTGTAACCAAACAAAATCTCTCAGATTTCATTTTGAATGAGTTCTCTGCCTTATCTCACAACACTTAAACGATTTAGACCAACGATTTCCTTTTCCAAGACATTTTTTTTTTTTATAAAAGTAGTTTTTGCTTGGCAAAAAAATCTCTCCGATTTCTATTAGAATGATTTCCCTGCGTTACCTCACACCAATGAAACGATTTAGACTAACGAATTCTCTTTCCGAGACATTTTTTTTGGAAAGTAGTTTTTTGTAACCGAACAAATTCTCTCAGATTTCATTTTGAATGCTTTCTCTGCCTTATCTCACAACACCTAAACGATTTAGACCAACGATTTCCTTTTCCAAGAATTTTTTTTTCATAAAAGTAGTTTTTGCTGGACAAAAAAATCTCTCCGATTTCATTGAGAATGATTTCTCTGCATTATCTCACAACACTAAAACGATGTAGACCGACGGTTTCCTTTTCCGAGACATTTTTTTCGGAAAGTAGTTTTTGCTTGACGAAAAAAATCTCTCCGATTTCTTTTAGAATGATTTCCCTGCGTTACCTCACACCAATGAAACGATTTAGACTAACGAATTCTCTTTCCGAGACATTTTTTTTTATAAAAGTAGTTTTTGCTTGACAAAAAAATCTCTCCGATTTCTTTTAGAATGATTTCCCTGCGTTACCTCACACCAATGAAACGATTTAGACTAACGAATTCTCTTTCCGAGACATTTTTTTTTATAAAAGTAGTTTTTGCTTGCCAAAAAAATCTCTCCGATTTCATTGAGAATGATTTCTCTGCATTATCTCACAACACTAAAACGATGTAGACCGACGGTTTCCTTTTCCGAGACATTTTTTTCGGAAATTAGTTTTTGCTTGACGAAAAAAATCTCTCCGATTTCTTTTAGAATGATTTCCCTGCGTTACCTCACACCAATGAAACGATTTAGACTAACGAATTCTCTTTCCGAGACATTTTTTTGGGAAAGTATTTTTTTTGTAACCAAACAATTTCTCTCACATCTCATTTAGAATGAGTTCTCTGCCTTATCTCACAACACTTAAACGATTTAGACCAACGATTTCCTTTTCCAAGACATTTTTTTTTATAAAAGTAGTTTTTGCTTGGCAAAAAAATCTCTCCGATTTCTTTTAGAATGATTTCCCTGCGTTACCTCACACCAATGAAACGATTTAGACTAACGATTTCTCTTTCCGAGACATTTTTTTGGAAAGTAGTTTTTTTGTAACCAAACAAATTCTCTCACATTTCATTTTGAATGATTTCTCTGCCTTCTCTCACAACACTTAAACGATTTAGACCAACGATTTCCTTTTCCAAGACATTTTTTTTTTATAAAAGTAGTTTTTGCTTGACAAAAAAATCTCTCCGATTTCATTGAGAATGATTTCTCTGCATTATCTCACAACACTAAAACGATGTAGACCGACGGTTTCCTTTTCCGAGACATTTTTTTCGGAAAGTAGTTTTTGCTTGTCGAAAAAAATCTCTCCGATTTCTTTTAGAATGAGTTCTCTGCCTTATCTCACAACACTTAAATGATTTAGACCAACGGTTTCCTTTTCCGAGACTTTTTTTTTTGGAAGGTAGTTTTTGCTTGACGAAAAAAATCTCTCCGATTTCTTTTAGAATGATTTCCCTGCGTTACCTCACACCAATGAAACGATTTAGACCAACGAATTCTCTTTCCGAGACATTTTTTTTGGAAAGTAGTTTTTTTGTAACCAAACAAAATCTCTCAGATTTCATTTTGAATGATTTCTCTGCCTTATCTCACACCAATGAAACGATTTTGACTAACGAATTCTCTTTCCGAGACATTTTTTTTGGAAAGTAGTTTTTTTGTAACCAAACAAAATCTCTCAGATTTCTTTTAGAATGATTTCCCTGCGTTACCTCACACCAATGAAACGATTTAGACTAACGAATTCTCTTTCCGAGACTTTTTTTTTGGGAAGGTAGTTTTTGCTTGACGAAAATAATCTCTCCGATTTCTTTTAGAATGATTTCCCTGCGTTACCTCACACCAATGAAACGATTTAGACTAACGAATTCTCTTTCCGAGACATTTTTTTTGGAAGGTAGTTTTTGCTTGACAAAAAAATCTCTCCGATTTCATTGAGAATGATTTCTCTGCATTATCTCACAACACTTAAATGATTTAGACCAACGGTTTCCTTTTCCGAGACTTTTTTTTTTGGAAGGTAGATTTTGCTTGACGAAAAAAATCTCTCCGATTTCTTTTAGAATGATTTCCCTGCGTTACCTCACACCAATGAAACGATTTAGACCAACGAATTCTCTTTCCGAGACATTTTTTGAATGATTTCTCTGCCTTATCTCACACCAATGAAACGATTTTGACTAACGAATTCTCTTTCCGAGACATTTTTTTTGGAAAGTAGTTTTTTGTAACCAAACAAAATCTCTCAGATTTCTTTTAGAATGATTTCCCTGCGTTACCTCACACCAATGAAACGATTTAGACTAACGAATTCTCTTTCCGAGACTTTTTTTTTGGGAAGGTAGTTTTTGCTTGACGAAAATAATCTCTCCGATTTCTTTTAGAATGATTTCCCTGCGTTACCTCACACCAATGAAACGATTTAGACTAACGAATTCTCTTTCCGAGACATTTTTTTTGGAAGGTAGTTTTTGCTTGACATTTCCGATTTCATTGAGAATGATTTCTCTGCATTATCTCACAACACTTAAATGATTTAGACCAACGGTTTCCTTTTCCGAGACTTTTTTTTTTGGAAGGTAGATTTTGCTTGACGAAAAAAATCTCTCCGATTTCTTTTAGAATGATTTCCCTGCGTTACCTCACACCAATGAAACGATTTAGACCAACGAATTCTCTTTCCGAGACATTTTTTTTGGAAAGTAGTTTTTTTGTAACCAAACAAAATCTCTCAGATTTCATTTTGAATGATTTCTCTGCCTTATCTCACACCAATGAAACGATTTTGACTAACGAATTCTCTTTCCGAGACATTTTTTTTGGAAAGTAGTTTTTTGTAACCAAACAAAATCTCTCAGATTTCTTTTAGAATGATTTCCCTGCGTTACCTCACACCAATGAAACGATTTAGACAAACGAATTCTCTTTCCGAGACTTTTTTTTTGGAAGGTAGTTTTTGCTTGACGAAAATAATCTCTCCGATTTCTTTTAGAATGATTTCCCTGCGTTACCTCACACCAATGAAACGATTTAGACTAACGAATTCTCTTTCCGAGACTTTTTTTTTGGAAAGTAGTTTTTTTGTAACCAAACAAAATCTCTCAGATTTCATTTTGAATGATTTCTCTGCCTTATCTCACAACACTTAAACGATTTAGACCAACGATTTCCTTTTCCGAAAAAAATCTCTCCGATTTCTTTTAGAATGATTTCCCTGCGTTACCTCACACCAATGAAACGATTTAGACTAACGAATTCTCTTTCCGAGACATTTTTTTTGGAAAGTGGTTTTTTTGTAACCAAACAAAATCTCTCAGATTTCATTGTGAATGATTTATCTGCCTTATCTCACAACAATTAAACGATTTAGACCGACGATTTCCTTTTCCGAGACATTTTTTTTTTATAAAAGTAGTTTTTGCTTGACAAAAAAATCTCTCCGATTTCATTGAGAATGATTTCTCTGCATTATCTCACAACACTAAAACGATGTAGACCGACGGTTTCCTTTTCCGAGACATTTTTTTCTGAAAGTAGTTTTTTCGTAACCGAACAAAACCTCTTTGATTTCATTTAGAATGAGTTCTCTGCCTTATCTCACAACACTTAAACGATTTAGACCAACGGTTTCCTTTTCCGAGACTTTTTTTTTTGGAAGGTAGTTTTTGCTTGACGAAAAAAATCTCTCCGATTTCTTTTAGAATGATTTCCCTGCGTTACCTCACACCAATGAAACGATTTTGACTAACGAATTCTCTTTCCGAGACATTTTTTTTGGAAAGTAGTTTTTTTGTAACCAAACAAAATCTCTCAGATTTCATTTTGAATGATTTGTCTACCTTATCTCACAACAATTAAACGATTTAGACCAACGATTTCCTTTTCCAAGACATTTTTTTTTTATAAAAGTAGTTTTTGCTTGACAAAAAAATCTCTCCGATTTCATTGAGAATGATTTCTCTGCATTATCTCACAACACTAAAACGATGTAGACCGACGGTTTCCTTTTCCGAGACATTTTTTTCGGAAAGTAGTTTTTTCGTAACCGAACAAAAGCTCTCCGATTTCATTTAGAATGAGTTCTCTGCCTTATCTCACACCAATGAAACGATTTAGACTAACGAATTCTCTTTCCAAGACATTTTTTTTGGAAAGTAGTGTTTTTGTTACCAAACAAAATCTCTCAGATTTCATTTTGAATGATTTCTCTGCCTTATCTCACAACACTTAAACGATTTAGACCAACGATTTCCTTTTCCAAGACATTTTTTTTTTACAAAAGTAGTTTTTGCTTGACAAAAAAATCTCTCCGATTTCATTGAGAATGATTTTTCTGCATTATCTCACAACACTTAAACGATGTAAACCGACGGTTTCCTTTTCCGAGACATTTTTTTCTGAAAGTAGTTTTTTCGTAACCGAACAAAACCTCTTTGATTTCATTTAGAATGAATTCTCTGCCTTATCTCACAACACTTAAACGATTTAGACCAACGGTTTCCTTTTCCGAGACTTTTTTTTTTTGGAAGGTAGTTTTTGCTTGACGAAAAAAATCTCTCCGATTTCTTTTAGAATGATTTCCCTGCGTTACCTCACACCAATGAAACGATTTAGACTAACGAATTCTTTTTCCGAGACATTTTTTTGGGAAAGTATTTTTTTTGTAACCAAACAATTTCTCTCCGATTTCATTTAGAATGAGTTCTCTGCCTTATCTCACAACACTTAAATGATTTAGACCAACGATTTCCTTTTCCAAGACATTTTTTTTTTATAAAAGTAGTTTTTGCTTGGCAAAAAAATCTCTCCGATTTCTTTTAGAATGATTTCCCTGCGTTACCTCACACCAATGAAACGATTTAGACTAACGATTTCTCTTTCCGAGACATTTTTTTTGGAAAGTGGTTTTTTTGTAACCAAACAAATTCTCTCACATTTCATTTTGAATGATTTCTCTGCCTTATCTCACAACACTTAAACGATTTAGACCAACGATTTCCTTTTCCAAGAATTTTTTTTTTATAAAAGTAGTTTTTGCTTGACAAAAAAATCTCTCCGATTTCATTGAGAATGATTTTTCTGCATTATCTCACAACACTTAAACGATGTAGACCGACGGTTTCCTTTTCCGAGACACTTTTTTTCTGAAAGTAGTTTTTTCGTAACCGAACAAAACCTCTTTGATTTCATTTAGAATGAATTCTCTGCCTTATCTCACAATACTTAAACGATTTAGACCAACGGTTTCCTTTTCCGAGACTTGTTTTTTTTTGGAAGGTAGTTTTTGCTTGACGAAAAAAATCTCTCCGATTTCTTTTAGAATGATTTCTCTGCGTTACCTCACACCAATGAAACGATTTAGACTAACGAATTCTTTTTCCGAGACATTTTTTTGGGAAAGTATTTTTTTTGTAACCAAACAATTTCTCTCCGATTTCATTTAGAATGAGTTCTCTGCCTTATCTCACAACACTTAAACGATTTAGACCAACGATTTCCTTTTCCAAGACATTTTTTTTTTATAAAAGTAGTTTTTGCTTGGCAAAAAAATCTCTCCGATTTCTTTTAGAATGATTTCCCTGCGTTACCTCACACCAATGAAACGATTTAGACTAACGATTTCTCTTTCCGAGACATTTTTTTGGAAAGTAGTTTTTTTGTAACCAAACAAATTCTCTCACATTTCATTTTGAATGATTTCTCTGCCTTATCTCACAACACTTAAACGATTTAGACCAACGATTTCCTTTTCCAAGACATTTTTTTTTTATAAAAGTAGTTTTTGCTTGACAAAAAAATCTCTCCGATTTCATTTTGAATGATTTCTCTGCCTTATCTCACAACACTTAAACGATTTAGACCAACGATTTCCTTTTCCAAGACATTTTTTTTTTATAAAAGTAGTTTTTGCTTGACAAAAAAATCTCTCCGATTTCATTGAGAATGATTTTTCTGCATTATCTCACAACACTTAAACGATGTAGACCGACGGTTTCCTTTTCCGAGACATTTTTTTCTGAAAGTAGTTTTTTCTTGACGAAAAAAATCTCTTCGATTTCATTTAGAATGAGTTCTCTGCCTTATCTCACAACACTTAAACGATTTAGACCAACGGTTTCCTTTTCCGAGACTTTTTTTTTTTGGAAGGTAGTTTTTGCTTGACGAAAAAAATCTCTCCGATTTCTTTTAGAATGATTTCCCTGCGTTACCTCACACCAATGAAACGATTTAGACTAACGAATTCTCTTTCCAAGACATTTTTTTTGGAAAGTAGTGTTTTTGTTACCAAACAAAATCTCTCAGATTTCATTTTGAATGATTTCTCTGCCTTATCTCACAACACTTAAACGATTTAGACCAACGATTTCCTTTTCCAAGACATTTTTTTTTTTATAAAAGTAGTTTTTGCTTGACAAAAAAATCTCTCCGATTTCATTGAGAATGATTTCTCTGCATTATCTCACAACACTTAAACGATGTAGACCGACGGTTTCCTTTTCCGAGACATTTTTTTCTGAAAGTAGTTTTTTCGTAACCGAAAAAAACCTCTCCGATTTCATTTAGAATAAGTTCTCTGCCTTATCTCACAACACTTAAACGATTTAGACCAACGGTTTCCTTTTCCGAGACTTTTTTTTTTTGGAAGGTAGTTTTTGCTTGACGAAAAAAATCTCTCCGATTTCTTTTAGAATGATTTCCCTGCGTTACCTCACACCAATGAAACGATTTAGACTAACGAATTCTCTTTCCAAGACATTTTTTTTGGAAAGTAGTGTTTTTGTTACCAAACAAAATCTCTCAGATTTCATTTTGAATGATTTCTCTGCCTTATCTCACAACACTTAAACGATTTAGACCAACGATTTCCTTTTCCAAGACATTTTTTTTTTTATAAAAGTAGTTTTTGCTTGACAAAAAAATCTCTCCGATTTCATTGAGAATGATTTCTCTGCATTATCTCACAACACTTAAACGATGTAGACCGACGGTTTCCTTTTCCGAGACATTTTTTTCTGAAAGTAGTTTTTTCGTAACCGAAAAAAACCTCTCCGATTTCATTTAGAATGAGTTCTCTGCCTTATCTCACAACACTTAAACGATTTAGACCAACGGTTTCCTTTTCCGAGACTTTTTTTTTTGGAAGGTAGTTTTTGCTTGACGAAAAAAATCTCTCCGATTTCTTTTAGAATGATTTCCCTGCGTTACCTCACACCAATGAAACGATTTAGACTAACGAATTCTCTTTCCATGACATTTTTTTTGGAAAGTAGTGTTTTTGTTACCAAACAAAATCTCTCAGATTTCATTTTGAATAATTTCTCTGCCTTATCTCACAACACTTAAACGATTTAGACCAACGATTTCCTTTTCCAAGACATTTTTTTTTTTATAAAAGTAGTTTTTGCTTGACAAAAAATCTCTCCGATTTCATTGAGAATGATTTCTCTGCATTATCTCACAACACTTAAACGATGTAGACTGACGGTTTCCTTTTCCGAGACATTTTTTTCTGAAAGTAGTTTTTTCGTAACCGAACAAAACCTCTCCGATTTCATTTAGAATGAGTTCTCTGCCTTATCTCACAACACTTAAACGATTTAGACCAACGGTTTCCTTTTCCGAGACTTTTTTTTTTTGGAAGGTAGTTTTTGCTTGACGAAAAAAATCTCTCCGATTTCATTGAGAATGATTTCTCTGCATTATCTCACAACACTAAAACGATGTAGACCGACGGTTTCCTTTTCCGAGACATTTTTTTCGGAAAGAAGTTTTTGCTTGACGAAAAAAATCTCTCCGATTTCTTTTAGATTGATATCCCTGCGTTACCTCACACCAATGAAACGATTTAGACTAACGAATTCTCTTTCCGAGACATTTTTTTTTATAAAAGTAGTTTTTGCTTGCCAAAAAAATCTCTCCGATTTCTTTAGAATGATTTCCCTGCGTTAACTCACACCAATGAAACGATTTAGACTAACGAATTCTCTTTCCGAGACATTTTTTTTTATAAAAGTAGTTTTTGCTTGACAAAAAAATCTCTCCGATTTCATTGAGAATGATTTCTCTGCATTATCTCACAACACTAAAACGATGTAGACCGACGGTTTCCTTTTCCGAGACATTTTTTTCGGAAATTAGTTTTTGCTTGACGAAAAAAATCTCTCCGATTTCTTTTAGAATGATTTCCCTGCGTTACCTCACACCAATGAAACGATTTAGACTAACGAATTCTCTTTCCGAGACATTGTTTTGGGAAAGTATTTTTTTTGTAACCAAACAATTTCTCTCAGTTTTCATTTAGAATGAGTTCTCTGCCTTATCTCACAACACTTAAACGATTTAGACCAACGATTTCCTTTTCCAAGACATTTTTTTTTTTATAAAAGTAGTTTTTGCTTGGCAAAAAAATCTCTCCGATTTCTTTTAGAATGATTTCCCTGCGTTACCTCACACCAATGAAACGATTTAGACTAACGAATTCTCTTTCCGAGACATTTTTTTTGGAAAGTAGTTTTTTGTAACCGAGCAAATTCTCTCAGATTTCATTTTGAATGCTTTCTCTGCCTTATCTCACAACACCTAAACGATTTAGACCAACGATTTCCTTTTCCAAGAATTTTTTTTTTATAAAAGTAGTTTTTGCTTGACAAAAAAATCTCTCCGATTTCATTGAGAATGATTTACACTCGGACACGAGAAATGGCACAATCACACATTATGTTATGACTCTTTGCCGCAGCCAAATGCAGCATTTAATATTCGACCAGACAGAAAGGGGTGGTGCCGGATACCAAGGTAGCGGACCTTTTTGAATATGGCAAACCGGCACATCTTCTCCAATGAATTTGTGGGCTACAGGCCCAATCTTTTCAACACAACACGGGCCCACAAGGCCAACACAGATCACATGGGGAACACACCCATGGATGGCCCAGCGGCCGTAACAAACAGGGAGGCCCAGCGGCCATCCCCAATCACATGGGGAACACACCCATGGATGGCCCAGCGGCCGTAACAAACAGGGAGGCCCAGCGGCCCACACAGATCACATGTGAACACACACCCATGGAGGGCCCAGCGGCCGTCACAAACATTCAACAGACGAGGCCCAGCGGCCAACACCAGTGGGCACACCAGACCCGGCAATACCGGCCGTGCACGGCCGTAACATAAACACGAACGCACAAACATAAACAAGTGCCAGCGGTCAGGAATTCAGGAGGAGGATGTATCCTCACACCGGTAACTAATAATCAATTCAGGTGTATAGAGCACTATCACAGCGTTTGACCTTGGTACATTCGTGTCAAACAATATCTTTCCTTGTGGTACATCAAAGAAAGATTACAAGTGTGCTTTGTTAATACAATTACCCTGAATGAATAATAATGTTCCTGATCCTGCCTTATGTATATGTCCCGCATTATTTGAAATGAGGCTATTGGCTATCTGAATCCCGCTACAAAAATGCATTAGACAAAGTCGGGCAGCATGACGATTTCCCTGTACACAAACAGCGTGAAAAAACCAGTAAACCCGCTCTATATATTGCCAAAGTGTTAGAGCCAAAACCTGGGAAAAACCCCGTGAATGTACAACGAAATCCTCAGCTCCCGTGGACGGACAGTCGGACATGTCACAATGGCACCTGCCGCATAGACACTCTGAAAACATACAACTAAAAGAACGTGTAATTCAACTAAATCATTGGTGGAGAATTGGGGTGGAGGTGGGAAAATCAAAACTACAGCTGTCTGGTCTGTATGCTGCTGAAGACTGCAACTGACTGGCCTTGTCCAGCTGGCGCAAACCTTTATATACCCGGACCTTGGGTGGTGCATACCACCAGTTTCAAGTTGCCCAAGGGGTTTAAACCATGCAGCTTCCTCGCGCCGAGTATAAAGTATTTTATCCTTACAGATAAAATGGCTTACACTCGGACACGAGAAATGGCACAATCACACATTATGTTATGACTCTTTGCCGCAGCCAAATGCAGCATTTAATATTCGACCAGACAGAAAGGGGTGGTGCCGGATACCAAGGTAGCGGACCTTTTTGAATATGGCAAACCGGCACATCTTCTCCAATGAATTTGTGGGCTACAGGCCCAATCTTTTCAACACAACACGGGCCCACAAGGCCAACACAGATCACATGGGGAACACACCCATGGATGGCCCAGCGGCCGTAACAAACAGGGAGGCCCAGCGGCCCACACAGATCACATGGGGAACACACCCATGGAGGGCCCAGCGGCCGTCACAAACAGGGAGGCCCAGCGGCCATCCCCAATCACATGGGGAACACACCCATGGATGGCCCAGCGGCCGTAACAAACAGGGAGGCCCAGCGGCCCACACAGATCACATGGGAACACACACCCATGGAGGGCCCAGCGGCCGTCACAAACATTCAACAGACGAGGCCCAGCGGCCAACACCAGTGGGCACACCAGACCCGGCAATACCGGCCGTGCACGGCCGTAACATAAACACGAACGCACAAACATAAACAAGTGCCAGCGGTCAGGAATTCAGGAGGAGGATGTATCCTCACACCGGTAACTAATAATCAATTCAGGTGTATAGAGCACTATCACAGCGTTTGACCTTGGTACATTCGTGTCAAACAATATCTTTCCTTGTGGTACATCAAAGAAAGATTACAAGTGTGCTTTGTTAATACAATTACCCTGAATGAATAATAATGTTCCTGATCCTGCCTTATGTATATGTCCCGCATTATTTGAAATGAGGCTATTGGCTATCTGAATCCCGCTACAAAAATGCCAAACGCAAAGCGTCCCAAGGGAAAAGACAGCCAAAGCCCACGAAAGGACCCGTACAAATCTCCGCCATATAAATATACCATTAACTAAAACAGAGACCGAACGGCATCACGGAAATTGCCTAGGAAAACCCGATTACCGGAAGGGATAAATGTACCCCATCGAAACGATACAGAGCTGTCTCTGACCACTTAAACTGGGGGTGGTGCAGAATGCTAATACCCAACCGTCGGCCTTGCGATCTCGCCCACCGATTCAAAGCACGACGTTTGCGTTCAAGCGACAATTGAGATCGAGCTCTAAAGTAAAACAAACGTGGTAAAATATCAGACCAAATAAACGTGGTATGTGGAAAAAACATAGGCCTACTACATTTTTTCATGAAGAGTACAATACGCTGTCTGATAGAAAAATCATCCACATTTACTAAATCATTCGTGCCAATATGCACAATTATGATAGACGGGTTCGGTCCAGATATGCTCTCCAGCAATGCGTCTAAGTCACAAAGACCCGCTCCCCTTTTGCCATGCCAACTGACACGAAATGGGATGTCCAAGGCACTCTTCGCCCAGCGCACTAAGGAATCACCCAGCGCACTAAGGAATCACCCAGAATCCAAATCGGACCTATACAAAACAGTAACAGTTAAAGGGTATAAGCAGCAAAATCACCAAGAAACGATATAAGAGTTAGATGCCAGGTAATGAACAGACTGGCACAGGGCGTATATAGGACGAGAAAGCATCGGAGCGCCATCTGCCCAATGTACGAATATCCGCTGCCTGAACGCCCCTTTGATAAGCAGATGAGGCAGCGCCTATGCGCAAGGAGTGTCCTGAAATGCGACCACCGTCAAGTCGAGAAAACGCTAATGCCTTTTTCAAAACCGCGTGAAATTGATAGCGCGTGAGAGGACTACCATCGAAGTGAAAATGGGCCAGAACTCTTAGCATTAGCAGGGCGTATCTCGACGAAAGCAGCAAGCGCCATGACAGGACAGATTAGGCTATTGCTATCCGATGCTTTCTTCAAATGAATTACCTGAGGGGGACCCTGTTGATTATTCTTACTACGAGGGAATGATATCGCTGCGTACTCTTTAAAGTGATCGAATTGAATATCGGAAATTTTCAAAACCGATGGCTGAACATTGCTCTTAGCGTTGGCAGCCAATTCGCCTATTCGCATGAAACCAAAAATTACCATTAGGAATGCTGCTGTAAACAGCTTAGCCTCATAAAGTGAAGTGCAAATAACTGGCAAGGACCGAACAATGGTCGATAACATCGGGATGGAAATAGGAAGCCGCGAATCCACGGAAGGACGATCACGGCGGCACCCTTCAAGTAATTTAGTAACTAAGAAATCTCTAGTTGGATCTGGCCAACCCTGCATTTTATGCATATAACCAACAGCGGCTACATAGGTAGCAATGGTTGTTGATGCCTTTGACCGGAGAGATGGCCACGCAATAAATCGACGAATATCGGCTGCTGTCGCTGGGTGGTCCTGAAATTCAGTAGATGTCTGTTGCCGGAACTGGCCAAAAGCCTCCCATCCCGTGTGGTATGTCTTACGCGTACCCGGTGCAATGGATGCATGCAACAGCCGATTCATTTCGTCAACTACCAAACCGTTGGTAGTGGAGGTAACGGGGTGGCAATTTGATCCGCCAAGGTGGCCAGAGAGTGGAAGCGGGACATCTGGAATCGGGATAAAGAGTCGGCGATATATTGCAAACCCCGGGGACATGTACAGCCCGGAAACAAACACTGTACTTAAGACACTCATGGACCATTAACCGCAGCAGGTGCATTATTCGTGGACAGGGGGATGACTGTTTGTTAATTACGTAAACAACAGCAATGTTGTCGGTGTGGAATACGATCTTACGATTGATAAGGAGAGGCGCCCAACAAAGCAAAGCAACTAAAATTGGGAAGAGTTCCAAAAAGGCAATGGAGGGTGGGTTTTTAATAATATCCTGGGACCACCTTCCATGAAGCCATTTTCCCATAAAGTACGCCCCAAACCCTACACCAGCTGCTGCGTCTGTGAACAAGTCAAATACTTCGTTAGATTCCCATATCTGACTAAGAAATGCCGATACACCATTAAAATGATCGAGAAATTGTAACCACATAAGCAGATCAAGCCTTGCACCTTTGGAAATGCGAACCGTGTGCTTGGGTTTTTTCAAGCCGCAGGTGAGCGCAATGAGCCGGCGCAAAAACGCCCGGCCGGGCGCAATGGCCTTACACAAAAAAATAAGGGAACCGAGCAAAGACTGAAGAGCCACTAGCGTGGCTTTTCGTTTACATAATAAGTCGTGGATCTGTTGGCAAGTTGCAGACACTTTACTGGGTGGTACCCGTATTTGCTTACGAATTGCATCGATTTCTAAACCGAGATACTGAATCGCCTGCACAGGGCCCTCGGTTTTTTCAGGAGCTAAAGGGACGCCAAGCGTCGAACACATGGAGGTAAATGTGTGCAGTAACCCTAATTACCGATGAAAAGAAAATCATCAAGATAATGGGTTACAAGGGAGGTGCATCCTAATTGTTTCACTTTATACTCTAAAAACGAACTAAACTTCTCGAAGAGGGAACAGGAAATTGAACACCCCATGGGCATACATTTGTCGAAGTATAACATACCATCAAAAGTGAAACCCAATAATTCGTAATCCAAGGGGGAAACGGGCAACAAGCGAAATGCTGATTTTATATCGGCTTTCGCCAACCAAACCGAAGTTCCCGCTTTCACAACCAATTCCACTGCTTTATCAAACGACGCATAATGTACTGTACACATGTCTTTGTTAATATAGTCATTAATTGAACTGCCAGATGGAAAGGAAAGTCCTGAACTGCCTGGGGGTGTTGAGATGCAGACATTAAGCATCCAGAATTACGTGGCGCACGTGGCCCGTGATAATTAAGAGAGAAACCATTGGCAAAACCGTCGCTTAAAAGTTTAGCATCCGCGACATGTGGATATTGGACAAGCCAGGTGACTGAAACCGAATGTTTAATTGGTGTTGGGATGGCGAAAGGAGTGCCCTTTTCCAGAATGGGTGACGATACAGGCGTCGTTTGAGTGGGACTACCAGAGGTGTTAGGGGCAAGCCATCGCCCGGATTGTTGCCGATTGCGATGGACCGGGGCAACAGTGCAACGAAAGGCACCGTGTCCCGAACGCGAGCAGTTTTTTGCAAGCGTGCACATATTTACACCCCACGAAGTTGCAACCCTGACTTCCTTTGAAGGCAAAACAGAGTCCGAACCTCTTTGGGCGTGAGGGAAACATGGAAGTGAACTGGCTAACGGCAGGGGAACTAAAGAACCACCTGTCACGGTCACCCAAGCTCCATGTCAATCTCGGCCCAAGACCGAGATGGCATGATCTCCTGCTTTAGACGAAACTGCTCGTCATACACGCGCCACCCGAACCCGGAGAATTGGACAGCAGCCGTTCGCACAAACTCGCAGTATTTGAGCAGTTCCGCAAACCTGCTCACGTGCTTAGACAAATAAATTGTCATGAAGGTGGGGAACGCGGACTGCCACTTATCGAACGAATCGATTCGTTTTCGACCGGGGTCGGGCGGGCGTAGCACCACCCTATCACCATCCAACGCCAACATTAAGTGGGGTTTGTTCTCCCCGTGAGGGACCAACCCTTGTGCCGCGTCGTTGATTAGTAAGGCCAAATCAACATACGCACCCGACCAAATCGTTTCCTTAATGGATGACGGGACGTGATACACCAGCGAGGAGGTTACTTAAAAAATGGGGACCGGCCGCGTATAATCGATAGCCGCACCACTCGTTGCAGCCGGCCCCGGGATGGAAAAAACCCCAATCTCATCGCGTGAGACAAACTCACCCCGGCCCGCAGCCATCGCTACCGGGCCTTCGAAGGCGCGATTCACTTCTAAAGCTGGAGGAGCCACAGCCGGAGGAGTCGGAGCTGGAAGAGCCGCAGCCGGAGGAGCCACAGCCGGAGGAGTTGGAGCATCCGTTGTTGGCAGAACGGGCGCTTCCGTGGACTTCCGCGGGCGACCTCGCCGTTTGGGTGCCATCGTCGGGGCCCCGGCCGACGCGGCAGACTGAACAGGGCCAGGATTCCGGCGAGATCGCATGCGATTCGGGTGCGATTTCGGCATAGTGAAGTCGAAATCTCGCTCGACAGGGTCAATTGAAAAACGTGGAAAAACGTAGCCGTCTGTGGTACTGCAGAGCAGCTCGGAGGAAAAAAGGTAGCCGCCTGTGGAACAGCAGAGCAGCTGTATAACTCACTGTGGCACGTCAGTGAATTGCAGAAAGATAAAAATCAAAACTACAGCTGTCTGGTCTGTATGCTGCTGAAGACTGCAACTGACTGGCCTTGTCCAGCTGGCGCAAACCTTTATATACCCGGATCTTGGGTGGTGCATACCACCAGTTTCAAGTTGCCCAAGGGGTTTAAACCATGCAGCTTCCTCGCGCCGAGTATAAAGTATTTTATCCTTACAGATAAAATGGCTTATCGCATTATCTCACAACACTAAAACGATGTAGACCGACGGTTTCCTTTTCCGAGACATTTTTTTCGAAAATTAGTTTTTGCTTGACGAAAAAAATCTCTCCGATTTCTTTTAGAATGATTTCCCTGCGTTACCTCACACCAATGAAACGATTTAGACTAACGAATTCTTTTTCCGAGACATTTTTTTGGGAAAGTATTTTTTTTGTAACCAAACAATTTCTCTCCGATTTCATTTAGAATGAGTTCTCTGCCTTATCTCACACCAATGAAACGATTTAGACTAACGAATTCTCTTTCCAAGACATTTTTTTTGGAAAGTAGTGTTTTTGTTACCAAACAAAATCTCTCAGATTTCATTTTGAATGATTTCTCTGCCTTATCTCACAACACTTAAACGATTTAGACCAACGATTTCCTTTTCCAAGACATTTTTTTTTTATAAAAGTAGTTTTTGCTTGACAAAAAAATCTCTCCGATTTCATTGAGAATGATTTTTCTGCATTATCTCACAACACTTAAACGATGTAGACCGACGGTTTCCTTTTCTGAGACATTTTTTTCTGAAAGTAGTTTTTTCGTAACCGAACAAAACCTCTTTGATTTCATTTAGAATGAGTTCTCTGCCTTATCTCACAACATTTAAACGATTTAGACCAACGGTTTCCTTTTCCGAGACTTTTTTTTTTTGGAAGGTAGTTTTTGCTTGACGAAAAAAATCTCTCCGATTTCTTTTAGAATGATTTCCCTGCGTTACCTCACACCAATGAAACGATTTAGACTAACGAATTCTCTTTCCGAGACATTTTTTTTGGAAAGTAGTTTTTTGTAACCGAACAAATTCTCTCAGATTTCATTTTGAATGCTTTCTCTGCCTTATCTCACAACACCTAAACGATTTAGACCAACGATTTCCTTTTCCAAGAATTTTTTTTTTTATAAAAGTAGTTTTTGCTTAACAAAAAAATCTCTCCGATTTCATTGAGAATGATTTCTCTGCATTATCTCACAACACTAAAACGATGTAGACCGACGGTTTCCTTTTCCGAGACATTTTTTTCGGAAAGAAGTTTTTGCTTGACAAAAAAATCTCTCCGATTTCATTGAGAATGATTTCTCTGCATTATCTCACAACACTAAAACGATGTAGACCGACGGTTTCCTTTTCCGAGACATTTTTTTCGGAAAGTAGTTTTTTCGTAACCGAACAAAATCTCTCCGATTTCATTTAGAATGAGTTCTCTGCCTTATCTCACACCAATGAAACGATTTAGACTAACGAATTCTCTTTCCAAGACATTTTTTTTGGAAAGTAGTGTTTTTGTTACCAAACAAAATCTCTCAGATTTCATTTTGAATGATTTCTCTGCCTTATCTCACAACACTTAAACGATTTAGACCAACGATTTCCTTTTCCAAGACATTTTTTTTTTATAAAAGTAGTTTTTGCTTGACAAAAAAATCTCTCCGATTTCATTGAGAATGATTTTTCTGCATTATCTCACAACACTTAAACGATGTAGACCGACGGTTTCCCTTTCCGAGACATTTTTTTCTGAAAGTAGTTTTTTCGTAACCGAACAAAACCTCTCCGATTTCATTTAGAATGAGTTCTCTGCCTTATCTCACAACACTTAAACGATTTAGACCAACGGTTTCCTTTTCCGATACTTTTTTTTTTGGAAGGTAGTTTTTGCTTGACGAAAAAAATCTCTCCGATTTCTTTTAGAATGATTTCCCTGCGTTACCTCACACCAATGAAACGATTTAGACTAACGAATTCTCTTTCCGAGACTTTTTTTTTTGGAAGGTAGTTTTTGCTAGACGAAAATAATCTCTCCGATTTCTTTTAGAATGATTTCCCTGCGTTACC
Source organism: Luidia sarsii (assembly GCA_949987565.1). Lineage (NCBI taxonomy): Eukaryota > Metazoa > Echinodermata > Asteroidea > Paxillosida > Luidiidae > Luidia > Luidia sarsii. The sequence goes on from OX465122.1 coordinate 5,317,859, forward strand.
TCACACCAATGAAACGATTTAGACTAACGAATTCTCTTTCCGAGACTTTTTTTTTGGAAAGTAGTTTTTTTGTAACCAAAGAAAATCTCTCAGATTTCATTTTGAATGATTTCTCTGCTTTATCTCACAACACTTAAACGATTTAGACCAACGATTTCCTTTTCCGAAAAAAATCTCTCCGATTTCTTTTAGAATGATTTCCCTGCGTTACCTCACACCAATGAAACGATTTAGACTAACGAATTCTCTTTCCGAGACTTTTTTTTTTGGAAAGTAGTTTTTGCTTGACAAAAAAATCTCTCCGATTTCATTGAGAATGATTTCTCTGCATTATCTCACAACACTAAAACGATGTAGACCGACGGTTTCCTTTTCCGAGACATTTTTTTCGGAAAGTAGTTTTTGCTTGTCGAAAAAAATCTCTCCGATTTCTTTTAGAATGAGTTCTCTGCCTTATCTCACAACACTTAAATGATTTAGACCAACGGTTTCCTTTTCCGAGACTTTTTTTTTTGGAAGGTAGTTTTTGCTTGACGAAAAAAATCTCTCCGATTTCTTTTAGAATGATTTCCCTGCGTTACCTCACACCAATGAAACGATTTAGACCAACGAATTCTCTTTCCGAGACATTTTTTTTGGAAAGTAGTTTTTTTGTAACCAAACAAAATCTCTCAGATTTCATTTTGAATGATTTCTCTGCCTTATCTCACACCAATGAAACGATTTTGACTAACGAATTCTCTTTCCAAGACATTTTTTTTGGAAAGTAGTTTTTTTGTAACCAAACAAAATCTCTCAGATTTCTTTTAGAATGATTTCCCTGCGTTACCTCACACCAATGAAACGATTTAGACTAACGAATTCTCTTTCCGATACTTTTTTTTGGGGAAGGTAGTTTTTGCTTGACGAAAATAATCTCTCCGATTTCTTTTAGAATGATTTCCCTGCGTTACCTCACACCAATGAAACGATTTAGACTAACGAATTCTCTTTCCGAGACATTTTTTTTGGAAGGTAGTTTTTGCTTGACAAAAAAATCTCTCCGATTTCATTGAGAATGATTTCTCTGCATTATCTCACAACACTTAAATGATTTAGACCAACGGTTTCCTTTTCCGAGACTTTTTTTTTTGGAAGGTAGATTTTGCTTGACGAAAAAAATCTCTCCGATTTCTTTTAGAATGATTTCCCTGCGTTACCTCACACCAATGAAACGATTTAGACCAACGAATTCTCTTTCCGAGACATTTTTTTTGGAAAGTAGTTTTTTTGTAACCAAACAAAATCTCTCAGATTTCATTTTGAATGATTTCTCTGCCTTATCTCACACCAATGAAACGATTTTCACTAACGAATTCTCTTTCCGAGACATTTTTTTTGGAAAGTAGTTTTTTGTAACCAAACAAAATCTCTCAGATTTCTTTTAGAATGATTTCCCTGCGTTACCTCACACCAATGAAACGATTTAGACAAACGAATTCTCTTTCCGAGACTTTTTTTTTGGAAGGTAGTTTTTGCTTGACGAAAATAATCTCTCCGATTTCTTTTAGAATGATTTCCCTGCGTTACCTCACACCAATGAAACGATTTAGACTAACGAATTCTCTTTCCGAGACTTTTTTTTTGGAAAGTAGTTTTTTTGTAACCAAACAAAATCTCTCAGATTTCATTTTGAATGATTTCTCTGCCTTATCTCACAACACTTAAACGATTTAGACCAACGATTTCCTTTTCCGAAAAAAATCTCTCCGATTTCTTTTAGAATGATTTCCCTGCGTTACCTCACACCAATGAAACGATTGAGACTAACGAATTCTCTTTCCGAGACATTTTTTTTGGAAAGTGGTTTTTTTGTAACCAAACAAAATCTCTCAGATTTCATTTTGAATGATTTATCTGCCTTATCTCACAACAATTAAACGATTTAGACCGACGATTTCCTTTTCCGAGACATTTTTTTTTTATAAAAGTAGTTTTTGCTTGACAAAAAAATCTCTCCGATTTCATTGAGAATGATTTCTCTGCATTATCTCACAACACTAAAACGATGTAGACCGACGGTTTCCTTTTCCGAGACATTTTTTTCTGAAAGTAGTTTTTTCGTAACCGAACAAAACCTCTTTGATTTCATTTAGAATGAGTTCTCTGCCTTATCTCACAACACTTAAACGATTTAGACCAACGGTTTCCTTTTCCGAGACTTTTTTTTTTGGAAGGTAGTTTTTGCTTGACGAAAAAAATCTCTCCGATTTCTTTTAGAATGATTTCCCTGCGTTACCTCACACCAATGAAACGATTTAGACTAACGAATTCTCTTTCCATGACATTTTTTTTGGAAAGTAGTGTTTTTGTTACCAAACAAAATCTCTCAGATTTCATTTTGAATAATTTCTCTGCCTTATCTCACAACACTTAAACGATTTAGACCAACGATTTCCTTTTCCAAGACATTTTTTTTTTTATAAAAGTAGTTTTTGCTTGACAAAAAATCTCTCCGATTTCATTGAGAATGATTTCTCTGCATTATCTCACAACACTTAAACGATGTAGACTGACGGTTTCCTTTTCCGAGACATTTTTTTCTGAAAGTAGTTTTTTCGTAACCGAACAAAACCTCTCCGATTTCATTTAGAATGAGTTCTCTGCCTTATCTCACAACACTTAAACGATTTAGACCAACGGTTTCCTTTTCCGAGACTTTTTTTTTTTGGAAGGTAGTTTTTGCTTGACGAAAAAAATCTCTCCGATTTCTTTTAGAATGATTTCCCTGCGTTACCTCACACCAATGAAACGATTTAGACTAACGAATTCTCTTTCCGAGACATTTTTTTTGGAAAGTAGTTTTTTGTAACCGAACAAATTCTCTCAGATTTCATTTTGAATGCTTTCTCTGCCTTATCTCACAACACCTAAACGATTTAGACCAACGATTTCCTTTTCCAAGAATTTTTTTTTTTATAAAAGTAGTTTTTGCTTGACAAAAAAATCTCTCCGATTTCATTGAGAATGATTTCTCTGCATTATCTCACAACACTAAAACGATGTAGACCGACGGTTTCCTTTTCCGAGACATTTTTTTCGGAAAGTAGTTTTTTCGTAACCGAACAAAACCTCTTTGATTTCATTTAGAATGAGTTCTCTGCCTTATCTCACAACACTTAAACGATTTAGACCAACGGTTTCCTTTTCCGAGACTTTTTTTTTTGGAAGGTAGTTTTTGCTTGACGAAAAAAATCTCTCCGATTTCTTTTAGAATGATTTCCCTGCGTTACCTCACACCAATGAAACGATTTAGACTAACGAATTCTCTTTCCATGACATTTTTTTTGGAAAGTAGTGTTTTTGTTACCAAACAAAATCTCTCAGATTTCATTTTGAATAATTTCTCTGCCTTATCTCACAACACTTAAACGATTTAGACCAACGATTTCCTTTTCCAAGACATTTTTTTTTTTATAAAAGTAGTTTTTGCTTGACAAAAAATCTCTCCGATTTCATTGAGAATGATTTCTCTGCATTATCTCACAACACTTAAACGATGTAGACTGACGGTTTCCTTTTCCGAGACATTTTTTTCTGAAAGTAGTTTTTTCGTAACCGAACAAAACCTCTCCGATTTCATTTAGAATGAGTTCTCTGCCTTATCTCACAACACTTAAACGATTTAGACCAACGGTTTCCTTTTCCGAGACTTTTTTTTTTTGGAAGGTAGTTTTTGCTTGACGAAAAAAATCTCTCCGATTTCTTTTAGAATGATTTCCCTGCGTTACCTCACACCAATGAAACGATTTAGACTAACGAATTCTCTTTCCGAGACATTTTTTTTGGAAAGTAGTTTTTTGTAACCGAACAAATTCTCTCAGATTTCATTTTGAATGCTTTCTCTGCCTTATCTCACAACACCTAAACGATTTAGACCAACGATTTCCTTTTCCAAGAATTTTTTTTTTTATAAAAGTAGTTTTTGCTTGACAAAAAAATCTCTCCGATTTCATTGAGAATGATTTCTCTGCATTATCTCACAACACTAAAACGATGTAGACCGACGGTTTCCTTTTCCGAGACATTTTTTTCGGAAAGTAGTTTTTTCGTAACCGAACAAAACCTCTCCGAATTCCTTTAGAATGAGTTCTCTGCCTTATCCCACAACACTTAAATGATTTAGACCAACGGTTTCCTTTTCCGAGACTTTTTTTTTTGGAAGGTAGTTTTTGCTTGACGAAAAAAATCTCTCCGATTTCTTTTAGAATGATTTCCCTGCGTTACCTCACACCAATGAAACGATTTAGACCAACGTATTCTCTTTCCGAGACATTTTTTTTGGAAAGTAGTTTTTTTGTAACCAAACAAAATCTCTCAGATTTCATTTTGAATGATTTCTCTGCCTTATCTCACACCAATGAAACGATTTTGACTAACGAATTCTCTTTCCGAGACATTTTTTTTGGAAAGTAGTTTTTTTGTAACCAAACAAAATCTCTCAGATTTCATTTTGAATGATTTGTCTACCTTATCTCACAACAATTAAACGATTTAGACCAACGATTTCCTTTTCCAAGACATTTTTCTTTTATAAAAGTAGTTTTTGCTTGACAAAAAAATCTCTCCGATTTCATAGAGAATGATTTCTCTGCATTATCTCACAACACTAAAACGATGTAGACCGACGGTTTCCTTTTCCGAGACATTTTTTTCGGAAAGTAGTTTTTTCGTAACCGAACAAAAGCTCTCCGATTTCATTTAGAATGAGTTCTCTGCCTTATCTCACACCAATGAAACGATTTAGACTAACGAATTCTCTTTCCAAGACATTTTTTTTGGAAAGTAGTGTTTTTGTTACCAAACAAAATCTCTCAGATTTCATTTTGAATGATTTCTCTGCCTTATCTCACAACACTTAAATGATTTAGACCAACGATTTCCTTTTCCAAGACATTTTTTTTTTATAAAAGTAGTTTTTGCTTGGCAAAAAAATCTCTCCGATTTCTTTTAGAATGATTTCCCTGCGTTACCTCACACCAATGAAACGATTTAGACTAACGATTTCTCTTTCCGAGACATTTTTTTTGGAAAGTAGTTTTTTTGTAACCAAACAAATTCTCTCACATTTCATTTTGAATGATTTCTCTGCCTTATCTCACAACACTTAAACGATTTAGACCAACGATTTCCTTTTCCAAGACATTTTTTTTTAATAAAAGTAGTTTTTGCTTGACAAAAAAATCTCTCCGATTTCATTTTGAATGATTTCTCTGCCTTATCTCACAACACTTAAACGATTTAGACCAACGATTTCCTTTTCCAAGAATTTTTTTTTTATAAAAGTAGTTTTTGCTTGACAAAAAAATCTCTCCGATTTCATTGAGAATGATTTTTCTGCATTATCTCACAACACTTAAACGATGTAGACCGACGGTTTCCTTTTCCGAGACATTTTTTTCTGAAAGTAGTTTTTTCGTAACCGAACAAAACCTCTTTGATTTCATTTAGAATGAATTCTCTGCCTTATCTCACAACACTTAAACGATTTAGACCAACGGTTTCCTTTTCCGAGACTTGTTTTTTTTTGGAAGGTAGTTTTTGCTTGACGAAAAAAATCTCTCCGATTTCTTTTAGAATGATTTCCCTGCGTTACCTCACACCAATGAAACGATTTAGACTAACGAATTCTTTTTCCGAGACATTTTTTTGGGAAAGTATTTTTTTTGTAACCGAACAAATTCTCTCAGATTTCATTTTCAATGCTTTCTCTGCCTTATCTCACAACACCTAAACGATTTAGACCAACGAATTCCTTTTCCAAGAATTTTTTTTTTTATAAAAGTAGTTTTTGCTTAACAAAAAAATCTCTCCGATTTCATTGAGAATGATTTCTCTGCATTATCTCACAACACTAAAACGATATAGACCGACGGTTTCCTTTTCCGAGACATTTTTTTCGGAAAGAAGTTTTTGCTTGACGAAAAAAATCTCTCCGATTTCTTTTAGATTGATATCCCTGCGTTACCTCACACCAATGAAACGATTTAGACTAACGAATTCTCTTTCCAAGACATTTTTTTTTATAAAAGTAGTTTTTGCTTGACAAAAAAATCTCTCCGATTTCTTTTAGAATGATTTCCCTGCGTTAACTCACACCAATGAAACGATTTAGACTAACGAATTCTCTTTCCGAGACATTTTTTTTCATAAAAGTAGTTTTTGCTTGACAAAAAAATCTCTCCGATTTCATTGAGAATGATTTCTCTGCATTATCTCACAAAACTAAAACGATGTAGACCGACGGTTTCCTTTTCCGAGACATTTTTTTCGGAAATTAGTTTTTGCTTGACGAAAAAAATCTCTCCGATTTCTTTTAGAATGATTTCCCTGCGTTACCTCACACCAATGAAACGATTTAGACCAACGAATTCTCTTTCCGAGACATTTTTTTTGGAAAGTAGTGTTTTTGTTACCAAACAAAATCTCTCAGATTTCATTTTGAATGATTTCTCTGCCTTATCTCACAACACTTAAACGATTTAGACCAACGATTTCCTTTTCCAAGACATTTTTTTTTTATAAAAGTAGTTTTTGCTTGGCAAAAAAATCTCTCCGATTTCTTTTAGAATGATTTCCCTGCGTTACCTCACACCAATGAAACGATTTAGACTAACGATTTCTCTTTCCGATACATTTTTTTTGGAAAGTAGTTTTTTTGTAACCAAACAAATTCTCTCACATTTCATTTTGAATGATTTCTCTGCCTTATCTCACAACACTTAAACGATTTAGACCAACGATTTCCTTTTCCAAGACATTTTTTTTTTATAAAAGTAGTTTTTGCTTGACAAAAAAATCTCTCCGATTTCATTTTGAATGATTTCTCTGCCTTATCTCACAACACTTAAACGATTTAGACCAACGATTTCCTTTTCCAAGAATTTTTTTTTTATAAAAGTAGTTTTTGCTTGACAAAAAAATCTCTCCGATTTCATTGAGAATGATTTTTCTGCATTATCTCACAACACTAAAACGATGTAGACCGACGGTTTCCTTTTCCGAGACATTTTTTTCTGAAAGTAGTTTTTTCGTAACCGAACAAAACCTCTTTGATTTCATTTAGAATGAATTCTCTGCCTTATCTCACAACACTTAAACGATTTAGACCAACGGTTTCCTTTTCCGAGACTTGTTTTTTTTTGGAAGGTAGTTTTTGCTTGACGAAAAAAATCTCTCCGATTTCTTTTAGAATGATTTCCCTGCGTTACCTCACACCAATGAAACGATTTAGACTAACGAATTCTTTTTCCGAGACATTTTTTTGGGAAAGTATTTTTTTTGTAACCGAACAAATTCTCTCAGATTTCATTTTGAATGCTTTCTCTGCCTTATCTCACAACACCTAAACGATTTAGACCAACGATTTCCTTTTCCAAGAATTTTTTTTTTTATAAAAGTAGTTTTTGCTTAACAAAAAAATCTCTCCGATTTCATTGAGAATGATTTCTCTGCATTATCTCACAACACTAAAACGATATAGACCGACGGTTTCCTTTTCCGAGACATTTTTTTCGGAAAGAAGTTTTTGCTTGACGAAAAAAATCTCTCCGATTTCATTGAGAATGATTTCTCTGCATTATCTCACAACACTAAAACGATGTAGACCGACGGTTTCCTTTTCCGAGACATTTTTTTCGGAAAGTAGTTTTTTCGTAACCGAACAAAATCTCTCCGATTTCATTTAGAATGAGTTCTCTGCCTTATCTCACACCAATGAAACGATTTAGACTAACGAATTCTCTTTCCAAGACATTTTTTTTGGAAAGTAGTGTTTTTGTTACCAAACAAAATCTCTCAGATTTCATTTTGAATGATTTCTCTGCCTTATCTCAAAACACTTAAACGATTTAGACCAACGATTTCCTTTTCCAAGACATTTTTTTTTTATAAAAGTAGTTTTTGCTTGACAAAAAAATCTCTCCGATTTCATTGAGAATGATTTTTCTGCATTATCTCACAACACTTAAACGATGTAGACCGACGGTTTCCCTTTCCGAGACATTTTTTTCTGAAAGTAGTTTTTTCGTAACCGAACAAAACCTCTCCGATTTCATTTAGAATGAGTTCTCTGCCTTATCTCACAACACTTAAACGATTTAGACCAACGGTTTCCTTTTCCGATACTTTTTTTTTTGGAAGGTAGTTTTTGCTTGACGAAAAAAATCTCTCCGATTTCTTTTAGAATGATTTCCCTGCGTTACCTCACACCAATGAAACGATTTAGACTAACGAATTCTCTTTCCGAGACTTTTTTTTTTGGAAGGTAGTTTTTGCTAGACGAAAATAATCTCTCCGATTTCTTTTAGAATGATTTCCCTGCGTTACCTCACACCAATGAAACGATTTAGACTAACGAATTCTCTTTCCGAGACTTTTTTTTTGGAAAGTAGTTTTTTTGTAACCAAAGAAAATCTCTCAGATTTCATTTTGAATGATTTCTCTGCTTTATCTCACAACACTTAAACGATTTAGACCAACGATTTCCTTTTCCGAAAAAAATCTCTCCGATTTCTTTTAGAATGATTTCCCTGCGTTACCTCACACCAATGAAACGATTTAGACTAACGAATTCTCTTTCCGAGACTTTTTTTTTTGGAAAGTAGTTTTTGCTTGACAAAAAAATCTCTCCGATTTCATTGAGAATGATTTCTCTGCATTATCTCACAACACTAAAACGATGTAGACCGACGGTTTCCTTTTCCGAGACATTTTTTTCGGAAAGTAGTTTTTGCTTGTCGAAAAAAATCTCTCCGATTTCTTTTAGAATGAGTTCTCTGCCTTATCTCACAACACTTAAATGATTTAGACCAACGGTTTCCTTTTCCGAGACTTTTTTTTTTGGAAGGTAGTTTTTGCTTGACGAAAAAAATCTCTCCGATTTCTTTTAGAATGATTTCCCTGCGTTACCTCACACCAATGAAACGATTTAGACCAACGAATTCTCTTTCCGAGACATTTTTTTTGGAAAGTAGTTTTTTTGTAACCAAACAAAATCTCTCAGATTTCATTTTGAATGATTTCTCTGCCTTATCTCACACCAATGAAACGATTTTGACTAACGAATTCTCTTTCCGAGACATTTTTTTTGGAAAGTAGTTTTTTTGTAACCAAACAAAATCTCTCAGATTTCTTTTAGAATGATTTCCCTGCGTTACCTCACACCAATGAAACGATTTAGACTAACGAATTCTCTTTCCGATACTTTTTTTTGGGGAAGGTAGTTTTTGCTTGACGAAAATAATCTCTCCGATTTCTTTTAGAATGATTTCCCTGCGTTACCTCACACCAATGAAACGATTTAGACTAACGAATTCTCTTTCCGAGACATTTTTTTTGGAAGGTAGTTTTTGCTTGACAAAAAAATCTCTCCGATTTCATTGAGAATGATTTCTCTGCATTATCTCACAACACTTAAATGATTTAGACCAACGGTTTCCTTTTCCGAGACTTTTTTTTTTGGAAGGTAGATTTTGCTTGACGAAAAAAATCTCTCCGATTTCTTTTAGAATGATTTCCCTGCGTTACCTCACACCAATGAAACGATTTAGACCAACGAATTCTCTTTCCGAGACATTTTTTTTGGAAAGTAGTTTTTTTGTAACCAAACAAAATCTCTCAGATTTCATTTTGAATGATTTCTCTGCCTTATCTCACACCAATGAAACGATTTTCACTAACGAATTCTCTTTCCGAGACATTTTTTTTGGAAAGTAGTTTTTTGTAACCAAACAAAATCTCTCAGATTTCTTTTAGAATGATTTCCCTGCGTTACCTCACACCAATGAAACGATTTAGACAAACGAATTCTCTTTCCGAGACTTTTTTTTTGGAAGGTAGTTTTTGCTTGACGAAAATAATCTCTCCGATTTCTTTTAGAATGATTTCCCTGCGTTACCTCACACCAATGAAACGATTTAGACTAACGAATTCTCTTTCCGAGACTTTTTTTTTGGAAAGTAGTTTTTTTGTAACCAAACAAAATCTCTCAGATTTCATTTTGAATGATTTCTCTGCCTTATCTCACAACACTTAAACGATTTAGACCAACGATTTCCTTTTCCGAAAAAAATCTCTCCGATTTCTTTTAGAATGATTTCCCTGCGTTACCTCACACCAATGAAACGATTTAGACTAACGAATTCTCTTTCCGAGACATTTTTTTTGGAAAGTGGTTTTTTTGTAACCAAACAAAATCTCTCAGATTTCATTTTGAATGATTTATCTGCCTTATCTCACAACAATTAAACGATTTAGACCGACGATTTCCTTTTCCGAGACATTTTTTTTTTATAAAAGTAGTTTTTGCTTGACAAAAAAATCTCTCCGATTTCATTGAGAATGATTTCTCTGCATTATCTCACAACACTAAAACGATGTAGACCGACGGTTTCCTTTTCCGAGACATTTTTTTCTGAAAGTAGTTTTTTCGTAACCGAACAAAACCTCTTTGATTTCATTTAGAATGAGTTCTCTGCCTTATCTCACAACACTTAAACGATTTAGACCAACGGTTTCCTTTTCCGAGACTTTTTTTTTTGGAAGGTAGTTTTTGCTTGACGAAAAAAATCTCTCCGATTTCTTTTAGAATGATTTCCCTGCGTTACCTCACACCAATGAAACGATTTAGACTAACGAATTCTCTTTCCATGACATTTTTTTTGGAAAGTAGTGTTTTTGTTACCAAACAAAATCTCTCAGATTTCATTTTGAATAATTTCTCTGCCTTATCTCACAACACTTAAACGATTTAGACCAACGATTTCCTTTTCCAAGACATTTTTTTTTTATAAAAGTAGTTTTTGCTTGACAAAAAATCTCTCCGATTTCATTGAGAATGATTTCTCTGCATTATCTCACAACACTTAAACGATGTAGACTGACGGTTTCCTTTTCCGAGACATTTTTTTCTGAAAGTAGTTTTTTCGTAACCGAACAAAACCTCTCCGATTTCATTTAGAATGAGTTCTCTGCCTTATCTCACAACACTTAAACGATTTAGACCAACGGTTTCCTTTTCCGAGACTTTTTTTTTTTGGAAGGTAGTTTTTGCTTGACGAAAAAAATCTCTCCGATTTCTTTTAGAATGATTTCCCTGCGTTACCTCACACCAATGAAACGATTTAGACTAACGAATTCTCTTTCCGAGACATTTTTTTTGGAAAGTAGTTTTTTGTAACCGAACAAATTCTCTCAGATTTCATTTTGAATGCTTTCTCTGCCTTATCTCACAACACCTAAACGATTTAGACCAACGATTTCCTTTTCCAAGAATTTTTTTTTTTATAAAAGTAGTTTTTGCTTGACAAAAAAATCTCTCCGATTTCATTGAGAATGATTTCTCTGCATTATCTCACAACACTAAAACGATGTAGACCGACGGTTTCCTTTTCCGAGACATTTTTTTCGGAAAGTAGTTTTTTCGTAACCGAACAAAACCTCTCCGAATTCCTTTAGAATGAGTTCTCTGCCTTATCCCACAACACTTAAATGATTTAGACCAACGGTTTCCTTTTCCGAGACTTTTTTTTTTGGAAGGTAGTTTTTGCTTGACGAAAAAAATCTCTCCGATTTCTTTTAGAATGATTTCCCTGCGTTACCTCACACCAATGAAACGATTTAGACCAACGTATTCTCTTTCCGAGACATTTTTTTTGGAAAGTAGTTTTTTTGTAACCAAACAAAATCTCTCAGATTTCATTTTGAATGATTTCTCTGCCTTATCTCACACCAATGAAACGATTTTGACTAACGAATTCTCTTTCCGAGACATTTTTTTTGGAAAGTAGTTTTTTTGTAACCAAACAAAATCTCTCAGATTTCATTTTGAATGATTTGTCTACCTTATCTCACAACAATTAAACGATTTAGACCAACGATTTCCTTTTCCAAGACATTTTTCTTTTATAAAAGTAGTTTTTGCTTGACAAAAAAATCTCTCCGATTTCATAGAGAATGATTTCTCTGCATTATCTCACAACACTAAAACGATGTAGACCGACGGTTTCCTTTTCCGAGACATTTTTTTCGGAAAGTAGTTTTTTCGTAACCGAACAAAAGCTCTCCGATTTCATTTAGAATGAGTTCTCTGCCTTATCTCACACCAATGAAACGATTTAGACTAACGAATTCTCTTTCCAAGACATTTTTTTTGGAAAGTAGTGTTTTTGTTACCAAACAAAATCTCTCAGATTTCATTTTGAATGATTTCTCTGCCTTATCTCACAACACTTAAATGATTTAGACCAACGATTTCCTTTTCCAAGACATTTTTTTTTTATAAAAGTAGTTTTTGCTTGGCAAAAAAATCTCTCCGATTTCTTTTAGAATGATTTCCCTGCGTTACCTCACACCAATGAAACGATTTAGACTAACGATTTCTCTTTCCGAGACATTTTTTTTGGAAAGTAGTTTTTTTGTAACCAAACAAATTCTCTCACATTTCATTTTGAATGATTTCTCTGCCTTATCTCACAACACTTAAACGATTTAGACCAACGATTTCCTTTTCCAAGACATTTTTTTTTTATAAAAGTAGTTTTTGCTTGACAAAAAAATCTCTCCGATTTCATTTTGAATGATTTCTCTGCCTTATCTCACAACACTTAAACGATTTAGACCAACGATTTCCTTTTCCAAGAATTTTTTTTTTATAAAAGTAGTTTTTGCTTGACAAAAAAATCTCTCCGATTTCATTGAGAATGATTTTTCTGCATTATCTCACAACACTTAAACGATGTAGACCGACGGTTTCCTTTTCCGAGACATTTTTTTTTGAAAGTAGTTTTTTCGTAACCGAACAAAACCTCTTTGATTTCATTTAGAATGAATTCTCTGCCTTATCTCACAACACTTAAACGATTTAGACCAACGGTTTCCTTTTCCGAGACTTGTTTTTTTTTGGAAGGTAGTTTTTGCTTGACGAAAAAAATCTCTCCGATTTCTTTTAGAATGATTTCCCTGCGTTACCTCACACCAATGAAACGATTTAGACTAACGAATTCTTTTTCCGAGACATTTTTTTGGGAAAGTATTTTTTTTGTAACCGAACAAATTCTCTCAGATTTCATTTTGAATGCTTTCTCTGCCTTATCTCACAACACCTAAACGATTTAGACCAACGATTTCCTTTTCCAAGAATTTTTTTTTTTATAAAAGTAGTTTTTGCTTAACAAAAAAATCTCTCCGATTTCATTGAGAATGATTTCTCTGCATTATCTCACAACACTAAAACGATATAGACCGACGGTTTCCTTTTCCGAGACATTTTTTTCGGAAAGAAGTTTTTGCTTGACGAAAAAAATCTCTCCGATTTCTTTTAGATTGATATCCCTGCGTTACCTCACACCAATGAAACGATTTAGACTAACGAATTCTCTTTCCAAGACATTTTTTTTTATAAAAGTAGTTTTTGCTTGACAAAAAAATCTCTCCGATTTCTTTTAGAATGATTTCCCTGCGTTAACTCACACCAATGAAACGATTTAGACTAACGAATTCTCTTTCCGAGACATTTTTTTTTATAAAAGTAGTTTTTGCTTGACAAAAAAATCTCTCCGATTTCATTGAGAATGATTTCTCTGCATTATCTCACAAAACTAAAACGATGTAGACCGACGGTTTCCTTTTCCGAGACATTTTTTTCGGAAATTAGTTTTTGCTTGACGAAAAAAATCTCTCCGATTTCTTTTAGAATGATTTCCCTGCGTTACCTCACACCAATGAAACGATTTAGACCAACGAATTCTCTTTCCGAGACATTTTTTTTGGAAAGTAGTGTTTTTGTTACCAAACAAAATCTCTCAGATTTCATTTTGAATGATTTCTCTGCCTTATCTCACAACACTTAAACGATTTAGACCAACGATTTCCTTTTCCAAGACATTTTTTTTTTATAAAAGTAGTTTTTGCTTGGCAAAAAAATCTCTCCGATTTCTTTTAGAATGATTTCCCTGCGTTACCTCACACCAATGAAACGATTTAGACTAACGATTTCTCTTTCCGAGACATTTTTTTTGGAAAGTAGTTTTTTTGTAACCAAACAAATTCTCTCACATTTCATTTTGAATGATTTCTCTGCCTTATCTCACAACACTTAAACGATTTAGACCAACGATTTCCTTTTCCAAGACATTTTTTTTTTATAAAAGTAGTTTTTGCTTGACAAAAAAATCTCTCCGATTTCATTTTGAATGATTTCTCTGCCTTATCTCACAACACTTAAACGATTTAGACCAACGATTTCCTTTTCCAAGAATTTTTTTTTTATAAAAGTAGTTTTTGCTTGACAAAAAAATCTCTCCGATTTCATTGAGAATGATTTTTCTGCATTATCTCACAACACTTAAACGATGTAGACCGACGGTTTCCTTTTCCGAGACATTTTTTTCTGAAAGTAGTTTTTTCGTAACCGAACAAAACCTCTTTGATTTCATTTAGAATGAATTCTCTGCCTTATCTCACAACACTTAAACGATTTAGACCAACGGTTTCCTTTTCCGAGACTTGTTTTTTTTTGGAAGGTAGTTTTTGCTTGACGAAAAAAATCTCTCCGATTTCTTTTAGAATGATTTCCCTGCGTTACCTCACACCAATGAAACGATTTAGACTAACGAATTCTTTTTCCGAGACATTTTTTTGGGAAAGTATTTTTTTTGTAACCGAACAAATTCTCTCAGATTTCATTTTGAATGCTTTCTCTGCCTTATCTCACAACACCTAAACGATTTAGACCAACGATTTCCTTTTCCAAGAATTTTTTTTTTTATAAAAGTAGTTTTTGCTTAACAAAAAAATCTCTCCGATTTCATTGAGAATGATTTCTCTGCATTATCTCACAACACTAAAACGATGTAGACCGACGGTTTCCTTTTCCGAGACATTTTTTTCGGAAAGAAGTTTTTGCTTGACGAAAAAAATCTCTCCGATTTCTTTTAGATTGATATCCCTGCGTTACCTCACACCAATGAAACGATTTAGACTAACGAATTCTCTTTCCGAGACATTTTTTTTTATAAAAGTAGTTTTTGCTTGACAAAAAAATCTCTCCGATTTCTTTTAGAATGATTTCCCTGCGTTAACTCACACCAATGAAACGATTTAGACTAACGAATTCTCTTTCCGAGACATTTTTTTTTATAAAAGTAGTTTTTGCTTGACAAAAAAATCTCTCCGATTTCATTAAGAATGATTTCTCTGCATTATCTCACAAAACTAAAACGATGTAGACCGACGGTTTCCTTTTCCGAGACATTTTTTTCGGAAATTAGTTTTTGCTTGACGAAAAAAATCTCTCCGATTTCTTTTAGAATGATTTCCCTGCGTTACCTCACACCAATGAAGCGATTTAGACTAACGAATTCTCTTTCCGAGACATTTTTTTGGGAAAGTAGTTTTTTGTAACCGAACAAATTCTCTCAGATTTCATTTTGAATGCTTTCTCTGCCTTATCTCACAACACCTAAACGATTTAGACCAACGATTTCCTTTTCCAAGAATTTTTTTTTTATAAAAGTAGTTTTTGCTTGACAAAAAAATCTCTCCGATTTCATTGAGAATGATTTCTCTGCATTATCTCACAACACTAAAACGATGTAGACCGACGGTTTCCTTTTCCGAGACATTTTTTTCCGAAAATTAGTTTTTGCTTGACGAAAAAAATATCTCCGATTTCTTTTAGAATGATTTCCCAGCGTTACCTCACACCAATGAAACGATTTAGACTAACGAATTCTCTTTCCGAGACATTGTTTTGGGAAAGTATTTTTTTTGTAACCAAACAATTTCTCTCAGTTTTCATTTAGAATGAGTTCTCTGCCTTATCTCACAACACTTAAACGATTTAGACCAACGATTTCCTTTTCCAAGACATTGTTTTTTTTATAAAAGTAGTTTTTGCTTGGCAAAAAAATCTCTCCGATTTCTTTTAGAATGATTTTCCTGCGTTACCTCACACCAATGAAACGATTTAGACTAACGAATTCTCTTTCCGAGACATTTTTTATGGAAAGTAGTTTTTTGTAACCGAACAAATTCTCTCAGATTTCATTTTGAATGATTTCTCTGCCTTATCTCACAACACTTAAACGATTTAGACCAACGATTTCCTTTTCCAAGACATTTTTTTTTTATAAAAGTAGTTTTTGCTTGACAAAAAAATCTCTCCGATTTCATTGAGAATGATTTTTCTGCATTATCTCACAACACTTAAACGATGTAGACCGACGGTTTCCTTTTCCGAGACATTTTTTTCTGAAAGTAGTTTTTTCGTAACCGAACAAAACCTCTCCGATTTCATTTAGAATGAGTTCTCTGCCTTATCTCACAACACTTAAACGATTTAGACCAACGGTTTCCTTTTCCGATACTTTTTTTTTTGGAAGGTAGTTTTTGCTTGACGAAAAAAATCTCTCCGATTTCTTTTAGAATGATTTCCCTGCGTTACCTCACACCAATGAAACGATTTAGACTAACGAATTCTCTTTCCGAGACTTTTTTTTTTGGAAGGTAGTTTTTGCTAGACGAAAATAATCTCTCCGATTTCTTTTAGAATGATTTCCCTGCGTTACCTCACACCAATGAAACGATTTAGACTAACGAATTCTCTTTCCGAGACTTTTTTTTTGGAAAGTAGTTTTTTTGTAACCAAAGAAAATCTCTCAGATTTCATTTTGAATGATTTCTCTGCTTTATCTCACAACACTTAAACGATTTAGACCAACGATTTCCTTTTCCGAAAAAAATCTCTCCGATTTCTTTTAGAATGATTTCCCTGCGTTACCTCACACCAATGAAACGATTTAGACTAACGAATTCTCTTTCCGATACTTTTTTTTTTGGAAAGTAGTTTTTGCTTGACAAAAAAATCTCTCCGATTTCATTGAGAATGATTTCTCTGCATTATCTCACAACACTAAAACGATGTAGACCGACGGTTTCCTTTTCCGAGACATTTTTTTCGGAAAGTAGTTTTTGCTTGTCGAAAAAAATCTCTCCGATTTCTTTTAGAATGAGTTCTCTGCCTTATCTCACAACACTTAAATGATTTAGACCAACGGTTTCCTTTTCCGAGACTTTTTTTTTTGGAAGGTAGTTTTTGCTTGACGAAAAAAATCTCTCCGATTTCTTTTAGAATGATTTCCCTGCGTTACCTCACACCAATGAAACGATTTAGACCAACGAATTCTCTTTCCGAGACATTTTTTTTGGAAAGTAGTTTTTTTGTAACCAAACAAAATCTCTCAGATTTCATTTTGAATGATTTCTCTGCCTTATCTCACACCAATGAAACGATTTTGACTAACGAATTCTCTTTCCGAGACATTTTTTTTTGGAAAGTAGTTTTTTTGTAACCAAACAAAATCTCTCAGATTTCTTTTAGAATGATTTCCCTGCGTTACCTCACACCAATGAAACGATTTAGACTAACGAATTCTCTTTCCGAGACTTTTTTTTGGGGAAGGTAGTTTTTGCTTGACGAAAATAATCTCTCCGATTTCTTTTAGAATGATTTCCCTGCGTTACCTCACACCAATGAAACGATTTAGACTAACGAATTCTCTTTCCGAGACATTTTTTTTGGAAGGTAGTTTTTGCTTGACAAAAAAATCTCTCCGATTTCATTGAGAATGATTTCTCTGCATTATCTCACAACACTTAAATGATTTAGACCAACGATTTCCTTTTCCAAGAATTTTTTTTTTATAAAAGTAGTTTTTGCTTGACAAAAAAATCTCTCCGATTTCATTGAGAATGATTTTTCTGCATTATCTCACAACACTTAAACGATGTAGACCGACGGTTTCCTTTTCCGAGACATTTTTTTCTGAAAGTAGTTTTTTCGTAACCGAACAAAACCTCTTTGATTTCATTTAGAATGAATTCTCTGCCTTATCTCACAACACTTAAACGATTTAGACCAACGGTTTCCTTTTCCGAGACTTTTTTTTTTTGGAAGGTAGTTTTTGCTTGACGAAAAAAATCTCTCCGATTTCTTTTAGAATGATTTCCCTGCGTTACCTCACACCAATGAAACGATTTAGACTAACGAATTCTCTTTCCGAGACATTTTTTTTGGAAAGTAGTTTTTTTGTAACCAAACAAAATCTCTCAGATTTCATTTTGAATGCTTTCTCTGCCTTATCTCACAACACCTAAACGATTTAGACCAACGATTTCCTTCTCCAAGACATTTTTTTTTTTATAAAAGTAGTTTTTGCTTAACAAAAAAATCTCTCCGATTTCATTGAGAATGATTTCTCTGCATTATCTCACAACACTAAAACGATGTAGACCGACGGTTTCCTTTTCCGAGACATTTTTTTCGGAAAGAAGTTTTTGCTTGACGAAAAAAATCTCTCCGATTTCTTTTAGAATGATTTCCCAGCGTTACCTCACACCAATGAAACGATTTAGACTAACGAATTCTCTTTCCGAGACATTGTTTTGGGAAAGTATTTTTTTTGTAACCAAACAATTTCTCTCAGTTTTCATTTAGAATGAGTTCTCTGCCTTATCTCACAACACTTAAACGATTTAGACCAACGATTTCCTTTTCCAAGACATTGTTTTTTTTATAAAAGTAGTTTTTGCTTGGCAAAAAAATCTCTCCGATTTCTTTTTGAATGATTTCCCTGCGTTACCTCACACCAATGAAACGATTTAGACTAACGAATTCTCTTTCCGAGACATTTTTTATGGAAAGTAGTTTTTTGTAACCGAACAAATTCTCTCAGATTTCATTTTGAATGATTTCTCTGCCTTATCTCACAACACTTAAACGATTTAGACCAACGATTTCCTTTTCCAAGACATTTTTTTTTTATAAAAGTAGTTTTTGCTTGACAAAAAAATCTCTCCGATTTCATTGAGAATGATTTTTCTGCATTATCTCACAACACTTAAACGATGTAGACCGACGGTTTCCTTTTCCGAGACATTTTTTTCTGAAAGTAGTTTTTTCGTAACCGAACAAAACCTCTCCGATTTCATTTAGAATGAGTTCTCTGCCTTATCTCACAACACTTAAACGATTTAGACCAACGGTTTCCTTTTCCGATACTTTTTTTTTTGGAAGGTAGTTTTTGCTTGACGAAAAAAATCTCTCCGATTTCTTTTAGAATGATTTCCCTGCGTTACCTCACACCAATGAAACGATTTAGACTAACGAATTCTCTTTCCGAGACTTTTTTTTTTGGAAGGTAGTTTTTGCTAGACGAAAATAATCTCTCCGATTTCTTTTAGAATGATTTCCCTGCGTTACCTCACACCAATGAAACGATTTAGACTAACGAATTCTCTTTCCGAGACTTTTTTTTTGGAAAGTAGTTTTTTTGTAACCAAAGAAAATCTCTCAGATTTCATTTTGAATGATTTCTCTGCTTTATCTCACAACACTTAAACGATTTAGACCAACGATTTCCTTTTCCGAAAAAAATCTCTCCGATTTCTTTTAGAATGATTTCCCTGCGTTACCTCACACCAATGAAACGATTTAGACTAACGAATTCTCTTTCCGATACTTTTTTTTTTGGAAAGTAGTTTTTGCTTGACAAAAAAATCTCTCCGATTTCATTGAGAATGATTTCTCTGCATTATCTCACAACACTAAAACGATGTAGACCGACGGTTTCCTTTTCCGAGACATTTTTTTCGGAAAGTAGTTTTTGCTTGTCGAAAAAAATCTCTCCGATTTCTTTTAGAATGAGTTCTCTGCCTTATCTCACAACACTTAAATGATTTAGACCAACGGTTTCCTTTTCCGAGACTTTTTTTTTTGGAAGGTAGTTTTTGCTTGACGAAAAAAATCTCTCCGATTTCTTTTAGAATGATTTCCCTGCGTTACCTCACACCAATGAAACGATTTAGACCAACGAATTCTCTTTCCGAGACATTTTTTTTGGAAAGTAGTTTTTTTGTAACCAAACAAAATCTCTCAGATTTCATTTTGAATGATTTCTCTGCCTTATCTCACACCAATGAAACGATTTTGACTAACGAATTCTCTTTCCGAGACATTTTTTTTTGGAAAGTAGTTTTTTTGTAACCAAACAAAATCTCTCAGATTTCTTTTAGAATGATTTCCCTGCGTTACCTCACACCAATGAAACGATTTAGACTAACGAATTCTCTTTCCGAGACTTTTTTTTGGGGAAGGTAGTTTTTGCTTGACGAAAATAATCTCTCCGATTTCTTTTAGAATGATTTCCCTGCGTTACCTCACACCAATGAAACGATTTAGACTAACGAATTCTCTTTCCGAGACATTTTTTTTGGAAGGTAGTTTTTGCTTGACAAAAAAATCTCTCCGATTTCATTGAGAATGATTTCTCTGCATTATCTCACAACACTTAAATGATTTAGACCAACGATTTCCTTTTCCAAGAATTTTTTTTTTATAAAAGTAGTTTTTGCTTGACAAAAAAATCTCTCCGATTTCATTAAGAATGATTTTTCTGCATTATCTCACAACACTTAAACGATGTAGACCGACGGTTTCCTTTTCCGAGACATTTTTTTCTGAAAGTAGTTTTTTCGTAACCGAACAAAACCTCTTTGATTTCATTTAGAATGAATTCTCTGCCTTATCTCACAACACTTAAACGATTTAGACCAACGGTTTCCTTTTCCGAGACTTTTTTTTTTTGGAAGGTAGTTTTTGCTTGACGAAAAAAATCTCTCCGATTTCTTTTAGAATGATTTCCCTGCGTTACCTCACACCAATGAAACGATTTAGACTAACGAATTCTCTTTCCGAGACATTTTTTTTGGAAAGTAGTTTTTTTGTAACCAAACAAAATCTCTCAGATTTCATTTTGAATGCTTTCTCTGCCTTATCTCACAACACCTAAACGATTTAGACCAACGATTTCCTTCTCCAAGACATTTTTTTTTTTATAAAAGTAGTTTTTGCTTAACAAAAAAATCTCTCCGATTTCATTGAGAATGATTTCTCTGCATTATGTCACAACACTAAAACGATGTAGACCGACGGTTTCCTTTTCCGAGACATTTTTTTCGGAAAGAAGTTTTTGCTTGACGAAAAAAATCTCTCCGATTTCTTTTAGATTGATATCCCTGCGTTACCTCACACCAATGAAACGATTTAGACTAACGAATTCTCTTTCCGAGACATTTTTTTTGGAAAGTAGTTTTTTGTAACCGAACAAATTCTCTCAGATTTCATTTTGAATGCTTTCTCTGCCTTATCTCACAACACCTAAACAATTAAGACTAACGATTTCCTTTTCCAAGAATTTTTTTTTTATAAAAGTAGTTTTTGCTTGACAAAAAAATCTCTCCGATTTCTTTTAGAATGATTTCCCTGCGTTACCTCACACCAATGAAACGATTTAGACTAACGAATTCTCTTTCCGAGACATTTTTTTTTATGAAAGTAGTTTTTGCTTGACAAAAAAATCTCTCCGATTTCATTGAGAATGATTTCTCTGCATTATCTCACAACACTAAAACGATGTACACCGACGGTTTCCTTTTCCGAGACATTTTTTTCGGAAATTAGTTTTTGCTTGACGAAAAAAATCTCTCCGATTTCTTTTAGAATGATTTCCCTGCGTTACCTCACACCAATGAAACGATTTAGACTAACGAATTCTCTTTCCGAGACATTTTTTTGGGAAAGTATTTTTTTTGTAACCAAACAATTTCTCTCAGATTTCATTTAGAATGAGTTCTCTGCCTTATCTCACAACACTTAAACGATTTAGACCAACGATTTCCTTTTCCAAGACATTTTCTTTTAAAAAAAGTAGTTTTTGCTTGACAAAAAAATCTCTCCGATTTCATTGAGAATGATTTCTCTGCATTATCTCACAACACTAAAACGATGTAGACCGACGGTTTCCTTTTCCGAGACATTTTTTTCGGAAAGTAGTTTTTGCTTGACGAAAAAAATCTCTCCGATTTCTTTTAGAATGATTTCCCTGCGTTACCTCACACCAATGAAACGATTTAGACTAACGAATTCTCTTTCCGAGACATTTTTTTGGGAAAGTATTTTTTTTGTAACCAAACAATTTCTCTCAGATTTCATTTAGAATGAGTTCTCTGCCTTATCTCACAACACTTAAACGATTTAGACCAACGATTTCCTTTTCCAAGACATTTTTTTTTTATAAAAGTAGTTTTTGCTTGACAAAAAAATCTCTCCGATTTTATTGAGAATGATTTCTCTGCATTATCTCACAACACTAAAACGATGTAGACCGACGGTTTCCTTTTCCGAGACATTTTTTTCGGAAAGTAGTTTTTGCTTGACGAAAAAAATCTCTCCGATTTCTTTTAGAATGATTTCCCTGCGTTACCTCACACCAATGAAACGATTTAGACTAACGAATTCTCTTTCCGAGACATTTTTTTTTTATAAAAGTAGTTTTTGCTTGACAAAAAAATATCTCCGATTTCTTTTAGAATGATTTCCCTGCGTTACCTCACACCAATGAAACGATTTAGACTAACGAATTCTCTTTCCAAGACATTTTTTTTGGAAAGTAGTGTTTTTGTTACCAAACAAAATCTCTCAGATTTCATTTTGAATGATTTCTCTGCCTTATCTCACAACACTTAAACGATTTAGACCAACGATTTCCTTTTCCAAGACATTTTTTTTTTATAAAAGTAGTTTTTGCTTGACAAAAAAATCTCTCCGATTTCATTGAGAATGATTTCTCTGCATTATCTCACAACACTTAAACGATGTAGACCGACGGTTTCCTTTTCCGAGACATTTTTTTCTGAAAGTAGTTTTTTCGTAACCGAACAAAACCTCTCCGATTTCATTTAGAATGAGTTCTCTGCCTTATCTCACAACACTTAAACGATTTAGACCAACGGTTTCCTTTTCCGAGACTTTTTTTTTTGGAAGGTAGTTTTTGCTTGACGAAAAAAATCTCTCCGATTTCTTTTAGAATGATTTCCCTGCGTTACCTCACACCAATGAAACGATTTAGACTAACGAATTCTCTTTCCGAGACATTTTTTTTGGAAAGTAGTTTTTTGTAACCGAACAAATTCTCTCAGATTTCATTTTGAATGCTTTCTCTGCCCTATCTCACAACACCTAAACGATTTAGACGAACGATTTCCTTTTCCAAGAATTTTTTTTTTATAAAAGTAGTTTTTGCTTGACAAAAAAATCTCTCCGATTTCATTGAGAATGATTTCTCTGCATTATCTCACAACACTAAAACGATGTAGACCGACGGTTTCCTTTTCCGAGACATTTTTTTCGGAAAGAAGTTTTTGCTTGACGAAAAAAATCTCTCCGATTTCTTTTAGATTGATATCCCTGCGTAACCTCACACCAATGAAACGATTTAGACTAACGAATTCTCTTTCCGAGACATTTTTTTTTATAAAAGTAGTTTTTGCTTGCCAAAAAAATCTCTCCGATTTCTTTTAGAATGATTTCCCTGCGTTAACTCACACCAATGAAACGATTTAGACTAACGAATTCTCTTTCCAAGACATTTTTTTTGGAAAGTAGTGTTTTTGTTACCAAACAAAATCTCTCAGATTTCTTTTTGAATGATTTCTCTGCCTTATCTCACAACACTTAAACGATTTAGACCAACGATTTCCTTTTCCAAGACATTTTTTTTTTTTATAAAAGTAGTTTTTGCTTGACAAAAAAATCTCTCCGATTTCATTGAGAATGATTTCTCTGCATTATCTCACAAAACTTAAACGATGTAGACCGACGGTTTCCTTTTCCGAGACATTTTTTTCTGAAAGTAGTTTTTTCGTAACCGAACAAAACCTCTCCGATTTCATTTAGAATGAGTTCTCTGCCTTATCTCACAACACTTAAACGATTTAGACCGACGGTTTCCTGAAAAAAATCTCTCCGATTTCTTTTAGATTGATATCCCTGCGTTACCTCACACCAATGAAACGATTTAGACTAACGAATTCTCTTTCCGAGACATTTTTTTTTATAAAAGTAGTTTTTGCTTGACAAAAAAATCTCTCCGATTTCTTTTAGAATGATTTCCCTGCGTTAACTCACACCAATGAAACGATTTAGACCAACGATTTCCTTTTCCAAGACATTTTTTTTTAATAAAAGTAGTTTTTGCTTGACAAAAAATCTCTCCGATTTCATTGAGAATGATTTCTCTGCATTATCTCACAACACTAAAACGATGTAGACCGACGGTTTCCTTTTCCGAGACATTTTTTTCGGAAAGTAGTTTTTGCTTGACGAAAAAAATCTCTCCGATTTCTTTTAGAATGATTTCCCTGCGTTACCTCACACCAATGAAACGATTTAGACTAACGAATTCTCTTTCCGAGACATTTTTTTGGGAAAGTATTTTTTTTGTAACCAAACAATTTCTCTCAGATTTCATTTAGAATGAGTTCTCTGCCTTATCTCACAACACTTAAACGATTTAGACCAACGATTTCCTTTTCCAAGACATTTTTTTTTCATAAAAGTAGTTTTTGCTTGACAAAAAAATCTCTCCGATTTCATTGAGAATGATTTCTCTGCATTATCTCACAACACTAAAACGATGTAGACCGACGGTTTCCTTTTCCGAGACATTTTTTTCGGAAAGTAGTTTTTGCTTGACGAAAAAAATCTCTCCGATTTCTTTTAGAATGATTTCCCTGCGTTACCTCACACCAATGAAACGATTTAGACTGACGAATTCTCTTTCCGAGACATTTTTTTTTTTATAAAAGTAGTTTTTGCTTGACAAAAAAATATCTCCGATTTCTTTTAGAATGATTTCCCTGCGTTACCTCACACCAATGAAACGATTTAGACTAACAAATTCTCTTTCCGAGACATTTTTTTTTATAAAAGTAGTTTTTGCTTGACAAAAAAATCTCTCCGATTTCTTTTAGAATGAGTTCTCTGCCTTATCTCACAACACTTAAACGATTTAGACCAACGATTTCCTTTTCCAAGACATTTTTTTTTATAAAAGTAGTTTTTGCTTGGCAAAAAAATCTCTCCGATTTCTTTTAGAATGATTTCCCTGCGTTACCTCACACCAATGAAACGATTTAGACTAACGAATTCTCTTTCCGAGAAATTTTTTTTGGAAAGTAGTTTTTTGTAACCGAACAAATTCTCTCAGATTTCATTTTGAATGCTTTCTCTGCCTTATCTCACAACACCTAAACGATTTAGACTAACGATTTCCTTTTCCAAGAATTTTTTTTTTATAAAAGTAGTTTTTGCTTGCCAAAAAAATCTCTCCGATTTCATTGAGAATGATTTCACTGCATTATCTCACAACACTAAAACGATGTAGACCAACGGTTTCCTTTTCCGAGACATTTTTTTGGGAAAGTAGTTTTTGCTTGACGAAAAAAATCTCTCCGATTTCATTGAGAATGATTTCCCTGCGTTACCTCACACCAATGAAACGATTTAGACTAACGAATTCTCTTTCCGAGACATTTTTTTTTATAAAAGTAGTTTTTGCTTGACAAAAAAATCTCTCCGATTTCTTTTAGAATGATTTCCCTGCGTTACCTCACACCAATGAAACGATTTAGACTAACGAATTCTCTTTCCGAGACATTTTTTTTTATAAAAGTAGTTTTTGCTTGACAAAAAAATCTCTCTGATTTCTTTTAGAATGATTTCCCCGCGTTACTTCACACCTGTGAAACGATTAAGACTAACGAATTCTCTTTCCGAGACATTTTTTTTATAAAAGTAGTTTTTGCTTGACAAAAAAATCTCTCCGATTTCTTTTAGAATGAGTTCTCTGCCTAATCTCACAACACTTAAACGATGTAGACCGACGGTTTCCTTTTCCGAGACATTTTTTTTGGAAAGTAGTTTTTGCTTGACGAAAAAAATCTCTTCGATTTCTTTTAGAATGATTTCCCTGCGTTACCTCACACCAATGAAACGATTTAGACTAACGAATTCTCTTTCCGAGACATTTTTTTGGGAAAGTATTTTTTTTTGTAACCAAACAATTTCTCTCAGATTTCATTTAGAATGAGTTCTCTGCCTTATCTCACAACACTTAAACGATTTAGACCAACGATTTCCTTTTCCAAGACATTTTTTTTTTATAAAAGTACTTTTTGCTTGGCAACAAAAATCTCTCCGATTTCTTTTAGAATGATTTCCCTGCGTTACCTCACACCAATGAAACGATTTAGACTAACGATTTCTCTTTCCGAGACATTTTTTTTGGAAAGTAGTTTTTTGTAACCGAACAAATTCTCTCACATTTCATTTTGAATGATTTCTCTGCCTTATCTCACAACACTAAAACGATGTAGACCGACGGTTTCCTTTTCCGAGACATTTTTTTCGGAAAGTAGTTTTTTCGTAACCGAACAAAACCTCTCCGATTTCATTTAGAATGAGTTCTCTGCCTTATCCCACAACACTTAAATGATTTAGACCAACAGTTTCCTTTTCCAAGACATTTTTTTTTCATAAAAGTAGTTTTTGCTTTGCAAAAAAATCTCTCCGATTTCTTTTAGAATGATTTCCCTGCGTTACCTCACACCAATGAAACGATTTAGACTAACGATTTCTCTTTCCGAGACATTTTTTTTGGAAAGTAGTTTTTTTGTAACCAAACAAATTCTCTCACATTTCATTTTGAATGATTTCTCTGCCTTATCCCACAACACTTAAATGATTTAGACCAACGGTTTCCTTTTCCTAGACTTTTTTTTTTATAAAAGTAGTTTTTGCTTGACAAAAAAATCTCTCCGATTTCATTGAGAATGATTTCACTGCATTATCTCACAACACTAAAACGATGTAGACCAACGGTTTCCTTTTCCGAGACATTTTTTTTGGAAAGTAGTTTTTGCTTGACGAAAAAAATCTCTTCGATTTCTTTTAGAATGATTTCCCTGCGTTACCTCACACCAATGAAACGATTTAGACTAACGAATTCTCTTTCCGAGAAATTTTTTTTGGAAAGTAGTTTTTTGTAACCGAACAAATTCTCTCAGATTTCAATTTGAATGCTTTCTCTGCCTTATCTCACAACACCTAAACGATTTAGACTAACGATTTCCTTTTCCAAGAATTTTTTTTTTATAAAAGTAGTTTTTGCTTGACAAAAAAATCTCTCCGATTTCATTGAGAATGATTTCACTGCATTATCTCACAACACTAAAACGATGTAGACCAACGGTTTCCTTTTCCGAGACATTTTTTTTGGAAAGTAGTTTTTGCTTGACGAAAAAAATCTCTTCGATTTCTTTTAGAATGATTTCCCTGCGTTACCTCACACCAATGAAACGATTTAGACTAACGAGTTCTCTTTCCGAGACATTTTTTTTTATAAAAGTAGTTTTTGCTTGACAAAAAATCTCTCCGATTTCTTTTAGAATGATTTCCCCGCGTTACCTCACACCTATGAAACGATTTAGACCAACGAATTCTCTTTCCGAGACATTTTTTTTGGAAAGTAGTTTTTTTGTAACCAAAAAAAATCTCTCAGATTTCATTTAGAATGAGTTCTCTGCCTTATCTCACAACACTTAAACGATTTAGACCAACGATTTCCTTTTCCAAGACATTTTTTTTTTATAAAAGTAGTTTTTGCTTGGCAAAAAAATCTCTCCGATTTCTTTTAGAATGATTTCCCTGCGTTACCTCACACCAATGAATCGATTTAGACTAACGAATTCTTTTTTCGAGACATTTTTTTTGGAAAGTAGTTTTTTGTAACCGAACAAATTCTCTCAGATTTCAATTTGAATGCTTTCTCTGCCTTATCTCACAACACCTAAACGATTTAGACTAACGATTTCCTTTTCCAAGAATTTTTTTTTTATAAAAGTAGTTTTTGCTTGACAAAAAAATCTCTCCGATTTCATTGAGAATGATTTCACTGCATTATCTCACAACACTAAAACGATGTAGACCGACGGTTTCCTTTTCCGAGACATTTTTTTTGGAAAGTAGTTTTTGCTTGACGAAAAAAATCTCTTCGATTTCTTTTAGAATGATTTCCCTGCGTTACCTCACACCAATGAAACGATTTAGACTAACGAATTCTCTTTCCGATACATTTTTTTTTATAAAAGTAGTTTTTGCTTGCCAAAAAAATCTCTCCGATTTCATTGAGAATGATTTCTCTGCATTATCTCACAACACTAAAACGATGTAGACCGACGGTTTCCTTTTCCGAGACATTTTTTTCGGAAATTAGTTTTTGCTTGACGAAAAAAATCTCTCCGATTTCTTTTAGAATGATTTCCCTGCGTTACCTCACACCAATGAAACGATTTAGACTAACGAATTCTCTTTCCGAGACATTTTTTTGGGAAAGTATTTTTTTTTGTAACCAAACAATTTCTCTCAGATTTCATTTAGAATGAATTCTCTGCCTTATCTCACAACACTTAAACGATTTAGACCAACGATTTCCTTTTCCAAGACATTTTTTTTTTATAAAAGTAGTTTTTGCTTGGCAAAAAAATCTCTCCGATTTCTTTTAGAATGATTTCCCTGCGTTACCTCACACCAATGAAACGATTTAGACTAACGATTTCTCTTTCCGAGACTTTTTTTTTGGAAGGTAGTTTTTGCTTGACGAAAATAATCTCTCCGATTTCTTTTAGAATGATTTCCCTGCGTTACCTCACACCAATGAAACGATTTAGACTAACGAATTCTCTTTCCGAGACTTTTTTTTTTGGAAGGTAGTTTTTGCTTGACGAAAATAATCTCTCCGATTTCTTTTAGAATGATTTCCCTGCGTTACCTCACACCAATGAAACGATTTAGACTAACGAATTCTCTTTCCGAGACATTTTTTTTTATAAAAGTAGTTTTTGCTTGACAAAAAAATCTCTCCGATTTCATTGAGAATGATTTCTCTGCATTATTCCAAGACTACACACAAAGCACACAGTGAGACAAGGAGTTGACTTTCCTGGCCTGGTTCTCGAGCCTCGCTTTTAATTCTCCAAGAAGAATGCAATGGCAAAATTATGCCTAAATGAGACAGTTTGTCTTAATTAATTAAATGCCATGCTTGGCAACCATAAAAACCGAAACACTCAATTCCCAACACACCTGGCCACCTCAGCCAGAACTCAAATGACACGCTTGGCAACATTCACCGGCCACGCTTGGCAACATTCACCGGCCACGCTTGGCCCAACCTCAAAAGCCACGCCTGGCCAAACCTCACAATGCCACGCCTGGCCAAACCTCACAATGCCATGCTTGGCAACCTACACACGGGCCATGCTTGGCCACACCTCACTATGCCACGCTTGGCAACCTTCACACCTGCCACGCTTGGCCAAACCCTAAACAAGCCACGCTTGGCAAGACCCTAACCATGCCATGCTTGGCAAAGCTCTAGCCGTGAGCCCTGGCCCCCACCGAAAGTGGGTAAACCCCCATTGTTTAAGAATTGTCCCCTTACCTATTTAAAATTCTAACTTACTTAACAGTACGGGTAAACGTCACGCCGATTTTCCACCGTTCGCACATACGGTTGGAATAAGCCCCGCTGGTACAAGCGGGTGCTTGGCGTAAAACACGAACGACAGAAAGAGTAATTAACTAAATTTAAACCTTAAAATTCATGCTCTAAATGGTCCAACCACCTACGATCTAATGAATATCACTTAACAAGGAGGCACTTCCGGTCGTCTCCAGCCGAAAAGACCCCAAATTCCGCTGCATTAATCCATGACCAATGGCGGTGAAGGGGAGGTGGTGGGGATTTTTTGCGTGTTGAGTGCTCGAGAACCACACCGAAGTGATTTTCCGCGCTCTTTTCCAGCGGGCGAGCCGAAATGTTATACAAAGTGTCAACTCCGCGCGCGCGCGGGCGTCGCGCCAAGTGGTTGTGCCGCTCACTGGAGCTTGTTTACAGATCCACAGACCAAAACAAAAAACAGCTGACCGCCTGCAAACTCGAAGCGGGTAAACAAACCGTGTGTCTCCTTGGAATAAGATATTTTATCTTTTATTGATAAAATTGATTATTCCAAGACTACACACAAAGCACACAGTGAGACAAGGAGTTGACTTTCCTGGCCTGGTTCTCGAGCCTCGCTTTTAATTCTCCAAGAAGAATGCAATGGCAAAATTATGCCTAAATGAGACAGTTTGTCTTAATTAATTAAATGCCATGCTTGGCAACCATAAAAACCGAAACACTCAATTCCCAACACACCTGGCCACCTCAGCCAGAACTCAAATGACACGCTTGGCAACATTCACCGGCCACGCTTGGCAACATTCACCGGCCACGCTTGGCCCAACCTCAAAAGCCACGCCTGGCCAAACCTCACAATGCCACGCCTGGCCAAACCTCACAATGCCATGCTTGGCAACCTACACACGGGCCATGCTTGGCCACACCTCACTATGCCACGCTTGGCAACCTTCACACCTGCCACGCTTGGCCAAACCCTAAACAAGCCACGCTTGGCAAGACCCTAACCATGCCATGCTTGGCAAAGCTCTAGCCGTGAGCCCTGGCCCCCACCGAAAGTGGGTAAACCCCCATTGTTTAAGAATTGTCCCCTTACCTATTTAAAATTCTAACTTACTTAACAGTACGGGTAAACGTCACGCCGATTTTCCACCGTTCGCACATACGGTTGGAATAAGCCCCGCTGGTACAAGCGGGTGCTTGGCGTAAAACACGAACGACAGAAAGAGTAATTAACTAAATTTAAACCTTAAAATTCATGCTCTAAATGGTCCAACCACCTACGATCTAATGAATATCACTTAACAAGGAGGCACTTCCGGTCGTCTCCAGCCCAAAACCGCCAAACGCGCAGCGCGCGCCCCACTGGAAAGACCGGACAACCTCCGCACAAGTTAACCGGGCCGAATCCCAAATTAGTGACGTCAACGTGAGCCTGTTTCATTGACACGAACAGATGCAATTGCGCAGATTGGTCTGGAACAGGGAATTCCCCGACGGCGATAGGTGAACGCCATCATATCGGAACAAAGCAAATTCCGACCATCTAAATTGCGGATGATGTAGGACAGAAGCCCCGATGCGCTTACTGAAGGACCGAGCCCATTTATTAACCGCCCGCCTCTTCATTTCCATCTTCGCTGGCTGCTTAGCACCAAAGTAACAAGCTCGCGGCAAAATGTCGGACCAAATGAGCTTAGACCTAGGGAATGTCCCAATACAATACTGCATGAAGACTGCCACGCGCTGCCGCATACAGAAGAGGTCAGTATTGGCTAAATTATTAGTGCCAATGTGTACTACCAACAGATCGGGCTGGCGCCCTCGCGCAGCGACCTCGGCCAATAATGCCGGCACGTCATTGTAGCCAGCTCCGCCTCGTCCAAACCATCGCACATGCTGCTTACACCCTAGGTTCGTGACAGCTCTGCGTACAATCGAGTCTCCAATAATCCAAACCGACCCTGCATACAATTTAGTTTCGCATGGGAAGAAATAAAGAAAGAAGAAATGCTCAGGAGCAACAACTCCAATTACACCCCCGGCAACTGGCAATGCACTAAGGGGCGAATGTAACTTTGAGCAGCCTCAGAGCGCCACCGACCCATTGCTTTTATATCCTCCAGCTTCACCCCTCTTGCCGCTGCGCAAGAGGCTGCCCCTATGCGGAAAGAATGGGCGCGAAAGGAAGACTGTTCCAGCCCCAAAAAAGATAGCGCCTTCTTAAAGGTAGCGTTAAACTGATACTGAGTAAGAGCCTGTCCGCCAAAATGGCAGAAAAAACAACCTGGGATATTGGGACGAACCTGCGCAAATGCCGTCAAAGCGCGGACAGGACAGAGCTGGGCGTCCTCTGAGTGGACTAAGCACACCACTTGAGGGCGGCCTGATTGGTTATTCTTCGTATGACGAAAAGTGAGAAGAACCGAAGCATTGGGTTGGCCTACATCCTGAAATTGGACATCAGTATCAAGCAGCAGGGATGTTTGTGTGCGGAATTTTGAAATGGCGGCAAATTCGCCGATACGCATGAACCCAAAGAACGCGCATGACATAACTGCGCGAAACAGGAGCGCCTCGAATTGGTCAAGACACACCCCTGGTAAAATCTGCATTAAACGGGTAAGCAACGGTATGGTTAAAGGCCATCGCCGATCGCTACCAACCTTATCCCTGCGACAACCGGCAAGCAATTTGGATACTACATAGTCCCGGGTGGGATCCGGCCAACTGTGGATCTTATGAAAATAACCTACGCCCGAGACATATGAAGCGACAGTAGCAGGGGACAAATGACGCAGGGAAAGCCACGCAATGAATGCTCTAACGTCCGCTACCGAGGAGGGAGCCTCCCCGTGAAAGTGGGAGCCCATAAAGGAACAAAAAGCCCGCCAACCCGCCGAATAGGCTTTATGTGTATTTGGGGCTGAAGCCACCGTCAACAAGCGGTTCATCTCACCTTCTAACAAGCCCGGAGGAGATCGGGAATCGCTGTCATTGTCAAGTCCGCTTGCGGGGCTAGCGAGCGGAAGCGTGCGACCTGGAAACGCGAGAGTGAATCAGCAATGTCATTGTGTACCCCAGGAATATGAACGGCCTTAAAGGTGATATTATACCTTAGACACTGGCAAACGAACATGCGCACCAAATGCATGATCCTATCACAGCCTGACGATTGTTTATTAATGATGGCAACCACCGCCTCGTTATCCGTACGAAAACGCACCCTACGATTAGCGAGATGAGAGGCCCAGCAAAAAACTGCGAGCACTAAAGGGTAAAATTCACAAAACGCTATCGATGGCGACAGTGCTAACAACTCAGGGGTCCAACGCCCATGAAACCAGTGCCCATCAAAAAACCCACCAAAACCAATGCTAGCCGAAGCATCGGTGAACAATTCCAAAACATTGTTATCCTGCCATCCCAACAATCGGAAAGGCGACACACCATTGAAATGATCTAGAAATTCCAACCACATCAACAAATCCAATTTTGCGCCGGTTGTAACGCGTACCTTATGGTGAGGCTTCCGTAAACCTCGGGATAAGCCAACCAGACGCCGAGTAAATGCGCGGCCCGGTGCAACCGCGCGACAAACAAAGTTTAACGACCCAACCAACGACTGAATTTCTTTCAAAGATAACTTTTTTCGTGCCAACGCCGACCTAATTTTTTCTTTGAGGGACAACACCTTCCCGTCAGGCACTCGAATTATGCGCTTAATCGTATCTATTTCTAGACCTAAGTAGGTTATAACTTGGCATGGACCTGCAGTTTTTTCCTCTGCAAGGGGAACCCTCAGTTGGGCGCATATGTCTTTAAATGATGCAAGAAGAAATGCACACTGATCCAACGACGGACCAATAAAGAGAAAATCATCCAAATAATGAGTGATCGCATCAGAGGCCGAAACACGCTTAACCTGAAATTCCAAAAAGGAGCTGAACAACTCGAATAATGCACACGATTTTGCGCATCCCATAGGCAAGCACTTATCATAGTAAAACTGTCCTTGAAACTGAAAGCCCAAAAGTTCATAATCGGCCGGAGCGACGGGGAGTAGCCTAAAGGCAGACTTAATGTCAGTTTTGGCCAAATATGAATGATCTCCTACCGACATAGCCAACTCAACGGCCGTATCAAAAGATGCATACGTCACTCTACAATCTTCTTTAGGGATGAAATCATTCAGTGAATCCCCGGAAGGAAAGGACAAATTATGTATCAGGCGAAAGGAGCCGGGGAGGTGTTTAGGAACCAGCCCGATAGGAGAGCATTGCAAATTAGGCAATGGCCGAAAGGAAAACGGCCCTGCGACTCTGCCTAAATTAATCTCGCTCTGCAACTTTTCCAAAACAACCTCCGGATTGTCCAAAGCAGATTTCAGGCTGCTAGATTCCCTGCTCACCCTAGGACCCTGAAAACCCAGTGAAAAACCCCGAGTAAACCCTTGTTCGAGTAAAACAGCCGCTGGCCTATCGGGGTAACTAAGCAGCCACTGCTGTAAAATGAATACGTCAATTGGCGTTGGGAGAGCGAAAATTATAGCGCTTTCCCCTCAATTCAGGTGCATTAGCTGCGCTTGGGCCTGAAGGCCTAGGAGTGACAGCGGCGGATGGCCCAGCACGCCTCACACCCGAAGGGACACCGGGAGTCTTAGTGTAACGCGTGTACACAGCCTTGGGCTGGTCGACCCATGGCCTAGCACTAGCAGCGGTGCCGAAAGTAGGGGGTCTCCCACCCACTCTACACGACGACTCCCCGTGTCCCCCTCCAGCGCAACGGCGACAACTATGCACATAACGACAATCAAACCACCGGCAACCGGTAGGCGAGTTGAAAGCATAGCAAATGCGATTCTGAGCCTGGCTGCGACTGGGAACCGATGTAGCGGCAACCGCCGGCGCCACACTGCCGACCGCCGCGACCGTTACCCAAAGCTCCATATCCATAGCTGCCCAAGAACGTGCCGGATTAACCTCCATACGCAAACGAAACTGTTCATCATAGCTGCGCCAGCCCAACCCCGGGAACTGTAAGGCGGCCGTGCGAATCGTCTCCGCATATCGCAAGAGTTCCACGACACGACCCGGGTGGCGTATAGCAAAAACAGCGATGAACACATGGAAAGCGCTTGTCCACTTTTCTATGGAATCAAGCTTACGGCTAACCCTAGCTGAGGACGGCCGAAGGACCACCCTGCCCTGTTCGACAACCAAGGCGACCTCCGCACCATTATTGGAAGCGGACAAAATCTTGACTGCATTATCTACGTATAATGACGCCATATCCACGTAGTTCCCATTCCAAATTTTTTCCTTAATAGCTAAAGGAACAAGGGTGCCCAAGGGGGCCTCGTTTCCCAGATATTGCAAGGGCGCTACCACATCGCTAACGCAAGGAGACGAAGGACTTGCCAATGTGGCCGGGGTGGCACCGACATTATTTTGGCCCGGCCCGCCAACGTTAACCCTACTAGTACTCGGCCTACTAGTACTACTAGTACTACCAGAACCAACCGCATGAACACTCACGCCCAAGCCAAAGCCTGCAGCGTCCCAGTTCGCATTCCTCACAGACGATGCGGACTCACCGGCCGAAGAAGAGACCGCTCCACCTCCGGCTCCTCCGCTCTCCTCCGCTGCTTCCTCGCAAATTGGTCTGCTCCCGTGTCGAGGTGAACGTCCATCCCTCACTGCGGCCGCCGCGGTGCCGGACGTCGATGGAACGTCGCTCAGTGGTAGGGCGCTCTCCAGATCCACCGCCGACTCCGGACGAATCTTGGGGCGGCCCTTACGACGGCAGCTCGCGGTGGCCTTACCCTTAGACCCAGGGGCCTGCTGAACAGCCTTCTCGGCCCGACGTTTCGGCATATCACCGCCCACAACGTCTATACGGACTAGTCGGGCTAGTATATGCGTGCCGCAGGCCTACTGCCCCAGAATGATGACCGCAGATTGCCGGAGGCAAAAATGATGGAGAAATCTCGCCTATTTTCGCACCAACGAAGAAATACTTTCATAAAATACAGTCCAAGACGAGAGGGAGTCCTCTAAGCCAAAAGACAAAACTGTCACAACAACTACCAGAACAATCTGGCAGGAAATTAAAGATATTAAAGGAGAAGATGATTTTTTGCGTGTTGAGTGCTCGAGAACCACACCGAAGTGATTTTCCGCGCTCTTTTCCAGCGGGCGAGCCGAAATGTTATACAAAATGTCAACTCCGCGCGCGCGCGGGCGTCGCGCCAAGTGGTTGTGCCGCTCACTGGAGCTTGTTTACAGATCCACAGACCAAAACAAAAAACAGCTGACCGCCTGCAAACTCGAAGCGGGTAAACAAACCGTGTGTCTCCTTGGAATAAGATATTTTATCTTTTATTGATAAAATTGATTATCTCACAACACTAAAACGATGTAGACCGACGGTTTCCTTTTCCGAGACATTTTTTTCGGAAATTGGTTTTTGCTTGACGAAAAAAATCTCTCCGATTTCTTTTAGAATGATTTCCCTGCGTTACCTCACACCAATGAAACGATTTAGACTAACGAATTCTCTTTCCGAGACATTTTTTTGGGAAAGTATTTTTTTTGTAACCAAACAATTTCTCTCAGATTTCATTTAGAATGAGTTCTCTGCCTTATCTCACAACACTTTAACGATTTAGACCGACGGTTTCCTTTTCCGAGACATTTTTTTCGGAAATTAGTTTTTGCTTGACGAAAAAAATCTCTCCGATTTCTTTTAGAATGATTTCCCTGCGTTACCTCACACAAATGAAACGATTTAGAGTAACGAATTCTCTTTCCGAGACATTTTTTTGGGAAAGTATTTTTTTTGTAACCGAACAAATTCTCTCAGATTTCATTTTGAATGATTTATCTGCCTTATCTCACAACACCTAAACGATTTAGACCAACGATTTCCTTTTCCAAGAATTTTTTTTTTATAAAAGTAGTTTTTGCTTGACAAAAAAATCTCTCCGATTTCATTGAGAATGATTTATCGCATTATCTCACAACACTAAAACGATGTAGACCGACGGTTTCCTTTTCCGAGACATTTTTTTCGAAAATTAGTTTTTGCTTGACGAAAAAAATCTCTCCGATTTCTTTTAGAATGATTTCCCTGCGTTACCTCACACCAATGAAACGATTTAGACTAACGAATTCTTTTTCCGAGACATTTTTTTGGGAAAGTATTTTTTTTGTAACCAAACAATTTCTCTCCGATTTCATTTAGAATGAGTTCTCTGCCTTATCTCACACCAATGAAACGATTTAGACTAACGAATTCTCTTTCCAAGACATTTTTTTTGGAAAGTAGTGTTTTTGTTACCAAACAAAATCTCTCAGATATCATTTTGAATGATTTCTCTGCCTTATCTCACAACACTTAAACGATTTAGACCAACGATTTCCTTTTCCAAGACATTTTTTTTTTTATAAAAGTAGTTTTTGCTTGACAAAAAAATCTCTCCGATTTCATTGAGAATGATTTCTCTGCATTATCTCACAACACTTAAACGATGTAGACCGACGGTTTCCTTTTCCGATACATTTTTTTCTGAAAGTAGCTTTTTCGTAACCGAACAAAACCTCTCCGATTTTATTTAGAATGAGTTCTCTGCCTTATCTCACAACACTTAAACGATTTAGACCAACGGTTTCCTTTTCCGAGACTTTTTTTCTTTGGAAGGTAGTTTTTGCTTGACGAAAAAAATCTCTCCGATTTCTTTTAGAATGATTTCCCTGCGTTACCTCACACCAATGAAACGATTTAGACTAACGAATTCTCTTTCCGAGACTTTTTTTTTTGGAAGGTAGTTTTTGCTTGACGAAAATAATCTCTCCGATTTCTTTTAGAATGATTTCCCTGCGTTACCTCACACCAATGAAACGATTTAGACTAACGAATTCTCTTTCCGAGACTTTTTTTTTTGGAAGGTAGTTTTTGCTTGACGAAAAAAATCTCTCCGATTTCTTTTAGAATGATTTCCCTGCGTTACCTCACACAAATGAAACGATTTAGACCAACGAATTCTCTTTCCGAGACATTTTTTTTGGAAAGTAGTTTTTTTGTAACCAAACAAAATCTCTCAGATTTCATTTAGAATGAGTTCTCTGCCTTATCTCACAACACTTAAACGATTTAGACCAACGATTTCCTTTTCCAAGACATTTTTTTTTTATAAAAGTAGTTTTTGCTTGGCAAAAAAATCTCTCCGATTTCTTTTAGAATGATTTCACTGCATTATCTCACAACACTAAAACGATGTAGACCGACGGTTTCCTTTTCCGAGACATTTTTTTTGGAAAGTAGTTTTTGCTTGACGAAAAAAATCTCTTCGATTTCTTTTAGAATGATTTCCCTGCGTTACCTCACACCAATGAAACGATTTAGACTAACGAATTCTCTTTCCGAGACATTTTTTTTTATAAAAGTAGTTTTTGCTTGCCAAAAAAATCTCTCCGATTTCATTGAGAATGATTTCTCTGCATTATCTCACAACACTAAAACGATGTAGACCGACGGTTTCCTTTTCCGAGACATTTTTTCGGAAATTAGTTTTTGCTTGACGAAAAAAATCTCTCCGATTTCTTTTAGAATGATTTCCCTGCGTTACCTCACACCAATGAAACGATTTAGACTAACGAATTCTCTTTCCGAGACATTTTTTTGGGAAAGTATTTTTTTTTGTAACCAAACAATTTCTCTCAGATTTCATTTAGAATGAGTTCTCTGCCTTATCTCACAACACTTAAACGATTTAGACCAACGATTTCCTTTTCCAAGACATTTTTTTTTTATAAAAGTAGTTTTTGCTTGGCAAAAAAATCTCTCCGATTTCTTTTAGAATGATTTCCCTGCGTTACCTCACACCAATGAAACGATTTAGACTAACGATTTCTCTTTCCGAGACTTTTTTTTTGGAAGGTAGTTTTTGCTTGACGAAAATAATCTCTCCGATTTCTTTTAGAATGATTTCCCTGCGTTACCTCACACCAATGAAACGATTTAGACTAACGAATTCTCTTTCCGAGACTTTTTTTTTTGGAAGGTAGTTTTTGCTTGACGAAAATAATCTCTCCGATTTCTTTTAGAATGATTTCCCTGCGTTACCTCACACCAATGAAACGATTTAGACTAACGAATTCTCTTTCCGAGACATTTTTTTGGGAAAGTATTTTTTTTTGTAACCAAACAATTTCTCTCAGATTTCATTTAGAATGAGTTCTCTGCCTTATCTCACAACACTTAAACGATTTAGACCAACGATTTCCTTTTCCAAGACATTTTTTTTTTATAAAAGTAGTTTTTGCTTGGCAAAAAAATCTCTCCGATTTCTTTTAGAATGATTTCCCTGCGTTACCTCACACCAATGAAACAATTTAGACTAACGATTTCTCTT
Organism: Luidia sarsii; assembly: GCA_949987565.1. Classification (NCBI taxonomy): domain Eukaryota; kingdom Metazoa; phylum Echinodermata; class Asteroidea; order Paxillosida; family Luidiidae; genus Luidia; species Luidia sarsii. The sequence continues at coordinate 5,356,733 of OX465122.1, forward strand.
TCCGAGACTTTTTTTTTGGAAGGTAGTTTTTGCTTGACGAAAATAATCTCTCCGATTTCTTTTAGAATGATTTCCCTGCGTTACCTCACACCAATGAAACGATTTAGACTAACGAATTCTCTTTCCGAGACTTTTTTTTTTGGAAGGTAGTTTTTGCTTGACGAAAATAATCTCTCCGATTTCTTTTAGAATGATTTCCCTGCGTTACCTCACACCAATGAAACGATTTAGACTAACGAATTCTCTTTCCGAGACTTTTTTTTGGAAAGTAGTTTTTTTGTAACCAAAGAAAATCTCTCAGATTTCATTTTGAATGATTTCTCTGCCTTATCTCACAACACTAAAACGATGTAAGACCGACGGTTTCCTTTTCCGAGACATTTTTTTCGGAAAGTAGTTTTTGCTTGTCGAAAAAAATCTCTCCGATTTCTTTTAGATTGATATCCTTGCGTTACCTCACACCAATGAAACGATTTAGACTAACGAATTCTCTTTCCGAGACATTTTTTTTTATAAAAGTAGTTTTTGCTTGACAAAAAAATCTCTCCGATTTCATTGAGAATGATTTCTCTGCATTATCTCACAACACTAAAACGATGTAGACCGACGGTTTCCTTTTCCGAGACATTTTTTTCGGAAATTGGTTTTTGCTTGACGAAAAAAATCTCTCCGATTTCTTTTAGAATGATTTCCCTGCGTTACCTCACACCAATGAAACGATTTAGACTAACGAATTCTCTTTCCGAGACATTTTTTTGGGAAAGTATTTTTTTTGTAACCAAACAATTTCTCTCAGATTTCATTTAGAATGAGTTCTCTGCCTTATCTCAAAACACTTTAACGATTTAGACCGACGGTTTCCTTTTCCGAGACATTTTTTTCGGAAATTAGTTTTTGCTTGACGAAAAAAATCTCTCCGATTTCTTTTAGAATGATTTCCCTGCGTTACCTCACACAAATGAAACGATTTAGACTAACGAATTCTCTTTCCGAGACATTTTTTTGGGAAAGTATTTTTTTTGTAACCGAACAAATTCTCTCAGATTTCATTTTGAATGATTTATCTGCCTTATCTCACAACACCTAAACGATTTAGACCAACGATTTCCTTTTCCAAGAATTTTTTTTTTATAAAAGTAGTTTTTGCTTGACAAAAAAATCTCTCCGATTTCATTGAGAATGATTTATCGCATTATCTCACAACACTAAAACGATGTAGACCGACGGTTTCCTTTTCCGAGACATTTTTTCGAAAATTAGTTTTTGCTTGACGAAAAAAATCTCTCCGATTTCTTTTAGAATGATTTCCCTGCGTTACCTCACACCAATGAAACGATTTAGACTAACGAATTCTTTTTCCGAGACATTTTTTTGGGAAAGTATTTTTTTTGTAACCAAACAATTTCTCTCCGATTTCATTTAGAATGAGTTCTCTGCCTTATCTCACACCAATGAAACGATTTAGACTAACGAATTCTCTTTCCAAGACATTTTTTTTGGAAAGTAGTGTTTTTGTTACCAAACAAAATCTCTCAGATTTTATTTTGAATGATTTCTCTGCCTTATCTCACAACACTTAAACGATTTAGACCAACGATTTCCTTTTCCAAGACATTTTTTTTTTTATAAAAGTAGTTTTTGCTTGACAAAAAAATCTCTCCGATTTCATTGAGAATGATTTCTCTGCATTATCTCACAACACTTAAACGATGTAGACCGACGGTTTCCTTTTCCGAGACATTTTTTTTTTTATAAAAGTAGTTTTTGCTTGACAAAAAAATCTCTCCGATTTCATTGAGAATGATTTCTCTGCCTTATCTCACAACACTTAAACGATTTAGACCAACGGTTTCCTTTTCCGAGACTTTTTTTCTTTGGAAGGTAGTTTTTGCTTGACGAAAAAAATCTCTCCGATTTCTTTTAGAATGATTTCCCTGCGTTACCTCACACCAATGAAACGATTTAGACTAACGAATTCTCTTTCCGAGACATTTTTTTTGGAAAGTAGTTTTTTGTAACCGAACAAATTCTCTCAGATTTCATTTTGAATGCTTTCTCTGCCTTATCTCACAACACTTAAACGATTTAGACCAACGATTTCCTTTTCCAAGACATTTTTTTTTAATAAAAGTAGTTTTTGCTTGACAAAAAATCTCTCCGATTTCATTGAGAATGATTTCTCTGCATTATCTCACAACACTAAAACGATGTAGACCGACGGTTTCCTTTTCCGAGACATTTTTTTCGGAAAGTAGTTTTTGCTTGACGAAAAAAATCTCTCCGATTTCTTTTAGAATGATTTCCCTGCGTTACCTCACACAAATGAAACGATTTAGACTAACGAATTCTCTTTCCGAGACATTTTTTTGGGAAAGTATTTTTTTTGTAACCAAACAATTTCTCTCAGATTTCATTTAGAATGAGTTCTCTGCCTTATCTCACAACACTTAAACGATTTAGACCAACGATTTCCTTTTCCAAGACATTTTTTTTTTATAAAAGTAGTTTTTGCTTGACAAAAAAATCTCTCCGATTTCATTGAGAATGATTTCTCTGCATTATCTCACAACACTAAAACGATGTAGACCGACGGTTTCCTTTTCCGAGACATTTTTTTCGGAAAGTAGTTTTTGCTTGACGAAAAAAATCTCTCCGATTTCTTTTAGAATGATTTCCCTGCGTTACCTCACACCAATGAAACGATTTAGACTAACGAATTCTCTTTCCGAGACATTTTTTTTTTTATAAAAGTAGTTTTTGCTTGACAAAAAAATATCTCCGATTTCTTTTAGAATGATTTCCCTGCGTTACCTCACACCAATGAAACGATTTAGACTAACAAATTCTCTTTCCGAGACATTTTTTTTTATAAAAGTAGTTTTTGCTTGACAAAAAAATCTCTCCGATTTCTTTTAGAATGAGTTCTCTGCCTTATCTCACAACACTTAAACGATTTAGACCAACGATTTCCTTTTCCAAGACATTTTTTTTTATAAAAGTAGTTTTTGCTTGGCAAAAAAATCTCTCCGATTTCTTTTAGAATGATTTCCCTGCGTTACCTCACACCAATGAAACGATTTAGACTAACGAATTCTCTTTCCGAGAAATTTTTTTTGGAAAGTAGTTTTTTGTAACCGAACAAATTCTCTCAGATTTCATTTTGAATGCTTTCTCTGCCTTATCTCACAACACCTAAACGATTTAGACTAACGATTTCCTTTTCCAAGAATTTTTTTTTATAAAAGTAGTTTTTGCTTGCCAAAAAAATCTCTCCGATTTCATTGAGAATGATTTCACTGCATTATCTCACAACACTAAAACGATGTAGACCAACGGTTTCCTTTTCCGAGACATTTTTTTGGGAAAGTAGTTTTTGCTTGACGAAAAAAATCTCTTCGATTTCTTTTAGAATGATTTCCCTGCGTTACCTCACACCAATGAAACGATTTAGACTAACGAATTCTCTTTCCGAGACATTTTTTTTTATAAAAGTAGTTTTTGCTTGACAAAAAAATCTCTCCGATTTCTTTTAGAATGATTTCTCTGCGTTACCTCACACCAATGAAACGATTTAGACTAACGAATTCTCTTTCCGAGACATTTTTTTTTATAAAAGTAGTTTTTGCTTGACAAAAAAATCTCTCCGATTTCTTTTAGAATGATTTCCCCGCGTTACTTCACACCTATGAAACGATTAAGACTAACGAATTCTCTTTCCGAGACATTTTTTTTTATAAAAGTAGTTTTTGCTTGACAAAAAATCTCTCCGATTTCATTGAGAATGATTTCTCTGCATTATCTCACAACACTAAAACGATGTAGACCGACGGTTTCCTTTTCCGAGACATTTTTTTCGGAAAGTAGTTTTTGCTTGACGAAAAAAATCTCTCCGATTTCTTTTAGAATGATTTCCCTGCGTTACCTCACACAAATGAAACGATTTAGACTAACGAATTCTCTTTCCGAGACATTTTTTTGGGAAAGTATTTTTTTTGTAACCAAACAATTTCTCTCAGATTTCATTTAGAATGAGTTCTCTGCCTTATCTCACAACACTTAAACGATTTAGACCAACGATTTCCTTTTCCAAGACATTTTTTTTTTATAAAAGTAGTTTTTGCTTGACAAAAAAATCTCTCCGATTTCATTGAGAATGATTTCTCTGCATTATCTCACAACACTAAAACGATGTAGACCGACGGTTTCCTTTTCCGAGACATTTTTTTCGGAAAGTAGTTTTTGCTTGACGAAAAAAATCTCTCCGATTTCTTTTAGAATGATTTCCCTGCGTTACCTCACACCAATGAAACGATTTAGACTAACGAATTCTCTTTCCGAGACATTTTTTTTTTTATAAAAGTAGTTTTTGCTTGACAAAAAAATATCTCCGATTTCTTTTAGAATGATTTCCCTGCGTTACCTCACACCAATGAAACGATTTAGACTAACAAATTCTCTTTCCGAGACATTTTTTTTTATAAAAGTAGTTTTTGCTTGACAAAAAAATCTCTCCGATTTCTTTTAGAATGAGTTCTCTGCCTTATCTCACAACACTTAAACGATTTAGACCAACGATTTCCTTTTCCAAGACATTTTTTTTTATAAAAGTAGTTTTTGCTTGGCAAAAAAATCTCTCCGATTTCTTTTAGAATGATTTCCCTGCGTTACCTCACACCAATGAAACGATTTAGACTAACGAATTCTCTTTCCGAGAAATTTTTTTTGGAAAGTAGTTTTTTGTAACCGAACAAATTCTCTCAGATTTCATTTTGAATGCTTTCTCTGCCTTATCTCACAACACCTAAACGATTTAGACTAACGATTTCCTTTTCCAAGAATTTTTTTTTATAAAAGTAGTTTTTGCTTGCCAAAAAAATCTCTCCGATTTCATTGAGAATGATTTCACTGCATTATCTCACAACACTAAAACGATGTAGACCAACGGTTTCCTTTTCCGAGACATTTTTTTGGGAAAGTAGTTTTTGCTTGACGAAAAAAATCTCTTCGATTTCTTTTAGAATGATTTCCCTGCGTTACCTCACACCAATGAAACGATTTAGACTAACGAATTCTCTTTCCGAGACATTTTTTTTTATAAAAGTAGTTTTTGCTTGACAAAAAAATCTCTCCGATTTCTTTTAGAATGATTTCTCTGCGTTACCTCACACCAATGAAACGATTTAGACTAACGAATTCTCTTTCCGAGACATTTTTTTTTATAAAAGTAGTTTTTGCTTGACAAAAAAATCTCTCCGATTTCTTTTAGAATGATTTCCCCGCGTTACTTCACACCTATGAAACGATTAAGACTAACGAATTCTCTTTCCGAGACATTTTTTTTTATAAAAGTAGTTTTTGCTTGACAAAAAAATCTCTCAGATTTCATTTAGAATGAGTTCTCTGCCTTATCTCACAACACTAAAACGATGTAGACCGACGGTTTCCTTTTCCGAGACATTTTTTTCGAAAATTAGTTTTTGCTTGACGAAAAAAATCTCTCCGATTTCTTTTAGAATGATTTCCCTGCGTTACCTCACACCAATGAAACGATTTAGAATAACGAATTCTCTTTCCGAGACATTTTTTTTTTATAAAAGTAGTTTTTGCTTGACAAAAAAATCTCTCCGATTTCTTTTAGAATGATTTCCCTGCGTTACCTCACACCAATGAAACGATTTAGACTAACGAATTCTCTTTCCGAGACATTTTTTTTTTATAAAAGTAGTTTTTGCTTGGCAAAAAAATCTCTCCGATTTCTTTTAGAATGAGTTCTCTGCCTAATCTCACACCAATGAAACGATTTAGACTAACGAATTCTCTTTCCGAGAAATTTTTTTTGGAAAGTAGTTTTTTGTAACCGAACAAATTCTCTCAGATTTCATTTTGAATGCTTTCTCTGCCTTATCTCACAACACCTAAACGATTTAGACTAACGATTTCCTTTTCCAAGAATTTTTTTTTTATAAAAGTAGTTTTTGCTTGACAAAAAAATCTCTCCGATTTCATTGAGAATGATTTCACTGCATTATCTCACAACACTAAAACGATGTAGACCAACGGTTTCCTTTTCCGAGACATTTTTTTTGGAAAGTAGTTTTTGCTTGACGAAAAAAATCTCTTCGATTTCTTTTAGAATGATTTCCCTGCGTTACCTCACACCAATGAAACGATTTAGACTAACGAATTCTCTTTCCGAGACATTTTTTTTTATAAAAGTAGTTTTTGCTTGACAAAAAAATCTCTCCGATTTCTTTTAGAATGATTTCCCTGCGTTACCTCACACCAATGAAACGATTTAGACTAACGAATTCTCTTTCCGAGACATTTTTTTTTATAAAAGTAGTTTTTGCTTGACAAAAAAATCTCTCCGATTTCTTTTAGAATGATTTCCCCGCGTTACTTCACACCTATGAAACGATTAAGACTAACGAATTCTCTTTCCGAGACATTTTTTTTATAAAAGTAGTTTTTGCTTGACAAAAAAATCTCTCCGATTTCTTTTAGAATGAGTTCTCTGCCTAATCTCACAACACTTAAACGATGTAGACCGACGGTTTCCTTTTCCGAGACATTTTTTTTGGAAAGTAGTTTTTGCTTGACGAAAAAAATCTCTTCGATTTCTTTTAGAATGATTTCCCTGCGTTACCTCACACCAATGAAACGATTTAGACTAACGAATTCTCTTTCCGAGACATTTTTTTGGGAAAGTATTTTTTTTTGTAACCAAACAATTTCTCTCAGATTTCATTTAGAATGAGTTCTCTGCCTTATCTCACAACACTTAAACGATTTAGACCAACGATTTCCTTTTCCAAGACATTTTTTTTTTATAAAAGTACTTTTTGCTTGGCAACAAAAATCTCTCCGATTTCTTTTAGAATGATTTCCCTGCGTTACCTCACACCAATGAAACGATTTAGACTAACGATTTCTCTTTCCGAGACATTTTTTTTGGAAAGTAGTTTTTTGTAACCGAACAAATTCTCTCACATTTCATTTTGAATGATTTCTCTGCCTTATCTCACAACACTAAAACGATGTAGACCGACGGTTTCCTTTTCCGAGACATTTTTTTCGGAAAGTAGTTTTTTCGTAACCGAACAAAACCTCTCCGATTTCATTTAGAATGAGTTCTCTGCCTTATCCCACAACACTTAAATGATTTAGACCAACAGTTTCCTTTTCCAAGACATTTTTTTTTCATAAAAGTAGTTTTTGCTTTGCAAAAAAATCTCTCCGATTTCTTTTAGAATGATTTCCCTGCGTTACCTCACACCAATGAAACGATTTAGACTAACGATTTCTCTTTCCGAGACATTTTTTTTGGAAAGTAGTTTTTTTGTAACCAACCAAATTCTCTCACATTTCATTTTGAATTATTTCTCTGCCTTATCCCACAACACTTAAATGATTTAGACCAACGGTTTCCTTTTCCTAGACTTTTTTTTTTATAAAAGTAGTTTTTGCTTGACAAAAAAATCTCTCCGATTTCATTGAGAATGATTTCACTGCATTATCTCACAACACTAAAACGATGTAGACCAACGGTTTCCTTTTCCGAGACATTTTTTTTGGAAAGTAGTTTTTGCTTGACGAAAAAAATCTCTTCGATTTCTTTTAGAATGATTTCCCTGCGTTACCTCACACCAATGAAACGATTTAGACTAACGAATTCTCTTTCCGAGAAATTTTTTTTGGAAAGTAGTTTTTTGTAACCGAACAAATTCTCTCAGATTTCAATTTGAATGCTTTCTCTGCCTTATCTCACAACACCTAAACGATTTAGACTAACGATTTCCTTTTCCAAGAATTTTTTTTTTATAAAAGTAGTTTTTGCTTGACAAAAAAATCTCTCCGATTTCATTGAGAATGATTTCACTGCATTATCTCACAACACTAAAACGATGTAGACCAACGGTTTCCTTTTCCGAGACATTTTTTTTGGAAAGTAGTTTTTGCTTGACGAAAAAAATCTCTTCGATTTCTTTTAGAATGATTTCCCTGCGTTACCTCACACCAATGAAACGATTTAGACTAACGAATTCTCTTTCCGAGACATTTTTTTTTATAAAAGTAGTTTTTGCTTGACAAAAAATCTCTCCGATTTCTTTTAGAATGATTTCCCCGCGTTACCTCACACCTATGAAACGATTAAGACTAACGAATTCTCTTTCCGAGACATTTTTTTGGGAAAGTATTTTTTTTGTAACCAAACAATTTCTCTCCGATTTCATTTAGAATGAGTTCTCTGCCTTATCTCACAACACTTAAACGATTTAGACCAATGATTTCCTTTTCCAAGACTTTTTTTTTATAAAAGTAGTTTTTGCTTGGCAAAAAAATCTCTCCGATTTCTTTTAGAATGAGTTCTCTGCCTAATCTCACACCAATGAAACGATTTAGACTAACGAATTCTCTTTCCGAGAAATTTTTTTTGGAAAGTAGTTTTTTGTAACCGAACAAATTCTCTCAGATTTCATTTTGAATGATTTCTCTGCCTTATCTCACAACACTTAAACGATTTAGACCAACGATTTCCTTTTCCAAGACATTTTTTTTTTATAAAAGTAGTTTTTGCTTGACAAAAAAATCTCTCCGATTTCATTTTGAATGATTTCTCTGCCTTATCTCACAACACTTAAACGATTTAGACCAACGATTTCCTTTTCCAAGAATTTTTTTTTTATAAAAGTAGTTTTTGCTTGACAAAAAAATCTCTCCGATTTCATTGAGAATGATTTCTCTGCATTATCTCACAACACTAAAACGATGTAGACCGACGGTTTCCTTTTCCGAGACATTTTTTTCGGAAAGTAGTTTTTGCTTGACGAAAAAAATCTCTCCGATTTCTTTTAGAATGATTTCCCTGCGTTACCTCACACCAATGAAACGATTTAGACTAACGAATTCTCTTTCCGAGACATTTTTTTTTTTATAAAAGTAGTTTTTGCTTGACAAAAAAATATCTCCGATTTCTTTTAGAATGATTTCCCTGCGTTACCTCACACCAATGAAACGATTTAGACTAACAAATTCTCTTTCCGAGACATTTTTTTTTATAAAAGTAGTTTTTGCTTGACAAAAAAATCTCTCCGATTTCTTTTAGAATGAGTTCTCTGCCTTATCTCACAACACTTAAACGATTTAGACCAACGATTTCCTTTTCCAAGACATTTTTTTTTATAAAAGTAGTTTTTGCTTGGCAAAAAAATCTCTCCGATTTCTTTTAGAATGATTTCCCTGCGTTACCTCACACCAATGAAACGATTTAGACTAACGAATTCTCTTTCCGAGAAATTTTTTTTGGAAAGTAGTTTTTTGTAACCGAACAAATTCTCTCAGATTTCATTTTGAATGCTTTCTCTGCCTTATCTCACAACACCTAAACGATTTAGACTAACGATTTCCTTTTCCAAGAATTTTTTTTTATAAAAGTAGTTTTTGCTTGCCAAAAAAATCTCTCCGATTTCATTGAGAATGATTTCACTGCATTATCTCACAACACTCAATTTTATCAATAAAAGATAAAATATCTTATTCCAAGGAGACACACGGTTTGTTTACCCGCTTCGAGTTTGCAGGCGGTCAGCTGTTTTTTGTTTTGGTCTGTGGATCTGTAAACAAGCTCCAGTGAGCGGCACAACCACTTGGCGCGACGCCCGCGCGCGCGCGGAGTTGACACTTTGTATAACATTTCGGCTCGCCCGCTGGAAAAGAGCGCGGAAAATCACTTCGGTGTGGTTCTCGAGCACTCAACACGCAAAAAATCATCTTCTCCTTTAATATCTTTAATTTCCTGCCAGATTGTTCTGGTAGTTGTTGTGACAGTTTTGTCTTTTGGCTTAGAGGACTCCCTCTCGTCTTGGACTGTATTTTATGAAAGTATTTCTTCGTTGGTGCGAAAATAGGCGAGATTTCTCCATCATTTTTGCCTCCGGCAATCTGCGGTCATCATTCTGGGGCAGTAGGCCTGCGGCACGCATATACTAGCCCGACTAGTCCGTATAGACGTTGTGGGCGGTGATATGCCGAAACGTCGGGCCGAGAAGGCTGTTCAGCAGGCCCCTGGGTCTAAGGGTAAGGCCACCGCGAGCTGCCGTCGTAAGGGCCGCCCCAAGATTCGTCCGGAGTCGGCGGTGGATCTGGAGAGCGCCCTACCACTGAGCGACGTTCCATCGACGTCCGGCACCGCGGCGGCCGCAGTGAGGGATGGACGTTCACCTCGACACGGGAGCAGACCAATTTGCGAGGAAGCAGCGGAGGAGAGCGGAGGAGCCGGAGGTGGAGCGGTCTCTTCTTCGGCCGGTGAGTCCGCATCGTCTGTGAGGAATGCGAACTGGGACGCTGCAGGCTTTGGCTTGGGCGTGAGTGTTCATGCGGTTGGTTCTGGTAGTACTAGTAGTACTAGTAGGCCGAGTACTAGTAGGGTTAACGTTGGCGGGCCGGGCCAAAATAATGTCGGTGCCACCCCGGCCACATTGGCAAGTCCTTCGTCTCCTTGCGTTAGCGATGTGGTAGCGCCCTTGCAATATCTGGGAAACGAGGCCCCCTTGGGCACCCTTGTTCCTTTAGCTATTAAGGAAAAAATTTGGAATGGGAACTACGTGGATATGGCGTCATTATACGTAGATAATGCAGTCAAGATTTTGTCCGCTTCCAATAATGGTGCGGAGGTCGCCTTGGTTGTCGAACAGGGCAGGGTGGTCCTTCGGCCGTCCTCAGCTAGGGTTAGCCGTAAGCTTGATTCCATAGAAAAGTGGACAAGCGCTTTCCATGTGTTCATCGCTGTTTTTGCTATACGCCACCCGGGTCGTGTCGTGGAACTCTTGCGATATGCGGAGACGATTCGCACGGCCGCCTTACAGTTCCCGGGGTTGGGCTGGCGCAGCTATGATGAACAGTTTCGTTTGCGTATGGAGGTTAATCCGGCACGTTCTTGGGCAGCTATGGATATGGAGCTTTGGGTAACGGTCGCGGCGGTCGGCAGTGTGGCGCCGGCGGTTGCCGCTACATCGGTTCCCAGTCGCAGCCAGGCTCAGAATCGCATTTGCTATGCTTTCAACTCGCCTACCGGTTGCCGGTGGTTTGATTGTCGTTATGTGCATAGTTGTCGCCGTTGCGCTGGAGGGGGACACGGGGAGTCGTCGTGTAGAGTGGGTGGGAGACCCCCTACTTTCGGCACCGCTGCTAGTGCTAGGCCATGGGTCGACCAGCCCAAGGCTGTGTACACGCGTTACACTAAGACTCCCGGTGTCCCTTCGGGTGTGAGGCGTGCTGGGCCATCCGCCGCTGTCACTCCTAGGCCTTCAGGCCCAAGCGCAGCTAATGCACCTGAATTGAGGGGAAAGCGCTATAATTTTCGCTCTCCCAACGCCAATTGACGTATTCATTTTACAGCAGTGGCTGCTTAGTTACCCCGATAGGCCAGCGGCTGTTTTACTCGAACAAGGGTTTACTCGGGGTTTTTCACTGGGTTTTCAGGGTCCTAGGGTGAGCAGGGAATCTAGCAGCCTGAAATCTGCTTTGGACAATCCGGAGGTTGTTTTGGAAAAGTTGCAGAGCGAGATTAATTTAGGCAGAGTCGCAGGGCCGTTTTCCTTTCGGCCATTGCCTAATTTGCAATGCTCTCCTATCGGGCTGGTTCCTAAACACCTCCCCGGCTCCTTTCGCCTGATACATAATTTGTCCTTTCCTTCCGGGGATTCACTGAATGATTTCATCCCTAAAGAAGATTGTAGAGTGACGTATGCATCTTTTGATACGGCCGTTGAGTTGGCTATGTCGGTAGGAGATCATTCATATTTGGCCAAAACTGACATTAAGTCTGCCTTTAGGCTACTCCCCGTCGCTCCGGCCGATTATGAACTTTTGGGCTTTCAGTTTCAAGGACAGTTTTACTATGATAAGTGCTTGCCTATGGGATGCGCAAAATCGTGTGCATTATTCGAGTTGTTCAGCTCCTTTTTGGAATTTCAGGTTAAGCGTGTTTCGGCCTCTGATGCGATCACTCATTATTTGGATGATTTTCTCTTTATTGGTCCGTCGTTGGATCAGTGTGCATTTCTTCTTGCATCATTTAAAGACATATGCGCCCAACTGAGGGTTCCCCTTGCAGAGGAAAAAACTGCAGGTCCATGCCAAGTTATAACCTACTTAGGTCTAGAAATAGATACGATTAAGCGCATAATTCGAGTGCCTGACGGGAAGGTGTTGTCCCTCAAAGAAAAAATTAGGTCGGCGTTGGCACGAAAAAAGTTATCTTTGAAAGAAATTCAGTCGTTGGTTGGGTCGTTAAACTTTGTTTGTCGCGCGGTTGCACCGGGCCGCGCATTTACTCGGCGTCTGGTTGGCTTATCCCGAGGTTTACGGAAGCCTCACCATAAGGTACGCGTTACAACCGGCGCAAAATTGGATTTGTTGATGTGGTTGGAATTTCTAGATCATTTCAATGGTGTGTCGCCTTTCCGATTGTTGGGATGGCAGGATAACAATGTTTTGGAATTGTTCACCGATGCTTCGGCTAGCATTGGTTTTGGTGGGTTTTTTGATGGGCACTGGTTTCATGGGCGTTGGACCCCTGAGTTGTTAGCACTGTCGCCATCGATAGCGTTTTGTGAATTTTACCCTTTAGTGCTCGCAGTTTTTTGCTGGGCCTCTCATCTCGCTAATCGTAGGGTGCGTTTTCGTACGGATAACGAGGCGGTGGTTGCCATCATTAATAAACAATCGTCAGGCTGTGATAGGATCATGCATTTGGTGCGCATGTTCGTTTGCCAGTGTCTAAGGTATAATATCACCTTTAAGGCCGTTCATATTCCTGGGGTACACAATGACATTGCTGATTCACTCTCGCGTTTCCAGGTCGCACGCTTCCGCTCGCTAGCCCCGCAAGCGGACTTGACAATGACAGCGATTCCCGATCTCCTCCGGGCTTGTTAGAAGGTGAGATGAACCGCTTGTTGACGGTGGCTTCAGCCCCAAATACACATAAAGCCTATTCGGCGGGTTGGCGGGCTTTTTGTTCCTTTATGGGCTCCCACTTTCACGGGGAGGCTCCCTCCTCGGTAGCGGACGTTAGAGCATTCATTGCGTGGCTTTCCCTGCGTCATTTGTCCCCTGCTACTGTCGCTTCATATGTCTCGGGCGTAGGTTATTTTCATAAGATCCACAGTTGGCCGGATCCCACCCGGGACTATGTAGTATCCAAATTGCTTGCCGGTTGTCGCAGGGATAAGGTTGGTAGCGATCGGCGATGGCCTTTAACCATACCGTTGCTTACCCGTTTAATGCAGATTTTACCAGGGGTGTGTCTTGACCAATTCGAGGCGCTCCTGTTTCGCGCAGTTATGTCATGCGCGTTCTTTGGGTTCATGCGTATCGGCGAATTTGCCGCCATTTCAAAATTCCGCACACAAACATCCCTGCTGCTTGATACTGATGTCCAATTTCAGGATGTAGGCCAACCCAATGCTTCGGTTCTTCTCACTTTTCGTCATACGAAGAATAACCAATCAGGCCGCCCTCAAGTGGTGTGCTTAGTCCACTCAGAGGACGCCCAGCTCTGTCCTGTCCGCGCTTTGACGGCATTTGCGCAGGTTCGTCCCAATATCCCAGGTTGTTTTTTCTGCCATTTTGGCGGACAGGCTCTTACTCAGTATCAGTTTAACGCTACCTTTAAGAAGGCGCTATCATTTTTGGGGCTGGAACAGTCTTCCTTTCGCGCCCATTCTTTCCGCATAGGGGCAGCCTCTTGCGCAGCGGCAAGAGGGGTGAAGCTGGAGGATATAAAAGCAATGGGTCGGTGGCGCTCTGAGGCTGCTCGAAGTTACATTCGCCCCTTAGTGCATTGCCAGTTGCCGGGGGTGTAATTGGAGTTGTTGCTCCTGAGCATTTCTTCTTTCTTTATTTCTTCCCATGCGAAACTAAATTGTATGCAGGGTCGGTTTGGATTATTGGAGACTCGATTGTACGCAGAGCTGTCACGAACCTAGGGTGTAAGCAGCATGTGCGATGGTTTGGACGAGGCGGAGCTGGCTACAATGACGTGCCGGCATTATTGGCCGAGGTCGCTGCGCGAGGGCGCCAGCCCGATCTGTTGGTAGTACACATTGGCACTAATAATTTAGCCAATACTGACCTCTTCTGTATGCGGCAGCGCGTGGCAGTCTTCATGCAGTATTGTATTGGGACATTCCCTAGGTCTAAGCTCATTTGGTCCGACATTTTGCCGCGAGCTTGTTACTTTGGTGCTAAGCAGCCAGCGAAGATGGAAATGAAGAGGCGGGCGGTTAATAAATGGGCTCGGTCCTTCAGTAAGCGCATCGGGGCTTCTGTCCTACATCATCCGCAATTTAGATGGTCGGAATTTGCTTTGTTCCGATATGATGGCGTTCACCTATCGCCGTCGGGGAATTCCCTGTTCCAGACCAATCTGCGCAATTGCATCTGTTCGTGTCAATGAAACAGGCTCACGTTGACGTCACTAATTTGGGATTCGGCCCGGTTAACTTGTGCGGAGGTTGTCCGGTCTTTCCAGTGGGGCGCGCGCTGCGCGTTTGGCGGTTTTGGGCTGGAGACGACCGGAAGTGCCTCCTTGTTAAGTGATATTCATTAGATCGTAGGTGGTTGGACCATTTAGAGCATGAATTTTAAGGTTTAAATTTAGTTAATTACTCTTTCTGTCGTTCGTGTTTTACGCCAAGCACCCGCTTGTACCAGCGGGGCTTATTCCAACCGTATGTGCGAACGGTGGAAAATCGGCGTGACGTTTACCCGTACTGTTAAGTAAGTTAGAATTTTAAATAGGTAAGGGGACAATTCTTAAACAATGGGGGTTTACCCACTTTCGGTGGGGGCCAGGGCTCACGGCTAGAGCTTTGCCAAGCATGGCATGGTTAGGGTCTTGCCAAGCATGGCTTGTTTAGGGTTTGGCCAAGCGTGGCAGGTGTGAAGGTTGCCAAGCGTGGCATAGTGAGATGTGGCCAAGCATGGCCCGTGTGTAGGTTGCCAAGCATGGCATTGTGAGGTTTGGCCAGGCGTGGCATTGTGAGGTTTGGCCAGGCGTGGCTTTTGAGGTTGGGCCAAGCGTGGCCGGTGAATGTTGCCAAGCGTGGCCGGTGAATGTTGCCAAGCGTGTCATTTGAGTTCTGGCTGAGGTGGCCAGGTGTGTTGGGAATTGAGTGTTTCGGTTTTTATGGTTGCCAAGCATGGCATTTAATTAATTAAGACAAACTGTCTCATTTAGGCATAATTTTGCCATTGCATTCTTCTTGGAGAATTAAAAGCGAGGCTCGAGAACCAGGCCAGGAAAGTCAACTCCTTGTCTCACTGTGTGCTTTGTGTGTAGTCTTGGAATAATCAATTTTATCAATAAAAGATAAAATATCTTATTCCAAGGAGACACACGGTTTGTTTACCCGCTTCGAGTTTGCAGGCGGTCAGCTGTTTTTTGTTTTGGTCTGTGGATCTGTAAACAAGCTCCAGTGAGCGGCACAACCACTTGGCGCGACGCCCGCGCGCGCGCGGAGTTGACACTTTGTATAACATTTCGGCTCGCCCGCTGGAAAAGAGCGCGGAAAATCACTTCGGTGTGGTTCTCGAGCACTCAACACGCAAAAAATCCCCACCACCTCCCCTTCACCGCCATTGGTCATGGATTAATGCAGCGGAATTTGGGGTCTTTTCGGCTGGAGACGACCGGAAGTGCCTCCTTGTTAAGTGATATTCATTAGATCGTAGGTGGTTGGACCATTTAGAGCATGAATTTTAAGGTTTAAATTTAGTTAATTACTCTTTCTGTCGTTCGTGTTTTACGCCAAGCACCCGCTTGTACCAGCGGGGCTTATTCCAACCGTATGTGCGAACGGTGGAAAATCGGCGTGACGTTTACCCGTACTGTTAAGTAAGTTAGAATTTTAAATAGGTAAGGGGACAATTCTTAAACAATGGGGGTTTACCCACTTTCGGTGGGGGCCAGGGCTCACGGCTAGAGCTTTGCCAAGCATGGCATGGTTAGGGTCTTGCCAAGCATGGCTTGTTTAGGGTTTGGCCAAGCGTGGCAGGTGTGAAGGTTGCCAAGCGTGGCATAGTGAGATGTGGCCAAGCATGGCCCGTGTGTAGGTTGCCAAGCATGGCATTGTGAGGTTTGGCCAGGCGTGGCATTGTGAGGTTTGGCCAGGCGTGGCTTTTGAGGTTGGGCCAAGCGTGGCCGGTGAATGTTGCCAAGCGTGGCCGGTGAATGTTGCCAAGCGTGTCATTTGAGTTCTGGCTGAGGTGGCCAGGTGTGTTGGGAATTGAGTGTTTCGGTTTTTATGGTTGCCAAGCATGGCATTTAATTAATTAAGACAAACTGTCTCATTTAGGCATAATTTTGCCATTGCATTCTTCTTGGAGAATTAAAAGCGAGGCTCGAGAACCAGGCCAGGAAAGTCAACTCCTTGTCTCACTGTGTGCTTTGTGTGTAGTCTTGGAATAATAAAACGATGTAGACCAACGGTTTCCTTTTCCGAGACATTTTTTTGGGAAAGTAGTTTTTGCTTGACGAAAAAAATCTCTTCGATTTCTTTTAGAATGATTTCCCTGCGTTACCTCACACCAATGAAACGATTTAGACTAACGAATTCTCTTTCCGAGACATTTTTTTTTATAAAAGTAGTTTTTGCTTGACAAAAAAATCTCTCCGATTTCTTTTAGAATGATTTCCCTGCGTTACCTCACACCAATGAAACGATTTAGACTAACGAATTCTCTTTCCGAGACATTTTTTTTTATAAAAGTAGTTTTTGCTTGACAAAAAAATCTCTCCGATTTCTTTTAGAATGATTTCCCCGCGTTACTTCACACCTATGAAACGATTAAGACTAACGAATTCTCTTTCCGAGACATTTTTTTTATAAAAGTAGTTTTTGCTTGACAAAAAAATCTCTCCGATTTCTTTTAGAATAAGTTCTCTGCCTAATCTCACAACACTTAAACGATGTAGACCGACGGTTTCCTTTTCCGAGACATTTTTTTTGGAAAGTAGTTTTTGCTTGACGAAAAAAATCTCTTCGATTTCTTTTAGAATGATTTCCCTGCGTTACCTCACACCAATGAAACGATTTAGACTAACGAATTCTCTTTCCGAGACATTTTTTTGGGAAAGTATTTTTTTTTGTAACCAAACAATTTCTCTCAGATTTCATTTAGAATGAGTTCTCTGCCTTATCTCACAACACTTAAACGATTTAGACCAACGATTTCCTTTTCCAAGACATTTTTTTTTTATAAAAGTACTTTTTGCTTGGCAACAAAAATCTCTCCGATTTCTTTTAGAATGATTTCCCTGCGTTACCTCACACCAATGAAACGATTTAGACTAACGATTTCTCTTTCCGAGACATTTTTTTTGGAAAGTAGTTTTTTGTAACCGAACAAATTCTCTCACATTTCATTTTGAATGATTTCTCTGCCTTATCTCACAACACTAAAACGATGTAGACCGACGGTTTCCTTTTCCGAGACATTTTTTTCGGAAAGTAGTTTTTTCGTAACCGAACAAAACCTCTCCGATTTCATTTAGAATGAGTTCTCTGCCTTATCCCACAACACTTAAATGATTTAGACCAACAGTTTCCTTTTCCAAGACATTTTTTTTTCATAAAAGTAGTTTTTGCTTTGCAAAAAAATCTCTCCGATTTCTTTTAGAATGATTTCCCTGCGTTACCTCACACCAATGAAACGATTTAGACTAACGATTTCTCTTTCCGAGACATTTTTTTTGGAAAGTAGTTTTTTTGTAACCAACCAAATTCTCTCACATTTCATTTTGAATTATTTCTCTGCCTTATCCCACAACACTTAAATGATTTAGACCAACGGTTTCCTTTTCCTAGACTTTTTTTTTTATAAAAGTAGTTTTTGCTTGACAAAAAAATCTCTCCGATTTCATTGAGAATGATTTCACTGCATTATCTCACAACACTAAAACGATGTAGACCAACGGTTTCCTTTTCCGAGACATTTTTTTTGGAAAGTAGTTTTTGCTTGACGAAAAAAATCTCTTCGATTTCTTTTAGAATGATTTCCCTGCGTTACCTCACACCAATGAAACGATTTAGACTAACGAATTCTCTTTCCGAGACATTTTTTTTTATAAAAGTAGTTTTTGCTTGACAAAAAAATCTCTCCGATTTCTTTTAGAATGATTTCCCTGCGTTACCTCACACCAATGAAACGATTTAGACTAACGAATTCTCTTTCCGAGACATTTTTTTTTATAAAAGTAGTTTTTGCTTGACAAAAAAATCTCTCCGATTTCTTTTAGAATGATTTCCCCGCGTTACTTCACACCTATGAAACGATTAAGACTAACGAATTCTCTTTCCGAGACATTTTTTTTTATAAAAGTAGTTTTTGCTTGACAAAAAAATCTCTCAGATTTCATTTAGAATGAGTTCTCTGCCTTATCTCACAACACTAAAACGATGTAGACCGACGGTTTCCTTTTCCGAGACATTTTTTTCGAAAATTAGTTTTTGCTTGACGAAAAAAATCTCTCCGATTTCTTTTAGAATGATTTCCCTGCGTTACCTCACACCAATGAAACGATTTAGAATGACGAATTCTCTTTCCGAGACATTTTTTTTTTATAAAAGTAGTTTTTGCTTGACAAAAAAATCTCTCCGATTTCTTTTAGAATGATTTCCCTGCGTTACCTCACACCAATGAAACGATTTAGACTAACGAATTCTCTTTCCGAGACATTTTTATTTTATAAAAGTAGTTTTTGCTTGGCAAAAAAATCTCTCCGATTTCTTTTAGAATGAGTTCTCTGCCTAATCTCACACCAATGAAACGATTTAGACTAACGAATTCTCTTTCCGAGAAATTTTTTTTGGAAAGTAGTTTTTTGTAACCGAACAAATTCTCTCAGATTTCATTTTGAATGCTTTCTCTGCCTTATCTCACAACACCTAAACGATTTAGACTAACGATTTCCTTTTCCAAGAATTTTTTTTTTATAAAAGTAGTTTTTGCTTGACAAAAAAATCTCTCCGATTTCATTGAGAATGATTTCACTGCATTATCTCACAACACTAAAACGATGTAGACCAACGGTTTCCTTTTCCGAGACATTTTTTTTGGAAAGTAGTTTTTGCTTGACGAAAAAAATCTCTTCGATTTCTTTTACAATGATTTCCCTGCGTTACCTCACACCAATGAAACGATTTAGACTAACGAATTCTCTTTCCGAGACATTTTTTTTTATAAAAGTAGTTTTTGCTTGACAAAAAAATCTCTCCGATTTCTTTTAGAATGATTTCCCTGCGTTACCTCACACCAATGAAACGATTTAGACTAACGAATTCTCTTTCCGAGACATTTTTTTTTATAAAAGTAGTTTTTGCTTGACAAAAAAATCTCTCCGATTTCTTTTAGAATGATTTCCCCGCGTTACTTCACACCTATGAAACGATTAAGACTAACGAATTCTCTTTCCGAGACATTTTTTTTATAAAAGTAGTTTTTGCTTGACAAAAAAATCTCTCCGATTTCTTTTAGAATGAGTTCTCTGCCTAATCTCACAACACTTAAACGATGTAGACCGACGGTTTCCTTTTCCGAGACATTTTTTTTGGAAAGTAGTTTTTGCTTGACGAAAAAAATCTCTTCGATTTCTTTTAGAATGATTTCCCTGCGTTACCTCACACCAATGAAACGATTTAGACTAACGAATTCTCTTTCCGAGACATTTTTTTGGGAAAGTATTTTTTTTTGTAACCAAACAATTTCTCTCAGATTTCATTTAGAATGAGTTCTCTGCCTTATCTCACAACACTTAAACGATTTAGACCAACGATTTCCTTTTCCAAGACATTTTTTTTTTATAAAAGTACTTTTTGCTTGGCAACAAAAATCTCTCCGATTTCTTTTAGAATGATTTCCCTGCGTTACCTCACACCAATGAAACGATTTAGACTAACGATTTCTCTTTCCGAGACATTTTTTTTGGAAAGTAGTTTTTTGTAACCGAACAAATTCTCTCACATTTCATTTTGAATGATTTCTCTGCCTTATCTCACAACACTAAAACGATGTAGACCGACGGTTTCCTTTTCCGAGACATTTTTTTCGGAAAGTAGTTTTTTCGTAACCGAACAAAACCTCTCCGATTTCATTTAGAATGAGTTCTCTGCCTTATCCCACAACACTTAAATGATTTAGACCAACAGTTTCCTTTTCCAAGACATTTTTTTTTCATAAAAGTAGTTTTTGCTTTGCAAAAAAATCTCTCCGATTTCTTTTAGAATGATTTCCCTGCGTTACCTCACACCAATGAAACGATTTAGACTAACGATTTCTCTTTCCGAGACATTTTTTTTGGAAAGTAGTTTTTTTGTAACCAACCAAATTCTCTCACATTTCATTTTGAATTATTTCTCTGCCTTATCCCACAACACTTAAATGATTTAGACCAACGGTTTCCTTTTCCTAGACTTTTTTTTTTATAAAAGTAGTTTTTGCTTGACAAAAAAATCTCTCCGATTTCATTGAGAATGATTTCACTGCATTATCTCACAACACTAAAACGATGTAGACCAACGGTTTCCTTTTCCGAGACATTTTTTTTGGAAAGTAGTTTTTGCTTGACGAAAAAAATCTCTTCGATTTCTTTTAGAATGATTTCCCTGCGTTACCTCACACCAATGAAACGATTTAGACTAACGAATTCTCTTTCCGAGACATTTTTTTTTATAAAAGTAGTTTTTGCTTGACAAAAAAATCTCTCCGATTTCTTTTAGAATGATTTCCCTGCGTTACCTCACACCAATGAAACGATTTAGACTAACGAATTCTCTTTCCGAGACATTTTTTTTTATAAAAGTAGTTTTTGCTTGACAAAAAAATCTCTCCGATTTCTTTTAGAATGATTTCCCCGCGTTACTTCACACCTATGAAACGATTAAGACTAACGAATTCTCTTTCCGAGACATTTTTTTTTATAAAAGTAGTTTTTGCTTGACAAAAAAATCTCTCAGATTTCATTTAGAATGAGTTCTCTGCCTTATCTCACAACACTAAAACGATGTAGACCGACGGTTTCCTTTTCCGAGACATTTTTTTCGAAAATTAGTTTTTGCTTGACGAAAAAAATCTCTCCGATTTCTTTTAGAATGATTTCCCTGCGTTACCTCACACCAATGAAACGATTTAGAATAACGAATTCTCTTTCCGAGACATTTTTTTTTTATAAAAGTAGTTTTTGCTTGACAAAAAAATCTCTCCGATTTCTTTTAGAATGATTTCCCTGCGTTACCTCACACCAATGAAACGATTTAGACTAACGAATTCTCTTTCCGAGACATTTTTTTTTTATAAAAGTAGTTTTTGCTTGGCAAAAAAATCTCTCCGATTTCTTTTAGAATGAGTTCTCTGCCTAATCTCACACCAATGAAACGATTTAGACTAACGAATTCTCTTTCCGAGAAATTTTTTTTGGAAAGTAGTTTTTTGTAACCGAACAAATTCTCTCAGATTTCATTTTTAATGCTTTCTCTGCCTTATCTCACAACACCTAAACGATTTAGACTAACGATTTCCTTTTCCAAGAATTTTTTTTTTATAAAAGTAGTTTTTGCTTGACAAAAAAATCTCTCCGATTTCATTGAGAATGATTTCACTGCATTATCTCACAACACTAAAACGATGTAGACCAACGGTTTCCTTTTCCGAGACATTTTTTTTGGAAAGTAGTTTTTGCTTGACGAAAAAAATCTCTTCGATTTCTTTTACAATGATTTCCCTGCGTTACCTCACACCAATGAAACGATTTAGACTAACGAATTCTCTTTCCGAGACATTTTTTTTTATAAAAGTAGTTTTTGCTTGACAAAAAAATCTCTCCGATTTCTTTTAGAATGATTTCCCTGCGTTACCTCACACCAATGAAACGATTTAGACTAACGAATTCTCTTTCCGAGACATTTTTTTTTATAAAAGTAGTTTTTGCTTGACAAAAAAATCTCTCCGATTTCTTTTAGAATGATTTCCCCGCGTTACTTCACACCTATGAAACGATTAAGACTAACGAATTCTCTTTCCGAGACATTTTTTTTATAAAAGTAGTTTTTGCTTGACAAAAAAATCTCTCCGATTTCTTTTAGAATGAGTTCTCTGCCTAATCTCACAACACTTAAACGATGTAGACCGACGGTTTCCTTTTCCGAGACATTTTTTTTGGAAAGTAGTTTTTGCTTGACGAAAAAAATCTCTTCGATTTCTTTTAGAATGATTTCCCTGCGTTACCTCACACCAATGAAACGATTTAGACTAACGAATTCTCTTTCCGAGACATTTTTTTGGGAAAGTATTTTTTTTTGTAACCAAACAATTTCTCTCAGATTTCATTTAGAATGAGTTCTCTGCCTTATCTCACAACACTTAAACGATTTAGACCAACGATTTCCTTTTCCAAGACATTTTTTTTTTATAAAAGTACTTTTTGCTTGGCAACAAAAATCTCTCCGATTTCTTTTAGAATGATTTCCCTGCGTTACCTCACACCAATGAAACGATTTAGACTAACGATTTCTCTTTCCGAGACATTTTTTTTGGAAAGTAGTTTTTTGTAACCGAACAAATTCTCTCACATTTCATTTTGAATGATTTCTCTGCCTTATCTCACAACACTAAAACGATGTAGACCGACGGTTTCCTTTTCCGAGACATTTTTTTCGGAAAGTAGTTTTTTCGTAACCGAACAAAACCTCTCCGATTTCATTTAGAATGAGTTCTCTGCCTTATCCCACAACACTTAAATGATTTAGACCAACAGTTTCCTTTTCCAAGACATTTTTTTTTCATAAAAGTAGTTTTTGCTTTGCAAAAAAATCTCTCCGATTTCTTTTAGAATGATTTCCCTGCGTTACCTCACACCAATGAAACGATTTAGACTAACGATTTCTCTTTCCGAGACATTTTTTTTGGAAAGTAGTTTTTTTGTAACCAACCAAATTCTCTCACATTTCATTTTGAATTATTTCTCTGCCTTATCCCACAACACTTAAATGATTTAGACCAACGGTTTCCTTTTCCTAGACTTTTTTTTTTATAAAAGTAGTTTTTGCTTGACAAAAAAATCTCTCCGATTTCATTGAGAATGATTTCACTGCATTATCTCACAACACTAAAACGATGTAGACCAACGGTTTCCTTTTCCGAGACATTTTTTTTGGAAAGTAGTTTTTGCTTGACGAAAAAAATCTCTTCGATTTCTTTTAGAATGATTTCCCTGCGTTACCTCACACCAATGAAACGATTTAGACTAACGAATTGTCTTTCCGAGAAATTTTTTTTGGAAAGTAGTTTTTTGTAACCGAACAAATTCTCTCAGATTTCATTTTTAATGCTTTCTCTGCCTTATCTCACAACACCTAAACGATTTAGACTAACGATTTCCTTTTCCAAGAATTTTTTTTTTATAAAAGTAGTTTTTGCTTGACAAAAAAATCTCTCCGATTTCATTGAGAATGATTTCACTGCATTATCTCACAACACTAAAACGATGTAGACCAACGGTTTCCTTTTCCGAGACATTTTTTTTGGAAAGTAGTTTTTGCTTGACGAAAAAAATCTCTTCGATTTCTTTTACAATGATTTCCCTGCGTTACCTCACACCAATGAAACGATTTAGACTAACGAATTCTCTTTCCGAGACATTTTTTTTTATAAAAGTAGTTTTTGCTTGACAAAAAAATCTCTCCGATTTCTTTTAGAATGATTTCCCTGCGTTACCTCACACCAATGAAACGATTTAGACTAACGAATTCTCTTTCCGAGACATTTTTTTTTATAAAAGTAGTTTTTGCTTGACAAAAAAATCTCTCCGATTTCTTTTAGAATGATTTCCCCGCGTTACTTCACACCTATGAAACGATTAAGACTAACGAATTCTCTTTCCGAGACATTTTTTTTATAAAAGTAGTTTTTGCTTGACAAAAAAATCTCTCCGATTTCTTTTAGAATGAGTTCTCTGCCTAATCTCACAACACTTAAACGATGTAGACCGACGGTTTCCTTTTCCGAGACATTTTTTTTGGAAAGTAGTTTTTGCTTGACGAAAAAAATCTCTTCGATTTCTTTTAGAATGATTTCCCTGCGTTACCTCACACCAATGAAACGATTTAGACTAACGAATTCTCTTTCCGAGACATTTTTTTGGGAAAGTATTTTTTTTTGTAACCAAACAATTTCTCTCAGATTTCATTTAGAATGAGTTCTCTGCCTTATCTCACAACACTTAAACGATTTAGACCAACGATTTCCTTTTCCAAGACATTTTTTTTTTATAAAAGTACTTTTTGCTTGGCAACAAAAATCTCTCCGATTTCTTTTAGAATGATTTCCCTGCGTTACCTCACACCAATGAAACGATTTAGACTAACGATTTCTCTTTCCGAGACATTTTTTTTGGAAAGTAGTTTTTTGTAACCGAACAAATTCTCTCACATTTCATTTTGAATGATTTCTCTGCCTTATCTCACAACACTAAAACGATGTAGACCGACGGTTTCCTTTTCCGAGACATTTTTTTCGGAAAGTAGTTTTTTCGTAACCGAACAAAACCTCTCCGATTTCATTTAGAATGAGTTCTCTGCCTTATCCCACAACACTTAAATGATTTAGACCAACAGTTTCCTTTTCCAAGACATTTTTTTTTCATAAAAGTAGTTTTTGCTTTGCAAAAAAATCTCTCCGATTTCTTTTAGAATGATTTCCCTGCGTTACCTCACACCAATGAAACGATTTAGACTAACGATTTCTCTTTCCGAGACATTTTTTTTGGAAAGTAGTTTTTTTGTAACCAACCAAATTCTCTCACATTTCATTTTGAATTATTTCTCTGCCTTATCCCACAACACTTAAATGATTTAGACCAACGGTTTCCTTTTCCTAGACTTTTTTTTTTATAAAAGTAGTTTTTGCTTGACAAAAAAATCTCTCCGATTTCATTGAGAATGATTTCACTGCATTATCTCACAACACTAAAACGATGTAGACCAACGGTTTCCTTTTCCGAGACATTTTTTTTGGAAAGTAGTTTTTGCTTGACGAAAAAAATCTCTTCGATTTCTTTTAGAATGATTTCCCTGCGTTACCTCACACCAATGAAACGATTTAGACTAACGAATTCTCTTTCCGAGAAATTTTATTTGGAAAGTAGTTTTTTGTAACCGAACAAATTCTCTCAGATTTCAATTTGAATGCTTTCTCTGCCTTATCTCACAACACCTAAACGATTTAGACTAACGATTTCCTTTTCCAAGAATTTTTTTTTTATAAAAGTAGTTTTTGCTTGACAAAAAAATCTCTCCGATTTCATTGAGAATGATTTCACTGCATTATCTCACAACACTAAAACGATGTAGACCAACGGTTTCCTTTTCCGAGACATTTTTTTTGGAAAGTAGTTTTTGCTTGACGAAAAAAATCTCTTCGATTTCTTTTAGAATGATTTCCCTACGTTACCTCACACCAATGAAACAATTTAGACTAACGAATTCTCTTTCCGAGACATTTTTTTTTATAAAAGTAGTTTTTGCTTGACAAAAAATCTCTCCGATTTCTTTTAGAATGATTTCCCCGCGTTACCTCACACCTATGAAACGATTAAGACTAACGAATTCTCTTTCCGAGACATTTTTTTGGGAAAGTATTTTTTTTGTAACCAAACAATTTCTCTCCGATTTCATTTAGAATGAGTTCTCTGCCTTATCTCACAACACTTAAACGATTTAGACCAATGATTTCCTTTTCCAAGACATTTTTTTTTTATAAAAGTAGTTTTTGCTTGGCAAAAAAATCTCTCCGATTTCTTTTAGAATGAGTTCTCTGCCTAATCTCACACCAATGAAACGATTTAGACTAACGAATTCTCTTTCCGAGAATTTTTTTTTGGAAAGTAGTTTTTTGTAACCGAACAAATTCTCTCAGATTTCATTTTGAATGATTTCTCTGCCTTATCTCACAACACTTAAACGATTTAGACCAACGATTTCCTTTTCCAAGACATTTTTTTTTTATAAAAGTAGTTTTTGCTTGACAAAAAAATCTCTCCGATTTCATTTTGAATGATTTCTCTGCCTTATCTCACAACACTTAAACGATTTAGACCAACGATTTCCTTTTCCAAGAATTTTTTTTTTATAAAAGTAGTTTTTGCTTGACAAAAAAATCTCTCAGATTTCATTTAGAATGAGTTCTCTGCCTTATCTCACAACACTAAAACGATGTAGACCGACGGTTTCCTTTTCCGAGACATTTTTTTCGAAAATTAGTTTTTGCTTGACGAAAAAAATCTCTCCGATTTCTTTTAGAATGATTTCCCTGCGTTACCTCACACCAATGAAACGATTTAGACTAACGAATTCTCTATCCGAGACATTTTTTTTTTATAAAAGTAGTTTTTGCTTGATAAAAAAATCTCTCCGATTTCTTTTAGAATGATTTCCCTGCGTTACCTCACACCAATGAAACGATTTTGACTAACGAATTCTCTTTCCGAGACATTTTTTTTTATAAAAGTAGTTTTTGCTTGACAAAAAAATCTCTCCGATTTCTTTTAGAATGATTTCCCTGCGTTACCTCACACCAATGAAACGATTTAGACTAACGAATTCTTTTTTCGATACATTTTTTTTGGAAAGTAGTTTTTTGTAACCGAACAAATTCTCTCAGATTTCAATTTGAATGCTTTCTCTGCCTTATCTCACAACACCTAAACGATTTAGACTAACGATTTCCTTTTCCAAGAATTTTTTTTTTATAAAAGTAGTTTTTGCTTGACAAAAAAATCTCTCCGATTTCATTGAGAATGATTTCTCTGCATTATCCCACAACACTTAAATGATTTAGACCAACGGTTTCCTTTTCCTAGACTTTTTTTTTTGGAAGGTAGTTTTTGCTTGACGAAAAAAATCTCTCCGATTTCTTTTAGAATGATTTCCCTGCGTTACCTCACACCAATGAAACGATTTAGACTAACGAATTCTCTTTCCGAGACATTTTTTTTGGAAAGTGGTTTTTTTGTAACCAAACAAAATCTCTCAGATTTCATTTTGAATGATTTATCTGCCTTATCTCACAACAATTAAACGATTTAGACCGACGATTTCCTTTTCCGAGACATTTTTTTTTTATAAAAGTAGTTTTTGCTTGACAAAAAAATCTCTCCGATTTCATTGAGAATGATTTCTCTGCATTATCTCACAACACTAAAACGATGTAGACCGACGGTTTCCTTTTCCGAGACATTTTTTTCTGAAAGTAGTTTTTTCGTAACCGAACAAAACCTCTTTGATTTCATTTAGAATGAGTTCTCTGCCTTATCTCACAACACTAAAACGATGTAGACCGACGGTTTCCTTTTCCGAGACATTTTTTTCGAAAATTAGTTTTTGCTTTTTTCTTTTAGAATGATTTCCCTGCGTTACCTCACACCAATGAAACGATTTAGACTAACGAATTCTCTTTCCGAGACTTTTTTTTTTGGAAGGTAGTTTTTGCTTGACGAAAATAATCTCTCCGATTTCTTTTAGAATGATTTCCCTGCGTTACCTCACACCAATGAAACGATTTAGACTAACGAATTCTCTTTCCGAGACTTTTTTTTTTGGAAGGTAGTTTTTGCTTGACGAAAAAAATCTCTCCGATTTCTTTTAGAATGATTTCCCTGCGTTACCTCACACAAATGAAACGATTTAGACCAACGAATTCTCTTTCCGAGACATTTTTTTTGGAAAGTAGTTTTTTTGTAACCAAACAAAATCTCTCAGATTTCATTTAGAATGAGTTCTCTGCCTTATCTCACAACACTTAAATGATTTAGACCAACGATTTCCTTTTCCAAGACATTTTTTTTTTATAAAAGTAGTTTTTGCTTGGCAAAAAAATCTCTCCGATTTCTTTTAGAATGATTTCCCTGCGTTACCTCACACCAATGAATCGATTTAGACTAACGAATTCTTTTTTCGAGACATTTTTTTTGGAAAGTAGTTTTTTGTAACCGAACAAATTCTCTCAGATTTCAATTTGAATGCTTTCTCTGCCTTATCTCACAACACCTAAACGATTTAGACTAACGAATTCTCTTTCCGAGACATTTTTTTTTATAAAAGTAGTTTTTGCTTGCCAAAAAAATCTCTCCGATTTCATTGAGAATGATTTCTCTGCATTATCTCACAACACTAAAACGATGTAGACCAACGGTTTCCTTTTCCGAGACATTTTTTTTGGAAAGTAGTTTTTGCTTGACGAAAAAAATCTCTTCGATTTCTTTTAGAATGATTTCCCTACGTTACCTCACACCAATGAAACGATTTAGACTAACGAATTCTCTTTCCGAGACATTTTTTTTTATAAAAGTAGTTTTTGCTTGACAAAAAATCTCTCCGATTTCTTTTAGAATGATTTCCCCGCGTTACCTCACACCTATGAAACGATTAAGACTAACGAATTCTCTTTCCGAGACATTTTTTTGGGAAAGTATTTTTTTTGTAACCAAACAATTTCTCTCCGATTTCATTTAGAATGAGTTCTCTGCCTTATCTCACAACACTTAAACGATTTAGACCAATGATTTCCTTTTCCAAGACATTTTTTTTTTATAAAAGTAGTTTTTGCTTGGCAAAAAAATCTCTCCGATTTCTTTTAGAATGAGTTCTCTGCCTAATCTCACACCAATGAAACGATTTAGACTAACGAATTCTCTTTCCGAGAAATTTTTTTTGGAAAGTAGTTTTTTGTAACCGAACAAATTCTCTCAGATTTCATTTTGAATGATTTCTCTGCCTTATCTCACAACACTTAAACGATTTAGACCAACGATTTCCTTTTCCAAGACATTTTTTTTTTATAAAAGTAGTTTTTGCTTGACAAAAAAATCTCTCCGATTTCATTTTGAATGATTTCTCTGCCTTATCTCACAACACTTAAACGATTTAGACCAACGATTTCCTTTTCCAAGAATTTTTTTTTTATAAAAGTAGTTTTTGCTTGACAAAAAAATCTCTCAGATTTCATTTAGAATGAGTTCTCTGCCTTATCTCACAACACTAAAACGATGTAGACCGACGGTTTCCTTTTCCGAGACATTTTTTTCGAAAATTAGTTTTTGCTTGACGAAAAAAATCTCTCCGATTTCTTTTAGAATGATTTCCCTGCGTTACCTCACACCAATGAAACGATTTAGACTAACGAATTCTCTATCCGAGACATTTTTTTTTTATAAAAGTAGTTTTTGCTTGATAAAAAAATCTCTCCGATTTCTTTTAGAATGATTTCCCTGCGTTACCTCACACCAATGAAACGATTTTGACTAACGAATTCTCTTTCCGAGACATTTTTTTTTATAAAAGTAGTTTTTGCTTGACAAAAAAATCTCTCCGATTTCTTTTAGAATGATTTCCCTGCGTTACCTCACACCAATGAAACGATTTAGACTAACGAATTCTTTTTTCGATACATTTTTTTTGGAAAGTAGTTTTTTGTAACCGAACAAATTCTCTCAGATTTCAATTTGAATGCTTTCTCTGCCTTATCTCACAACACCTAAACGATTTAGACTAACGATTTCCTTTTCCAAGAATTTTTTTTTTATAAAAGTAGTTTTTGCTTGACAAAAAAATCTCTCCGATTTCATTGAGAATGATTTCTCTGCATTATCCCACAACACTTAAATGATTTAGACCAACGGTTTCCTTTTCCTAGACTTTTTTTTTTGGAAGGTAGTTTTTGCTTGACGAAAAAAATCTCTCCGATTTCTTTTAGAATGATTTCCCTGCGTTACCTCACACCAATGAAACGATTTAGACTAACGAATTCTCTTTCCGAGACATTTTTTTTGGAAAGTGGTTTTTTTGTAACCAAACAAAATCTCTCAGATTTCATTTTGAATGATTTATCTGCCTTATCTCACAACAATTAAACGATTTAGACCGACGATTTCCTTTTCCGAGACATTTTTTTTTTATAAAAGTAGTTTTTGCTTGACAAAAAAATCTCTCCGATTTCATTGAGAATGATTTCTCTGCATTATCTCACAACACTAAAACGATGTAGACCGACGGTTTCCTTTTCCGAGACATTTTTTTCTGAAAGTAGTTTTTTCGTAACCGAACAAAACCTCTTTGATTTCATTTAGAATGAGTTCTCTGCCTTATCTCACAACACTAAAACGATGTAGACCGACGGTTTCCTTTTCCGAGACATTTTTTTCGAAAATTAGTTTTTGCTTTTTTCTTTTAGAATGATTTCCCTGCGTTACCTCACACCAATGAAACGATTTAGACTAACGAATTCTCTTTCCGAGACTTTTTTTTTTGGAAGGTAGTTTTTGCTTGACGAAAATAATCTCTCCGATTTCTTTTAGAATGATTTCCCTGCGTTACCTCACACCAATGAAACGATTTAGACTAACGAATTCTCTTTCCGAGACTTTTTTTTTTGGAAGGTAGTTTTTGCTTGACGAAAAAAATCTCTCCGATTTCTTTTAGAATGATTTCCCTGCGTTACCTCACACAAATGAAACGATTTAGACCAACGAATTCTCTTTCCGAGACATTTTTTTTGGAAAGTAGTTTTTTTGTAACCAAACAAAATCTCTCAGATTTCATTTAGAATGAGTTCTCTGCCTTATCTCACAACACTTAAATGATTTAGACCAACGATTTCCTTTTCCAAGACATTTTTTTTTTATAAAAGTAGTTTTTGCTTGGCAAAAAAATCTCTCCGATTTCTTTTAGAATGATTTCCCTGCGTTACCTCACACCAATGAATCGATTTAGACTAACGAATTCTTTTTTCGAGACATTTTTTTTGGAAAGTAGTTTTTTGTAACCGAACAAATTCTCTCAGATTTCAATTTGAATGCTTTCTCTGCCTTATCTCACAACACCTAAACGATTTAGACTAACGAATTCTCTTTCCGAGACATTTTTTTTTATAAAAGTAGTTTTTGCTTGCCAAAAAAATCTCTCCGATTTCATTGAGAATGATTTCTCTGCATTATCTCACAACACTAAAACGATGTAGACCGACGGTTTCCTTTTCCGAGACATTTTTTCGGAAATTAGTTTTTGCTTGACGAAAAAAATCTCTCCGATTTCTTTTAGAATGATTTCCCTGCGTTACCTCACACCAATGAAACGATTTAGACTAACGAATTCTCTTTCCGAGACATTTTTTTGGGAAAGTATTTTTTTTTGTAACCAAACAATTTCTCTCAGATTTCATTTAGAATGAGTTCTCTGCCTTATCTCACAACACTTAAACGATTTAGACTAACGATTTCCTTTTCCAAGACATTTTTTTTTTATAAAAGTAGTTTTTGCTTGGCAAAAAAATCTCTCCGATTTCTTTTAGAATGATTTCCCTGCGTTACCTCACACCAATGAAACGATTTAGACTAACGATTTCTCTTTCCGAGACATTTTTTTTTATAAAAGTAGTTTTTGCTTGACAAAAAAATCTCTCCGATTTCATTGAGAATGATTTCTCTGCATTATCTCACAACACTAAAACGATGTAGACCGACGGTTTCCTTTTCCGAGACATTTTTTTCGGAAATTGGTTTTTGCTTGACGAAAAAAATCTCTCCGATTTCTTTTAGAATGATTTCCCTGCGTTACCTCACACCAATGAAACGATTTAGACTAACGAATTCTCTTTCCGAGACATTTTTTTGGGAAAGTATTTTTTTTGTAACCAAACAATTTCTCTCAGATTTCATTTAGAAAGAGTTCTCTGCCTTATCTCACAACACTTTAACGATTTAGACCGACGGTTTCCTTTTCCGAGACATTTTTTTCGGAAATTAGTTTTTGCTTGACGAAAAAAAAATCTCCGATTTCTTTTAGAATGATTTCCCTGCGTTACCTCACACAAATGAAACGATTTAGACCAACGAATTCTCTTTCCGAGACATTTTTTTGGGAAAGTATTTTTTTTGTAACCGAACAAATTCTCTCAGATTTCATTTTGAATGATTTATCTGCCTTATCTCACAACACCTAAACGATTTAGACCAACGATTTCCTTTTCCAAGAATTTTTTTTTTATAAAAGTAGTTTTTGCTTGACAAAAAAATCTCTCCGATTTCATTGAGAATGATTTATCGCATTATCTCACAACACTAAAACGATGTAGACCGACGGTTTCCTTTTCCGAGACATTTTTTTCGAAAATTAGTTTTTGCTTGACGAAAAAAATCTCTCCGATTTCTTTTAGAATGATTTCCCTGCGTTACCTCACACCAATGAAACGATTTAGAATAACGAATTCTCTTTCCGAGACATTTTTTTTTTATAAAAGTAGTTTTTGCTTGACAAAAAAATCTCTCCGATTTCTTTTAGAATGATTTCCCTGCGTTACCTCACACCAATGAAACGATTTAGACTAACGAATTCTCTTTCCGAGACATTTTTTTTTTATAAAAGTAGTTTTTGCTTGGCAAAAAAATCTCTCCGATTTCTTTTAGAATGAGTTCTCTGCCTAATCTCACACCAATGAAACGATTTAGACTAACGAATTCTCTTTCCGAGAAATTTTTTTTGGAAAGTAGTTTTTTGTAACCGAACAAATTCTCTCAGATTTCATTTTGAATGCTTTCTCTGCCTTATCTCACAACACCTAAACGATTTAGACTAACGATTTCCTTTTCCAAGAATTTTTTTTTTATAAAAGTAGTTTTTGCTTGACAAAAAAATCTCTCCGATTTCATTGAGAATGATTTCACTGCATTATCTCACAACACTAAAACGATGTAGACCAACGGTTTCCTTTTCCGAGACATTTTTTTTGGAAAGTAGTTTTTGCTTGACGAAAAAAATCTCTTCGATTTCTTTTAGAATGATTTCCCTGCGTTACCTCACACCAATGAAACGATTTAGACTAACGAATTCTCTTTCCGAGACATTTTTTTTTATAAAAGTAGTTTTTGCTTGACAAAAAAATCTCTCCGATTTCTTTTAGAATGATTTCCCCGCGTTACCTCACACCAATGAAACGATTTAGACTAACGAATTCTCTTTCCGAGACATTTTTTTTTATAAAAGTAGTTTTTGCTTGACAAAAAAATCTCTCCGATTTCTTTTAGAATGATTTCCCCGCGTTACTTCACACCTATGAAACGATTAAGACTAACGAATTCTCTTTCCGAGACATTTTTTTTATAAAAGTAGTTTTTGCTTGACAAAAAAATCTCTCCGATTTCTTTTAGAATGAGTTCTCTGCCTAATCTCACAACACTTAAACGATGTAGACCGACGGTTTCCTTTTCCGAGACATTTTTTTTGGAAAGTAGTTTTTGCTTGACGAAAAAAATCTCTTCGATTTCTTTTAGAATGATTTCCCTGCGTTACCTCACACCAATGAAACGATTTAGACTAACGAATTCTCTTTCCGAGACATTTTTTTGGGAAAGTATTTTTTTTTGTAACCAAACAATTTCTCTCAGATTTCATTTAGAATGAGTTCTCTGCCTTATCTCACAACACTTAAACGATTTAGACCAACGATTTCCTTTTCCAAGACATTTTTTTTTTATAAAAGTACTTTTTGCTTGGCAACAAAAATCTCTCCGATTTCTTTTAGAATGATTTCCCTGCGTTACCTCACACCAATGAAACGATTTAGACTAACGATTTCTCTTTCCGAGACATTTTTTTTGGAAAGTAGTTTTTTGTAACCGAACAAATTCTCTCACATTTCATTTTGAATGATTTCTCTGCCTTATCTCACAACACTAAAACGATGTAGACCGACGGTTTCCTTTTCCGAGACATTTTTTTCGGAAAGTAGTTTTTTCGTAACCGAACAAAACCTCTCCGATTTCATTTAGAATGAGTTCTCTGCCTTATCCCACAACACCTAAATGATTTAGACCAACAGTTTCCTTTTCCAAGACATTTTTTTATCATAAAAGTAGTTTTTGCTTTGCAAAAAAATCTCTCCGATTTCTTTTAGAATGATTTCCCTGCGTTACCTCACACCAATGAAACGATTTAGACTAACGATTTCTCTTTCCGAGACATTTTTTTTGGAAAGTAGTTTTTTTGTAACCAACCAAATTCTCTCACATTTCATTTTGAATGATTTCTCTGCCTTATCCCACAACACTTAAATGATTTAGACCAACGGTTTCCTTTTCCTAGACTTTTTTTTTTATAAAAGTAGTTTTTGCTTGACAAAAAAATCTCTCCGATTTCATTGAGAATGATTTCACTGCATTATCTCACAACACTAAAACGATGTAGACCAACGGTTTCCTTTTCCGAGACATTTTTTTTGGAAAGTAGTTTTTGCTTGACGAAAAAAATCTCTTCGATTTCTTTTAGAATGATTTCCCTGCGTTACCTCACACCAATGAAACGATTTAGACTAACGAATTCTCTTTCCGAGAAATTTTTTTTGGAAAGTAGTTTTTTGTAACCGAACAAATTCTCTCAGATTTCAATTTGAATGCTTTCTCTGCCTTATCTCACAACACCTAAACGATTTAGACTAACGATTTCCTTTTCCAAGAATTTTTTTTTTATAAAAGTAGTTTTTGCTTGACAAAAAAATCTCTCCGATTTCATTGAGAATGATTTCACTGCATTATCTCACAACACTAAAACGATGTAGACCAACGGTTTCCTTTTCCGAGACATTTTTTTTGGAAAGTAGTTTTTGCTTGACGAAAAAAATCTCTTCGATTTCTTTTAGAATGATTTCCCTGCGTTACCTCACACCAATGAAACGATTTAGACTAACGAATTCTCTTTCCGAGACATTTTTTTTTATAAAAGTAGTTTTTGCTTGACAAAAAATCTCTCCGATTTCTTTTAGAATGATTTCCCCGCGTTACCTCACACCTATGAAACGATTAAGACTAACGAATTCTCTTTCCGAGACATTTTTTTGGGAAAGTATTTTTTTTGTAACCAAACAATTTCTCTCCGATTTCATTTAGAATGAGTTCTCTGCCTTATCTCACAACACTTAAACGATTTAGACCAATGATTTCCTTTTCCAAGACATTTTTTTTTTATAAAAGTAGTTTTTGCTTGGCAAAAAAATCTCTCCGATTTCTTTTAGAATGAGTTCTCTGCCTAATCTCACACCAATGAAACGATTTAGACTAACGAATTCTCTTTCCGAGAAATTTTTTTTGGAAAGTAGTTTTTTGTAACCGAACAAATTCTCTCAGATTTCATTTTGAATGATTTCTCTGCCTTATCTCACAACACTTAAACGATTTAGACCAACGATTTCCTTTTCCAAGACATTTTTTTTTTATAAAAGTAGTTTTTGCTTGACAAAAAAATCTCTCCGATTTCATTTTGAATGATTTCTCTGCCTTATCTCACAACACTTAAACGATTTAGACCAACGATTTCCTTTTCCAAGAATTTTTTTTTTATAAAAGTAGTTTTTGCTTGACAAAAAAATCTCTCCGATTTCATTTAGAATGAGTTCTCTGCCTTATCTCACAACACTAAAACGATGTAGACCGACGGTTTCCTTTTCCGAGACATTTTTTTCGAAAATTAGTTTTTGCTTGACGAAAAAAATCTCTCCGATTTCTTTTAGAATGATTTCCCTGCGTTACCTCACACCAATGAAACGATTTAGACTAACGAATTCTCTTTCCGAGACATTTTTTTTTTATAAAAGTAGTTTTTGCTTGATAAAAAAATCTCTCCGATTTCTTTTAGAATGATTTCCCTGCGTTACCTCACACCAATGAAACGATTTTGACTAACGAATTCTCTTTCCGAGACATTTTTTTTTATAAAAGTAGTTTTTGCTTGACAAAAAAATCTCTCCGTTTTCTTTTAGAATGATTTCCCTGCGTTACCTCACACCAATGAAACGATTTCTAAATCGTTTCTAACGAAGTCTTTTTTCGATACATTTTTTTTGGAAAGTAGTTTTTTG
Source organism: Luidia sarsii (assembly GCA_949987565.1). NCBI lineage: Eukaryota > Metazoa > Echinodermata > Asteroidea > Paxillosida > Luidiidae > Luidia > Luidia sarsii. The sequence continues at coordinate 5,392,691 of OX465122.1, forward strand.
TAACCGAACAAATTCTCTCAGATTTCAATTTGAATGCTTTCTCTGCCTTATCTCACAACACCTAAACGATTTAGACTAACGATTTCCTTTTCCAAGAATTTTTTTTTTATAAAAGTAGTTTTTGCTTGACAAAAAAATCTCTCCGATTTCATTGAGAATGATTTCTCTGCATTATCCCACAACACTTAAATGATTTAGACCAACGGTTTCCTTTTCCTAGACTTTTTTTTTTGGAAGGTAGTTTTTGCTTGACGAAAAAAATCTCTCCGATTTCTTTTAGAATGATTTCCCTGCGTTACCTCACACCAATGAAACGATTTAGACTAACGAATTCTCTTTCCGAGACATTTTTTTTGGAAAGTGGTTTTTTTGTAACCAAACAAAATCTCTCAGATTTCATTTTGAATGATTTATCTGCCTTATCTCACAACAATTAAACGATTTAGACCGACGATTTCCTTTTCCGAGACATTTTTTTTTTATAAAAGTAGTTTTTGCTTGACAAAAAAATCTCTCCGATTTCATTGAGAATGATTTCTCTGCATTATCTCACAACACTAAAACGATGTAGACCGACGGTTTCCTTTTCCGAGACATTTTTTTCTGAAAGTAGTTTTTTCGTAACCGAACAAAACCTCTTTGATTTCATTTAGAATGAGTTCTCTGCCTTATCTCACAACACTAAAACGATGTAGACCGACGGTTTCCTTTTCCGAGACATTTTTTTCGAAAATTAGTTTTTGCTTTTTTCTTTTAGAATGATTTCCCTGCGTTACCTCACACCAATGAAACGATTTAGACTAACGAATTCTCTTTCCGAGACTTTTTTTTTTGGAAGGTAGTTTTTGCTTGACGAAAATAATCTCTCCGATTTCTTTTAGAATGATTTCCCTGCGTTACCTCACACCAATGAAACGATTTAGACTAACGAATTCTCTTTCCGAGACTTTTTTTTTGGGAAGGTAGTTTTTGCTTGACGAAAAAAATCTCTCCGATTTCTTTTAGAATGATTTCCCTGCGTTACCTCACACAAATGAAACGATTTAGACCAACGAATTCTCTTTCCGAGACATTTTTTTTGGAAAGTAGTTTTTTTGTAACCAAACAAAATCTCTCAGATTTCATTTAGAATGAGTTCTCTGCCTTATCTCACAACACTTAAATGATTTAGACCAACGATTTCCTTTTCCAAGACATTTTTTTTTTATAAAAGTAGTTTTTGCTTGGCAAAAAAATCTCTCCGATTTCTTTTAGAATGATTTCCCTGCGTTACCTCACACCAATGAAACGATTTAGACTAACGAATTCTTTTTTCGAGACATTTTTTTTGGAAAGTAGTTTTTTGTAACCGAACAAATTCTCTCAGATTTCAATTTGAATGCTTTCTCTGCCTTATCTCACAACACCTAAACGATTTAGACTAACGAATTCTCTTTCCGAGACATTTTTTTTTATAAAAGTAGTTTTTGCTTGCCAAAAAAATCTCTCCGATTTCATTGAGAATGATTTCTCTGCATTATCTCACAACACTAAAACGATGTAGACCGACGGTTTCCTTTTCCGAGACATTTTTTCGGAAATTAATTTTTGCTTGACGAAAAAAATCTCTCCGATTTCTTTTAGAATGATTTCCCTGCGTTACCTCACACCAATGAAACGATTTAGACTAACGAATTCTCTTTCCGAGACATTTTTTTGGGAAAGTATTTTTTTTTGTAACCAAACAATTTCTCTCAGATTTCATTTAGAATGAGTTCTCTGCCTTATCTCACAACACTTAAACGATTTAGACCAACGATTTCCTTTTCCAAGACATTTTTTTTTTATAAAAGTAGTTTTTGCTTGGCAAAAAAATCTCTCCGATTTCTTTTAGAATGATTTCCCTGCGTTACCTCACACCAATGAAACGATTTAGACTAACGATTTCTCTTTCCGAGACTTTTTTTTTGGAAGGTAGTTTTTGCTTGACGAAAATAATCTCTCCGATTTCTTTTAGAATGATTTCCCTGCGTTACCTCACACCAATGAAACGATTTAGACTAACGAATTCTCTTTCCGAGACTTTTTTTTTTTGGAAGGTAGTTTTTGCTTGACGAAAATAATATCTCCGATTTCTTTTAGAATGATTTCCCTGCGTTACCTCACACCAATGAAACGATTTAGACTAACGAATTCTCTTTCCGAGACATTTTTTTTTATAAAAGTAGTTTTTGCTTGACAAGAAAATCTCTCAGATTTCATTTTGAATGATTTCTCTGCATTATCTCACAACACTAAAACGATGTAGACCGACGGTTTCCTTTTCCGAGACATTTTTTTCGGAAATTGGTTTTTGCTTGACGAAAAAAATCTCTCCGATTTCTTTTAGAATGATTTCCCTGCGTTACCTCACACCAATGAAACGATTTAGACTAACGAATTCTCTTTCCGAGACATTTTTTTTTATAAAAGTAGTTTTTGCTTGACAAAAAAATCTCTCCGATTTCATTGAGAATGATTTCTCTGCATTATCTCACAACACTAAAACGATGTAGACCGACGGTTTCCTTTTCCGAGACATTTTTTTCGGAAATTGGTTTTTGCTTGACGAAAAAAATCTCTCCGATTTCTTTTAGAATGATTTCCCTGCGTTACCTCACACCAATGAAACGATTTAGACTAACGAATTCTCTTTCCGAGACATTTTTTTGGGAAAGTATTTTTTTTGTAACCAAACAATTTCTCTCAGATTTCATTTAGAATGAGTTCTCTGCCTTATCTCACAACACTTTAACGATTTAGACCGACGGTTTCCTTTTCCGAGACATTTTATTCGGAAATTAGTTTTTGCTTGACGAAAAAAATCTCTCCGATTTCTTTTAGAATGATTTCCCTGCGTTACCTCACACAAATGAAACGATTTAGACTAACGAATTCTCTTTCCGAGACATTTTTTTGGGAAAGTATTTTTTTTGTAACCGAACAAATTCTCTCAGATTTCATTTTGAATGATTTATCTGCCTTTTCTCACAACACCTAAACGATTTAGACCAACGATTTCCTTTTCCAAGAATTTTTTTTTTATAAAAGTAGTTTTTGCTTGACAAAAAAATCTCTCCGATTTCATTGAGAATGATTTATCGCATTATCTCACAACACTAAAACGATGTAGACCGACGGTTTCCTTTTCCGAGACATTTTTTTCGAAAATTAGTTTTTGCTTGACGAAAAAAATCTCTCCGATTTCTTTTAGAATGATTTCCCTGCGTTACCTCACACCAATGAAACGATTTAGACTAACGAATTCTTTTTCCGAGACATTTTTTTGGGAAAGTATTTTTTTTGTAACCAAACAATTTCTCTCCGATTTCATTTAGAATGAGTTCTCTGCCTTATCTCACACCAATGAAACGATTTAGACTAACGAATTCTCTTTCCAAGACATTTTTTTTGGAAAGTAGTGTTTTTGTTACCAAACAAAATCTCTCAGATTTCATTTTGAATGATTTCTCTGCCTTATCTCACAACACTTAAACGATTTAGACCAACGATTTCCTTTTCCAAGACATTTTTTTTTTTATAAAAGTAGTTTTTGCTTGACAAAAAAATCTCTCCGATTTCATTGAGAATGATTTCTCTGCATTATCTCACAACACTTAAACGATGTAGACCGACGGTTTCCTTTTCCGAGACATTTTTTTTTTTATAAAAGTAGTTTTTGCTTGACAAAAAAATCTCTCCGATTTCATTGAGAATGATTTCTCTGCCTTATCTCACAACACTTAAACGATTTAGACCAACGGTTTCATTTTCCGAGACTTTTTTTCTTTGGAAGGTAGTTTTTGCTTGACGAAAAAATTCTCTCCGATTTCTTTTAGAATGATTTCCCTGCGTTACCTCACACCAATGAAACGATTTAGACTAACGAATTCTCTTTCCGAGACATTTTTTTGGGAAAGTAGTTTTTTTGTAACCAAACAATTTCTCTCAGATTTCATTTAGAATGAGTTCTCTGCCTTATCTCACAACACTTAAACGATTTAGACCAACGATTTCCTTTTCCAAGACATTTTTTTCGGAAAGTAGTTTTTGCTTGACGAAAAAAATCTCTCCGATTTCTTTTAGAATGATTTCCCTGCGTTACCTCACACCAATGAAACGATTTAGACTAACGAATTCTCTTTCCGAGACATTTTTTTTTTTATAAAAGTAGTTTTTGCTTGACAAAAAAATATCTCCGATTTCTTTTAGAATGATTTCCCTGCGTTACCTCACACCAATGAAACGATTTAGACTAACAAATTCTCTTTCCGAGACATTTTTTTTTGTAAAAGTAGTTTTTGCTTGACAAAAAAATCTCTCCGATTTCTTTTAGAATGAGTTCTCTGCCTTATCTCACAACACTTAAACGATTTGGACCAACGATTTCCTTTTCCAAGACATTTTTTTTTATAAAAGTAGTTTTTGCTTGGCAAAAAAATCTCTCCGATTTCTTTTAGAATGATTTCCCTGCGTTACCTCACACCAATGAAACGATTTAGACTAACGAATTCTCTTTCCGAGAAATTTTTTTTGGAAAGTAGTTTTTTGTAACCGAACAAATTCTCTCAGATTTCATTTTGAATGCTTTCTCTGCCTTATCTCACAACACCTAAACGATTTAGACTAACGATTTCCTTTTCCAAGAATTTTTTTTTTATAAAAGTAGTTTTTGCTTGCCAAAACAATCTCTCCGATTTCATTGAGAATGATTTCACTGCATTATCTCACAACACTAAAACGATGTAGACCAACGGTTTCCTTTTCCGAGACATTTTTTTGGGAAAGTAGTTTTTGCTTGACGAAAAAAATCTCTTCGATTTCTTTTAGAATGATTTCCCTGCGTTACCTCACACCAATTAAACGATTTAGACTAACGAATTCTCTTTCCGAGACATTTTTTTTTATAAAAGTAGTTTTTGCTTGACAAAAAAATCTCTCCGATTTCTTTTAGAATGATTTCCCTGCGTTACCTCACACCAATGAAACGATTTAGACTAACGAATTCTCTTTCCGAGACATTTTTTTTTATAAAAGTAGTTTTTGCTTGACAAAAAAATCTCTCCGATTTCTTTTAGAATGATTTCCCCGCGTTACTTCACACCTATGAAACGATTAAGACTAACGAATTCTCTTTCCGAGACATTTTTTTTTATAAAAGTAGTTTTTGCTTGACAAAAAAATCTCTCAGATTTCATTTAGAATGAGTTCTCTGCCTTATCTCACAACACTAAAACGATGTAGACCGACGGTTTCCTTTTCCGAGACATTTTTTTTCGAAAATTAGTTTTTGCTTGACGAAAAAAATCTCTCCGATTTCTTTTAGAATGATTTCCCTGCGTTACCTCACACCAATGAAACGATTTAGAATAACGAATTCTCTTTCCGAGACATTTTTTTTTTATAAAAGTAGTTTTTGCTTGACAAAAAAATCTCTCCGATTTCTTTTAGAATGATTTCCCTGCGTTACCTCACACCAATGAAACGATTTAGACTAACGAATTCTCTTTCCGAGACATTTTTTTTTATAAAAGTAGTTTTTGCTTGACAAAAAAATCTCTCCGATTTCTTTTAGAATGATTTCCCCGCGTTACTTCACACCTATGAAACGATTAAGACTAACGAATTCTCTTTCCGAGACATTTTTTTTTATAAAAGTAGTTTTTGCTTGACAAAAAAATCTCTCAGATTTCATTTAGAATGAGTTCTCTGCCTTATCTCACAACACTAAAACGATGTAGACCGACGGTTTCCTTTTCCGAGACATTTTTTTTCGAAAATTAGTTTTTGCTTGACGAAAAAAATCTCTCCGATTTCTTTTAGAATGATTTCCCTGCGTTACCTCACACCAATGAAACGATTTTGACTAACGAATTCTCTTTCCGAGACATTTTTTTTTATAAAAGTAGTTTTTGCTTGACAAAAAAATCTCTCCGTTTTCTTTTAGAATGATTTCCCTGCGTTACCTCACACCAATGAAACGATTTCTAAATCGTTTCTAACGAAGTCTTTTTTCGATACATTTTTTTTGGAAAGTAGTTTTTTGTAACCGAACAAATTCTCTCAGATTTCAATTTGAATGCTTTCTCTGCCTTATCTCACAACACCTAAACGATTTAGACTAACGATTTCCTTTTCCAAGAATTTTTTTTTTATAAAAGTAGTTTTTGCTTGACAAAAAAATCTCTCCGATTTCATTGAGAATGATTTCTCTGCATTATCCCACAACACTTAAATGATTTAGACCAACGGTTTCCTTTTCCTAGACTTTTTTTTTTGGAAGGTAGTTTTTGCTTGACGAAAAAAATCTCTCCGATTTCTTTTAGAATGATTTCCCTGCGTTACCTTACACCAATGAAACGATTTAGACTAACGAATTCTCTTTCCGAGACATTTTTTTTGGAAAGTGGTTTTTTTGTAACCAAACAAAATCTCTCAGATTTCATTTTGAATGATTTATCTGCCTTATCTCACAACAATTAAACGATTTAGACCGACGATTTCCTTTTCCGAGACATTTTTTTTTTATAAAAGGAGTTTTTGCTTGACAAAAAAATCTCTCCGATTTCATTGAGAATGATTTCTCTGCATTATCTCACAACACTAAAACGATGTAGACCGACGGTTTCCTTTTCCGAGACATTTTTTTCTGAAAGTAGTTTTTTCGTAACCGAACAAAACCTCTTTGATTTCATTTAGAATGAGTTCTCTGCCTTATCTCACAACACTAAAACGATGTAGACCGACGGTTTCCTTTTCCGAGACATTTTTTTCGAAAATTAGTTTTTGCTTTTTTCTTTTAGAATGATTTCCCTGCGTTACCTCACACCAATGAAACGATTTAGACTAACGAATTCTCTTTCCGAGACTTTTTTTTTTGGAAGGTAGTTTTTGCTTGACGAAAATAATCTCTCCGATTTCTTTTAGAATGATTTCCCTGCGTTACCTCACACCAATGAAACGATTTAGACTAACGAATTCTCTTTCCGAGACTTTTTTTTTGGGAAGGTAGTTTTTGCTTGACGAAAAAAATCTCTCCGATTTCTTTTAGAATGATTTCCCTGCGTTACCTCACACAAATGAAACGATTTAGACCAACGAATTCTCTTTCCGAGACATTTTTTTTTATAAAAGTAGTTTTTGCTTGCCAAAAAAATCTCTCCGATTTCATTGAGAATGATTTCTCTGCATTATCTCACAACACTAAAACGATGTAGACCGACGGTTTCCTTTTCCGAGACATTTTTTTCGGAAATTGGTTTTTGCTTGACGAAAAAAATCTCTCCGATTTCTTTTAGAATGATTTCCCTGCGTTACCTCACACCAATGAAACGATTTAGACTAACGAATTCTCTTTCCGAGACATTTTTTTGGGAAAGTATTTTTTTGTAACCAAACAATTTCTCTCAGATTTCATTTAGAATGAGTTCTCTGCCTTATCTCACAACACTTTAACGATTTAGACCGACGGTTTCCTTTTCCGAGACATTTTTTTCGGAAATTAGTTTTTGCTTGACGAAAAAAATCTCTCCGATTTCTTTTAGAATGATTTCCCTGCGTTACCTCACACAAATGAAACGATTTAGACTAACGAATTCTCTTTCCGAGACATTTTTTTGGGAAAGTATTTTTTTTGTAACCGAACAAATTCTCTCAGATTTCATTTTGAATGATTTATCTGCCTTTTCTCACAACACCTAAACGATTTAGACCAACGATTTCCTTTTCCAAGAATTTTTTTTTTATAAAAGTAGTTTTTGCTTGACAAAAAAATCTCTCCGATTTCATTGAGAATGATTTATCGCATTATCTCACAACACTAAAACGATGTAGACCGACGGTTTCCTTTTCCGAGACATTTTTTTCGAAAATTAGTTTTTGCTTGACGAAAAAAATCTCTCCGATTTCTTTTAGAATGATTTCCCTGCGTTACCTCACACCAATGAAACGATTTAGACTAACGAATTCTTTTTCCGAGACATTTTTTTGGGAAAGTATTTTTTTTGTAACCAAACAATTTCTCTCCGATTTCATTTAGAATGAGTTCTCTGCCTTATCTCACACCAATGAAACGATTTAGACTAACGAATTCTCTTTCCAAGACATTTTTTTTGGAAAGTAGTGTTTTTGTTACCAAACAAAATCTCTCAGATTTCATTTTGAATGATTTCTCTGCCTTATCTCACAACACTTAAACGATTTAGACCAACGATTTCCTTTTCCAAGACATTTTTTTTTTTATAAAAGTAGTTTTTGCTTGACAAAAAAATCTCTCCGATTTCATTGAGAATGATTTCTCTGCATTATCTCACAACACTTAAACGATGTAGACCGACGGTTTCCTTTTCCGAGACATTTTTTTTTTTATAAAAGTAGTTTTTGCTTGACAAAAAAATCTCTCCGATTTCATTGAGAATGATTTCTCTGCCCTATCTCACAACACTTAAACGAGTTAGACCAACGGTTTCATTTTCCGAGACTTTTTTTCTTTGGAAGGTAGTTTTTGCTTGACGAAAAAAATCTCTCCGATTTCTTTTAGAATGATTTCCCTGCGTTACCTCACACCAATGAAACGATTTAGACTAACGAATTCTCTTTCCGAGACATTTTTTTTGGAAAGTAGTTTTTTGTAACCGAACAAATTCTCTCAGATTTCATTTTGAATGCTTTCTCTGCCTTATCTCACAACACTTAAACGATTTAGACCAACGATTTCCTTTTCCAAGACATTTTTTTTAAATAAAAGTAGTTTTTGCTTGACAAAAAATCTCTCCGATTTCATTGAGAATGATTTCTCTGCATTATCTCACAACACTCAAACGATGTAGACCGACGGTTTCCTTTTCCGAGACATTTTTTTCGGAAAGTAGTTTTTGCTTGACGAAAAAAATCTCTCCGATTTCTTTTAGAATGATTTCCCTGCGTTACCTCACACCAATGAAACGATTTAGACTAACGAATTCTCTTTCCGAGACATTTTTTTGGGAAAGTAGTTTTTTTGTAACCAAACAATTTCTCTCAGATTTCATTTAGAATGAGTTCTCTGCCTTATCTCACAACACTTAAACGATTTAGACCAACGATTTCCTTTTCCAAGACATTTTTTTTTTATAAAAGTAGTTTTTGCTTGACAAAAAAATCTCTCCGATTTCATTGAGAATGATTTCTCTGCATTATCTCACAACACTAAAACGATGTAGACCGACGGTTTCCTTTTCCGAGACATTTTTTTCGGAAAGTAGTTTTTGCTTGACGAAAAAAATCTCTCCGATTTCTTTTAGAATGATTTCCCTGCGTTACCTCACACCAATGAAACGATTTAGACTAACGAATTCTCTTTCCGAGACATTTTTTTTTTTATAAAAGTAGTTTTTGCTTGACAAAAAAATATCTCCGATTTCTTTTAGAATGATTTCCCTGCGTTACCTCACACCAATGAAACGATTTAGACTAACAAATTCTCTTTCCGAGACATTTTTTTTTATAAAAGTAGTTTTTGCTTGACAAAAAAATCTCTCCGATTTCTTTTAGAATGAGTTCTCTGCCTTATCTCACAACACTTAAACGATTTGGACCAACGATTTCCTTTTCCAAGACATTTTTTTTTATAAAAGTAGTTTTTGCTTGGCAAAAAAATCTCTCCGATTTCTTTTAGAATGATTTCCCTGCGTTACCTCACACCAATGAAACGATTTAGACTAACGAATTCTCTTTCCGAGAAATTTTTTTTGGAAAGTAGTTTTTTGTAACCGAACAAATTCTCTCAGATTTCATTTTGAATGCTTTCTCTCCCTTATCTCACAACACCTAAACGATTTAGACTAACGATTTCCTTTTCCAAGAATTTTTTTTTTATAAAAGTAGTTTTTGCTTGCCAAAACAATCTCTCCGATTTCATTGAGAATGATTTCACTGCATTATCTCACAACACTAAAACGATGTAGACCAACGGTTTCCTTTTCCGAGACATTTTTTTGGGAAAGTAGTTTTTGCTTGACGAAAAAAATCTCTTCGATTTCTTTTAGAATGATTTCCCTGCGTTACCTCACACCAATTAAACGATTTAGACTAACGAATTCTCTTTCCGAGACATTTTTTTTTATAAAAGTAGTTTTTGCTTGACAAAAAAATCTCTCCGATTTCTTTTAGAATGATTTCCCTGCGTTACCTCACACCAATGAAACGATTTAGACTAACGAATTCTCTTTCCGAGACATTTTTTTTTATAAAAGTAGTTTTTGCTTGACAAAAAAATCTCTCCGATTTCTTTTAGAATGATTTCCCCGCGTTACTTCACACCTATGAAACGATTAAGACTAACGAATTCTCTTTCCGAGACATTTTTTTTTATAAAAGTAGTTTTTGCTTGACAAAAAAATCTCTCAGATTTCATTTAGAATGAGTTCTCTGCCTTATCTCACAACACTAAAACGATGTAGACCGACGGTTTCCTTTTCCGAGACATTTTTTTTCGAAAATTAGTTTTTGCTTGACGAAAAAAATCTCTCCGATTTCTTTTAGAATGATTTCCCTGCGTTACCTCACACCAATGAAACGATTTAGAATAACGAATTCTCTTTCCGAGACATTTTTTTTTTATAAAAGTAGTTTTTGCTTGACAAAAAAATCTCTCCGATTTCTTTTAGAATGATTTCCCTGCGTTACCTCACACCAATGAAACGATTTAGACTAACGAATTCTCTTTCCGAGACATTTTTTTTTTTATAAAAGTAGTTTTTGCTTGACAAAAAAATATCTCCGATTTCTTTTAGAATGATTTCCCTGCGTTACCTCACACCAATGAAACGATTAAGACTAACAAATTCTCTTTCCGAGACATTTTTTTTTATAAAAGTAGTTTTTGCTTGACAAAAAAATCTCTCCGATTTCTTTTAGAATGAGTTCTCTGCCTTATCTCACAACACTTAAACGATTTGGACCAACGATTTCCTTTTCCAAGACATTTTTTTTTATAAAAGTAGTTTTTGCTTGGCAAAAAAATCTCTCCGATTTCTTTTAGAATGATTTCCCTGCGTTACCTCACACCAATGAAACGATTTAGACTAACGAATTCTCTTTCCGAGAAATTTTTTTTGGAAAGTAGTTTTTTGTAACCGAACAAATTCTCTCAGATTTCATTTTGAATGCTTTCTCTGCCTTATCTCACAACACCTAAACGATTTAGACTAACGATTTCCTTTTCCAAGAATTTTTTTTTTATAAAAGTAGTTTTTGCTTGCCAAAACAATCTCTCCGATTTCATTGAGAATGATTTCACTGCATTATCTCACAACACTAAAACGATGTAGACCAACGGTTTCCTTTTCCGAGACATTTTTTTGGGAAAGTAGTTTTTGCTTGACGAAAAAAATCTCTTCGATTTCTTTTAGAATGATTTCCCTGCGTTACCTCACACCAATTAAACGATTTAGACTAACGAATTCTCTTTCCGAGACATTTTTTTTTATAAAAGTAGTTTTTGCTTGACAAAAAAATCTCTCCGATTTCTTTTAGAATGATTTCCCTGCGTTACCTCACACCAATGAAACGATTTAGACTAACGAATTCTCTTTCCGAGACATTTTTTTTTATAAAAGTAGTTTTTGCTTGACAAAAAAATCTCTCCGATTTCTTTTAGAATGATTTCCCCGCGTTACTTCACACGTATGAAACGATTAAGACTAACGAATTCTCTTTCCGAGACATTTTTTTTATAAAAGTAGTTTTTGTTGACAAAAAAATCTCTCAGATTTCATTTAGAATGAGTTCTCTGCCTTATCTCACAACACTAAAACGATGTAGACCGACGGTTTCCTTTTCCGAGACATTTTTTTTCGAAAATTAGTTTTTGCTTGACGAAAAAAATCTCTCCGATTTCTTTTAGAATGATTTCCCTGCGTTACCTCACACCAATGAAACGATTTAGAATAACGAATTCTCTTTCCGAGACATTTTTTTTTTATAAAAGTAGTTTTTGCTTGACAAAAAAATCTCTCCGATTTCTTTTAGAATGATTTCCCTGCGTTACCTCACACCAATGAAACGATTTAGACTAACGAATTCTCTTTCCGAGACATTTTTTTTTATAAAAGTAGTTTTTGCTTGACAAAAAAATCTCTCCGATTTCTTTTAGAATGATTTCCCCGCGTTACTTCACACCTATGAAACGATTAAGACTAACGAATTCTCTTTCCGAGACATTTTTTTTTATAAAAGTAGTTTTTGCTTGACAAAAAAATCTCTCAGATTTCATTTAGAATGAGTTCTCTGCCTTATCTCACAACACTAAAACGATGTAGACCGACGGTTTCCTTTTCCGAGACATTTTTTTTCGAAAATTAGTTTTTGCTTGACGAAAAAAATCTCTCCGATTTCTTTTAGAATGATTTCCCTGCGTTACCTCACACCAATGAAACGATTTTGACTAACGAATTCTCTTTCCGAGACATTTTTTTTTATAAAAGTAGTTTTTGCTTGACAAAAAAATCTCTCCGTTTTCTTTTAGAATGATTTCCCTGCGTTACCTCACACCAATGAAACGATTTCTAAATCGTTTCTAACGAAGTCTTTTTTCGATACATTTTTTTTGGAAAGTAGTTTTTTGTAACCGAACAAATTCTCTCAGATTTCAATTTGAATGCTTTCTCTGCCTTATCTCACAACACCTAAACGATTTAGACTAACGATTTCCTTTTCCAAGAATTTTTTTTTTATAAAAGTAGTTTTTGCTTGACAAAAAAATCTCTCCGATTTCATTGAGAATGATTTCTCTGCATTATCCCACAACACTTAAATGATTTAGACCAACGGTTTCCTTTTCCTAGACTTTTTTTTTTGGAAGGTAGTTTTTGCTTGACGAAAAAAATCTCTCCGATTTCTTTTAGAATGATTTCCCTGCGTTACCTTACACCAATGAAACGATTTAGACTAACGAATTCTCTTTCCGAGACATTTTTTTTGGAAAGTGGTTTTTTTGTAACCAAACAAAATCTCTCAGATTTCATTTTGAATGATTTATCTGCCTTATCTCACAACAATTAAACGATTTAGACCGACGATTTCCTTTTCCGAGACATTTTTTTTTTATAAAAGGAGTTTTTGCTTGACAAAAAAATCTCTCCGATTTCATTGAGAATGATTTCTCTGCATTATCTCACAACACTAAAACGATGTAGACCGACGGTTTCCTTTTCCGAGACATTTTTTTCTGAAAGTAGTTTTTTCGTAACCGAACAAAACCTCTTTGATTTCATTTAGAATGAGTTCTCTGCCTTATCTCACAACACTAAAACGATGTAGACCGACGGTTTCCTTTTCCGAGACATTTTTTTCGAAAATTAGTTTTTGCTTTTTTCTTTTAGAATGATTTCCCTGCGTTACCTCACACCAATGAAACGATTTAGACTAACGAATTCTCTTTCCGAGACTTTTTTTTTTGGAAGGTAGTTTTTGCTTGACGAAAATAATCTCTCCGATTTCTTTTAGAATGATTTCCCTGCGTTACCTCACACCAATGAAACGATTTAGACTAACGAATTCTCTTTCCGAGACTTTTTTTTTGGGAAGGTAGTTTTTGCTTGACGAAAAAAATCTCTCCGATTTCTTTTAGAATGATTTCCCTGCGTTACCTCACACAAATGAAACGATTTAGACCAACGAATTCTCTTTCCGAGACATTTTTTTTTATAAAAGTAGTTTTTGCTTGCCAAAAAAATCTCTCCGATTTCATTGAGAATGATTTCTCTGCATTATCTCACAACACTAAAACGATGTAGACCGACGGTTTCCTTTTCCGAGACATTTTTTTCGGAAATTGGTTTTTGCTTGACGAAAAAAATCTCTCCGATTTCTTTTAGAATGATTTCCCTGCGTTACCTCACACCAATGAAACGATTTAGACTAACGAATTCTCTTTCCGAGACATTTTTTTGGGAAAGTATTTTTTTTGTAACCAAACAATTTCTCTCAGATTTCATTTAGAATGAGTTCTCTGCCTTATCTCACAACACTTTAACGATTTAGACCGACGGTTTCCTTTTCCGAGACATTTTTTTCGGAAATTAGTTTTTGCTTGACGAAAAAAATCTCTCCGATTTCTTTTAGAATGATTTCCCTGCGTTACCTCACACAAATGAAACGATTTAGACTAACGAATTCTCTTTCCGAGACATTTTTTGGGGAAAGTATTTTTTTTGTAACCGAACAAATTCTCTCAGATTTCATTTTGAATGATTTATCTGCCTTTTCTCACAACACCTAAACGATTTAGACCAACGATTTCCTTTTCCAAGAATTTTTTTTTTATAAAAGTAGTTTTTGCTTGACAAAAAAATCTCTCCGATTTCATTGAGAATGATTTATCGCATTATCTCACAACACTAAAACGATGTAGACCGACGGTTTCCTTTTCCGAGACATTTTTTTCGAAAATTAGTTTTTGCTTGACGAAAAAAATCTCTCCGATTTCTTTTAGAATGATTTCCCTGCGTTACCTCACACCAATGAAACGATTTAGACTAACGAATTCTTTTTCCGAGACATTTTTTTGGGAAAGTATTTTTTTTGTAACCAAACAATTTCTCTCCGATTTCATTTAGAATGAGTTCTCTGCCTTATCTCACACCAATGAAACGATTTAGACTAACGAATTCTCTTTCCAAGACATTTTTTTTGGAAAGTAGTGTTTTTGTTACCAAACAAAATCTCTCAGATTTCATTTTGAATGATTTCTCTGCCTTATCTCACAACACTTAAACGATTTAGACCAACGATTTCCTTTTCCAAGACATTTTTTTTTTTATAAAAGTAGTTTTTGCTTGACAAAAAAATCTCTCCGATTTCATTGAGAATGATTTCTCTGCATTATCTCACAACACTTAAACGATGTAGACCGACGGTTTCCTTTTCCGAGACATTTTTTTTTTTATAAAAGTAGTTTTTGCTTGACAAAAAAATCTCTCCGATTTCATTGAGAATGATTTCTCTGCCCTATCTCACAACACTTAAACGAGTTAGACCAACGGTTTCATTTTCCGAGACTTTTTTTCTTTGGAAGGTAGTTTTTGCTTGACGAAAAAAATCTCTCCGATTTCTTTTAGAATGATTTCCCTGCGTTACCTCACACCAATGAAACGATTTAGACTAACGAATTCTCTTTCCGAGACATTTTTTTTGGAAAGTAGTTTTTTGTAACCGAACAAATTCTCTCAGATTTCATTTTGAATGCTTTCTCTGCCTTATCTCACAACACTTAAACGATTTAGACCAACGATTTCCTTTTCCAAGACATTTTTTTTAAATAAAAGTAGTTTTTGCTTGACAAAAAATCTCTCCGATTTCATTGAGAATGATTTCTCTGCATTATCTCACAACACTCAAACGATGTAGACCGACGGTTTCCTTTTCCGAGACATTTTTTTCGGAAAGTAGTTTTTGCTTGACGAAAAAAATCTCTCCGATTTCTTTTAGAATGATTTCCCTGCGTTACCTCACACCAATGAAACGATTTAGACTAACGAATTCTCTTTCCGAGACATTTTTTTGGGAAAGTAGTTTTTTTGTAACCAAACAATTTCTCTCAGATTTCATTTAGAATGAGTTCTCTGCCTTATCTCACAACACTTAAACGATTTAGACCAACGATTTCCTTTTCCAAGACATTTTTTTTTTATAAAAGTAGTTTTTGCTTGACAAAAAAATCTCTCCGATTTCATTGAGAATGATTTCTCTGCATTATCTCACAACACTAAAACGATGTAGACCGACGGTTTCCTTTTCCGAGACATTTTTTTCGGAAAGTAGTTTTTGCTTGACGAAAAAAATCTCTCCGATTTCTTTTAGAATGATTTCCCTGCGTTACCTCACACCAATGAAACGATTTAGACTAACGAATTCTCTTTCCGAGACATTTTTTTTTTTATAAAAGTAGTTTTTGCTTGACAAAAAAATATCTCCGATTTCTTTTAGAATGATTTCCCTGCGTTACCTCACACCAATGAAACGATTTAGACTAACAAATTCTCTTTCCGAGACATTTTTTTTTATAAAAGTAGTTTTTGCTTGACAAAAAAATCTCTCCGATTTCTTTTAGAATGAGTTCTCTGCCTTATCTCACAACACTTAAACGATTTGGACCAACGATTTCCTTTTCCAAGACATTTTTTTTTATAAAAGTAGTTTTTGCTTGGCAAAAAAATCTCTCCGATTTCTTTTAGAATGATTTCCCTGCGTTACCTCACACCAATGAAACGATTTAGACTAACGAATTCTCTTTCCGAGAAATTTTTTTTGGAAAGTAGTTTTTTGTAACCGAACAAATTCTCTCAGATTTCATTTTGAATGCTTTCTCTGCCTTATCTCACAACACCTAAACGATTTAGACTAACGATTTCCTTTTCCAAGAATTTTTTTTTTATAAAAGTAGTTTTTGCTTGCCAAAA
Source organism: Luidia sarsii (assembly GCA_949987565.1). Lineage (NCBI taxonomy): Eukaryota > Metazoa > Echinodermata > Asteroidea > Paxillosida > Luidiidae > Luidia > Luidia sarsii. The sequence goes on from OX465122.1 coordinate 5,409,148, forward strand.
CAATCTCTCCGATTTCATTGAGAATGATTTCACTGCATTATCTCACAACACTAAAACGATGTAGACCAACGGTTTCCTTTTCCGAGACATTTTTTTGGGAAAGTAGTTTTTGCTTGACGAAAAAAATCTCTTCGATTTCTTTTAGAATGATTTCCCTGCGTTACCTCACACCAATTAAACGATTTAGACTAACGAATTCTCTTTCCGAGACATTTTTTTTTATAAAAGTAGTTTTTGCTTGACAAAAAAATCTCTCCGATTTCTTTTAGAATGATTTCCCTGCGTTACCTCACACCAATGAAACGATTTAGACTAACGAATTCTCTTTCCGAGACATTTTTTTTTATAAAAGTAGTTTTTGCTTGACAAAAAAATCTCTCCGATTTCTTTTAGAATGATTTCCCCGCGTTACTTCACACCTATGAAACGATTAAGACTAACGAATTCTCTTTCCGAGACATTTTTTTTTATAAAAGTAGTTTTTGCTTGACAAAAAAATCTCTCAGATTTCATTTAGAATGAGTTCTCTGCCTTATCTCACAACACTAAAACGATGTAGACCGACGGTTTCCTTTTCCGAGACATTTTTTTTTATAAAAGTAGTTTTTGCTTGGCAAAAAAATCTCTCCGATTTCTTTTAGAATGATTTCCCTGCGTTACCTCACACCAATGAAACGATTTAGACTAACGAATTCTCTTTCCGAGAAATTTTTTTTGGAAAGTAGTTTTTTGTAACCGAACAAATTCTCTCAGATTTCATTTTGAATGCTTTCTCTGCCTTATCTCACAACACCTAAACGATTTAGACTAACGATTTCCTTTTCCAAGAATTTTTTTTTTATAAAAGTAGTTTTTGCTTGCCAAAACAATCTCTCCGATTTCATTGAGAATGATTTCACTGCATTATCTCACAACACTAAAACGATGTAGACCAACGGTTTCCTTTTCCGAGACATTTTTTTGGGAAAGTAGTTTTTGCTTGACGAAAAAAATCTCTTCGATTTCTTTTAGAATGATTTCCCTGCGTTACCTCACACCAATTAAACGATTTAGACTAACGAATTCTCTTTCCGAGACATTTTTTTTTATAAAAGTAGTTTTTGCTTGACAAAAAAATCTCTCCGATTTCTTTTAGAATGATTTCCCTGCGTTACCTCACACCAATGAAACGATTTAGACTAACGAATTCTCTTTCCGAGACATTTTTTTTTATAAAAGTAGTTTTTGCTTGACAAAAAAATCTCTCCGATTTCTTTTAGAATGATTTCCCCGCGTTACTTCACACGTATGAAACGATTAAGACTAACGAATTCTCTTTCCGAGACATTTTTTTTATAAAAGTAGTTTTTGTTGACAAAAAAATCTCTCAGATTTCATTTAGAATGAGTTCTCTGCCTTATCTCACAACACTAAAACGATGTAGACCGACGGTTTCCTTTTCCGAGACATTTTTTTTCGAAAATTAGTTTTTGCTTGACGAAAAAAATCTCTCCGATTTCTTTTAGAATGATTTCCCTGCGTTACCTCACACCAATGAAACGATTTAGAATAACGAATTCTCTTTCCGAGACATTTTTTTTTTATAAAAGTAGTTTTTGCTTGACAAAAAAATCTCTCCGATTTCTTTTAGAATGATTTCCCTGCGTTACCTCACACCAATGAAACGATTTAGACTAACGAATTCTCTTTCCGAGACATTTTTTTTGGAAAGTGGTTTTTTTGTAACCAAACAAAATCTCTCAGATTTCATTTTGAATGATTTATCTGCCTTATCTCACAACAATTAAACGGTTTAGACCGACGATTTCCTTTTCCGAGACATTTTTTTTTTATAAAAGTAGTTTTTGCTTGACAAAAAAATCTCTCCGATTTCATTGAGAATGATTTCTCTGCATTATCTCACAACACTAAAACGATGTAGACCGACGGTTTCCTTTTCCGAGACATTTTTTTCTGAAAGTAGTTTTTTCGTAACCGAACAAAACCTCTTTGATTTCATTTAGAATGAGTTCTCTGCCTTATCTCACAACACTAAAACGATGTAGACCGACGGTTTCCTTTTCCGAGACATTTTTTTCGAAAATTAGTTTTTGCTTTTTTCTTTTAGAATGATTTCCCTGCGTTACCTCACACCAATGAAACGATTTAGACTAACGAATTCTCTTTCCGATACTTTTTTTTTTGGAAGGTAGTTTTTGCTTGACGAAAATAATCTCTCCGATTTCTTTTAGAATGATTTCCCTGCGTTACCTCACACCAATGAAACGATTTAGACTAACGAATTCTCTTTCCGAGACTTTTTTTTTTGGAAGGTAGTTTTTGCTTGACGAAAAAAATCTCTCCGATTTCTTTTAGAATGATTTCCCTGCGTTACCTCACACAAATGAAACGATTTAGACAACGAATTCTCTTTCCGAGACATTTTTTTTGGAAAGTAGTTTTTTTGTAACCAAACAAAATCTCTCAGATTTCATTTAGAATGAGTTCTCTGCCTTATCTCACAACACTTAAACGATTTAGACCAACGATTTCCTTTTCCAAGACATTTTTTTTTTATAAAAGTAGTTTTTGCTTGGCAAAAAAATCTCTCCGATTTCTTTTAGAATGATTTCCCTGCGTTACCTCACACCAATGAATCGATTTAGACTAACGAATTCTTTTTTCGAGACATTTTTTTTGGAAAGTAGTTTTTTGTAACCGAACAAATTCTCTCAGATTTCAATTTGAATGCTTTCTCTGCCTTATCTCACAACACCTAAACGATTTAGACTAACGATTTCCTTTTCCAAGAATTTTTTTTTTATAAACGTAGTTTTTGCTTGACAAAAAAATCTCTCCGATTTCATTGAGAATGATTTCACTGCATTATCTCACAACACTAAAACGATGTAGACCGACGGTTTCCTTTTCCGAGACATTTTTTTTGGAAAGTAGTTTTTGCTTGACGAAAAAAATCTCTTCGATTTCTTTTAGAATGATTTCCCTGCGTTACCTCACACCAATGAAACGATTTAGACTAACGAATTTTCTTTCCGAGACATTTTTTTGGGAAAGTATTTTTTTTGTAACCAAACAATTTCTCTCAGATTTCATTTAGAATGAGTTCTCTGCCTTATCTCACAGCACTTAAACGATTTAGACCAACGTTTTCCTTTTCCAAGACATTTTTTTTTTATAAAAGTAGTTTTTGCTTGACAAAAAAATCTCTCCGATTTCATTGAGAATGATTTCTCTGCATTATCTCACAACACTAAAACGATGTAGACCGACGGTTTCCTTTTCCGAGACATTTTTTTCGGAAAGTAGTTTTTGCTTGACGAAAAAAATCTCTCCGATTTCTTTTAGAATGATTTCCCTGCGTTACCTCACACCAATGAAACGATTTAGACCAACGAATTCTCTTTCCGAGACATTTTTTTTTATAAAAGTAGTTTTTGCTTGACAAAAAAATCTCTCCGATTTCTTTTAGAATGATTTCCCTGCGTTACCTCACACCAATGAAACGATTTAGACTAACGAATTCTCTTTCCGAGACATTTTTTTTTATAAAAGTAGTTTTTGCTTGACAAAAAAATCTCTCCGATTTCTTTTAGAATGATTTCCCCGCGTTACTTCACACCTATGAAACGATTAAGACTAACGAATTCTCTTTTTTTTCGAGACATTTTTTTTTATAAAAGTAGTTTTTGTTGACAAAAAAATCTCTCAGATTTCATTTAGAATGAGTTCTCTGCCTTATCTCACAACACTAAAACGATGTAGACCGACGGTTTCCTTTTCCGAGACATTTTTTTTCGAAAATTAGTTTTTGCTTGACGAAAAAAATCTCTCCGATTTCTTTTAGAATGATTTCCCTGCGTTACCTCACACCAATGAAACGATTTAGAATAACGAATTCTCTTTCCGAGACATTTTTTTTTTATAAAAGTAGTTTTTGCTTGACAAAAAAATCTCTCCGATTTCTTTTAGAATGATTTCCCTGCGTTACCTCACACCAATGAAACGATTTAGACTAACGAATTCTCTTTCCGAGACATTTTTTTTGGAAAGTGGTTTTTTTGTAACCAAACAAAATCTCTCAGATTTCATTTTGAATGATTTATCTGCCTTATCTCACAACAATTAAACGGTTTAGACCGACGATTTCCTTTTCCGAGACATTTTTTTTTTATAAAAGTAGTTTTTGCTTGACAAAAAAATCTCTCCGATTTCATTGAGAATGATTTCTCTGCATTATCTCACAACACTAAAACGATGTAGACCGACGGTTTCCTTTTCCGAGACATTTTTTTCTGAAAGTAGTTTTTTCGTAACCGAACAAAACCTCTTTGATTTCATTTAGAATGAGTTCTCTGCCTTATCTCACAACACTAAAACGATGTAGACCGACGGTTTCCTTTTCCGAGACATTTTTTTCGAAAATTAGTTTTTGCTTTTTTCTTTTAGAATGATTTCCCTGCGTTACCTCACACCAATGAAACGATTTAGACTAACGAATTCTCTTTCCGATACTTTTTTTTTTGGAAGGTAGTTTTTGCTTGACGAAAATAATCTCTCCGATTTCTTTTAGAATGATTTCCCTGCGTTACCTCACACCAATGAAACGATTTAGACTAACGAATTCTCTTTCCGAGACTTTTTTTTTTGGAAGGTAGTTTTTGCTTGACGAAAAAAATCTCTCCGATTTCTTTTAGAATGATTTCCCTGCGTTACCTCACACAAATGAAACGATTTAGACAACGAATTCTCTTTCCGAGACATTTTTTTTGGAAAGTAGTTTTTTTGTAACCAAACAAAATCTCTCAGATTTCATTTAGAATGAGTTCTCTGCCTTATCTCACAACACTTAAACGATTTAGACCAACGATTTCCTTTTCCAAGACATTTTTTTTTATAAAAGTAGTTTTTGCTTGGCAAAAAAATCTCTCCGATTTCTTTTAGAATGATTTCCCTGCGTTACCTCACACCAATGAAACGATTTAGACTAACGAATTCTCTTTCCGATACTTTTTTTTTTGGAAGGTAGTTTTTGCTTGACGAAAATAATCTCTCCGATTTCTTTTAGAATGATTTCCCTGCGTTACCTCACACCAATGAAACGATTTAGACTAACGAATTCTCTTTCCGAGACTTTTTTTTTTGGAAGGTAGTTTTTGCTTGACGAAAAAAATCTCTCCGATTTCTTTTAGAATGATTTCCCTGCGTTACCTCACACAAATGAAACGATTTAGACAACGAATTCTCTTTCCGAGACATTTTTTTTGGAAAGTAGTTTTTTTGTAACCAAACAAAATCTCTCAGATTTCATTTAGAATGAGTTCTCTGCCTTATCTCACAACACTTAAACGATTTAGACCAACGATTTCCTTTTCCAAGACATTTTTTTTTTATAAAAGTAGTTTTTGCTTGGCAAAAAAATCTCTCCGATTTCTTTTAGAATGATTTCCCTGCGTTACCTCACACCAATGAATCGATTTAGACTAACGAATTCTTTTTTCGAGACATTTTTTTTGGAAAGTAGTTTTTTGTAACCGAACAAATTCTCTCAGATTTCAATTTGAATGCTTTCTCTGCCTTATCTCACAACACCTAAACGATTTAGACTAACGATTTCCTTTTCCAAGAATTTTTTTTTTATAAACGTAGTTTTTGCTTGACAAAAAAATCTCTCCGATTTCATTGAGAATGATTTCACTGCATTATCTCACAACACTCAATTTTATCAATAAAAGATAAAATATCTTATTCCAAGGAGACACACGGTTTGTTTACCCGCTTCGAGTTTGCAGGCGGTCAGCTGTTTTTTGTTTTGGTCTGTGGATCTGTAAACAAGCTCCAGTGAGCGGCACAACCACTTGGCGCGACGCCCGCGCGCGCGCGGAGTTGACACTTTGTATAACATTTCGGCTCGCCCGCTGGAAAAGAGCGCGGAAAATCACTTCGGTGTGGTTCTCGAGCACTCAACACGCAAAAAATCATCTTCTCCTTTAATATCTTCAATTTCCTGCCAGATTGTTCTGGTAGTTGTTGTGACAGTTTTGTCTTTTGGCTTAGAGGACTCCCTCTCGTCTTGGACTGTATTTTATGAAAGTATTTCTTCGTTGGTGCGAAAATAGGCGAGATTTCTCCATCATTTTTGCCTCCGGCAATCTGCGGTCATCATTCTGGGGCAGTAGGCCTGCGGCACGCATATACTAGCCCGACTAGTCCGTATAGACGTTGTGGGCGGTGATATGCCGAAACGTCGGGCCGAGAAGGCTGTTCAGCAGGCCCCTGGGTCTAAGGGTAAGGCCACCGCGAGCTGCCGTCGTAAGGGCCGCCCCAAGATTCGTCCGGAGTCGGCGGTGGATCTGGAGAGCGCCCTACCACTGAGCGACGTTCCATCGACGTCCGGCACCGCGGCGGCCGCAGTGAGGGATGGACGTTCACCTCGACACGGGAGCAGACCAATTTGCGAGGAAGCAGCGGAGGAGAGCGGAGGAGCCGGAGGTGGAGCGGTCTCTTCTTCGGCCGGTGAGTCCGCATCGTCTGTGAGGAATGCGAACTGGGACGCTGCAGGCTTTGGCTTGGGCGTGAGTGTTCATGCGGTTGGTTCTGGTAGTACTAGTAGTACTAGTAGGCCGAGTACTAGTAGGGTTAACGTTGGCGGGCCGGGCCAAAATAATGTCGGTGCCACCCCGGCCACATTGGCAAGTCCTTCGTCTCCTTGCGTTAGCGATGTGGTAGCGCCCTTGCAATATCTGGGAAACGAGGCCCCCTTGGGCACCCTTGTTCCTTTAGCTATTAAGGAAAAAATTTGGAATGGGAACTACGTGGATATGGCGTCATTATACGTAGATAATGCAGTCAAGATTTTGTCCGCTTCCAATAATGGTGCGGAGGTCGCCTTGGTTGTCGAACAGGGCAGGGTGGTCCTTCGGCCGTCCTCAGCTAGGGTTAGCCGTAAGCTTGATTCCATAGAAAAGTGGACAAGCGCTTTCCATGTGTTCATCGCTGTTTTTGCTATACGCCACCCGGGTCGTGTCGTGGAACTCTTGCGATATGCGGAGACGATTCGCACGGCCGCCTTACAGTTCCCGGGGTTGGGCTGGCGCAGCTATGATGAACAGTTTCGTTTGCGTATGGAGGTTAATCCGGCACGTTCTTGGGCAGCTATGGATATGGAGCTTTGGGTAACGGTCGCGGCGGTCGGCAGTGTGGCGCCGGCGGTTGCCGCTACATCGGTTCCCAGTCGCAGCCAGGCTCAGAATCGCATTTGCTATGCTTTCAACTCGCCTACCGGTTGCCGGTGGTTTGATTGTCGTTATGTGCATAGTTGTCGCCGTTGCGCTGGAGGGGGACACGGGGAGTCGTCGTGTAGAGTGGGTGGGAGACCCCCTACTTTCGGCACCGCTGCTAGTGCTAGGCCATGGGTCGACCAGCCCAAGGCTGTGTACACGCGTTACACTAAGACTCCCGGTGTCCCTTCGGGTGTGAGGCGTGCTGGGCCATCCGCCGCTGTCACTCCTAGGCCTTCAGGCCCAAGCGCAGCTAATGCACCTGAATTGAGGGGAAAGCGCTTTAATTTTCGCTCTCCCAACGCCAATTGACGTATTCATTTTACAGCAGTGGCTGCTTAGTTACCCCGATAGGCCAGCGGCTGTTTTACTCGAACAAGGGTTTACTCGGGGTTTTTCACTGGGTTTTCAGGGTCCTAGGGTGAGCAGGGAATCTAGCAGCCTGAAATCTGCTTTGGACAATCCGGAGGTTGTTTTGGAAAAGTTGCAGAGCGAGATTAATTTAGGCAGAGTCGCAGGGCCGTTTTCCTTTCGGCCATTGCCTAATTTGCAATGCTCTCCTATCGGGCTGGTTCCTAAACACCTCCCCGGCTCCTTTCGCCTGATACATAATTTGTCCTTTCCTTCCGGGGATTCACTGAATGATTTCATCCCTAAAGAAGATTGTAGAGTGACGTATGCATCTTTTGATACGGCCGTTGAGTTGGCTATGTCGGTAGGAGATCATTCATATTTGGCCAAAACTGACATTAAGTCTGCCTTTAGGCTACTCCCCGTCGCTCCGGCCGATTATGAACTTTTGGGCTTTCAGTTTCAAGGACAGTTTTACTATGATAAGTGCTTGCCTATGGGATGCGCAAAATCGTGTGCATTATTCGAGTTGTTCAGCTCCTTTTTGGAATTTCAGGTTAAGCGTGTTTCGGCCTCTGATGCGATCACTCATTATTTGGATGATTTTCTCTTTATTGGTCCGTCGTTGGATCAGTGTGCATTTCTTCTTGCATCATTTAAAGACATATGCGCCCAACTGAGGGTTCCCCTTGCAGAGGAAAAAACTGCAGGTCCATGCCAAGTTATAACCTACTTAGGTCTAGAAATAGATACGATTAAGCGCATAATTCGAGTGCCTGACGGGAAGGTGTTGTCCCTCAAAGAAAAAATTAGGTCGGCGTTGGCACGAAAAAAGTTATCTTTGAAAGAAATTCAGTCGTTGGTTGGGTCGTTAAACTTTGTTTGTCGCGCGGTTGCACCGGGCCGCGCATTTACTCGGCGTCTGGTTGGCTTATCCCGAGGTTTACGGAAGCCTCACCATAAGGTACGCGTTACAACCGGCGCAAAATTGGATTTGTTGATGTGGTTGGAATTTCTAGATCATTTCAATGGTGTGTCGCCTTTCCGATTGTTGGGATGGCAGGATAACAATGTTTTGGAATTGTTCACCGATGCTTCGGCTAGCATTGGTTTTGGTGGGTTTTTTGATGGGCACTGGTTTCATGGGCGTTGGACCCCTGAGTTGTTAGCACTGTCGCCATCGATAGCGTTTTGTGAATTTTACCCTTTAGTGCTCGCAGTTTTTTGCTGGGCCTCTCATCTCGCTAATCGTAGGGTGCGTTTTCGTACGGATAACGAGGCGGTGGTTGCCATCATTAATAAACAATCGTCAGGCTGTGATAGGATCATGCATTTGGTGCGCATGTTCGTTTGCCAGTGTCTAAGGTATAATATCACCTTTAAGGCCGTTCATATTCCTGGGGTACACAATGACATTGCTGATTCACTCTCGCGTTTCCAGGTCGCACGCTTCCGCTCGCTAGCCCCGCAAGCGGACTTGACAATGACAGCGATTCCCGATCTCCTCCGGGCTTGTTAGAAGGTGAGATGAACCGCTTGTTGACGGTGGCTTCAGCCCCAAATACACATAAAGCCTATTCGGCGGGTTGGCGGGCTTTTTGTTCCTTTATGGGCTCCCACTTTCACGGGGAGGCTCCCTCCTCGGTAGCGGACGTTAGAGCATTCATTGCGTGGCTTTCCCTGCGTCATTTGTCCCCTGCTACTGTCGCTTCATATGTCTCGGGCGTAGGTTATTTTCATAAGATCCACAGTTGGCCGGATCCCACCCGGGACTATGTAGTATCCAAATTGCTTGCCGGTTGTCGCAGGGATAAGGTTGGTAGCGATCGGCGATGGCCTTTAACCATACCGTTGCTTACCCGTTTAATGCAGATTTTACCAGGGGTGTGTCTTGACCAATTCGAGGCGCTCCTGTTTCGCGCAGTTATGTCATGCGCGTTCTTTGGGTTCATGCGTATCGGCGAATTTGCCGCCATTTCAAAATTCCGCACACAAACATCCCTGCTGCTTGATACTGATGTCCAATTTCAGGATGTAGGCCAACCCAATGCTTCGGTTCTTCTCACTTTTCGTCATACGAAGAATAACCAATCAGGCCGCCCTCAAGTGGTGTGCTTAGTCCACTCAGAGGACGCCCAGCTCTGTCCTGTCCGCGCTTTGACGGCATTTGCGCAGGTTCGTCCCAATATCCCAGGTTGTTTTTTCTGCCATTTTGGCGGACAGGCTCTTACTCAGTATCAGTTTAACGCTACCTTTAAGAAGGCGCTATCATTTTTGGGGCTGGAACAGTCTTCCTTTCGCGCCCATTCTTTCCGCATAGGGGCAGCCTCTTGCGCAGCGGCAAGAGGGGTGAAGCTGGAGGATATAAAAGCAATGGGTCGGTGGCGCTCTGAGGCTGCTCGAAGTTACATTCGCCCCTTAGTGCATTGCCAGTTGCCGGGGGTGTAATTGGAGTTGTTGCTCCTGAGCATTTCTTCTTTCTTTATTTCTTCCCATGCGAAACTAAATTGTATGCAGGGTCGGTTTGGATTATTGGAGACTCGATTGTACGCAGAGCTGTCACGAACCTAGGGTGTAAGCAGCATGTGCGATGGTTTGGACGAGGCGGAGCTGGCTACAATGACGTGCCGGCATTATTGGCCGAGGTCGCTGCGCGAGGGCGCCAGCCCGATCTGTTGGTAGTACACATTGGCACTAATAATTTAGCCAATACTGACCTCTTCTGTATGCGGCAGCGCGTGGCAGTCTTCATGCAGTATTGTATTGGGACATTCCCTAGGTCTAAGCTCATTTGGTCCGACATTTTGCCGCGAGCTTGTTACTTTGGTGCTAAGCAGCCAGCGAAGATGGAAATGAAGAGGCGGGCGGTTAATAAATGGGCTCGGTCCTTCAGTAAGCGCATCGGGGCTTCTGTCCTACATCATCCGCAATTTAGATGGTCGGAATTTGCTTTGTTCCGATATGATGGCGTTCACCTATCGCCGTCGGGGAATTCCCTGTTCCAGACAAATCTGCGCAATTGCATCTGTTCGTGTCAATGAAACAGGCTCACGTTGACGTCACTAATTTGGGATTCGGCCCGGTTAACTTGTGCGGAGGTTGTCCGGTCTTTCCAGTGGGGCGCGCGCTGCGCGTTTGGCGGTTTTGGGCTGGAGACGACCGGAAGTGCCTCCTTGTTAAGTGATATTCATTAGATCGTAGGTGGTTGGACCATTTAGAGCATGAATTTTAAGGTTTAAATTTAGTTAATTACTCTTTCTGTCGTTCGTGTTTTACGCCAAGCACCCGCTTGTACCAGCGGGGCTTATTCCAACCGTATGTGCGAACGGTGGAAAATCGGCGTGACGTTTACCCGTACTGTTAAGTAAGTTAGAATTTTAAATAGGTAAGGGGACAATTCTTAAACAATGGGGGTTTACCCACTTTCGGTGGGGGCCAGGGCTCACGGCTAGAGCTTTGCCAAGCATGGCATGGTTAGGGTCTTGCCAAGCATGGCTTGTTTAGGGTTTGGCCAAGCGTGGCAGGTGTGAAGGTTGCCAAGCGTGGCATAGTGAGATGTGGCCAAGCATGGCCCGTGTGTAGGTTGCCAAGCATGGCATTGTGAGGTTTGGCCAGGCGTGGCATTGTGAGGTTTGGCCAGGCGTGGCTTTTGAGGTTGGGCCAAGCGTGGCCGGTGAATGTTGCCAAGCGTGGCCGGTGAATGTTGCCAAGCGTGTCATTTGAGTTCTGGCTGAGGTGGCCAGGTGTGTTGGGAATTGAGTGTTTCGGTTTTTATGGTTGCCAAGCATGGCATTTAATTAATTAAGACAAACTGTCTCATTTAGGCATAATTTTGCCATTGCATTCTTCTTGGAGAATTAAAAGCGAGGCTCGAGAACCAGGCCAGGAAAGTCAACTCCTTGTCTCACTGTGTGCTTTGTGTGTAGTCTTGGAATAATCAATTTTATCAATAAAAGATAAAATATCTTATTCCAAGGAGACACACGGTTTGTTTACCCGCTTCGAGTTTGCAGGCGGTCAGCTGTTTTTTGTTTTGGTCTGTGGATCTGTAAACAAGCTCCAGTGAGCGGCACAACCACTTGGCGCGACGCCCGCGCGCGCGCGGAGTTGACACTTTGTATAACATTTCGGCTCGCCCGCTGGAAAAGAGCGCGGAAAATCACTTCGGTGTGGTTCTCGAGCACTCAACACGCAAAAAATCCCCACCACCTCCCCTTCACCGCCATTGGTCATGGATTAATGCAGCGGAATTTGGGGTCTTTTCGGCTGGAGACGACCGGAAGTGCCTCCTTGTTAAGTGATATTCATTAGATCGTAGGTGGTTGGACCATTTAGAGCATGAATTTTAAGGTTTAAATTTAGTTAATTACTCTTTCTGTCGTTCGTGTTTTACGCCAAGCACCCGCTTGTACCAGCGGGGCTTATTCCAACCGTATGTGCGAACGGTGGAAAATCGGCGTGACGTTTACCCGTACTGTTAAGTAAGTTAGAATTTTAAATAGGTAAGGGGACAATTCTTAAACAATGGGGGTTTACCCACTTTCGGTGGGGGCCAGGGCTCACGGCTAGAGCTTTGCCAAGCATGGCATGGTTAGGGTCTTGCCAAGCATGGCTTGTTTAGGGTTTGGCCAAGCGTGGCAGGTGTGAAGGTTGCCAAGCGTGGCATAGTGAGATGTGGCCAAGCATGGCCCGTGTGTAGGTTGCCAAGCATGGCATTGTGAGGTTTGGCCAGGCGTGGCATTGTGAGGTTTGGCCAGGCGTGGCTTTTGAGGTTGGGCCAAGCGTGGCCGGTGAATGTTGCCAAGCGTGGCCGGTGAATGTTGCCAAGCGTGTCATTTGAGTTCTGGCTGAGGTGGCCAGGTGTGTTGGGAATTGAGTGTTTCGGTTTTTATGGTTGCCAAGCATGGCATTTAATTAATTAAGACAAACTGTCTCATTTAGGCATAATTTTGCCATTGCATTCTTCTTGGAGAATTAAAAGCGAGGCTCGAGAACCAGGCCAGGAAAGTCAACTCCTTGTCTCACTGTGTGCTTTGTGTGTAGTCTTGGAATAATAAAACGATGTAGACCGACGGTTTCCTTTTCCGAGACATTTTTTTTGGAAAGTAGTTTTTGCTTGACGAAAAAAATCTCTTCGATTTCTTTTAGAATGATTTCCCTGCGTTACCTCACACCAATGAAACGATTTAGACTAACGAATTTTCTTTCCGAGACATTTTTTTGGGAAAGTATTTTTTTTGTAACCAAACAATTTCTCTCAGATTTCATTTAGAATGAGTTCTCTGCCTTATCTCACAGCACTTAAACGATTTAGACCAACGTTTTCCTTTTCCAAGACATTTTTTTTTTATAAAAGTAGTTTTTGCTTGACAAAAAAATCTCTCCGATTTCATTGAGAATGATTTCTCTGCATTATCTCACAACACTAAAACGATGTAGACCGACGGTTTCCTTTTCCGAGACATTTTTTTCGGAAAGTAGTTTTTGCTTGACGAAAAAAATCTCTCCGATTTCTTTTAGAATGATTTCCCTGCGTTACCTCACACCAATGAAACGATTTAGACCAACGAATTCTCTTTCCGAGACATTTTTTTTTATAAAAGTAGTTTTTGCTTGACAAAAAAATCTCTCCGATTTCTTTTAGAATGATTTCCCTGCGTTACCTCACACCAATGAAACGATTTAGACTAACGAATTCTCTTTCCGAGACATTTTTTTTTATAAAAGTAGTTTTTGCTTGACAAAAAAATCTCTCCGATTTCTTTTAGAATGATTTCCCCGCGTTACTTCACACCTATGAAACGATTAAGACTAACGAATTCTCTTTTTTTTCGAGACATTTTTTTTTATAAAAGTAGTTTTTGTTGACAAAAAAATCTCTCAGATTTCATTTAGAATGAGTTCTCTGCCTTATCTCACAACACTAAAACGATGTAGACCGACGGTTTCCTTTTCCGAGACATTTTTTTTCGAAAATTAGTTTTTGCTTGACGAAAAAAATCTCTCCGATTTCTTTTAGAATGATTTCCCTGCGTTACCTCACACCAATGAAACGATTTAGAATAACGAATTCTCTTTCCGAGACATTTTTTTTTTATAAAAGTAGTTTTTGCTTGACAAAAAAATCTCTCCGATTTCTTTTAGAATGATTTCCCTGCGTTACCTCACACCAATGAAACGATTTAGACTAACGAATTCTCTTTCCGAGACATTTTTTTTGGAAAGTGGTTTTTTTGTAACCAAACAAAATCTCTCAGATTTCATTTTGAATGATTTATCTGCCTTATCTCACAACAATTAAACGGTTTAGACCGACGATTTCCTTTTCCGAGACATTTTTTTTTTATAAAAGTAGTTTTTGCTTGACAAAAAAATCTCTCCGATTTCATTGAGAATGATTTCTCTGCATTATCTCACAACACTAAAACGATGTAGACCGACGGTTTCCTTTTCCGAGACATTTTTTTCTGAAAGTAGTTTTTTCGTAACCGAACAAAACCTCTTTGATTTCATTTAGAATGAGTTCTCTGCCTTATCTCACAACACTAAAACGATGTAGACCGACGGTTTCCTTTTCCGAGACATTTTTTTCGAAAATTAGTTTTTGCTTTTTTCTTTTAGAATGATTTCCCTGCGTTACCTCACACCAATGAAACGATTTAGACTAACGAATTCTCTTTCCGATACTTTTTTTTTTGGAAGGTAGTTTTTGCTTGACGAAAATAATCTCTCCGATTTCTTTTAGAATGATTTCCCTGCGTTACCTCACACCAATGAAACGATTTAGACTAACGAATTCTCTTTCCGAGACTTTTTTTTTTGGAAGGTAGTTTTTGCTTGACGAAAAAAATCTCTCCGATTTCTTTTAGAATGATTTCCCTGCGTTACCTCACACAAATGAAACGATTTAGACAACGAATTCTCTTTCCGAGACATTTTTTTTGGAAAGTAGTTTTTTTGTAACCAAACAAAATCTCTCAGATTTCATTTAGAATGAGTTCTCTGCCTTATCTCACAACACTTAAACGATTTAGACCAACGATTTCCTTTTCCAAGACATTTTTTTTTTATAAAAGTAGTTTTTGCTTGGCAAAAAAATCTCTCCGATTTCTTTTAGAATGATTTCCCTGCGTTACCTCACACCAATGAATCGATTTAGACTAACGAATTCTTTTTTCGAGACATTTTTTTTGGAAAGTAGTTTTTTGTAACCGAACAAATTCTCTCAGATTTCAATTTGAATGCTTTCTCTGCCTTATCTCACAACACCTAAACGATTTAGACTAACGATTTCCTTTTCCAAGAATTTTTTTTTTATAAACGTAGTTTTTGCTTGACAAAAAAATCTCTCCGATTTCATTGAGAATGATTTCACTGCATTATCTCACAACACTAAAACGATGTAGACCGACGGTTTCCTTTTCCGAGACATTTTTTTTGGAAAGTAGTTTTTGCTTGACGAAAAAAATCTCTTCGATTTCTTTTAGAATGATTTCCCTGCGTTACCTCACACCAATGAAACGATTTAGACTAACGAATTCTCTTTCCGAGACATTTTTTTTTATAAAAGTAGTTTTTGCTTGACAAAAAAATCTCTCCGATTTCTTTTAGAATGATTTCCCTGCGTTACCTCACACCAATGAAACGATTTAGACTAACGAATTCTCTTTCCGAGACTTTTTTTTTTGGAAGGTAGTTTTTGCTTGACGAAAATAATCTCTCCGATTTCTTTTAGAATGATTTCCCTGCGTTACCTCACACCAATGAAACGATTTAGACTAACGAATTCTCTTTCCGAGACTTTTTTTTTTGGAAGGTAGTTTTTGCTTGACGAAAAAAATCTCTCCGATTTCTTTTAGAATGATTTCCCTGCGTTACCTCACACAAATGAAACGATTTAGACCAACGAATTCTCTTTCCGAGACATTTTTTTTGGAAAGTAGTTTTTTTGTAACCAAACAAAATCTCTCAGATTTCATTTAGAATGAGTTCTCTGCCTTATCTCACAACACTTAAACGATTTAGACCAACGATTTCCTTTTCCAAGACATTTTTTTTTTATAAAAGTAGTTTTTGCTTGGCAAAAAAATCTCTCCGATTTCTTTTAGAATGATTTCCCTGCGTTACCTCCACCAATGAAACGATTTAGACTAACGAATTCTTTTTTCGAGACATTTTTTTTGGAAAGTAGTTTTTTGTAACCGAACAAATTCTCTCAGATTTCAATTTGAATGCTTTCTCTGCCTTATCTCACAACACCTAAACGATTTAGACTAACGATTTCCTTTTCCAAGAATTTTTTTTTTATAAAAGTAGTTTTTGCTTGACAAAAAAATCTCTCCGATTTCATTGAGAATGATTTCACTGCATTATCTCACAACACTAAAACGATGTAGACCGACGGTTTCCTTTTCCGAGACATTTTTTTTGGAAAGTAGTTTTTGCTTGACGAAAAAAATCTCTTCGATTTCTTTTAGAATGATTTCCCTGCGTTACCTCACACCAATGAAACGATTTAGACTAACGAATTCTCTTTCCGAGACATTTTTTTTTATAAAAGTAGTTTTTGCTTGCCAAAAAAATCTCTCCGATTTCATTGAGAATGATTTCTCTGCATTATCTCACAACACTAAAACGATGTAGACCGACGGTTTCCTTTTCCGAGACATTTTTTCGGAAATTAGTTTTTGCTTGACGAAAAAAATCTCTCCGATTTCTTTTAGAATGATTTCCCTGCGTTACCTCACACCAATGAAACGATTTAGACCAACGAATTCTCTTTCCGAGACATTTTTTTTTATAAAAGTAGTTTTTGCTTGACAAAAAATTCTCTCCGATTTCATTGAGAATGATTTCTCTGCATTATCTCACAACACTAAAACGATGTAGACCGACGGTTTCCTTTTCCGAGACATTTTTTCGGAAATTAGTTTTTGCTTGACGAAAAAAATCTCTCCGATTTCTTTTAGAATGATTTCCCTGCGTTACCTCACACCAATGAAACGATTTAGACTAACGAATTCTCTTTCCGAGACATTTTTTTGGGAAAGTATTTTTTTTTGTAACCAAACAATTTCTCTCAGATTTCATTTAGAATGAGTTCTCTGCCTTATCTCACAACACTTAAACGATTTAGACCAACGATTTCCTTTTCCAAGACATTTTTTTTTTATAAAAGTAGTTTTTGCTTGGCAAAAAAATCTCTCCGATTTCTTTTAGAATGATTTCCCTGCGTTACCTCACACCAATGAAACGATTTAGACTAACGATTTCTCTTTCCGAGACTTTTTTTTTGGAAGGTAGTTTTTGCTTGACGAAAATAATCTCTCCGATTTCTTTTAGAATGATTTCCCTGCGTTACCTCACACCAATGAAACGATTTAGACTAACGAATTCTCTTTCCGAGACTTTTTTTTTTGGAAGGTAGTTTTTGCTTGACGAAAATAATCTCTCCGATTTCTTTTAGAATGATTTCCCTGCGTTACCTCACACCAATGAAACGATTTAGACTAACGAATTCTCTTTCCGAGACTTTTTTTTGGAAAGTAGTTTTTTTGTAACCAAAGAAAATCTCTCAGATTTCATTTTGAATGATTTCTCTGCCTTATCTCACAACACTAAAACGATGTAAGACCGACGGTTTCCTTTTCCGAGACATTTTTTTCGGAAAGTAGTTTTTGCTTGTCGAAAAAAATCTCTCCGATTTCTTTTAGATTGATATCCCTGCGTTACCTCACACCAATGAAACGATTTAGACTAACGAATTCTCTTTCCGAGATATTTTTTTTTATAAAAGTAGTTTTTGCTTGACAAAAAAATCTCTCCGATTTCATTGAGAATGATTTCTCCTTTTCCGAGACATTTTTTTCGGAAATTGGTTTTTGCTTGACGAAAAAAATCTCTCCGATTTCTTTTAGAATGATTTCCCTGCGTTACCTCACACCAATGAAACGATTTAGACTAACGAATTCTCTTTCCGAGACATTTTTTTGGGAAAGTATTTTTTTTGTAACCAAACAATTTCTCTCAGATTTCATTTAGAATGAGTTCTCTGCCTTATCTCACAACACTTTAACGATTTAGACCGACGGTTTCCTTTTCCGAGACATTTTTTTCGGAAATTAGTTTTTGCTTGACGAAAAAAATCTCTCCAATTTCTTTTAGAATGATTTCCCTGCGTTACCTCACACAAATGAAACGATTTAGACTAACGAATTCTCTTTCCGAGACATTTTTTTGGGAAAGTATTTTTTTTGTAACCGAACAAATTCTCTCAGATTTCATTTTGAATGATTTATCTGCCTTATCTCACAACACCTAAACGATTTAGACCAACGATTTCCTTTTCCAAGAATTTTTTTTTTATAAAAGTAGTTTTTGCTTGACAAAAAAATCTCTCCGATTTCATTGAGAATGATTTATCGCATTATCTCACAACACTAAAACGATGTAGACCGACGGTTTCCTTTTCCGAGACATTTTTTTCGAAAATTAGTTTTTGCTTGACGAAAAAAATCTCTCCAATTTCTTTTAGAATGATTTCCCTGCGTTACCTCACACATATGAAACGATTTAGACTAACGAATTCTCTTTCCGAGACATTTTTTTGGGAAAGTATTTTTTTTGTAACCGAACAAATTCTCTCAGATTTCATTTTGAATGATTTATCTGCCTTATCTCACAACACCTAAACGATTTAGACCAACGATTTCCTTTTCCAAGAATTTTTTTTTTATAAAAGTAGTTTTTGCTTGACAAAAAAATCTCTCCGATTTCATTGAGAATGATTTATCGCATTATCTCACAACACTAAAACGATGTAGACCGACGGTTTCCTTTTCCGAGACATTTTTTTCGAAAATTAGTTTTTGCTTGACGAAAAAAATCTCTCCGATTTCTTTTAGAATGATTTCCCTGCGTTACCTCACACCAATGAAACGATTTAGACTAACGAATTCTTTTTCCGAGACATTTTTTTGGGAAAGTATTTTTTTTGTAACCAAACAATTTCTCTCCGATTTCATTGAGAATGAGTTCTCTGCCTTATCTCACACCAATGAAACGATTTAGACTAACGAATTCTCTTTCCAAGACATTTTTTTTGGAAAGTAGTGTTTTTGTTACCAAACAAAATCTCTCAGATTTCATTTTGAATGATTTCTCTGCCTTATCTCACAACACTTAAACGATTTAGACCAACGATTTCCTTTTCCAAGACATTTTTTTTTTTATAAAAGTAGTTTTTGCTTGACAAAAAAATCTCTCCGATTTCATTGAGAATGATTTCTCTGCCTTATCTCACAACACTTAAACGATTTAGACCAACGGTTTCCTTTTCCGAGACTTTTTTTCTTTGGAAGGTAGTTTTTGCTTGACGAAAAAAATCTCTCCGATTTCTTTTAGAATGATTTCCCTGCAGTACCTCACACCAATGAAACGATTTAGACTAACGAATTCTCTTTCCGAGACATTTTTTTTGGAAAGTAGTTTTTTGTAACCGAACAAATTCTCTCAGATTTCATTTTGAATGCTTTCTCTGCCTTATCTCACAACACCTAAACGATTTAGACCAACGATTTCCTTTTCCAAGAATTTTTTTTTTTATAAAAGTAGTTTTTGCTTAACAAAAAAATCTCTCCGATTTCATTGAGAATGATTTCTCTGCATTATCTCACAACACTAAAACGATGTAGACCGACGGTTTCCTTTTCCGAGACTTTTTTTTTTTGGAAGGTAGTTTTTGCTTGACGAAAAAAATCTCTCCGATTTCTTTTAGAATGATTTCCCTGCGTTACCTCACACCAATGAAACGATTTAGACTAACGAATTTTCTTTCCGAGACATTTTTTTGGGAAAGTATTTTTTTTGTAACCAAACAATTTCTCTCAGATTTCATTTAGAATGAGTTCTCTGCCTTATCTCACAGCACTTAAACGATTTAGACCAACGTTTTCCTTTTCCAAGACATTTTTTTTTTATAAAAGTAGTTTTTGCTTGACAAAAAAATCTCTCCGATTTCATTGAGAATGATTTCTCTGCATTATCTCACAACACTAAAACGATGTAGACCGACGGTTTCCTTTTCCGAGACATTTTTTTCGGAAAGTAGTTTTTGCTTGACGAAAAAAATCTCTCCGATTTCTTTTAGAATGATTTCCCTGCGTTACCTCACACCAATGAAACGATTTAGACCAACGAATTCTCTTTCCGAGACATTTTTTTTTATAAAAGTAGTTTTTGCTTGACAAAAAAATCTCTCCGATTTCTTTTAGAATGATTTCCCTGCGTTACCTCACACCAATGAAACGATTTAGACTAACGAATTCTCTTTCCGAGACATTTTTTTTTATAAAAGTAGTTTTTGCTTGACAAAAAAATCTCTCCGATTTCTTTTAGAATGATTTCCCCGCGTTACTTCACACCTATGAAACGATTAAGACTAACGAATTCTCTTTCCGAGACATTTTTTTTTATAAAAGTAGTTTTTGTTGACAAAAAAATCTCTCAGATTTCATTTAGAATGAGTTCTCTGCCTTATCTCACAACACTAAAACGATGTAGACCGACGGTTTCCTTTTCCGAGACATTTTTTTTCGAAAATTAGTTTTTGCTTGACGAAAAAAATCTCTCCGATTTCTTTTAGAATGATTTCCCTGCGTTACCTCACACCAATGAAACGATTTAGAATAACGAATTCTCTTTCCGAGACATTTTTTTTTTATAAAAGTAGTTTTTGCTTGACAAAAAAATCTCTCCGATTTCTTTTAGAATGATTTCCCTGCGTTACCTCACACCAATGAAACGATTTAGACTAACGAATTCTCTTTCCGAGACATTTTTTTTGGAAAGTGGTTTTTTTGTAACCAAACAAAATCTCTCAGATTTCATTTTGAATGATTTATCTGCCTTATCTCACAACAATTAAACGGTTTAGACCGACGATTTCCTTTTCCGAGACATTTTTTTTTTATAAAAGTAGTTTTTGCTTGACAAAAAAATCTCTCCGATTTCATTGAGAATGATTTCTCTGCATTATCTCACAACACTAAAACGATGTAGACCGACGGTTTCCTTTTCCGAGACATTTTTTTCTGAAAGTAGTTTTTTCGTAACCGAACAAAACCTCTTTGATTTCATTTAGAATGAGTTCTCTGCCTTATCTCACAACACTAAAACGATGTAGACCGACGGTTTCCTTTTCCGAGACATTTTTTTCGAAAATTAGTTTTTGCTTTTTTCTTTTAGAATGATTTCCCTGCGTTACCTCACACCAATGAAACGATTTAGACTAACGAATTCTCTTTCCGATACTTTTTTTTTTGGAAGGTAGTTTTTGCTTGACGAAAATAATCTCTCCGATTTCTTTTAGAATGATTTCCCTGCGTTACCTCACACCAATGAAACGATTTAGACTAACGAATTCTCTTTCCGAGACTTTTTTTTTTGGAAGGTAGTTTTTGCTTGACGAAAAAAATCTCTCCGATTTCTTTTAGAATGATTTCCCTGCGTTACCTCACACAAATGAAACGATTTAGACAACGAATTCTCTTTCCGAGACATTTTTTTTGGAAAGTAGTTTTTTTGTAACCAAACAAAATCTCTCAGATTTCATTTAGAATGAGTTCTCTGCCTTATCTCACAACACTTAAACGATTTAGACCAACGATTTCCTTTTCCAAGACATTTTTTTTTTATAAAAGTAGTTTTTGCTTGGCAAAAAAATCTCTCCGATTTCTTTTAGAATGATTTCCCTGCGTTACCTCACACCAATGAATCGATTTAGACTAACGAATTCTTTTTTCGAGACATTTTTTTTGGAAAGTAGTTTTTTGTAACCGAACAAATTCTCTCAGATTTCAATTTGAATGCTTTCTCTGCCTTATCTCACAACACCTAAACGATTTAGACTAACGATTTCCTTTTCCAAGAATTTTTTTTTTATAAACGTAGTTTTTGCTTGACAAAAAAATCTCTCCGATTTCATTGAGAATGATTTCACTGCATTATCTCACAACACTAAAACGATGTAGACCGACGGTTTCCTTTTCCGAGACATTTTTTTTGGAAAGTAGTTTTTGCTTGACGAAAAAAATCTCTTCGATTTCTTTTAGAATGATTTCCCTGCGTTACCTCACACCAATGAAACGATTTAGACTAACGAATTCTCTTTCCGAGACATTTTTTTTTATAAAAGTAGTTTTTGCTTGACAAAAAAATCTCTCCGATTTCTTTTAGAATGATTTCCCTGCGTTACCTCACACCAATGAAACGATTTAGACTAACGAATTCTCTTTCCGAGACTTTTTTTTTTGGAAGGTAGTTTTTGCTTGACGAAAATAATCTCTCCGATTTCTTTTAGAATGATTTCCCTGCGTTACCTCACACCAATGAAACGATTTAGACTAACGAATTCTCTTTCCGAGACTTTTTTTTTTGGAAGGTAGTTTTTGCTTGACGAAAAAAATCTCTCCGATTTCTTTTAGAATGATTTCCCTGCGTTACCTCACACAAATGAAACGATTTAGACCAACGAATTCTCTTTCCGAGACATTTTTTTTGGAAAGTAGTTTTTTTGTAACCAAACAAAATCTCTCAGATTTCATTTAGAATGAGTTCTCTGCCTTATCTCACAACACTTAAACGATTTAGACCAACGATTTCCTTTTCCAAGACATTTTTTTTTTATAAAAGTAGTTTTTGCTTGGCAAAAAAATCTCTCCGATTTCTTTTAGAATGATTTCCCTGCGTTACCTCCACCAATGAAACGATTTAGACTAACGAATTCTTTTTTCGAGACATTTTTTTGGAAAGTAGTTTTTTGTAACCGAACAAATTCTCTCAGATTTCAATTTGAATGCTTTCTCTGCCTTATCTCACAACACCTAAACGATTTAGACTAACGATTTCCTTTTCCAAGAATTTTTTTTTTATAAAAGTAGTTTTTGCTTGACAAAAAAATCTCTCCGATTTCATTGAGAATGATTTCACTGCATTATCTCACAACACTAAAACGATGTAGACCGACGGTTTCCTTTTCCGAGACATTTTTTTTGGAAAGTAGTTTTTGCTTGACGAAAAAAATCTCTTCGATTTCTTTTAGAATGATTTCCCTGCGTTACCTCACACCAATGAAACGATTTAGACTAACGAATTCTCTTTCCGAGACATTTTTTTTTATAAAAGTAGTTTTTGCTTGCCAAAAAAATCTCTCCGATTTCATTGAGAATGATTTCTCTGCATTATCTCACAACACTAAAACGATGTAGACCGACGGTTTCCTTTTCCGAGACATTTTTTCGGAAATTAGTTTTTGCTTGACGAAAAAAATCTCTCCGATTTCTTTTAGAATGATTTCCCTGCGTTACCTCACACCAATGAAACGATTTAGACCAACGAATTCTCTTTCCGAGACATTTTTTTTTATAAAAGTAGTTTTTGCTTGACAAAAAATTCTCTCCGATTTCATTGAGAATGATTTCTCTGCATTATCTCACAACACTAAAACGATGTAGACCGACGGTTTCCTTTTCCGAGACATTTTTTCGGAAATTAGTTTTTGCTTGACGAAAAAAATCTCTCCGATTTCTTTTAGAATGATTTCCCTGCGTTACCTCACACCAATGAAACGATTTAGACTAACGAATTCTCTTTCCGAGACATTTTTTTGGGAAAGTATTTTTTTTTGTAACCAAACAATTTCTCTCAGATTTCATTTAGAATGAGTTCTCTGCCTTATCTCACAACACTTAAACGATTTAGACCAACGATTTCCTTTTCCAAGACATTTTTTTTTTATAAAAGTAGTTTTTGCTTGGCAAAAAAATCTCTCCGATTTCTTTTAGAATGATTTCCCTGCGTTACCTCACACCAATGAAACGATTTAGACTAACGATTTCTCTTTCCGAGACTTTTTTTTTGGAAGGTAGTTTTTGCTTGACGAAAATAATCTCTCCGATTTCTTTTAGAATGATTTCCCTGCGTTACCTCACACCAATGAAACGATTTAGACTAACGAATTCTCTTTCCGAGACATTTTTTTGGGAAAGTATTTTTTTTGTAACCAAACAATTTCTCTCAGATTTCATTTAGAATGAGTTCTCTGCCTTATCTCACAACACTTTAACGATTTAGACCGACGGTTTCCTTTTCCGAGACATTTTTTTCGGAAATTAGTTTTTGCTTGACGAAAAAAATCTCTCCAATTTCTTTTAGAATGATTTCCCTGCGTTACCTCACACATATGAAACGATTTAGACTAACGAATTCTCTTTCCGAGACATTTTTTTGGGAAAGTATTTTTTTTGTAACCGAACAAATTCTCTCAGATTTCATTTTGAATGATTTATCTGCCTTATCTCACAACACCTAAACGATTTAGACCAACGATTTCCTTTTCCAAGAATTTTTTTTTTATAAAAGTAGTTTTTGCTTGACAAAAAAATCTCTCCGATTTCATTGAGAATGATTTATCGCATTATCTCACAACACTAAAACGATGTAGACCGACGGTTTCCTTTTCCGAGACATTTTTTTCGAAAATTAGTTTTTGCTTGACGAAAAAAATCTCTCCGATTTCTTTTAGAATGATTTCCCTGCGTTACCTCACACCAATGAAACGATTTAGACTAACGAATTTTTTTTCCGAGACATTTTTTTGGGAAAGTATTTTTTTTGTAACCAAACAATTTCTCTCCGATTTCATTGAGAATGAGTTCTCTGCCTTATCTCACACCAATGAAACGATTTAGACTAACGAATTCTCTTTCCAAGACATTTTTTTTGGAAAGTAGTGTTTTTGTTACCAAACAAAATCTCTCAGATTTCATTTTGAATGATTTCTCTGCCTTATCTCACAACACTTAAACGATTTAGACCAACGATTTCCTTTTCCAAGACATTTTTTTTTTTATAAAAGTAGTTTTTGCTTGACAAAAAAATCTCTCCGATTTCATTGAGAATGATTTCTCTGCCTTATCTCACAACACTTAAACGATTTAGACCAACGGTTTCCTTTTCCGAGACTTTTTTTCTTTGGAAGGTAGTTTTTGCTTGACGAAAAAAATCTCTCCGATTTCTTTTAGAATGATTTCCCTGCAGTACCTCACACCAATGAAACGATTTAGACTAACGAATTCTCTTTCCGAGACATTTTTTTTGGAAAGTAGTTTTTTGTAACCGAACAAATTCTCTCAGATTTCATTTTGAATGCTTTCTCTGCCTTATCTCACAACACCTAAACGATTTAGACCAACGATTTCCTTTTCCAAGAATTTTTTTTTTTATAAAAGTAGTTTTTGCTTAACAAAAAAATCTCTCCGATTTCATTGAGAATGATTTCTCTGCATTATCTCACAACACTAAAACGATGTAGACCGACGGTTTCCTTTTCCGAGACTTTTTTTTTTTGGAAGGTAGTTTTTGCTTGACGAAAAAAATCTCTCCGATTTCTTTTAGAATGATTTCCCTGCGTTACCTCACACCAATGAAACGATTTAGACTAACGAATTTTCTTTCCGAGACATTTTTTTGGGAAAGTATTTTTTTTGTAACCAAACAATTTCTCTCAGATTTCATTTAGAATGAGTTCTCTGCCTTATCTCACAACACTTAAACGATTTAGACCAACGTTTTCCTTTTCCAAGACATTTTTTTTTTATAAAAGTAGTTTTTGCTTGACAAAAAAATCTCTCCGATTTCATTGAGAATGATTTCTCTGCATTATCTCACAACACTAAAACGATGTAGACCGACGGTTTCCTTTTCCGAGACATTTTTTTCGGAAAGTAGTTTTTGCTTGACGAAAAAAATCTCTCCGATTTCTTTTAGAATGATTTCCCTGCGTTACCTCACACCAATGAAACGATTTAGACCAACGAATTCTCTTTCCGAGACATTTTTTTTTATAAAAGTAGTTTTTGCTTGACAAAAAAATCTCTCCGATTTCTTTTAGAATGATTTCCCTGCGTTACCTCACACCAATGAAACGATTTAGACTAACGAATTCTCTTTCCGAGAAATTTTTTTTTATAAAAGTAGTTTTTGCTTGACAAAAAAATCTCTCCGATTTCTTTTAGAATGATTTCCCCGCGTTACTTCACACCTATGAAACGATTAAGACTAACGAATTCTCTTTCCGAGACATTTTTTTTTATAAAAGTAGTTTTTGTTGACAAAAAAATCTCTCAGATTTCATTTAGAATGAGTTCTCTGCCTTATCTCACAACACTAAAACGATGTAGACCGACGGTTTCCTTTTCCGAGACATTTTTTTTCGAAAATTAGTTTTTGCTTGACGAAAAAAATCTCTCCGATTTCTTTTAGAATGATTTCCCTGCGTTACCTCACACCAATGAAACGATTTAGAATAACGAATTCTCTTTCCGAGACATTTTTTTTTTATAAAAGTAGTTTTTGCTTGACAAAAAAATCTCTCCGATTTCTTTTAGAATGATTTCCCTGCGGTACCTCACACCAATGAAACGATTTAGACTAACGAATTCTCTTTCCGAGACATTTTTTTTGGAAAGTGGTTTTTTTGTAACCAAACAAAATCTCTCAGATTTCATTTTGAATGATTTATCTGCCTTATCTCACAACAATTAAACGGTTTAGACCGACGATTTCCTTTTCCGAGACATTTTTTTTTTATAAAAGTAGTTTTTGCTTGACAAAAAAATCTCTCCGATTTCATTGAGAATGATTTCTCTGCATTATCTCACAACACTAAAACGATGTAGACCGACGGTTTCCTTTTCCGAGACATTTTTTTCTGAAAGTAGTTTTTTCGTAACCGAACAAAACCTCTTTGATTTCATTTAGAATGAGTTCTCTGCCTTATCTCACAACACTAAAACGATGTAGACCGACGGTTTCCTTTTCCGAGACATTTTTTTCGAAAATTAGTTTTTGCTTTTTTCTTTTAGAATGATTTCCCTGCGTTACCTCACACCAATGAAACGATTTAGACTAACGAATTCTCTTTCCGATACTTTTTTTTTTGGAAGGTAGTTTTTGCTTGACGAAAATAATCTCTCCGATTTCTTTTAGAATGATTTCCCTGCGTTACCTCACACCAATGAAACGATTTAGACTAACGAATTCTCTTTCCGAGACTTTTTTTTTTGGAAGGTAGTTTTTGCTTGACGAAAAAAATCTCTCCGATTTCTTTTAGAATGATTTCCCTGCGTTACCTCACACCAATGAATCGATTTAGACTAACGAATTCTTTTTTCGAGACATTTTTTTTGGAAAGTAGTTTTTTGTAACCGAACAAATTCTCTCAGATTTCAATTTGAATGCTTTCTCTGCCTTATCTCACAACACCTAAACGATTTAGACTAACGATTTCCTTTTCCAAGAATTTTTTTTTTATAAACGTAGTTTTTGCTTGACAAAAAAATCTCTCCGATTTCATTGAGAATGATTTCACTGCATTATCTCACAACACTAAAACGATGTAGACCGACGGTTTCCTTTTCCGAGACATTTTTTTTGGAAAGTAGTTTTTGCTTGACGAAAAAAATCTCTTCGATTTCTTTTAGAATGATTTCCCTGCGTTACCTCACACCAATGAAACGATTTAGACTAACGAATTCTCTTTCCGAGACATTTTTTTTTATAAAAGTAGTTTTTGCTTGACAAAAAAATCTCTCCGATTTCTTTTAGAATGATTTCCCTGCGTTACCTCACACCAATGAAACGATTTAGACTAACGAATTCTCTTTCCGAGACTTTTTTTTTTGGAAGGTAGTTTTTGCTTGACGAAAATAATCTCTCCGATTTCTTTTAGAATGATTTCCCTGCGTTACCTCACACCAATGAAACGATTTAGACTAACGAATTCTCTTTCCGAGACTTTTTTTTTTGGAAGGTAGTTTTTGCTTGACGAAAAAAATCTCTCCGATTTCTTTTAGAATGATTTCCCTGCGTTACCTCACACAAATGAAACGATTTAGACCAACGAATTCTCTTTCCGAGACATTTTTTTTGGAAAGTAGTTTTTTTGTAACCAAACAAAATCTCTCAGATTTCATTTAGAATGAGTTCTCTGCCTTATCTCACAACACTTAAACGATTTAGACCAACGATTTCCTTTTCCAAGACATTTTTTTTTTATAAAAGTAGTTTTTGCTTGGCAAAAAAATCTCTCCGATTTCTTTTAGAATGATTTCCCTGCGTTACCTCCACCAATGAAACGATTTAGACTAACGAATTCTTTTTTCGAGACATTTTTTTTGGAAAGTAGTTTTTTGTAACCGAACAAATTCTCTCAGATTTCAATTTGAATGCTTTCTCTGCCTTATCTCACAACACCTAAACGATTTAGACTAACGATTTCCTTTTCCAAGAATTTTTTTTTTATAAAAGTAGTTTTTGCTTGACAAAAAAATCTCTCCGATTTCATTGAGAATGATTTCACTGCATTATCTCACAACACTAAAACGATGTAGACCGACGGTTTCCTTTTCCGAGACATTTTTTTTGGAAAGTAGTTTTTGCTTGACGAAAAAAATCTCTTCGATTTCTTTTAGAATGATTTCCCTGCGTTACCTCACACCAATGAAACGATTTAGACTAACGAATTCTCTTTCCGAGACATTTTTTTTTATAAAAGTAGTTTTTGCTTGCCAAAAAAATCTCTCCGATTTCATTGAGAATGATTTCTCTGCATTATCTCACAACACTAAAACGATGTAGACCGACGGTTTCCTTTTCCGAGACATTTTTTCGGAAATTAGTTTTTGCTTGACGAAAAAAATCTCTCCGATTTCTTTTAGAATGATTTCCCTGCGTTACCTCACACCAATGAAACGATTTAGACCAACGAATTCTCTTTCCGAGACATTTTTTTTTATAAAAGTAGTTTTTGCTTGACAAAAAATTCTCTCCGATTTCATTGAGAATGATTTCTCTGCATTATCTCACAACACTAAAACGATGTAGACCGACGGTTTCCTTTTCCGAGACATTTTTTCGGAAATTAGTTTTTGCTTGACGAAAAAAATCTCTCCGATTTCTTTTAGAATGATTTCCCTGCGTTACCTCACACCAATGAAACGATTTAGACTAACGAATTCTCTTTCCGAGACATTTTTTTGGGAAAGTATTTTTTTTTGTAACCAAACAATTTCTCTCAGATTTCATTTAGAATGAGTTCTCTGCCTTATCTCACAACACTTAAACGATTTAGACCAACGATTTCCTTTTCCAAGACATTTTTTTTTTATAAAAGTAGTTTTTGCTTGGCAAAAAAATCTCTCCGATTTCTTTTAGAATGATTTCCCTGCGTTACCTCACACCAATGAAACGATTTAGACTAACGAATTCTCTTTCCGAGACTTTTTTTTTTGGAAGGTAGTTTTTGCTTGACGAAAATAATCTCTCCGATTTCTTTTAGAATGATTTCCCTGCGTTACCTCACACCAATGAAACGATTTAGACTAACGAATTCTCTTTCCGAGACTTTTTTTTGGGGAAGGTAGTTTTTGCTTGACGAAAAAAATCTCTCCGATTTCTTTTAGAATGATTTCCCTGCGTTACCTCACACAAATGAAACGATTTAGACCAACGAATTCTCTTTCCGAGACATTTTTTTTTATAAAAGTAGTTTTTGCTTGCCAAAAAAATCTCTCCGATTTCATTGAGAATGATTTCTCTGCATTATCTCACAACACTAAAACGATGTAGACCGACGGTTTCCTTTTCCGAGACATTTTTTTCGGAAATTGGTTTTTGCTTGACGAAAAAAATCTCTCCGATTTCTTTTAGAATGATTTCCCTGCGTTACCTCACACCAATGAAACGATTTAGACTAACGAATTCTCTTTCCGAGACATTTTTTTGGGAAAGTATTTTTTTTGTAACCAAACAATTTCTCTCAGATTTCATTTAGAATGAGTTCTCTGCCTTATCTCACAACACTTTAACGATTTAGACCGACGGTTTCCTTTTCCGAGACATTTTTTTCGGAAATTAGTTTTTGCTTGACGAAAAAAATCTCTCCGATTTCTTTTAGAATGATTTCCCTGCGTTACCTCACACAAATGAAACGATTTAGACTAACGAATTCTCTTTCCGAGACATTTTTTTGGGAAAGTATTTTTTTTGTAACCGAACAAATTCTCTCAGATTTCATTTTGAATGATTTATCTGCCTTTTCTCACAACACCTAAACGATTTAGACCAACGATTTCCTTTTCCAAGAATTTTTTTTTTATAAAAGTAGTTTTTGCTTGACAAAAAAATCTCTCCGATTTCATTGAGAATGATTTATCGCATTATCTCACAACACTAAAACGATGTAGACCGACGGTTTCCTTTTCCGAGACATTTTTTTCGAAAATTAGTTTTTGCTTGACGAAAAAAATCTCTCCGATTTCTTTTAGAATGATTTCCCTGCGTTACCTCACACCAATGAAACGATTTAGACTAACGAATTCTTTTTCCGAGACATTTTTTTGGGAAAGTATTTTTTTTGTAACCAAACAATTTCTCTCCGATTTCATTTAGAATGAGTTCTCTGCCTTATCTCACACCAATGAAACGATTTAGACTAACGAATTCTCTTTCCAAGACATTTTTTTTGGAAAGTAGTGTTTTTGTTACCAAACAAAATCTCTCAGATTTCATTTTGAATGATTTCTCTGCCTTATCTCACAACACTTAAACGATTTAGACCAACGATTTCCTTTTCCAAGACATTTTTTTTTTTATAAAAGTAGTTTTTGCTTGACAAAAAAATCTCTCCGATTTCATTGAGAATGATTTCTCTGCATTATCTCACAACACTTAAACGATGTAGACCGACGGTTTCCTTTTCCGAGACATTTTTTTTTTATAAAAGTAGTTTTTGCTTGACAAAAAAATCTCTCCGATTTCATTGAGAATGATTTCTCTGCCCTATCTCACAACACTTAAACGAGTTAGACCAACGGTTTCATTTTCCGAGACTTTTTTTCTTTGGAAGGTAGTTTTTGCTTGACGAAAAAAATCTCTCCGATTTCTTTTAGAATGATTTCCCTGCGTTACCTCACACCAATGAAACGATTTAGACTAACGAATTCTCTTTCCGAGACATTTTTTTTGGAAAGTAGTTTTTTGTAACCGAACAAATTCTCTCAGATTTCATTTTGAATGCTTTCTCTGCCTTATCTCACAACACTTAAACGATTTAGACCAACGATTTCCTTTTCCAAGACATTTTTTTTAAATAAAAGTAGTTTTTGCTTGACAAAAAATCTCTCCGATTTCATTGAGAATGATTTCTCTGCATTATCTCACAACACTCAAACGATGTAGACCGACGGTTTCCTTTTCCGAGACATTTTTTTCGGAAAGTAGTTTTTGCTTGACGAAAAAAATCTCTCCGATTTCTTTTAGAATGATTTCCCTGCGTTACCTCACACCAATGAAACGATTTAGACTAACGAATTCTCTTTCCGAGACATTTTTTTGGGAAAGTAGTTTTTTTGTAACCAAACAATTTCTCTCAGATTTCATTTAGAATGAGTTCTCTGCCTTATCTCACAACACTTAAACGATTTAGACCAACGATTTCCTTTTCCAAGACATTTTTTTTTTATAAAAGTAGTTTTTGCTTGACAAAAAAATCTCTCCGATTTCATTGAGAATGATTTCTCTGCATTATCTCACAACACTAAAACGATGTAGACCGACGGTTTCCTTTTCCGAGACATTTTTTTCGGAAAGTAGTTTTTGCTTGACGAAAAAAATCTCTCCGATTTCTTTTAGAATGATTTCCCTGCGTTACCTCACACCAATGAAACGATTTAGACTAACGAATTCTCTTTCCGAGACATTTTTTTTTTTATAAAAGTAGTTTTTGCTTGACAAAAAAATATCTCCGATTTCTTTTAGAATGATTTCCCTGCGTTACCTCACACCAATGAAACGATTTAGACTAACAAATTCTCTTTCCGAGACATTTTTTTTTATAAAAGTAGTTTTTGCTTGACAAAAAAATCTCTCCGATTTCTTTTAGAATGAGTTCTCTGCCTTATCTCACAACACTTAAACGATTTGGACCAACGATTTCCTTTTCCAAGACATTTTTTTTTATAAAAGTAGTTTTTGCTTGGCAAAAAAATCTCTCCGATTTCTTTTAGAATGATTTCCCTGCGTTACCTCACACCAATGAAACGATTTAGACTAACGAATTCTCTTTCCGAGAAATTTTTTTTGGAAAGTAGTTTTTTGTAACCGAACAAATTCTCTCAGATTTCATTTTGAATGCTTTCTCTGCCTTATCTCACAACACCTAAACGATTTAGACTAACGATTTCCTTTTCCAAGAATTTTTTTTTTATAAAAGTAGTTTTTGCTTGCCAAAACAATCTCTCCGATTTCATTGAGAATGATTTCACTGCATTATCTCACAACACTAAAACGATGTAGACCAACGGTTTCCTTTTCCGAGACATTTTTTTGGGAAAGTAGTTTTTGCTTGACGAAAAAAATCTCTTCGATTTCTTTTAGAATGATTTCCCTGCGTTACCTCACACCAATTAAACGATTTAGACTAACGAATTCTCTTTCCGAGACATTTTTTTTTATAAAAGTAGTTTTTGCTTGACAAAAAAATCTCTCCGATTTCTTTTAGAATGATTTCCCTGCGTTACCTCACACCAATGAAACGATTTAGACTAACAAATTCTCTTTCCGAGACATTTTTTTTTATAAAAGTAGTTTTTGCTTGACAAAAAAATCTCTCCGATTTCTTTTAGAATGATTTCCCCGCGTTACTTCACACCTATGAAACGATTAAGACTAACGAATTCTCTTTCCGAGACATTTTTTTTTATAAAAGTAGTTTTTGCTTGACAAAAAAATCTCTCAGATTTCATTTAGAATGAGTTCTCTGCCTTATCTCACAACACTAAAACGATGTAGACCGACGGTTTCCTTTTCCGAGACATTTTTTTTTATAAAAGTAGTTTTTGCTTGGCAAAAAAATCTCTCCGATTTCTTTTAGAATGATTTCCCTGCGTTACCTCACACCAATGAAACGATTTAGACTAACGAATTCTCTTTCCGAGAAATTTTTTTTGGAAAGTAGTTTTTTGTAACCGAACAAATTCTCTCAGATTTCATTTTGAATGCTTTCTCTGCCTTATCTCACAACACCTAAACGATTTAGACTAACGATTTCCTTTTCCAAGAATTTTTTTTTTATAAAAGTAGTTTTTGCTTGCCAAAACAATCTCTCCGATTTCATTGAGAATGATTTCACTGCATTATCTCACAACACTAAAACGATGTAGACCAACGGTTTCCTTTTCCGAGACATTTTTTTGGGAAAGTAGTTTTTGCTTGACGAAAAAAATCTCTTCGATTTCTTTTAGAATGATTTCCCTGCGTTACCTCACACCAATTAAACGATTTAGACTAACGAATTCTCTTTCCGAGACATTTTTTTTTATAAAAGTAGTTTTTGCTTGACAAAAAAATCTCTCCGATTTCTTTTAGAATGATTTCCCTGCGTTACCTCACACCAATGAAACGATTTAGACTAACGAATTCTCTTTCCGAGACATTTTTTTTTATAAAAGTAGTTTTTGCTTGACAAAAAAATCTCTCCGATTTCTTTTAGAATGATTTCCCCGCGTTACTTCACACGTATGAAACGATTAAGACTAACGAATTCTCTTTCCGAGACATTTTTTTTATAAAAGTAGTTTTTGTTGACAAAAAAATCTCTCAGATTTCATTTAGAATGAGTTCTCTGCCTTATCTCACAACACTAAAACGATGTAGACCGACGGTTTCCTTTTCCGAGACATTTTTTTTCGAAAATTAGTTTTTGCTTGACGAAAAAAATCTCTCCGATTTCTTTTAGAATGATTTCCCTGCGTTACCTCACACCAATGAAACGATTTAGAATAACGAATTCTCTTTCCGAGACATTTTTTTTTTATAAAAGTAGTTTTTGCTTGACAAAAAAATCTCTCCGATTTCTTTTAGAATGATTTCCCTGCGTTACCTCACACCAATGAAACGATTTAGACTAACGAATTCTCTTTCCGAGACATTTTTTTTGGAAAGTGGTTTTTTTGTAACCAAACAAAATCTCTCAGATTTCATTTTGAATGATTTATCTGCCTTATCTCACAACAATTAAACGGTTTAGACCGACGATTTCCTTTTCCGAGACATTTTTTTTTTATAAAAGTAGTTTTTGCTTGACAAAAAAATCTCTCCGATTTCATTGAGAATGATTTCTCTGCATTATCTCACAACACTAAAACGATGTAGACCGACGGTTTCCTTTTCCGAGACATTTTTTTCTGAAAGTAGTTTTTTCGTAACCGAACAAAACCTCTTTGATTTCATTTAGAATGAGTTCTCTGCCTTATCTCACAACACTAAAACGATGTAGACCGACGGTTTCCTTTTCCGAGACATTTTTTTCGAAAATTAGTTTTTGCTTTTTTCTTTTAGAATGATTTCCCTGCGTTACCTCACACCAATGAAACGATTTAGACTAACGAATTCTCTTTCCGATACTTTTTTTTTTGGAAGGTAGTTTTTGCTTGACGAAAATAATCTCTCCGATTTCTTTTAGAATGATTTCCCTGCGTTACCTCACACCAATGAAACGATTTAGACTAACGAATTCTCTTTCCGAGACTTTTTTTTTTGGAAGGTAGTTTTTGCTTGACGAAAAAAATCTCTCCGATTTCTTTTAGAATGATTTCCCTGCGTTACCTCACACAAATGAAACGATTTAGACAACGAATTCTCTTTCCGAGACATTTTTTTTGGAAAGTAGTTTTTTTGTAACCAAACAAAATCTCTCAGATTTCATTTAGAATGAGTTCTCTGCCTTATCTCACAACACTTAAACGATTTAGACCAACGATTTCCTTTTCCAAGACATTTTTTTTTTATAAAAGTAGTTTTTGCTTGGCAAAAAAATCTCTCCGATTTCTTTTAGAATGATTTCCCTGCGTTACCTCACACCAATGAATCGATTTAGACTAACGAATTCTTTTTTCGAGACATTTTTTTTGGAAAGTAGTTTTTTGTAACCGAACAAATTCTCTCAGATTTCAATTTGAATGCTTTCTCTGCCTTATCTCACAACACCTAAACGATTTAGACTAACGATTTCCTTTTCCAAGAATTTTTTTTTTATAAACGTAGTTTTTGCTTGACAAAAAAATCTCTCCGATTTCATTGAGAATGATTTCACTGCATTATCTCACAACACTAAAACGATGTAGACCGACGGTTTCCTTTTCCGAGACATTTTTTTTGGAAAGTAGTTTTTGCTTGACGAAAAAAATCTCTTCGATTTCTTTTAGAATGATTTCCCTGCGTTACCTCACACCAATGAAACGATTTAGACTAACGAATTTTCTTTCCGAGACATTTTTTTGGGAAAGTATTTTTTTTGTAACCAAACAATTTCTCTCAGATTTCATTTAGAATGAGTTCTCTGCCTTATCTCACAGCACTTAAACGATTTAGACCAACGTTTTCCTTTTCCAAGACATTTTTTTTTTATAAAAGTAGTTTTTGCTTGACAAAAAAATCTCTCCGATTTCATTGAGAATGATTTCTCTGCATTATCTCACAACACTAAAACGATGTAGACCGACGGTTTCCTTTTCCGAGACATTTTTTTCGGAAAGTAGTTTTTGCTTGACGAAAAAAATCTCTCCGATTTCTTTTAGAATGATTTCCCTGCGTTACCTCACACCAATGAAACGATTTAGACCAACGAATTCTCTTTCCGAGACATTTTTTTTTATAAAAGTAGTTTTTGCTTGACAAAAAAATCTCTCCGATTTCTTTTAGAATGATTTCCCTGCGTTACCTCACACCAATGAAACGATTTAGACTAACGAATTCTCTTTCCGAGACATTTTTTTTTATAAAAGTAGTTTTTGCTTGACAAAAAAATCTCTCCGATTTCTTTTAGAATGATTTCCCCGCGTTACTTCACACCTATGAAACGATTAAGACTAACGAATTCTCTTTTTTTTCGAGACATTTTTTTTTATAAAAGTAGTTTTTGTTGACAAAAAAATCTCTCAGATTTCATTTAGAATGAGTTCTCTGCCTTATCTCACAACACTAAAACGATGTAGACCGACGGTTTCCTTTTCCGAGACATTTTTTTTCGAAAATTAGTTTTTGCTTGACGAAAAAAATCTCTCCGATTTCTTTTAGAATGATTTCCCTGCGTTACCTCACACCAATGAAACGATTTAGAATAACGAATTCTCTTTCCGAGACATTTTTTTTTTATAAAAGTAGTTTTTGCTTGACAAAAAAATCTCTCCGATTTCTTTTAGAATGATTTCCCTGCGTTACCTCACACCAATGAAACGATTTAGACTAACGAATTCTCTTTCCGAGACATTTTTTTTGGAAAGTGGTTTTTTTGTAACCAAACAAAATCTCTCAGATTTCATTTTGAATGATTTATCTGCCTTATCTCACAACAATTAAACGGTTTAGACCGACGATTTCCTTTTCCGAGACATTTTTTTTTTATAAAAGTAGTTTTTGCTTGACAAAAAAATCTCTCCGATTTCATTGAGAATGATTTCTCTGCATTATCTCACAACACTAAAACGATGTAGACCGACGGTTTCCTTTTCCGAGACATTTTTTTCTGAAAGTAGTTTTTTCGTAACCGAACAAAACCTCTTTGATTTCATTTAGAATGAGTTCTCTGCCTTATCTCACAACACTAAAACGATGTAGACCGACGGTTTCCTTTTCCGAGACATTTTTTTCGAAAATTAGTTTTTGCTTTTTTCTTTTAGAATGATTTCCCTGCGTTACCTCACACCAATGAAACGATTTAGACTAACGAATTCTCTTTCCGATACTTTTTTTTTTGGAAGGTAGTTTTTGCTTGACGAAAATAATCTCTCCGATTTCTTTTAGAATGATTTCCCTGCGTTACCTCACACCAATGAAACGATTTAGACTAACGAATTCTCTTTCCGAGACTTTTTTTTTTGGAAGGTAGTTTTTGCTTGACGAAAAAAATCTCTCCGATTTCTTTTAGAATGATTTCCCTGCGTTACCTCACACAAATGAAACGATTTAGACAACGAATTCTCTTTCCGAGACATTTTTTTTGGAAAGTAGTTTTTTTGTAACCAAACAAAATCTCTCAGATTTCATTTAGAATGAGTTCTCTGCCTTATCTCACAACACTTAAACGATTTAGACCAACGATTTCCTTTTCCAAGACATTTTTTTTTTATAAAAGTAGTTTTTGCTTGGCAAAAAAATCTCTCCGATTTCTTTTAGAATGATTTCCCTGCGTTACCTCACACCAATGAATCGATTTAGACTAACGAATTCTTTTTTCGAGACATTTTTTTTGGAAAGTAGTTTTTTGTAACCGAACAAATTCTCTCAGATTTCAATTTGAATGCTTTCTCTGCCTTATCTCACAACACCTAAACGATTTAGACTAACGATTTCCTTTTCCAAGAATTTTTTTTTTATAAACGTAGTTTTTGCTTGACAAAAAAATCTCTCCGATTTCATTGAGAATGATTTCACTGCATTATCTCACAACACTAAAACGATGTAGACCGACGGTTTCCTTTTCCGAGACATTTTTTTTGGAAAGTAGTTTTTGCTTGACGAAAAAAATCTCTTCGATTTCTTTTAGAATGATTTCCCTGCGTAACCTCACACCAATGAAACGATTTAGACTAACGAATTCTCTTTCCGAGACATTTTTTTTGGAAAGTAGTTTTTTGTAACCGAACAAATTCTCTCAGATTTCAATTTGAATGCTATCTCTGCCTTATCTCACAACACCTAAACGATTTAGACTAACGATTTCCTTTTCCAAGAATTTTTTTTTTATAAACGTAGTTTTTGCTTGACAAAAAAATCTCTCCGATTTCATTGAGAATGATTTCACTGCATTATCTCACAACACTAAAACGATGTAGACCGACGGTTTCCTTTTCCGAGACATTTTTTTTGGAAAGTAGTTTTTGCTTGACGAAAAAAATCTCTTCGATTTCTTTTAGAATGATTTCCCTGCGTTACCTCACACCAATGAAACGATTTAGACTAACGAATTTTCTTTCCGAGACATTTTTTTGGGAAAGTATTTTTTTTGTAACCAAACAATTTCTCTCAGATTTCATTTAGAATGAGTTCTCTGCCTTATCTCACAGCACTTAAACGATTTAGACCAACGTTTTCCTTTTCCAAGACATTTTTTTTTTATAAAAGTAGTTTTTGCTTGACAAAAAAATCTCTCCGATTTCATTGAGAATGATTTCTCTGCATTATCTCACAACACTAAAACGATGTAGACCGACGGTTTCCTTTTCCGAGACATTTTTTTCGGAAAGTAGTTTTTGCTTGACGAAAAAAATCTCTCCGATTTCTTTTAGAATGATTTCCCTGCGTTACCTCACACCAATGAAACGATTTAGACCAACGAATTCTCTTTCCGAGACATTTTTTTTTATAAAAGTAGTTTTTGCTTGACAAAAAAATCTCTCCGATTTCTT
The DNA here is from genome assembly GCA_949987565.1 of Luidia sarsii. Lineage (NCBI taxonomy): Eukaryota > Metazoa > Echinodermata > Asteroidea > Paxillosida > Luidiidae > Luidia > Luidia sarsii. The sequence goes on from OX465122.1 coordinate 5,447,300, forward strand.
TTAGAATGATTTCCCTGCGTTACCTCACACCAATGAAACGATTTAGACTAACGAATTCTCTTTCCGAGACATTTTTTTTTATAAAAGTAGTTTTTGCTTGACAAAAAAATCTCTCCGATTTCTTTTAGAATGATTTCCCCGCGTTACTTCACACCTATGAAACGATTAAGACTAACGAATTCTCTTTTTTTTCGAGACATTTTTTTTTATAAAAGTAGTTTTTGTTGACAAAAAAATCTCTCAGATTTCATTTAGAATGAGTTCTCTGCCTTATCTCACAACACTAAAACGATGTAGACCGACGGTTTCCTTTTCCGAGACATTTTTTTTCGAAAATTAGTTTTTGCTTGACGAAAAAAATCTCTCCGATTTCTTTTAGAATGATTTCCCTGCGTTACCTCACACCAATGAAACGATTTAGAATAACGAATTCTCTTTCCGAGACATTTTTTTTTTATAAAAGTAGTTTTTGCTTGACAAAAAAATCTCTCCGATTTCTTTTAGAATGATTTCCCTGCGTTACCTCACACCAATGAAACGATTTAGACTAACGAATTCTCTTTCCGAGACATTTTTTTTGGAAAGTGGTTTTTTTGTAACCAAACAAAATCTCTCAGATTTCATTTTGAATGATTTATCTGCCTTATCTCACAACAATTAAACGGTTTAGACCGACGATTTCCTTTTCCGAGACATTTTTTTTTTATAAAAGTAGTTTTTGCTTGACAAAAAAATCTCTCCGATTTCATTGAGAATGATTTCTCTGCATTATCTCACAACACTAAAACGATGTAGACCGACGGTTTCCTTTTCCGAGACATTTTTTTCTGAAAGTAGTTTTTTCGTAACCGAACAAAACCTCTTTGATTTCATTTAGAATGAGTTCTCTGCCTTATCTCACAACACTAAAACGATGTAGACCGACGGTTTCCTTTTCCGAGACATTTTTTTCGAAAATTAGTTTTTGCTTTTTTCTTTTAGAATGATTTCCCTGCGTTACCTCACACCAATGAAACGATTTAGACTAACGAATTCTCTTTCCGATACTTTTTTTTTTGGAAGGTAGTTTTTGCTTGACGAAAATAATCTCTCCGATTTCTTTTAGAATGATTTCCCTGCGTTACCTCACACCAATGAAACGATTTAGACTAACGAATTCTCTTTCCGAGACTTTTTTTTTTGGAAGGTAGTTTTTGCTTGACGAAAAAAATCTCTCCGATTTCTTTTAGAATGATTTCCCTGCGTTACCTCACACAAATGAAACGATTTAGACAACGAATTCTCTTTCCGAGACATTTTTTTTGGAAAGTAGTTTTTTTGTAACCAAACAAAATCTCTCAGATTTCATTTAGAATGAGTTCTCTGCCTTATCTCACAACACTTAAACGATTTAGACCAACGATTTCCTTTTCCAAGACATTTTTTTTTTATAAAAGTAGTTTTTGCTTGGCAAAAAAATCTCTCCGATTTCTTTTAGAATGATTTCCCTGCGTTACCTCACACCAATGAATCGATTTAGACTAACGAATTCTTTTTTCGAGACATTTTTTTTGGAAAGTAGTTTTTTGTAACCGAACAAATTCTCTCAGATTTCAATTTGAATGCTTTCTCTGCCTTATCTCACAACACCTAAACGATTTAGACTAACGATTTCCTTTTCCAAGAATTTTTTTTTTATAAACGTAGTTTTTGCTTGACAAAAAAATCTCTCCGATTTCATTGAGAATGATTTCACTGCATTATCTCACAACACTAAAACGATGTAGACCGACGGTTTCCTTTTCCGAGACATTTTTTTTGGAAAGTAGTTTTTGCTTGACGAAAAAAATCTCTTCGATTTCTTTTAGAATGATTTCCCTGCGTAACCTCACACCAATGAAACGATTTAGACTAACGAATTCTCTTTCCGAGACATTTTTTTTGGAAAGTAGTTTTTTGTAACCGAACAAATTCTCTCAGATTTCAATTTGAATGCTATCTCTGCCTTATCTCACAACACCTAAACGATTTAGACTAACGATTTCCTTTTCCAAGAATTTTTTTTTTATAAACGTAGTTTTTGCTTGACAAAAAAATCTCTCCGATTTCATTGAGAATGATTTCACTGCATTATCTCACAACACTAAAACGATGTAGACCGACGGTTTCCTTTTCCGAGACATTTTTTTTGGAAAGTAGTTTTTGCTTGACGAAAAAAATCTCTTCGATTTCTTTTAGAATGATTTCCCTGCGTTACCTCACACCAATGAAACGATTTAGACTAACGAATTTTCTTTCCGAGACATTTTTTTGGGAAAGTATTTTTTTTGTAACCAAACAATTTCTCTCAGATTTCATTTAGAATGAGTTCTCTGCCTTATCTCACAGCACTTAAACGATTTAGACCAACGTTTTCCTTTTCCAAGACATTTTTTTTTTATAAAAGTAGTTTTTGCTTGACAAAAAAATCTCTCCGATTTCATTGAGAATGATTTCTCTGCATTATCTCACAACACTAAAACGATGTAGACCGACGGTTTCCTTTTCCGAGACATTTTTTTCGGAAAGTAGTTTTTGCTTGACGAAAAAAATCTCTCCGATTTCTTTTAGAATGATTTCCCTGCGTTACCTCACACCAATGAAACGATTTAGACCAACGAATTCTCTTTCCGAGACATTTTTTTTTATAAAAGTAGTTTTTGCTTGACAAAAAAATCTCTCCGATTTCTTTTAGAATGATTTCCCCGCGTTACTTCACACCTATGAAACGATTAAGACTAACGAATTCTCTTTTTTTTCGAGACATTTTTTTTTATAAAAGTAGTTTTTGTTGACAAAAAAATCTCTCAGATTTCATTTAGAATGAGTTCTCTGCCTTATCTCACAACACTAAAACGATGTAGACCGACGGTTTCCTTTTCCGAGACATTTTTTTTCGAAAATTAGTTTTTGCTTGACGAAAAAAATCTCTCCGATTTCTTTTAGAATGATTTCCCTGCGTTACCTCACACCAATGAAACGATTTAGAATAACGAATTCTCTTTCCGAGACATTTTTTTTTTATAAAAGTAGTTTTTGCTTGACAAAAAAATCTCTCCGATTTCTTTTAGAATGATTTCCCTGCGTTACCTCACACCAATGAAACGATTTAGACTAACGAATTCTCTTTCCGAGACATTTTTTTTGGAAAGTGGTTTTTTTGTAACCAAACAAAATCTCTCAGATTTCATTTTGAATGATTTATCTGCCTTATCTCACAACAATTAAACGGTTTAGACCGACGATTTCCTTTTCCGAGACATTTTTTTTTTATAAAAGTAGTTTTTGCTTGACAAAAAAATCTCTCCGATTTCATTGAGAATGATTTCTCTGCATTATCTCACAACACTAAAACGATGTAGACCGACGGTTTCCTTTTCCGAGACATTTTTTTCTGAAAGTAGTTTTTTCGTAACCGAACAAAACCTCTTTGATTTCATTTAGAATGAGTTCTCTGCCTTATCTCACAACACTAAAACGATGTAGACCGACGGTTTCCTTTTCCGAGACATTTTTTTCGAAAATTAGTTTTTGCTTTTTTCTTTTAGAATGATTTCCCTGCGTTACCTCACACCAATGAAACGATTTAGACTAACGAATTCTCTTTCCGATACTTTTTTTTTTGGAAGGTAGTTTTTGCTTGACGAAAATAATCTCTCCGATTTCTTTTAGAATGATTTCCCTGCGTTACCTCACACCAATGAAACGATTTAGACTAACGAATTCTCTTTCCGAGACTTTTTTTTTTGGAAGGTAGTTTTTGCTTGACGAAAAAAATCTCTCCGATTTCTTTTAGAATGATTTCCCTGCGTTACCTCACACAAATGAAACGATTTAGACAACGAATTCTCTTTCCGAGACATTTTTTTTGGAAAGTAGTTTTTTTGTAACCAAACAAAATCTCTCAGATTTCATTTAGAATGAGTTCTCTGCCTTATCTCACAACACTTAAACGATTTAGACCAACGATTTCCTTTTCCAAGACATTTTTTTTTTATAAAAGTAGTTTTTGCTTGGCAAAAAAATCTCTCCGATTTCTTTTAGAATGATTTCCCTGCGTTACCTCACACCAATGAATCGATTTAGACTAACGAATTCTTTTTTCGAGACATTTTTTTTGGAAAGTAGTTTTTTGTAACCGAACAAATTCTCTCAGATTTCAATTTGAATGCTTTCTCTGCCTTATCTCACAACACCTAAACGATTTAGACTAACGATTTCCTTTTCCAAGAATTTTTTTTTTATAAACGTAGTTTTTGCTTGACAAAAAAATCTCTCCGATTTCATTGAGAATGATTTCACTGCATTATCTCACAACACTAAAACGATGTAGACCGACGGTTTCCTTTTCCGAGACATTTTTTTTGGAAAGTAGTTTTTGCTTGACGAAAAAAATCTCTTCGATTTCTTTTAGAATGATTTCCCTGCGTAACCTCACACCAATGAAACGATTTAGACTAACGAATTCTCTTTCCGAGACATTTTTTTTTATAAAAGTAGTTTTTGCTTGACAAAAAAATCTCTCCGATTTCTTTTAGAATGATTTCCCTGCGTTACCTCACACCAATGAAACGATTTAGACTAACGAATTCTCTTTCCGAGACTTTTTTTTTTGGAAGGTAGTTTTTGCTTGACGAAAATAATCTCTCCGATTTCTTTTAGAATGATTTCCCTGCGTTACCTCACACCAATGAAACGATTTAGACTAACGAATTCTCTTTCCGAGACTTTTTTTTTTGGAAGGTAGTTTTTGCTTGACGAAAAAAATCTCTCCGATTTCTTTTAGAATGATTTCCCTGCGTTACCTCACACAAATGAAACGATTTAGACCAACGAATTCTCTTTCCGAGACATTTTTTTTGGAAAGTAGTTTTTTTGTAACCAAACAAAATCTCTCAGATTTCATTTAGAATGAGTTCTCTGCCTTATCTCACAACACTTAAACGATTTAGACCAACGATTTCCTTTTCCAAGACATTTTTTTTTTATAAAAGTAGTTTTTGCTTGGCAAAAAAATCTCTCCGATTTCTTTTAGAATGATTTCCCTGCGTTACCTCCACCAATGAAACGATTTAGACTAACGAATTCTTTTTTCGAGACATTTTTTTTGGAAAGTAGTTTTTTGTAACCGAACAAATTCTCTCAGATTTCAATTTGAATGCTTTCTCTGCCTTATCTCACAACACCTAAACGATTTAGACTAACGATTTCCTTTTCCAAGAATTTTTTTTTTATAAAAGTAGTTTTTGCTTGACAAAAAAATCTCTCCGATTTCATTGAGAATGATTTCACTGCATTATCTCACAACACTAAAACGATGTAGACCGACGGTTTCCTTTTCCGAGACATTTTTTTTGGAAAGTAGTTTTTGCTTGACGAAAAAAATCTCTTCGATTTCTTTTAGAATGATTTCCCTGCGTTACCTCACACCAATGAAACGATTTAGACTAACGAATTCTCTTTCCGAGACATTTTTTTTTATAAAAGTAGTTTTTGCTTGCCAAAAAAATCTCTCCGATTTCATTGAGAATGATTTCTCTGCATTATCTCACAACACTAAAACGATGTAGACCGACGGTTTCCTTTTCCGAGACATTTTTTCGGAAATTAGTTTTTGCTTGACGAAAAAAATCTCTCCGATTTCTTTTAGAATGATTTCCCTGCGTTACCTCACACCAATGAAACGATTTAGACCAACGAATTCTCTTTCCGAGACATTTTTTTTTATAAAAGTAGTTTTTGCTTGACAAAAAATTCTCTCCGATTTCATTGAGAATGATTTCTCTGCATTATCTCACAACACTAAAACGATGTAGACCGACGGTTTCCTTTTCCGAGACATTTTTTCGGAAATTAGTTTTTGCTTGACGAAAAAAATCTCTCCGATTTCTTTTAGAATGATTTCCCTGCGTTACCTCACACCAATGAAACGATTTAGACTAACGAATTCTCTTTCCGAGACATTTTTTTGGGAAAGTATTTTTTTTTGTAACCAAACAATTTCTCTCAGATTTCATTTAGAATGAGTTCTCTGCCTTATCTCACAACACTTAAACGATTTAGACCAACGATTTCCTTTTCCAAGACATTTTTTTTTTATAAAAGTAGTTTTTGCTTGGCAAAAAAATCTCTCCGATTTCTTTTAGAATGATTTCCCTGCGTTACCTCACACCAATGAAACGATTTAGACTAACGATTTCTCTTTCCGAGACTTTTTTTTTGGAAGGTAGTTTTTGCTTGACGAAAATAATCTCTCCGATTTCTTTTAGAATGATTTCCCTGCGTTACCTCACACCAATGAAACGATTTAGACTAACGAATTCTCTTTCCGAGACTTTTTTTTTTGGAAGGTAGTTTTTGCTTGACGAAAATAATCTCTCCGATTTCTTTTAGAATGATTTCCCTGCGTTACCTCACACCAATGAAACGATTTAGACTAACGAATTCTCTTTCCGAGACTTTTTTTTGGAAAGTAGTTTTTTTGTAACCAAAGAAAATCTCTCAGATTTCATTTTGAATGATTTCTCTGCCTTATCTCACAACACTAAAACGATGTAAGACCGACGGTTTCCTTTTCCGAGACATTTTTTTCGGAAAGTAGTTTTTGCTTGTCGAAAAAAATCTCTCCGATTTCTTTTAGATTGATATCCCTGCGTTACCTCACACCAATGAAACGATTTAGACTAACGAATTCTCTTTCCGAGATATTTTTTTTTATAAAAGTAGTTTTTGCTTGACAAAAAAATCTCTCCGATTTCATTGAGAATGATTTCTCCTTTTCCGAGACATTTTTTTCGGAAATTGGTTTTTGCTTGACGAAAAAAATCTCTCCGATTTCTTTTAGAATGATTTCCCTGCGTTACCTCACACCAATGAAACGATTTAGACTAACGAATTCTCTTTCCGAGACATTTTTTTGGGAAAGTATTTTTTTTGTAACCAAACAATTTCTCTCAGATTTCATTTAGAATGAGTTCTCTGCCTTATCTCACAACACTTTAACGATTTAGACCGACGGTTTCCTTTTCCGAGACATTTTTTTCGGAAATTAGTTTTTGCTTGACGAAAAAAATCTCTCCAATTTCTTTTAGAATGATTTCCCTGCGTTACCTCACACAAATGAAACGATTTAGACTAACGAATTCTCTTTCCGAGACATTTTTTTGGGAAAGTATTTTTTTTGTAACCGAACAAATTCTCTCAGATTTCATTTTGAATGATTTATCTGCCTTATCTCACAACACCTAAACGATTTAGACCAACGATTTCCTTTTCCAAGAATTTTTTTTTTATAAAAGTAGTTTTTGCTTGACAAAAAAATCTCTCCGATTTCATTGAGAATGATTTATCGCATTATCTCACAACACTAAAACGATGTAGACCGACGGTTTCCTTTTCCGAGACATTTTTTTCGAAAATTAGTTTTTGCTTGACGAAAAAAATCTCTCCAATTTCTTTTAGAATGATTTCCCTGCGTTACCTCACACATATGAAACGATTTAGACTAACGAATTCTCTTTCCGAGACATTTTTTTGGGAAAGTATTTTTTTTGTAACCGAACAAATTCTCTCAGATTTCATTTTGAATGATTTATCTGCCTTATCTCACAACACCTAAACGATTTAGACCAACGATTTCCTTTTCCAAGAATTTTTTTTTTATAAAAGTAGTTTTTGCTTGACAAAAAAATCTCTCCGATTTCATTGAGAATGATTTATCGCATTATCTCACAACACTAAAACGATGTAGACCGACGGTTTCCTTTTCCGAGACATTTTTTTCGAAAATTAGTTTTTGCTTGACGAAAAAAATCTCTCCGATTTCTTTTAGAATGATTTCCCTGCGTTACCTCACACCAATGAAACGATTTAGACTAACGAATTCTTTTTCCGAGACATTTTTTTGGGAAAGTATTTTTTTTGTAACCAAACAATTTCTCTCCGATTTCATTGAGAATGAGTTCTCTGCCTTATCTCACACCAATGAAACGATTTAGACTAACGAATTCTCTTTCCAAGACATTTTTTTTGGAAAGTAGTGTTTTTGTTACCAAACAAAATCTCTCAGATTTCATTTTGAATGATTTCTCTGCCTTATCTCACAACACTTAAACGATTTAGACCAACGATTTCCTTTTCCAAGACATTTTTTTTTTTATAAAAGTAGTTTTTGCTTGACAAAAAAATCTCTCCGATTTCATTGAGAATGATTTCTCTGCCTTATCTCACAACACTTAAACGATTTAGACCAACGGTTTCCTTTTCCGAGACTTTTTTTCTTTGGAAGGTAGTTTTTGCTTGACGAAAAAAATCTCTCCGATTTCTTTTAGAATGATTTCCCTGCAGTACCTCACACCAATGAAACGATTTAGACTAACGAATTCTCTTTCCGAGACATTTTTTTTGGAAAGTAGTTTTTTGTAACCGAACAAATTCTCTCAGATTTCATTTTGAATGCTTTCTCTGCCTTATCTCACAACACCTAAACGATTTAAACCAACGATTTCCTTTTCCAAGAATTTTTTTTTTTATAAAAGTAGTTTTTGCTTAACAAAAAAATCTCTCCGATTTCATTGAGAATGATTTCTCTGCATTATCTCACAACACTAAAACGATGTAGACCGACGGTTTCCTTTTCCGAGACTTTTTTTTTTTGGAAGGTAGTTTTTGCTTGACGAAAAAAATCTCTCCGATTTCTTTTAGAATGATTTCCCTGCGTTACCTCACACCAATGAAACGATTTAGACTAACGAATTTTCTTTCCGAGACATTTTTTTGGGAAAGTATTTTTTTTGTAACCAAACAATTTCTCTCAGATTTCATTTAGAATGAGTTCTCTGCCTTATCTCACAGCACTTAAACGATTTAGACCAACGTTTTCCTTTTCCAAGACATTTTTTTTTTATAAAAGTAGTTTTTGCTTGACAAAAAAATCTCTCCGATTTCATTGAGAATGATTTCTCTGCATTATCTCACAACACTAAAACGATGTAGACCGACGGTTTCCTTTTCCGAGACATTTTTTTCGGAAAGTAGTTTTTGCTTGACGAAAAAAATCTCTCCGATTTCTTTTAGAATGATTTCCCTGCGTTACCTCACACCAATGAAACGATTTAGACCAACGAATTCTCTTTCCGAGACATTTTTTTTTATAAAAGTAGTTTTTGCTTGACAAAAAAATCTCTCCGATTTCTTTTAGAATGATTTCCCTGCGTTACCTCACACCAATGAAACGATTTAGACTAACGAATTCTCTTTCCGAGACATTTTTTTTTATAAAAGTAGTTTTTGCTTGACAAAAAAATCTCTCCGATTTCTTTTAGAATGATTTCCCCGCGTTACTTCACACCTATGAAACGATTAAGACTAACGAATTCTCTTTCCGAGACATTTTTTTTTATAAAAGTAGTTTTTGTTGACAAAAAAATCTCTCAGATTTCATTTAGAATGAGTTCTCTGCCTTATCTCACAACACTAAAACGATGTAGACCGACGGTTTCCTTTTCCGAGACATTTTTTTTCGAAAATTAGTTTTTGCTTGACGAAAAAAATCTCTCCGATTTCTTTTAGAATGATTTCCCTGCGTTACCTCACACCAATGAAACGATTTAGAATAACGAATTCTCTTTCCGAGACATTTTTTTTTTATAAAAGTAGTTTTTGCTTGACAAAAAAATCTCTCCGATTTCTTTTAGAATGATTTCCCTGCGTTACCTCACACCAATGAAACGATTTAGACTAACGAATTCTCTTTCCGAGACATTTTTTTTGGAAAGTGGTTTTTTTGTAACCAAACAAAATCTCTCAGATTTCATTTTGAATGATTTATCTGCCTTATCTCACAACAATTAAACGGTTTAGACCGACGATTTCCTTTTCCGAGACATTTTTTTTTTATAAAAGTAGTTTTTGCTTGACAAAAAAATCTCTCCGATTTCATTGAGAATGATTTCTCTGCATTATCTCACAACACTAAAACGATGTAGACCGACGGTTTCCTTTTCCGAGACATTTTTTTCTGAAAGTAGTTTTTTCGTAACCGAACAAAACCTCTTTGATTTCATTTAGAATGAGTTCTCTGCCTTATCTCACAACACTAAAACGATGTAGACCGACGGTTTCCTTTTCCGAGACATTTTTTTCGAAAATTAGTTTTTGCTTTTTTCTTTTAGAATGATTTCCCTGCGTTACCTCACACCAATGAAACGATTTAGACTAACGAATTCTCTTTCCGATACTTTTTTTTTTGGAAGGTAGTTTTTGCTTGACGAAAATAATCTCTCCGATTTCTTTTAGAATGATTTCCCTGCGTTACCTCACACCAATGAAACGATTTAGACTAACGAATTCTCTTTCCGAGACTTTTTTTTTTGGAAGGTAGTTTTTGCTTGACGAAAAAAATCTCTCCGATTTCTTTTAGAATGATTTCCCTGCGTTACCTCACACAAATGAAACGATTTAGACAACGAATTCTCTTTCCGAGACATTTTTTTTGGAAAGTAGTTTTTTTGTAACCAAACAAAATCTCTCAGATTTCATTTAGAATGAGTTCTCTGCCTTATCTCACAACACTTAAACGATTTAGACCAACGATTTCCTTTTCCAAGACATTTTTTTTTTATAAAAGTAGTTTTTGCTTGGCAAAAAAATCTCTCCGATTTCTTTTAGAATGATTTCCCTGCGTTACCTCACACCAATGAATCGATTTAGACTAACGAATTCTTTTTTCGAGACATTTTTTTTGGAAAGTAGTTTTTTGTAACCGAACAAATTCTCTCAGATTTCAATTTGAATGCTTTCTCTGCCTTATCTCACAACACCTAAACGATTTAGACTAACGATTTCCTTTTCCAAGAATTTTTTTTTTATAAACGTAGTTTTTGCTTGACAAAAAAATCTCTCCGATTTCATTGAGAATGATTTCACTGCATTATCTCACAACACTAAAACGATGTAGACCGACGGTTTCCTTTTCCGAGACATTTTTTTTGGAAAGTAGTTTTTGCTTGACGAAAAAAATCTCTTCGATTTCTTTTAGAATGATTTCCCTGCGTTACCTCACACCAATGAAACGATTTAGACTAACGAATTCTCTTTCCGAGACATTTTTTTTTATAAAAGTAGTTTTTGCTTGACAAAAAAATCTCTCCGATTTCTTTTAGAATGATTTCCCTGCGTTACCTCACACCAATGAAACGATTTAGACTAACGAATTCTCTTTCCGAGACTTTTTTTTTTGGAAGGTAGTTTTTGCTTGACGAAAATAATCTCTCCGATTTCTTTTAGAATGATTTCCCTGCGTTACCTCACACCAATGAAACGATTTAGACTAACGAATTCTCTTTCCGAGACTTTTTTTTTTGGAAGGTAGTTTTTGCTTGACGAAAAAAATCTCTCCGATTTCTTTTAGAATGATTTCCCTGCGTTACCTCACACAAATGAAACGATTTAGACCAACGAATTCTCTTTCCGAGACATTTTTTTTGGAAAGTAGTTTTTTTGTAACCAAACAAAATCTCTCAGATTTCATTTAGAATGAGTTCTCTGCCTTATCTCACAACACTTAAACGATTTAGACCAACGATTTCCTTTTCCAAGACTTTTTTTTTTTATAAAAGTAGTTTTTGCTTGGCAAAAAAATCTCTCCGATTTCTTTTAGAATGATTTCCCTGCGTTACCTCCACCAATGAAACGATTTAGACTAACGAATTCTTTTTTCGAGACATTTTTTTTGGAAAGTAGTTTTTTGTAACCGAACAAATTCTCTCAGATTTCAATTTGAATGCTTTCTCTGCCTTATCTCACAACACCTAAACGATTTAGACTAACGATTTCCTTTTCCAAGAATTTTTTTTTTATAAAAGTAGTTTTTGCTTGACAAAAAAATCTCTCCGATTTCATTGAGAATGATTTCACTGCATTATCTCACAACACTAAAACGATGTAGACCGACGGTTTCCTTTTCCGAGACATTTTTTTTGGAAAGTAGTTTTTGCTTGACGAAAAAAATCTCTTCGATTTCTTTTAGAATGATTTCCCTGCGTTACCTCACACCAATGAAACGATTTAGACTAACGAATTCTCTTTCCGAGACATTTTTTTTTATAAAAGTAGTTTTTGCTTGCCAAAAAAATCTCTCCGATTTCATTGAGAATGATTTCTCTGCATTATCTCACAACACTAAAACGATGTAGACCGACGGTTTCCTTTTCCGAGACATTTTTTCGGAAATTAGTTTTTGCTTGACGAAAAAAATCTCTCCGATTTCTTTTAGAATGATTTCCCTGCGTTACCTCACACCAATGAAACGATTTAGACCAACGAATTCTCTTTCCGAGACATTTTTTTTTATAAAAGTAGTTTTTGCTTGACAAAAAATTCTCTCCGATTTCATTGAGAATGATTTCTCTGCATTATCTCACAACACTAAAACGATGTAGACCGACGGTTTCCTTTTCCGAGACATTTTTTCGGAAATTAGTTTTTGCTTGACGAAAAAAATCTCTCCGATTTCTTTTAGAATGATTTCCCTGCGTTACCTCACACCAATGAAACGATTTAGACTAACGAATTCTCTTTCCGAGACATTTTTTTGGGAAAGTATTTTTTTTTGTAACCAAACAATTTCTCTCAGATTTCATTTAGAATGAGTTCTCTGCCTTATCTCACAACACTTAAACGATTTAGACCAACGATTTCCTTTTCCAAGACATTTTTTTTTTATAAAAGTAGTTTTTGCTTGGCAAAAAAATCTCTCCGATTTCTTTTAGAATGATTTCCCTGCGTTACCTCACACCAATGAAACGATTTAGACTAACGATTTCTCTTTCCGAGACTTTTTTTTTGGAAGGTAGTTTTTGCTTGACGAAAATAATCTCTCCGATTTCTTTTAGAATGATTTCCCTGCGTTACCTCACACCAATGAAACGATTTAGACTAACGAATTCTCTTTCCGAGACATTTTTTTGGGAAAGTATTTTTTTTGTAACCAAACAATTTCTCTCAGATTTCATTTAGAATGAGTTCTCTGCCTTATCTCACAACACTTTAACGATTTAGACCGACGGTTTCCTTTTCCGAGACATTTTTTTCGGAAATTAGTTTTTGCTTGACGAAAAAAATCTCTCCAATTTCTTTTAGAATGATTTCCCTGCGTTACCTCACACATATGAAACGATTTAGACTAACGAATTCTCTTTCCGAGACATTTTTTTGGGAAAGTATTTTTTTTGTAACCGAACAAATTCTCTCAGATTTCATTTTGAATGATTTATCTGCCTTATCTCACAACACCTAAACGATTTAGACCAACGATTTCCTTTTCCAAGAATTTTTTTTTTATAAAAGTAGTTTTTGCTTGACAAAAAAATCTCTCCGATTTCATTGAGAATGATTTATCGCATTATCTCACAACACTAAAACGATGTAGACCGACGGTTTCCTTTTCCGAGACATTTTTTTCGAAAATTAGTTTTTGCTTGACGAAAAAAATCTCTCCGATTTCTTTTAGAATGATTTCCCTGCGTTACCTCACACCAATGAAACGATTTAGACTAACGAATTTTTTTTCCGAGACATTTTTTTGGGAAAGTATTTTTTTTGTAACCAAACAATTTCTCTCCGATTTCATTGAGAATGAGTTCTCTGCCTTATCTCACACCAATGAAACGATTTAGACTAACGAATTCTCTTTCCAAGACATTTTTTTTGGAAAGTAGTGTTTTTGTTACCAAACAAAATCTCTCAGATTTCATTTTGAATGATTTCTCTGCCTTATCTCACAACACTTAAACGATTTAGACCAACGATTTCCTTTTCCAAGACATTTTTTTTTTTATAAAAGTAGTTTTTGCTTGACAAAAAAATCTCTCCGATTTCATTGAGAATGATTTCTCTGCCTTATCTCACAACACTTAAACGATTTAGACCAACGGTTTCCTTTTCCGAGACTTTTTTTCTTTGGAAGGTAGTTTTTGCTTGACGAAAAAAATCTCTCCGATTTCTTTTAGAATGATTTCCCTGCAGTACCTCACACCAATGAAACGATTTAGACTAACGAATTCTCTTTCCGAGACATTTTTTTTGGAAAGTAGTTTTTTGTAACCGAACAAATTCTCTCAGATTTCATTTTGAATGCTTTCTCTGCCTTATCTCACAACACCTAAACGATTTAGACCAACGATTTCCTTTTCCAAGAATTTTTTTTTTTATAAAAGTAGTTTTTGCTTAACAAAAAAATCTCTCCGATTTCATTGAGAATGATTTCTCTGCATTATCTCACAACACTAAAACGATGTAGACCGACGGTTTCCTTTTCCGAGACTTTTTTTTTTTGGAAGGTAGTTTTTGCTTGACGAAAAAAATCTCTCCGATTTCTTTTAGAATGATTTCCCTGCGTTACCTCACACCAATGAAACGATTTAGACTAACGAATTTTCTTTCCGAGACATTTTTTTGGGAAAGTATTTTTTTTGTAACCAAACAATTTCTCTCAGATTTCATTTAGAATGAGTTCTCTGCCTTATCTCACAACACTTAAACGATTTAGACCAACGTTTTCCTTTTCCAAGACATTTTTTTTTTATAAAAGTAGTTTTTGCTTGACAAAAAAATCTCTCCGATTTCATTGAGAATGATTTCTCTGCATTATCTCACAACACTAAAACGATGTAGACCGACGGTTTCCTTTTCCGAGACATTTTTTTCGGAAAGTAGTTTTTGCTTGACGAAAAAAATCTCTCCGATTTCTTTTAGAATGATTTCCCTGCGTTACCTCACACCAATGAAACGATTTAGACCAACGAATTCTCTTTCCGAGACATTTTTTTTTATAAAAGTAGTTTTTGCTTGACAAAAAAATCTCTCCGATTTCTTTTAGAATGATTTCCCTGCGTTACCTCACACCAATGAAACGATTTAGACTAACGAATTCTTTTTCCGAGACATTTTTTTTTTAAAGTAGTTCTTTTGTAACCGAACAAATTCTCTCAGATTTCATTTTGAATGCTTTCTCTGCCTTATCTCACAACACTTAAACGATTTAGACGAACGTTTTCCTTTTCCAAGACTTTTTTTTTTATAAAAGTAGTTTTTGCTTGACAAAAAAATCTCTCCGATTTCTTTTAGAATGATTTCCCTGCGTTACCTCACACCAATGAAACGATTTAAACTAACGAATTCTCTTTCCGAGACATTTAAAAAAAAAAGTAGTTTTTGCTTGACAAAAAAATCTCTCCGATTTCATTGAGAATGATTTCTCTGCATTATCTCACAACACTAAAACGATGTAGACCGACGGTTTTCTTTTCCGAGACATTTTTTTCGGAAAGTAATTTTTCCTTGACGAAAAAAATCTCTCCGATTTCTTTTAGAATGATTTCCCTGCGTTACCTCACACCAATGAAACGATTTAGACTAACGAATTCTCTTTACGAGACATTTTTTTTGGAAAGTAGTTCTTTTGTAACCGAACAAATTCTCTCAGATTTCATTTTGAATGCTTTCTCTGCCTTATCTCACAACACTTAAACGATTTAGACCAACGTTTTCCTTTTCCAAGACATTTGTTTTTTATAAAAGTAGTTTTTGCTTGACAAAAAAATCTTTCCGATTTCATTGAGAATGATTTCTCTGCATTATCTCACACCACTAAACCTCTTTAGACTAACGATTTCCTTTTGCGAGACATTTTTTTTTAAAGTAGTTTTTGCTTGTCAAAAAAAACTTTCCGATTTCATTTAGAAGGATTTCCGTGCGGTAATCTCACACCATTAAACCTCTTTAGACTAACGATTTCCAGTTCCGAGACATTTTTTGAAAAGTAAATTTTTCGTAACCAAACAAAACCTCTCAGATTGACGAAAAATTTTCTCCGATTTCTTTTAGAATGATTTCCATGCGTTATCTCACACCACTTAAACGATTTAGACCAACGGTTTCCTTTTCCGAGACTTTTTTTTTTTATAAAAGTAGTTTTTGCTTGACAAAAAAAACTCTCCGATTTCATTGAGAATGATTTCTCTGCATTATCTCACAACACTAAAACGATGTAGACCGACGGTTTCCTTTTCCGAGACATTTTTTTCGGAAAGTAGTTTTTTCTCCGATTTCTTTTAGAATGATTTCCATGCGTTACCTCACCCCACTAAACCTCTTAGACTATTCTTTTTGGAAAGTAGTTTGTTCGTAACCCCAAAATACTCCCCGATTTCATTTATAATGATTTCCCTGTGTCATCTTGCACCAATGAAACGATTTAGACTAACGAGACATTTTTGTTTGAAAAGTAGTTTTTGCTTGTCAAAAAAACCTTTCCGATTTCTTTTAGAAGGATTTCCCTTCGTTATCTCACACCACTTAAACGATTTAGACCAACGGTTTCCTTTTCCGAGACTTTTTTGTTGAAAAGTAGTTTTTGCTTGACGAAAAATATTCTCCGATTTCTTTTAGAATGATTTCCCTGCGGTATCTCACACCAATGAAACAATTTAGACAAACGAGTTCTCTTTCCGAGAATTTTTTTTTTGTAAAGTATTTTTGGCTTGTCCAGACATTCACTCTGATTTCATTTAGAATGATTTTCCTGGGTCATCTTACAACAATGAATCGGTTTAGGTTAACGAGTTCTCTTTCCGAGACATTCTTTTTTTTAAAGTAGTTTTGGCTTGTTAAAAAAACCTCTCCGATTTCTTTTAGAATGATTTCCATGCGTTACCTCACCCCACTAAACCTCTTAGACTTTTCTTTTTGGAAAGTAGTTTGTTCGTAACCCCAAAAAACTCCCCGCTTTCATTTATTATGATTTCTCTCTGTCATCTTGCACCAATGAAACGATTTAGACTAACGAGACATTTTTGTTTGAAAAGTAGTTTTTGCTTGTCAAAAAAACCTTTCCGATTTCTTTTAGAAGGATTTCCCTTCGTTATCTCACACCACTTAAACGATTTAGACCAACGGTTTCCTTTTCCGAGACTTTTTTGTTGAAAAGTAGTTTTTGCTTGACGAAAAATATTCTCCGATTTCTTTTAGAATGATTTCCCTGCGGTATCTCACACCAATGAGAATTTTCTGGAAAAGTATTTTTGGCTAGTCCAGACATTCTCTCCGATTTCTTTTAGAATGATTTCCATGCGTTACTCACACCACTAAACCTCTTAGACTTACGATTTTCTTTTCTGATACTTTTTTTCGGAAAGTAGTTTGTTCGTAACCCCCAAAAAACTCCCCGATTTCATTTAGAATGATGTGGAGGTGGAGGTGGTCGATGTGGCGGTGGCGGTGGTGGGAGTGGTGGTGGCGGTGGTGGCGGTGGCGTTGGTGGTGGTGGCGGAGGTGGAGGTGGAGGCGGAGGTGGAGGTGGTGGTTGTGGCGGTGGCGGTGGTGGTGGCCGAGGTGGCGGTAACGGTGGTGGGAGTGGTGGTGGCGGTGGTGGCGGTGGCGTTGGTGGAGGTGGCGGAGGTGGAGGTGGAGGCGGAGGTGGAGGTTGTGGCGGTGGCGGTGGCGGTGGTGGTAGCCGAGGTGGCGGTGGCGGTGGTGGTGGTGATGGTGATGGCGGTGGCGGAGGTGGAGGTGGCGGGAGTGGTGGTGGTGGCGGTGGCGTTGGTGGTGGTGGCGGAGGTGGAGGCGGTGGCGGTGGCGGTGGCGGTGGCGGTGGCGGTGGCGGTGGCGGTGGTGGTAGCCGAGGTGGCGGTGGCGGTGGTGGTGGTGATGGTGATGGCGGTGGCGGAGGTGGCGGTGGCGGGAGTGGTGGTGGTGGCGGTGGCGTTGGTGGTGGTGGCGGAGGTGGAGGCGGTGGCGGTGGCGGTGGCGGTGGCGGTGGCGGTGGCGTTGGTCGATGTGGCGGTGGCGGTGGCGGCGGTGGTCGAGGCGGCGGTGGTCGAGGTGGCGGTGGTGGTGGTGGTGGTGGTGGCGATGGCGATGGCGGTGGAGGTGGAGGTGGAGGTGGCGGTGGTCGATGTGGTGGTGGCGGTGGCGGCGGTGGCGGCGGTGGCGGTGGCGGCGGCGGCGGCGGTGGCGGTGGCGGTGGCGGAGGTGGAGGTGGAGGCGGAGGTGGTGGTTGTGGCGGTGGCGGTGGTGGTGGCCGAGGTGGCGGTGGTGGTGGTGGTGGTGATGGTGATGGCGGTTGCGGTGGCGGTGGTGGCCGAGGCGGAGGCGGTGGTGGTGGCGGTGGCGGTGGCGGTGGCGATGGAGGTGGAGGTGGTCGATGTTGCGGTGGCGGGAGTGGTGGGAGTGGTGGTGGCGGTGGTGGCGGTGGCGTTGGTGGTGGTGGCGGAGGTGGTGGTGGTGGCGGAGGTGGAGGTGGAGGTGGAGGTGGAGGTGGTGGTTGTGGCGGTGGCGGTGGCGGTGGTGGTGGCCGAGGTGGCGGTGGCGGTGGTGGTGGTGATGGTGATGGCGGTGGCGTTGGTGGTGGTGGCGGAGGTGGAGGCGGTGGCGGTGGCGGTGGCGGTGGCGGCGGTGGTCGAGGCGGCGGTGGTGGTGGTGATGGTGATGGCGGTGGCGATGGCGGTGGCGGTGGAGGTGGAGGTGGCGGTGGTGGCGGTGGCGGTTGCGGTGGCGGCGGTGGCGGCGGCGGCGGCGGCGGCGGCGGTGGAGGTGGCGGTACCGGTTGCGGTGGCGGTGGCGGCGGTGGTCGAGGCGGCGGTGGTCGAGGCGGCGGTGGTCGTGGTGATGGTGATGGCGGTGGCGATGGCGATGGCGGTGGCGGTGGCGGTGGAGGTGGAGGTGGCGGTGGTCGATGTGGTGGTGGCGGTGGCGGTTGCGGTGGCGGTGGCGGCGGTGGCGGTGGCGATGGAGGTGGAGGTGGTCGGTGTGGTGGTGGCGGTGGCGGTTGCGGTGGCGGTGGCGGCGGTGGCGGTGGCGGCGGCGGCGGCGGCGGCGGCGGAGGTGGCGGTGGCGGCGGCGGCGGCGGCGGCGGCGGTGGCGGTGGCGGTGGCGGTGGCGGTGGAGGTGGCGGTTGCGGTGGCGGCGGTGGCGGCGGCGGCGGCGGATGTTGCGGTGGCGGTGGTGGGAGTGGTGGAGGTGGTCGATGTTGCGGTGGCGGTGGTGGGAGTGGTGGTGGCGGTGGTGGCGGTGGCGTTGGTGGTGGTGGCGGAGGTGGAGGTGGAGGCGGAGGCGGAGGTGGTGGTTGTGGCGGTGGCGGTGGCGGTGGCCGAGGTGGCGGTGGCGGTGGTGATGGTGATGGCGGTGGCGGAGGTGGCGGTGGCGGTGGTGGTGGCGGTGGCGTTGGTGGTGGTGGCGGAGGTGGAGGCGGTGAATAATTCTCATTGCCGGCAGGCATTCCCGCTAACAGTTTTAACAATAGCGCCCTCCAGCGCCTACCCACGGTGCCTTGTGGAAATAGACGCCATGTTCTCTTCCTTCTTTTCTCGAGCGGTAGTAAAAACAACCAAGGCATCGAGTAAAGAGGGGAAGGAGGGAGGGATGCTATACAGGTATGAATATGTTCATAGACCCCAACCACACTACTGTGGGGGAGTCTATGTCACTTATACGTTACCTGTATAGCAAATACATTTGCATGGACTCACACCGTGAACGAAGGCGGTGGGCCAGCGAGTTGCTATTGACACGTCGGGGCACCACGAAGCAAGCCCCTCGAATCCTGTGTAAGTTATCAACATAAGTACAGTGGATCGAATACTAAACAAGGTTATGACGCGGCCCACCCCTTGGGTAGGCCGCCCGAAAAAAAAAGCCCGATGTAACGAAGAACGTAACGAGGGGAGAAAACATTGTACATGAATAAATGAACACCACAATGCCATAATCAGAAGGCCGGACCAGGGAACTCACCTAACTTTGGGAGGTCCGCGCCTGCAGGGGATCGTAAAGACAGCTAGCCGCTCTACCAGCAGCAGTCAACACCGTCCGGCCCGCTCTTCCTTCAGCTTGAAGTGCTATCCTTCAGATAGCACTCAGTGAACGTGTTGGGAGACTTCCAACACGCCGCTTGAGTAATGTCGCTAATGGGAGTACCCTTAAAAAAGGCCCACGACGCGGAGGCTGCCCGAACGTCATGTGCCCGAGCCGATCCGTCACCATCCTTCGCAGAAGACCCCTTACTCGAACGGATAGCCGTCACCAACCACCGGGAAATTGTGTCGCGTGACGCTGACCGATGTGGCGGGATAGACGCGACAAACAATTGTGACTGACCAGAACGCAAAGACTTGGTACGATGGACGTACAACGAGACGGCCGAAAAAGATTTGATGTCTGCGACGAAAATGTCTGGCGGAGTAAATGACACCGACTGATTTTTAGTTAGGAACCCTAACCTTGGAATAAGGCGGACACCACCGGGTTCCCACCGGATATGTCCTGTCTCTATTCAGAGAGAGAGAGAGTGTAACATACTACGTCGACGTGACGTAGCGACGGCCAGCAAAAAGGCTGTTTTAACGGACAAGTTGAACAAGGTAGAACTGCCCAACGGCTCAAAGGGTGGACCAGAGAGGTAAGATAATACCGCAAATAAGTCCCATGCCGGACCCAACCGACGGGTTGGAGGACTGGATATGAACATACCCTTGATGAGCCAGCCCAGAACGCTGCTATCTGATACGGAGCTCCCATCCGGGAACCCAGCATGGAGAGCCGCAATTGCTGACCGATAACGAAGTACCGGCGGGACGAACATTTCGCCGACTACACCATTTATGAAAATGCTGTAGTCGGCTGTCGTAGATCTTCCGTGTCGACTCTCGACGGTTGCAGGCGGCAATAGCCGCAGCTCGTTAAGAAAGCCCTGACGTGCAGAGCGATTGGATGACAGCACCCAGCTGGAGATCCTGGGGCCTCGGAAACAGCAGGACTGAAGAGGGCTGGAACAGGATGTCCGCCCTCTTCGGAAGTATCACTGACCGATGTACCAACAACCCGAGTAGCCTCGCGGACCATGGTTGGCGAGGCTAGAAGGGGGCGATCAGGAGGATTTTGCAATCCTCCTGTTTGATCTTGGTAACCACTCGTGAGATCAGAGAGAGAACGGGGGAAAGCATTAGCCAGGAGCCCGTCCCGTCTGATCGCCAGCGCATCTGTCGCCCATGTTCGAGGGCTGGGGGCCCTCGACCAAAAGGTTGGCAGCTGATGGTTTGATTCCGCGGCAAATAGATCGATGTGAGGGCGATCTATCAACCTGAAAATCCGCTGGGCGACCTCCGGACGCAGAGTCCACTCCGTCGGCACCACCCACCCCCAGGAGAGGGCATCGGCCGTGACGTTGTCCTTGCCAGGAAGGTGTAACGCTGTAAGCGTTATGTTGTTATGCACCAATGGAGTACCCTCCATGTCAGAGCGCACAGTCGGGCAGAACGTGTGCCCCCCTGATGATTGATGTGCGAGATCACCGTAGTGTTGTTGCATCTCCCCAGGACGGACCGCCCCGAAACTGCCTCCTGGAAACCCTGAAGGCCGTTAAAGACCGCCCACAGTTCTAGCTCGTTGATGTGTCTCGAACCGAGTTCGGGACCCCAACGGTCTGCCACCTGACGATGGTTGAGGGTGGCCCCCACCCTGAAAGTGACGCATCCGATGCCATGGACAGCGTTGTCCGTGGGCGTCGGCCGTGACGTTGGCCGTGTCCAACCACCACTGGAGGTGTGGCCTCAGCCAAGGCGTGGTCGGTACCAGAAGGTCGATGAGGTGCCGACTGGGCCTATAGAACGAAAGGAGGTGCAGCTTGATCGGACGCATCCTTAGTCTGCAAAACCTTACGACATCGACCATACTTGCCATGAGACCCAGTAACCGGAGCCACGCCCGAGCCGGGGCCTCTGGCACTGTCAAGAAGAGGGACAAGCATTGCTGGAGGTTCGACGCGCGTTCCTCCGTTGGGCGGGCAATCCCCCTCTGAAGGTCGAGGGCTGCCCCAGGAAGTTTGGGAACTGCGAAGGGAGCGGGTGGGACATCTTGAAATTGACCAAGAATCCGAGATCTGATGCGAGACGCCATGACTGTCAGCTCGAACGTTGCGGATGTGGCCTCCTGGGAGTGTCCCACCACGATCCAATCGTCTAGGTACATAAATATGATCACTCTACGCTGCCGCAGGGCCGCGCCGACCGCTCGCACTACACGAGTGAACACTCGCGGAGAAGTGGAGAGGCCGAACGGGAGCACCATGAATTCGTACCGTATTCCGTTGTATTGAAAACGCAGGAATTCCCTGTGTTCCGATCTGATCGGGACCTGTAAATACGCGTCCTTTAAATCCAGGCTCGCTGCCCACGCCGGCGTACGTATGGACTCCAGAATAATACTGAGTGTTTCCATGCGAAAACGCCGGAGACGAATGAACCTGTTTAAGGGTTTCAAATTTAGAACTGTGCAGAGCGTGCACCCATCGTGGCGGTTGCGCGGCCACGAAATGCACCCCGCGCGGACTTGAGCGGTTTGTGCTAGGGGATAGTGAAGGTTACCTTGCCTTTCCACAGAGCAGCCTTAGACGCCGGAGGAGACGACTTTTTCAGGTTGATCTTCTCCGTCGCCTCCAGACGCTTCGCCTCTGCCTGCATCATCTCCTCAAACTTGCCGGCAAACAGGTCACTGCCGGAAAGAGGGAGCTTCTCGAAGCGCTTACGCACAGCCGGCGATGGGAGAAAAAGAGCGTCCAGCACATTCTCCCGCCGAACCGTAGACGTCAGAGTTACAATTCTTGTGAACTGCTCCAACAGGGAACGGAGGACAAAATCCAAACAATGGAAACCAGCCGCCAGAAAATCAGCCGGGACCGCCGTCTCGTCCTCGAAACCTGCGACCAGTTATTCGGAGAGCAGGAGCGAAAAAGAGGACGCCCGCATGCCATGACGTGCAGCGGAGTCCAACTTGTTCATGGATTCCTCCATCTTGTCCCGGACCTTATCCGCAAACGGCTTTTTGGCCGCGGGATTCCCGGCGTCCGCTGCAAGTTTATCCTTAGCGGCACCAGAGATGGAGGGAGTCGCAAAGAATCTCTTGTAATCCGACTCTGGGAAATTGTAATAGTCGTCGGCCCGTCTAGCAACGGTTCGCCACTTATCACAGGACATGGTGTCGTTGATCTTATCAGCGCACACTTTGTCCAGCGGTAAGACTGGGAAAGGTTTACCCTTGTCTACCGCTGCGCCGGTGCGGCGCTTAAAAGACTGATATTCGGGTTGAGCAGGTTCCTTGGTCGAGGGTAACTGCAACACCCGAAACATGTCTCTCTGGACCAGGCGCAATTCCGTCTCCGAAACGGAGAGGCGTTGCGTCTGAATCGACTCATCCTCCTCGTCCACGGAACCACCGGATACAGAAGGTCGAGCCGACTGCCTGTACCACCCAACCGTGACCAACAATGGACGGCTGGGTAGCGGGGGCAACCGAACCAGCCGTGCCATGAACAGCGGCCGGCGGACTGTTGGCCGATAGGGCAGAAATCTGGGCCGAGATTGACTTGAACGCCAGTAAAAACTCGGCCCCTCAGTCGATGGCTCCCTCCGTTGACGCTTGTCATGGCGGGCGGCCCGGCCCGAAGAGCTATCACCCGAGCTCGGCGAAGAATAACGGGTTCGACGAGCCGATTTATTCTTCCTGCCCCTGAACGAGTGACCTCCTGAGGAAAATTCGGCCGTAGTCTGAGGGACCGGAACCCCGGAGCATCTGAACTCCGAGACCGAGGTCGATCCCTCCGGACGATAATAGGCGGGGCCATCAGTCCGGGGTCCCCGGGAAAGCCGCCCCCGTCACGTCCCAGGACTGGTCGGTCGACAGCGACTCAGCGCCCATCGTGGGCGCTAGCCCTGCCCGACCCACTCAGCAGCCCATCCCGAGACCTCGCGGGGCGACACCCCACGGAGTCTGGTGGGCGCGGGGGGGCCGTAACCACTGAGCAACGGGGACTAGTCACGGAACCGACTGGCAAGCCCGCGGCCGGTGGTGGGACTGGGGAAGCATGATGACCCCTTGAACGCGAGTCCTGCTTGCCCGTACGCCCCCTCTTAGGCTTTGTCGCCCCGGCCGAGGCCGTCGATTTAACTCGACCCTTGCCGCTATCGGCCGGAGAAGGGGACTGATTAAGGTCCCCTCCCCGGACGGCAGGACTGTCGGCCTCCCCAGCCGCTACTGGCTGAGGGGACTGATCAAAGGAATGATTTGGGGACGGACCGTCACCTGCACAAACCTCCGAGAGCTCGGTCTGTCCCGGGGGAGGAACACCCCCAGTTGCGACAGCCTGAGCCCTCCCAAAGCGCTTCATCGCCAACACGAATCAGAAACACGAATAAAATAATTCTACAAAAGCACCGAAATTTGTATCCACCAACTCACACAACTAATACTAATGAAGTTTTTTAGAGTTTAGTACATGAACATTTAAAAGACAATACACTAGTCTTCATGTAAGACCACCTTTGCCAGTGTTTGGCATTGCATTAAGAGTTTATCACATTTCTTAACCAAATACTGTACATATAAAAATCTTGATTGTAATCAATAATGAACATGTTTCAAAGAAAATTACTGGAATCACGTCAGGCCCACTAATGGTTGGAATCACTTCCGATAGAAAACTAAAATTTGAAATTTAATAAATTTGATGATTACTGAAATTAAAAGAGATTAATACACTGTATATCCATAATTGATATTTGCTAATAATTTGTAAGAATAATAGATAATCTAGACAGCAAGTTATCTATGCCACAGGTTACTTGCACGCCAAAATCTTTTCTTGGTCACTGCTTAAATGCATTAACTTTTGTATCATTTGTTAACCATATCTGTCTCAACAGAATTACATGTGATTTACACTTCCAAAAAGAAGGAAATAGATATTGATAAGTAGATCAATGTGGGTTTATAATGATAACCAATAGCAGCGTAAACTTGAATACTCCCCGGGTCTTTAGGGTTTCAGGAAACCTATAACCCCAAAGCCCACGGATAATAATTGATGCTGTGCAGCCTTTTATTGAATTACTGCCCCATTAATACAAAGTTGATACAATTTACTGTTACAAATCATTACAACAATGACTGGGGTACATTGACAAACCCCAGGCCCATTTGGAGGTACTGGGGTGCAACCAGCAGAACCCAGGGCTACCACCTGTATCACCTTGTGAATGTCGTCTTCAGCACCTGGGTATGCCACTTGGGATACCAAGGGGTGCCATGAACAACAACCAGGGGACAGGTTGCCACCCCCTACGGTGTAGACTTTGATCACCCTTTCCACTTTCCTATAGTGTAGTTATCATCTCTGTTCTGCAGTTTTAGTTTTCTGCAGCATTTGTTGGGGTGGGTTCTGCAGCGGGTGGGGCATCATTTGCTGCAATTTCTGGAGCTTGGGTAGTGGCTGGTGGCTTGCTGGGCTCTGCACCAACTTGGGGCTTGGCACCTGCAGCAGCAAGTTTCCCTTGAGCAATCCTATGGATGGCCTTGGCTTCAAATATCTCCACTGACTGGGTCTTAGGGGAAATAATGGTATTGATGACACTCTTAGCAACGGTTGTAGTTGGTGAGGTCATGGTGCCTGGAGCGAGATATTCCATTGGGGCCAGTAGTTTACGTGCAAACCATTCACTAGGACGGCTCTCCTCTCTTTCACACAATAGGATACTGCAAAGGATAGAATCCAAAAGTTACGGTGAACAAATTATGAGCACATGAACTTTCTCATACACAAAATGAGGACAAAAACAAACAGAAATAAAATACGAGGAGATGATGACAGACGATGGACTAAAAAGGAAAGCTGGTAGTTAAACCAGGGTGAGATCAAAGGGAAAGTCAATTAGCAAGGTAGGTATCAAAAGGTAAAAGAACAAAGGGAAGAAGGTGAACTCAAAAGCGGGATTTGTTTAACAGTTCCCTGTCAGTTTTTCATCGATTTGTTTTGACTCAAAAGAGGGATTGTTAGCAAACATTCAAATAAAGTATATATTGTAATGATTGGGCTTTGTTCTGGTAGTAAGTCAATCTGCTGTGTGGGAATGTGGTTGCTTTCCCAAGTTCATTCACAGAACTTGCTTTTCAATGTTCTAGTCAAGAAAGCGCCTCCAAAGAATCCAGTGAAGAAAATACAAAGCCTAAAATGAACCGCCAAATCTTACCATGTAAACTAAAAAATAGTACAGAAGCATGTGGTTTCAATGGTTGAATAAACTTGACAATGTACACAAGTGTTTGGTTTCAATGGTATGGAAGCAACATGAGTGCACATGGGTACTGAAATGGTCTATCTGGTGGCTTGATGATATCACTGTAACAATGCAGCTATGGTTGGTGGGTTTACTGACTTAACCACTTCGCGCCGGGACCTCCGAATCAGGAGGTCAATTGGATTGCCTTTGCAACGGGGCCCTCCGAATCCGGGCACCACTACTGTCCACATTCTAAACAAAGACTCTTTTCAGCTTAGAACAAAGCAATATGAATCAGTACAAAGACCCTTTTTGAGGCAAGTTGCCACATGAATTACAAGATTAGCAGCAGTAATTGTGCAATTGTGGGACTTTTAATGTGGAGGATCGAGGGATACCGCGCTGCAGCTGAAAGCACGCGGGGGACATTATCTTTGCATGCCACACAGCCCAATTCCCCCCACATTCTTTACCATAATCTGTACGCTCGTTTGTGGCCGACCAACTCGAAGATTTGACTGCCTGGAGTGGAGGCTGGGTCTGTGGTCAGGGATTGTCAGCAGCGAACATGCACCCACTCACACACGTCCGTTACGGTCCATTGACGACGAACAAAGGGCCCTTTTTCGAACGGATAATCTCTTGACAAAGGCCACAACGACGTCCGAATTGTGCCAGGTTTTACTCTCTTGTACCCATAGTATACCCTTATCGATTTATTTCACATAAATATATTTTTCCGATTGTTTTAGCAAGATTTTAAAATGATGCATTGTTCAAAAAACCCCGTATGGCGGTCATCGGCGCTGAAAAACCCCCGGCGCGAAGTGGTTAAAAACTGACAGCTTGGATATTGGTATCAAGAGCTAACACAACATTCTTGAGGAATTAATGTGATTTTCCCACATTTTTTTTTTATGGGGCCAGAATTAAAGAACAGCTTTGGGGAGTGGGACAAAATGTTCAACTCCTTTCACTGAAATCTGGATGAGACAAGATATTGACAGAGTTAGTGGGGGTGATGATTTCCACTGAGTACGTGTATATGGAAAGGGCTTTATCAACACTGCTTGGCAAAGTCACCACCAAGCCTCTTCTTTCCTGTCAAAAATAACAGATCCAAGACTTACAACACATTCAAATCCTTTAAAGCAACTACACTAACATTGGTAGGATCGAAAAACAGAGATGTTCACAGACTTACATGAAACTTAAACAGTTGTATTTTTGGAGAAAAGAGTAAAATGAATAGTTTACGTCTCACCGAGATCTAAACGTTCTTCGGAAAAATTTGTTGAATGCTGCATTTTCGCAAAACAAATGAAGCGGTTTTTCACTATTTTCTTGAGACTTGGTTGGCAGATTGAAATAACATTTTTACAGGTGTGCTATTTCATGCATTTGTTGGATCAGACAATGTATGGATGCTATTCTTTGACCTCGACCAATGTTGTGTTATCCCTTTAGAACACACCAATATCACAGAAATCATCATTCAGATCATTAGACTCTGAAGCAATTACTATTTACTAGCATCCTTTTCAAAACCAGATGTGATTCTGGCTTGTGCTGTCGAATAAAGCCTCAGGTTAAACCATGGTTGCCACCTGACTAGTCTCTTTTCAAGATCTAACCAATACTTACGAAGGCCTGTAAATGGACAGTCTATCAAAGCCAAGCTGCTCTGTCTCATCCTCAACTTGCCCCTATCAAGCAAGCAGAAGTAATTAAATAGTATGCAGATTATTTAATTTGGGCTGTTTTTCAAATAGCTAAAGACAAAATTCCCTTCAGAAGAACTAAAAAAGAACAAAATGTTTCTTCTTTTTCTCCTTGGGTAGTTTTCCTTGATGCAGAATTCAAGACTGTAAAAGAAGAACCAAGTGGTTTCTTGAAGTGTTGAATTTGCATAGAATATCTTATAATTATTTCTATCTAGTGTCTAATATCCATTACCTTGACTTTGGGGTAGAGAAAGTAGCTGTTCTTGTTGGCCCCCATTGATGACATCAGATTGTAGTGCTGACATCCCCCTGCTTTGGCCAATTCTCCAACCTTCATTATATAGTCATGGTCAACTTTCTTGAAGCCTTCCTGTTGATTACAAGCAAACCTGAGTAAAAATAAGTAAGATAGTGTTTGGCAAGGAACAAAAAGTTGTTCTTGATTAGAACAAGCCTCACGTGGCTGGTGGTGTCAGAAACAGGGGAATGTGTTTCAATATGTTTATAGGGCAGAGGCAAACCTGAATACCTTCTTTCTAGGAGGAAAGACCTCCCCATTCAGAACTCTGGTTGTATTGCTATGTGCCAGGCCCTGCAAATACAGGCACCACTAATGGTCTAATGTCATAATTTTAAACAAAGACTCTTTTTAGCCTACCTCAAAGCAAAATTAGCATGGCACGTTTCGATGGGCATTGCAACATTAATTGGCAGATAAGCAGCAACAATTGCTCCATTATGAAAAGACGTGGAAATCCATCCATTCAATTAAATTCCACACTTGCTTTGGCCGATCACCGCACTGAGTTGTCCGCCTTTTATGGAGGCTAGTCTGGGGTCAAAGGGTATAATTCCTCGACCAAAGCCACACAGATGACCAATTTGTGCCACATTTGTACCCATAGTGTTCTCTAGTCTCTTACTTATTTATTTCACAGATATCTATTGTTCCAAATTATTTAGGGAGTTTTAAAAGTGGCACATTATTTTAAAAACTACTGTGTGGCAGTCATGGATACTGAAAAGTGCCCCTGTGCAAAGTGGTTTATGTATTAAGGAGAATAGTATAATATTCCTGTAGGCCAATGATGTTAAGGCTGTAGTGAAATCCTGCACATTCCTTGGGTCAGTTAGAATCCAGGTGTGTGATAGTAGCTAGTTTAAAGGCCCTATTGTAAATAGTTTGGACTCTACCCTGGCTAGGGAGTTATGTAATCCTTTCTTTAAGCCAAGATAGAGGCACAATAGCCATTCTTTTACTGGGCCTATTGAGGAGAAAAAGCTGATGCCTTTCCTCGGTGCATTCAGACCAGTCAACATCATAGCACCTTGGTCCTGCTAACATTTAGTATAGTTTTTAGCAGTTGGTCTGAAGTGGGGATAGGAACCGATTTGGCAATGTTCACTCCAACACTACGATCACCCCCGTGGACGACCAAATTAGCTACCAAATTGGACAACCAATTAAACTACCTGTAGGCTGTACTGTATATAATTGAATAAAAGCCAAGAAGACCACAGCAACCTGCGGCTGCTTTAGGGTAAGCATTTGTAACCTTTTTTTGTAACGCCCCAAAACCCTAAAAGGCCAATTAACCCTCTTTGCTGCACTGCAACCCACAATCATGTGGAGGAGGCACTAGTAGACCACACTGGCATGGTACAGTAAATTAACTGCATAAATGTGATGGCTTCTGTACATGCCATACCTTTCCTGCTTTGCCTTTTGTTGTGCCCATTAAGCAGATGCCCACACTATGGTTCTTGAATACATCTGCATAGTCCTCAAGCTTGTCAAAGTCAACAACTTTCTGCTCCTACAAAATGAATGCACACCAAAGACACAGGTAACAATTAGTTTGTGTGTTCTATAGAGTAAATACATGTACATGTACATAAAAACCATGATAAAACATACCACTATTACTAGTATGTATATTCACTGACAGTATTGCTGCCTCTTTTACAGATAATCTGCTAACAAATCTTGAAATTAAGGCTGGGCAAAATCAGGTTTTTTGGTAACCGGATACCAACATTTTGAAATCGTTGATACCCGGATACCCGCCATTCAATGTAAAACATGGGAAATTAACAACTCGGAAGTACGTTGCGTAATGCCCGGTGGTCGGCTGGTCGCTATTGCAGTATCGGGGTGCCGTGCCAGGCATGATTTAAGTTTCGATAATAAGATCAGCAACCTCGATAAAAAAAAACCTTCACATGCAGTTTTTCAGGGTTTCTTTGACGACCAAAACGATTAAGCAGCATTGTTTTAACATTCTGCGATCATTAGAATCCATGGTGTCCGAAACGCAAACGATCACTTGTGGAATCTACAACGAGAGTGCTGTATCACAACACGTGCATCTTGTAGACTAGTTCCCTCAGTCGGCCAGGATTAAAACCACATGTGTGAGGCCGCTGAGGCGGGAACCATGCTGAAAAAACACCTCAGAACCGCGCCTGTACTGCTGTGTATTCAAGTGCGTATGTGCGGTACACAAGCCCCTCGTGCTGCATCATCGCACTGCACATGGTGCGGAGTGCGTTGGATTCGCGACGAAAAACAAAATCTGTGCGTTTCGTAAAATATTAATCAGAGGTTGGACGTTATGCAGTGGAGCTGATTTGTTATCATTCTAGGGTATATTTTTTCTGAAACAGTTAAATGAAAAATTAAATGAAAAACTAATTTTTATTGTGTGCTGCCATTAAAATAGTGCTGTCCAGAAATAATTATATTCCAGGCATTGAGCAGTCCGATTAGGTCACATTTCAGGCATGGCAGTTAGGTGGCCTTTGGCCCGCAAAACAATGATTTTTGAATCGCGATCCACTTTGTGTGTGGACGTGCGCACAAAAACAAATCGATTCTTGAATTGCAATGATGCGATCCACTTTTCGAAGGTTTTCCTTTTCTACCGGGATTGCATCTAATGATAACATGCCGAAAAAGACAACTCTATTCACTAAGGTCAAGAATCCAGCGTCATGTTGTTACAATTTTGGTTCCTCTTGTAAAATATTAAATCGAAGGCCACTGGGTCTTACATAAACAAAGTAAAGATACATTGATCGGGGAAATATTTATGGCTGTTAAATGATGTGGATTGGTAATTTCCCTACTCTTCTAAATAACTTTCAGAACGTTTCTTGAAAAGAGTTCTAAGCATAGACAACAAAAGTCACCCATGCACAAACTTGATGATACTGTACTTATCTTATGAGTTCAGTGAATGATCTCAACTATTCTTGAGTTATTTCATTTTCAGAAAATATTCCCATTTTACCCAGGCTAGACTTATTATGTTCAAAAATTTGCATGGCAAGTGAACTTTACATCTTGTAATTTCCCTATGGGTTTGAGTGATATGCAAACAAGCTCTTCTCAGCAGCAATAAACTGGAGTTTCTACCATTTTGACGTCTTTGAAGAGCTCATCATCGTACTTGACCTGCCTCCGACCTATCAGGAAGACATTGCTGAACATTTTGGATGTAGCTAACTCCTTGACAACTTCCTTGCCAACCTCTCCAGTATAGCCCACCACAAATGCTGTCCTTCCTTCCTCTCTGAAAGCTGCCATCTTCTCATCGATGTTACTGGCCATTCTATTAAAACACAAACACAGTCCAGGCATTTGAACATCCAAAGTGATCTTAAATGTTTGGAAATACTTTAATGTCATATGAAAGTCAGTGTGGAACAGCTATACGAAAACGAACCCCAACAGTGTTTGAAATACTCAGAATATTTTTTCCATGTGGCAGGTAGAATTGTAGAATTGCAGTTAAGTTAGAACATGTTTTCTGTAACTTGGGTGCTATTATTGGAAGAATGCTCTATTTAGGTAACTTAAATATCCAAATCACTTTTTTGCCAAAGACTCTACAAGCAATTAAACAAAACAATTATAATTATTAGTCGCCAAAGTTTTTGCTTTTCTCAACTGAACATTGTGTGTGTCACTGACACCTTTCCCCACACTTTTATAAACATGTAGGACAATGTACATTACAAAACTCAGGAAATATACTGGTAATCAACTTCATACTGCTGTCTTTCAGACATGAATCTTGAAGTTTCCCAAATCTCAGAGAAGGAGCTTGTTTTAGATCTGAATCAGGTTAGCACAAGAGAGATTTTCATGCTTAGTAGAATTTCATGCTTAAGCGACTGAAATTGGGCCCTGGTCCAGGTAAAGTTTGCTATGCCAATTTTCATAATAGAATCAAAATAATTGATTAGAGAATTGGGGAAACTTCCCATTGTCCTCCCTAAGCAGAGAGACAATGCAAGAAGATCCAATTTGCACATTGACTATGATGACTATTTCATTGACAGAGTTGGCTGGGGCTTGTTATCATGTTATACTTAAAGGTATGCAGAAATCAAAATTAACTTGGGGTTGAATAAATCCGTATTGTTATAGAACCCAACGTGTCTATAATTTTTTAGACCAAAAATTATTAATTTAGCCAAAAAACACTATATTTTGATCTGGAGACGAATGTACTACCAACTCACATACAGAATTTGTGGTCAGCCTTGAGGTCGTGCGCTTTGCACTGGCCCTGCATTGTCTATTGTTTATCAGCCATAAATACCGCACTGTCAGTGTCACATGCCCTTTTGGTCACAGGGGGAATTTTTGGGGGTGGGGCGAACATGGACTTTTTTCAACATTTTGGGCCGAAATTAGGCGCAAATAATAATTTTTTAAATCATTCCTGTATTGATAATATTGTGAAGATTACCTAAGAAGAATTTTTAGCTCTTTTTCAAATCCTATTTCTGTAAACCTTTAAGCTATGCCAGCTGTCATCACATTTCAGCACAGGGAAAAATGGCAGCTTTCATGATAACTGAGATTCATTTGAAACAAATATAGAAATAAATTTTGTAAATACCGCTAAACATTTGTTTGGCTTAAATTTAAAAAGATACATTCACTTTGTGTGATCCCTGAGCTGCTATAGCCAGGTTTATAACAATTAGTTGTTTGCATCTGAATGAAAGTGGGGGCTTGATCCCTGGAGCAATAGCTACGGCAATTAATGATTGAATTTTTCTGACTTGGACCCCCACTGCAGCAAAGACTAGTTGAATATTACGGAAGGCCATCATCTAAGGGCTGGATAGCTCGCACGGAAAGAGCACTGGTATGCAAAACCAGAGTTTTGAGGTTCAGGTCCAGGTCCAGTCAAAGTTTTCTTTACCATTTTTCAAAATTGTTTTAAAGAAGTTCCCAGTTTTTCTTTTACACCCGTATTTGTTTGACGTTATACTGATACATTTTAACCAAATTTCCTAAGCCGCGTTTCCACTGGATGATGGTTACTTTTCCCATTTTAAGTCCAGTGGAAACGGCCAAGAAATGAAGTTAGCTCATCTGATTGGGTGTTAAAAACAACCTACAATTACCTATGATTCACTCACATACGATTTTCATACGAAAATTTATGGAATTGTAGGCCGAATTTGTGTTCCCGTATGTAGCAATCTTTTTGAAAAAGCCGCCGCTGATCGTGGGAATGTGACATGCAAGACGGATAACTGCAGTTATGACTACGAGTATAAGGTGCCCGAATGTGCCCCCTACTGCGTGCAGTTTGTGTATACTCGCAAGCTAAATGATGGTGTACTGCCAGGCTTTTGGCTGTAAAAATGCAAGCTGGAAAAAGCTGGAAAACACTTTCCATGCAATTTGCAATAAGGAAAAGAAAACTGAGTTACTAAGGAAGAGGGCCGCGGCCATCAAAGTGGAGAAATTTCTCAAAATCGGCTACCAATACTTAATAGAAATCAAAAGGATGTAATGTGATTTGTACTGTAGCGATCACTTTACCTGCATGCTTCACCGATGAGGATTGGGAAGAGGATTTTCTGGCCAAACTCACCAGCTCAAAGCCGAGGAAGGATACTGAAAGAACACGACGTTCCTTCTCTACATTCCACGTTGACCAGCGGTGGCAACACGTGAATCGACAGCTTCACAAATTTCTGAATTGTTTTCGTTTCGGTCCCTGCGTGAATGTTTACTTATTCTCCCATGCACATGCATGTAAGATCCTTCTCTGTGAAGAATGCATGAATCAGTTTGATTTAAAAAATATAAGTATGTTTGTAATATTTCTTGTGGTTTGGATTTATGTACGACTTTGTGAAAATATTGATGAATAACTTTAGTTAAAATTGAAAGGATTGAACAAGCTTAACCACTTCGCGCCGGGACCTCCGAATCCGGAGGTCAATTGGATTGCCTATGCAACAGGGCCCTCCGAATCCGGGCACCACTATTGTCCACATTCTAAACAAAGACACTTTTCAGCTTAGAACAAAGCAATACGAATCAGTACAAAGACCCTTTTTGACGCAAGTTGCCACATGAATTGCAAGATTAGCAGCAGTAATTGTGCAATTGTGGGACTTTTACTGTGGAGGATCGAGGGATACCGCGCTGCAGCTGAAAGCACGCGGGGGACATTGTCTTTGCATGCCACACAGCCCAACGGTTGTCGGTCTGGCATTGGAATTTCCCCAAAATTCCTTATCGTAATCTGTACGCTCGTTTGTGGCCGACCAACTCGAAGATTTGACTGCCTGGAGTGGAGGCTGGAGTCTGCGGTCAGGGATTGTCAGCAGCGTACACGCACGCACTCACACACGTCCGTTACGGTCCATTGACGATGCACAAAGGGCCCTTTTTCGAACGGATAATCTCTTGACAAAAGCCACAATGACATCCGAATTGTGCCAGGTTTTACTCTCTTGTACCCATACTCTTATCGATTTATTTCACATAAATATATTGTTTCAATTGTTTTAGCGAGATTTGAAAATGATGCATTGTTCAAAAACCCCTGTATGGCGGTCATCGGGGCTGAAAAACCCCCCGGCGTGAAGTGGTTAATAAACCTGTTTAGCGTTTGCAAAGCATTAAGGGTATAGATGACAAACTGTCTGTGTTTTTATCACATAACTCTATGGTGAATCACGTAAAATGGTGAATTGTTTAGTTTTTTTCTCAAAGACCAGAGCTTAGAAACGAAACTCGCACAGAATGTTCATCTAGATCTGTAGATACCAGAAATAGAATATATTTTTTGTTGGAACGTTGAGTAGGTAGTTTCAGAGAAATCAGTGGAGATTCCCTTGGTGACTGAATGGCAAACTCAGGTTGTGCATGCAGCTACATAGACTGCAGCACACTATGCACACGATGCACGCATTGTAATTATCATCGTCGTGATTTCTTCGAAACTACCCTCTCAACGTTCCGACAAAAAATATATTTTGTTGCTGGTATCTAAACAAAAATTCAGTGCGAGTTTCATTTCTGAACTCCATCTGGTTTTTGAGAAAAAAACATCACAAACTTACATGCTTCGCCATAGAGTTGTGATAAAAATAAGGCCAGTTTGTCAGATTTATACTTAGAAAGGTTTATTTATAGAGCTCTATGGGATGCCGTCATTCTGTCGTGACATCACACCCCCAGCAAACAGCGGCGGCACCTTCGAAAAGATGGCTACGTACGGTAATGCAAATTCAGCCTACAATTCCATGAATTTTCTCTCTTTATGTAACCGTACCTGAGTGTCTTATAGGTAATTGAAGGTTGTTTTTAACATCCAATCAGATAAGCAAACTTTATTTCTTGGGTTGCATTCCTCTAGGTTACTTTAACCGAGCCGAATGGTTACTTTTACCGACCAACCTCTGCCCAGTAAAAGTGACCAGGTACATGTAAGTTAAACTGCTTGGTTACTTTAACTATTGTCTCTGTTAACTTGACAGACTCAAAAGTCAAAGTGGGAACAGTCAAATTTGACCATTAGAAATGTAACTATCGTGTCAGTTAAATTGGAGTCCAGTTGAAACGCAGCTTTACAGTTGTACAAAGTGATAGTTTCTGTAGCTAGTGTACTACGGTACCTGCACACAATGTCTTCGTTTTCAATTTGAAGATGAGCTAGATAGCCAATACCCAACGATACCACCAGAATGACAACAGCCAGACAGTAGAGAGCACGTTGAAGCATTGGTGTGTGATTTTGTTGCTTCTCCTGCAAACAATGATTCATAATAATACTTGGTGATATACAAAAATGTTGCAAACTGCTTACTGACTAAAATTACCAAAATCAAACAATTTAATGAGCCTGACGTTTCGATCCTGGCAGGACCTTTCTCAAAGGCAGAGTGACAAGGACAAAACAGATACATGTACACAAAGGAAGGGGGAAGAGAGTGAACACTGAATAGGACACGGATGAGAAACAAAGGACAAAGAGTAAAGCTGGTAGGGTGAGATCAAATGGAAGGGCAAGGAGTAGGGTAGGGATTAGTGAGAAGAGGGGGAAAGAGCAAAGAGAGAAGTGTGGAGGAGTAAACACAAAAGAGGGATTATCAGAAAGCTGCATGGTGTTAGTCATTACCCTCCTGGATGTTGAGACCATTACTATGGTGACCAAGGGATTCTATGGCCAGTACACTCATATTAGTCTGAGTAACTTGGACCCGACAAGTCACCCTTTTTTTATCGAATTTTGAAATTTTGAATTTCGGGTGACTGTAGGGTCCAAATCCTGCAGTATCCTAAACCTGATATGTACACGCCGCCAAAAACCATTTCGACCGAAACAAACTACCCGACACAAACCCCCAGAATTACCGCCGAAAACACCCGTATCACCGTCCTACGTACCCATTTTTGGATTCAGTGAGAATCAAGGATTCTAATACTGGTCATTTGCTTTACTCACGTTTTGGAAAAAAGGCAAAAAATACCATCAGTTGATCGAGAAGGTGTTTCGTTTCGCCCGTGCGACAGCCAAAACAAGGAGGCGGCCATCTTTTTCTATAAATAGAATTCTGACCGTTCCGTGTGCGCAGTGGGTCTGCAACCGTTGAGCCCGCGACTGTTTCATGGACGCAACGAAAACAGTCAGGAAACAGTCGCGGGCTCAACGGTTGCAAACCCACTGCGCACACGGAACGGTCAGAATTCTATTTGTAGAAAAAGATGGCCGCCTCCTTGTTTTGGCTGTCGCACGGGCGAAACGAAACACCTTCTCGATCAACTGATGGTATTTTTTGCCTTTTTTCCAAAACGTGAGTAAAGCAAATGACCAGTATTAGAATCTTTGATTCTCACTGAATCCAAAAAAGGGGTACGTAGGACGGTGATACGGGTGTTTTCGGCGGTAAATCTGGGGGTTTGTGTCGGGTAGTTTGTTTCGGTCGAAATGGTTTTTGGCGGCGTGTACATATAATCAGGTTTAGGATACTGCAGTACTTGGACCCTACAGTCACCCGAAATTCAAAATTTCAAAATTCGATAAAAAAAGGGTGACTTGTCGGGTCCAAGTTACTCGGACTACACTCATATCTGATATCGAATGATCAGGGAGATTGACATGATACCGGTTTTGACAGTAGACCTATGGCCAAAGATACATTTTGTAGTACGGTATAGCGCCTTGCTGCGAAGAAGTACAGGGGACCAGACTGCCAGTTGCGGTGCTGCCGTTTGGATCTTGCGACCGAACCAGGAGGTTTTCGCCCATTTTTTTGGGGGAAATCGACACATTTTCGCCAAATGGACAGTTGCACACAGGTGCGTGGTATGTAAACCACATTTGCTAGAAATCTTGGGCCAAATGAAGCAGTATTTTATGAGTTATGCTGAACCTGCTGATCCCTATGCCACAGCACTTGTGAACGTTACACAGAAGCCTATGGGAAAAAAGCCTAGTTATCTGTGGGGTTCCGGTCGGGAGAGCAGCGGACGACGTAGAACCCCACAGTTCTGGGGGTAGGAATTGTCCTTGGGACCTGGTGGCTTTTGTTTGAATGCCGAACTTCTGGGAATGGAATAGACTTTAGCAATGGAATTATTCACTTGGCGAGAACTATAGCCTCTGGCAAACCTAGTCCGAAACTCAAAATTTAAAAATTCGATAAAAAAGGGTGCCTTGTCGGGTCCAAGTTACTCGGACTAGTAAAAGTGGGCGAGCAAAATAATTTTAAAAGGGGCGATTGTGATGAGCTATGAGTATGACTATGAGTATGACAGTATGAGTATGACACTGACAGTGACAGTATGAGAGGCTTCCTTCCTCCATGCTTCATCCAAGGCTCCATGCATGGTCCCCAAGTTACTCGGATTACATAAATATTGAGGCTCGAGAATCTCTTCCGTGCGTGGTCGTCAATAAAAATACGAATTACTAACCCTTTCTGCACTGTCCGCTGCACTCGTGTATTTTCTAATGATTGTTTGGAAACGTCATTCGAATAACCGTAGAGCAAGGAACGGAATAACCATGGAGGTACATGTGATGTAGGCGTTTGACACCTTCATGTGCATGTGCATGTGGCACGTACTGAACGCAGCTGAAGGGATCGGGCCCAAAAACCCAGCCGCTTATTCATAGCAGCACATTCAGAGTTTTTAAAAACCTAGAACATAAGCAGCAAAAGGAGGCCTTTTCCCGACTTACCCCGAGCCCGTTTTTAAACGAAATAAAGTTATTCCAGTCAAAACAATGACATTTTAAATGTGAACCTTTATTAAGAGTATATCAGCAAGTATCAGATTCATTTACAGCCCCGTTGATTTGATATATAAATTAGCAAATTCAGTGTAAAAATGCGACTATATAATTGCCCACAAAATTGCAAAAGATTTAAGTACTTGCTCCGCGCGTAAAGCAATTATGTACCCTAGACCTATATCATGGGCCTACTTTGGAAAAGTAAAATTTTTCTTCCACAATCCAACCTATCCATCCTGAGGGCAGGCCGAATTTTGTAGAGAGCAAATTCTTTTCACTAATTATAATGTCTAATTGGGATGCTAAATGTGGGCGCCATAGTCGACCCCAAATCGTCGAAAAAGGGCATCTCTCTATCAGTATAGGCCTAATGCTCATTGGGAAATTGTGTAAGAATGTTTTGTTAGCAACCGGATAGTGTAGTTTTACTAATTGCACCGTCAAGTTTAATTTAATTTAATAAAAACAGAACTTGATTCCAGGGTAAACGTTACCTTCACCGGCACGGTTTATCCGAAACGAGACGGGAAAAGCTAATAAGAAATCCTTACGTATACAAAACCACGAGGAGGGGATATTTGGACAATTTCTATATGGTTGTCGCGACAATGCTCCCAAAGTGAATCGAAAAAAGTCACTGATTCATCTGAAAGTGCAATCCTATTCAACCAAACTATTTTCAGGTATTCTACAACATGATAGTTTGCACCCTCCTTTAATAATATGCATGTTATACTCTCAAGAAAGCGTCAGAATTTATCACCATGGTGATTTGACATTCCAAGAAAGGTGGTCCCCCTTTCACACTTCTCATCGTAGAACACAACGCGGTATTTATGAGTTACTTTCTGCGTTGTTTTCTACATTCAGAGCTGCTTTACGGTCACAATGGTGTTAAACCACCTCTCTTATTGATGACTGGTGGCATGGTAGCCCCACACTTCGTTTGGTTGTGTAGTACTCCTTTATTTGTCCTGGTTTCTCCCCGTGGCTTTTCTTTTGTATTCTGTGTCCTTTTGTGTGAGCCAAATCGGCACGCTCTATTTTTTCGCACGCACTATTTTTAGTTAGGTTATTGCGTAACACAATGGGGATGGCCTTAATAAAAGGTGGCTGCACAATTGCTCAAACTTGCTTTTCACATCGAGACTCGGTCGTGGCCACACAAAGGCAGCCTCTTCAAGTTACCATCTCCAACAGGTGCCACACCTATCCAGCTGCTCGGTCGCCGTGGTAGATCTGTTTGGCAGTAGTATACAGCCAATGTAAGCCATGGTGATCGCTGCAGCACGGATAAATATATTGCTTTAGGCGAAAGCCCGCCGCATATTTCAACTTTATTTTCTTCTGGTGCGTAATACACGAGCGTCTCCATTTTAATTTCCTCGATCCCGGCGAAGTGGCCATTAATAAGTTGCGCCGCTACAGCTTCATAACTTAGGCAGACATTATTACAAGAGGTCCTACTGTTTTTTGAAGTAAATTTGATAACGTTTTCTATACGGCAGACACAGTCTTGAACGTGCATGACAATGACTGGGGGTCGGAATGAGAATTAAACAAAGTGCGAGGTCAAAACACCGAAGGCAGGGGGAAATTCCAAGAGGCTTGGCATTGACGAGGTCAAAGGTAGCGGATGCAGGGGACTAATATTATTATCAAAAAGTGTGGACCCACAACAGCATTGGCCTCACCAGAAGATGTTCGTAGGTCAATAATTATTACGAGAAGTCCTATCGTTTTTTGGAATAAATTTGATCCGCGGGTCAACGCGGCAGTTCAATTCTTTGATACTTTCTTGAAATTGTAAGATTTGAGGGTTTAAAACTATTTCTCTATTGGGCTATGGAGGTGGAGAGAGGCGACTGCTAGTGCAACTCGGTCACTGTGAGGGTATCCGAAATCGACTCATTGGGCAAGTCGGTTCTATCATTACGCATGAGGGCGCACTGCAATTCCTCCACAACACTCATTCATTTTGCTTTGTGAATTCCAAGCATCTTGTATGTTGAAGAGACTGTACGTCTCCTTTCTTTTCTCTATAAAGTTTACGGGAGACTCCAAAAGTTGACTAAAGTTTATGGGTTACTCCAGCTATATTTCCCTAAAAAACCACTGTGGTGAGCACGGAGAAGATAAAAAGGAAAGCAAATCAACTATACGCGGAAACACAATAGATATAGCTCAGCAAAGTATAGTTCGTAACACCCACATTGTACGTGCTAATTTGAGTAAGAATTTAACCTTTTCTTTCCTGTGTTTACGTTGCCGTGTTTTTCGATAGGTTACATGGCTGCGTCTTATTACGCGCACAATACATGTACATTACTCCTGTGCTATAATTACGCGCCTTCAAGGACAAGCGCGCGTACTTGCGTCACGAAATGGAACAATGCGCTCATTAGTATGCAGCGCTGGCCAGTCACGTGTGTGTAGCAACAGTAAACATTTCGCACAAGGCTACAGGTAGCTCAGCCGAATGCATTGTAAACGGCAGCAGTTCTTTCACAACTTTTCCTTCTTGATTTCTTTTTGAAATCCTGTCCAAACCTGGTCGCTTCCCTGGCTGACAAAAAGCAGTGATGAGGTCAATGTCCCGAAAGAATTGCATGCTTTCTACAACGGAGAGAATCGGTCGATGTGAAATTATATTTCTGTTACATTTTTTCTCTAAGGCAGGCACTGTCTTGAACGTGCATTACAATGACTAGGGGTAGGAATGAGATTTAAACAAAGTGCGAGGCCAAAACACCGAAGGCAGGGGGAAATTTCCAGAGGCTTGGCATTGACGAGGTCAAAGGTAGCGGATGCAGGGGACTAATATTATTATCAAAAAGTGTGGACCCACAACAGCATTGGCCTAACAAGAAGATGTTCGTAGGTCAATAATTATTACGAGAAGTCCTATCGTTTTTTGGAATAAATTTGATCCGCGGGTCAACGCGGCAGTTCAATTCTTTGATACTTTCTTGAAATTGTAAGATTTGAGGGTTTAAAACTATTTCTCTATTGGGCTATGGAGGTGGAGAGAGGCGACTGCTAGTGCAACTCGGTCACTGTGAGGGTATCCGAAATCGACTCATTGGGCAAGTCGGTTCTATCATTACGCATGAGGGCGCACTGCAATTCCTCCACAACACTCATTCATTTTGCTTTGTGAATTCCAAGCATCTTGTATGTTGAAGAGACTGTACGTCTCCTTTCTTTTCTCTATAAAGTTTACGGGAGACTCCAAAAGTTGACTAAAGTTTATGGGTTACTCCAGCTATATTTCCCTAAAAAACCACTGTGGTGAGCACGGAGAAGATAAAAAGGAAAGCAAATCAACTATACGCGGAAACACAATAGATATAGCTCAGCAAAGTATAGTTCGTAACACCCACATTGTACGTGCTAATTTGAGTAAGAATTTAACCTTTTCTTTCCTGTGTTTACGTTGCCGTGTTTTTCGATAGGTTACATGGCTGCGTCTTATTACGCGCACAATACATGTACATTACTCCTGTGCTATAATTACGCGCCTTCAAGGACAAGCGCGCGTACTTGCGTCACGAAATGGAACAATGCGCTCATTAGTATGCAGCGCTGGCCAGTCACGTGTGTGTAGCAACAGTAAACATTTCGCACAAGGCTACAGGTAGCTCAGCCGAATGCATTGTAAACGGCAGCAGTTCTTTCACAACTTTTCCTTCTTGATTTCTTTTTGAAATCCTGTCCAAACCTGGTCGCTTCCCTGGCTGACAAAAAGCAGTGATGAGGTCAATGTCCCGAAAGAATTGCATGCTTTCTACAACGGAGAGAATCGGTCGATGTGAAATTATATTTCTGTTACATTTTTTCTCTAAGGCAGGCACTGTCTTGAACGTGCATTACAATGACTAGGGGTAGGAATGAGATTTAAACAAAGTGCGAGGCCAAAACACCGAAGGCAGGGGGAAATTTCCAGAGGCTTGGCATTGACGAGGTCAAAGGTAGCGGATGCAGGGGACTAATATTATTATCAAAAAGTGTGGACCCACAACAGCATTGGCCTAACAAGAAGATGTTCGTAGGTCAATAATTATTACGAGAAGTCCTATCGTTTTTTGGAATAAATTTGATCCGCGGGTCAACGCGGCAGTTCAATTCTTTGATACTTTCTTGAAATTGTAAGATTTGAGGGTTTAAAACTATTTCTCTATTGGGCTATGGAGGTGGAGAGAGGCGACTGCTAGTGCAACTCGGTCACTGTGAGGGTATCCGAAATCGACTCATTGGGCAAGTCGGTTCTATCATGACGCATGAGGGCGCACTGCAATTCCTCCACAACACTCATTCATTTTGCTTTGTGAATTCCAAGCATCTTGTATGTTGAAGAGACTGTACGTCTCCTTTCTTTTCTCCATAAAGTTTACGGGAGACTCCAAAAGTTGACTAAAGTTTATGGGTTACTCCAGCTATATTTCCCTAAAAAACCACTGTGGTGTGCACGGAGAAGATAAAAAGGAAAGCAAATCAACTATACGCGGAAATACAATAGATATAGCTCAGCAAGACCCACATTGTACGTGCTCATTTGAGTAAGAATTTAACCTTTTCTCTCCTGTGTTTACGTTGCCGTGTTTTTCGGTAGGTTACTTGGCTGCGTCTTATTACGCGCACAATACATGTACAACTCCTGTGCTATATTGCGCGCCTTCAAGGACAAGCGCGCGTACTTGCGTCACGAAATGGAACAATGCGCTCATTAGTATGCAGCGCTGGCCAGTCCCGTGTGTGTAGCAACAGTAAACATTTCGCACAAAGCTACAGGTAGCTCAGCCGAATGCATTGTAAACGGCAGTAGTTCTTTCACAACTTTTCCTTCTTGATTTCTTTTTGAAATCCTGTCCAAACCTGGTCGCTTCCCTGGCTGACAAAAAGCAGTAATGAGGTCAATGTCCCGAAAGAATTGCCTGTTTTCTACAACGGAGAGAATCGGTCGATGTGAAATTATATTTCTGTTACATTTTTTCTCTAAGGCAGGCACTGTCTTGAACGTGCATTACAATGACTAGGGGTAGGAATGAGATTTAAACAAAGTGCGAGGCCAAAACACCGAAGGCAGTGGGAAATTCCCAGAGGCTTGGCATTGACGAGGTCAAAGGTAGCGGATGCAGGGGACTAATATTATTATCAAAAAGTGTGGACCCACAACAGCATTGGCCTCACCAGAAGATGTTCGTAGGACAATAACTATTATGAGAGGTCCTATTGTTTTTTGGATTAAAATTGATCCGTGGGACAACGCGGCAGTTCAATTCTTTGATATTTTCTTGAAATGGTAAGATTTGGGGGTAAAAAACTATTTGTCTAATGGCCTATGGAGGTGGAGAGAGGCGACTGCTAGTGCTACTCGGTCTCTGTGAGGGTATCCGGGATCGACTCATCGGGCAAGTCGGTTCTATCATGACGCATGAGGGCGCACTGCAATTCCGCCACTAAGCTCATTCATTTTGCTTTGTGAATTCCAAGCATCTTGTATGTTGAAGAGACTGTACGTCTCCTTTCTTTTCTCCATAAAGT
Organism: Luidia sarsii; assembly: GCA_949987565.1. Lineage (NCBI taxonomy): Eukaryota > Metazoa > Echinodermata > Asteroidea > Paxillosida > Luidiidae > Luidia > Luidia sarsii. The sequence goes on from OX465122.1 coordinate 5,491,256, forward strand.
TTACGGGAGACTCCAAAAGTAGACCAAAGTTAATGGGTTACTCCAGCTATATTTACCCAAAAAACACTGTTGTGAGCACGGAGAAGATAAAAAGTAATGCAAATCAACTACGCGGAAATACAACAGAAATAGCACAGCAAAGTATAGTTCGTAACACCCATATAGTACGTGTGCATTTGAGTAAGAATTTAACGTTTTCTTTCCTGTGTTTACGTTACCGTGTTGTTCGGTAGGTTACTTGGCTGCGTCTTATTACGCGCACAATACATGTACAACTCCTGTGCTATATTACGCGCCTTCAAAGCTTTAAAGACAAGCGCGTGTACTTGCGTCACGAAATGGAACAATGCGCTCATTTGTATGCAGCGCTGGCCAGTCCCGTGTGTGTAGCAACAGTAAACATTTCGCACAAAGCTACAGCTAGCTCAGCCGAATACATTGTAAACGGCAGTAGTGCTTTCGCAACTTTTCCTTCTTGATTTCTTTTTGAAATCCTGTTCAAGCCTGGTCGCTTCCCTGGCTGACAAAAAGCAGTAATGAGGTCAATGTCCCGAAATAATTGAATCGGTCGATGTGAAATTATGTTTCTGTTAAATTTTTTCTCTAAGGCAGGCCCTGTCTTGAACGTGCATGACAATGACTTGGGGTAGGAATGAGATTTAAACAAAGTGCGAGGTCAAAACACCGAAGGCAGGGGGAAATTCCCAGAGGGTTGGCATTGACGAGGTCAAAGGTAGCGGATGCAGGGGACTAATATTATTATCAAAAAGTGTGGACTCACAACAGCATTGGCCTAACAAGAAGATGTTCGTAGGTCAATAATTATTACGAGAAGTCCTATCGTTTTTTGGAATAAATTTGATCCGCGGGTCAACGCGGCAGTTCAATTCTTTGATACTTTCTTGAAATTGTAAGATTTGAGGGTTTAAAACTATTTCTCTATTGGGCTATGGAGGTGGAGAGAGGCGACTGCTAGTGCAACTCGGTCACTGTGAGGGTATCCGAAATCGACTCATTGGGCAAGTCGGTTCTATCATGACGCATGAGGGCGCACTGCAATTCCTCCACAACACTCATTCATTTTGCTTTGTGAATTCCAAGCATCTTGTATGTTGAAGAGACTGTACGTCTCCTTTCTTTTCTCTATAAAGTTTACGGGAGACTCCAAAAGTTGACTTAAGTTCATGGGTTACTCCAGCTATATTTCCCTAAAAAACCACTGTGGTGTGCACGGAGAAGATAAAAAGGAAAGCAAATCAACTACGCGGAAATACAATAGATATAGCTCAGCAAGACCCACATTGTACGTGCTCATTTGAGTAAGAATTTAACCTGTTCTCTCCTGTGTTTACGTTGCCGTGTTTTTCGGTAGGTTACTTGGCTGCGTCTTATTACGCGCACAATACATGTACAACTCCTGTGCTATATTGCGCGCCTTCAAGGACAAGCGCGCGTACTTGCGTCACGAAATGGAACAATACGCTCATTAGTAAGCAGCGCTGGCCAGTCCCGTGTGTGTAGCAACAGTAAACATTTCGCACAAAGCTACAGGTAGCTCAGCCGAATGCATTGTAAACGGCAGCAGTTCTTTCACAACTTTTCCTTCTTGATTTCTTTTTGAAATCCTGTCCAAACCTGGTCGCTTCCCTGGCTGACAAAAAGCAGTAATGAGGTCAATGTCCCGAAAGAATTGCCTGTTTTCTACAACGGAGAGAATCGGTCGATGTGAAATTATATTTCTGTTACATTTTTTCTCTAAGGCAGGCACTGTCTTGAACGTGTATTACAATGACTAGGGGTAGGAATGAGATTTAAACAAAGTGCGAGGCCAAAACACCGAAGGCAGGGGGAAATTCCCAGAGGCTTGGCATTGACGAGGTCAAAGGTAGCGGATGCAGGGGACTAATATTATTATCAAAAAGTGTGGACCCACAACAGCATTGGCCTCACCAGAAGATGTTCGTAGGACAATAACTATTATGAGAGGTCCTATTGTTTTTTGGATTAAAATTGATCCGTGGGACAACGCGGCAGTTCAATTCTTTGATATTTTCTTGAAATGGTAAGATTTGGGGGTAAAAAACTATTTGTCTAATGGCCTATGGAGGTGGAGAGAGGCGACTGCTAGTGCAACTCGGTCACTGTGAGGGTATCCGAAATCGACTCATTGGGCAAGTCGGTTCTATCATGACGCATGAGGGCGCACTGCAATTCCGCCACTAAGCTCATTCATTTTGCTTTGTGAATTCCAAGCATCTTGTATGTTGAAGAGACTGTACGTCTCCTTTCTTTTCTCCATAAAGTTTACGGGAGACTCCAAAAGTAGACCAAAGTTAATGGGTTACTCCAGCTATATTTACCCCAAAAACACTGTTGTGATCACGGAGAAGATAAAAAGTAATGCAAATCAACTACGCGGAAATACAACAGAAATAGCACAGCAAAGTATAGTTCGTAACACCCATATAGTACGTGTGCATTTGAGTAAGAATTTAACGTTTTCTTTTCTGTGTTTACGTTGCCGTGTTGTTCGGTAGGTTACTTGGCTGCGTCTTATTACGCGCACAATACATGTACAACTCCTGTGCTATATTACGCGCCTTCAAAGCTTTAAAGACAAGCGCGTGTACTTGCGTCACGAAATGGAACAATGCGCTCATTTGTATGCAGCGCTGGCCAGTCCCGTGTGTGTAGCAACAGTAAACATTTCGCACAAAGCTACAGCTAGCTCAGCCGAATGCATTGTAAACGGCAGTAGTGCTTTCGCAACTTTTCCTTCTTGATTTCTTTTTGAAATCCTGTTCAAGCCTGGTCGCTTCCCTGGCTGACAAAAAGCAGTAATGAGGTCAATGTCCCGAAATAATTGAATCGGTCGATGTGAAATTATGTTTCTGTTAAATTTTTTCTCTAAGGCAGGCCCTGTCTTGAACGTGCATGACAATGACTTGGGGTAGGAATGAGATTTAAACAAAGTGCGAGGTCAAAACACCGAAGGCAGGGGGAAATTCCCAGAGGGTTGGCATTGACGAGGTCAAAGGTAGCGGATGCAGGGGACTAATATTATTATCAAAAAGTGTGGACCCACAACAGCATTGGCCTAACAAGAAGATGTTCGTAGGTCAATAATTATTACGAGAAGTCCTATCGTTTTTTGGAATAAATTTGATCCGCGGGTCAACGCGGCAGTTCAATTCTTTGATACTTTCTTGAAATTGTAAGATTTGAGGGTTTAAAACTATTTCTCTATTGGGCTATGGAGGTGGAGAGAGGCGACTGCTAGTGCAACTCGGTCACTGTGAGGGTATCCGGAATCGACTCATTGGGCAAGTCGGTTCTATCATGACGCATGAGGGCGCACTGCAATTCCTCCACAACACTCATTCATTTTGCTTTGTGAATTCCAAGCATCTTGTATGTTGAAGAGACTGTACGTCTCCTTTCTTTTCTCTATAAAGTTTACGGGAGACTCCAAAAGTTGACTTAAGTTCATGGGTTACTCCAGCTATATTTCCCTAAAAAACCACTGTGGTGTGCACGGAGAAGATAAAAAGGAAAGCAAATCAACTACGCGGAAATACAATAGATATAGCTCAGCAAGACCCACATTGTACGTGCTCATTTGAGTAAGAATTTAACCTGTTCTCTCCTGTGTTTACGTTGCCGTGTTTTTCGATAGGTTACATGGCTGCGTCTTATTACGCGCACAATACATGTACAACTCATGTGCTATATTGCGCGCCTTCAAGGACAAGCGCGCGTACTTGCGTCACGAAATGGAACAATGCGCTCATTAGTATGCAGCGCTGGCCAGTCCCGTGTGTGTAGCAACAGTAAACATTTCGCACAAAGCTACAGGTAGCTCAGCCGAATGCATTGTAAACGGCAGCAGTTCTTTCACAACTTTTCCTTCTTGATTTCTTTTTGAAATCCTGTCCAAACCTGGTCGCTTCCCTGGCTGACAAAAAGCAGTAATGAGGTCAATGTCCCGAAAGAATTGCCTGTTTTCTACAACGGAGAGAATCGGTCGATGTGAAATTATATTTCTGTTACATTTTTTCTCTAAGGCAGGCACTGTCTTGAACGTGTATTACAATGACTAGGGGTAGGAATGAGATTTAAACAAAGTGCGAGGCCAAAACACCGAAGGCAGGGGGAAATTCCCAGAGGCTTGGCATTGACGAGGTCAAAGGTAGCGGATGCAGGGGACTAATATTATTATCAAAAGGTGTGGACCCACAACAGCATTGGCCTCACCAGAAGATGTTCGTAGGACAATAATTATTATGAGAGGTCCTATTGTTTTTTGGATTAAAATTGATCCGTGGGACAACGCGGCAGTTCAATTCTTTGATATTTTCTTGAAATGGTAAGATTTGGGGGTAAAAAACTATTTGTCTAATGGCCTATGGAGGTGGAGAGAGGCGACTGCTAGTGCTACTCGGTCTCTGTGAGGGTATCCGGGATCGACTCATCGGGCAAGTCGGTTCTATCATGACGCATGAGGGCGCACTGCAATTCCGCCACTAAGCTCATTCATTTTGCTTTGTGAATTCCAAGCATCTTGTATGTTGAAGAGACTGTACGTCTCCTTTCTTTTCTCCATAAAGTTTACGGGAGACTCCAAAAGTAGACCAAAGTTAATGGGTTACTCCAGCTATATTTACCCAAAAAAACACTGTTGTGAGCACGGAGAAGATAAAAAGTAATGCAAATCAACTACGCGGAAATACAACAGAAATAGCACAGCAAAGTATAGTTCGTAACACCCATATAGTACGTGTGCATTTGAGTAAGAATTTAACGTTTCCTTTCCTGTGTTTACGTTGCCGTGTTGTTCGGTAGGTTACTTGGCTGCGTCTTATTACGCGCACAATACATGTACAACTCCTGTGCTATATTACGCGCCTTCAAAGCTTTAAAGACAAGCGCGTGTACTTGCGTCACGAAATGGAACAATGCGCTCATTTGTATGCAGCGCTGGCCAGTCCCGTGTGTGTAGCAACAATAAACATTTCGCACAAAGCTACAGCTAGCTCAGCCGAATGCATTGTAAACGGCAGTAGGGCTTTCGCAACTTTTCCTTCTTGATTTCTTGTTGAAATCCTGTTCAAGCCTGGTCGCTTCCCTGGCTGACAAAAAGCAGTAATGAGGTCAATGTCCCGAAATAATTGAATCGGTCGATGTGAAATTATGTTTCTGTTAAATTTTTTCTCTAAGGCAGGCCCTGTCTTGAACGTGCATGACAATGACTTGGGGTAGGAATGAGATTTAAACAAAGTGCGAGGTCAAAACACCGAAGGCAGGGGGAAATTCCCAGAGGGTTGGCATTGACGAGGTCAAAGGTAGCGGATGCAGGGGACTAATATTATTATCAAAAAGTGTGGACCCACAACAGCATTGGCCTAACAAGAAGATGTTCGTAGGTCAATAATTATTACGAGAAGTCCTATCGTTTTTTGGAATAAATTTGATCCGCGGGTCAACGCGGCAGTTCAATTCTTTGATACTTTCTTGAAATTGTAAGATTTGAGGGTTTAAAACTATTTCTCTATTGGGCTATGGAGGTGGAGAGAGGCGACTGCTAGTGCAACTCGGTCACTGTGAGGGTATCCGAAATCGACTCATTGGGCAAGTCGGTTCTATCATGACGCATGAGGGCGCACTGCAATTCCTCCACAACACTCATTCATTTTGCTTTGTGAATTCCAAGCATCTTGTATGTTGAAGAGACTGTACGTCTCCTTTCTTTTCTCTATAAAGTTTACGGGAGACTCCAAAAGTTGACTTAAGTTCATGGGTTACTCCAGCTATATTTCCCTAAAAAACCACTGTGGTGTGCACGGAGAAGATAAAAAGGAAAGCAAATCAACTATACGCGGAAACACAATAGATATAGCTCAGCAAAGTATAGTTCGTAACACCCACATTGTACGTGCTAATTTGAGTAAGAATTTAACCTTTTCTTTCCTGTGTTTACGTTGCCGTGTTTTTCGATAGGTTACATGGCTGCGTCTTATTACGCGCACAATACATGTACATTACTCCTGTGCTATAATTACGCGCCTTCAAGGACAAGCGCGCGTACTTGCGTCACGAAATGGAACAATGCGCTCATTAGTATGCAGCGCTGGCCAGTCACGTGTGTGTAGCAACAGTAAACATTTCGCACACGGCTACAGGTAGCTCAGCCGAATGCATTGTAAACGGCAGCAGTTCTTTCACAACTTTTCCTTCTTGATTTCTTTTTGAAATCCTGTCCAAACCTGGTCGCTTCCCTGGCTGACAAAAAGCAGTGATGAGGTCAATGTCCCGAAAGAATTGCATGCTTTCTACAACGGAGAGAATCGGTCGATGTGAAATTATATTTCTGTTACATTTTTTCTCTAAGGCAGGCACTGTCTTGAACGTGCATTACAATGACTAGGGGTAGGAATGAGATTTAAACAAAGTGCGAGGCCAAAACACCGAAGGCAGGGGGAAATTTCCAGAGGCTTGGCATTGACGAGGTCAAAGGTAGCGGATGCAGGGGACTAATATTATTATCAAAAAGTGTGGACCCACAACAGCATTGGCCTAACAAGAAGATGTTCGTAGGTCAATAATTATTACGAGAAGTCCTATCGTTTTTTGGAATAAATTTAATCCGCGGGTCAACGCGGCAGTTCAATTCTTTGATACTTTCTTGAAATTGTAAGATTTGAGGGTTTAAAACTATTTCTCTATTGGGCTATGGAGGTGGAGAGAGGCGACTGCTAGTGCAACTCGGTCACTGTGAGGGTATCCGAAATCGACTCATTGGGCAAGTCGGTTCTATCATTACGCATGAGGGCGCACTGCAATTCCTCCACAACACTCATTCATTTTGCTTTGTGAATTCCAAGCATCTTGTATGTTGAAGAGACTGTACGTCTCCTTTCTTTTCTCTATAAAGTTTACGGGAGACTCCAAAAGTTGACTAAAGTTTATGGGTTACTCCAGCTATATTTCCCTAAAAAACCACTGTGGTGAGCACGGAGAAGATAAAAAGGAAAGCAAATCAACTATACGCGGAAACACAATAGATATAGCTCAGCAAAGTATAGTTCGTAACACCCACATTGTACGTGCTAATTTGAGTAAGAATTTAACCTTTTCTTTCCTGTGTTTACGTTGCCGTGTTTTTCGATAGGTTACATGGCTGCGTCTTATTACGCGCACAATACATGTACATTACTCCTGTGCTATAATTACGCGCCTTCAAGGACAAGCGCGCGTACTTGCGTCACGAAATGGAACAATGCGCTCATTAGTATGCAGCGCTGGCCAGTCACGTGTGTGTAGCAACAGTAAACATTTCGCACAAGGCTACAGGTAGCTCAGCCGAATGCATTGTAAACGGCAGCAGTTCTTTCACAACTTTTCCTTCTTGATTTCTTTTTGAAATCCTGTCCAAACCTGGTCGCTTCCCTGGCTGACAAAAAGCAGTGATGAGGTCAATGTCCCGAAAGAATTGCATGCTTTCTACAACGGAGAGAATCGGTCGATGTGAAATTATATTTCTGTTACATTTTTTCTCTAAGGCAGGCACTGTCTTGAACGTGCATTACAATGACTAGGGGTAGGAATGAGATTTAAACAAAGTGCGAGGCCAAAACACCGAAGGCAGGGGGAAATTTCCAGAGGCTTGGCATTGACGAGGTCAAAGGTAGCGGATGCAGGGGACTAATATTATTATCAAAAAGTGTGGACCCACAACAGCATTGGCCTAACAAGAAGATGTTCGTAGGTCAATAATTATTACGAGAAGTCCTATCGTTTTTTGGAATAAATTTGATCCGCGGGTCAACGCGGCAGTTCAATTCTTTGATACTTTCTTGAAATTGTAAGATTTGAGGGTTTAAAACTATTTCTCTATTGGGCTATGGAGGTGGAGAGAGGCGACTGCTAGTGCAACTCGGTCACTGTGAGGGTATCCGAAATCGACTCATTGGGCAAGTCGGTTCTATCATGACGCATGAGGGCGCACTGCAATTCCTCCACAACACTCATTCATTTTGCTTTGTGAATTCCAAGCATCTTGTATGTTGAAGAGACTGTACGTCTCCTTTCTTTTCTCCATAAAGTTTACGGGAGACTCCAAAAGTTGACTAAAGTTTATGGGTTACTCCAGCTATATTTCCCTAAAAAACCACTGTGGTGTGCACGGAGAAGATAAAAAGGAAAGCAAATCAACTATACGCGGAAATACAATAGATATAGCTCAGCAAGACCCACATTGTACGTGCTCATTTGAGTAAGAATTTAACCTTTTCTCTCCTGTGTTTACGTTGCCGTGTTTTTCGGTAGGTTACTTGGCTGCGTCTTATTACGCGCACAATACATGTACAACTCCTGTGCTATATTGCGCGCCTTCAAGGACAAGCGCGCGTACTTGCGTCACGAAATGGAACAATGCGCTCATTAGTATGCAGCGCTGGCCAGTCCCGTGTGTGTAGCAACAGTAAACATTTCGCACAAAGCTACAGGTAGCTCAGCCGAATGCATTGTAAACGGCAGTAGTTCTTTCACAACTTTTCCTTCTTGATTTCTTTTTGAAATCCTGTCCAAACCTGGTCGCTTCCCTGGCTGACAAAAAGCAGTAATGAGGTCAATGTCCCGAAAGAATTGCCTGTTTTCTACAACGGAGAGAATCGGTCGATGTGAAATTATATTTCTGTTACATTTTTTCTCTAAGGCAGGCACTGTCTTGAACGTGCATTACAATGACTAGGGGTAGGAATGAGATTTAAACAAAGTGCGAGGCCAAAACACCGAAGGCAGTGGGAAATTCCCAGAGGCTTGGCATTGACGAGGTCAAAGGTAGCGGATGCAGGGGACTAACATTATTATCAAAAAGTGTGGACCCACAACAGCATTGGCCTCACCAGAAGATGTTCGTAGGACAATAACTATTATGAGAGGTCCTATTGTTTTTTGGATTAAAATTGATCCGTGGGACAACGCGGCAGTTCAATTCTTTGATATTTTCTTGAAATGGTAAGATTTGGGGGTAAAAAACTATTTGTCTAATGGCCTATGGAGGTGGAGAGAGGCGACTGCTAGTGCTACTCGGTCTCTGTGAGGGTATCCGGGATCGACTCATCGGGCAAGTCGGTTCTATCATGACGCATGAGGGCGCACTGCAATTCCGCCACTAAGCTCATTCATTTTGCTTTGTGAATTCCAAGCATCTTGTATGTTGAAGAGACTGTACGTCTCCTTTCTTTTCTCCATAAAGTTTACGGGAGACTCCAAAAGTAGACCAAAGTTAATGGGTTACTCCAGCTATATTTACCCAAAAAACACTGTTGTGAGCACGGAGAAGATAAAAAGTAATGCAAATCAACTACGCGGAAATACAACAGAAATAGCACAGCAAAGTATAGTTCGTAACACCCATATAGTACGTGTGCATTTGAGTAAGAATTTAACGTTTTCTTTCCTGTGTTTACGTTACCGTGTTGTTCGGTAGGTTACTTGGCTGCGTCTTATTACGCGCACAATACATGTACAACTCCTGTGCTATATTACGCGCCTTCAAAGCTTTAAAGACAAGCGCGTGTACTTGCGTCACGAAATGGAACAATGCGCTCATTTGTATGCAGCGCTGGCCAGTCCCGTGTGTGTAGCAACAGTAAACATTTCGCACAAAGCTACAGCTAGCTCAGCCGAATACATTGTAAACGGCAGTAGTGCTTTCGCAACTTTTCCTTCTTGATTTCTTTTTGAAATCCTGTTCAAGCCTGGTCGCTTCCCTGGCTGACAAAAAGCAGTAATGAGGTCAATGTCCCGAAATAATTGAATCGGTCGATGTGAAATTATGTTTCTGTTAAATTTTTTCTCTAAGGCAGGCCCTGTCTTGAACGTGCATGACAATGACTTGGGGTAGGAATGAGATTTAAACAAAGTGCGAGGTCAAAACACCGAAGGCAGGGGGAAATTCCCAGAGGGTTGGCATTGACGAGGTCAAAGGTAGCGGATGCAGGGGACTAATATTATTATCAAAAAGTGTGGACTCACAACAGCATTGGCCTAACAAGAAGATGTTCGTAGGTCAATAATTATTACGAGAAGTCCTATCGTTTTTTGGAATAAATTTGATCCGCGGGTCAACGCGGCAGTTCAATTCTTTGATACTTTCTTGAAATTGTAAGATTTGAGGGTTTAAAACTATTTCTCTATTGGGCTATGGAGGTGGAGAGAGGCGACTGCTAGTGCAACTCGGTCACTGTGAGGGTATCCGAAATCGACTCATTGGGCAAGTCGGTTCTATCATGACGCATGAGGGCGCACTGCAATTCCTCCACAACACTCATTCATTTTGCTTTGTGAATTCCAAGCATCTTGTATGTTGAAGAGACTGTACGTCTCCTTTCTTTTCTCTATAAAGTTTACGGGAGACTCCAAAAGTTGACTTAAGTTCATGGGTTACTCCAGCTATATTTCCCTAAAAAACCACTGTGGTGTGCACGGAGAAGATAAAAAGGAAAGCAAATCAACTACGCGGAAATACAATAGATATAGCTCAGCAAGACCCACATTGTACGTGCTCATTTGAGTAAGAATTTAACCTGTTCTCTCCTGTGTTTACGTTGCCGTGTTTTTCGGTAGGTTACTTGGCTGCGTCTTATTACGCGCACAATACATGTACAACTCCTGTGCTATATTGCGCGCCTTCAAGGACAAGCGCGCGTACTTGCGTCACGAAATGGAACAATACGCTCATTAGTAAGCAGCGCTGGCCAGTCCCGTGTGTGTAGCAACAGTAAACATTTCGCACAAAGCTACAGGTAGCTCAGCCGAATGCATTGTAAACGGCAGCAGTTCTTTCACAACTTTTCCTTCTTGATTTCTTTTTGAAATCCTGTCCAAACCTGGTCGCTTCCCTGGCTGACAAAAAGCAGTAATGAGGTCAATGTCCCGAAAGAATTGCCTGTTTTCTACAACGGAGAGAATCGGTCGATGTGAAATTATATTTCTGTTACATTTTTTCTCTAAGGCAGGCACTGTCTTGAACGTGTATTACAATGACTAGGGGTAGGAATGAGATTTAAACAAAGTGCGAGGCCAAAACACCGAAGGCAGGGGGAAATTCCCAGAGGCTTGGCATTGACGAGGTCAAAGGTAGCGGATGCAGGGGACTAATATTATTATCAAAAAGTGTGGACCCACAACAGCATTGGCCTCACCAGAAGATGTTCGTAGGACAATAACTATTATGAGAGGTCCTATTGTTTTTTGGATTAAAATTGATCCGTGGGACAACGCGGCAGTTCAATTCTTTGATATTTTCTTGAAATGGTAAGATTTGGGGGTAAAAAACTATTTGTCTAATGGCCTATGGAGGTGGAGAGAGGCGACTGCTAGTGCAACTCGGTCACTGTGAGGGTATCCGAAATCGACTCATTGGGCAAGTCGGTTCTATCATGACGCATGAGGGCGCACTGCAATTCCGCCACTAAGCTCATTCATTTTGCTTTGTGAATTCCAAGCATCTTGTATGTTGAAGAGACTGTACGTCTCCTTTCTTTTCTCCATAAAGTTTACGGGAGACTCCAAAAGTAGACCAAAGTTAATGGGTTACTCCAGCTATATTTACCCCCAAAACACTGTTGTGATCACGGAGAAGATAAAAAGTAATGCAAATCAACTACGCGGAAATACAACAGAAATAGCACAGCAAAGTATAGTTCGTAACACCCATATAGTACGTGTGCATTTGAGTAAGAATTTAACGTTTTCTTTTCTGTGTTTACGTTGCCGTGTTGTTCGGTAGGTTACTTGGCTGCGTCTTATTACGCGCACAATACATGTACAACTCCTGTGCTATATTACGCGCCTTCAAAGCTTTAAAGACAAGCGCGTGTACTTGCGTCACGAAATGGAACAATGCGCTCATTTGTATGCAGCGCTGGCCAGTCCCGTGTGTGTAGCAACAGTAAACATTTCGCACAAAGCTACAGCTAGCTCAGCCGAATGCATTGTAAACGGCAGTAGTGCTTTCGCAACTTTTCCTTCTTGATTTCTTTTTGAAATCCTGTTCAAGCCTGGTCGCTTCCCTGGCTGACAAAAAGCAGTAATGAGGTCAATGTCCCGAAATAATTGAATCGGTCGATGTGAAATTATGTTTCTGTTAAATTTTTTCTCTAAGGCAGGCCCTGTCTTGAACGTGCATGACAATGACTTGGGGTAGGAATGAGATTTAAACAAAGTGCGAGGTCAAAACACCGAAGGCAGGGGGAAATTCCCAGAGGGTTGGCATTGACGAGGTCAAAGGTAGCGGATGCAGGGGACTAATATTATTATCAAAAAGTGTGGACCCACAACAGCATTGGCCTAACAAGAAGATGTTCGTAGGTCAATAATTATTACGAGAAGTCCTATCGTTTTTTGGAATAAATTTGATCCGCGGGTCAACGCGGCAGTTCAATTCTTTGATACTTTCTTGAAATTGTAAGATTTGAGGGTTTAAAACTATTTCTCTATTGGGCTATGGAGGTGGAGAGAGGCGACTGCTAGTGCAACTCGGTCACTGTGAGGGTATCCGGAATCGACTCATTGGGCAAGTCGGTTCTATCATGACGCATGAGGGCGCACTGCAATTCCTCCACAACACTCATTCATTTTGCTTTGTGAATTCCAAGCATCTTGTATGTTGAAGAGACTGTACGTCTCCTTTCTTTTCTCTATAAAGTTTACGGGAGACTCCAAAAGTTGACTTAAGTTCATGGGTTACTCCAGCTATATTTCCCTAAAAAACCACTGTGGTGTGCACGGAGAAGATAAAAAGGAAAGCAAATCAACTACGCGGAAATACAATAGATATAGCTCAGCAAGACCCACATTGTACGTGCTCATTTGAGTAAGAATTTAACCTGTTCTCTCCTGTGTTTACGTTGCCGTGTTTTTCGATAGGTTACATGGCTGCGTCTTATTACGCGCACAATACATGTACAACTCATGTGCTATATTGCGCGCCTTCAAGGACAAGCGCGCGTACTTGCGTCACGAAATGGAACAATGCGCTCATTAGTATGCAGCGCTGGCCAGTCCCGTGTGTGTAGCAACAGTAAACATTTCGCACAAAGCTACAGGTAGCTCAGCCGAATGCATTGTAAACGGCAGCAGTTCTTTCACAACTTTTCCTTCTTGATTTCTTTTTGAAATCCTGTCCAAACCTGGTCGCTTCCCTGGCTGACAAAAAGCAGTAATGAGGTCAATGTCCCGAAAGAATTGCCTGTTTTCTACAACGGAGAGAATCGGTCGATGTGAAATTATATTTCTGTTACATTTTTTCTCTAAGGCAGGCACTGTCTTGAACGTGTATTACAATGACTAGGGGTAGGAATGAGATTTAAACAAAGTGCGAGGCCAAAACACCGAAGGCAGGGGGAAATTCCCAGAGGCTTGGCATTGACGAGGTCAAAGGTAGCGGATGCAGGGGACTAATATTATTATCAAAAGGTGTGGACCCACAACAGCATTGGCCTCACCAGAAGATGTTCGTAGGACAATAATTATTATGAGAGGTCCTATTGTTTTTTGGATTAAAATTGATCCGTGGGACAACGCGGCAGTTCAATTCTTTGATATTTTCTTGAAATGGTAAGATTTGGGGGTAAAAAACTATTTGTCTAATGGCCTATGGAGGTGGAGAGAGGCGACTGCTAGTGCTACTCGGTCTCTGTGAGGGTATCCGGGATCGACTCATCGGGCAAGTCGGTTCTATCATGACGCATGAGGGCGCACTGCAATTCCGCCACTAAGCTCATTCATTTTGCTTTGTGAATTCCAAGCATCTTGTATGTTGAAGAGACTGTACGTCTCCTTTCTTTTCTCCATAAAGTTTACGGGAGACTCCAAAAGTAGACCAAAGTTAATGGGTTACTCCAGCTATATTTACCCAAAAAAACACTGTTGTGAGCACGGAGAAGATAAAAAGTAATGCAAATCAACTACGCGGAAATACAACAGAAATAGCACAGCAAAGTATAGTTCGTAACACCCATATAGTACGTGTGCATTTGAGTAAGAATTTAACGTTTCCTTTCCTGTGTTTACGTTGCCGTGTTGTTCGGTAGGTTACTTGGCTGCGTCTTATTACGCGCACAATACATGTACAACTCCTGTGCTATATTACGCGCCTTCAAAGCTTTAAAGACAAGCGCGTGTACTTGCGTCACGAAATGGAACAATGCGCTCATTTGTATGCAGCGCTGGCCAGTCCCGTGTGTGTAGCAACAATAAACATTTCGCACAAAGCTACAGCTAGCTCAGCCGAATGCATTGTAAACGGCAGTAGGGCTTTCGCAACTTTTCCTTCTTGATTTCTTGTTGAAATCCTGTTCAAGCCTGGTCGCTTCCCTGGCTGACAAAAAGCAGTAATGAGGTCAATGTCCCGAAATAATTGAATCGGTCGATGTGAAATTATATTTCTGTTACATTTTTTCTCTAAGGCAGGCACTGTCTTGAACGTGCATTACAATGACTAGGGGTAGGAATGAGATTTAAACAAAGTGCGAGGCCAAAACACCGAAGGCAGGGGGAAATTTCCAGAGGCTTGGCATTGACGAGGTCAAAGGTAGCGGATGCAGGGGACTAATATTATTATCAAAAAGTGTGGACCCACAACAGCATTGGCCTAACAAGAAGATGTTCGTAGGTCAATAATTATTACGAGAAGTCCTATCGTTTTTTGGAATAAATTTAATCCGCGGGTCAACGCGGCAGTTCAATTCTTTGATACTTTCTTGAAATTGTAAGATTTGAGGGTTTAAAACTATTTCTCTATTGGGCTATGGAGGTGGAGAGAGGCGACTGCTAGTGCAACTCGGTCACTGTGAGGGTATCCGAAATCGACTCATTGGGCAAGTCGGTTCTATCATTACGCATGAGGGCGCACTGCAATTCCTCCACAACACTCATTCATTTTGCTTTGTGAATTCCAAGCATCTTGTATGTTGAAGAGACTGTACGTCTCCTTTCTTTTCTCTATAAAGTTTACGGGAGACTCCAAAAGTTGACTAAAGTTTATGGGTTACTCCAGCTATATTTCCCTAAAAAACCACTGTGGTGAGCACGGAGAAGATAAAAAGGAAAGCAAATCAACTATACGCGGAAACACAATAGATATAGCTCAGCAAAGTATAGTTCGTAACACCCACATTGTACGTGCTAATTTGAGTAAGAATTTAACCTTTTCTTTCCTGTGTTTACGTTGCCGTGTTTTTCGATAGGTTACATGGCTGCGTCTTATTACGCGCACAATACATGTACATTACTCCTGTGCTATAATTACGCGCCTTCAAGGACAAGCGCGCGTACTTGCGTCACGAAATGGAACAATGCGCTCATTAGTATGCAGCGCTGGCCAGTCACGTGTGTGTAGCAACAGTAAACATTTCGCACAAGGCTACAGGTAGCTCAGCCGAATGCATTGTAAACGGCAGCAGTTCTTTCACAACTTTTCCTTCTTGATTTCTTTTTGAAATCCTGTCCAAACCTGGTCGCTTCCCTGGCTGACAAAAAGCAGTGATGAGGTCAATGTCCCGAAAGAATTGCATGCTTTCTACAACGGAGAGAATCGGTCGATGTGAAATTATATTTCTGTTACATTTTTTCTCTAAGGCAGGCACTGTCTTGAACGTGCATTACAATGACTAGGGGTAGGAATGAGATTTAAACAAAGTGCGAGGCCAAAACACCGAAGGCAGGGGGAAATTTCCAGAGGCTTGGCATTGACGAGGTCAAAGGTAGCGGATGCAGGGGACTAATATTATTATCAAAAAGTGTGGACCCACAACAGCATTGGCCTCACCAGAAGATGTTCGTAGGACAATAACTATTATGAGAGGTCCTATTGTTTTTTGGATTAAAATTGATCCGTGGGACAACGCGGCAGTTCAATTCTTTGATATTTTCTTGAAATGGTAAGATTTGGGGGTAAAAAACTATTTGTCTAATGGCCTATGGAGGTGGAGAGAGGCGACTGCTAGTGCTACTCGGTCTCTGTGAGGGTATCCGGGATCGACTCATCGGGCAAGTCGGTTCTATCATGACGCATGAGGGCGCACTGCAATTCCGCCACTAAGCTCATTCATTTTGCTTTGTGAATTCCAAGCATCTTGTATGTTGAAGAGACTGTACGTCTCCTTTCTTTTCTCCATAAAGTTTACGGGAGACTCCAAAAGTAGACCAAAGTTAATGGGTTACTCCAGCTATATTTACCCAAAAAACACTGTTGTGAGCACGGAGAAGATAAAAAGTAATGCAAATCAACTACGCGGAAATACAACAGAAATAGCACAGCAAAGTATAGTTCGTAACACCCATATAGTACGTGTGCATTTGAGTAAGAATTTAACGTTTTCTTTCCTGTGTTTACGTTACCGTGTTGTTCGGTAGGTTACTTGGCTGCGTCTTATTACGCGCACAATACATGTACAACTCCTGTGCTATATTACGCGCCTTCAAAGCTTTAAAGACAAGCGCGTGTACTTGCGTCACGAAATGGAACAATGCGCTCATTTGTATGCAGCGCTGGCCAGTCCCGTGTGTGTAGCAACAGTAAACATTTCGCACAAAGCTACAGCTAGCTCAGCCGAATACATTGTAAACGGCAGTAGTGCTTTCGCAACTTTTCCTTCTTGATTTCTTTTTGAAATCCTGTTCAAGCCTGGTCGCTTCCCTGGCTGACAAAAAGCAGTAATGAGGTCAATGTCCCGAAATAATTGAATCGGTCGATGTGAAATTATGTTTCTGTTAAATTTTTTCTCTAAGGCAGGCCCTGTCTTGAACGTGCATGACAATGACTTGGGGTAGGAATGAGATTTAAACAAAGTGCGAGGTCAAAACACCGAAGGCAGGGGGAAATTCCCAGAGGGTTGGCATTGACGAGGTCAAAGGTAGCGGATGCAGGGGACTAATATTATTATCAAAAAGTGTGGACTCACAACAGCATTGGCCTAACAAGAAGATGTTCGTAGGTCAATAATTATTACGAGAAGTCCTATCGTTTTTTGGAATAAATTTGATCCGCGGGTCAACGCGGCAGTTCAATTCTTTGATACTTTCTTGAAATTGTAAGATTTGAGGGTTTAAAACTATTTCTCTATTGGGCTATGGAGGTGGAGAGAGGCGACTGCTAGTGCAACTCGGTCACTGTGAGGGTATCCGAAATCGACTCATTGGGCAAGTCGGTTCTATCATGACGCATGAGGGCGCACTGCAATTCCTCCACAACACTCATTCATTTTGCTTTGTGAATTCCAAGCATCTTGTATGTTGAAGAGACTGTACGTCTCCTTTCTTTTCTCTATAAAGTTTACGGGAGACTCCAAAAGTTGACTTAAGTTCATGGGTTACTCCAGCTATATTTCCCTAAAAAACCACTGTGGTGTGCACGGAGAAGATAAAAAGGAAAGCAAATCAACTACGCGGAAATACAATAGATATAGCTCAGCAAGACCCACATTGTACGTGCTCATTTGAGTAAGAATTTAACCTGTTCTCTCCTGTGTTTACGTTGCCGTGTTTTTCGGTAGGTTACTTGGCTGCGTCTTATTACGCGCACAATACATGTACAACTCCTGTGCTATATTGCGCGCCTTCAAGGACAAGCGCGCGTACTTGCGTCACGAAATGGAACAATACGCTCATTAGTAAGCAGCGCTGGCCAGTCCCGTGTGTGTAGCAACAGTAAACATTTCGCACAAAGCTACAGGTAGCTCAGCCGAATGCATTGTAAACGGCAGCAGTTCTTTCACAACTTTTCCTTCTTGATTTCTTTTTGAAATCCTGTCCAAACCTGGTCGCTTCCCTGGCTGACAAAAAGCAGTAATGAGGTCAATGTCCCGAAAGAATTGCCTGTTTTCTACAACGGAGAGAATCGGTCGATGTGAAATTATATTTCTGTTACATTTTTTCTCTAAGGCAGGCACTGTCTTGAACGTGTATTACAATGACTAGGGGTAGGAATGAGATTTAAACAAAGTGCGAGGCCAAAACACCGAAGGCAGGGGGAAATTCCCAGAGGCTTGGCATTGACGAGGTCAAAGGTAGCGGATGCAGGGGACTAATATTATTATCAAAAAGTGTGGACCCACAACAGCATTGGCCTCACCAGAAGATGTTCGTAGGACAATAACTATTATGAGAGGTCCTATTGTTTTTTGGATTAAAATTGATCCGTGGGACAACGCGGCAGTTCAATTCTTTGATATTTTCTTGAAATGGTAAGATTTGGGGGTAAAAAACTATTTGTCTAATGGCCTATGGAGGTGGAGAGAGGCGACTGCTAGTGCAACTCGGTCACTGTGAGGGTATCCGAAATCGACTCATTGGGCAAGTCGGTTCTATCATGACGCATGAGGGCGCACTGCAATTCCGCCACTAAGCTCATTCATTTTGCTTTGTGAATTCCAAGCATCTTGTATGTTGAAGAGACTGTACGTCTCCTTTCTTTTCTCCATAAAGTTTACGGGAGACTCCAAAAGTAGACCAAAGTTAATGGGTTACTCCAGCTATATTTACCCCAAAAACACTGTTGTGATCACGGAGAAGATAAAAAGTAATGCAAATCAACTACGCGGAAATACAACAGAAATAGCACAGCAAAGTATAGTTCGTAACACCCATATAGTACGTGTGCATTTGAGTAAGAATTTAACGTTTTCTTTTCTGTGTTTACGTTGCCGTGTTGTTCGGTAGGTTACTTGGCTGCGTCTTATTACGCGCACAATACATGTACAACTCCTGTGCTATATTACGCGCCTTCAAAGCTTTAAAGACAAGCGCGTGTACTTGCGTCACGAAATGGAACAATGCGCTCATTTGTATGCAGCGCTGGCCAGTCCCGTGTGTGTAGCAACAGTAAACATTTCGCACAAAGCTACAGCTAGCTCAGCCGAATGCATTGTAAACGGCAGTAGTGCTTTCGCAACTTTTCCTTCTTGATTTCTTTTTGAAATCCTGTTCAAGCCTGGTCGCTTCCCTGGCTGACAAAAAGCAGTAATGAGGTCAATGTCCCGAAATAATTGAATCGGTCGATGTGAAATTATGTTTCTGTTAAATTTTTTCTCTAAGGCAGGCCCTGTCTTGAACGTGCATGACAATGACTTGGGGTAGGAATGAGATTTAAACAAAGTGCGAGGTCAAAACACCGAAGGCAGGGGGAAATTCCCAGAGGGTTGGCATTGACGAGGTCAAAGGTAGCGGATGCAGGGGACTAATATTATTATCAAAAAGTGTGGACCCACAACAGCATTGGCCTAACAAGAAGATGTTCGTAGGTCAATAATTATTACGAGAAGTCCTATCGTTTTTTGGAATAAATTTGATCCGCGGGTCAACGCGGCAGTTCAATTCTTTGATACTTTCTTGAAATTGTAAGATTTGAGGGTTTAAAACTATTTCTCTATTGGGCTATGGAGGTGGAGAGAGGCGACTGCTAGTGCAACTCGGTCACTGTGAGGGTATCCGGAATCGACTCATTGGGCAAGTCGGTTCTATCATGACGCATGAGGGCGCACTGCAATTCCTCCACAACACTCATTCATTTTGCTTTGTGAATTCCAAGCATCTTGTATGTTGAAGAGACTGTACGTCTCCTTTCTTTTCTCTATAAAGTTTACGGGAGACTCCAAAAGTTGACTTAAGTTCATGGGTTACTCCAGCTATATTTCCCTAAAAAACCACTGTGGTGTGCACGGAGAAGATAAAAAGGAAAGCAAATCAACTACGCGGAAATACAATAGATATAGCTCAGCAAGACCCACATTGTACGTGCTCATTTGAGTAAGAATTTAACCTGTTCTCTCCTGTGTTTACGTTGCCGTGTTTTTCGATAGGTTACATGGCTGCGTCTTATTACGCGCACAATACATGTACAACTCATGTGCTATATTGCGCGCCTTCAAGGACAAGCGCGCGTACTTGCGTCACGAAATGGAACAATGCGCTCATTAGTATGCAGCGCTGGCCAGTCCCGTGTGTGTAGCAACAGTAAACATTTCGCACAAAGCTACAGGTAGCTCAGCCGAATGCATTGTAAACGGCAGCAGTTCTTTCACAACTTTTCCTTCTTGATTTCTTTTTGAAATCCTGTCCAAACCTGGTCGCTTCCCTGGCTGACAAAAAGCAGTAATGAGGTCAATGTCCCGAAAGAATTGCCTGTTTTCTACAACGGAGAGAATCGGTCGATGTGAAATTATATTTCTGTTACATTTTTTCTCTAAGGCAGGCACTGTCTTGAACGTGTATTACAATGACTAGGGGTAGGAATGAGATTTAAACAAAGTGCGAGGCCAAAACACCGAAGGCAGGGGGAAATTCCCAGAGGCTTGGCATTGACGAGGTCAAAGGTAGCGGATGCAGGGGACTAATATTATTATCAAAAGGTGTGGACCCACAACAGCATTGGCCTCACCAGAAGATGTTCGTAGGACAATAATTATTATGAGAGGTCCTATTGTTTTTTGGATTAAAATTGATCCGTGGGACAACGCGGCAGTTCAATTCTTTGATATTTTCTTGAAATGGTAAGATTTGGGGGTAAAAAACTATTTGTCTAATGGCCTATGGAGGTGGAGAGAGGCGACTGCTAGTGCTACTCGGTCTCTGTGAGGGTATCCGGGATCGACTCATCGGGCAAGTCGGTTCTATCATGACGCATGAGGGCGCACTGCAATTCCGCCACTAAGCTCATTCATTTTGCTTTGTGAATTCCAAGCATCTTGTATGTTGAAGAGACTGTACGTCTCCTTTCTTTTCTCCATAAAGTTTACGGGAGACTCCAAAAGTAGACCAAAGTTAATGGGTTACTCCAGCTATATTTACCCAAAAAAACACTGTTGTGAGCACGGAGAAGATAAAAAGTAATGCAAATCAACTACGCGGAAATACAACAGAAATAGCACAGCAAAGTATAGTTCGTAACACCCATATAGTACGTGTGCATTTGAGTAAGAATTTAACGTTTCCTTTCCTGTGTTTACGTTGCCGTGTTGTTCGGTAGGTTACTTGGCTGCGTCTTATTACGCGCACAATACATGTACAACTCCTGTGCTATATTACGCGCCTTCAAAGCTTTAAAGACAAGCGCGTGTACTTGCGTCACGAAATGGAACAATGCGCTCATTTGTATGCAGCGCTGGCCAGTCCCGTGTGTGTAGCAACAATAAACATTTCGCACAAAGCTACAGCTAGCTCAGCCGAATGCATTGTAAACGGCAGTAGGGCTTTTGCAACTTTTCCTTCTTGATTTCTTGTTGAAATCCTGTTCAAGCCTGGTCGCTTCCCTGGCTGACAAAAAGCAGTAATGAGGTCAATGTCCCGAAATAATTGAATCGGTCGATGTGAAATTATGTTTCTGTTAAATTTTTTCTCTAAGGCAGGCCCTGTCTTGAACGTGCATGACAATGACTTGGGGTAGGAATGAGATTTAAACAAAGTGCGAGGTCAAAACACCGAAGGCAGGGGGAAATTCCCAGAGGGTTGGCATTGACGAGGTCAAAGGTAGCGGATGCAGGGGACTAATATTATTATCAAAAAGTGTGGACCCACAACAGCATTGGCCTAACAAGAAGATGTTCGTAGGTCAATAATTATTACGAGAAGTCCTATCGTTTTTTGGAATAAATTTGATCCGCGGGTCAACGCGGCAGTTCAATTCTTTGATACTTTCTTGAAATTGTAAGATTTGAGGGTTTAAAACTATTTCTCTATTGGGCTATGGAGGTGGAGAGAGGCGACTGCTAGTGCAACTCGGTCACTGTGAGGGTATCCGAAATCGACTCATTGGGCAAGTCGGTTCTATCATGACGCATGAGGGCGCACTGCAATTCCTCCACAACACTCATTCATTTTGCTTTGTGAATTCCAAGCATCTTGTATGTTGAAGAGACTGTACGTCTCCTTTCTTTTCTCTATAAAGTTTACGGGAGACTCCAAAAGTTGACTTAAGTTCATGGGTTACTCCAGCTATATTTCCCTAAAAAACCACTGTGGTGTGCACGGAGAAGATAAAAAGGAAAGCAAATCAACTACGCGGAAATACAATAGATATAGCTCAGCAAGACCCACATTGTACGTGCTCATTTGAGTAAGAATTTAACCTGTTCTCTCCTGTGTTTACGTTGCCGTGTTTTTCGGTAGGTTACTTGGCTGCGTCTTATTACGCGCACAATACATGTACAACTCCTGTGCTATATTGCGCGCCTTCAAGGACAAGCGCGCGTACTTGCGTCACGAAATGGAACAATGCGCTCATTAGTAAGCAGCGCTGGCCAGTCCCGTGTGTGTAGCAACAGTAAACATTTCGCACAAAGCTACAGGTAGCTCAGCCGAATGCATTGTAAACGGCAGCAGTTCTTTCACAACTTTTCCTTCTTGATTTCTTTTTGAAATCCTGTCCAAACCTGGTCGCTTCCCTGGCTGACAAAAAGCAGTAATGAGGTCAATGTCCCGAAAGAATTGCCTGTTTTCTACAACGGAGAGAATCGGTCGATGTGAAATTATATTTCTGTTACATTTTTTCTCTAAGGCAGGCACTGTCTTGAACGTGTATTACAATGACTAGGGGTAGGAATGAGATTTAAACAAAGTGCGAGGCCAAAACACCGAAGGCAGGGGGAAATTCCCAGAGGCTTGGCATTGACGAGGTCAAAGGTAGCGGATGCAGGGGACTAATATTATTATCAAAAGGTGTGGACCCACAACAGCATTGGCCTCACCAGAAGATGTTCGTAGGACAATAACTATTATGAGAGGTCCTATTGTTTTTTGGATTAAAATTGATCCGTGGGACAACGCGGCAGTTCAATTCTTTGATATTTTCTTGAAATGGTAAGATTTGGGGGTAAAAAACTATTTCTCTAATGGCCTATGGAGGTGGAGAGAGGCGACTGCTAGTGCTACTCGGTCACTGTGAGGGTATCCGGGATCGACTCATCGGGCAAGTCGGTTCTATCATGACGCATGAGGGCGCACTGCAATTCCGCCACTAAGCTCATTCATTTTGCTTTGTGAATTCCAAGCATCTTGTATGTTGAAGAGACTGTACGTCTCCTTTCTTTTCTCCATAAAGTTTACGGGAGACTCCAAAAGTAGACCAAAGTTAATGGGTTACTCCAGCTATATTTACCCAAAAAACACTGTTGTGAGCACGGAGAAGATAAAAAGTAATGCAAATCAACTACGCGGAAATACAACAGAAATAGCACAGCAAAGTATAGTTCGTAACACCCATATAGTACGTGTGCATTTGAGTAAGAATTTAACGTTTTCTTTCCTGTGTTTACGTTGCCGTGTTGTTCGGTAGGTTACTTGGCTGCGTCTTATTACGCGCACAATACATGTACAACTCCTGTGCTATATTACGCGCCTTCAAAGCTTTAAAGACAAGCGCGTGTACTTGCGTCACGAAATGGAACAATGCGCTCATTTGTATGCAGCGCTGGCCAGTCCCGTGTGTGTAGCAACAGTAAACATTTCGCACAAAGCTACAGCTAGCTCAGCCGAATACATTGTAAACGGCAGTAGTGCTTTCGCAACTTTTCCTTCTTGATTTCTTTTTGAAATCCTGTTCAAGCCTGGTCGCTTCCCTGGCTGACAAAAAGCAGTAATGAGGTCAATGTCCCGAAATAATTGAATCGGTCGATGTGAAATTATGTTTCTGTTAAATTTTTTCTCTAAGGCAGGCCCTGTCTTGAACGTGCATGACAATGACTTGGGGTAGGAATGAGATTTAAACAAAGTGCGAGGTCAAAACACCGAAGGCAGGGGGAAATTCCCAGAGGGTTGGCATTGACGAGGTCAAAGGTAGCGGATGCAGGGGACTAATATTATTATCAAAAAGTGTGGACTCACAACAGCATTGGCCTAACAAGAAGATGTTCGTAGGTCAATAATTATTACGAGAAGTCCTATCGTTTTTTGGAATAAATTTGATCCGCGGGTCAACGCGGCAGTTCAATTCTTTGATACTTTCTTGAAAATTGTAAGATTTGAGGGTTTAAAACTATTTCTCTATTGGGCTATGGAGGTGGAGAGAGGCGACTGCTAGTGCAACTCGGTCACTGTGAGGGTATCCGAAATCGACTCATTGGGCAAGTCGGTTCTATCATGACGCATGAGGGCGCACTGCAATTCCTCCACAACACTCATTCATTTTGCTTTGTGAATTCCAAGCATCTTGTATGTTGAAGAGACTGTACGTCTCCTTTCTTTTCTCTATAAAGTTTACGGGAGACTCCAAAAGTTGACTTAAGTTCATGGGTTACTCCAGCTATATTTCCCTAAAAAACCACTGTGGTGTGCACGGAGAAGATAAAAAGGAAAGCAAATCAACTACGCGGAAATACAATAGATATAGCTCAGCAAGACCCACATTGTACGTGCTCATTTGAGTAAGAATTTAACCTGTTCTCTCCTGTGTTTACGTTGCCGTGTTTTTCGGTAGGTTACTTGGCTGCGTCTTATTACGCGCACAATACATGTACAACTCCTGTGCTATATTGCGCGCCTTCAAGGACAAGCGCGCGTACTTGCGTCACGAAATGGAACAATACGCTCATTAGTAAGCAGCGCTGGCCAGTCCCGTGTGTGTAGCAACAGTAAACATTTCGCACAAAGCTACAGGTAGCTCAGCCGAATGCATTGTAAACGGCAGCAGTTCTTTCACAACTTTTCCTTCTTGATTTCTTTTTGAAATCCTGTCCAAACCTGGTCGCTTCCCTGGCTGACAAAAAGCAGTAATGAGGTCAATGTCCCGAAAGAATTGCCTGTTTTCTACAACGGAGAGAATCGGTCGATGTGAAATTATATTTCTGTTACATTTTTTCTCTAAGGCAGGCACTGTCTTGAACGTGTATTACAATGACTAGGGGTAGGAATGAGATTTAAACAAAGTGCGAGGCCAAAACACCGAAGGCAGGGGGAAATTCCCAGAGGCTTGGCATTGACGAGGTCAAAGGTAGCGGATGCAGGGGACTAATATTATTATCAAAAAGTGTGGACCCACAACAGCATTGGCCTCACCAGAAGATGTTCGTAGGACAATAACTATTATGAGAGGTCCTATTGTTTTTTGGATTAAAATTGATCCGTGGGACAACGCGGCAGTTCAATTCTTTGATATTTTCTTGAAATGGTAAGATTTGGGGGTAAAAAACTATTTGTCTAATGGCCTATGGAGGTGGAGAGAGGCGACTGCTAGTGCAACTCGGTCACTGTGAGGGTATCCGAAATCGACTCATCGGGCAAGTCGGTTCTATCATGACGCATGAGGGCGCACTGCAATTCCGCCACTAAGCTCATTCATTTTGCTTTGTGAATTCCAAGCATCTTGTATGTTGAAGAGACTGTACGTCTCCTTTCTTTTCTCCATAAAGTTTACGGGAGACTCCAAAAGTAGACCAAAGTTAATGGGTTACTCCAGCTATATTTACCCCAAAAAACACTGTTGTGAGCACGGAGAAGATAAAAAGTAATGCAAATCAACTACGCGGAAATACAACAGAAATAGCACAGCAAAGTATAGTTCGTAACACCCATATAGTACGTGTGCATTTGAGTAAGAATTTAACGTTTTCTTTTCTGTGTTTACGTTGCCGTGTTGTTCGGTAGGTTACTTGGCTGCGTCTTATTACGCGCACAATACATGTACAACTCCTGTGCTATATTACGCGCCTTCAAAGCTTTAAAGACAAGCGCGTGTACTTGCGTCACGAAATGGAACAATGCGCTCATTTGTATGCAGCGCTGGCCAGTCCCGTGTGTGTAGCAACAGTAAACATTTCGCACAAAGCTACAGCTAGCTCAGCCGAATGCATTGTAAACGGCAGTAGTGCTTTCGCAACTTTTCCTTCTTGATTTCTTTTTGAAATCCTGTTCAAGCCTGGTCGCTTCCCTGGCTGACAAAAAGCAGTAATGAGGTCAATGTCCCGAAATAATTGAATCGGTCGATGTGAAATTATGTTTCTGTTAAATTTTTTCTCTAAGGCAGGCCCTGTCTTGAACGTGCATGACAATGACTTGGGGTAGGAATGAGATTTAAACAAAGTGCGAGGTCAAAACACCGAAGGCAGGGGGAAATTCCCAGAGGGTTGGCATTGACGAGGTCAAAGGTAGCGGATGCAGGGGACTAATATTATTATCAAAAAGTGTGGACCCACAACAGCATTGGCCTAACAAGAAGATGTTCGTAGGTCAATAATTATTACGAGAAGTCCTATCGTTTTTTGGAATAAATTTGATCCGCGGGTCAACGCGGCAGTTCAATTCTTTGATACTTTCTTGAAATTGTAAGATTTGAGGGTTTAAAACTATTTCTCTATTGGGCTATGGAGGTGGAGAGAGGCGACTGCTAGTGCAACTCTGTCACTGTGAGGGTATCCGGAATCGACTCATTGGGCAAGTCGGTTCTATCATGACGCATGAGGGCGCACTGCAATTCCTCCACAACACTCATTCATTTTGCTTTGTGAATTCCAAGCATCTTGTATGTTGAAGAGACTGTACGTCTCCTTTCTTTTCTCTATAAAGTTTACGGGAGACTCCAAAAGTTGACTTAAGTTCATGGGTTACTCCAGCTATATTTCCCTAAAAAACCACTGTGGTGTGCACGGAGAAGATAAAAAGGAAAGCAAATCAACTACGCGGAAATACAATAGATATAGCTCAGCAAGACCCACATTGTACGTGCTCATTTGAGTAAGAATTTAACCTGTTCTCTCCTGTGTTTACGTTGCCGTGTTTTTCGATAGGTTACATGGCTGCGTCTTATTACGCGCACAATACATGTACAACTCATGTGCTATATTGCGCGCCTTCAAGGACAAGCGCGCGTACTTGCGTCACGAAATGGAACAATGCGCTCATTAGTATGCAGCGCTGGCCAGTCCCGTGTGTGTAGCAACAGTAAACATTTCGCACAAAGCTACAGGTAGCTCAGCCGAATGCATTGTAAACGGCAGCAGTTCTTTCACAACTTTTCCTTCTTGATTTCTTTTTGAAATCCTGTCCAAACCTGGTCGCTTCCCTGGCTGACAAAAAGCAGTAATGAGGTCAATGTCCCGAAAGAATTGCCTGTTTTCTACAACGGAGAGAATCGGTCGATGTGAAATTATATTTCTGTTACATTTTTTCTCTAAGGCAGGCACTGTCTTGAACGTGTATTACAATGACTAGGGGTAGGAATGAGATTTAAACAAAGTGCGAGGCCAAAACACCGAAGGCAGGGGGAAATTCCCAGAGGCTTGGCATTGACGAGGTCAAAGGTAGCGGATGCAGGGGACTAATATTATTATCAAAAGGTGTGGACCCACAACAGCATTGGCCTCACCAGAAGATGTTCGTAGGACAATAATTATTATGAGAGGTCCTATTGTTTTTTGGATTAAAATTGATCCGTGGGACAACGCGGCAGTTCAATTCTTTGATATTTTCTTGAAATGGTAAGATTTGGGGGTAAAAAACTATTTGTCTAATGGCCTATGGAGGTGGAGAGAGGCGACTGCTAGTGCTACTCGGTCACTGTGAGGGTATCCGGGATCGACTCATCGGGCAAGTCGGTTCTATCATGACGCATGAGGGCGCACTGCAATTCCGCCACTAAGCTCATTCATTTTGCTTTGTGAATTCCAAGCATCTTGTATGTTGAAGAGACTGTACGTCTCCTTTCTTTTCTCCATAAAGTTTACGGGAGACTCCAAAAGTAGACCAAAGTTAATGGGTTACTCCAGCTATATTTACCCCAAAAAACACTGTTGTGAGCACGGAGAAGATAAAAAGTAATGCAAATCAACTACGCGGAAATACAACAGAAATAGCACAGCAAAGTATAGTTCGTAACACCCATATAGTACGTGTGCATTTGAGTAAGAATTTAACGTTTCCTTTCCTGTGTTTACGTTGCCGTGTTGTTCGGTAGGTTACTTGGCTGCGTCTTATTACGCGCACAATACATGTACAACTCCTGTGCTATATTACGCGCCTTCAAAGCTTTAAAGACAAGCGCGTGTACTTGCGTCACGAAATGGAACAATGCGCTCATTTGTATGCAGCGCTGGCCAGTCCCGTGTGTGTAGCAACAGTAAACATTTCGCACAAAGCTACAGCTAGCTCAGCCGAATGCATTGTAAACGGCAGTAGTGCTTTCGCAACTTTTCCTTCTTGATTTCTTTTTGAAATCCTGTTCAAGCCTGGTCGCTTCCCTGGCTGACAAAAAGCAGTAATGAGGTCAATGTCCCGAAATAATTGAATCGGTCGATGTGAAATTATGTTTCTGTTAAATTTTTTCTCTAAGGCAGGCCCTGTCTTGAACGTGCATGACAATGACTTGGGGTAGGAATGAGATTTAAACAAAGTGCGAGGTCAAAACACCGAAGGCAGGGGGAAATTCCCAGAGGGTTGGCATTGACGAGGTCAAAGGTAGCGGATGCAGGGGACTAATATTATTATCAAAAAGTGTGGACTCACAACAGCATTGGCCTAACAAGAAGATGTTCGTAGGTCAATAATTATTACGAGAAGTCCTATCGTTTTTTGGAATAAATTTGATCCGCGGGTCAACGCGGCAGTTCAATTCTTTGATACTTTCTTGAAATTGTAAGATTTGAGGGTTTAAAACTATTTCTCTATTGGGCTATGGAGGTGGAGAGAGGCGACTGCTAGTGCAACTCGGTCACTGTGAGGGTATCCGAAATCGACTCATTGGGCAAGTCGGTTCTATCATGACGCATGAGGGCGCACTGCAATTCCTCCACAACACTCATTCATTTTGCTTTGTGAATTCCAAGCATCTTGTATGTTGAAGAGACTGTACGTCTCCTTTCTTTTCTCTATAAAGTTTACGGGAGACTCCAAAAGTTGACTTAAGTTCATGGGTTACTCCAGCTATATTTCCCTAAAAAACCACTGTGGTGTGCACGGAGAAGATAAAAAGGAAAGCAAATCAACTACGCGGAAATACAATAGATATAGCTCAGCAAGACCCACATTGTACGTGCTCATTTGAGTAAGAATTTAACCTGTTCTCTCCTGTGTTTACGTTGCCGTGTTTTTCGGTAGGTTACTTGGCTGCGTCTTATTACGCGCACAATACATGTACAACTCCTGTGCTATATTGCGCGCCTTCAAGGACAAGCGCGCGTACTTGCGTCACGAAATGGAACAATACGCTCATTAGTAAGCAGCGCTGGCCAGTCCCGTGTGTGTAGCAACAGTAAACATTTCGCACAAAGCTACAGGTAGCTCAGCCGAATGCATTGTAAACGGCAGCAGTTCTTTCACAACTTTTCCTTCTTGATTTCTTTTTGAAATCCTGTCCAAACCTGGTCGCTTCCCTGGCTGACAAAAAGCAGTAATGAGGTCAATGTCCCGAAAGAATTGCCTGTTTTCTACAACGGAGAGAATCGGTCGATGTGAAATTATATTTCTGTTACATTTTTTCTCTAAGGCAGGCACTGTCTTGAACGTGTATTACAATGACTAGGGGTAGGAATGAGATTTAAACAAAGTGCGAGGCCAAAACACCGAAGGCAGGGGGAAATTCCCAGAGGCTTGGCATTGACGAGGTCAAAGGTAGCG
Organism: Luidia sarsii; assembly: GCA_949987565.1. Lineage (NCBI taxonomy): Eukaryota > Metazoa > Echinodermata > Asteroidea > Paxillosida > Luidiidae > Luidia > Luidia sarsii. The sequence continues at coordinate 5,520,860 of OX465122.1, forward strand.
GATGCAGGGGACTAATATTATTATCAAAAGGTGTGGACCCACAACAGCATTGGCCTCACCAGAAGATGTTCGTAGGACAATAACTATTATGAGAGGTCCTATTGTTTTTTGGATTAAAATTGATCCGTGGGACAACGCGGCAGTTCAATTCTTTGATATTTTCTTGAAATGGTAAGATTTGGGGGTAAAAAACTATTTGTCTAATGGCCTATGGAGGTGGAGAGAGGCGACTGCTAGTGCTACTCGGTCTCTGTGAGGGTATCCGGGATCGACTCATCGGGCAAGTCGGTTCTATCATGACGCATGAGGGCGCACTGCAATTCCGCCACTAAGCTCATTCATTTTGCTTTGTGAATTCCAAGCATCTTGTATGTTGAAGAGACTGTACGTCTCCTTTCTTTTCTCCATAAAGTTTACGGGAGACTCCAAAAGTAGACCAAAGTTAATGGGTTACTCCAGCTATATTTACCCAAAAAACACTGTTGTGAGCACGGAGAAGATCAAAAGTAATGCAAATCAACTACGCGGAAATACAACAGAAATAGCACAGCAAAGTATAGTTCGTAACACCCATATAGTACGTGTGCATTTGAGTAAGAATTTAACGTTTTCTTTCCTGTGTTTACGTTGCCGTGTTGTTCGGTAGGTTACTTGGCTGCGTCTTATTACGCGCACAATACATGTACAACTCCTGTGCTATATTACGCGCCTTCAAAGCTTTAAAGACAAGCGCGTGTACTTGCGTCACGAAATGGAACAATGCGCTCATTTGTATGCAGCGCTGGCCAGTCCCGTGTGTGTAGCAACAGTAAACATTTCGCACAAAGCTACAGCTAGCTCAGCCGAATGCATTGTAAACGGCAGTAGTGCTTTCGCAACTTTTCCTTCTTGATTTCTTTTTGAAATCCTGTTCAAGCCTGGTCGCTTCCCTGGCTGACAAAAAGCAGTAATGAGGTCAATGTCCCGAAATAATTGAATCGGTCGATGTGAAATTATGTTTCTGTTAAATTTTTTCTCTAAGGCAGGCCCTGTCTTGAACGTGCATGACAATGACTTGGGGTAGGAATGAGATTTAAACAAAGTGCGAGGTCAAAACACCGAAGGCAGGGGGAAATTCCCAGAGGGTTGGCATTGACGAGGTCAAAGGTAGCGGATGCAGGGGACTAATATTATTATCAAAAAGTGTGGACTCACAACAGCATTGGCCTAACAAGAAGATGTTCGTAGGTCAATAATTATTACGAGAAGTCCTATCGTTTTTTGGAATAAATTTGATCCGCGGGTCAACGCGGCAGTTCAATTCTTTGATACTTTCTTGAAATTGTAAGATTTGAGGGTTTAAAACTATTTCTCTATTGGGCTATGGAGGTGGAGAGAGGCGACTGCTAGTGCAACTCGGTCACTGTGAGGGTATCCGAAATCGACTCATTGGGCAAGTCGGTTCTATCATGACGCATGAGGGCGCACTGCAATTCCTCCACAACACTCATTCATTTTGCTTTGTGAATTCCAAGCATCTTGTATGTTGAAGAGACTGTACGTCTCCTTTCTTTTCTCTATAAAGTTTACGGGAGACTCCAAAAGTTGACTTAAGTTCATGGGTTACTCCAGCTATATTTCCCTAAAAAACCACTGTGGTGTGCACGGAGAAGATAAAAAGGAAAGCAAATCAACTACGCGGAAATACAATAGATATAGCTCAGCAAGACCCACATTGTACGTGCTCATTTGAGTAAGAATTTAACCTGTTCTCTCCTGTGTTTACGTTGCCGTGTTTTTCGGTAGGTTACTTGGCTGCGTCTTATTACGCGCACAATACATGTACAACTCCTGTGCTATATTGCGCGCCTTCAAGGACAAGCGCGCGTACTTGCGTCACGAAATGGAACAATACGCTCATTAGTAAGCAGCGCTGGCCAGTCCCGTGTGTGTAGCAACAGTAAACATTTCGCACAAAGCTACAGGTAGCTCAGCCGAATGCATTGTAAACGGCAGCAGTTCTTTCACAACTTTTCCTTCTTGATTTCTTTTTGAAATCCTGTCCAAACCTGGTCGCTTCCCTGGCTGACAAAAAGCAGTAATGAGGTCAATGTCCCGAAAGAATTGCCTGTTTTCTACAACGGAGAGAATCGGTCGATGTGAAATTATATTTCTGTTACATTTTTTCTCTAAGGCAGGCACTGTCTTGAACGTGTATTACAATGACTAGGGGTAGGAATGAGATTTAAACAAAGTGCGAGGCCAAAACACCGAAGGCAGGGGGAAATTCCCAGAGGCTTGGCATTGACGAGGTCAAAGGTAGCGGATGCAGGGGACTAATATTATTATCAAAAAGTGTGGACCCACAACAGCATTGGCCTCACCAGAAGATGTTCGTAGGACAATAACTATTATGAGAGGTCCTATTGTTTTTTGGATTAAAATTGATCCGTGGGACAACGCGGCAGTTCAATTCTTTGATATTTTCTTGAAATGGTAAGATTTGGGGGTAAAAAACTATTTGTCTAATGGCCTATGGAGGTGGAGAGAGGCGACTGCTAGTGCAACTCGGTCACTGTGAGGGTATCCGAAATCGACTCATTGGGCAAGTCGGTTCTATCATGACGCATGAGGGCGCACTGCAATTCCGCCACTAAGCTCATTCATTTTGCTTTGTGAATTCCAAGCATCTTGTATGTTGAAGAGACTGTACGTCTCCTTTCTTTTCTCTATAAAGTTTACGGGAGACTCCAAAAGTAGACCAAAGTTAATGGGTTACTCCAGCTATATTTACCCCAAAAACACTGTTGTGATCACGGAGAAGATAAAAAGTAATGCAAATCAACTACGCGGAAATACAACAGAAATAGCACAGCAAAGTATAGTTCGTAACACCCATATAGTACGTGTGCATTTGAGTAAGAATTTAACGTTTTCTTTTCTGTGTTTACGTTGCCGTGTTGTTCGGTAGGTTACTTGGCTGCGTCTTATTACGCGCACAATACATGTACAACTCCTGTGCTATATTACGCGCCTTCAAAGCTTTAAAGACAAGCGCGTGTACTTGCGTCACGAAATGGAACAATGCGCTCATTTGTATGCAGCGCTGGCCAGTCCCGTGTGTGTAGCAACAGTAAACATTTCGCACAAAGCTACAGCTAGCTCAGCCGAATGCATTGTAAACGGCAGTAGTGCTTTCGCAACTTTTCCTTCTTGATTTCTTTTTGAAATCCTGTTCAAGCCTGGTCGCTTCCCTGGCTGACAAAAAGCAGTAATGAGGTCAATGTCCCGAAATAATTGAATCGGTCGATGTGAAATTATGTTTCTGTTAAATTTTTTCTCTAAGGCAGGCCCTGTCTTGAACGTGCATGACAATGACTTGGGGTAGGAATGAGATTTAAACAAAGTGCGAGGTCAAAACACCGAAGGCAGGGGGAAATTCCCAGAGGGTTGGCATTGACGAGGTCAAAGGTAGCGGATGCAGGGGACTAATATTATTATCAAAAAGTGTGGACCCACAACAGCATTGGCCTAACAAGAAGATGTTCGTAGGTCAATAATTATTACGAGAAGTCCTATCGTTTTTTGGAATAAATTTGATCCGCGGGTCAACGCGGCAGTTCAATTCTTTGATACTTTCTTGAAATTGTAAGATTTGAGGGTTTAAAACTATTTCTCTATTGGGCTATGGAGGTGGAGAGAGGCGACTGCTAGTGCAACTCGGTCACTGTGAGGGTATCCGAAATCGACTCATTGGGCAAGTCGGTTCTATCATGACGCATGAGGGCGCACTGCAATTCCTCCACAACACTCATTCATTTTGCTTTGTGAATTGCAAGCATCTTGTATGTTGAAGAGACTGTACGTCTCCTTTCTTTTCTCTATAAAGTTTACGGGAGACTCCAAAAGTTGACTTAAGTTCATGGGTTACTCCAGCTATATTTCCCTAAAAAACCACTGTGGTGTGCACGGAGAAGATAAAAAGGAAAGCAAATCAACTACGCGGAAATACAATAGATATAGCTCAGCAAGACCCACATTGTACGTGCTCATTTGAGTAAGAATTTAACCTGTTCTCTCCTGTGTTTACGTTGCCGTGTTTTTCGGTAGGTTACTTGGCTGCGTCTTATTACGCGCACAATACATGTACAACTCCTGTGCTATATTGCGCGCCTTCAAGGACAAGCGCGCGTACTTGCGTCACGAAATGGAACAATACGCTCATTAGTATGCAGCGCTGGCCAGTCCCGTGTGTGTAGCAACAGTAAACATTTCGCACAAAGCTACAGGTAGCTCAGCCGAATGCATTGTAAACGGCAGCAGTTCTTTCACAACTTTTCCTTCTTGATTTCTTTTTGAAATCCTGTCCAAACCTGGTCGCTTCCCTGGCTGACAAAAAGCAGTAATGAGGTCAATGTCCCGAAAGAATTGCCTGTTTTCTACAACGGAGAGAATCGGTCGATGTGAAATTATATTTCTGTTACATTTTTTCTCTAAGGCAGGCACTGTCTTGAACGTGTATTACAATGACTAGGGGTAGGAATGAGATTTAAACAAAGTGCGAGGCCAAATCACCGAAGGCAGGGGGAAATTCCCAGAGGCTTGGCATTGACGAGGTCAAAGGTAGCGGATGCAGGGGACTAATATTATTATCAAAAAGTGTGGACCCACAACAGCATTGGCCTCACCAGAAGATGTTCGTAGGACAATAACTATTATGAGAGGTCCTATTGTTTTTTGGATTAAAATTGATCCGTGGGACAACGCGGCAGTTCAATTCTTTGATATTTTCTTGAAATGGTAAGATTTGGGGGTAAAAAACTATTTGTCTAATGGCCTATGGAGGTGGAGAGAGGCGACTGCTAGTGCAACTCGGTCACTGTGAGGGTATCCGAAATCGACTCATTGGGCAAGTCGGTTCTATCATGACGCATGAGGGCGCACTGCAATTCCGCCACTAAGCTCATTCATTTTGCTTTGTGAATTCCAAGCATCTTGTATGTTGAAGAGACTGTACGTCTCCTTTCTTTTCTCCATAAAGTTTACGGGAGACTCCAAAAGTAGACCAAAGTTAATGGGTTACTCCAGCTATATTTACCCCAAAAAACACTGTTGTGATCACGGAGAAGATAAAAAGTAATGCAAATCAACTACGCGGAAATACAACAGAAATAGCACAGCAAAGTATAGTTCGTAACACCCATATAGTACGTGTGCATTTGAGTAAGAATTTAACGTTTTCTTTTCTGTGTTTACGTTGCCGTGTTGTTCGGTAGGTTACTTGGCTGCGTCTTATTACGCGCACAATACATGTACAACTCCTGTGCCATATTACGCGCCTTCAAAGCTTTAAAGACAAGCGCGTGTACTTGCGTCACGAAATGGAACAATGCGCTCATTTGTATGCAGCGCTGGCCAGTCCCGTGTGTGTAGCAACAGTAAACATTTCGCACAAAGCTACAGCTAGCTCAGCCGAATGCATTGTAAACGGCAGTAGTGCTTTCGCAACTTTTCCTTCTTGATTTCTTTTTGAAATCCTGTTCAAGCCTGGTCGCTTCCCTGGCTGACAAAAAGCAGTAATGAGGTCAATGTCCCGAAATAATTGAATCGGTCGATGTGAAATTATGTTTCTGTTAAATTTTTTCTCTAAGGCAGGCCCTGTCTTGAACGTGCATGACAATGACTTGGGGTAGGAATGAGATTTAAACAAAGTGCGAGGCCAAAACACCGAAGGCAGGGGGAAATTCCCAGAGGGTTGGCATTGACGAGGTCAAAGGTAGCGGATGCAGGGGACTAATATTATTATCAAAAAGTGTGGACCCACAACAGCATTGGCCTAACAAGAAGATGTTCGTAGGTCAATAATTATTACGAGAAGTCCTATCGTTTTTTGGAATAAATTTGATCCGCGGGTCAACGCGGCAGTTCAATTCTTTGATACTTTCTTGAAATTGTAAGATTTGAGGGTTTAAACTATTTCTCTATTGGGCTATGGAGGTGGAGAGAGGCGACTGCTAGTGCAACTCGGTCACTGTGAGGGTATCCGAAATCGACTCATTGGGCAAGTCGGTTCTATCATGACGCATGAGGGCGCACTGCAATTCCTCCACAACACTCATTCATTTTGCTTTGTGAATTCCAAGCATCTTGTATGTTGAAGAGACTGTACGTCTCCTTTCTTTTCTCTATAAAGTTTACGGGAGACTCCAAAAGTTGACTTAAGTTTATGGGTTACTCCAGCTATATTTCCCTAAAAAACCACTGTGGTGTGCACGGAGAAGATAAAAAGGAAAGCAAATCAACTACGCGGAAATACAATAGATATAGCTCAGCAAGACCCACATTGTACGTGCTCATTTGAGTAAGAATTTAACCTGTTCTCTCCTGTGTTTACGTTGCCGTGTTTTTCGGTAGGTTACATGGCTGCGTCTTATTACGCGCACAATACATGTACAACTCATGTGCTATATTGCGCGCCTTCAAGGACAAGCGCGCGTACTTGCGTCACGAAATGGAACAATGCGCTCATTAGTAAGCAGCGCTGGCCAGTCCCGTGTGTGTAGCAACAGTAAACATTTCGCACAAGGCTACAGGTAGCTCAGCCGAATGCATTGTAAACGGCAGCAGTTCTTTCACAACTTTTCCTTCTTGATTTCTTTTTGAAATCCTGTCCAAACCTGGTCGCTTCCCTGGCTGACAAAAAGCAGTAATGAGGTCAATGTCCCGAAAGAATTGCCTGTTTTCTACAACGGAGAGAATCGGTCGATGTGAAATTATATTTCTGTTACATTCTTTCTCTAAGGCAGGCACTGTCTTGAACGTGCATTACAATGACTAGGGGTAGGAATGAGATTTAAACAAAGTGCGAGGCCAAAACACCGAAGGCAGTGGGAAATTCCCAGAGGCTTGGCATTGACGAGGTCAAAGGTAGCGGATGCAGGGGACTAATATTATTATCAAAAAGTGTGGACCCACAACAGCATTGGCCTCACCAGAAGATGTTCGTAGGACAATAATTATTATGAGAGGTCCTGTTGTTTTTTGGAATGAAATTGATCCGTGGGACAACGCGGCAGCTCAATTCTTTGATATTTTCTTGAAATGGTAAGATTTGAGGGTAAAAAACTATTTGTCTAATGGCCTATGGAGGTGGAGAGAGGCGACTGCTAGTGCAACTCGGTCACTGTGAGGGTATCCGGGAATTGACGCATTGGGCAAGTCGGTTCTATCATGACGCATGAGGGCGCACTGCAATACCGCTACAAGGCTCATTCAGTTTGCTTTTTGAATGCCAAGCACCTTGTTTGTTGAAGAGACTGTACGGCTCCTTTATTTTCTCTAAAGGCTCCAAAAGTTCACCAAAGTTAATGGGTTACCAAAGCTATAATTTCCAAACAAAGCCACTCCTTATATATTGCAACTTATTACAAGCTGCTTGATATCATTATTGAATACTGAATTTGTTCACCAGTTTTGGCCATTATTAAAAGACCCTCTACTTCAGATGCGAGACTAGAGACTTTAGGGGCCAAACCTTTTGTCAGCATGAGCGAATATATGAGTACCGGTACATCGAAATGAGTTTTCACTGTCACTTCATTTAAATAAGAAATCTGCCAATCAACATGGCCGTTCATGGAAAGGGTGTCACATCAGTACAGTAGGCCTACTACTGTACAAGTACTAGAAAGTAGTAGTACTACTAGTATCGTGGAGGTCCCAGTTTTCGATGGTAAGCGTTTTTGACGCTTGGCCTTCTAACTCACATCTCAGGATGAAAACAACTCCGTATAACGATTTAAGACTTTGTATCTTCCGGTTTGTTTCCTGCTCTTGTCCGTCACCAAAAATGTGGAAAGTTAAGGCTCTTCCGGTAGGCCAAACTAGTGTGATTCAAAAAAGTTGCTCTCTTGGGGTGTATTTTCCTAGGTACAAAACTGGCAGTTGCTTCGTAGCTCCAGTTTTCTTTATTGTTGGTTCTAAAACAAATCTGAGTGTACCATGACAAACCCTAACATACGTAGAAAAAAAAATGTCACGCAACTTGAGGCAGCCTGTTCGGGTAAAAACTATGGAGGCTCCTAAAGGGCGTCTTGCTTATATAATTTTATTTTTTATTATTATTATTTAAAGGCATAAAGTAACATCATACATGGCGGTCATGGCTTAATAGTAATAGGCTTAAAAAAAATAATTTGGCAGCTAGAGAAAGTACCAAGGAGGAAATGTGTTTCTTGAGTGACATTGGGAAAGGCCATAACTGAAAAAGCAGTGAGAAAGAGGATTGTGGAATTTTTTTTAAAGTCACAGAAGAAGACATCAACCAGATGAAAAATACAACCCCACCAAAAGGGCAAAGAAAACAAAATCTGCTTCCATGGCTGAATCACAATTAGCTTGGACCAAGCTGAACAATCACATCCTGCCTCGATGTATATTGTGATGTGGAAATTAACAAGGATGAGAAATGTTGCGTGTGCCGTGTCTCTCATAGATACCGCCCTATGGTGTTTCACCTGTATGGTTTACTTGAAGATCCAATTCAAAAAAGTAAAAAGATATCTTTCAGTTAAATGAACTTCTTTTCACATTTTAAGATTTTTTTTTCTTAATTGGAATTATTTATTATGGTGATTAAATTTATTTCCTTATTATTATGAGGAATAGTTTTGATGATTTGGAAAAGTATGGGAAAGTGAAGGGAAAGGAGTTGACAGGTAATAACAAAAAGTCAACCCAACTTCCCCATCTCAAAGTGGCTCCAGTCAGGGCAATGGGACAAAATTAAAGCATACCAATAGGTTTTAAGCATAAATTATAAAGGTTTTGAGGCAAGTATTAGAAGCAGTGTCGAAAAAACAACCCAAAGATGAACACACACAAAAAACATACAGGGAAGAATTTTAGTGCCGGCCACACAGCATTTTTTTTTTAAGAATTCATTTTGCGTTTGGCTGCACTTGGACACCTTACTAAACACCACCGTCGAAAATAGGTCACGATGCTTACTGCGCAGTGCGCTGTGGACATCAACAAAACCGGGTAATCTTACGGAAGTGACAGACTTGATCAACATTCTCCATGATTATTCCAATAGTCTGTGGTGTGGAAAAGGTGACTGAGACCTCTTTTAGTGTGAGACTTTCGTCCACATTGGTCAGCTTGAAGAAAAGGCCTTATATTGTCGAAAACCGGTAACTGGAGGGTACAGTTAGTACTGTAGTCACTAGTCAGTACTACAGTACTACTAGTACTACAAAATTACAATACTCAATAGTACTACTACTGTACTAGTACTACCAATACTACCAGTACTACTACTAGTACAGTAGTACTAGTACTAGTACTACTACTAGTACTACTCTAGTAGTACTAGTAGTACAACTCTAGTACTAGTACTAGTAGTAGTACTAGTACATGTACTACTCTAGTCTAGTACTTAGTAGTACAGTGCTGTCACTGTGTCAGTAGTACAATACTATCAGTATCAATTATCAGTAGTTACTACTATACAACTTACAAGTGTCCTATGGCTTCACACGTACGTATGCATGGATTAATTTCAATGTCACGTACAATTAATTAGTTTTAAAGGCCCTACACACCATTGGTAAGGGTCTTAGAAACGCGTCCATACTTTGTCTTATCCAGCATATGCATGAAATAACACACCTGTGAAAGTTTCAGCTCAATCCGTCAACCAAGTCGCGAGAAAATGGTGAAAAACTGATTCATTTTTTCATCAGACTTTGCCAGCTTCGAGGATCGTAAAATGCACCTTGCAGAATTTTAAATAGCGCCACCGTGCGTTTAACCGTAAAAGTTCCGAATTCCAAATCGGCCAATGTAATCCGATATGATAAGGCATCTGGCCAGCTCTGTGTTGCCAGGAGCTTCGAAGGTCACCACATGGCCACAGCCGCTGCATAATGAGTGTCCTGTTGCTTTCAATGCATGCACTGCACGCAGCGTTGCACACAATGGTAACTGAATGTGTAGCTAGCTGTGTATGGACCGTGCGTTGTTACATGGACGTACAGGTACACATGTACATGTACATGTACATGTACGTACTGTACAGTGTACTGTACATGTACATGTACATGTACATTTGTACATGTACAGTACATGTATCATACACGGCCGTGCAAAAGTCTGATCGAACTCACGTGTTTTTTCCAAGACCTGTTTGACAGAAAAACTTTTGGAATTTCACATAAAATGTCAAACCTGTGTCATGTGTGTTTATTTTAATCAAGTATAATCATATTTCCACGGTGTCATATGATACATGTGTGTGAAATCTGGACACGTGTTATCATGGTGTTATCAATCACAACCGGTATCTGGCAGTAGCAACGAAATTGAAGTTGAAAATGCTCAAGAAGAAATATTAATAACGTTGGGTAATGAATTATATGTGAAATTGATGTGTTCTCGCTGTGTCGTTGTATTATTATTGTTTTGCCATGGGAAAAACGAACAACCTAAACGTAGTTCGTTAGCAATGTACAGTACATGTACACGTACTGTACATTGTACGTGTACATGTACTGTACGTCGTTCACTTGCGTCCCGCACCCGGTACCGTCTGAGTGACCTGAGACCCAATTCTTCATACATGTACTTTGTTTGTGCACAAACATATGGGCCCATGGCGTTTATATGGTACGGAAAAAAATATCGCGACCGGCATGCATGTGATTGTTTGCTTGATACCAGTTTATTTATTTTGCCTAAGGATCACCTTTGTCGACACTTACAAATAAAAACATTAACATGCCTGCAAAAGTGACTATCCGAGTGACGTAAATATTGTGGTCAACTGCACATCTTGAAACTGTCTCCCGTCATTGACCAGTAAATATTTATAAGAGTCATTAATTGGTTTGTAGACTGTAACTTAATCCGCTGGCTGGAGAAAGAATGCAAGCAGAATTAGTTATTAATTCTCTACAGTCATCCATTGCAGAAACACCTGGCAACAACCATCCGCTACCTTATAATGTTTATCTCCACGTCTGCAACATGTCCATTCATATTTGTTTTGGTAGGTACTGATGCAGAGTAAGGCATATAGTGCAATTACATGTAGCTGGTTTTGGTTGTACATAATTATGTGACTGAACTGACTGCTCCAATCTGATCCAGGGTTTGTTTCATTCTAGGTTTGCAATAAAATAAATATAGATTTTACCAAAATGTGACTAACCTGAGGCATACCCGTAAGTTTAATTTGAAGTACATAATCATAGGAACAGTAAGTGATGGACGGATTCAAGTTACTTTCTTTTTACAAAGTGTCTTGTCAATTTTATTTACAGTTTACATCATGTACATGTATATGCATTGTTGTCAGGTTGCTATTCCTTCTAGAATAGAAGAGCAAGGGGTGTGGGTAGGAGAGGAAGTAGGGCATCTGGTAATAGAGAAAATGTAACAGGAAGAGGAGAGAGAGGATCAAGAAGCCGTACAACAAAGGGGAGGGGATCTTCAACCTGTTGCACAAGGCCAACAAGTGGTTGATTAGGCTGATCAACTACATGTACACGTATGACAAAGGTTGAGAGTACTCTCACGCACACAGCTATTTTTTTTAGATACAGTACTCAAATTTACAATTACAACATTACACAAATATTATCAACATGTATAATGTGTATTAGCACTAATGTGTGTGAAACATCCCTACAAAGCCAATGTCCTTTTTTCATTGTAGGCCTACATGTATATTTTAATTGATGTTGTTACATGGAAATTAAAAACCGGTGATAAGCATGGGAGCTGATGAATGTCTTAGCCTTGCTTAATGCCTAAGTTTAGAAATGATTCATCACATTATTTTTTTTATAATTCTAGTTCTACAAATTACTCTAATTTTTAAAACAAAACACATCTGTTTGGCATGATTATTTGAACAATTTATATATGTTGTTTAGGGTTTCATTGCAGGATAACATAGGCCGTTTGAACCTGGAAGAAGCAAGAGATCTTCTATTTCAAGCTGCTGAGAGAAATACTACTGACATTGATTGTTCAGCCCCCACCGCCTTGTCTCCGTTATTATGTAGAGCTTGGTCTGCTCCGCGCCCTCACATTTATTCAAAACCCGGTGCAGCCCACTCCTTGTGAAGGACTTTTCTGTCCCAGTCTCTTCATCATCTGCCTCTTCATCTCTTCCATACACCTCTTCACTGGTTGCCATATAATCCAAACCATCTGGATTTACCCTAAAAAAATCACAAAATGTTTAAGAAAGTTACGAAATACCGCTTCTACTAAATTGACTATTGACTATTTCAATCGTACAAAAGACGATCAATATTAAGTTATAAATTATTATTACTATTTAGCTTGCTTCTTATGTCATCATGATCATCAGACTGCTTGTGGAAAATTAACACAATTATTGTGGCCAACAAAATATGATTTCAGACACCAATGTCAGAGGTGAAAAGTAGCCAAACATTTTATACAAAAATAGAAAGCAAAATCTTCAAAGATTGGAGCAAAGGAAATGACTTCATGCAAATTACAAACAAAAATGTTTATCTTTATGTTATAGGTTCATGTCATGATTCTTATGTTTGAGTATAAATGTTTGCATGTGCGATAGTATCTTACCAAGTTTAGCTTCAAGCATGAAACAACACAAATGCAGTTCAATCGCTACCATAACAAACAAGTAGCATTGTGGCAAACCACATTACAGAGAACGACCCTCTGTGATTTCAAAAACAATGTATTTGAAGTGTTTGAGCTGTAGCGCCTTACCTGCTCTTCAATGAGACAACAGGCTCCCATGTCTTATCCAGGTCTCCTTCATCAGAAACAGCATCCTCCAAGCAGACAAAGTCCCCATCATGTTGGTAGTCAACGCTTATGCTGCAAAAAATAAAATGGAAACATTTTGAAGATTTGGTGATTCACATAATTATGCATGCCAGGAAGTGTCAGCTGTCATAAACTAATCTTAAGGTGATATACAAAAATGTTGCAAACTGCTTAGCCTTACTGACTAAAATTACCAAAATGTAAATCTTAAAATTTAGTGGGCCTGACGTTTCGATCCTAGCAGGACCTTTCTCAAAGGCAGAAGTAGAACCTGCCTTTGAGAAAGGTCCTGCTAGGATCGAAACGTCAGGCCCACTAAATTTTAAGATACACTAATCTTATAAATAAAGCTGTATATATAAGAGTTATTGACAGCTGGTTGTGTCAACTTCAAGCACCAATGACAATTACATATAAAAAACCTTATAGGGCATGATGTTTCAATCCTAGTATAGTATTAGTAGGACCTTTCTCAAAAGCAAAATTACGAAGACAGTATAACAGAAACAGATAGGCCTACAGTGTAGGAAAAGAAAGCAGCTGATGACAGAGGACAAAATGAGGCCAAGTGGGAAAGCTGGTGGACAGACTAGGGGGAACAAATGGAAGGCCATGGAGTGGGGAATGATCACATTGGGGAAAGATAATTTAGGTAACAATCACTAAAAAAGAAAGATCAAAGAGGGAACGATGAAAGGGTAAGATAATAAACACAAAAGAAAGATCATGAGGGGAAAGATGAAAGGGTAAGTAAACACAAAGAGTGATGATTTGTTGAGTCTCTGTTTTGTCTGTAAAGTTTAATATTTGGAATTGGAAAGCAATTTACAAATTCAATAATTCAGCTACTACGTGTGTAAGTTCCCTCATGATGAAATAAGTTGCTGCACAGTGCAGGTAACCTCCTTTCAATCAGGTAAATCCGGGAATTATAGGCCTAATGGTTGGACTTTTCATTGAACTTGCTTACACGGAAATTTCCTGGGATTAACATAGGCCATAACCCCAAACTTGCAGTTGCACAAGTGTAGTAGATAAAATGACCCTCTTTTCAGAAGAAATCTCAAAAATTAGGAGTACATTCCTGGGAATTGTTGGAGGTTTCTTTCCCTATGAAATTGGCCTGTAATGTTAAAAGGACTTACCTTTAATACTGGGGCACTAGAAAAATCAACAGGGGCTGAGGTGGCAAAAGGTTGTCTTGATGACTTGATCCTGGGGGTCCAGGGCCTGAAGAATGACTCCTGTAAAACAATTGTTGAACGTTTATCAATATCCAGCACACTTACCCAACTTTACATTAAAATAAAAATTGAAATTGAAAAAATGAAAAAAAAATGAAAATTGTTACTCTTCAATCCCAGTTCCATTTATGATGCTGCTAACCAGATTCAACCACTTGGAAATGTCATTTGTTAACTGTCTCCTTTATTTGGAAGAAATGATTTAAAGACTAGAGAGTGATTCAGGAAAATTCAATTAAAAAAGGCAAAACTTAGCTACAAATTGAGTAGAATTTTCTTGTATTATAATAGGAATATTCCGAGAAACTTTGACCCGACAGGTCACCCTTTTTTCATCGAATTTTGAAATTTTGGGAGTCGGGTGACTAGTCACCCGACTCCCAAAATTTCAAAATTCGATGAAAAAAGGGTGACCTGTCAGGTCCAAGTTACTCTGACTAAATAGGAATGGGGATTCTAAAGTAGCAATTATTACAATATTATAATTAACCCTTGATACATATGTAATAATATTAAATTATGATTGTACGGCCTTACATTCATATTCAATCATTACAAATTTGCAATGTTTTCCACATGTTGGGTACAGTAATTGTTACTTGAGAAACTATTCCATTTACGATGTTCTCACTAGATTCAAACACTTGAAAATGACATTGTCTAAACATGGAGGCATAGGATATTTCAAAGGTCGTTACAGAATACTTTCTGGGAAAAATTTGAGAAACTTGGCTGTAACAGTGTAATTTTCTTCTCTTCATAGAATAGCTACGGGGTTCCCCAAAGACAATAACAAAATCCAGTGTTAGGCCGACCACTAATTTGCAAATCTAAGGGCTGAATAATATTAGATTTAACTTATAAACTAATGTACTGCAGTACAGTGGCTATGGGGGAAATTTGGCTGGAGTACTCACTTGCAAGAGTCGTCATTCATAATGCTGAGTGATGGTGATGCCGATGGTGACCATTTACGCCAAATGTATTCTTATCCCTGCACTGCGCGCGCAGCCGTTCTTGCTGGCCGACCCATGTCCGACTTAGTCCGAATAACTTGGACTCAACAATTAAGTCACCCTTTTTATCGAAATTTGAAAATTGGAGGGCCGGGTCAACCGGCCCTCCAATTTTCGATAAAAAAGGGTGATTGTCGGGTCCAAGTTACTCGGATGCTCGGACTATTTCCGACTGACGCTTGTTGACAGTATCGGTCACACTGAATCATGAATGACGCCTCCCGTTTTGCTTTGATTTCTGCTGCGTGCTTCGCACGATACCTTGCCTGCTTATATTTCACAGATCTTCTTTTCGAAACAGGGGACAGAACTATCCGTCCTGCGGAACCCCGCCGAAGTTTCCGCTGTTCCTGATCCTTGTTTTACAGACTTCAACTTTTGAGTTTTACTTATTTTAGTTACACAGACCTACCTATGCAACTTTGCCACATGCGGGTTCGTCACACACAATAAGTATAGGGCCTACACGACAACGTACGTACATGTACACTGTACAGTATTACAGTATGTGTGTACTGTAGTGTACAGCACATGTAGCGCTATACAAACGTTTCTGCCCCCCCCCCCACGGTCCCCGCGCGCGTGCACACATTTTGACCGTTCACGAATAGGAATACGGAAAGGCTAACTATATCCAGACAATAGAGGGCGGTAAGCATGGCTTTTTCGAAAAGGTCGTTTATAAACTACCTTTTTAAAATCGTACAAAATTCCTTTTTTTAGGAAAACTGAAGCATTCCAAGAGCTTAAACTTCACAGTGTGTCTCCTACTGGTATTTACTTCCACTTGAGTAAGTTACTTTAACAAAATTCGTCAGGTCGAAATTTGGATTCGTGCAAATGGTGTGCAGGGCCTTTAAGTTAATACTCAGTAGCTTCCGGCTAACGTTTGTTTAGACCAAGCCTTACGTTGGAACTATCTGTGGATGACATCTGAGGGGAACAAAATGTAATGACATAAACCTACAAATACTTACAACTACAACTACAAGCACCCAACTCCAACCAACATCTACTCCGGTTCTGTGGACATGGCACTGAACTAAAAAATACCGCCGCTATTTTCAGAACAACATCGTCCCCAACATCGTTGCTGCGTGTCGTGGTTAGTAGGGCTTTGCCCTGAGAGCGATATCGACAGTGTCATTTCCATTGATCTCCATAATAAAGACTGGATAGGACAGCGCGTCAAATGCGCGTCCGCGTGTGCGTTTTGTCAACAGGGTAAGAAACGAACGTGTCGATTTGCTGCGCGCACACATTTGAATGGACATCTCAAAGAAGTGGACGCATTTTTTCCCTTCAAATAGTCATCTTTTGAAAAAACATAAACATACACGAATAAAATAGGAAAATTCGAAAATAACAAAGGTCAAAGCGTGTGCAGCAGTGAATTGGCCGGAGAGGGACGGAAAAGTGAGCCGTAAAAAAGGAATAACTTTTCACAAGTAAGTTGTTGGTTAGCCCAGATGGACTCATTTAGTACTGCATACTGCTTATTGATGACTGAGATTTTAAATTAATGGCATAATTATGACCTGTGTTGTTCAAGCAGTGGTCAAATAATCATTAACATTATAACTGCTGTTATTTGGGTTACCCAAAAGCTGAATCCACCCCTTGAAAAAAGGAATAATTTGGATATCACTGGTGACTAGCCTTATAACCATGTGCCAAAAAATTACAAGAAATAAATCCGCATTGCTTGTTGTCAATTTGCAATTGTGCAAGCGTTGAATGAATGAACAAATGTTCCACCAGCGGTATTTTGTTTTTTATTCCTAAAGTTGCTCAGAAAAGTTAAGAATGATAAACACCAGCAAATCAATGTGTAGCCGTGGCCGATTCAAATGCGGATATAAAAATTATTTCCGGCACCTTAATTACTCGTTCCTACAACATACAAGGTAGACCAAATTCATCCACGGCCAAGCGAGTGAACTCTAACCATAGAGCAAGATGCTCTAACCAACATACACAACTCTACCCTCCTGAAGCGTTGTGCGCCGCCATTGTTCGACCGCGTATTTTGTGCACGAGCAACGCGCGGTGTCCTATCCAGTCTTTATTATGGAGATCAATGGTCATTTCCGACAGTGTTTATTACTGTGCACGTTTCACGTAAACCGATGACGTCAAGGTGCTTTATTATGGTCCGCGACATTGATCTCCATAATAAAGACTGGATAGGACACCGCGCGTTGCTCGTGCACAAAATACGCGGTCGAACAATGGCGGCGCGCAACGCTTCAGGAGGGTAGAGTTGTGTATGTTGGTTAGAGCATGGAGCATCTTGCTCTATGGTTAGAGTTCACTCGCTTGGCCGTGGATGAATTTGGTCTACCTTGTATGTTGTAGGAACGAGTTATTAAGGTGCCGGAAATAATTTTTATATCCGCATTTGAATCGGCCACGACTACACATTGATTTGCTGGTGTTTATCATTCTTAACTTTTCTGAGCAACTTTAGGAATAAAAAACAAAATACCGCTGGAGGAACATTTTTTCATTCATTCAACGCTTGCACAATTGCAAATTGACAAAAAGCAATGCGGATTTATTTCTTGTAATTTTTTGGCACATGGTTATAAGGCTAGTCACCAGTGATATCCAAATTATTCCTTTTTTCAAGGGGTGGATTCAGCTTTTGGGTAACCCAAATAACTGCAGTTATAATGTTGATGATTATTTGACCACTGCTTGAACAACACAGGTCATAATTATGCCATTAATAAGCAGTATGCAGTACTAAATGAGTCCATCTGGGCTAACCAACAACTTACTTGTGAAAAGTTATTCCTTTTTTACGGCTCACTTTTCCGTCCCTCTCCGGCCAATTAACTGCTGCACACGCTTTGACCTTTGTTATTTTCGAATTTTCCTATTTTATTCGTGTATGTTTATGTTTTTTCAAAAAGATGACTATTTGAAGGGAAAAAATGCGTCCACTTCTTTGAGATGTCCATTCAAATGTGTGCGCGCAGCAAATCGACACGTTCGTTTCTTACCCTCTTGACAAAACGCACACGCAGACGCACATTTGACGCGCTGTCCTATCCAGTCTTTATTATGGAGATCAATGTCGCGGACCTGTCAAAACGTCACTGATTTGCGTGTATACTTGTACAGTATAACCGTTTCAATTTGAAATCCAAGATGGCCGCCTAATTTTGGCTCGTCGCACGGGAGAAAATGTTCTCAATCAAATGAGGGGAAATGTTTCCTTTTTCCCCAAACGTGAGTAATACAAGTGACCATTATTGAAATCTGTGATTCTCACTGAATCCAAAAATGGCCGCGTAGAACGGAGCGATTTTGCAAAGTATGCACTTTTCAACTTTCGAATTCTCCAAAAATATCAGGCAAATCCTAAATTTTTCTTGAATTTTAGAAACATTTCTTTTGAGGAACGGAAAAACAAGAAAACAATATTTCTTACATAAAATAAATCATTGAAAATTGTCTCAGTCGTCGGGTGCACTGCGCGTCCATTTTGTCCAAGGTTTCATAACGCGCGGCTTTGGGGTCAAGTTGAACGATTTTCGTCGCGCTGTATAACGCCTCTCAAACCGCTCTAGAAGACAAGAATTCTACATTACTTTAATATATTTTCACAAGCCCGGGTTTTTGAAAACCTTTACAAGTAGGCCTATAGTCGAGTGATCTTAAGTTTATATCCGGTAGACAATTTTTTTTTGTATACACGTTCGGCATTGATTTGTTGGACTGGTCGGAGCTTGTATGCCTTCGGTTGACCGCGAAACATCGTTGGTAACTTGTCATCATACGGAGCTCTATTGCACATGCAATAGAGGTGTGTAAAGTGTGTAAAGACTGGTGGAAGTCTACTAATCATTCCGGACGAACTGAGTGCACACACACTGGACGGTGGTCTCGCAGCGTGCACAAATCACGAGGACGAGTACAATCCCACAAGACTTTTTTTGTGACGATTTGGTCGACAAAATTGCCTTAATTATTTGCATTTTTAACTGTGAAAAAAGCAAAACAAAGGTGATTAAACATTCATGGTTTTGCAAAAATCAAAACCGAAAACCGGTCTCCAAGGCAAAACTGGAAAACCTTGAAAAATCGAAAAACCTTGAAAAACCGACAAACCGCCCAAACTACAGTCCGCCCCCCACAAAATTTGGCAGGCCCCCCCCCATCGCCCCCCAATGAAAAAATCCTGGCTACGCCGCTGCAAAGTTTATAAGGCTTGCAAATACAAAGGCAGTGACACATTCCTGACCTGATTGTGAAGCTATCAAAGAAACGCCGTTTAAATGAAAATCAAACATCGAGCCGAAAATCCAGCTTGCCTATATATAGTGTTATGTTGTTTATTTGATTTAAAAAATGAAGCATTCAGTTGAAGCTCTTAAAAGTACCCAATAAAGTTGCTTTTGCTTCTGGTTACCCGCTGAAGAGCTGAATGTCAGATTGGAAGGAAAGCCCCTCTTTTGAACTTGTTTAATCTTGCATCTGGAAAGCCATTTCTTGTACCTTTTAGAATAAAATGGTGCTAATAAAATTATGCGGAATATAAAAGGAAGAGGTGTAGATGTAAAATAATGTAGGGTACATTTTGTTATTACGGAACACTACTGTTAGCGAGATGCCCATTTCTGATGAAAACTGCGCCCAAGATTAGCGTCCTAATTGGGCCTAGACATTAATAAGTGAAAAGAATTTGCTCTCTCCAAAATTGGATCCTGCGCATAGGTTGGATGGATAAGTTGGATTATAGAAGCAAAACCCGTTTTCCAAACCATGTATAGGGTACATGACGTTTTTACGGTGCATTTGTTGTCACGTCCTTAAATCTTTTGCAATTGTGTAGACTTTTTTATTGTCGTATTTTGATCTCTGTGAAGATATATTCAATCAACGGGCCTGTAAATAAATATACCAGTTGAAGTAAAAGCTAGGGATAGGCTTTCTGCACAGCCAATTAAAGGCTTTCCGCACAGCGAATACAACGTACGAGAATAATCTGAGTGACATGACCTGAGACTCAATTCTTCACACTTTGTTTGTGCACAAACTTATGGGCCCATAGCGTTTATGTGGTACGGAAAAAAATGTCGCTGCCGGTTATGCCTACTAGTACTATTACAGGATCAAATCTGTTTTAATTCACATAGACCTTATGATAAAAACATTATTCAAACATTGCATGTCAACATTACGTTTTTCGTGCACTTATTCCGGCCAGCCGAAATTCAGGCCCAAAATAATGGACCTTTCCCATGAAATATGCAAATAAGAGCTGGCGCATGCGCTTTACTAAATTGGTGGGCAAACGAGTGCGCGTTGCGTGCAGGTTTCAAAATACGCGCGCAGGAGACGCTGAATAGCCAATGACCGCACGCCAAACTGTTAGTGCGAAGGAACGCGCGCACGCCCGTGGAAAACCATGATTGGTTGGCAGCCCGCTTGCCCACCAATTTAGTGAAGCGCATGCGCTAGGTCTAATTTGCATATTTCATGGGAAAGGTCCATTATATAACGCCTGTAGATAGCCAGGTTTCACGAGAGGGCGCTGCTGTGCAAAACATCATGAAAAATGACAAAAATGTCCTCATCTGTCGTCTGCTTTCGGTACTCCGGAAGTGAAGCGGGAAAGTCACAAACAGTGACAAAGATGCAACATTGAATGCATGAACAGAATGTGATAACTTTAGATGTGATGTGACCACGCGATGGAGCGCTCGCCGAATCAGGTCCAGTGCGTAAACCGGGTGGTGTGATCTCACCAGAGTAGGTTATCTTGCGGTTTCCAATTCATGCAAGATAGGTTCTTTGATTGACACAACAAAGTCAATACAGAGTTTACAGACTTTGTGGTCTATACCCAAGTATGATTAAAACAAAATGCATTTCAATGACGAAATCAACCCCAGGCGTCGGCCTTGTACTAACTTTATGATCACCTCTCGTGATTAAATTCTGCTAAATAATTTTTTTTTATTTGCTGACGGCAAGCTCTTCTTTATTTATTTGCTCAGTTCCCGTGACTAAGGGTTTTTATTTGCATGGTTATAGGTCTATTACTATAATAATTATAAGCAACAAGAAAAACAGACTCTTTTTGAAAAAATGGCAAATACCTGGACAATCGGCAAAGATTAGTTGACTATCTGTGAAGGCCACCATCTAAGGGCTGGATAGATGACGGGGTCGCTGTTGATTGGTTATCATTCTGCAGCATGGCCTGATATAATGACACATGGATGCAGGATGCTAATTTGATCCAAGATGGCTCCACCAAGCCGATTATATCATAAATTTATAGTGTGGACCTACAGTTTATCAACTGTGTTTATTGATTTAGGGCTTGAAATGTGTCCCCATTTATCTTTGGAAATGCCTGGAGGGATGCTCCCCCAATTCGTCGCAGAAATCAGTAGTACGGCTTGGATGGCTACATATTTCGGAATGTTTTTTTATAACAGTAATTATCACAAAATCCAATCGGCTATTGTTTAAGAGAAGAACAAATTAAAAGAATCTTAGGGATGAAGGTTCAAACTACAATTTTCTGTATAGGCCTATAAAGCTGAGATGTTTTGCCTTGGATGTGAGCGTATTTGTACTACGATGTATATGCATACCAATAATTCAGCTTACATATAGGTCATCTTCCAAAAACACTGGCGGGGGTCCCAGCCAGAATCATTAAACCGTATGCATGTTCACGTATCTCCGGGAGTCACGGCATAGCTTTCATTCGGATGCAAACAACCAACTATTGCTGTATCAGCAGCGTTTGGGATGGCCACCAAGACGATACTAGTCCATTACACTTCCTTCCCTGCCTGGCCATTGCAGGTCGTTTCCACTACGACTGAACACATGTTACCATGATAATGAAGAAGCAGTAGAAGTAGAAGCTGCCATTGCATGGCTTGACACATTTGCTGGCTTTGTCACCAAATCGCTAATGGTACCAACACTCAGATCCCGCACGTGGCGCTTCCCTACTTGATTTGGATGAACTGCCGTGTTTTCTACCCTTAGATCTAGAACGTTTTCTACTATATTCACGGGTGTGGATATTTTGTGGTCAGTGTCTGAACTAGACTTGCCAATTGGCTAACCTGGGATTGCAGTTCATCTATACGCGTTTCAAGACCATGCTTGGGTGACAGTGGTTAGTTGCCTTTTGAACAAACCGCGACAGCGGATGGGGAAGCCACCTCTACAATTAATTTTGTCTGCAATAATCGCCAACTGGTCAAGGTCCACGGTATCACTATCAGTAGACGATACCAAAATCAATTGCACGCTTTAAGGCAATCGTAATAATTGTCTCAAGAATCTTTCTTCAAGTTGGTTTTTTCCTAAAAGTTGCTGCATGCGACGGAGAAGCTGTGACGGCTTTCTATCGCCTAGTTCCTCAGATATTAACAGTTGGTGCAATCGTTTCTCTTCAGGTTCCGATGTCCTTTTTACTAGCTGTTTTTAACGTGTCATACTGATCGACTGTGGGTGGGCTAATTAATAGGTCCCTTACTTCCTGCGCAATTTCTGGCTGCATTGAAGCTACTACATAGGCGAATTTGGTTGCTTGGCAAGTAATTTGACGGGTTTGAAATTGTGCCTCAACTTGCGCAAACCATTATTGTAGGGTCTTGTGGCCAAAGGGGCGGCAACTAAAGGCTAACCGCAGATAAAGATTCTACGGCTGGTTTCGTGTCGGTGGACATCGTGAAATTGAAAAGACAATATCTACACGTTTTAACTGTTTAACTAATTTAAACTAAACTGTGTACACTACATTGAATTAATTACTTCTACATTTAATTGTTTGGCGATCGAATTCAAATGACCTATGCATTTCGTGAAACCAACGTTGTTTTTGTTTTGAGTCGCCATGTATAGGCCATCATACAAGTGTGCAAAATGGTTTCGTAGAACCGTTGTGGTTTTACAGCGGCGAGTTCTCTGTGCCCGTTTTCGAACTGTAGTGTGCCAAGATAAGGTTATGGGGAATACGTTGTTTGATAAGGTGTGGTTTATGATTTGCTTATTTTGATCGTCCAACGTTGCATCAAGTTCATGTTGAAAGGAGTGAACCTCAGTTTAAGAAAGAATCGGGGTTGATAATTTCTTACTTGATTGGAATTTGGCAAACGATAACGGTAGAATGTCGCAAATGTCACGTGGGTGTTAGGTCGTACAGTTACTATCGCCTCTCTAAACCTTTATATTTCGGAAAATAAACTTACGGCACTATGGTGAGACGGCTTTAGTACACGTTTCTCGTTGAATTTAATATAAACGAAGCTTGTTAAGTCATTGATTCCTGCGGCTATTCTTACAATTACTTGGTCTTTTGGGGAATAAGTGTTAAGTTTTCGCTTCACAGGGCCTATAAGGTTGTATACTTTAGCACCATGAATAGTAATAAAAACAATACGATGTGAAAATTCCGGAGGTTTAGCGTACTTTTTGAATTTATGTGCACGTAAGTCTGCAGCGAACGAATAACGAATCATAACTAAAGTACATAAGAATGGGTTAGAGCTTACATGTACAGTCACTAGTTTGTGTTCAAATGGTCCTAAAAGAAGTACAGTATTGAGTTTCAAAATCACGTTTCAACAATCACGTCTGGGTCACCAGTTTTAGGATTTTGGTAATAGTGAAAATAAGAAAGGCTCTTACCCTAAATCTCCAGGAGATGGCTGTAGGTGTTGCCGCGGGATCCGTGTGGCCTGGAACAGCGTCGATAGGCTTATTTATATTTTTATACGTTGTTAGATTATTACGGTCTATCCTAAATCATGTACTAAATCTATACACACTAATGAAATGGCTGATATTAAGTTGGTATTAAGTTGGCCTTCTACGGGGAAAGTAGCTGTATAGGAGAATACACTGCCAAGTCAGTTCCTATCCCCGCTTTTAGCCAACCACTAAAGATAAGGAAGACACTAATGTAAGTTGAGCCTAGATATTGCCTCTATGGAGTATATCTGCAGACTGGCTTTCTAGGGAGGAAAAGCTATGTGCTTTTACTCTGCTCAGAGTGGTTAAAGAAAATACTATTGTACCCTCCTGGGGTTACAAAAGAAAGGATTACATAACTACTGGAGCTACCTACTTAAGACTCTCCCTGGCCAGGGTGGAGTGAATTAATTAGGCTTTCTACTGAATATACCTAATACCTGGTTTACTTACACAAAAGAAAGAGGTTAATCTTAAATGGCCCAACACTCCTGGGTTTGGCTGTAATAGAATTCACTTTATATCAATGGACATATCATATCCAGTAAGGGTCGGACTTGACGTTTAATTTGCTAAACGTTTAACGGCATTTCACTTTTCCGTTTAACCGTTTAAACGTTTGGCCAACACAAACAACAAAGGCCACCGCATGTCAGCTCTGTTTCTGTTTAACAAGCGAGTTTTTTAATGCACGACTAGTTTAGTACCATAAAATGCTTTGCAAATAGACGCTGAGGGCACCGAAGCGTTGTTTTAGGTCTCCCACAAATGATATCATCGTTTCTGTGGGACCATAATGCCTAAAAAAGTTGTTTTTCCACCTCAAAAATGACGTCCAAAATAGGTTTTAGTCAGCCGCCAACATGCCTTCTCACGGAATATGGACTGTACCATTCAAGTATGGCAAGGGTGCTAGTCATCCTGACGACAAAAATAATTATGTGAAAATAGATTTTCCGGGGAAATTTAAAAAAAAAGTCTCAATAGCCTACATGTTTTGTAAAGATGGATTTGTAAACAGCTAGGTCCATCCTAAACGAGAAAATTATCGGAGCTTATTATTGTATAAAGTTGCACCCCTCTAAGCCTAATGGAATAGTCCATGCTGTCAAGAAATCGTGATGTGGGCTATAGCTGTGCCAAAGCGTTCTCGTCAAAAAAAGTGAGAAAAACAATCACGTACGTAGGCCTACCTGAAAAAAGGAATAGGCCTAAATAGTGCGACATTTTTGTGCTGTATCATGTAGTAATTGTAGCTCATTTTGCTGTATGGCTTTCTCCTTTCGGGGCCTGGTTAAAAGGCACCCGCGATCGAACACGCAAACTTTTTACAGCTCTATGATTCTACTTTCACACGCAACCCACTGCAACCACGTGTTATTGCGCAATCTATATATCGTGCAACGTAAATCGCTCCCAACTTCCGTCGGTACCCGTTGTTTGATACAGCCAGCGATGTCCAAGATTCACTGGTACCCACAGACGAAAAGTTAGTTGACATGAAACTGCGCAATGTTTAGCTGACAGTGCGCACGCACGGTACAGTGAAGCTTCCATGTGTGCAGCACACAACAGTCTTGCGCGCTGTGCTAACGGCCAGCGCTGGCCGGCAGTCCGATCTGCCCAACTAACCCGTCGGCCGAAAGGGCCGCATGGCAGCAATGTGCTATAAAAGGGCACGGCAATTCGTTGCCGTGAAAATCCCCCAAATATAAGGACACTGCGGCAATTGGTGAGAGCATGACGGCAATTGCCGTCGTGAATTTGGCAGGCGGGCAGGCGGGCAGGCGGGCAGGCGGTAAACTTTTTAATTTCAGAGAAATACAAACAAATAGCATGGGCATGAAGTGGTGTTTTTCAAATCCCAACAGCGCGTCACCCGGCCGTAGGAATAAACAATGAACTGCTTGTTGCCTTCCGTTTGCCTTCTTAATCTTATTTCTATTTTCTTTATTCAAGTGTGATTTGACTGCATGAAATTGAAAAGCACTGCGACAGGGACGCAACACTCTCGTGCCTTGAAAGGGTGTGATTAGACAATCACCATGTGAGCAGCGCACCCGTGTTGTATGTGTAGATAGTTGAGCTGGCGGCCGCGGCACACACATGTACAGCGAGTACCGCTGCACAAAGCCACCTCCCTTGCTGTGCGGTCACCACATTGGCTTGATCTAATGGAGAGTTCCTTTGATTTGACCGGCGGAGCTTTCTGGAAAGACAGCTTTCGGAGTAACGTCGGAAAAATAAAAAATGACCCATATCGCGTCAATTATACTTTGTTAAACAGTAGGCCCTAAGTTTCGTTTACACGTTTAGAAAAACGGATTTTTTCATTTTTTCGTTTAAACGGTTAAACGTCCGACTCTTAATATCCAGTAATGTACTATTGTCTTGGATAACATTACGTTTAAAAAGACAACACAATTCTGATTATAATTGACATTTCATATGCGACAATACATGTACTTGATTACACCTCTGATTGTTTTATTCACAAAAGAAGAGGGAAACTGAATTGGAAATTTAAAACCACAAATCAGTGGAGAATCAATTAAATTCAATTTGCAGTAACATAAATTACTCGTCCAATAGACCAGATATAGGTGCACGCAACTACTGGTAATATAAAGTGCATTGGAAACCCCTTAAGCCACGATGTTTGATGAGAGTCATTCTGTACCGAAAAATTATACAAACGAAAGAACGTCACAAAGTACAAGATACACGTATTTGAAAAAAATTCTATAAACAAATGGCTGATGTAATGTTCAGTGAGTGAAGCAGTACTGCTTCAGGGTCATGTACTATTTTGGAATGTACAGTACTGTATTACATGCAGTCAATTAATTTGGTTACTTACACATCGACACGACATGCAGAAATCAACTATTCAGAGCTTGGATGGACATGGAACAACTATTACATATGACTGGTCATTTGTACATTTGTACATTATGCTTACATCAAATCTTTAGAAATAATAGCAGTCACTGAGCCCCTTCCTCTATTTGGGGGGGAGCAATGCCTACATGTGGCTTTGCAATGTACTGTACAAGGGTTAAGAAATAACTTTACATATAAAATATAATTTGAAGCCAACAAAAATATTACATGCTCTCCAATACCTACTTGAAAAATGTCAGTAAATATTTACAAGAATGAATAGTTATGTGAATATGAACAAAGGATAAATGGAGGTAGACTCTTGCTTTGCATTGTGATGCTTTCTGAGTATCCACAGTCATTTGATCTTCAACTTTTTGTAGAATCCTTTGATTGGTCATATCCATTGAGCAAATGTGACTTGAGGTTACTTGTCTTAGAAATTTCAACACTGGTGAAAATGAATTACTGCATCATTTGGGTTCGTGAATACAAGTTAAATGTGAAACTGACATGAAACAAGATCGTTTATTCAGGGGCCAGTGCATTAAAGTTTTCATCAAAGGGGGTTCCTTCCATGGAATCTGAATGGTGACTAGTATGGAACAGGTCGGCGGGGTGGGTGTGGTTCCTCATCTGTAGGAAAACAGAAGACCTCTGTCAGCTTCACCAAAGGACGATATAATATGCACTGTCTAGAATTATGCAAAGTCTTAATAACAATGTAAGTTTACATAATTTAATATAAGTCACGTACCATGATGGTCGTCATCGTGATCGCCACGGCTATGGCTTCCATCGTGATCGCCATGGCTATGGCTTCCATCACGGTCACCATGTCTACGGCCGCCATCATGGTCGCCATCGTGGTCACCATGGCGACGACCACCATCGTGTTTACCATCTCGGTCGCCATGGTGATCACCATCATGGTCACCATAATGGTCCTCGTGTGAATAAGGTTTGAAATCATCAGGGTAAACGTAATCTTGACCAAAGTGGCCCTCTTTCATTGGAGCACCCTGTGGAAAGAACAAAGCGAGGATCAAGTCTTTTATTCTTCTCCAAGCTAAAACTAGCTTAACTAGATTTCTCCTGTGAAAGGTCACACATACAAGTACATGTATTGCGGTGAACCTTTTTGCAACTTAGGCAATCTAAGTAGTGTGCATTCTTGTTAGTCCAATTTCCACTGGTTATTTTGGATCCTGTCCAAAGACTTCCCACCCTTGTAACTCAATTATTTTATTAATAGGATGAGAAATTGTGTTGCCTCAAGACTTCCTCTCCAATCCCATTGTCTTTCATTTTGTACAGGGATCGGGATGTCGACCGCAAGGCCTAATCCGGTTGATAATAAAATTGCTAGTCGAGATCAAGCACCGCATACACTCCAGTCAGTGGCGGGCTGTGTTTAAGATATAATTCAGAAACCCCAATTCACCTCATCCATGCCCCAGCATCCCCAGTCCATGCATTTTCGTGGGCGCATGTATAAGCCCATCAGGGTACCAGCCACAGCCAAGGCGACCAACACCACAACAACGACAGCCACCACCTGGATACGGAGGGAGCAGCAGACTTTCTCAGATCTGACGGCTGGTGGCGCTGTCTACCAGGGAAAAAAAGAGTAAAGGTCATTGGTATCAAGTTGTGATTGCATACTGTTATTATTCATTATTTAAAAACTGCTATTTCAATCTGTAAAGGGCAACTCCAACGAAAATTCACTTTCCCATTTGTAAGCTTTACTTAATAGTTGATGACCATCTTCCCAAATCAACATGGAAACCTTACGCAGGTTTGCCATTTATTGTAGAAAGAATGTCCTAAACATGGGTTTCCGCAAAACGCCTTTTCACCGATTTACGAAATGCTTATTATGTTTTCATGAAATGTTAATGACCCCGGGACGTCAGAATGGGAGTCACGATGTAAACACTGGCCGGGAATAAACGCAGTATACATGCACAGTACGATACTTGCTCGTCGATAGTTCCATCTTTCCAGCTTAGTTTGTCGATTTGTTGAGTTCATAATGTGGTGAGGTCTTTGCATATCACAGGATTTCTGCGCAATCATACTTTTTTCGTCCGGATGTTCCGTGACATTTGGTCACACCGGTAATTGAAGTACGTGATTCATATTTTATTCAGTGTAGATTATTGATTGCTTATCACATCATTCGTTAAAGTTTTCTTTTCCCATTTCTCTTCTTCCATTCTCTCACTCTTCCCCGAGCTCCCCAACTCCCTTGTGGTCAGGGGAGGGGTATCTTAAGCTTGAATAGTCTTTTCTTTTTCAAAGGTTAGGAGTTGGCTTTCTTTTGTTAGTGGGGTTCTTTTATGGATGGTTACTGATGAGTCGGTGTGCTTGGCATTGTGAGGGGTCCCAATTTATTTGTCCCTCCACAAGAGTTTTTCTTGTTGCACGGAATAAGTACAAATTGCCTTCTTTAGTGTTGAGTACACGATGAGCTTTTTTTTTATAAGGGTTGTATCTTACATTATTACTGTGACCAGCCAAACTGCGTGTGCTGCCTGGCACTTATTTTGTACATTCTAAATAGCGCCACCGTGCCTGGGTTAAGTATTCCCGGCATGCACTGCGAACATTGACGTTGGCTCTCCGCAGCGATTTTCGCCCCATTGTTGAAGTTTCGCGCGCTTCACGCGCGAGGAAATTTCAACAATGGTTGCCCTGCATTTTGTCATCTGGTCCTCGCAATGCGCGATCGCCATCCGTCAGCGCACCTATTCGCAGTTGACCGCCTGATTGCGTCGGCGTGTGTACTTGGAGGCAAGTGAGGTTTGGGCCGCTTTGGTCGATTGACCCGTACGGGCTGTCGTTTTTTTGTAAAATGTGTACATTAAAATAAACCTCCAATATAATTGAAGTAAGAGACCCCATTCCCAGTTAATTGGATTTGTGTAGCCTACCACCTCGGTTACATTACTATAGAAATGTGTGAATGCTTGTTTCAAAACCAGACCCGTCAATAGGGCCCAGATCATCGATCGGTCCCTGAGCGATTCTGGAGAGGATCAATCTGGGCCCTGTTTACGAGTCCATTTGAAAATCCTGCATGTAGGGCCAATGCCATGCTGTCCTGGACTGTCTATTTGCGATTTCAAAATAAATGTTTGCAAACAAATTAATCCGAAAAAAGTCGGTTCCAAACTAGCCACAGGCCGAATAGGGACCCGAAACAGAAGGCTCGACATTGGGAACCCGAACAGAAAAGGACACGCACATGTGTCACCAAATCATGATTGGGCAAGATTTTAGTTGAATACCCTCGCTATTAAAGGGTGGAAAATACCTTACATCCACAATAGACCACATATCATTATGTTGAAGATCGACACTGTCTGGAAAAAACACTTTCCTACAAAATTCCCTAAAATCAAGTTTTTGTGACGGGATCGGACGAGTCGCCGGACGGACAACTCGACTCGAGACAGGTCGGCACTGGGACAGGTCGGAACTGGGACAGGTCGGCACTGGGACAGGTCGGCACTGGGACAGGTCGGCACTGGGACAGGTCGTCACTGGGACAGGTCGGCACTGGGACAGGTCGGCACTGGGACAGGTCGGCACTGGGACAGGTCGTCACTGTTACAGGTCGGCACTGGGACAGGTCGGCACTGGGACAGGTCGGCACTGGGACAGGTCGGCACTGGGACAGGTCGGCACTGGGACAGGTCGGCACTGGGACAGGTCGGCACTGGGACAGGTCGGCACTGGGACAGGTCGTCACTGAGACAGGTCGGCACTGGGAAAGGTCGTCACTAAGACAGGTCAACTCACCCATGTCCAGCCACACGTACGTGAGGGGATAGTAACCATTCGCATCGCGCAGGCGTACTCGGGCCGTTGACTCGCCGCGATTCACGGCCACTGCAATGCGTGGCTCCATGCGCACCGCGCTAGCGATTCGGGCCTTGGCCGCGGCCGAGAGTTTGTACGCGGATTATCCAATTAATCACACCCTTTCTCCCAAAACATCCAAACTTATTATGCTCAGAAAGGAGGTTGTTTGTCAGTGCACACCTGTGAAAACTTCAGCTCAATCCGCCAACCGAGTCTCGAGAAAATAGTGAAAACCGCTTCATTTGTTTCGCGAAAATGCAGCATTCAATTAACGAATTGTTCGAAAAATTATTTAGATCTAGAGGTGAGACGTAAACGATTTCTTTACTCTTTTCTGAAAAAAAATACAGCATTTTAGGCAGAAATATTTCAGTGCGAGATTTCTACCATATAACCATCTTCAAACTATAAGTTTTATGTAAATCTGTGAAAATTTATGTTTTTCGATTTACCAATGCTAAATAATAATGTAGGCCTACTAGTGTTACATAAAAATGAGTTGAAAAATCCTCTGCTGGTGATGTGAAAAACCTCCGGCAATTAGTCGGAGTCCGCTAGCCCGGTTGGTCCCGAGCCATGGTGGCTGTCACGGTGAATCGCGGCGAGTCAAAGGCACGGGTACGCTAGCACGGTGCGCCCTGACCGGCCAGCACACAGTTATGTTCAAAACATGCACCTCACCATTCTTCCATTTGCGCCACACAAGCGTGCCACGAAATCACGATTTTGGGGAAAATTTTTAGTCCATTTTTTCCGGCAAGTAGTTGTGCCAGATAATGTTTATTTTCTGCGTAATGATAGGTGGTCTATTCTGAATTTATGCTTCCCCTGCCTTGTACGGTGCCAAAAAGGTACACTGTGCAACGTATTCCCCCAAATCGTGATTCTGTGATGCATATCTCTATAATCTGTGGCGCATTACGTAGGAATAGTGTTGGGTATGTTTTGTACACAGCCGCGCGCATACCGACCGTCGGACGCGTCTTTCGGTTAACACATACGCGTCATACTTATTTTGGGGAAATAATCTAATAAGTCCGTTGTTTTTGGCAATTGATTATGCAAGACAGTGTTGATTTTCTACATAATAATTGGTGGTCAGTATTGTGAATTTTTGTATTTCTCACTCTTTTATGGACAGGTTATTAAACTAAAAATATGTCCTAAAGTGATATACAAAAATGTTGCAAACTGCTTACTGAATAAAATTACCAAAATGCAAATCTCAAAATTTAATGGGCCTGACGTTTCGATCCTAGCATGATCTTCCTCAAAGGAAGGACCTTTCAAGCAGGACCTAGAATGACTTTTCTCTGCTTTTGAGAAAGGTCAAGGTAGGATCGAAACGTCAGGCCCACTAAAATTATGTCATTTTAATATATAAAAAAAACATAAAATATTGTTATACAAAACAATACTACTGTTTATAATGGACCCCTCCATTTTAAACTAAAACCTTTCCCATTTGCACAACTATTACTAGAGGATTGGGTTCACAGTGGATTTTTATGATATGGAGATGTAAAAATATTGGGCATACCCGGTAAGTGTGGAAGAAAGAGAGACCAAACAACTTACTGCCATGGTAACGACCACATCGTCAGCAGCAACTGGCGTCTTCTTCTGCTCCTTCTTCTCCTCCGGAGAACTTGCTCCTAGTTGCACCATTTTGATTTCCTCTCTCCAAAAGGCCACTGGTAAATTTCAACGTCTTGACAGAGAAAGCTTTTACCGCAGTAATGACTACCAGGTGATTTCTCTCCCGTTTTATTGTGCGTGCTAGATGCGCACGGGACGTGGTGACGTCATACCAGAGAGCCTTATTGTTATGTTAATGAGAGCCGAGCACCGCGCGGTACCGATCTCTTCATGGATCGATGGTTTTCAGGGCAGGCGTCAGAATTAGACTCGTAAACAGTCATCTCTTTGCTATCGTTTATCCTGACGATAATAATTATGTTTGCGTAGTGACAAACGTATTTTCTTACTTTAGGGAATATTCTCGGATTGGTAATAACATGCTGTGGCACAAATTACAAGAAACCGTGGTACGATCTCCACGGTGTGTATCATTCACATTATTATTCACAGTTAATTAATTACAATGGTTTGTCATGACGATGCTATATTGCACACTGTGAGACACTGTTTGCATGAGATGAGTTGGCAGTATAGGCCTAGACTCTGATTCCCGCAGAAGTTTGAGTTCAGAAAGTAAATCGTGTTTTGAATTAAATAAAACAAACTATAGTTAATATTCAGAAAATAATATCAGCTTAAAAATGTATCATACGTCTATGCCAATTCTAGTTTTCATTACGCGGTCGTCCAACGACTAGTGTAAGTCTACCGTGACAAATCAATAAAATTAATGCGAGATTGCTCGGCAGTAGCAACAAAGATTTGTGTATTTTGCTCCCATTGTTATCGTAAAATTGATGGCACAGCATTCAGTACAATGATGTGTGTACTTATCCAAATCAATTTAAATCCATAATTTATTGCTTAGCGTGCTTCTGCTAAAATAATGATAGCTATACTTCAGAGTAACTGGCGTTTCACGAGCTCGATGCTAAATTCTAATTCAAATTTTAGTCCTCAGTGCATGACTAAAAAAAAACCACCCGCGACCTGCGTAGGCCTAGATCGCTTAAATTTCGTCCCAAACCATCTCATCCAATTAAGTTCGTTCAAGTCTGTGTTTATGTTTTTTCATCACCTGGATGATTATTACAGTAGGCCATTGAGTTTATACTATCAATTTTGTTATATATATATATATATATATATATAAATATATATATATATATATATATATATATCAATCATTCGGATACGTTTTCCACTGTTTATACAGGTAAAGACCTCCAGGTCTATGATACAGGTATGCAGACGGACCTTTGGTGCGGGAAAGATTTCCCTGACCCATGTGAACATGTGGCCATGACAGTGCAACGCCGTCACTACCCTGCAATACTAAAGTATTGGCCCAAACTCCAAATAAAAACCGAACGTGCAGTGAGTCGAGCAATTTCCTATGGATATTAATATATGTGGTGTAACAACACTGTGCACTGCACTTTCAACAGAATCCTATTGAAGTTTGCTTTTCACGGTTGTTGACATATCTGATCTCGATGCAGAGAATTGACTAAAGTACATGTACGGTAGGTACTAGGTGGACCTGTGTACGCCAGTGACGCATGGATTGATAGTCTCGATGACAAGTCTCGGTTAACGATGAAATGCTTCTGACTATAGTACCCCGTTCTAGCAAAGATACTTGTCTCTTCCGATTGCAGTGTGCTTGCACGTTAAACTAGAGGTATCATGTTCAAATTTCGTCCCAGTGAAATTTGCCTTGGTATTTTGAGATTTTTTCCTCTCGGTTTTCCTTAATGGAATCTGTTTACGCCATGATCCCCAAACTGCTGTTGTTGGGTTTACAACGACTCGGTCTTTGCATCTGAATGAAAACGGGATTCCTGCATAAATATACTGCGTTTAGTGGTGAAAATGGCACCCCAACCATATCAAAGATATATAGTTGACTGTAATTGGGAAGACCCCAATTCAACATCATATGGGCTGTATAGGTCTGGAGGTAAGAAGCGTTGTGTTAAAATCTCGGTTGTCAAATTTTAATTGCTACTTTCATAGACCGATGAAAAGGCATTCAATTTAGTCGTCAAAAATGGGCTTTAGGTGCTCCGGCTTCGGCTACTCTATGCATTGTTGCATCTCACACGACAGCAACTTTACAAGTGTTTAACTGATAAAGGACCCGTTTTGTTTGTAGTGTGGAAAGCCCTCTAGACTTAAAGCACATCATTAATGGCTACTGGTGCTATGCAAGCCACATTTTTCATGCAAACGTTGAATGAGGCCATGGCTGTGTTGGTGGACATAAATATTACACGTATGCGTTTAGGCTCGTGACCTGAAAGCCCTGGACATTAAGGACAGAAAATTGGGATCGAGGACACATCAGCTGACCGCAGCAAATGGCGCAGTATGCTTCAGAGGCAACTCAAAGCAGGCGAAGAGAAAATACTGAGCCTCATAGATGAATAGGGAGCCATGCGGAAAGCACGAGCATGCTGAGTAAACCCTGCGACCTGTTATACTTATAGATGTGGCAGAGACTGCCATTCGCAAATTGGACCGATAATCCACAGCCGATGCTGTGGTAGCTGTGGAAGATCTATCACTAAAACTTGACAATTTCTAGAGCACACTACCATACCCATGGCCGACACTGACCGACGGAGTCCTACAACGTTTAGGCTACCGTCCTCGTAACTAGGAGGGAATGTGGGGCTCGGCTTATGCCAAAACAAAAATGCCGACTTGAATTCATGTCTACTGTGAGAATACAACTTTGCAAACAAGGCCTATCCCAGTCTGAGGTCAGAGGGCTCTTTGTTATGAAAAAAAGCAATTTCTTTGATCTTATTACCAAATATGGAAATGAGACGCCCATCGGTGTAGGCCTATTTTTAGCGAAGGAGAAAGAATACAAACATTCCGAGAAAGCTGGTAATCTAAAAAGCACGTTCCTTTTAGTCAACCTTTCAAAAATATATTTATAAACTACGATGCAATGACTCGGCTGAAAATAAAACTTGATGGCATCAACATCTCTGAAATTGAGAAAAATAATCAGTAATAGTCATGAATATAAATATTTTAAAGTATTTATCTATCAAATAGACAAAGCAGAGCCGATTCAAATTACTTTAATTGCGTAAACGACTCATTGATCGATAATTTCTTATTGATTGAATATTTTTTATTGATAACTAACTTACCGATAACTTGTTATAGTTTATTACACTTTATTTCTTCATTGTAAATACATGGATTCTATAACAGCAGGATATTAAAAAAATTAACAAATCCAAGAGGATAACGATTAGAGCACAACATATCAACTGATATCAATGACGGATTTTCATTGCCAGGACTTGTTTTGTACATAGCATGTAATGTATTATAAAATGTTGTGAAATAATAATATCGTATTAGGGAAAAAATACAAATAAATTCATCATTTTTAAAATGCTAATTTTTTCCATATTAATTTTTAAAGAAATATTGAAGGTTGTCATTCCTATTATGCAATTTATTTTTCAATCCGAAACAAATTTCCCATGTTTTTTACGATTTAAACTGTATTTGCATATTTACCCAGTGATATTTTGCATGATTATAATTGGTTCAAATAACCATCTTGCCCCCCCTCTTGGCGGGGCCGTGGGAAGGGGCGGCCAGGGCGGTGTGGTCGATGGCCTGCACATTGGAGAACACAGAAATAGTTCTAGTTCATTTCAAGTAAACAATCTTCGGTTTGTCTTTGAAGGATTCAAGAAGAAAGGTTTGGAAAAGAAAGGTTTGTTAAATTCTGGAGCTGCTTAGGATACCAAAGACAATTATTTCTCCTTCCGCAGATGATCGTTTGATTAGAAAACTTCACAGAGTTTCTCGATGGTCGGACACACAATGCACGACAGTCTGTTCTTGACCCGTTTTTCATGTTTTTATTTGTCCATCCATTGTTATCCATTCTGAAACAGGTCCTCGACACTTACAACTGGCATTTGGGTCATTTAAGTCAGTAATTAATCAGTTCGCAAAGGTTTTGTACGTTACTTTTCACTTTTAATTACATTTTCTGCAGCAGAAATTCTCGGTTTCCCAGCTAAAATTTCATGAGAGTTTGTGTGAGGCAAGAAGGTTTACTACTTATACTAAGCTTTATGACGTGGAACGAGCCTGATGCTTACCATGGTGGTGACAGTTTCCATGGTTGCCATGATCATGGTGGTCGCCATGGTGACCATCATGGTCCGGACCGCCATGATGCCCTCCATTGTGATCGCCGTCGTCCGGCCGTCCGTGGGAATCGTCGTCATCGTCATCCGGGCGGCTGTCATGATCATGGTCGTGGTGACCGCCATGTCCCGGACGGCCATCGTAGTCACAATCATAGTCTGGAGTAGGAGTAGGCGGCTCCAATGCATCCCCAGTTTGAGGTTGCTGTAAAACACCCAAACCAAGACAAATTGACGAGGTAGCGATTGCAGGCGCCGTTCTATGCAATGTGCCACCATCCTGATTCCGTTCCATTCACTGCACTATAAATCAAACATTTTCCATCTATAATCTTCACCTGGATCGCAGGAAAGCGAAACATCAGAATTCAACTACAACAAAGCATCAATCTTTGCCCAAATAAGTGAACCTAACTATTGATATTGGGTGATACTAACGTCTTTTCTTGAATATGTAGTAATTTAAAATTTGTTCTCTCAGATGTCGAGTCACAAAACTTGTACTTGAGTTACCCAACTCCGAATCCAAGTACCCGAGCCATCTTTAAATTCATAATGCGAAACAAAACTTTCCCATTTTCGATTTTTTTTAAACCTGGAAATAAAGGCAGTACATTAAACAGTCACACATCCTGTGATTTGTATTACTGATCTCATTCATGAGATCAAAATTATCTAGGGTTTCTTGTGGAGTTCACATTGTGTGAGTGGAAACAGTCAGTGCGATACATGTAGTGTACTTCCTAGATTGACGCGTCCATTGACGTTGTCAACAAACATTCCAATAGACATACATTATAGCACTGGCGGAGCAAACAATTGGGTCTGTGCAGATTCAACCATAAAATTAATAGAAGTACTAACAGAACAGCCGTCGACCTCGATTCCCAGCCCGCACGGTCCTTGGGTGGCGTATAGGACTCCAACGACCGCTCCCGTAGCAATGACGGCCACCAAAACCCAGAGAACGAGGCACATGACGGCGCGTTTGCAAGTGCAGCATCCGGCTGGCGTGACTGCAACCTCGGTCTCATCCTCTTTCTCCTTTAGGTACAATCAGACAGTAGGCATACCAGTGCATTTTGAGCAAATACTGATCACTGTGATCAACCTTTTGCGAGTCATTGAACTTTAATCGACATATTCTAACGCATTTTAGTCAAAACAATATTTTCCTTGTTCGATTTTGGAAAGTCAAAAGGAGAAGATAATGAGAACGTAACTCGACGAAAATTGGAATGCAACTAATTAGTTGGCATATTCTTAATTATCTTATGATGACATTTTATCTAAAACTTATCTAACGAAAACACTGCAAAATTGTAATTTTTTCATGACTTCAACACGCAACTGCATCAACTTGGTGCTAGTGGTCTGTCACTAAATGTTGTTTCCCCGTTGCGCCATCGGTGCACAAGTGTCGTGGATGCATCTTTCTGGGTCCAGAGATAAACATTCTCGATGCAGAAACAAAGTTGAATTTGAAAGTAAAAAACAAATTGAAAATGATCTGCACGGAGGAATGCTATAAATCTGACAAATACTCACGGGCAGAGGTACCTCCACGAAGTCTTCCTCTACGCCAATGGGCCATGATGCCTTCTTGCTCGGTTGCTTGTGACTATCTGAGTCTGCTGCGTACACCGCTAACTGTACCATTCTCCCCTATTTCTCACTTGGTTTTCAAACAAACTTTAGTTCTTAAATTGTCTGACGAAGTTTCAAGAAGCGAACGATGCTCTGTTTTTAAACTACTATACAATGTGGCTGCTACATACTGTATATATCTGCCCCGAACAGCATTCTTTTGGGCCACACGTCATCCACGGACTTTGGGACGGATTTCATATCGACCTTTGAACTCTTTTACCGCCCCGTACCATCGCATCGCTGTACCCTTTGTTATCTCATCACTTATTACGCAAATATTGTTAGTATTTCGGATATTAAATGGCAGGGTTGCAATTGATGTTATCACTCTTGGGAAAATAATATGCGTAGGCCGAAAGACACCGTTATGACAAGCTGATCATTTTAAAAAACCCGACAATTATGATGTGAAGTAAGGATTTGAGAGAACTGCCATAGGAAAATTTCATATGGTATCGTCATTTTTTTAGTTACCGATTTAAACATTCCAAAGTGATTTCTGCATACCTTGAGCAACCTCTGAGAAAGTTTGAATTTAATTCGCACAACTCCCAGAACAACAATCTACACGTAGGGCCTTGCTAAATCAGTTTGTATTTGTTGCTCGTGCAAGGCGTGTTTTCCTCGTGATGAGGATTTAATGGAAGGACGAGGGGCAGTACCTGATTGATTGTATCTGTAGCACATCCGGGTGTCATGATACTCTCGCTCCCCTCATTGGCTTTAATATTAAGCCATTTTATATCTAAAGATAAAATAATTTATACTCGGCACGGGGAAGTTTGTTAAAACCCCTATGGGTAATTACCCAAGCGTACACGTCCAAGCTGGACACGGCCAGTCAGTTGCAGTCTTCAGCAGCATACAGACCAGACAGTTGTAAATTTGCTTTTCCCACCTCCACCCCAATTTCCCACCAATAATTTATTTGATGAACAGTTTTATTGAGTCTTATGTTTGTACTGTGTTCATGCGGCAGGTGCCAATAGGAAAACTTCCGTTCACGGGAGATGAGGATTTCACTGTACATTCACGGGTTTTTTCCC
This sequence comes from Luidia sarsii, assembly GCA_949987565.1. Lineage (NCBI taxonomy): Eukaryota > Metazoa > Echinodermata > Asteroidea > Paxillosida > Luidiidae > Luidia > Luidia sarsii. The sequence goes on from OX465122.1 coordinate 5,559,955, forward strand.
CAGGTTTTGGCTCTAACACTTTGGCATACAGAGCAAGTTTACTGGGGTTTTTTCACGCTGTTTGTGTACAAGGAAAACGTCATGCTGCCCGACTTTGTCTAATGCATTTTTGTAGCGGGATTCAGATAGCCAATAGCCTCATTTCAAATGATGTGGGACATAATAGATAAGGCGGGATCCAAGTGCAACATCCCATGTGCGCGTGAACGAAATGCGCGAAAGACGCTTTCCAAAGTATCCACACAAGTGGCACGATTCTCACAAGGTCTTGGTATTAGCTTTTGGAAAGGAACAGAGCGTAAGAGAACGGAACGTATAGCATCAAGCCAACCATATCGACCAGAACCAATCCTCGGCTATGGCAGGAACATAATAGAGCCGTCCAAACTATGCCTATAATTTTGTCATTGGTGTATTTAATATGTAATCTATAATCTACAAACATTAACTAGCGAATATGACATAGCAAAATGCTTTTTTTTGTCGATGTTTGAGTGAAGATTTCTCAAGAAAGACATCATCCCAGACCGTAAAATTTCAACATGAGGATTCTATCAGACTATCTACAAACTGCGTAAATTAGAAAACAAATATGTGGACATCGATGTTTCCCGATCTTCCCAATGTTGAATTGGGCCTTTAAGGCTTGGCATGGTGGGTGAAATAATTAAGGAGGGATTGCGGTGACACCATGAATAAGGTCTCTTAAAGGTCACCCGATGACGACCAGAGCATACTGGTCGGAACAGAGCGTAAGAGAACGGAACGCATCGGACAGGAACAGGACAGAAATGAAAAGAAAAGGGGTGTTTTTGGGCGGCCACAGCTTAGAATTGGTTTGACGGTTATTCCATCGATATTTTCTCTGTATAGCATCAAGCCAACCATAACGACCAGAACCAATCCTCGGCTATGGCAGGAACATAATAGAGCCGTCCAAACTATGCCTATAATTTTGTCATTGGTGTATTTAATATGTAATCTATAATCTACAAACATTAACTAGCGAATATGACATAGCAAAATGCTTTGCTGAGCAGTGCGAGACGCTTACTTTATCAGATAGTGTTTTGTTTGCACTTTGAACATCCAACTCTGCTTGAGTATAACATGAGAACTGCACTATAAAACGTAAACAAACGTAAAGAAGAAATACATTGTAGAAACAAAATGTCACACTTTTTAATATCAACCATTTCAAACTTCATTAAAAATGTCAAAGAAAACTTTTACTGTATAGGGACTTGAACCGTGACCTCTTGTTTTGCATACCAGAGCTCTTACCAGCTGAGCTATCCAGCCCTTAGATGGTGGTCTTCCCAATAGTCAACTTGTCTTTGCCGGGTTTGGGGCGCCAGTCAGAAGCGTTCAACCATTAACTGGATATTTCCAAACCTGTTTTCAGCAGCTCGGGGTTCACACAAATCGGATGCAGCTTTTTCAATTTAAGAACTTCTTTGTTATAAACTTCCACATTTTAACATTTTCAATAATAACAGAGAACCTCGTTTTAAGCTCACTCCTTTTCAAAGGTGTTTTTTTTCAATGAAATTTTAAGTGGTCTTTGAAAATCTGATCTAACTCGCCTACATATCGAACAATATACAGGCTTAACATAATTAAATACCACAGTTCCCTCTTAAAATTTGGTCCAAGAACATTTTTAACCGAATCGAAACTTGTCATTTCGATTCAATTTCAATGTTTAGGAATTTATTGTAATACTTTTTCCAGAGTATGTGATTGCAGAAAAACAATCATCTAATCATGACGAATGGCATTAAACAAATTCAAATATCAAAGTTGTTTTATATCAGTCACTTTAATACTGCAGTAAAGTAAAATAAGACTTAAAGGCCTATACAACATTGGTAAAAGTCGACAGATTGCCACACTTTGTGTGTTAAACCATTAAACCTTCAATAAAAGGATTTCTGAGAAGGTTTTAGCTCAAATGAAAAACTGAGCAAGTAGAAAAAGGCAAAAACCGTCACGTTTTTCGCACCGTTCAGTAGTGTAAGAAATAGTTTATGACTCGAGAGTCATAAACAATTTGTCGATGTTTGAGTGAAGATTTCTCAAGAAAGACATCATCCCAGACCGTAAAATTTCAACATGAGGATTCTATCAGACTATCTACAAACTGCATAAATTAGAAAAAAAATCTGTGGACATCGATGTTTCCCGATCTTCCCAATGTTGAATTGGGCCTTTAAGGCTTGGCATGGTGGGTGAAATAATTAAGGAGGGATTGCGGTGACACCATGAATAAGGTCTCTTAAAGGTCACGTGATGACGACCAGAGCATACTGGTCGGAAAGTCGAGTTACCACTCAGGTTCTTTTCAGAACCACACCTCTTCTTTAAGAGACCATATACATGGTGTCACCGCAAACCCTCCTATATGCAGTAAAGTAAGTAGATAAACATTTGATTCAGTGTGTTGCATGCCAGCAGAATGTCGATAGGGATCTATGCTTCACGAGTTTTTCATGAATCCATGGAAAAGGAAGGAAACAAATGTGAGAGCTCTTATACAAAAGTTGACACAAAATATTGTTTTATTCAAGTAGTGCAAGCTTTTTTTTGTCAAAGTAGTGTAAACATCAAAAGTGAAGCTGAATATTTGATATAAAATTTCTAAGAATAACAATAGAAACATACCAATTTAAAAAAGAAAAGGTTTGAAGAGATTAGTGATCTTGTAATCCTTATTAATTTGTTCAGTCATGTGGGAAGGGCCCCTAAACAATGGTTAGATCGAAAAACAGAAATGTTCACAGATTTACATAAAACTTATACAGTTTGTAGATGGTTATGGTAGAAACCTTGCACTGAAATATTTCTGCTGTACGTTGCTGCTGAGTAAAGAAATGGTTTACGTCTCACCCCTACATCTAAAAGATTTTTCCGAACAATACGTTGAATGCTGCATTTTCGCAAAACAAATGAAGTGGTTTTCACTATTTTCTGGAGACTAGGTTGGCGGATTGAGCTGAAATTTTCACAGGTGTGCTATTTCATGCATATGTTGGATCAGACAATGTATGGATGCTATTCTTTGACCTCGACCAATGTTATGTTATCCCTTTAAATCTTACAGGCTTCAGGACTCCAAAGGATTAAAGAATGTATTTTATAAAAATCGAATATAAAATAAATCTTTGAAATTTAGTGGCAATAAATGAATGTAATATAATATTGCTTGATGCAAATGACACAAAATTTAACACACCTTGGCAAAAATCTGTGTTCTTCTGAAGGCAACATAACAAACTGCTTTAAAGTTGACTAAATAAGGACTAAATTGAAAAAGAACGGAATTGGTTCTGCTGGATGAAACTGTACGTACAAATTGTTTGATTGGAATGAAAAACATTTAACAACTACTCAAAAGCCTATATAACTTCTTCACGACATTTAAAAAAATGCATTTGATCTTGTCTTCAAGTTCTGCAATTCCTCATGCTGTCTCCTCTTTGATATTGGTGAAGCCTACCCCACTGGCTGTGTACTCAATGCCCCCACCTGATGAATCAACCTGCAACCAACAAGACAGAGATCAGAGTGGCAGGGATAGTGACGGTGATGATGATGGTGGTGGCAGTGGTAGTTATAGTACATGTAGTAATGGCGATGGTAGTGGTGGTGGTGATGGTGATGGTGGTGGTGGCAGTGGTAGTTATAGAAGTAGTGGTGGTGGTGATGGTGATGGTGGTGGTAGTGGTGATGGTGGTGGTGGTGGTGGTGGTGGTGGTAGTGGTGATGGTGGTGGTGGCAGTGGTAGTTATAGTACATGTAGTAGTGGTGATGGTAGTGGTGGTGGTGGTGATGGTGGTGGTGGCAGTGGTAGTTATAGTAGTGGTGGTGATGGTAGTGGTGGTGATGGTAGTGGTGGTGAAGGTGGTGGTGGTGATGGTGGTAGTGGTGATGGTAGTGGTGGTGATGGTAGTGGTGGTGATGGTAGTGGTGGTGATGGAAGTGGTGGTGATGGTAGTGGTGGTGATGGTAGTGGTGATGGTAGTGGTGGTGATGGTAGTGGTGGTGATGGTAGTGGTGATGGTAGTGGTGGTGATGGTAGTGGTGGTGATGGTAGTGGTGGTGATGGTAGTGGTGGTGGTGGTGGTGATGGTAGTGTTGGTGATGGTGGTGGTGGCGATGGTGGTAGTGGTGATTATAGTGGTGGTGATGGTAGTGGTGGTGATGGTAGTTTTGGTGATGGTAGTGGTGGTGATGGTGGTGATGGAAGTGGTGGTGATGGTAGTGGTGGTGATGGTGGTGATGGTAGTGTTGGTGATGGTGGTGGTGGCGATGGTGGTAGTGGTGATTATAGTGGTGGTGATGGTAGTGGTGGTGATGGTAGTTTTGGTGATGGTAGTGGTGGTGATGGTGGTGATGGAAGTGGTGGTGATGGTAGTGGTGGTGATGGTAGTGGTGATGGTAGTGGTGGTGATGGTAGTGGTGGTGATGGTAGTGGTGATGGTAGTGGTGGTGATGGTAGTGGTGGTAATGGTAGCGGTGGTGATGGTAGTGGTGGTGATGGTAGTGGTGGTGGTGGTGGTGATGGTAGTGTTGGTGATGGTGGTGGTGGCGATGGTGGTAGTGGTGATTATAGTGGTGGTGATGGTAGTGGTGGTGATGGTAGTTTTGGTGATGGTAGTGGTGGTGATGGTGGTGATGGAAGTGGTGGTGATGGTAGTGGTGGTGATGGTGGTGATGGTAGTGTTGGTGATGGTGGTGGTGGCGATGGTGGTAGTGGTGATTATAGTGGTGGTGATGGTAGTGGTGGTGATGGTAGTTTTGGTGATGGTAGTGGTGGTGATGGTGGTGATGGTAGTGGTGGTGATGGTAGTGGTGGTGATGGTGGTGATGGTAGTGTTGGTGATGGTGGTGGTGGCGATGGTGGTAGTGGTGATTATAGTGGTGGTGATGGTAGTGGTGGTGATGGTAGTTTTGGTGATGGTAGTGGTGGTGATGGTGGTGATGGAAGTGGTGGTGATGGTAGTGGTGGTGATGGTAGTTTTGGTGATGGTAGTTTTGGTGATGGTAGTAGTGGTGATGGTGGTGATGGTGGTGATGGTAGTGGTGGTGATGGTGGTGATGGTAGTGGTGGTGATGGTGGTAATGGTAGTGGTGGTGATGGTAGTGGTGGTGATGGTAGTGGTGATGGTAGTGGTGGTGATGGTAGTGGTGGTGATGGTAGTGGTGGCGATGGTGGTAGTGGTGATTATAGTGGTGGTGATGGTAGTGGTGGTGATGGTGGTGATGGTAGTGGTGGTGATGGTGGTAATGGTAGTGGTGGTGATGGTAGTGGTGGTGATGGTAGTGGTGGTGATGGTAGTGGTGATGGTAGTGGTGGTGATGGTAGTGGTGGTGATGGTGGTGGTGGCGATGGTGGTAGTGGTGATTATAGTGGTGGTGAGGGTAGTGGTGGTGATGGTAGTTTTGGTGATGGTAGTGGTGGTGATGGTGGTGATGGAAGTGGTGGTGATGGTAGTGGTGGTGATGGTAGTTTTGGTGATGGTAGTTTTGGTGATGGTAGTAGTGGTGATGGTGGTGATGGTAGTGGTGGTGATGGTGGTGATGGTAGTGGTGGTGATGGTGGTAATGGTAGTGGTGGTGATGGTAGTGGTGGTGATGGTAGTGGTGATGGTAGTGGTGGTGATGGTAGTGGTGGTGATGGTAGTGGTGGTGATGGTAGTAGTGGTGATGGTGGTGATGGTAGTGGTGGTGATGGTGGTGGTGGCGATGGTGGTAGTGGTGATTATAGTGGTGGTGATGGTAGTGGTGGTGATGGTAGTTTTGGTGATGGTAGTGGTGGTGATGGTGGTGATGGAAGTGGTGGTGATGGTAGTGGTGGTGATGGTAGTTTTGGTGATGGTAGTTTTGGTGATGGTAGTAGTGGTGATGGTGGTGATGGTGGTGATGGTAGTGGTGGTGGTGATGGTGGTGATGGTAGTTTTGGTGATGGTAGTGGTGGTGATGGTAGTTTTGGTGATGGTAGTTTTGGTGATGGTAGTTTTGGTGATGGTAGTGGTGGTGATGGTGGTGATGGTAGTAGTGGTGGTGATGGTGGTGATGGTGGTGATGGTGGTAGTGGTGATGGTAGTGGTGGTGATGGTAGTGGTGGTGATGGTAGTTTTGGTGATGGTAGTTTTGGTGATGGTAGTGGTGATGATAGTGGTGGTGGTGATGGTGGTGATGGTGGTGATGGTAGTGGTGGTGATGGTAGTGGTGGTGATGGTGGTGGTGGTGATGGTGGTGATGGAAGTGGTGGTGATGGTAGTGGTGGTGATGGTAGTGGTGGTGATGGTAGTTTTGGTGATGGTAGTTTTGGTGATGGTAGTGGTGGTGATGGTGGTGATGGTAGTGGTGGTGGTGATGGTAATGGTGGTGATGGTAGTGGTGGTGATGGTAGTGGGGGTGATGGTAGTGATGGTGGTGGTGGTGATGGTAGTTTTGGTGATGGTAGTGGTGGTGATGGTGGTGATGGTGGTGATGGTAGTGGTGGTGATGATAGTGGTGGTGATGGTAGTGGTGGTGATGGTAGTGGTGGTGATGGTAGTAGTGGTGATGGTGGTGATGGTAGTGGTGGTGATGGTAGTGGTGGTGATGGTAGTGGTGGTGATGGTGGTGATGGTAGTGGTGGTGATGGTAGTGGTGATGGTAGTGGTGATGATGGTAGTGGTGGTGATGGTGGTGATGGTAGTGGTGGTGATGGTAGTGGTGGTGATGGTAGTGCTGGTGATGGTGATGGTGGTGATGGTGGTGATGGTGGTGGTGGTGATGGTGGTGATGGTAGTGGTGGTGATGGTAGTGGTGGTGATGGTGGTGATGGTAGTGGTGGTGATGGTAATGGTGGTGATGGTAGTGGTGGTGATGGTAGTGGTGGTGATGGTAGTGGTGGTGATGGTAGTGGTGGTGATGGTAGTGGTGGTGATGGTAGTGGTGGTGATGGTAGTGGTGGTGATGGTAGTGTTGGTGATGGTAGTGGTGGTGATGGTAGTGGTGATGATGGTAGTGGTGGTGATGGTAGTGGTGATGATGGTAGTGGTGGTGATGGTAGTGGTGATGGTAGTGGTGGTGATGGTAGTGGTGGTGATGGTAGTGGTGGTGATGGTAGTGGTGGTGATGGCAGTGGTGGTGATGGTGGTGATGGTAGTGGTGATGATGGTAATGGTGGTGATGGTAGTGGTGGTGATGGTAGTGGTGGTCATGGTAGTGGTGGTGATGGTAGTGGTGGTGATGGTGGTGATGGTAGTGGTGGTGATGGTAATGGTGGTGATGGTAGTGGTGGTGATGGTAGTGGTGGTGATGGTAGTGGTGGTGATGGTAGTGGTGGTGATGGTGGTGGTGGTGATGGTAGTGGTGGTGATGGTAGTGGTGATGATGGTAGTGGTGGTGATGGTAGTGGTGGTGATGGCAGTGGTGGTGATGGTGGTGATGGTAGTGGTGATGATGGTAGTGGTGGTGATGGTAGTGGTGGTGATGGTGGTGATGGTAGTGGTGGTGATGGTAATGGTGGTGATGGTAGTGGTGGTGATGGTAGTGGTGGTGATGGTAGTGGTGGTGATGGTAGTGGTGGTCATGGTAGTGGTGATGGTAGTGGTGGTGATGGTGGTGATGGTAGTGGTGGTGATGGTAATGGTGGTGATGGTAGTGGTGGTGATGGTAGTGGTGGTGATGGTAGTGGTGTTGATGGTGGTGGTGATGGTAGTGGTGGTGATGGTGGTGATGGTAGTGGTGGTGATGGTAATGGTGGTGATGGTAGTGGTGGTGATGGTAGTGGTGGTGATGGTAGTGGTGGTGATGGTAGTGGTGGTGATGGTAGTGGTGGTCATGGTAGTGGTGGTGATGGTAGTGGTGATGATGGTGGTTATGGTAGTGTTGGTGATGGTAGTGGTGGTGATGGTAGTGGTGATGATGGTAGTGGTGGTGATGGTAGTGGTGATGATGGTAGTGGTGGTGATGGTAGTGGTGGTGATGGCAGTGGTGGTGATGGTGGTGATGGTAGTGGTGATGATGGTAGTGGTGGTGATGGTAGTGGTGGTGATGGTAGTGGTGGTGATGGTAGTGGTGATGATGGTAGTGGTGGTGATGGTAGTGGTGGTGATGGTAGTGGTGGTGATGGTGGTAATGGTAGTGGTGGTGATGGTAGTGGTGGTGATGGTAGTGGTGGTGATGGAAGTGGTGTTGATGGAAGTGGTGGTGATGGTGGTGGTGGTGATGGTGGTGATGGTAGTGGTGGTGATGGAAATGACAACAAAGATTTTGACAAAACAATGACAACAAATTGGTCAAAGTGACACTTTCTGCCTAGCACCCCTTGCACATTATTATTTCATGGGATTTGAATATACATTGTAAGGTTTCAAGTTCTTCCCTCGTTCCAGCCGACATTTGTTATGATTGCCTGTGCCCATGAATACTTACAGGAAGTCCAGTATCTCTTTGGCTGTTGTAGGTAGGATTATCCAGACCTGACACTGCAGCTGAGTCCCTGCCAATACCAAATTTAAAGCAATGGAAAAATCTTCAAAACAGATCAAAGGGCCAAAACATACATTTTGGATTTGGTTTTAATTAAACTGTTCAAGAATTAATTTGAAGATCGGGAAAAATATGACAGGAAAAAGTCTTAATTGTGGGTCTTCAAGATGAATGTAACAAATTCGCTGTGAATCATAATTATGTATAATTTAACTCTCTTCACTGCATTCTCCAACAAGGTCAAACCTTCTTTGTTGGGGTGGGGGGGGGGGGCTGGGATCACATTTCATTTTTTAAAGATAAAAACAACTACAACACATTACCAGCCTTGCTATAGAAAGGATGCAGGTTCCATTTTATAATTATTCAAAAATTAATTGACAAGAAGTAAAACCTCCTAATTACAACAGCACTTGAATGAATGAAAGTTTGAAAATAAAGTCTAAAATTTGCCAAATACTCACGCTTTGGTAGGCTTTCTGAATTTGAAGAAATACAGGCTAATGCTGACCAGTGCAATAATGATGACTATGGATAGTACAGACATGCCCACAATTAGGCCAAGGCTGCTATCAACACCTGAAGAGAAATATCAAATGTATGAAGGCTTAACTTTAAAACACCACAATCTTTCATTATCTTTCAAACTCTCAACAATTCGAAAAATGGCAAAGAAAATGTGACCAAACCCGAGACCTCTGGTTTTATGCATCAGTGTTCTTACCATCTGAGCTATCCAGCCTTTAGATGATGGTCTTCACAAATAGTCAATTAGTCTTTGCCGGGGTGGGGATGCCAATCAGAAACATCAAACCATTAACTACTGTTTATCTCCAGGGATCACACTCCCATTTTATACAGATGCAAACAAGAATTTGCTACAGCAGTTTAATGGTCACACAAATTGGTTTTCCCTAATACAATAATATACAAGCAATCATTTTCTCATAATGTTATACATGTATTAGATCAACAGTTGCATCTACTTTGGAAATAGTCATCCCAAACAAAATGACCTGTTGTAAATCAAGTCTCATTTTCATGGGCAAAGAACCAGTATTAATCAGTATAATATCATTTCCAGGCTCTCAGTCAATTAATAAAATCTTACTGAGGTCAATCTGTGGTCATTTCAATTTCAGTCACGCGGGTTAAATGCACATGGGTAGAAACAGACAAATAAACAACAAATGGAGTATGGATTTGAGAGTCACACATCAGACAGTCATCTAGATATCATACCATGTGGAGTGTCTAGCAAGATGCCCTTCCCTATTTCAATGTGGGGTGTCTAGCAAGATGCCCTTCACTATTTCAATGTGGAGTGTCTAGCAAGATGCCCTTCACTATTTCAATGTGGAGTGTCTAGCAAGTTGCCCTTCCCTATTTCAATGTGGAGTGTCTAGCAAGATGCCCTTCACTATTTCAATGTGGAGTGTCTAGCAAGATGCCCTTCACTATTTCAATGTGGAGTGTCTAGCAAGATGCCCTTCACTATTTCAATGTGGGGTGTCTAGCAAGATGCCCTTCCCTATTTCAATGTGGAGTGTCTAGCAAGATGCCCTTCCCTATTTCAATGTGGAGTGTCTAGCAAGATGCCCTTCCCTATTTCAATGTGGAGTGTCTAGCAAGATGCCCTTCACTATTTCAATGTGGAGTGTCTAGCAAGATGCCCTTCACTATTTCAATGTGGAGTGTCTAGCAAGATGCAATTCACTATTTCAATGTGGAGTATCTAGCAAGATGCAATTCACTATTTCAATGTGGAGTGTCTAGCAAGATGCCCTTCACTATTTCAATGTGGAGTGTCTAGCAAGATGCCCTTCACTATTTCAATGTGGAGTGTCTAGCAAGATGCCCTTCACTATTTCAATGTGGAGTGTCTAGCAAGATGCCCTTCACTATTTCAATGTGGAGTGTCTAGCAAGATGCCCTTCACTATTTCAATGTGGAGTGTCTAGCAAGATGCCCTTCACTATTTCAATGTGGAGTGTCTAGCAAGATGCCCTTCACTATTTCAATGTGGAGTGTCTAGCAAGATGCCCTTCACTATTTCAATGTGGAGTGTCTAGCAAGATCCCCTTCGCTATTTCAATGTGGAGTGTCTAGCAAGATCCCCTTCCCTATTTCAATGTGGAGTGTCTAGCTTCTATTATTCAAACCTTACCAAAGACTGACAATAAAGGCCCAAAGTGGACTGTCGTCATAAAGCTCAACAATCATTGAGCAAAAGACACAACCTTGTAATAATAAAATTCACTTACGAGGTTCATAAGGTACATATGGATCTGTTGAATTTCTCGCTGAAAGGAAACAAAACCATGAAATTCAAAAGTTGAAACATCATTCCACTGTAGATGACAATAAATATACAAATCTCAAAAATTATGAACCTTTTTATTGGCAGATTTTGTTCATATTTTTATACAGTGATAAAATTTAAGAATTTGTGCAAGGAGGTAATCATCTTGATTATATTATCCCATAATAATATGACTACTTAGAAACCAAAATGTAATGGAACAATCTTTCAAAAATAAAACAATTTTTTCAAACTCAAAATTTAGTGGGCCTGACGTTTCGATCCTAGCAGGACCTTTCTCTTTAAAGCCCCTACACAACATTGGTAAGATCGAAAAACAGAAATGTTCACAGATTTACATGAAACTTATACAGTTTGAAGATGGTTATAGTAGAAACCTCTCACTGAAATATTTCTGCCTAAAATGTTGTTTTTTGGGAGAAATGAGTAAAAGAAATAGTTTACGTCTCACCGAGATCTAAATTATTTTTCGGAACAGTATGGCGTTGAATGCTGCATTTCCACAAAACATATGAAGCAGTTTTCATATTCTCGAGACTCGGTTGGCGGATTGAGCTGAAATCTTCACAGGTGTGCTATTTCATGCATATGTTGGATCAGACAACGTATGGATGCTATTCTTTGACCTCGACCGATGTTGTGTAGGGGCTTTTTTAAAACAATAACAAAAGTGCCGTCAGCCATAAAATCTTGGAAAAAAGGCAAAAAGCTTTATCTAATCGGTCCCTTTGTATTTACATTGATTTTGACAATGATATATGTCTGTCAGTCTGTTGTGCTGTCTGTCTGGCAGCCTGTTGTGCTGTCTGTCTGTCAGCCTGTTGTGCTGTCTGTCTGTCAGCCTGTTGTGTTGTCTGTCTGTCAGCCTGTTGTGTTGTCAGTCTGTCAGCCTGTTGTTTTGTCTGTCTGTCAGGCTGTTATGTTGTCTGTCTGTCAGCCTGTTGTGTTGTCTGTCTGTCAGTCTGTTGTGTTGTCTGTCTGTCAGCCTGTTGTGTTATCTGCCTGTCAGCCTGTTGTGTTGTCTGTCTGTCAGCCTGTTGTGCTGTCTGTCTGTCAGTTTGTTGTGCTGTCTGTCTGTCAGCCTGTTGTGTTGTCTGTCTGTCAGCCTGTTGTGCTGTCTGTCTGTCAGTCTGTTGTGTTGTCTGTCTGTCAGCCTGTTGTGTTGTCTGTCTGTCAGCCTGTTGTGTTGTCTGTCTGTCAGTCTGTTGTGTTGTCTGTCTGTCAGCCTGTTGTGTTGTCTGTCTGTCAGCCTGTTGTGTTGTCAGTCTGTCAGACTGTTGTGTTGTCTGTCTGTCAGCCTGTTGTGTTGTCTGTCTGTCAGCCTATTGTGTTGTCTGTCTGTCAGCCTGTTGTGTTGTCTGTCTGTCAGCCTGTTGTGTTATCTGTCTGTCAGCCTGTTGTGTTGTCAGTCTGTCAGCCTGCTGTGTTGTCTGTCTGTCAGCCTGTTGTTTTGTCTGTCTGTCAGGCTGTAATGTTGTCTGTCTGTAAGCCTGTTGTGTTGTCTGTCTGTCAGCCTGTTGTTTTGTCTGTCTGTCAGGCTGTTATGTTGTCTGTCTGTCAGCCTGTTGTGTTGTCTGTCTGTCAGGCTGCTGTGTTTGTTCAGCTGAGGAGTGGTTTGATGTTTAGGGATCAACTCACGGCAGACGATGCCATCTTTGCGTTCATCGTACAGGTCAGTAGGGCAGTCTACTTCCCCGTCACACATCCATGCATAGGGAATGCAAACCTTGTCTGCTGGACAGAGCACCTCATCATACCCACATTTACTAGGCAGGTCAACAGGAGGCCACTTCTCTGAAAATACATGCATACGAAAATAGTGATGGTGTAAACATTGTTCTCCAAAATAATATTTACAAAAGTAAACAAAGTCACCATGGTGGTACTTAGATAGAACAATGGCTAACAAGTGTTAGTCCTTAAATACATTTAAAAGCACCGACTGTAAAAAGATACCTTTTGGTTATGGGATAAAATAAGTATTTTATGTGGCAAAATAAAACAACACCATAACTTCAGTGAAAACCTAAACTCAATATTTTTAACAGTGGGAACACATTCATTGTAGGCAAAATGGTTTTGAGTGAAAGCAAAGACTGAATGCACTGTCAATGGCTTGAAAAAAATGATATATACAAGGCCTGCAGGGAGCCACAAGCAAATGACATTCCATAGACTTGTGTGGGATTAAAGTCATGCCCTTTGAGTTCAGACAAGCTTACTTACCAGGATTTCCACAAGCCTCTATAAAGGTAACATCATCAATGGCAATATCTGAGCTGTCTGAGTTGTCTACTATAGCCTCGAAGACCACAGAGAAGTTGTTGTTGTTGGAGACAAAGAGACTGCCATAATGCCACTCATTGCCCTGCGCTCCTGTGGCTGTCCACATCAACATCATGTGACCATCTGCCATTGCTGATTTGGTATAAATCTGAATGAAAAATCCCAAATACCATTTGTCAAAAGTAAAACAGAAGGAAACTGGGAGGGTACTTTATATAGGCCATAGTTTTTCTTTTACATGTTTATTCATCATTGGTAGGTCCCTACCTGTAGAGTGCCAACGCTAGTCCCTTGCATGTGATACCAGAATCTCATCAGGCACATGTTGGTGCTTGCAGGGAAGACAGGAGTGGCAACGCTGGCTGTATCAGTCTGCCTTCTGCCAGATGCTTCAATGAACAGGAAACTGCCTATCGGTAAAATATTGAGACAATTTGATCAATGCCAACAAATTTTTCTACATAAATAATGTTATTGATAAAAGACTGTGCCTGCCTCCTGGCACATATTCTTACTTTAAAAATAACAGCCAAGAAAGTTGACAATGTAGGATTTAGGACAACTCCAAGCAGAAGGCTGGCTAGCTCAGTTGAAAAAGTAAGGTTTATCTGTCCTAGCTGTAGAACGGAGAGGTATCGGGCTGGCTTCTTCCCTCGTTCTGCCTCAACCTGGAATTCCCTTCCTGGTTCTTGCTTTCCCCTAGCCTATGATTTTGCCATCTTTAAAAGGAATGTTAATTATTATCTCTGCCTTCCTGGGTCTCTCTCCATCCTCTCCTTTCACTAGCCCTTAACCTTGAATGGCTTTTCAGCCTTGTTTTGGGCGGTCTTGCATAAAAAGTACCATATACCAGAGACTCAGGTCCAAATCCCAGTACAATCAAAGTCCTTCAGTTATTTGAGTTTTTTCAGACATCAGACATAATGGCTATTGGTGCAAATGGACATGATGGTAATTTTTTGGTCTGTTGTTGTTGATTGGGTTTCAGATGTTTGTTAATTGGATTGTTTTTGAGGGCAGGAGGGAGCATTTCTCTCTTGAGTCTCCAGATAATGACCTTACCTCCATCGTTGTTGTGGTCATTGTCTGGCCCAGTGCCAGGGGTTGGAGTGTTCATGCCTTGTGACCAATCAAAGTTATCACTTGTCAGCTGTATCCAGCCACACTGTGTGGTGAATGGGTACTGGTCAAACGTGCAGTCAGCTGGATGAGATTCTTTTGAAAGATTTAGGAAAAGAAAAGAATGTAGAATGATTGTGGTGATACTATGGACATAATCTCTTTCCAGATTAAGTGTGGCTCTGAGAAGAGTTGGTAACTCATCATTTCGGGCAGTGTGTGTTCTGCCTGTATATAATGAAACTCATCTTAATTACAAATATCAGCATAATTATGAATAAGTAGTTGAGAGAGTTGACTAACACTATATGGGTCTGTTGTTTGAAGGAAATGTTCATAGTGCAATATTTGTCCTTGTGTTTGTTTGGTTGCACCAGTCAAGGTGTCAAAATGTGAATGGTCCATCCAGTGTGAGTGATGCAATCAAACTATGCCAAGATGTTTACCAAATGATATGCAATTGCAATATGCTGTTCTTCATTTGAGAGGCAAACTGCATGTATTTTCTGTTCCTAAGGCGTGTTAAGCCTAGTCGAAGGGCTGTGCCACATAAGGTAATTTTACAGGTGGAACTTCCTTGGAAACAGATAACACTGCAAGAAAATGGAAAACTTGTGCTGCAGAAAAGACATGCTTCCACCCCCAAAAAACCCAAATTACAACAAAAACCCACACAATAGAAACATGTAAAGATTGCTCACAATGGCCATTGCCATGGTGTGCATTGCATACTGAATGGTATTTTCTTCAGAGGGTCTTACCACAATCTTGTTCATCTTCACCATCTCTACAGTCATATCCCAAATCACAGACACGGGTTAGAGGGACACACTGCCCATCTCCACAGGTTATCTCCTGGTCTGAACATGGCCGGCTGTAGCCATCTGACAAAGAGAGAGAGAGAGAGTATTTAATGAATATGGCTCTTTTTATTGCAATAGTAAAGGGCAGAGATCATAGTTTCTACCTACAGTGAAGCAGCACATCAGTACTCCTATGGTCATATATTCTGATTTTTCTTATACTAGCATCACTCCTCCATTTTCATTTCTGTGTTACAGATATCAGTGGTCAAGCCCTTCCAATCCTCTCAATTGAATTGTTTAAGAATCTTGAGGTCCTGCTGTCGTTGTTGGTTGCCCTGCTATTGATGCTCTGAAAACATGTGAGACATTGCTTTCCTTTCTGTTCAGTCCACTTCTTAGATCTTCAAATTAATGAATTTCAGGGAAACATTTATTATTTACCATCTTGGCAATTTTCCAAGGTGACGTCATCGATAGCAATGTCTCCAGTCACAGTTATCCCACGCACTGCCTCAATGATAATAGCAAAGTTGTCCTGTAGGCCAATGGGCAAGTCACCGGTGAACTGCCACTGGTTTCCTTGGTTCCCTGCCACGGCAAAGAGCTGTGTAACCTGAGAAGTAAGATGCAAGTAACCAGTGTAAGTGCAACATGGATAAACCCATGCACAGACCTTGTGCCATGAGTCCTCATGCAGACAGAGGGAGCTTTGGAAACTATGGCTTTGGTTGGAGCTTCTTCTCTCATCCAAAGACTACAAACATACCTACATGTAATAATTTTCAACAAAGGGTCATGAGGCGCTGTTTATGAACTACATGTAGCTTCAGCATGGTGTGTTCTGAGCTGAGTTGCATACATACGATACACAACAATGATGTGTATGGATGAGAGCAAAGATAATTTTATAAAAGCCATTTCACGATTCATAAATTGTCTCTGCCTCCTCTGCCCCCACCTCTCCATATACTAAATCACCCACCTGATCTGTTTTCAGGAACACCCCTAGTGAGCCAATGGTACTGCCCTTCATGTGGTACCAGAGGGACATGGTGCATGTAGGGCCAGAGTGCTGGTAGACAAGGGACTGGAGGTGTGCTTTCTCTTGGTTGTCACCACCAATGGCACCAGTGGCTTGGCTGGTATCCACGTACATATAGTACCCTGGTAACCATACAATGTGCACTGTTACAGGCTGGGGCTGATGTCATGACTACAGATACCTATGGCTTCACTCAACAATGACCAATGCCATAGAGCTTCTTAAGCACCAATTCTACTTCTACACAAAAAGCTTTGCAGAATCAATTCAGGTTATTAGTGTAAGCTATCCTTCAATTTCACACCATGCAAAAAAAGTCTAAACAATTTAATGGCATCAAACATTATTTGAAAATATAATTGAAAATCCTGTATAGATTGTTCATACTCATCAGAATTGCATGTATGTAGCTGTATGAGACACAAGGAAAACTCTTCTTGCTAAAGCAGATTCTCAGGTAAAGCAGATTTATGAAATAGATCCCTGATCTACATATAATAAGATAGCATCAAGTCATTCTCACCAACGTTGGTTCCAAGGGTGTGGTCAGTCTGGGGTCCTGTGTCAAGGAACTGAGTCTGGTCTCCACTGGCTCGGAGCCAGTTCAAGGAGTCCCGGTAGGAGTTTGCCCATCCACACGTATCAGTTTCAAAATCACAGCTGTTTCCTGCATAAGGGGCATTGGGGGAGGAGCAATGAATTAGGATACTTGAAATGAGTAAGCTTTCAAATGAGACAGATCCACACCAACCCTATCATGCCTATTGGTAGCCACATACATGTATATGCCGGATTCATATCCTACCTTAGATTTGTTATGGAAAGACTTTACAAAGTTTGTCCTTTCTCAAATCTGTTTCACTCACCACATAATTCATCTGACCCATCTGCACAGTCCATGACAAAGTCGCAGCGATTGCGTGCATCGTAGCATTGGTCTGTGGCAGCACACTTGAGCCTGCCATCTGCACAGTACTGCTGCTGCATGGAGCGGTTGTTGAATGGTGAGTCAGGCATGAGACCACCCCCAATGCATGAGGAGGTGAAGGAGAAGTCATCCAGTGCTATCTCTCCCTGGCTTCCATCTCCTAAAACCCCCTTAACCACAACCTGCACACAAACATTTATTCAACATCAGTATTGGGACTATTATCATTTTGTATATAAACCATCACAACTACATATATATTTGGCTACAAACTTGTTTGATAGTTTTCAAGGCAAATCCACAGCATTTACCATGACATTCCCATAGCATTACCATAGCATTCCAATGATATTCCCATAGCATTGCCATGGCATTCCCATAGCATTCCCATGGCATTCCCATGACACCCCCATAGCATTCCCATATCATTCCCATAGCATTCCCACAGCATATGGCATTCACATGGCATTCACATGGCATTCCCATAGCATTCACATGACATTCCAATGGCATTACCATAGCATTCCCATGGCATTCACATAGCATTCGCATGACATTCCAATGGCATTACCATAGCATTCCCATGCCATTCACATTGCATTCTCATAGCATTCCAAAGGCAATCCCATAGCATTCAGATAGCATTCTCATATCATTCATATAGTATTCACAAAGCACTACAATAGCACTTCAATAGATATCCATAACTTTCCCATACCACCCCCACAGCATTCTCTTGGCAATTGCATAGCATTCAAATAACTTTCCCATATTATTTCCATGGCTTTCCCATAACATTCCAATAGCATTTTCATATTCCCATACCATTCCTGTGGTAATCCAAAGAATTCCCATGACAACACCATGGCATCCTGGGCATCAACATGCTATCAGAGGAGTCAGGTTGATCTTTAGGAGGCACTTACATCAAAATCTTTGCCTCTGTTTGGGAGGGGGACCTCACGGAGCTGCCAGTTGTCCCCTTGGTCTCCACTGATGCTATCAATCATGATGACCTCATCAGGGTGTCGGTACGAGGTCACCTGCCACACCTCTAAGGTGCCAATGTGGTTACCATTCATGTTGTACCAGAACCGGAACTGGAACCAGGAAGAAAATATAGACAAGAAGTCTTAGAGTAAAAAAAAAGAGTAAAAAACATAGATGTTGCCAAGTGCATACTGACTGCAATGACCAAAATGCACATTTCAAAAAGGGCCCAATGTTTTAGCAGGTCCTAGCAGGTGCTTTGAGAAAGATCCTGTCAAGATCCAAACGTCATTCCATGGAATTAACTAAATAGCAATGAAAATTGAACTGAGAGGAACTTGAATCCAGACCTGTGGTTTAATGTACCATTACCAGAGTACTACCACATGCCAGCCATGAGGTATGGGACTTTTTCAAATAAAGTCCAATTTCTTTCTTTTTAAAATCTCCTGGAATGGGAATAAAAAATGATACATTATGTCATCACCCCATCTTGTGAATTCTTGTGCAAGGAGCCAGAATTCAACAACAGCCAACATTGATGGTAGAGGTATGCTTTGTGTAGTGTCTGGTTAACGCTTTCAATTTCTATTCCACATTCTGAGGAGACAATAAATTTGTCTGGTTGTGAGGGATGGTTTTCCATCTCCCTTCCAAGAGCTCTCACATTGTGTGGCATCTGGAATTGTAAAGGGCTTGTCATTAGTTGCAGTTCCTAGGGTGACTTGATAGGCCAAATTTTCAGGCAGGCAAATTTTAGTAGTCAATAAAATGACTCAGGCTCAAAAAGTGTCTGATACAGCAGAACCTTTCTCAAAGGCAAAGGATTTTGCCTTCAAGGAAGGTCATGCTAAGATTGAAATATCAGCCTCTCTAAATTTTGATGACTTGAAGAATTTTGGTGATTCTAGTTATTCAATAAACAGTTTGCAACACCCACTGTTATGGTGTATGCCTGATAGAGGTTGAGGTTAGGAGAGGTAATAGTAGAAGTAAAAAGGACTTACTGTGCAGTCATCTGTGCTTTTTCTACTCATTGTGGGACTATGCATCCTGGCTCTCTCACCTGCCTGGCGTGGGTACAGTGCCTCCGTGTATACATAGTAACCTTGGAAACAAGGGAAAGGAACCAAATGGAAACAGCCACGCCTCTTGAAGTGAAAGAAAATGGAATCTGAACAACTTGTTCATAAGATTTGAAGAATTGTTGTCGATCTTTTCAGCCATCATGGCATTTTGAACATAGGGAGTTGATTGTAAAACCTGAAGGGTGAGACCCTACAGAACATGTATGAGTATGTGTGTTAGGATAGAGGTAAACTTTACCATACTTGGAAAATACATTTTTGCATGCTGTCTATGTTTGCCAAACCGACACGAACATGAACATTCATCCTCTCTTGGACTATTGCTTGCTGTCAGCTTCACTTTTCTATAAATAGTGGAACTTTGGAAAACAAAATACAACGTGATCCAAAATAACACATGCCCATTCACTTAGAAGTATACCAATATGATTGAGAATCTAAAATTGCATTTTTTTTCATCTGATAGAATTATTTGAATTCCATTTAAAGTAGCAATTATTGTTGTTATTTTACCATTGGCAAAGTTGAGAGCGGTGTGATCACGTACTGGTCCTGTGCCAGGGTTGAGGGTGGTGCCTGTCCTCAGTGTCCAATCAAACTCATCCTCATCATCCTGGAACCATTCACACAGGTCCAGGGAGAAATCACAACGTCCTGGGTAGCCATCTACACATACAAGGGTCACCATATTTTATCAAGTCCTACAGTAGTTGTTAATTTAAGTATTTGACAATCATAGGATGTGAAAACCAACAACTAGCACAGCAAATGGCAGTTTTCAGCATTGGGAGTTTGTGCGGAATGTGGACACTCTAAAAAAACCTCTTAGCACATATCCTACCTCAAAAAAGTCTTGTCATTACATTTGTATTGCCATTTCTACCCTACATTTTCCCTTTATCAAGAACACACTGACAGTCTAGGTTTAAACTTCCCATCTACATGTACATGTAAAAACTGCTCAAGGATATCGAGTACCATAATGCACAACTACCATTTTCAGGAAGGGATTTCAGAAAGTTTGCAGTGGTGCCATGGACATTCTTTTTCATGTGGCTCTGAGAAGAGCCAATATCTCAATGCTTTCAGGCAGTGTGGGCTTTCCCCTTAGTCAGGAGAAAGCTGGATTCCAATCATATGTACATGTACCGGTTTATGTATGTTGCGCTAATAACTTCAGTGTACAAAAGTTTACAAAGCATCAAGGTATTGCTAGGAGATCATTGAATTATATATATAGATGGCGTTCACTGCAGCATGTCATCAGGGCCCACTTTCATGGCTCTGCTTACCGTAAGAGTAGAATCGGTACTCACATGTCATGGAAGCAAACTTTTCACACTTAATGTAAGCGTATTTTACAGCCAATATAATTTTTTGCTCCCACAAGCAAAAAATGATTCACTATTCACAAGCATGAAATCTGCGCTTACAGCCTCCAGTAAGCGCAGAATTCTGCGTTAAGCAGAGCCATGAAATTGGGCTCAGGCAAGGTTAAAGCCATGGAAAAGGAGACACAAGAGGTTCACAAATTCTACAAGGCTTAATCCTTTGGTATAGAAGATTCATTGGACAGATGTGGCTGCCTTTTTTCAGGGGGGGGGGGGAGGGAGTTAGAAAAAAATACTGTTATTTTAATTTTTATTTCAAACTTACCGCAATGCAGCTCATCAGAGTAATCTAGGCAGTCGTTTCCATAGTCACAGACCCTTGCTGCATCAATGCAGTAAGTATTGCTGCACGTAAACTGGTTCGCTGAGCATGGGGCACCATCAAAAACTGCAGGACAGACAAACCAACATTGATAAGAATTTAGGCACTTTATTCACCTGAAGGAGATCATGCCAAACAAGGTATGAGCCTCTTCAATAAGATTTCTATGGACAAGTATATAATGAACCCAACTTTTATGTTGATGTTATCCAGCAATTTGTTTTTTTGGATGATCCATTATTTTTCTTAAATGCTTTCTACATATTTGTCAATGAATCCTTCAGACTTTGTTGGTTCACTTGGATTTGTTGCACTGGTTTATCAAGGTTGTTCCATACAAACCTAATCATTTGTTTTCTTTGTTTGTATTGTTTTGATAACTAGTGCTGCTGTCAGGACCTTTGATCCACCTATGATAAAAAATAATCCTTACTTGTAAGATTTGCAATTTTGTTCATTTCAGACAGTAAGCAGTTTGCAACATTACTGTATGGCTTGAAGTCAACTGATGTCACTATGAGGTGTTACGATTGTAATGAAAACTGCCCCCAGTTCTTTTTATGGACTAGACTGCCCCTCCCATCCTGCCCCTGAACTGTGTGTAGCAGTCCAGCCATTCAAACACTCATTTAATGCATATAACACAAGGATTATAACACAAGGATTTTATTTGTCAATGATGTTTGTTTGTATAGAAAAATATGAAACCAATAATTGTAAAGGAGACAGGGACTCACTGGGTGGTTCACAGTCTATAAAGGAGATGTCATCTATTGTCATGTCTCCAATAAAACTCACACCTCGCCTGGCCTCAATGATGATCTACAATAGAAGAAAATCAAGACCAAAATCAAATCAACATTCTTATTTCATTCATGAACTTAAATAATGTGTTCACTTTGGAAATTGCCTGAAACAAAATGTGCAGCTGATTGAAAATGAACCTGAAAGAAATGTAGAAAAAAATACAAAGCCTAAAACAAACCACATAATCTTATCGTGTTAACTTGACAATGGTATACAAGCGTGTGCTTCGAATGGTTGAGTAAACTTGACAATGGAACTGTATACTGGGTAACAGTGTTCAGTAAAAGCCATTCAGTCAAGATTTACCATCTGAGCTATCAAGCCCTTAGATTATGGCATTTCCAAATAGTTAACTGAAAATGGGGGTTTGATCCCTGGAGATATACATGTAGGGCAGTTGAATGGTTGAATGCTTCTGGCTGGCACCTCCACCCTGGCAAAGACTAGTTGACTATATGGCAAAGCCACCACATACAGTAAGGGTTAGATAACTCAGATGGTCAGAGCACTAGTTTGCAAAACCAGAGGTCTCGGGTTCAAGTTCTGATCCAGTCAAAGTTTTCTTTATCATTTTTCAAAATCGTTGAAAAACTGAATGGGACTTTTTTTGAACAAATTATACAACAAAATCTAAATGATGAAAGCCTTCTTCTCCTTTAAAGGGAATATTTAGTCACCAGGTATGGAAAGCCATCTATGTAGGACCTACCTTGAAATGACTTGCCGTACCGATGTAAATCTCCTCCTTCCTCCATTTGTCCTTGCTAGTGCTACCAATGCGATACCACAGCAGTCTGCGGTAACCAAAGGCCTCTGAGTACACACTCAGTGTGTCCACATCTGTGCCATACATGTGGTAATACATCTTCATCTTGCAGTTGCCACCAGACAGAGCAATGGGAGGAGTGTTCAGCTCTGTGGTGTCAAAGACGGTACCCGGCGAACTGTCCACATACATGTACCAGCCTGGATTGCAAGGGGACCAGTGATGGAAGGTCAGGTCAAAGGGAAGTTAATGGTCAGAAAGCTTTCTGATCCTGAGAGGGCTTCGGTGCAAACACTATCTCTTGTGCACATGACATATTTTTAAGTAAATAAATGAATGAGAACGTGAATAATAGTCATATCAGCCAAATTCCAAGGTTAATCAATGGTTTATTGCTGCTCAACTATTTACAAATAAAGATGAAAGGATGTGGAGACCAGATTATGAATGTGAATGGACAAGTAGATATGTTTGTAATGAAGTAATGCCTCAACAATTATGTCACTGTACCAAAGCATGTGAATTTGAAAGGACGATTGGAACCATTTTGTATCAGTCACATTTATATCTTTATTATTGTATAGAACAAATGACTGTTCTAATACTACCCTTATACAGTCGACTCCCGTTATATCGTACTCGGTTTATAACGGTTTTTCGGCTACAACGTACGTTTTTTCACAGTCCCAAATTATTTGTGCACATTTGTATGGCGGGAAATTCGTCTACAACGAACACGAAATTGACACGACTTCGGTTACAACGTACATTTTGGCCGACCGAACACACGACCCCTTCACAACGACTTCTTTCGAAAGTACGGGCATCGCGGCGTGTCAAAAACCAAACCTTAATTGTCCGAATCGGGAATCGCGTCCTCCCAATGCCGCAGTAACGCGGTTCGTGTCAACGCGTCATTGTTTCATCTCGCCGTAGGCTTCAACGGGGCAGTGCGCACCCACGACTCCCCCTTGCGGTTTTCTTCAGTACGTCTGCCGAGTGGCTGCAGGCACCATGCCGCCAACATTTTACACAATGAGGGCGCGCTGCGGTTTCTAGTCAACCCGGCGTTGTTTCATCTCGCTTACCGATTTCTGGAACTAACCATTCACCAGCATTTAAAACCAAACGGCTCTTTTCAGAGCCACCCCATATTCCAAAAAGAGACAAAGGTTATGTGTCCTCGTGATTTAATAAAAAAATGCTAAAAAATGAATAATTAAAACATTCATAGTATTGGGGCGCCCTCTCTTGACTGATTCCAGAACAGCAAAACGAATTGTCAACCGCCACTGCATGTACGGAGCATGGTGTGAGGGCCGGATTTACGCGCTCGATCGTTAGGTTCTTCTCATCGCATGGTGTCCGGATAAAGGTCGTCAAAAATCATTATAATTTTTTATTTTATTTCTTTTATTCAACAGATGTGTATCCCAAAATACATGTACAGTAATGTAAAAATAATCTCCAATGCATTGGCTGGACTCCAAACGTGCGTTACACATGTTCAATACACATGGAAACGTGCACATAACAACGATCATCGGCGGCTGTGCATAACCAATGGGAATAAGTGGGATTCGTTTACAACGCCTTTGCGGTTATAACGTCGAAATAACGGAAGTCCGGAGGAATACGTTATAACGGGAGTCGACTGTACCACTATCTTTGAGACCGGTTTACCCAATGACTGATTGCCTCAGACTCTCAAACCGTAACTAAGGCTATCTCCACATTTGTAGCCAATAATAACATGCATAGCTGTGGCTGGATGGTCAGTGAATATTCCTGAGGGTCAGTTCTTACCATCTGCAGAGCTCATGGTGTGGTCCGTTTCTGGACGAGATTCCCCAGGCTCCCGAGAATTGGGTTGACCTCTGACCCACTGAAACCTGGGCAGAGCCTGATGGTCTGGTGACCCTTGACCTTCAAGTGACCTTGGCTGTACCTCCTGCCACCCGCAGACACCCGATTCAAAATTACAGTCTCGAACTGTAGGAAAACAGAGAAAGTTTATGTCAACAAAAAGTACATGAAGTCCTATTTTGTTTATACTGGCAGAGTACTGAAATAACATGATATTAAAATAAACTCCTGATTCTTCTATTCAAGTTGTTTGTACCTTAAATGGCCGATGATTAAGTGATGTAGACATTTCATGTATATTCATGGGTTGGGAGTTACAGTCCTTACCACATCCAGCTTCATCAGAGCCATCTGTGCAGTCCTTCCTGAAGTCACAGACATGTCTGTCAAAGATGCACCTGTTCTCTGGAGCACAGAATACCTGTCGCGCATTGCAGTTGCCCTGGAGACTGGGGGTCGAGGGTCGCAGGGTGGTAACATCATCAGCAGGTGTGTTTGGCAGTTGGCCTGGAAACGTGATTAATTATGACAGGAAAGGTCAGCCCTCATACTTAGTGTCATCAACTCACTTTAAAATCCATTTACATGAGTACAAACCAAATAGCAGACTACCACAATGACAAAAAGGCAAAGAAAACTGGACCTAGACTCGAAAAGAGACCTCTTGTTTTGCATTCCAGTGCTCTAACCATCTTAGCTATCCAGCCTTTAGATGGCGGCCTTCCCAAACAGTCAACTGCAAAATTAAGTCAGAGACTTTTAAAATAAAAAACAATAAATCTTGTTTTGATTAAATTTTCGGCATCTAACTCAGTCGTAACATTAGTTAGCACAATGAAAGTTACAAAGGTATGGCTAATACAATGGTGCCACTCATATTGTACGGTCTGAATCTTATCATGACATTTTTGGAGCGCAGCGGATTATACTCTGGGTGGCTTATATTGCAAAAATTCAATAGCCTTTGTAGAGGTGGGGATGCCAGTCCGAAGTATTCAACCATTAACTGCTGTATATCTCCAGGGATCACACCCCTGCTTGCATTCAGATGCTAGGAACCTATAGTTGTAAGCCTGGTTACAGACAGTTTGAGCGGGATTGAACCTGGAACTCCTGTAATACGGCAAAGCACAGGGCTTATTACTTCAGGTAAGGGCAAACCCTCATTGAATTACATTTACTTTGATGCAGACACCATTTTATATCTAACATAAAAGACTGTTATGGACACCTGAAAACACTGATAAGCACACTCAAACATTCTACATGTTATGATAAGCACTCCAGACTGTTTTGCCACAGAATGGATTTGAAATGTAAAGAAGGCATTTGAAGCGTCTCTACCATCAAAAAGTTCAATTTACTGGGGTGGATTGAGGCAATTCATGATGAATCATCTTGGCCTAAATATGCAAGCGCTGCAAAGTCTGTTTACTATAGACTAGAACCCTCAATGTGCTGTAGTACTGGTCCCTCAACAAAGGTGCTTCACACAGTCCAGTTATCATACCATTGTAGATTTGACATCCTGGAGTGAAGGATACATCATCAATAGCTATATCTCCATTCAAGCCGTCACCAATAGTGGCCTCTATCACAACCTGTGGATAGGTAGAACCACAACACAACTTCCATTTACATGTATGTCTATCACAAGGCAGTGACATTTCAAATTAGCCATCTGATTTTCATTTATGAAAATAGAACTGCTGCGTAGGGCAGGAAACAGCACCCATGCATTTGTGAGTTGGCTGTAGCTGTTGGCAACCTAGTCCCATATCCTTTCATGTACATGTGTAATTTGATACCAATAGTAGTCAAATCTGTCCTTGGTTGGGGATTTACATGTATATGCGTTTCTCATGTTCACATCAATGATGCAATATATTGATGGATCTTGCTATTGTAAACAAATGCATGTGCAAACATGAAATGATACCATTTCTTTGATATGCCTTCTTTAATGAATTTAGCAACATTCAGTATTTTCAAAGATGTCTTTGGAATTCAGTTCCTAATCTATAAATCAAGTTTTAACAAAATGCCTTTGACGCCACTACGATGAAAATACCTACCATGAAATTAAACTGTGTTGCAATAGTAACCTCTGCTCGCTGCCAATAGTTGCCTTGCTCCGTGTATCGAAACCAGAGGGGATCGGTCAGTGCAGTGGTGTCGCCATAGCGACTAGCATAAACATTCAGGTAATCTACATCCTCACCATACATGTGGTAGAAGAATCGAATCTGATGTGACATGGAAAGAAAATCAATGTACATGTACATGTAAATAACGCTTGACATCAAACAAACCTGAACAAATTTCCTTTGGTCCAGTCAAAATTATTCTTATTATTCTATAAATCAAACAAACAAAGAAAAAATTGACTGGGAACTGTTGAACAAAAAGCAAAATTGGCAAAAAAACCTTTAACTGGACTGGGACTTGAACCCGAGACCTCGTACTAGTGCTCTTCCATCTAAGCTATCCATCCCTGACATAGACTAGTCTACTAAAGTATTAGGGAAGGCCACAATCTAAGGGCTGGATAGCTCAGATGGTAAGAGCACTGGTATATTACTCCAGAGGTCTCAGGTTCAAGTCCCGGTCAAGTCAAAGTTTTCTTTGTGAACAACCATTACATTATGTAATATTAGCATTCTCAATTTGTTTTTATCAAGATGACTGCCCATTTCTTGAATGAAATAAAATCACAAATTATTCAAAGAATAAGACCTAAAACCTGATGATGCGATCTTGTACTATCAAGGGCATGAATAATGATGAAATTGCAGGCAAGAGAGTGGTCTACCTCCTGGATGTAAAAAAACTTCACCTTTTCAGGCAGAAGGTTATTTGCAATAGCGTAGTACCTGGCAAGAGCCATCAGGAGCTGGTTGAAAGTTTGGACTGTAGATCTGTGCCCTGGACTTAAAGGGATGAAGAAACCGGCCATCCAAGTACAGAAAGTGACCTACGAGCAATCAGTTCAATGAACATGTTCATTAATACAACCTTCTGAATCAGAAAATATGCAACTAACGGCACAGTCCTCAACAAAATAAAAGGGTCTGATAGTGTGATCATTGCAGGTCATTTCTATGTTCATTTCAGTAAGTAAACAGTTTAGAAATCCCTTTTTTATCACACATTTTTAATAAAAAATATATATAAACGAAAGCTGAAGTCTTCCATCTAAGCTATCCAGCCCTTAGATGGTGGCCTTCGCTACAATAATCAATTAGTCTTTGCCAGGGTTGGGGTGCCAGTCAGAAGCAATTCAACCATTAACTTCTGTATATTTCCAGGTATCACACCCCTGCTTTCATTCAGATGCAAACAACCAACCATAATAAACCTTGCTACAGCATCTCAGGATCATACAAAGTGGATGCAGCTTTCTCAATTCAAGTCAAACAAATAAAGGAAAAACAGAATGGGAACTTTTTGAACAAATTGAAAAATGTATTTAGTCTGTTAGCTTGTTGACACTCCTGATTCTCTTTTGATGTGTCATGTGTGGGGGGTCCCCATTATGATTTTTCAAGGAAAGTGTGATTGAAGACTTTGGAATTCTTTATTTTTGGAAAGCAATTTGCAATTATGGCTACACATCAAATAGACATCTTCACTGAGTACTCATCGACAGTGACTTAAATATGGATTGTGAAAGGACCTTTTGTTTCGCAAAAAGTAACAAGTTTGGTATTAATTAAAAGATAATTCTATTGCCTACAAAATTTGTAAGAACATTTTTCTTCAGAAGCAGTTTTCTTCATCAGAACAAGCATTGCAAATGAGCACTTTCTAAGTTTCTGGAAGCTTTGGTTTATGTAGAGGAATCTGGTACAGGGCAGTGCAGCATTAAAAAAGAATGCAGCTACGCATGCATGGAGGACAATAAACAATGCAGTACCCAAAAAATTAACCTGAGAGTCATTTGTATGTCCATAGCCACCACTGCTACTCACCAAGACTAGAGCCATAGGTATGGTCCCTAGATGGACCACTGTTGATGTCCTCTGTAGTTCCATTCCACCGTGTCCACTCCAGTTCATCTGTACTTGACTGCATCCAGCCACACAGATCTGTCTCAAAGTCACAGCGCTGGAAACCTGCATAGTCTGTTGGCAGCAATAATCAATAGTCATCATCTATTACCAATTACTAAACAATTAATTCACATTCACATACAATGTAATTTTACATGCCACTTGGAGGAAAACAACCGTTCTTAAAGCAAAAACAATACTTCAGTATTCAAAGTTCTGTTTGCATTGCTGCAATACCACACAATACACTTTCATTCATATTTAGAAAAACAAAACAATATTTCCTGGGAATGGATAGGAGGAATGAAAGATCACATTGCATTCCTGAAACATGTACATTAGTTTCACTGAAATGAGACAATGAGTGTGGTACAAATTGATATTGGAAACATAAGAAGTTCCCAGCAAATGGGTCTCTGGTGTGAAAATGCCGTTTTGAAATAGCCTGTGAAATAGCCTATCATTGCCACTGACATGGACATGTGTACCAACTCATATTTGCCTTGGACTCTTTGATTGATCCAACATACCACAGGTGAATGCACTCTCATCTGATCTGTCACCACAGTCATCTGCAAGATCACATAGTCTAGATGCATCTAGACACACATTGTTGCCACACTTGAGTTTGTTGGGTGGACATGTTGGGTCCTCTGGAGGCAGCATGCAATCCAGGAAGGAGATGTCATCAATGGCCAGCTTGCCTTGGTAACGGTCCGTGCGTGACTTGGAGAAACGAAGCTGTATACAGGAAAGGGGTTGTTAACTTCAACTTCAAGGTTCTTTCATAGAAACATGGTTGAGAGCCGACATTTGGACTCAGCAGAACCTTCTTCAAATGCCGCCAGAAAGGCCTAGCTAGGATGGCAGGTCTCCTGAATGCTGGTGATTTTCACTTTAAAATTAAATTATCTTCTTATCACATCTTTTCATTCTGAAAGTACTGCTTGCTTGAGCTACTTCACTCTCAATGTACCGGGGCGTACCTCTTAAACTACTAAAATACTGTAAAAAAAACCACAAAAATTTCAGAATTTTAAGAACAGAACATTTCAGAACTGAATATCAACCTTATGACTTAATCTCAAAAACCTCCTCAGACATACCACAATGCTTAACCTCAGCACAAAAATGCATCAACAAAAATCACCCTCATTCCTACCAACCTAAACCTCAAACCAAAACCTAAGGATTAAATTTCATCAATTACACTCAAATCCTACTCTCAATCTGAAAATTCAAACCTCAAATCTCAAATTCAATAAAAAGCTCAATACTAATTCAATGGAGTTTTGCCCTTCTTGATGTTAATTAAGCACAATATGCTCAGTGCTTTGACAGATTGCCAGCTGAAAAAATACAGCGCAGATGTCTTGCCATTAGTGAGGCAACTCTCATATAACTACTGTACATTCCCACTGATACAAAAATCACATTGCATCTATGATTGAATGCAGGCTATACAGATTCCAATCCACCACATGACCAGTTGGATGGTCAGCAAGCAGAATCCCTGGGTTTGAATCGTGCTCAAGCTGCCTGGGTTTTTTTTAGCAGGCGATTAGGCAAAGTACTGAAAATGCAATGCTAATTAGATACTTAATAGGGCCAACCCTAATTCTACCACAATCACAAAGCTAAACTCTTACCTGCTCGAAACGTTGAGTCACCGGCTCTTTTCAGAGCCACACTCAGTCTCAAAAGAGATGATAAACACGGTGTCACCGCAAACCAATTATTAATAATTGTTTCCACTATGCAAACCTTCAAGTCTTTTCAAACTCTTACCTGAAAAGAGTCTGTCCGTCGTCCTACCCCCACCACTGCTTGCTTCCACTGCTCTCCCTGTGACAGCTGCTTTTGCCATAGCAACACTGTATCCATGGTAACCAGGTCATCCAGGTACAGACTTAGCTCTCCAGGTAAAGTACCAGCCATGTAGTAGTAGAATGAAACTTTACAGTCTGTGTTGGCATGGTGATAGGTTGCACTCTTCATTTCAGCCGATTGATCACCGGTGATGATACCCACAGCTGCCACATACATGTAATGCCCTGCCCCAATCAAAATGAGAAGAAATGACAAAGCCATTTCACATACATGTAATGTCCTGCCCCAATCAAAATGAGAAGAAATGACAAAGCCATTTCACATACATGTAATGCCCTGCCCCAATCAAAATGAAAAAAAAAGACAAAGCTATTTGACACACATGTAATGCCCTGCCCCAATCAAAATGAAAAGAAATGACAAAGCCATTTCACATACATGTAATGCCCTGCCCCAAACAAAATGAAAAGAAATGACAAAGCCATTTCACATACATGTAATGTCCTGCCCCAATCAAAATGAAAAGAAATGACAAAGCCATTTCACATACATGTAATGTCCTGCCCCAATCAAAATGAAAAAGAAATGACAAAGCCATTTCACACACATGTAATGCCCTGCCCCAAACAAAATGAAAAGAAATGACAAAGCCATTTCACATACATGTAATGTCCTGCCCCAATCAAAATGAAAAGAAATGACAAAGCCATTTCACATACATGTAATGTCCTGCCCCAATCAAAATGAGAAGAAATGACAAAGCCATTTCACATACATGTAATGCCCTGCCCCAATCAAAATGAGAAGAAATGACAAAGCCATTTCACACACATGTAATGTCCTGCCCCAATCAAAATGAAAAAGAAATGACAAAGCCATTTCACATACATGTAATGCCCTGCCCCAATCAAAATGAAAAGAAATGACAAAGCCATTTCACATACATGTAATGTCCTGCCCCAATCAAAATGAGAAGAAATGACAAAGCCATTTCACACACATGTAATGCCCTGCCCCAATCAAAATGAGAAGAAATGACAAAGCCATTTCACACACATGTAATGTCCTGCCCCAATCAAAATGAAAAGAAATGACAAAGCCATTTCACATACATGTAATGCCCTGCCCCAATCAAAATGAAAAGAAATGACAAAGCCATTTCACATACATGTAATGTCCTGCCCCAATCAAAATGAAAAGAAATGACAAAGCCATTTCACACACATGTAATGCCCTGCCCCAAACAAAATGAAAAGAAATGACAAAGCCATTTCACATACATGTAATGTCCTGCCTCAATCAAAATGAAAAGAAATGACAAAGCCATTTCACACACATGTAATGCCCTGCCCCAAACAAAATGAAAAGAAATGACAAAGCCATTTCACATACATGTAATGTCCTGCCCCAATCAAAATGAAAAGAAATGACAAAGCCATTTCACATACATGTAATGTCCTGCCCCAATCAAAATGAGAAGAAATGACAAAGCCATTTCACACACATGTAATGTCCTGCCCCAATCAAAATGAAAAGAAATGACAAAGCCATTTCACATACATGTAATGTCCTGCCTCAATCAAAATGAAAAGAAATGACAAAGCCATTTCACATACATGTAATGTCCTGCCCCAATCAAAATGAGAAGAAATGACAAAGCCATTTCACACACATGTAATGTCCTGCCCCAATCAAAATGAGAAGAAATGACAAAGCCATTTCACACACATGTAATGCCCTGCCCCAATCAAAATGAGAAGAAATGACAAAGCCATTTCACATACATGTAATGTCCTGCCCCAATCAAAATGAGAAGAAATGACAAAGCCATTTCACATACATGTAATGCCCTGCCCCAATCAAAATGAAAAAAAAGACAAAGTCATTTCACACACATGTAATGTCCTGCCCCAATCAAAATGAAAAGAAATGACAAAGCCATTTCACATACATGTAATGTCCTGCCCCAATCAAAATGAGAAGAAATGACAAAGTCATTTCACATACATGTAATGCCCTGCCCCAATCAAAATGAAAAAAAAAGACAAAGCTATTTGACATACATGTAATGTCCTGCCCCAATCAAAATGAAAAGAAATGACAAAGCCATTTCACATACATGTAATGTCCTGCCCCAATCAAAATGAAAAGAAATGACAAAGCCATTTCACATACATGTAATGTCCTGCCCCAATCAAAATGAAAAAGAAATGACAAAGCCATTTCACACACATGTAATGCCCTGCCCCAAACAAAATGAGAAGAAATGACAAAGCCATTTCACATACATGTAATGTCCTGCCCCAATCAAAATGAGAAGAAATGACAAAGCCATTTCACATACATGTAATGCCCTGCCCCAATCAAAATGAAAAAAAAAGACAAAGCTATTTGACATACATGTAATGTCCTGCCCCAATCAAAATGCAAAGAAATGACAAAGCCATTTCACATACATGTAATGTCCTGCCCCAATCAAAATGAAAAGAAATGACAAAGCCATTTCACATACATGTAATGTCCTGCCCCAATCAAAATGAGAAGAAATGACAAAGCCATTTCACATACATGTAATGCCCTGCCCCAATCAAAATGAAAAAAAAAGACAAAGCTATTTGACATACATGTAATGTCCTGCCTCAATCAAAATGAAAAGAAATGACAAAGCCATTTCACATACATGTAATGTCCTGCCTCAATCAAAATGAGAAGAAATGACAAAGCCATTTCACATACATGTAATGTCCTGCCCCAATCAAAATGAAAAAAAAAGACAAAGCTATTTGACATACATGTAATGTCCTACCCCAATCAAAATGAAAAGAAATGACAAAGCCATTTCACATACATGTAATGTCCTGCCCCAATCAAAATGAGAAGAAATGACAAAGCCATTTCACATACATGTAATGTCCTGCCCCAATCAAAATGAGAAGAAATGACAAAGTCATTTCACATACATGTAATGCCCTGCCCCAATCAAAATGAGAAGAAATGACAAAGCCATTTCACATACATGTAATGTCCTGCTCCAATCAAAATGAAAAGAAATGACAAAGCCATTTCACAGTCATCTCTCAAGAATATCTACACATTCATACAGGTATTATCTGCAGCTTATAGGTTATGGCCAAAGTCACTATTCTGGCATTTGTTTTAAAATCAAATGCATAAAAGTACAAACTGTTGACCTGAGTAACTTTTGGCTCATTACGTCAACCATGTCATGAGAGAAACTGTGGAAACAAAAGTAAATACTAACTTTTTTCAGTCATAGAGAGTAGTCGTAAAAGCAACTCATCAAATTTCCTCTTTTCTCACAAACGGCAGATTTTTGAGTGCTAACAATTCACGGAATGCCTGATACATTACAAACTTCCTAATGAGTAAGTTATTTCTCAAATTTAGAACGTCTGTAATTGGGCACTGGTGTATCCTCCCTTTAAAATGCCATAAGAGTGACTTGAGCTTAACTATATCACAATGCACTTTCTGACAGGCTTTTGGACAGAGTGCCTATAATTCAATTCAACGATGGTCGACTTTCACAATAGACAAAAGTTGAAGCTGCAGCCTGAGCCACAGTCTGAGCCACAGCCTGAGCCACAGTCTGAGCCACAGTCTTAGCCACAGTCTGAGCCACAGTCTGAGCCACAGCCTGAGCCACAGCCTGAGCCAGCCTGAGCCAGTCTGAGCCACAGTCTGAGCCACAGTCTGAGCCACAGCCTGAGCCACAGTCTGAGCCACAGCCTGAGCTTGGACCATAGCAAGAGCCAGATTAAAGTTTGGAAAGGGACCTTTTATTTGATCTATGTAATAGCCTGAAAAATGTTGATGAACCATACAGAGGCCTTAGTGTTCAATAAGGATTGGTACCTTGGTCTGTTCTTAAAGTCACATCCTCCCTAGGGGCAGCATTAGGGGTTGCTATGGTATCCACTCCCCTGGCACGGGTCCAATCAAAGTTGTCCACCTTGGTCTCAGTGAAGTAACAGGTGCTGGCCTCAAAGGAGCAAGTGGGGGCTGTGGGAGAGGAGTGAATGGAAAGAGAGCTAGTCTATGGAGCTGGGGTGCCAGATGATACATTCTACCGGTATGTACTGACAACTACTGCCCTTCATTACCTGATGTGGCCAAATCTCTGAAATCAAATAGTCTGTTTGACAAATGAAACAATGTCCCAAAACATGTTTGGAGGTTAAGGTATATGTTGAAATCCTGCAAAGATAGCTAGTCATTTAATGAGTAAATCAATTAGTGAGCTGCTTGATGGATTGGTCTACAGGCTCAAGTGGTGAGTAAGTTCACTGGTGAATTGTTTGAGAGGTAAGTAAGTTAGTTGGTTGGACAATCAGTCCTTGAGATAGGTGGTTGTTGGCATGTTGGTTGGTCAGTCAGTAGGAGTTCATCAGTCAGTCAGTTGGTGAGAGGGTTTGTTGGTCAGTCAGTAGGAGTTCATCAGTCAGTCAGTTGGTGAGAGGGTTTGTTGGTCAGTCAGTAGGAGTTCATCAGTCAGTCAGTTGGTGAGAGGGTTGGTTGGTCAGTCAGTAGGAGTTCATCAGTCAGTCAGTTGGTGAGAGGGTTGGTTGTTCAGTCAGTAGGAGTTCATCAGTCAGTCAGTTGGTGAGAGGGTTTGTTGGTCAGTCAGTAGGAGTTCATCAGGCAGTCAGTTGGTGAGAGGGATGGTTGGTCAGTCAGTAGGAGTTCATCAGTCAGACAGTTGGTGAGAGGGTTTGTTGGTCAGTCAGTAGGAGTTCATCAGTCAGTCAGTTGGTGAGAGGGTTGGTTGGTCAGTCAGTAGGAGTTCATCAGTCAGTCAGTTGGTGAGGGGGATGGTTGGTCAGTCAGTAGGAGTTCATCAGTCAGTCAGTTGGGGAGAGGGTTTGTTGGTCAGTCAGTAGGAGTTCATCAGTCAGTCAGTTGGCGAGAAGGTTGGTTGGTCAGTAGGAGTTCATCAGTCAGTCAGTTGGTGAGAGGGTTTGTTGGTCAGTCAGTAGGAGTTCATCAGTCAGTCAGTTGGTGAGAAGGTTGGTTGGTCAGTAGGAGTTCATCAGTCAGTCAGTTGGTGAGAGGGATGGTTGGTCAGTCAGTAGGAGTTCATCAGTCAGTCAGTTGGTGAGAGGGTTTGTTGGTCAGTCAGTAGGAGTTCATCAGTCAGCCAGTTGGTGAGAGGGTTGGTTGGTCAGTCAGTAGGAGTTCATCAGTCAGTCAGTTGGTGAGAGGGTTTGTTGGTCAGTCAGTAGGAGTTCATCAGTCAGTCAGTTGGTGAGAGGGATGGTTGGTCAGTCAGTAGGAGTTCATCAGTCAGTCAGTTGGTGAGAGGGTTTGTTGGTCAGTCAGTAGGAGTTCATCAGTCAGTCAGTTGGCGAGAAGGTTGGTTGGTCAGTCAGTAGGAGTTCATCAGTCAGTCAGTTGGCGAGAGGGTTGGTTGGTCAGTAGGAGTTCATCAGTCAGTCAGTTGGTGAGAGGGTTGGTTGGTCAGTCAGTATGAGTTCATCAGTCAGTCAGTTGGTGAGAGGGTTGGTTGGTCAGTCAGTAGGAGTTCATCAGTCAGTCAGTGGGTGAGAGGGATGGTTGGTCAGTCAGTAGGAGTTCATCAGTCAGTCAGTTGGTGAGAGGGTCGGTTGGTCAGTCAGTAGGAGTTCATCAGTCAGTCAGTTGGTGAGAGGGTTGGTTGGTCAGTCAGTAGGAGTTCATCAGTCAGTCAGTTGGCGAGAAGGTTGGTTGGTCAGTAGGAGTTCATCAGTCAGTCAGTTGGTGAGAGGGTTTGTTGGTCAGTCAGTAGGAGTTCATCAGTCAGTCAGTTGGTGAGAGGGTTGGTTGGTCAGTCAGTAGGAGTTCATCAGTCAGTCAGTTGGTGAGAGGGTTGGTTGGTCAGTCAGTAGGAGTACATCAGTCAGTCAGTTGGTGAGAGGGTTGGTTTGTTCAGTTTGTCTCTTTGTTGGTCAGTTAATGCACTGATAATATACTCACGGCAGGTGATCTCATCTGACCCATCAGGACAGTCTGGTCTGAAGTCACACACCCTCTCCTCATCCGCACATGTCACACCATCAAAGCAAGAAAACTGAGAACGCCGACGACAATGGGAAGGAACAGTTGTCGCTGCATGTAAAAAATCAATTCAAACTAGAGATTTATGTCTGCTGGCAAACAGAACATAACGCTTTTTTCGCATCTGGTTCTCTTGAAAAGAAAAAAAAAAAGTTGAAAAAAAAAAGCGACATCAACGGGCTTCGAACCCTTAACCTCCATTCCTACCCCAAAACGCATGTGCATATTTTGTGCACAAAGTGTATGGGACTTAATTAGATTTTTCAAAAAATCATAATAATTCTGAACAATGGTCAATTGCTTCCAAACTCAGGATTTAGAATGTCTAGCCCAATAGCTAAATGCCAACCAAATTTCGAGTAGATTGACCTTTGGCAAATATGTGTTTTAAAAACACGCATTTTGATGACGTCACGATTGCGTCATGGCATTTTGGCCCCGGAGGGTGTTTCTTAACTACATCCCAAATAGATATAACGAAAAAATTAGAAAAAATCTTGCTCTGTTGGCCAAATATGCTCAATTAAATGTTAAAAATCTTAAAAGTTCATGACCTCATTAATATTCATGAGATGATGTCACGATTAAATGAGGGCAATTTTTGGATACAACTTTTCCCAACTTAGATATACTGCAAAATTGAAACCAAACAAAATTGTATTTTTGCTTAAAATGGAGTTTGAAATTTGCCCCTTTAAAGCGCTGTCACGTGATGACGTCATGACGTTTTTAAGACTACGGCGCAAAATTTCATCATGGGTTTTATGCATTTACCAAATTTGAAAAAAATAGAAATTTGTTCAATGGCAAAAATGCCTTCCAAAAAAAACCTGTGCTTTGTCTATGGGATTTTTCCGACAAGAAAAAGAATAAGAAGAAGAAAAAAATAAATCAGAACAACAACAATACATGTAGCTTTTCCGCTTCGCGGCAGAAAAGCTAATAATTTCTTTATAAGGAATGACCTTTGAAATTACATATAATGTCCTAAAATTATAAATAAAAAAAACCCCAAAAACTGTTCACAGAATTAAATGAAGAAAATGAAAATCTAAAAAAATTTGAGGCCTCAATATTTTGATCCTAGTAGGACCTTAAAAAAGTAATTGTATACATAACATCATTGATGTGTATATACATGTAATGATACAAATAATTTAAAAAGAGAGAAATTGGTTTGTGTTTGGGTTGCTGAGTGTACCTGGAGCCATTGTGGAGGCGATAGGCAGGGGAGTGATTGACCTCATACATCCTGGGGTCAGGGAAATGTCATCCAGAGCTACGTCGCCCTCTGCTGTCAGACCAATGACCCCTTCAAAAATAATCTGTGCATGGGGAATATAGCAGTCTTCCATATGAGCAGCTTGTAATTATGGCTGCTACCTAAACCTGGATAGCACAGGCAGCACTACATCAGTACAGCACATCAGTACAGAACAATCATCAGTTAAAAATGCATGACTCACAAAATAAAACAATTTTCTGACTTTCCATTTTAGATACACATTCATGGAGTAAAGTAAACAATAATAACATGATAAAGTGATTATATTACATATACACATAATATGAAGGGCTCAATCACATGTGCTGAATTCAAATTGGGTAAGGCATGTGCATCAGATATCAGGACCTATGAATTCAAATCTGCTTGAGCTGTCTAAATTTTGTCAGTGCTGGCAGCATGTCTA
The DNA here is from genome assembly GCA_949987565.1 of Luidia sarsii. Classification (NCBI taxonomy): domain Eukaryota; kingdom Metazoa; phylum Echinodermata; class Asteroidea; order Paxillosida; family Luidiidae; genus Luidia; species Luidia sarsii. The sequence goes on from OX465122.1 coordinate 5,597,806, forward strand.
GTAAAGGAAATTCTTGTTAATTAAGTGTACTTTTTTTAAATGGCAGAAAGAAATCTAAACTGTAAAAACAGGCCATTATATCTTGGTAAACACCAACAAGAAAACATATAATAGCCTCTGAATGCAATCCAGAAATGTACATTATAGGAAGGTTTGCGGTGACACCGTGTATCACTGATACACGGTGTCACTGCAAACCTTCCTATATTGATTCACCCACCATGCAAAGCCTTAAGTCTCATTTATTCTCGCTCTACGGAGAGCTGGCCATCAACCTGGTCAGGGATAAAACTGATACATGGTGTCACCGCAAACCTTCCTATATTGATTCACCCACCATGCAAAGCCTTAAGTCTCATTTAGAAATGTACATACCATAAAATCTGATGATGTCTCTATGTCCAGCTCTTTGCGGGACCAGTAGTCTTTCTCTCCCTCTCTGCTCCAGAGAAGCGTCCGGGGACCATAGATTTCATTCAGAATGTACACATTCAGTGCACCAACAAAGTCTCCACGCATGTGGTAGAAGAAACGCAACTGCATGGCAAGCCAGAAAGAGGTCAAGAAGTGAATGGATCTCATTGCTGCACATCTCCTCAATTAAATCCTATTAGAAGTCATGCATGTCACATCCAAGTACAATTGAGAAGTCCACAGTCAAAGATTACGATCGTATGCCTGCAAACCTCTGGGGCATGTAGAGTGCTACCAATGGCTGGGTCAGAAACGTTGTGGTAGTGAGTGTTTCATACTAAAAATACCACCAATACTCTTTTGGCACACAATAGTCAAAGACGAGTCACAGGAAAGCAATATTACACAGGTCAAGCTTTTCAAGCTAAGCAAAATGTCAACAGCTTTGGAGAATTGCCTCCTAGTCAGTATCTACACTAGCTACCAGCAAGGAAGCATAGACTTTCTTGAAAATGTTTGGATCCCATTCCCAGGACATACCGTGCATCCATCTACTACAGTTGGAGCCTTCAGCGGACGAGAGACAAACAGTGCCTTGTCATTGATGACTCTTGGAGAACTAGCCTCCGTGTAGATGTAAAAACCTTCAGGTAAAACAATGACAAGATCTTTTCAAGTACATCCCTCCATTAAACAAACATGACAGGCCTGTGGATCTTATGCTGTATTCATTATACAAGGCATATCATTACAAGTCCATTCTCTACTCGAGATAAAAAAAACCTCAAATTTCCAACCAATGATATGATAAACTAGATTAATCACACTGATGAAAACAAGTTCACAACATAATTACAAGGAGCATAATGTGCATCATGTCATTGAGTATGATGCACATGGCTGATAGTCCAGAGAATGTATAGCTCATTGCCACTTGCATGTGTGGAAGAGACAGTTGCACATTGTTCCTCGTTTTCTTCCTCATTATGATGATCAAAGAAGCAAATACTGAGAAGATGTGATAGCAATGCTGAGTGTTGACCCTGAGTGTTAGAAGTCAGGGGTTACTGTGCAATGTTATGCCATTCATACAGCAAATAATATCATGGTACATTGTCAGGTCACAAGTTCTGAAAGTTTCTTCAAGACAGCGCAGTAAAAGAAGATCTCCTGAAGTTTAGTCTTGTTTTAAAATATGTGTTCAAGAGCAGAAATTAAAGGAAATTGCGACTTAAAAACATGAAAAATTTGTAACAATACGGGATGAATAGATGAGCCAAATGATTGATAGTAGGAATCCTGCAGGCTGGCATTCACAGCAAGGTTGAGTACTGAACACTGTCAGCTCCCTTGACCATATGTAAGGGTATGGGATTACTGTGATTGGTGTGGAATTCTTTGATTGTTGGACTGGAAAGAACAGAGCACACAGCAGTTAGCATCAGTGTTGTAGACAGCACTGAAGAATGCTGGACAACTTGACCACACACCGCTGCATCCTGTTACCCATGAGGAAGGTACAGGGGTCACCCAGTCAGTCCATTTTCAAGTAGGGGTGTCTATAGGGCCGTTCCCACTATGATAATAATCGCGATTTGAATTGCGATTCAAAAACAGGCGTTTTTTTTTTCGTGTCCATACAGGCCAAAAAATCACGAGCTGATTGTGGTTAGCATTTGTGGTCAAATGGTGGGTGTGTCGCAGGGAGACATATAAACAAGCACTGCACTTCCTGTCAATCAGAGCATGAGCTGTGCATTGTGGAAATAAAAAAACCTGGTACAATTCAGTGGAGCATTCCCACACACACTACGTCGCAAATAAACGTGATTATTTGAAAAAGTCTCACTCTTAGTGCAGTCTGAATCGCGATTCAAATCCCACTAATAATTGCATTTATTGTGTCCACGGACGCAAAAAAAAGTGGAGTTTTAATCGCGATTCAAATCGCAATTAAAATAATCGCATTTATTTGGTGTAGTGGAAACGGCCCTTAATATTAAGCATAAACATTTGAGGGGTCTGTCACTTGTATAGAAAGACCATACACATTTTGTAAACAAGGAATTGCAGTTAAAATGTATTAATGATGAAGCAAGGGGCTACATCAATTGAACCAAGGGAACACTGCTGAATCTGAAATGCATGAGAGAAGGTTATGCACATATCTCTAAGGAAGAAATCCCATGGCTTGAAACAGCAACCAATAGACAGTTGAAGCACTTCAGACATGACCAAAAGAAGCAGGCATAAGTTGAATGAGAGGGGAGGGATTCTGTAGGGCTGAGGGAGAGGATATGATCACTATTATCAAGCTGATAACACCACTGTGATAGATTTGCTTTAATCCTCAAAGAGCGGGAGGGGGGGGGGAATCCACCCCCCTTTTTTAATGGCGTCTCCGTGATTTTTTTCAGCGTGTTGAGGCTTTATGACTTCTTTGTCCTGGTTATTAGGCACATTTTGACACCAATTTTATTCAATTGGAGATGTCTTTTTCTGACAGTGAACATTTTTCAGTGCCATGGTGTAGTTTGATTTTTCCATTGACTTTCTACATAAATGCATAGCATTCATAGTGTGTAGTTCATAGTGCATAATTAGCTCATTGATATTGCTGTATGCAATTGCTGGCTCTTCTTGTTTCATTATCATTGTATTAAAATACATCCAAACACTGCAAACAGATTCTTTGATAAAAATTGGAATCATGAATAAAATTGTACACAAATGTTTATTATGTAATTCTTTATTACCCTGCCAAATATCTATCAGCGGCCGAGATTTGGGGGGGGGGGGGGTCCGCCCCCAACCCCCTGGCTGTGAGATTGTAAAAAAAAAAAAACCTGGCTCTTTGAGGGTTAAGCTCAATTGTTTATTGGATTGACTCCATGGAGAAAGCTTTGTCTTGACTTCATGAATGTGCAAGCATTACACACTGTACCTTCTGATGTATAAGTTGTGTGATCTGTTGATGGGCCTGTGCCAGAGGAGCCTGTAGCACCCTTGCGTCGTCTCCAGTCAAAGTCATCATCAAGGGACTGGTACCACATGTCATCACACAGTCCTGACTCAAAATCACATCGGGAATAACCATCTGCATTTAGAAAAACAGAAAAGATGGAAGTCATGATTTGGGAAATGGCAATTTCCCATGAGATTCAATGAGGGTTTGCCCTGCTTGATGAGTGCTCAGTGCTTTGCCTGATGCGTGATGAAAAAATTTCAGGCACCTCAGGTGGAATTTTAACCTCTGACTCCTGCAACATCTGCACTAGAAAGCAGGAGTCGCAAGTTCAAATCCCATCTGAGCTGCCTGAAATTGTTTCATCAGGCATCAGGCATCAGGCAAAGCACTGAGCACTCAGTGCTTATAAGGTCAAGCAGGGCAAAGCACTGAGCCCTCAGTGTTCATAACGTCAAGCAGGGCAAAGCACTGAGCACTCAGTGCTTATAATGTCAAGCAGGGCAAAGCACTGAGCACTCAGTGCTTATAATGTCAAGCAGGGCAAAGCACTGAGCACTCAGTGTTTATAATGTGAAAAGCACTGAGCACTCAGTGCTTATAACGTCAAGCAGGGCAAAGCACTGAGCACTCAGTGCTTATAATGTCCAGCAGGGCAAAGCACTGAGCACTCAGTGCTTATAATGTCAAGCAGGGCAAAGCACTGAGCACTCAGTGCTTATAACGTCAAGCAGGGCAAAGCACTGAGCACTCAGTGTTTATAACGTGCAAAGCACTGAGCACTCAGTGCTTTGCCCTGCTGGACATTATAAGCACTGAGCACTCAGTGCTTATAATGTCCAGCAGGGCAAAGCACTGAGCACTCAGTGTTTATAATGTGCAAAGCACTGAGCACTCAGTGCTTTGCCCTGCTGGACATTATAAGCACTGAGCGCTCAGTGCTTATAATGTCCAGCAGGGCAAAGCACTGAGCACTCAGTGTTTATAACGTCCGGCAGGGCAAAGCCTCATTGAATTACTTCTCCTGGACGCAAACATCAGGTTACAACCCATGAGATTGTTGCCAGAAAATCTGTCCCAAGCAGTTTCCACAAAAGAATTGTTTTTTCCTTAGTTCTATCTTCACAGGATATTTGCAGGAATGTGAATACACTGTCATAGATATAACATGATGTTTGCGTAGAGGAGAATTTAATTCAAAGAGGTTTTGCTCTGCTCAACTCAGTGCTTTGCCCGGTGCCTGATAAAAATATTTCAGGCAAATGTAGAATACAGAGACACCGGAGCCACTACCGTAATTATGCGATGAGAATTTTACAATAGTCCTACAATCATCAGGTTTTGGATAATGGAAACAAACCCTGTGTCCATACAGTAGCTAAGGTATGGAAAAGGAACATTGCTTGTACAATGTTGGGCATGATTGCATTGGTCTATGAGTGCATACCATAGATCATTAAAAGCAGTTGAAGGAGCTTGGACTGTCTTTGCATTGTTACCCACATGACAAGCATCTTGATTGCTGCTCATCACTGCCATCACAGCAGTCCAGCTGGTAGTCACATCTGCGGGAGGTTGGGTAGCACTGGCCAGCACTGCACTGTGACTCTGTTACACCACAGATGAGCTGCCGCTCAGCTGCAGCGCAGTCTTCAAATCGAAGGTCATCGATGGCAAAGCCTCCAGCAGAGGGAATGATCTGCTTATCTTCAGCATCTAAGATTATCTGCCAAGACCAGGAGAAAGTGGTATCAAACAAGTCAGTTTTTAGTCAAACAAACAAAGGAAAAACTCACTGGGAACAAATTCAAAAATTGGCAAAGAAAACTTTTACTGGACCCGAGACCTCTGGATTAACATACAGTGTAACAGTGCTCTCCCATCTGAGCTATCCAGCCCTTAGATGGTGGCCTCCCCAAATAATCAAACAGACTTTGCAAGGGGAGAGAGGGTTTGTTTGATATAAAATTCTACTGAGATCATTCTATTCAAAATCAATGAACTGGTATTCAAAGAATTCTTGAGAATTTGGTACATTAATCCAGAGGTAATTCAATGAGGATTTGCCCTGCTGGACATGATAAGCACTGAGTGCCCATGCTTTGCCCGATGCCTGATGAAAAAATTCAGCCAGCTCAGGCAGGATTCGAACCAGTGACTCCTGCCCCATAGTGCAGACATCTTAACCACTAGTTTGAAAAAAAAATCATAAAAATATTGCAAACTGTTTACTGACTCAACCAAAATTGTTGAGGGTCTGATTTGGATGTTATCATTCTGCCTTTGAGAAAGGTCCTGATAGGATCTAAACATCAGGCCCTCTACATTTTTGCAGTGATTTTTTTAGTTGTTTTAACCAATTTCGGGACCTCCGAAATCGGAGTGAAATCGGCTTGACTATCTAACGAGGCCCTCCGAATCCGGGCACCACAATTGTCCACATTCTAAACAAAGACTCTTTACAGCTTAGATCAAAGAAATATGAATTAGTACAAAGACCCTTTTCGATGCAAGTTGCCACATGAACTGCAAGATTAGCAGCAGTAATTGTGCAACTGTGGGACCTTTACTGCGGGAGCCATTGTGTTTGCCACACAGCCCAACGATCATCGGTCAGGCACTGGTATTCCCCCACGTTCTTCACAGCAATCTGTACGCTCGGTTGTGGCCGACCAACTAGAAGATTTGACTGCCTGGAGTGGAGGCTCGAGTCTGTGTTCATGGAATGACAGCACCTTACACGCACACACACACACAAGTCTGTTACGGTCCATTGACAACACACAATAGGCCCTGTTTCGAACGGATAATCTCTTGACAAAAGCCACAACGATGTACAAATTGTGCCAGGTTTTACTCTCTTGTATCCATAGTATACCTTTATCGATTTATTTCACAGAAATATATTGTTCCCATTGTTTTAGCGAGATTTGAAAATGATGCATTGTTAAAAAATCCCCGTATGGTGGTCATCGGCACTGTAAAACCATACGGCGCGAAGTAATTAACCACTTCGCGCCGGGGTTTTTTTCTCGCTAAAACAATCGGAACAATATATTTCTGTGAAATAAATTGATAAGGTAAATACGATGATTAAAAGAGAGTAAAACCTGGCACAATTCGGACGTCGTTGTGGCTTTTGTCAAGAGATTATCTGTTCGAAAAAGGGACCATTGTGTGTCGTCAATGGACCGTAACAGACTTGTGTGTGTGTGTGCGTGTACGGTGCTGTCAATCCATGAACACAGACTCCAGCCTCCACTCCAGACAGTAAAATCTTCAAGTTGGTTGGCAACAACCAAGCGTACAGATTATGGTAAAGAATGTGGGGGGAATTCCAATGCCAGACCGACAACAATTGGGCTGTGTGGTATGCAAAGACAATGTCCCCCGCGTGCTTTCAGCAGCAGCGCGGTATCCCTCGATCCTCCACAGTAAAAGTGAATAAGTCCCAAAATTGCACAATTACTGCTGCTAATCTTGCAATTCATGTGGCAACTTGCATCAAAAAGGGTCGTTGTACTGATTCATATTGCTTTGTTCTAAGCTAAAAAGAGTCTTTGTTTAGAATGTGGTGCCCGGATTCGGAGGGCCCCGTTGCATAGTCAAGCCAATGAAGCTCTGGATTCGGAGGTCCCGGCGCAAAGTGGTTAAGGAAGCAATGCTTGTGAAAATGTATTTTTAAAGAGAAGATTCTGCATGTGAAGACTTTATTACCCCAGATTCTTTCCCATGTAGAAACTGCGAGTTGTCCAGTCAACTTGGAGCAGAGGTATACTACATGATTACACAGTTTTATCAAGAGGATATTTACAAAGAAACTAAAATATGTGATTAAAAAAATGTTGCACATTGCTTACTGACCTGAATGACCCATGCTGAATCATCAGCCATCCAGAGGGCCACACATAAAGCCCTCTGAATGTTTGAGGAAACAAACATTTGTTCAGAAAGGGTTTACCCTACTCAATGTAATAAGCATTGTGTGCTCAGTCCTTTGCCCAATTGAACAAATACTGGCAGCTTGTGTGGGATTCAAACCCATGATTCCTGATTTCTAGTGCAGAGGTCATGTAGTGGATTTGAACCTACATTGTATATAGCGGCATATTTCGCGTTGCATCATGGATATAAAGAATATGATGCTTACATCGAGAAGAGTGTAATTCAATGAGGGTTTGCACTACTTGATGTTGAACCTGCCACACGATTTTGACTAACTTGGTGGTCAAGTGGTTAAGACATCTGCCATAGAAAGCAGGAGTTGCGGGCTTGAATCCCATCCGAGCTGCCTGTAATTTTTCAGCAGGCAATCAGGCAAAGCACTGAGCACACAGTGCTGATTATGTGGAGTAGGGCAAACCCTCATTGAATTACATGCTCCTCGATGCCAACATCATAAATATTATACTTATATATATGAAACAAAAAACAACAAAGTCTAACCTGGAAATTACTGGCACAAGAGTCCACTGCAAAATCCTCAAAGATCCAGTCATTCTTGTCTGCGATGTCATCACTCAGCTTCAGAAGCTTACGCTCTGTTGCACTGTCTGCCATCCGTAGTCGGATCTCTAGGTCACCAAACTCCACACCAAACATATGATACCAAAGGCTGATCTTGCATGTACGTCCACAGAGTGTAAAGGTGGGACTGATCAGCCTGGCCTGGGTATTCTCACCAGGAGAAGTAGCTCCGTCCACATAGAGGTAATGTCCTTCAAGCATGTCAAGAGGGACAGAAATGCCATTTGCAACCATCCACAAAATACACAAACCAATCACTCTGACTTCTTCCTAATCCACTCTAATGCAATCCAATTAAAAACAGTGCAATGTACAGCATATATAATCTAAGCAAACTCCTCTTTCACGAAATAACCATGGCAAGTAGAGGGCACACATAGTAAACTGAGTTGAAAAAATGGCAAAGAAAACTTTCACTGGACCGGGATTTGGACCTGATCGTTATCATACACATATCTCTGCTCTTGCTTCCAGGTCATACCTGTGAAGCTGTCCAGGGTGTGGTCTTCTTTAGGTCCTTGGAAACGGTTGTCAGGGATCTGCACACCTGCACGCAGGCTCCAATCAAAGTCATCCGCTGTGTCCTGGCTCCAGTAACACAGGCCGTCCTCAAAGCTGCACGTCCTGGCTATTGAGGCAACAAGTACACATTCAAATGTGCTATTATGGATCTGACTTCAACAAAAGATGTTATATGTGTGACAGCTCATTTACATATTGCCCTTGTATAGCGCCCTCGCTAGCCAGTGTATCCTGCTTAGTAGTAGCACACAGCCATTAGGTCATTCATTCAGCACACAACCAGAGTCCACTACAGTTCATCGACCAGCAAGTTTCAACTACTACACGCACCTCATGACACTTCAATTTCCTCTAGGCTAGGGTGAGTGTCTTTTGTGTTATATTACTTATATTGTATTGTATCTTATTTTCCTTCAAACTTTGTATTCCAGGAGATTGGTCAGGTTCTGGCAACCTTGCAGTTTAGTTTATGCCCTTGAGTGATGAGTATTGCTCAGCCTCTTTGTTACAGTCACTTTAGTTATTTTCCTTCCCTTTATGTAGTATGTAGATTCGTTCTTAATTCTAAAAATAAGCTTAACTTCTCTGACCTTGTTGTAAAGCAAGTTATCTTAATGACTGGTTTCTAGGATTTTGAGTTTCCTGCTCGATCGGACGGTGTCTTGATTTTAGACAGATTATCTCTGATTTGTTGTATTTCTTGTGTTTTGGTTTACAGTACATGTAGTTACAAAGTTCTAGACTGAGATTCTAACAGCCTCTGTTGCTCACTTTGATTTGTTTCATTGCCTGATTCTTGAATTCATATTTTAAATGTACAAATTCACTGTTTCCTTTGGTCTGTATAAGTGTTCACAGTACAGCGAGTATACACTGTACATAACCTTAGAGCCTTAATCCCCTAACTTGCCGCATATGTAATGAGGTACACACACAATTCTTAGAAGCCACCATAGCACTGTGTAGAGAGACAGGAAGTGGGCTTGTGCCCTTGTCTTAGAACCCCTTGACCACAGCTGCTCATTGAAGTGTATAATTGGTCCTACATGTACTTGTGCAGTAGTAACTTTAGTAGACTTGCACATCAGTCTCAGCCCTCTTAGATTTCCTACAATTTGGTTCTATGGCACTTGAATCCCCTAAGTACTTCCATCTTGTGTATTAATTTCCCTCTGGTATCTATAATGTATTTTAATATTTGATTTGTCTTTTACTTGTCTTTTAGGATAAGTTACATTCTTAAGTTAGTTGTTTCACAGATCCTTAGGTTATGATGAGAGGACTGATTCAAGTCTATGGGTTTGCAGAGTCCATAGTGACATGTTGATATCATTATAGTACATTTGCTTTAGTCTTTCCTATTTTTCTTGCAAGTTAAAGCATTCGCATGCCTTGCACTGACTCGTTAAGGATTCTGACTTAACTTACGGTTAAAGGCAAATTGTATAATAGGGTTCAACTTATCTTTATTGATTGCATTATAGACTCTTCGACAATTATATTTATTTGGAATTCCTATTTTGTATCTTTTCAGGGCTTTTTTGTTTGTTTAGCTATGCGTTGCCATTAAACGAACCACAGTCAGTTGAATGTACACCATCCTTGTCGGCTACATTTCTACCTGTCACATTTGGCGTCGTAGACAGGATGGTGTACAAAACTGCATCTGCCCCTAGTCGAGGATGAGGCGCGATCATCAGTAGACAACCGGCCCTGATCGACCCTGATGAGCCGCAGCTAACAGCAGACAACTGACCTGAGACGAGCTGCTACATTGGTCGAGGATGGAGGGGATGGAGCAACTGCGGGCGGAGCTTGAGGCGATGAAGGCTGCTCTCCAGGCCGAGAAGGAGGAGCGGGAGAAGGCCACAAGCGCAGCAGGTGTCAGCTCCACTACCCCACCAATGCAGCAGGTCTACATAGCAGCAGGCAGACGACTGGACCGCTTCAGGGGGAAGCCTGAGAAATCTGGTGATCCATCCGTCCAGGAGTGGGTCAGTGACGTCAAAGGTCAGTTGACTGCCCGACAGATCAGAGGGAATGACGGTGCAGCGTTCATCATCGACCATCTTGCTGGCAGAGCCAGGCAAGAGATCCTTGGCAGAGGTGACGCTGTGAAGGCTCCAGACGACATCTTCCGCGTACTGCTCAAGGTCTTTGGTGATGGCGAGACACTCCCCCAGATCCAGCAGAAGTTTTTCTCCTTCCGCCAAGGCCAAGGAGAAGATCTACTGAGCTTCTCCCTTGCGCTCATGGAATTGTTTAATTCCATGGCTCGCCTGGATGTCTCCTTCAATGCCACGAGAGACCAAACGCTGAAGGGAAGGTTCGCCGAGGCAGTTCATGACGAGGGCCTACAGAGAGAGCTGCGCCGCATGAACATTGATTCGCCAGAGCTGAGTTTCTTTGATGCTAGAGACCGTGCCATCGAGTGGCTCGGCACCAGCCGTGTCAAAACCCAGAAAGCGGTAGTTGTACAGGAGGTCAAGGCAGAAGACGGGGCACAAGGCATAAAGGCTCTTCTTGAGAAGCAGGGTGAACAGCTGCAGCAGCAGCAGCAGCAGATTGAGGCACTCCTACAGGCGATGCAGCGACCTGCTCGACGTTGGAGTCAAGGTCCCAGACGCTGCTACAATTGCCAGTCCACGGGTCATCTCAAGCGAGACTGCCCCAATCCTCCGTCATCCATGCCGCCTGGAGGAATGAGTCAGAGTACCAGGGACACCCAGCAGTCCCCAGTACGACATGGCGTCCCCCAGCAGTCCCCGATACAGCAGTTCACCCCCCAGCAGCCTGGCCCTCAGTTAAACTAGACCGGCCTGTCATTGAGAGCCACACGGCAGGCCCACAAGAACCAGTTAACGGCGGCTCAATCTACAGGAGAGCGGTAGGGCAGTGTCCAGAATCTGTCATCCAGCTTGGTGCATCAGAGGTGCGTTGTCTACTTGACACGGGAGCGCAAGTTTCAACGATTACTGAATCTTTCTTCAGAGAGCATTTTCCTGAGACAGATTTAGTAGATGTGACTGCGTTCATCAGCATATCCGGTGCTCAAGGTCTGGCTGTTCCCTACCTCGGCTTTGTTGAATTGCCACTAACAGCGCTGGGCCACTCTTTCGTCAACATGGGGTTCCTGGTAGTTAAGGACCCCACGGGCACATCAATTGCAGAGAGGAAGAAGAGAGTACCTGGAGTGATTGGGTCAAACATCTTCAGGGATGTCCGAGAGAGGTTACGGCAAGATGCTAGAGTACAAGACTACCTGAAGATGCTGAACAGTCGGAATGATGGACCTGAATGGGCTCATGTACTTGCTCTCTACGAGGAAGTGCGAGGTGGCACTGTACATCAGCCAGATGTTGCAGGTAAAGTCCGAACAGTGGGTTCCAAGCCCATCCTAATCCCCGCCAACTCTCTCTTCATGATGGAATGTTCCGTGAAACCTGCTGCGAGAGACACGACTTACGAGGCCATTATAGAACAGCTAGATGTTGACGCGACCCACGTACCTAATGGTTTAGCTGTAGCTCCTGTTCTAGTCTCCGTCGGTAGCAGTGGTAGAATACCAATACAAGTCGCCAACTTCACAAATGATGACCTCTTTTTACCCCCAAGAACCCCAGTAGCCACAGTGAGCAGTGCGGATGCAGAACACCACTGCAGAGCTGTTGAAGCCACTTGGCTGGAAATGCAGGCAGGGGAAGCTAGACATGACAGCGCTGACGAAGCCCAGAGTCTGATGTCACGTATGAAAGTTGGTGCTGGGATAAGTGCCGACCAGCAACATCAGCTGCACCAACTAATTGCCAGCTATGTCAACACATTCAGCAAGGATGAAGATGACATCGGACTTTGTGACAAAGTATCACATGCCATCCACACCTCTGACGATGTCCCAGTTCGAGTACCGCACCGGCGTATACCGCCTCATCAGTGGACAGAAGTTCGAGAGTACCTGCAGAAATCTCTGGAGAGGGGCGTGATCAGGGAGTCGTCCAGTCCATACGCTTCACCAGTCGTGCTTGTGAGGAAGCGAGATGGAAAGCTGAGGCTTTGTGTTGATTACAGAGCCCTTAATGCCAAGACCCACAGAGATGCCTATCCACTTCCCCGCATCGATGAAGCCCTCGATGCACTTGGTGGAGCAAAGTTCTTCTGCAGCTTAGATCTCGCCCACGGCTTCCATCAAATCCCTGTTGCTGCAAAAGATGTTGAGAAGACAGCGTTCCGAGTGGGGACTGGAGGTCTGTACGAGTTTACCCGTATGCCCTTCGGTCTTTGCAATGCTCCAGCCACATTCATGCGTTTGATGGACAAAGCATTCGGTGACAAAAACTTCCAGTCTCTCATCGTCTACTTAGATGACATCTTAGTCTTCGGCCGTACATTCAATGAGACGCTTGAGCGACTACAGCTAGTGCTGGACCGCCTCACTGAATTTGGGCTGAAGGTTAAACCAGAGAAGTGCAACCTGTTCACGGAACAACTGAAGTACTTGGGCCATTCTATATCTGATGGAGGGATATCTCCAGACCCTGAGAAGATCAGCGCAGTGAGAGAATGGAGAAAACCTGCCACAGAACGTGAACTACGAGGGTTTCTCGGTCTAGCTGGGTACTACCGCCGTTTCGTACCTGGGTTTGCTAAAGTTGCGGCCCCACTCCACACCCTCTTAGGAGGACCAGGGAAGAAGAAGCACAGAAAGGTCAGTCCCGCCAAACCCATTTCAGATGCATGGGATGAGGCTTGCGACAAGTCATTCAGTGACTTGAAGCAACTTCTGACGACTGCTCCTCTCCTGGGCTACCCTGACTTCACCCGCCAATTCATCCTGGAGGTTGATGCTAGCTACCAAGGCCTGGGTGCCGTATTGTCCCAACGACAAGAACAAGGCTTGGTAGTCCTGGGTTATGCCAGTAGAGGCCTGAGAGAAAACGAGAAGAACATGCAGAACTACAGCAGCATGAAGCTGGAACTCTTAGCATTGCACTGGGCAATCACGGTGAAGTTCAGGGATATCCTGCTTGGTGCAAACTTTGTTGTTTACACCGATAACAACCCCCTCAGCTATCTTCAGACGAACACGAAGTTGGCAGCAACCGCGACAAGATGGGCTGGAGAGTTGGAACAATTCCAGTTCAGTATCAAGTATAGGCCAGGGAGATGTAACGGCAACGCTGATGCCCTCAGCAGGAAGACCGAGCACGACAGTGAACCACATACAGTGCGGTTCGAGGCGACAACAGCTGACACTGCACGCCCAACACTCACTTCGACTCATGTCCCTAACATTCTGAGGGGGCACATCAGAGATACACTGGAAGAGGCAGGATTAGACGAGGTCCGTGCCAGGCAAACTGTGACTGCACCCAAGGCAACTGCAGCGCTGCCATCCATCCGTACTGAAGACCTTGCTGCACTCCAAAGAGCCGATGAATATATCGGGCCAGTCTGGCGCTACTGGGACAGTCAGCGCAGACCAACCACAGCACAAGTCCTGAGGGAGTCTAGGCAGACCCGGAAGCTGCTGAAGTTCTGGGATGCATTGGAGGTGTGGAATGACGTCTTGTACAAGAAGAGGATTGACGCAGGCCAGGAGTGTCATCAACTACTCCTACCTTTGCCACTGAAAGGTAAAGTCCTTGATGCACTTCATGACCAAATTGGACACCAAGGCGTGGAGAGGACAACCAAGCTGGCCCAAAGCAGATGTTACTGGCCTGGGATGATCACCGACATCGAGGCTCACTGCCGGAACTGTCAGAGGTGCATGCTAGCCAAGGCTGGGAAGAAGCTCCATCCAACCATGGGTTCCTTAATCGCCAGGAAACCTCTTGAAGTTCTGGCCATGGATTTCACTGTTCTCGAACCAGGCACAAACAATGTGGAGAACGTTCTGGTCCTCACTGATGTATTCACAAAGTTCACCCAGGCCATACCACTCAGAGATCAGAAGGCGAGAACGGTGGCCCGTTGTCTGGTAAAAGACTGGTTTGTCCGTTTTGGAGTACCCCGCAGACTCCACAGTGACCAGGGTAGAAACTTTGAGGGACAGGTCATCAGGGAGCTGTGTGAGATGTACGGCATCACCAAAAGCCGGACAACACCATATCATCCGGAAGGAAATGGACAATGCGAGCGATTTAATCGCACAATGCATGATCGCTTACGGACCTTGCCTCCAGACCAGAAGCGTAGATGGCCGGAACACCTTCCAGAGCTCATCTACGCATACAATGCCACACCTCACTCATCTACGGGCTACTCTCCGCACTACCTCTTCTTCGGACGGGAGCCAAGGCTTCCTGTGGACCACCTTCTGGGGTTTGGGAGAGAGGCAGGTGAAGACCCAGAGATTGACAGGTGGATTGCAGACCACCATGCTCGGATGAAACAGGCATTTGAGCAAGCATTGAGCACAACCGAGAAAGAGGCCTTAAGACGACAGCAGAGACACAATGAGACGGCACGACAAGAGGATCTCCGCCTTGGTGCCAGGGTCTTTCTTCGAAACCGTAACATCAAGGGCAGAAACAAGATACAAGACGTGTGGGACAATCAGCCTTACAAAGTGGTAAGAAGGCCAGACCCAACAGGGCATGTATACATCGTTGCTCCCCTTGACAGTGACGGAAAGGAAAAGACCCTCAACCGACGAGACCTCCTTGACAGCAGAACCTTGGTGCTTGACAACGGTGTGCTACCAGTCGCTAGACGTCATCCTCCCGATGATTCAGGGGCCGACAACGACGAGGCAGACAATGACGGGGCCGTCGATGAGGAGACAGATGATGAGCTCATCCTCCTTGAGAGTGGACCCTCTGCTTTTCACAAAGCAGGGGAGGATCTCGAGACTACAGGAGTGCCGTCTGGCCAGCCAGACCCAGAGAGAAGTCCTGCTTCATACACAGCAGGGGAGCCCAACCTCAATGACCAAGCCCCTCCATTGTCCGAGCCAGAGAGAAGTCCCCCAGCTCTACACAAAGCAGGGGAGCCCCTTCTTGGTGACCAAGCCCCTCCATCATCCACGGTTCTAGCCGAACCAGACCGTCTCTCGTCGCCCACTCCCAAAGATGATATTCTACTCGAGGAGACGAAGCAGTTGCGCCACAACAGCCGTGCTGGAGCAGGACAACATTCTAATATCCATCACCTGCCGAAGTCTGCCCTGCAATCTGAGACTCCAGTGATGCCTGTCCGAGCTCATGCAGTTGATCCCCAAGTACTGGCAGACATCAGTCGAACGCAGTTGTTACTTGCACAGATGTTGGCCGGAGTCCAGCCGAGATGACTACCTTGTAATTAGTATCATTTTTCTTGTTGTTTATGTAGTTTGGTTGTCGAGACGCCAACCTTTAAGCAGGGGAGTATGTGACAGCTCATTTACATATTGCCCTTGTATAGCGCCCTCGCTAGCCAGTGTATCCTGCTTAGTAGTAGCACACAGCCATTAGGTCATTCATTCAGCACACAACCAGAGTCCACTACAGTTCATCGACCAGCAAGTTTCAACTACTACACGCACCTCATGACACTTCAATTTCCTCTAGGCTAGGGTGAGTGTCTTTTGTGTTATATTACTTATATTGTATTGTATCTTATTTTCCTTCAAACTTTGTATTCCAGGAGATTGGTCAGGTTCTGGCAACCTTGCAGTTTAGTTTATGCCCTTGAGTGATGAGTATTGCTCAGCCTCTTTGTTACAGTCACTTTAGTTATTTTCCTTCCCTTTATGTAGTATGTAGATTCGTTCTTAATTCTAAAAATAAGCTTAACTTCTCTGACCTTGTTGTAAAGCAAGTTATCTTAATGACTGGTTTCTAGGATTTTGAGTTTCCTGCTCGATCGGACGGTGTCTTGATTTTAGACAGATTATCTCTGATTTGTTGTATTTCTTGTGTTTTGGTTTACAGTACATGTAGTTACAAAGTTCTAGACTGAGATTCTAACAGCCTCTGTTGCTCACTTTGATTTGTTTCATTGCCTGATTCTTGAATTCATATTTTAAATGTACAAATTCACTGTTTCCTTTGGTCTGTATAAGTGTTCACAGTACAGCGAGTATACACTGTACATAACCTTAGAGCCTTAATCCCCTAACTTGCCGCATATGTAATGAGGTACACACACAATTCTTAGAAGCCACCATAGCACTGTGTAGAGAGACAGGAAGTGGGCTTGTGCCCTTGTCTTAGAACCCCTTGACCACAGCTGCTCATTGAAGTGTATAATTGGTCCTACATGTACTTGTGCAGTAGTAACTTTAGTAGACTTGCACATCAGTCTCAGCCCTCTTAGATTTCCTACAATTTGGTTCTATGGCACTTGAATCCCCTAAGTACTTCCATCTTGTGTATTAATTTCCCTCTGGTATCTATAATGTATTTTAATATTTGATTTGTCTTTTACTTGTCTTTTAGGATAAGTTACATTCTTAAGTTAGTTGTTTCACAGATCCTTAGGTTATGATGAGAGGACTGATTCAAGTCTATGGGTTTGCAGAGTCCATAGTGACATGTTGATATCATTATAGTACATTTGCTTTAGTCTTTCCTATTTTTCTTGCAAGTTAAAGCATTCGCATGCCTTGCACTGACTCGTTAAGGATTCTGACTTAACTTACGGTTAAAGGCAAATTGTATAATAGGGTTCAACTTATCTTTATTGATTGCATTATAGACTCTTCGACAATTATATTTATTTGGAATTCCTATTTTGTATCTTTTCAGGGCTTTTTTGTTTGTTTAGCTATGCGTTGCCATTAAACGAACCACAGTCAGTTGAATGTACACCATCCTTGTCGGCTACATTTCTACCTGTCACATATGTTACAGGTAGCAACTAGCCATAGGTTATATAAAAGTTATTTTGCTTGCCACACACATATATAAGAAGACCAATCACACAGATTGCCTAATTGCCAAGATGACAGTTGTTCATCATGTTAATAGAATATTTCTGAAAAAATTTAAAAATAAATTGAAAAATACTTCTGAATGTAAATGGTAACCTGTAAAATGTGATGTGTCACCCTTAATTGTCAAAGCATTGTTTTGCATGTCACTTTACTACAGTGTATGAATCACATGCTCAGTGAGTGAAGATTGCAGTAGACTTTAACACATTCTACTCAGATCATTCCATTTCAAATCAATGAAATGATTTTTGGGAATTTGTTTTACTTT
The DNA here is from genome assembly GCA_949987565.1 of Luidia sarsii. Classification (NCBI taxonomy): domain Eukaryota; kingdom Metazoa; phylum Echinodermata; class Asteroidea; order Paxillosida; family Luidiidae; genus Luidia; species Luidia sarsii. The sequence continues at coordinate 5,615,419 of OX465122.1, forward strand.
GATGGCAAAAAATTAGTCAACTTACGACATGTTTTTTCATCGGATGCATCAGGGCAGTCCTCACGGAAGTCACAGAATTTGTCTGTGTCCAGACATGTCATATCATCACAGCGCCTCTGGTTGGGTGAGCATGGTGCTATAGGGGTCTGTCCTGTAGATAAATCACAAAACCGGTATGTCAGCATGTATGTCACAATGGGACTGTACAGACTGACTCAAATTTCAAATTTCTGGAAGCTGAATTCTTTAGTATAATGGCTCAAATATCACAGAATCCACACTGGCATATTTCTAGAACACATTCAACAACTTACCCAGGCAGCTAGTCACAACTAACAAGAGCAGTAAAAGCATTGCCATGGCTACAGGCCTAAAAAATGGCTCCTAAAATTGTCCTCTGAGAAAAATCCAGAAGTTTCAATCCCCAGCAGCAAATCAGTGGTCCACCCCTTGTCAAGGGCCTGAACGGTCTACACACTCTGGGGTTATGTATCCCCCTAACATGCCTGAGAATGGGGCCAAATAGTCTTAATCTTTTTGGGTGACTGTCTAAAAAGGTCAGAGATAAAGACTCTTGTGGCCATAGTCACAAGAAATTATGTTGAAGCATTCAGAAATGCCTGCTTATCTATGAAAAGAGTCAGCTGAATTCCACTTTCATGGAAACACAAGATTTATTGAATATCTTAAGCAAGGTACATGCTTACTTTACCTTTTAAAAAGTTGAGCCTATTTTTGGTTGAAGTAGTCATGTTTCCAATGAAACCTTTTGTAAGAGAAACAACATATATGATATGTTGTTTCTCTTACATTGTTTTGAGACTCATATAATTACCAGGCACAAGCATCCACAGCAAATAGCTTGTCTATCTCTAAAGCGGATTTATTTGATAAGAGTGGACTGAACATTGATAAGTGAGAGATAAGGCATTTGGAAAACACAGTACTGGATAAGAAATGGATACAGATTTGATGACAGAATAGCATAGACCACAGGCTGGTTACAGTACTCATCAAGGCTGGTACAGACTGGAAAACATTTGACAAGGCTGATATTAACAAGTTGCGTGCCATTTTCTAGAAGCATTTTGTCCAAACCAAGATCAGACTAAACCTTACTGATCTACTCTGAAGACTCCTGACCAAATTTAACACTTGGATACTTTCTATTAAGATGTTTGGGGATATTTCATCATTGTGTATAATACAAGTTGATCATTGGAAATGTTATCTTTCATTCATTTAACATGATTAGCACCAGAATAACTAGTAGTGTAGTCCACATACTATGAAGTATACAAGTAGAGAATATTTAACACCATTTCCTCAAAAACTAAACTTTGATTTGATATCGCTTGCATTATTAATAGGTTCAAGGTTCAATGGTTTTATTGCAAGACCTATGATATGACCAATTACTTAATCAATAACAAAATACCAGCAAATTGCCTCTTTTCTTCAATTTGTATAAATACACAAAGAATTTTAGAAAACAGCTTATCAACTACAATGGCCAAAATAACACAAAAAATGTATACAAAGCTACAGGTATTTTGATTCTAGTAGAGCAGTATCTTACTCACAGGGAAATATTGGATTGCTCCAGGTACACTGACTATAAACATGAGCTAATTACCTACGTGTAGCTGCATCCTGACAGACCGTCAGGTTGGCAATTGCAAGGCATAGATACATGTATATAAATACACATGTTATCACTTTAAAGCTGAAAAACAAATGCTGTTCCCTACAAGGCCAAGCACTGGTTAAATAAACATGATTAGCTTTACATAAGAATCATACATGGACAAAATATAAAATTTAGTGGGCCTGACGTTTCGATCCTAGCAGGACCTTTCTCAAAGCTTAGTCAGTAAGCAGTTTGCAACATTTTTGTATATCACCATGGACAAAATATGTTATATGTATAGTATGTATATTGGAAGACTATGGGACCATCGACATGATTTTCCAGGCTAGAGCAATATTTTGCCCTTGATTACAAAACACTGATCCCATCAAGCTACTGATATCATTTCAGGCAAACTAATCAGTTTGACCTCAAGTTTGGGCAAGATTTGAAATATATGCATGAGAAGGTGGACATACAAAAGATCGTTAACTGGCTGGATATAAGACTCACAGTCAAAGTCAAACTGGTTTTACCAAAGGCAATACTGAAGCAATGCAGACATTATGGGCAGCCATAGCTGTAGTCATAGCCGGATACATCCAAATACCATGGCTGGGTTTTGTATGTGTTAGGGCAATTTATGTAAGGTACATTGTAATACATGTCTGGAGAAAAACAGGGAAAACATCTACCTTTAATTTCCTGATAATTATTGAGTCAATGTACGAAAACAGCCTGTATAAATTAGACTCCAGTCAGCTTGCAATGCATTGGATTCCTACATAGCTGCCCATAAATATTGCCCAATGTATGACATGGCAATTAGACTTCTTATCGATTTGCTGACAATTTGGTTTGGAAAGTGTGATTGGACTAAGACGTCCCAATGGAATGGGAGGCACCAATGAGGGCAAAGCCGGCCCATTGGTGGACATTGGAGAAGTCCTCATCTGCAAGCATGGCTAGCATGGCCTGCCTTAAGGCCCTTGCAGAGTCCCGCTGAACCTGTGAGATGGGCAAAAACATGCAAAGATCCTCTCAGGGAGACATGTAGGTTTGGCCCATCAGGACAGCAAGGATCTCATTCAAAAAACTGGCCACTATATGATATGATAATACTAGTCTTGAGCTGGGAAATGTCTAAGATACAATTGTCCCTTACAGTACTGCATTGGTTGCTCAGCACACGCATACACTCCGTGACTTATTTGTCTTCCCCTTCAATCTCATTTTTCTCAATGAAGGCTCAGTTTTACAACATAATAAAATGTGCATATATTTATCTAGTTTAACTAGTCCGATCATTTGGCATCAAACTCAAATCAAACTGCTGTACAGAAAGCAAGTTATGCCAGATGATTAAAAAAATGTATGCAAGTAAGTTAAATATGTATGTATGTACACAGGTATGTACGCGGGGTATGTATGTATGTATGTAAGTTACATTTTGTTAGAAAATTATACCTGTATGATTGGCAATCCTGTTAAACTTAAACAGACTTTGCAAGCTGCACAGATTTTTTTACTCTATAATCATGAGATTACTGAGCTATTTTTGAAGCCCAGGTGTCAATTCCAACCTTTTAGAGTCAGTCTTGAAGGCCCACATGATGAATGGCTTAACTCTTAAGGATTGCTGTAGACCTTTCATGGCCTCAAAGGCTTTTGTCTGGACGCCAGTATGTTCAGTCTGTTTCTTGTTTACAGCCTCAGTCATGGGCTCAGACTTTCAAAGCCTCAGTCTCACTATCAATAAATGGTCTTAGTCTTGGTCTCTGTCTTAGTCTCAGTCTCTGTGACAGACTTGGTAAAGTCTTGACTGGATATCAACTTACCACAAATTGCTGGTAGAAGTGTTGCATGAACTTTGCCGTGGCCTTGTCAGCAATCCTCCAGTGAGCAACCACAACGCTGGCCGCTCCTGCCACCAGAAAGGCTCGGTACAATCCAAGAACACCATCCCCTAAACAATGTAAAAGACACCTTCATAATGGTCACACCTTCTGCACCTCTTAAAATGAATAACAATGTGAACTTAATTCAATGAGGGTTTGCCCTGCTCAACGCAATGAGCACTGAATGCTCAATGCTTTGCCCGATGCCTGATGAAAACAATTCAGGCAGCTCGGGCAGGGTTTTGAACCCGCGACTCCTGCTTTCTAGTGTAGACATATAACCACTGGACCGTGTGGCGGATTTGAATCATATATAGCATTGGGTACTACTGATGTTAACCTAAAGAATAACAATGTTTACTTAAAGAATAACAATGTTAAATTAAATGTCATGTCATACTATAGATTTGAATGTAAAGAGAGTAAATTCAACTTCTGACTGGCGCCCCAACTCATCAAAGACAGAAAGATAATTGACATGTATTTTGGAAGGCCACCATCTAAGGGCTGGATAGCTTGGGTTGTAAGAGCACTTGTACATGAAACAAGAGGTCTTGGGTTCAAGTCCTGGTCAAGTAAAATTTGTCGTGGCCATTTTAGCAAAACTTCAAATGAGCACTAATTAATCATCAATTAGCCCTCCATCCGAATGTTCTGACTGGGATCCAAATGTAGAAAATGTAGAGATGTCCAAACACTGACCTGTGACCTGACCACGAGCCGTCTGGCAGCAGCTGAGCACAGCGACCTCTGCCTTCAACCTCTGACCCTTGACCTCCTCTGCCATCAGGAGCCCGGAGCAGTTCTTGTGACTGCGTGCTAGGACCAGATAGCCACGCATGGTGAAGTCTCCTGTGGGAAGTTTCATGGCTTGACAGCCCTGTGTGACCCCTCTGATCATCTGTCTCCAAATAAAGTGACAATAATAACTTTTTTTTCCCACACATTTATTAATGAAGAAAAGAATAACTGTTGCCAGTAAATCCAATGAAACATCCTTCGAGGAAAAATATACAGAGAAAAATGATATGGAAATATAAAATGTTTGATACAAAAGTAGTTTGTTTAATTTTCAGGAAAAATAGCAGGCCTTACTAATATCAGTAGAATTTTTTATGGAGAAAAACAAGGGTGCCCTCTGTAGCTTAAAAGCCATTGGAGAGCTCAATAACTGAATACACATTTGATGAAGATTCAATGTAATTGATTGAATCCAACCACAAGAGGGCGCTCTTTTTTGGCTTCATTGAGATTCACAAATGAATGCTTAGGCTTGGGGTTCAGTTTCATTTCTCACAAGCAATACAATTTGAATGTTTATTAAACACAATCTATTGACCACAGTTGCAATGACTTCATACAGAAAAAAACAACAACATATAAAGTGTATTTTCAGGTTTTGTGTGATGTGGATGAAGTTCACAGAGCTGCTCTGGTAAGAAATCTGCTAAGCATCAAGTCCTTTGATGAGGGTTTGGCCAACTGGACGTGTAATTTGACAGTACACTGTGCTATGTACCACTACCTGCTTGAAAATGTACCACTACTTCTGTTTTCTATTGCAGACGTCTCAGCTGGCCAAGGTCATTTGTACGGCAGTGCTTGCTACGGTATGGCTAATCATAGATACACTGTACAGTATGGTGATTTTGCATTAGTGAAAGTATGATATACGTGTAAGGGTTTGCCATATCTGACTCGATGAAAAGTCTTCTTTAATTATACAATATTACAAAGTATATTTTCACATCATGCTTTACTCTTTTGAATTGTATCTCAAAAAGTGTGGAACAAATTGAAACCTGACTGTAATTATCAATAGGTATTAATTCTCGCTTAAGTTTTCATGCATAAGCAGATCTATGAATTTAGTCCCTGATATGCAGCCATATATCTTCTTGATTATTTTACCCTCAGAATCCTGTCATCCTGATCTGCATGGGTGGCAAAATGCAGGACATTATGAGTGCTCATCTCCCTGCGTACTCTGTCCACAGTGGCCTGGTCACCAGTCAGTGTCACAGACTGTCCATCAGCTGGAGAAGACCTGAAGAACTCCCTGACCATCCCAGCCTCTGTGGCTGCCGATGGAAGAGGCGGGATTCTATTTCAAAACAAATGAAGAAATTCAGTATTTTTCAGTTCTCTGACAAATTTTGTATATCTGATGAACAGACACGATGCTTGATTTGAACAAGAAGAAGTCATGTTCAAATCAATCATCATTTCTGTTCATAAGTACAAAATTGTTGGAGAACTAGAAAATAAATTTGGGAATTTGAACCAACTGAAGAATCAAGATCAAAGAAACAGTCCACAGTTGAGTACAGTCTGAACATGCTGTGTCCTTTTGAGTGTGCAGTTTACATGCACATGTTGCTGCCAAAGGGTTGACGATCCTTACCAGAGGGGCTGTGTAAAAATTATCGCTTATGGCTGTAAATGCCTGCCTGTGGGATCTTGCATGTGGCCAATTCCCACTCCCACATAACAAAATCCTACAAATCAATAAGGGTTTGATTGAGTCACTGGAGAGCAAGCACACTTGTACTCTAGGCCTATATGTACACATTCATTGGTCAACCAAAAGGTAAAGTTTGAACTGAACCATTAGGTAGAGGCATTTCATGAATGACTGTGAACTAATAAGTGACAACACAGTAAGAAATGATAACTAGCCTTGGGTGAGGCATGGTTGGGTTGCCCACTGCCAGGACACTAGGGGGCGCTGTTGCTGAGGAACCCCTCAGCTGGTCTAGCCTTTGACTGGTCAGTCTGAGGGTGCGTACAGAGGGCACAAAGGACAGGATGTATTTCTCAATGAGGTGACGATTGTCAGGGCCCAGAAGGGCACAGAAGGGAAGATTGAACATGTAGTCTGTGGGGAAAGAAATGGTGTCATTGATGAAATTGGCAAACTGTTTGACAGATGAATCATTCAAATTTCCATCTGATTTTTTTATTTGTCTAAATCCCATGAAAACAGGACCTGTCCTGCAGCCTGGTATATGTGTCTGGGTCATCACATACACATAGTGAGGTGTCTGCAATGCCAGGTATGTGCATATCATGTGAATAAGAACACGACATTGCAAGCTTGACCTTCAATCTGAAATACTTTGTACACATGTGAACGGTTGTACTTCAAGTTCTATCCCATACACTTAGTATGATGTCTCAGACATTTGGCACACAGTTGCCCAAGGCCCTTATGTGGCTTTGATCATATCAATTCCTTCCATAGCAAAAACGCTCCTTCGAAAACTGCTGTGCATGTACCCCTATCTCTTAATCTTTGGGATTAACTATTGTGTAAACACAAGTCACACAGGCCACATGTGTGTTCGTGTACAGTACGTGCACACATCAACGCGGTAGTACAGCTTGTGTTGGGTACTGGTTGACCATGGATATAAGAATTTTTTCCATTGGCTGGAAAATCTTTGTCTAAATTTGGACGGTATTGCAGACACCTCACTATGTGTATGTGATGACCCAGACACATTGGCCAATCACAATGAAACTTATATTGATAGTAAGCTAAGGAATCACAGCGTCTCCTGTGCGATTAACAAAGTCAAAGGAGGGCGCTAGCGAGAATTATGGCGAGTTGAAAACGGGCAGTACAGCAAAACTAGCGGAAGTACCGATTCTACACACAAATTTTCACAAAAACTGGAGAGAGTCGTGACGTTTATCCCGAAAATGACGGTCCTTAATTGTCGTTTTTTTCAAATAAAATTAACATGAATCGAAAGTATATTATATATTCTTCATGATACTCGATTAACAACGAAGACATTTACCGCGTTCGTTAGTTATGACATTAATATGAAAATAGCCGGCTGATTCCAGTGTATCGTTCCTATGGGGGATGTTCTAGTGGTTGTGTGGTGCATTGAAAAGGAACGAAATATGTTACAGCTATTTTGCAAGCAGGGGCTGAATAAAATAGCTGCCAAAGGGATAATACTCTATGCACAATTACCACGTTACAAAATACTCTATGCACCATTACCAATGTACAATATCCTTCATGCACAGTTTCCTTTCTGTCATGTATACATGGTGCACAGAAGTCATTATGAACAGTTGTGCATACATGTAGGTGGTAAAGTATAAACCTTCAAATAGTGTTGTCTGTCAATAGCATATACATGTACCTTGAGGAATGAAGGTCAGTCCGGGTGCTTCACACATGTCTTCTTGCCAGTCAGGCAGGTAACTCTCAATCGGGGCGATGAAGATGTCATAGTCTGCCCTCAACTGTTCCATGACCTGTCGGACCTTGGGGTCCCGTGCAGGGGGAGGTGCCTTGGGCTTGGTGGGGGTGTGGTGGACCCGCCCCACCTCTTGCTCAAAGTGCTGGGGGATGTCCCTGGTCATAGAAGGGTCTTGGCTGTGGCTCATGAGAGGCTCATCATTCTTGAATGGGTTGCTGGCTAGGCAGACTTCAGACTCTGTTGATAATTATATCAAACGTTTACTAAAGAAGCAAATTTAAATGACTCAGAAAGACACAATCTTATTCTCAAAATCTGCCAGTGAAAACTTGCATCAAGCCAAATTAAATGTATGATTTTAATCAACAGACACATCAGGTGGCAGAAAGATCAGAGAAGTGTAACAGCTGGTAATGGTTAACTTGTTAGTATACGCTACGGTTAGCCCATCTGATTCCAAGCTATAGATGCGTTGATGTTGAGTTGAGTTTGATCAACTTTTGATCACTTCACGACGGGCCTATTTCCAGAGCCCATAACCAACATACCAAATGTTTTAAACGATGTGCCATTTTCAAATCTCACACATCTTGTATACCACATAAGTGACTGCATACAAACATCATTCTTCACTGATTGGAGAGGAAGAACTAGATGGTTCTCATGGCAACCCACCTTGTTCTTCTGCAGGTTTAGACATGTTCAGCTCTCCAATAGACCGGCAAAGTGCGTTGACCTCCTTGTCCTCCACTGGCCCCCCCTTCCTCTCCGTCTCCTCGGATGAGCCAGCTGTCTTCATGGAACGCCTTGCAAAGTGAACATTATAGCGTGCATCAGACGAGGGCGCTCTACCCAGTTGGTTGGATTTGTCGTCAGCCCTGGTGACCACCCAGGCATACAGCCACTTCTCCTGCCCTCCTGAGGGCTCCTGCTCTGTCACCATGGAGTACACCACCAGGGTAGTATTCAGTAACTCAGCAGTCTGGAAGATCTCTGAGAGCTCCCTCTGGGCTAAGCCCTCTGCCAGGTCAGGGATGGTACTGGCAAAGTGGCTGGCATCATCTGACCTGAAAGAAAGGAAGAGAATTGCTCTTGCTTGTTGCCTGCATTCATCAGACAGGTTTCCTGCTTAGTGGTTATGTCCAAAAGTAGTTGGCTAAGCATCTGTATGCAAAATGTGTGATCCCTGGCGATATACTGCAACTAATGGTAAGATGCTACTGACTGGTGCTCCCACACCAGCAAAGATAGTTGACTACTTGGGAAGACCCTCACTTCAGGAGTGGATAGCACAGGAGATAGAGCAAGGTTCAAATCCAGTCCAGTCAACTTTTCTTTGCCATGTTCATATTTCTAACATATTTTGTTACCTAATCACCTTTTCCTTCCTCTGTCCACCAAAAAACAAGGTTTGTTGGATGTTGGAATATAATTCTTGGATTAAGTAGACTGGCTCCCAGTCCTTTGAGACTGGCTACTCACCTTTCACTGGGATTAGATCCCTGCTGGGTCTGCTGGATCAGGTCGGAGAGCGCCCTCGCCCGGCCTTGCTCAGAGAGGGCCAGGGCCTCACGGTACTTCCCCCGACGGACTAGAATGGTCTGCAGGAGTTGAAATGCCTCTGCCTGGTTCTTCTCAGTGTTGGCAATGAGGGAGGTGTCCTCAGGACCAATCTTTGCACGGATGGATTGAAGGGTCACAAATGCATCCTTGATGTGTCTCTCTGCCATTTCTAGATCCTATCCACAGCAAGGAGGGGAAGAGGAGGAGTTTGGAATAAGAGACTACCAGCCATAATAAAATATCAGCATCTCTAAACCTCATCATGCCATGGTGCAAAGTACTGTAACCAAGTTTTGTTCATGAATGTGCGAGGTAAGAGGTAATGCACATAAATACTTAATTGCGGTAGCCTACTGAATATGAATGAATTATGGTAATGTATTACTGATTACCTCTTTGAACAAGAAGTCCATTGCGAGTTCCCTTTGCATGATAGCCACACCTCCTACATCATGCCTATCAGCAGCATTCTCTTGGTACAAGGTGTGGTACTTGACAGCTTCATCAAACTTCCCTAGACAACCAACCAAATCCAAACATACAGGTCACACATATTCAGTGTTTTTGAATGCACTCGGTGTTTGAGTTTGAGATATTTGCTGTCTGCAATGTCTGCAATGAAATACTTTAAGTCTTTCATATCTTATTGAGAACATGGCAAAGGAAGAGTTGGCTGGACCAGGAAGGTCGCTGATCCAATCACAGCTTTCTTTGCCACTTTGTCAATTTGTTCTAAAAATCCAAGTCAGTTTTTCATTGTATGTTTTTAAGATCTTGATACATTGTACAATGTAGCAGTAGACATATTGGTTATTTCCAAAGTTGTTTGCGTGCTCAGAACAACAAGAACATTGTCACAACAACCAAAATACCAGCATGTTTGTGTATCACTAAGCATCTCAATGTCTCCCATGGCAGGGAAAGAGTTAAATATGAAAGTTACTGGAGTTTGTGTTTATGCAGACTATACAAATGAGGTGTTCCAGTTTGAGGGTGTATATTCCTATAGATGCTGGAGTTTTGTTTATGAATTTGGATAATGAAATATGCGTTCGCACAGCAAAATGGCTGCCAGCACTGTGACTAAGCAGAAATGAGGAGTTTGAGTTTTCTACTACCAGTATGTGAAAGGTCCTGCTAAGATCACATCCGACACTTTTTGCACCCTTGGTCATTTATCATCTTTGCATCATGTCAAGTTAAATTGTTCAATGGGAAATGGGGATTATAGACTTTGACCATTGATGAAAACTTGGATGAGGTTCTGCCGTGTGTGTGCTGGTTTATTGAGGTGAAACCCTTCTTATTATTTAGGTTCCAGAGACTGTGTATACTTTAAACTGCACACACGAGCCCTCCCCAAACAGTATCCCCTTACACTGCATTATCATTACATCCCTTACACTGCATTATCATTACATCCCCTTCCTACATTATCATGGATGTGAGACAAGGAGCCCATGCCTTAGGCTGCAGGGCCAGTGTTATGATGGAACATTTGTTCTTAAAGGCAATTGGGTCCCGACAATCCAAGGAGAAATCATTCATCTTCCAAATCCTCAGATCATAGTTTGAGACAATATCAGCAAACGTGTCCCTTAAAGAGAATGTGCTGTGAAAAAATAATTTCACGTTGAAAGATAGTTTTCAACTGTCTGATATACAAAATGTTGGATAAATCTCTCTCCTACGTCCTTAAACTAGTAAAAAATTGGGTTTTCATAGCGCTTTTTTCACCCTCCACTGGGGCTCTTCACGTAAATTTATCAAACTCCGTCAATGAGGGCAGCAGACAAATTTAGGCGAAAATGTGACGTCGTCTTTAATACAGAGATGATGAGAAATACACAGTCCTGGAAAGATAGTTTCTGCATAGAGCTCTGTCGGACTTTTTACTCTGCGCAAGAATACACTATCAATCTTCACTTAGTCGGGTGCGTAATGATCGTGTAAAGTAAACCACATCATTTTAGTCTTAGTATCCAATGCCCTTCTCGGAACATATTGTACACAGGAACGTATATAAATAACGTCTGTGACTGTACACTGTACAGTGTACATGTACAGTGTACATGTACATTGTACAGTACATACATGTGTACATGTACATGTACACTGTACTGTACATATGCACACAGGTACATGTAATCGACTCCGAGCATCGAGGCAGCGCTATTGTAGTGGACATACTCAACGATCAAACATCAAACGAACCTCGGTTTGCATCTTCACCGAGTTACGTGAGAATGCTGATCGGAGGCTGTACTTGTAACCAACAAAATTCCCAAGAGCAGCAGTACATGGACTGTACATTGCACAATGGAGTTGAACACGTAAACCAGGACTATATTGCACTGGGTGACGTGGACTACTTTCCAGTGCCATACCACCGTACATACAGTTGCCGAGCATGCGACGCGTTTAGCCCATGCTATCCATGCAGCGAACGGTGAATAAAACAATCGGAGAATGGACCACAACTTCCTTCATACTTTGACAAAACACCAACAACCATGGAAATAATACCCCCCCTCCAAACACTGAAACAGACAAAGAAGCAAATGGTAGGACAAATATGCCTTTTTAGAAAGACAGAAAGACAGAAAGACAGAAAGACAGAAAGACAGAAAGACAGAAAGACAGAAAGACAGATCTTTTATAATGGTTCAGGAAAAACATTAGGCCAGAAGCTTCACCTTCCATCAATATGGCCCTGGGTGTATGCAGGTTCAAAATGATACGGCAAAATCTGTTCCGCTTCCTCACAGTTGTTATCCTCATCAAATGAATATGATGTACATGACAGCTGATCGATGTCATGATTGGAAAAAACAAACACTAACGCGGCATGGCTTGAGTCAGACATGATACTATAGCACACTGTTTTATGTATGGTCAGGAACATTTTATGTATGGTCGGGAACAGTAAACAGGCGATGTCACAATTATTGGGATTAACTCTCAGTACCCAACGGTTTTTGTGTAGTTTTTGCTGCGAGTAGGCGGTGGAATAGGGTTGCGAAAACTATCATTTTTAACTTATTTCCTGGCATTCACGAACTATGCAGCTGTGTTTTCTGGATAAATATATGTCTGTTCTATGTATTTAAAAAAAAAATTCTAGCACGGCACATCCTCTTTAAGCTGCTAATGTGCTCCTTCCACCTGCAGTCGCTTGCCTTGTGTGATATGGCATGTATGGCCTTGAGGCACTCACCTATGGCTCTATACACCGTGCCGATGTTCCCATATGCAATCCCTAGGCCTCGCAGATTACCAATTTCTTCTTGCACTTCCAGTCCTTCTTCCAGGAGTGTAAGGGCAGAATCATAGTCCCTCAAGGCTTAACAAAAATATATAAGATCATTTTCAAAATATATAAAATCGTTTTCATTGACATTTTAACATTAAGGCCTTTTTTCTTGGGATTACTTTGATAAGAAAGTTTACATCAATCTCTAACTCAGAATCTTTCTTGCCTTTGAGAATGATCCTGCTGAGATAAAATATCAGCTCCTTTGTGATGTTGATACTTCTGATAATCCTTGTCAGTAAACAGTTTGTAACATATTTGCATTATTTTCTTTTGTCAAACAAATGAAGCAAAAACTGCCAGGAAACTTCTAAAGAAATTGAAAAATGGCAAAGAAAACTTTGACTGGACCAGGATTTGAACCAAAACCTTAGGTTTTGCATACCAGCACTCTTACCATCTGAGCTTTCCAGCATGATCGTCCTTCCCAAATCAACTACGGTAGTCTTTGCTGGGATGGGGTGGCAGTTAGAAGCATTCAATCATTAACTTCCACTTATTTCCAGGGATCACGCCCCCATTTTCAATCAGATGCAGACAACCAATTGTTGTATATCTGGCTATTGCATTCAGGAATCACAGAAACTGAATGCTGGTTGTCCTGGGCCTTTGTCCATTCTCTCATTCTTTTAAAACAATGTGCTACATAAGTGTGCATGATATAGGGGGGGGGGGGCACAATGCCTGTGAAAAACTTCTACCAGCACTGCATGGAGCACTATGTCAATAGCCATGGTCATGGCCATAGCCACATCATTGAATCATACCATGGATCATACCTGTATATATTTTGCCGAGTGCACTCAGTGCACGGGTCTTCATCCCAAGGTAGCCAATACTCTGCGCAAGTTCCAGATGGATGGAATGGTAGATGAGAGCCTTGTTGTAGTCAGGTGGCTTAGTGGAGTAATGGGTGAAGCCAACATTGAAGCAGGCAGTGGTCAGCCCTACCCTGTCTCCTGTCATAAAATAAATAAGAACAATGCTATCTTACTCTTCCAGCAAAGACAATTTGACTGGACCAGTGGTATATTTCTGGTACATTATGGCAGAGGTTCAAGATTCAAATCCTGGACCAGTCAAATATTCTTGACTATTTCCACATCTTGAAATAAAAAAAGGATGGAAATTTATTTATGAGAACTGCACATTGGGGAGGATTTCTTAACTCATTTCACTTCTACATATAACAATACAGTGGCTTATCTAACCCCTTTGCCAATAATTGTTGTTACATATACTGTAGGATTCACTATGGTATGGACCTTTTAAAAAGTCATTAATTTGCTGTTTACTTACACACAAAAGTTAAGTGAAGGCGGACTAATGAAAATATTGTTTTTAATGAATAGAATAGAAAAATAAAAATGGCAGCATCCAGGCAAAATGGCAAATATAAATTTTCTTGTACAGATAAGTGGCCAACATCCAGCAAACATTATTCATCGAGAGGACAGAGCACCATCCATCATATGTCTGATATGTCAAATAACAAACCTATCAAACAAGTGATCATACCAGCAGTAACTCATATGAACTTTACACAGGCAGATGCTATGCTGTACTTAACAGTAATCAACAAGGAGAATGATCTTGGGTATAAATCGCCACACAAAAAACCTTATTACACACCCCTTGCTTGCTTGCTTGTACATCAGGTACCTAAGTGAATTTGACAAAACAGGGACCAGTTCAACCTGACAGACTGCAGACATGGATGTGCGTACCCCTTTGCATAGCATACATAAGTTGTTTCTCCTGGTACTCCAGTGCATCAGTTGTCCGACCCTCAGACCGAAAGATAGTCCCCAAGTCGCCATGGCGATCGGCAAGGGCGACGGTGTCACCAAGACATTCAGCAATGGCGACGGCTTCCCTCATGTGGGCCTTGGCTGGTCCCCAGTCAGCGGCTGCCCTAAATACAGATGGATATCTAATGCTGAGCCATCAACCTCTTCCATTAGAGCCTTGGCTTCCATTCACGACCAATGCTCATCTCTTTTCCTACAATGAGCCACTCACAGTGGCTCAAGCAAAGTGCACTTTCAGCCGGCAAGGCGCTGGTAACAACACGTTGTAAACCTTTTTCCAAAAAAATACACACTATCTGGGTCCAAATTCATGGAATCTGTTACCGTTCACAAAACATCTCCACTTACTGTAGCAGATATTCTTTGCTTATGGTTTGCATATTTCAAGCGCCGAATGTCTTCCTCACTGATTCCATGAAATAGATATACACTAAACGCTGCCCGTAAGCACAGAATTATGCCGTAACAGATTCCATTGACCCTGCACTTGAAAGGTTTCTTGCTTCAAGGTTCCTTTCCTTTCCTTTGTTTGTTGGAAATTAAAGTCCTATGTTAACTGTGAAGTTAGTCTAGAGATGTGATTCACTTCATTTTGAGGCACAGCATTACGTGACAAAAGCCAAATATAGGCGATGAACACAAAAAATAGTTTTTCCATTTCAATCCTGTGTATGAGTGTTTTTTCTTGACATGGTAGCTGAGTCAGAGCCTGGGCATTGTTACCTGCAGGCATTGCCTAAGGACTGCAGTAGATGGCCTTTGTTGCTGTCACTCATGTCCTGGTTCAACATTGGTTTCAAGACATTCTTCATGGCGTCCTTCAGGTGCCCCCTGGCCAGGATGAGGTCTCCCTGACTCAGGGCAGCCATAGTCTCTTGCTCAGCCCTCTTGTCACCTATAGCTGCCTGAGCTAGCCCCTCAGCCTGTTCCAGGTATGTCCCTGCCTCCTCAAGATGCCCCAGAAATCGGTGGGCATTAGTTAGATCCAGCACAGCCTGGAAGTGCAGGGATGGAAATGGCGCTGCATGGGTCCCTGCCTCTCCATGCTTGTCTATATCTGCAGTGGATGGCATGTTGCTTGTAGCATTCTGATTCTCTGCAGCTGACTGTGCTAGGGTATAGGCTGTCTCTGCTACTTTCAACCCTTCACTCAGAGGGCCCAGGGACATGTACACCAAATACAGCAGGTGGTAGCACTCCATTTTCTGAAAACAAAACCACAACAGATGACATAATTCAATTTACTTTATATGTTCATCTCTAGAGTACAATTAATTATGACATTTTTTACAGAAAATCATTAATACTGGCCTTGCTAAGATAAAAGATGTTACACTCTGATGTAAAAAAAACCCACCAAATTTTGTACATTCTTTTATAGAGTGACTACCAAATAATGGACCTTTCCCATGAAATATGCAAATTAGACCTAGCGCATGTGCTTAACTGAATTGGTGGGCAAGCGGGCTGCCAACCAATCTCACTAACAGTGGCTTTTCAGCGTCTCCTGTGCTGGTATTTCGAAACCCACACGCAATGCGCACTTGTTTGCCCACTAATTTAGTAAAGCGCATGTGCCAGCTCTTATTTGCATATATTTCACGGGAAAGGTCCATTGCTCCAGCTCATGCCTTTTGTGTCCCATACAAAACTCACAAATCAATTTTCTTTATGAAAAATATTCAGAACTGATGTTACCATTCTAATATCTCTGACAACAAGTCATCTGCATGTTCACTTGAAACTATTTTGGGGAAGAACTGCAGAAGGTTTGCAGCAGTATCATTGATATGATCTCAGGCAAGTGTGTCTCTGATGCATGAACAGTTTGCATGGTTTGTGCTTGGTCATTCAATTGTATACTGAATACCTACTGCTCCAAAGGGTGATTGAATACCACCACGTGCCACAGTCACACTTACACTCACTCACAATTATTCTACATGACAATCCACATAAGCTGTGATATTGTACCAAGTCTGTATGACTTGTATTAATTGCTGGGAGGAATTTAATGAAGCAGCTGCATAGTCACCTGTTGTATAGTTAGTGAAGGTAGTGTCAAGGTTTGCTGAAGCAGGGTTTCTGTGGCAGGCAGGTTGTCAGGAAGCAACTGTCTTGCTTTGGAAATCCTTCCATCTAAATCACACGAGTAAAAGGCATATGATTATGCTGCCATCGTACCAATTCCAGAAAGCCTTATGATCCCCCTTCCTCCAGCTTACAATGGCCAAGTTAATGTAATTACATGTACAATTGATCAAACACTTTCATGCTTTTTCACTGATCCTCCAAATGTTTATTCATTATAACATTTGTAGGATTAACCTACAGAAAAACTTAAGCCTGTTGCCAACTTCACAGAGGTGCTTAAGCATGAAAATTTGCTTAGCATGAAAATTCTTTCTTGAAAAAAAACCCCACGGTTTGACTATATAGTTTGCTTAGCAGAAGCTTAGGTTGGCAACCTAGGTCCAATTTCATGAAATATGTTATTGTCAGCCAAACTTCTTCACTTAATTAGCAGAATTGTTATTCTTATGGTTAGCAAAAATTTCACAGGAGTTTTCATTTTTGCTACGCTGAGCAAGGAACGTAAAAAGCATATATGTTGCCACTAGTTTAATCACTGTCAGCTACAACTAATATACCGTATATGAACCCCTAACAGTAAACAAAGCAACAACCAGGTACCTGGAGTTTCTTTACCCCTGAAATGGATGCTGCTCTAGCAGCATCATATTTGGAAGGGTAAAAATCTCTGGGCCCCACAAGAGGGGCAACATTGATGAGGAAAGAGAAAAAAAAACTGCCTGGAAGAGACTGATGAGTGAATGCGTGAGATATGAATCTAACAGAAATAAATGCCTGGTAAATTTACAATTATTTGCAGCAGAAATTTGTTTCTAGTACAAATCTGTATTAGAGAAAATACCTCCATAGGGTTTGCCCGATCTCTCAAAAATCCTGGCCACAGAAATTGGCCCTGATGTACATTTTGACGTCTGAGGCAAAGCCTTATCCGTCAAACTATTGCCATATCTATGCAGCCTAACGATACGTTAGCAGAAAAAAAGTCAAGGTTAGTGGAGTAATTCTTCGTATACTGGTAAAGTGTTGAGAAATTTGCTTACAGATGGAATTGATTTTATGCTGAAGTTAACAGTGCCTGTAAGCAAAGAAATATGCAGTAACAATTTGCATGAAATATGGGCCCTGATTTGTTTTAACAAAGCTATTTGTGCTTAAGCAGCTGCTTGAAATTGTGTCCACATCTGTAATAGTTCATCATACAGTAATAATCTATACACTAATACCATACATGTTGCCATAGCCATAGCTGTAGTTTTGGACATAGTGATCAGTCATTAAATGGGGTGCATTCATACCTGCAGACAGTACCATGTATGTCTCTGGCTGGTACTCTGATCGCAGTCTGTCCAGCTGCGTATATGCTGCTGTCATCTTGAGGTCAACTGCCTTCTTTTGTGCATCTGACAAGGCCAGATTTGGGATGTACAAATATTCACTATCTGCCATCTTGGCTCCAGGTCCAATATCAATGATGTGTAAACTGTAGATGGGGCCAATACTAAGCAATGAAAATATGATGAAAAGTAATACTAGTTGTCCAGGCAACAGCAACATCAGTGGGGCAGCTTCATAAAAAAAATGGGCTGAAGGCTGTCTGAAAAAATATAAAATGGAAAGAGAAACCAGATACATAGCCTATATGGTATACATAGATGGGAGATTTGAATTGTAACTAGGAATGAAAAACTAGGCCCTTAGGAACTTGATAAATGTTTGTCCAATCTCAAGGGCAGAGTTGCTGGTCTTTGGGTGAATTGGAGTGAGACATAAGGTTTTAATCGTAGTATAATGCACAAAAGCAATGTTCTATTACTGCCATCCTTGTTGCACAAGCAAATAATACTACATCGGCTTCCATACACGTATGTGAGCACCTCATTAGGCTCCATTTGCACTCCTTTATAATATTACATGTACATGTATGAGCTGATGGTAGACATTCAGAACAAGGAGTGCGCAGACCTACTGTGATGTGACTTGCACTAGGATGGTTCCAGTAGCCTCCATTCTAACAGCCAACAGTACCATTGCCACTTTGTATAGGGATCAGTAGATGAGTGGTGGCCACTACATGTAGTCTAGGTTTACTGACTATCAAGGCTACTGGCAATCTCTACATGTAGGTCCAACTGTTTACTTTACTAGCTCCTAACTCAGTCTAAAACAAGACTCAACTACTGAATCTTCTTGACTTGCAAACAGAATGGGTATATATGTACAACTTGAAACAAAATCTTAGTCATGACTCCAAGAATGTTTGATGCTTACTAAACACTAACAGTCTCAGTCACCTTGTATTGTGTGTTGAGCCAACTTCCCTGAGAGGAGACTACTTAGTGCTACACTCTTCAGAGGAGCTCCTGCTCCGAGTCAAATGTGCATGCTTAAGAAGTTCCATTAAATTAGCCGCTGGTCTTAATCTCTCTGAAAAAGACGAAATTCCCAGTGAGTATATACAACATCATACAAATGGTCTAGAGCATGGTGAGGATGCAGAGGGTGATAAGGATGGGCAAATATTAGTTGCGGTAACCGTAACCCTCATCCTCCCGAAGGTCGGAGACCTTCGGGAGGATGAGGGTTACGGTTACCGCAACTAGGGAAATATGACAATGTGGATATAGCCTCAGTGTGCATAACTTTATAACTTTGCTCCTTTATTATTATTTGTTTAAACTGGCTTAGTTACATGTATGATGTAGCATATATGGAGGAAGGGAAAATCCTCCGTGGTTATTATGGCAGAGCCTCATGGCATACATGCATTTCTTATGACTATTGAATTTACACATGATATATAAAACATAATGAACTTGATATAACTTGTATGTATTGTGATATACAAAAATGTTGCAAACTGCTTACTGACTAAAATTACCAAAATGTAAATCTTAGAATTTAGTGGGCCTGACGTTTCGATCCTAGCAGGACCTTTCTCAAAGACAGAGGCTTTCTCTGCCTTTGAGAAAGGTCCTGCTAGGATCGAAACGTCAGGCCCACTAAATTTTAAGATTGTATGTATTGTAGCGCAACCTCCCGAACCCAGGTAATTCCTCGGGCCTCAGACCATGCTCAGACTAACGAGGCAGTCTTAAGGCTAAGGATGCAAGTTCGTTTAGGTGGAAATATACCGCCTGTAAGAGTTGAAGGCTACCTCACATACAGGTCAATTAAAGGCAACGAACACAAAGTTCTGGAGGATCTCAAGAGTGATTTATGATTGCCATATAACCAGATAATCAACACAATTGCAATCCCCTGATGCTTACTAGGCTACAATCAACAGTTGACTTGTGCAATGTGGCTGACGTAGTGCGGCGACTGACCGCTTAACCACGCGACACCATACCAGGCCGCGTATGGAAGACGCAAGGTGAACCCTATTTCGTACCTGCGGCGGGTCTGCTAGTGAGCCGCACAGTGTAGCGAACGTAGCCTGAGGGAAGACAGGGTCAGCCACACGGTTCGTTGCTATTCACCACGAAGGTGTAAACAACAGCAGCGAACGCCGACTCCAGTCTAGGCACGCTCAAGCTAGCCAGGCAACACGACACCGTAGACCTCACCACACGGCTTACACACTCCGTCCAACGGAGACCGGCACACAGCTTAGCGATACCGGTGCACACAGCTTCGGTACTCGGCCACGGTGGTGGTTCACCAACCCGTGTCGCCACACCAGTAAGCCCTACAGGCTACATTCACCAGACACGGAAAACCTCACATCCTTACCTAGCCTAAGCTACACTGTACTACTACTAGTACTACTACTATGATGTATAATAGTCTTTGACTCGAGTCACTTTCGCCACAATATCTTAAACATTGAGAGGGCCTGCATTTCTAAATTCTACCATACATGTACTGGGCCTTTCTCAAGGGAAGATTGCTAATTCATTTACATTCTTGAAAAATGGTACAGCAAACTTTGACTGGTAATTTGATCGACACTCAGTCAATCGATGGTGCCTAGATTTTCGGAAGAAACGTCGAGGCTTTTCAACTTTCTTGGATTTTATAACTTATATTACATCACAGTCACACCATGGAGGAATTCCTGCATGATCACACCATGTGCATTCGAACTCGAAGGTAGTTCTGAGAATGGGCTAAATGTTTTGTGCAATCCCAACGATCGAAGGCCGGATCGCTGCAAGATCCGGTGGAAGACAGAGCCGACGGAGAGACGAGGGACGGAGCGAGATACCGTTGGACTGGAGTGTTGGGAAACTTTCCTCGGCCACAAGTCTATAAATAGCTTGTCGGGAATCCCCAGTACCAAAGGCCTCCCACGCATCACAACATGTCACCACTATGTAAAAACGTTGAATAAAACAAGGTTAATTTATATTCATTAGCCAAATAAAAGCCCATTTTCATACTCAAATAATAATTTGCAACAATAATATGCTTTCATATACTTTATATATTCATATGAAGTCATAAATATTGTCAATTTACTCCTTATAATTATAGGCTGCACACCCCTGTTCGCCTCTGGGATGACGTATTATACTACCGTGTCGCAATGATTGCACGGACGTGTATAAAAACACGTCGTGAATGATTGATAACGTCTTGTGGCAGTGCTTTGTGAATAGTTTGCTGTAGCAAGCAGTGTTGACTTTAAACCAACTTTCGACTTCAGAATGCGACTTCTTTAGAGGGTTTGATGACAAATAATATCCTTCTTCATCTTCGCGGAAATCAGAAATAAGGTAATTGTGAGATTGCTTAGCCTTAGGCCAGTTACGGTCCTACCTAGACCCGTGAATTTGATAAGTGTAGTGTATTTTGTAAACTGTAACCGAGTGTATTGACTAGTGCAGTACTCCAGCTACTTAGGCAGTATCCTCCAGTAACCGGTTTTCGACGATATAAGGACTTTTCTTCAAACTGAACAATGTGGACGAAAGTATCACACTAAAAGAGGTCTCAGTCACTTTGTCCACACCACAGACTATAATAATCATAGATAAGGTTGATCAAGCCTGTCACTTCCGTAAGATTACCCGGTTTTGTTGACGTCCGCGGCGCACCGCGCAGTAAGCACCGTGACCTATTTTCGTCGGTGGTGTTTAGTAAGGTACGGCCGTGTCCCACTCCCAGTGCAGCCAAACGCAAAAAAAAAATCTTAAAATAACTCGAAATGCTGTGTGGCACTGTACAATTCTTCCCTGTATGTTTTTTTGTGTGTTCGTCTTTGTTGTTTTTTTCGACACTGCTTCTAACACTTTCCTCAAATCATTCATAATTTATGCTTAAAACGTATTGGTCTGGTTGATGTCTTCTTTTGTGATGTTTAAAATCGATTCCGATTCAATCCTGGAATTTCGATTCCACTAAGAATTGACTCCATTTTGATCAGCAAAAGTGACATCAAGTTTGTGCATGTTTAATAGTTGCAAACTGCTGCCTGCATTATACAATTACAAGCATCTTGTTGAAATGAGACTTCAGAAAATGTAATGATTAAATGCTTCTGACTGGTGCCCCAGGCCAGCAAAGACTTGTTGACTATTTGGAAAGGCTGCCATGTAAGGGCATCTACATTTGTAAGGTAATTTAGATGGTAACCAGAGATCTCAGGTTTGTTTGCCATTTTTCATAATTGTTTAAAAGTTTCCAATCACTTTTTGGTTTAGGTCTATTTGTTTAATTTAATGTTACCTAAACATTTTCTGTTTTAAGAAAGGTCCTGCTAGGATCAAAACCTCAGGGTGTTGGGAGAATCAAGCACTTTTTCAATCGATTCCGATTCAATTCTGGAATTTCGATTTCACTAAAAATCGACTCCGTTTTGATCAGCAAAAGTGACATCAAGTTTGTGCATGTTTAATAGTAACATGTAGTACATATATATTAAGTAGCATAATGACTGGATTGGTTGTCATAAGGAGGAAGATTCAAAGGAAGTTTTTTAGTCCTGCAAATTAAAAACATCTATTGGATGCATCGGGGAGCTCCCTTTTAAATTCTGTATAACTTTGCCATCTATATCACTAAATTGACTTACTTTTACCAGCTCAATTGACTCACTTTGTACTGCGGAAACACAAAACAAACATCGGTGTACCTTTTCAGGTACCATGCATATCACCTACATGTATGTCTGAGCCTTCGCAATACTGGTTGGTTCTTGTGGCTCATTATCAAATTGTACCGTACTAAGTTACCAGTAATCAGCCCAAACATTTCAATTTTAAATCAACATGGCCACCTTTTGGCTCGTCGGACGGGAGAGAATCTTCTCAATCAACTGAGGGGAAACTTCTCCAATTTGTTTCCCCAAATGTGAGTAAAACAAATGACCAGTAGGCCTATTGAAATTGATTTTCACTTAATCCTAGTTGCGGTAACCGTCCTCATCCTCCTGAAGGTCGGTTATGGCAACCGCAAGTCCGCTAACTTAATCCAAACTCCAAAGATGGGTGTGTGGGACGGTTTCACAGGTGTTTTTCAAAGTAAACTCTGGGGCTTTGGGTCGGGGTATTCATGGAGATTGGAGTCGGGGTAGACAAGTTGTACGTACAGTAAGTAAGCATATCTATATAGTCCAAGTAACTGTAGGACCAAGTCACCCTGTTTGAAATTTGGACTGGAGGGGTCGGTCGACTGTAGTCTGTACTACCACTACTACTAGTACTAGGTCCAAGTGATCGGACTAGTTAGTACTACTGCTTAAAGTACTAGTACTACTACTACTACCAGTACTAGTGCTAGTACTAGTACTGGTAGCTAGTAGTAGTACTAGTAGTTTACTAGTAGTAGTTACTAGTACTAGTAGTTTACTAGTAGTAGTTACTAGTACTAGTAGTAGTAGTACTTAGTAGTAATATAGCCGCCCGACCCCTCCAAAATGTTGAAAAGGGCGACTTGTTTTTTGTAAGGTCCACTCCTACTTTACTTACTGGACAGTGGACCATGCTCAGACAGTAACAAGTCATCTTTTTTAAATTGGAGGGGCTGGGTTACAGTCACCCGACCCCTCCAAATTTCGAAAAGGTGACTAATATTTGTAGTTGTAAGGACTATAGCCTAGTCCCACTTACTGGGTCACTACGAGCTCCCCTTAAAGTTAAACTCGTTTTAAGGGGAGCTTACTACTTTAATACTAGTATCCTCCAATTACCGGTTTTCGACGATATAAGGACTTTTCTTCAAGCTGACCAATATGGACGAAAGTATCACACTAAAAATGGTCTTAGTCACTTTTTCCAAACCACAGACTATAAGAATAATCATAGAGAAGGTTGATCAAGCCTGTCACTTTCATAAGATTACCCGGTTTTGTTGCTTCAAGGTCCACGGCGCACCGCGCAGTAAGCATCGTCACCTATTTTCGATGTTGGTGTTTAGTAAGGTGTCCCAGTGCAGCCAAACACAACATAAATTCTTAAAATAACTCAAAATGTTTGTGGCACTGTAAAATTCTTTCCTGTATGTTTTTTTGTGTTCATCTTTGGTTTTTTTTTTTCGACACTGCTTCTAACACTTTCCTCAAATCATTCATAATTTATGCTTAACCACTTCGCGCCGGGACCTCCGAATCCGGAGGTCAATTGGATTGCCTATGCAACGGGGCCCTCCGAATCCGGGCACCACTATTGTCCATATTCTAAACAAAGACTCTTTTCAGCTTAGAACAAAGCAATACGAATCAGTACAAAGACCCTTTTTGACGCAAGTTGCCACATGAATTGCAAGATTAGCAGCAGTAATTTGGCAATTGTGGGACTTTTACTGTGGAGGATCGAGGGATACCGTGCTGCAGCTGAAAGCACGCGGGGGACATTGTCTTTGCATGCCACACAGCCCAACGGTCGTCGGTCTGGCATTGGAATTCCCCCACATTCTTTACCGTAATCTGTACGCTCGTTTGTGGCCGACCAAACGTCCGTTACGGTCCATTGACGATGCACAAAGGGCCCTTTTTCGAACGGATAATCTCTTGACAAAAGCCACAACGACGTCCGAATTGTGCAAGGTTTTACTCTCTTGTACTCATTGTATACTCTTATCGAATTATTTCACAAAAATATATTGTTCCGATTGTTTTAGCGAGATTTGAAAATGATGCATTGTTCAAAAACCCCCGTATGGTGGTCATCGGCGCTGAAAAAAAACCCGGCGCGAAGTGGTTAAAATGTATTGGTCTGGTTGAAGTCTTCTTTTGTGACGTTTAAAAAAACTCCACAATCCTCTTTCTCACTGCTTCTTCAGTTATGACCTTTCCCAATGTCACTCCAGAGACACATTTCCTCCTTCTTGGTATTTTCTCTAGCTGCCCTTTAATTTGTTTAATTTTTTTTTAAAGCCTTTTGGGCCATGTTACTTTTTGTCTTTAAATAAAAAATTAAAAAATATTTAAAAAAATTATATCAGCGAGACGCCCTATAGGAGCCTCCATAGTTTTTACCCAGAACAGACTGCCTCAAGTTGCGTGATATATTTTTTTTCTACGGATGTTGGGGTTTGTTACGGTACACTCAGATTTTTTTTAGGACCAACAATATAGAAAACTGGAGCTTCGAAGCAACTGCCAATTTTGTACCTAGGAAAATAGACCCCAAAAGAGCAACTTTTTGAATCACACGAGTTTGGCCTACTAGAAAAGCCTTAACTTTCCACATTTTTGGTGACGGACAAGAGCAGGAAACCAACTGTAAGATACGAAGTCTGAGATCGTTATACGGAGTTGTTTTCATCGTGCAATGTGAGTTAGAAGGCTAAGCATCGAAAACTTGAACCGTCGAAAACGGGCGTTCCCACGATACCGGTACTTAGTACAGTAATCAGTACTGAGTTCTGACACTAGTGACAGTAGGTTTCACGTCAACTCGGTCCGTGACCAACTTGGTCCGTAAACAACATTTTTTTGTGGACCGAGTTGGTCACGGACCGAGCTGACTGGGACCATGCTGGTACCTAGTCCGAGTAACTTGGACCCTTACAATCACCCTTTTTAACAATTTTGATGTTTCCAGCGATGTAGGGTCCAAGGAAAACTGTAAGGGCGATTGTAAGGGTCCAAGTTACTTACTACTACTACTAGTATCGTGGGAACCCCCGTTTTCGACGGTACACGTTTTCGACGCTTAGCCTTCTAACTCACATCGCACAATGAAAACAACTCCGTATAACGATCTCAGACTTCGTATCTTACAGTTGGTTTCCTGCTCTTGTCCGTCACCGAAAATGTGGAAAGTTAAGGCTTTTCCGGTATGCCAAACTCGTGTGATTCAAAAAGTAGCCCTTTTGTGGTCTATTTTCTTAGGTACAAAATTGGCAGTTGCTTCGAAGCTCCAATTTTCTTTATTGTTGGTCCTAAAAAAAATCTGAGTGTACCGTAATAAACCCCAACATCCGTAGAAAAAATATATCACGCAACTTGAGGCAGTCCGGTCTGGGTAAAAACTATGGAGGCTCCTAAAAGGCGTCTCGCTTATATATATATATATATATATATTTATTATTATTTAAAGACACAAAGTAACATGGCCCAATAGGCTTTTATAAAAAAAATAAAAAAAATAAAAGGGCAGTTAGAGAAAGTACCAAGAAGGAGGAAATGTGTCTCTTGAGTGACATTGGGCAAGGTCATAACTGAAGAAGCAGTGAGAAAGAGGATTGTGGAGTTTTTTTAAACTTCACAAAAGAAGACATCAACCAGACCAATAAGTTTTAAGCATAAATTATGAATGATTTGAGGAAAGTGTTAGAAGCAGTGTCGAAAAAAAAAACCCAAAGATGAACAAAAAAAAACATACAGGAAAGAATTTTACAGTGCCACAAACATTTTGAGTTATTTTAAGAATTTATGTTGTGTTTGGCTGCACTGGGACACCTTACTAAACACCAACATCGAAAATAGGTGACGATGCTTACTGCGCGGTGCGCCGTTGACCTTGAAGCAACAAAACCGGGTAATCTTATGAAAGTGACAGGCTTGATCAACCTTCTCTATGATTATTCTTATAGTCTGTGGTTTGGAAAAAGTGACTAAGACCTCTTTAAGTGTGATACATGTACTTTCGTCCACATTGGTCAGCTTGAAGAAAAGTCCTTATATCGTTGAAAACCGGTTATTGGAGGATACTAGTATTAAAGTAGTAAGCTCCCCTTAAAAAGAGTTTAACTTTAAGGGGAGCTCGTAGTGACCCAGTAAGTGGGACTAGGCTATAGTCCTTACAACTACAAATATTAGTCACCTTTTCGAAATTTGGAGGGGTCGGGTGACTGTAACCCAGCCCCTCCAATTTAAAAAAGATGACTTGTTACTGTCTGAGCATGGTCCACTGTCCAGTAAGTAAAGTAGGAGTGGACCTTACAAAAAACAAGTCGCCCTTCTCAACATTTTGGAGGGGTCGGGCGGCTATATTACTACTAAGTACTACTACTACTAGTACTAGTAACTATTACTAGTAAACTACTAGTACTACTACTAACTACCAGTACTAGTACTAGCACTAGTACTGGTAGAAGTAGTAGTACTAGTACTTTAAGCAGTAGTACTAACTAGTCCGATCACTTGGACCTAGTACTAGTAGTAGTGGTAGTACAGACTACAGTCACCCGACCCCTCCAGTCCAAATTTCAAACAGGGTGACTTGGTCCTACAGTTACTTGGACTATAGATATGCTTCCTTACTGTACGTACAACTTGTCTACCCCGACTCCAATCTCCATGAATACCCCGACCCAAAGCCCCAGAGTTTACCTTGAAAAACACCTGTGAAACCGTCCCACACACCCATCTTTGGAGTTTGGATTAAGTTAGCGGACTTGCAGTTGCCATAACCGACCTTCAGGAGGATGAGGACGGTTACCACAACTAGGATTAAGTGAAAATCAATTTCAATAGGCCTACTGGTCATTTGTTTTACTCACATTTGGGGAAACAAATTGGAGAAGTTTCCCCTCAGTTGATCGAGAAGATTCTCTCCCGTCCGACGAGCCAAAAGGTGGCCATGTTGATTTAAAATTGAAATGTTTGGGCTGATTACTGGTAACTTAGTACGGTACAATTTGATAATGAGCCACAAGAACCAACCAGTATTGCGAAGGCTCAGACATACATGTAGGTGATATGCATGGTACCTGAAAAGGTACACCGATGTTTGTTTTGTGTTTCCGCAGTACAAAGTGAGTCAATTGAGCTGGTAAAAGTAAGTCAATTTAGTGATATAGATGGCAAAGTTATACAGAATTTAAAAGGGAGCTCCCCGATGCATCCAATAGATGTTTTTAATTTGCAGGACTAAAAAACTTCCTTTGAATCTTCCTCCTTATGACAACCAATCCAGTCATTATGCTACTTAATATATATGTACTACATGTTACTAAGAACTATTAAACATGCACAAACTTGATGTTACTTTTGCTGATCAAAATGGAGTCGATTCTTAGTGGAATCGAAATTCCATGATTGAATCGGAATCAATTGAAAAAGTGCTTGATTCTCCCAACACCCTGAGGTTTTGATCCTAGCAGGACCTTTCTCAAAAGCAGAAAATGTTTAGGTAACATTAAATTAAACAAATAGGCCTAAACCAAAAAGGGATTGGAAACTTTTCAACAATTATGAAAAATGGCAAACAAACCTGAGATCTCTGGTTACCATCTAAATTACCTTACAAATGTAGATGCCCTTACATGGCAGCCTTCCCAAATAGTCAACAAGTCTTTGCTGGCCTGGGGCACCAGTCAGAAGCATTTAATCATTACATTTTCTGAAGTCTCATTTCAACAAGATGCTTGTAATTGTATAATGCAGGCAGCAGTTTGCAACTATTAAACATGCACAAACTTGATGTCACTTTTGCTGATCAAAATGGAGTCAATTCTTAGTGGAATCGAAATTCCAGGATTGAATCGAAATCGATTTTAAACATCACAAAAGAAGACATCAACCGGACCAATACGTTTTAAGCATAAATTATGAATGATTTGAGGAAAGTGTTAGAAGCAGTGTCGAAAAAAAACCCAAAGACGAACACACAAAAAAACATACAGGGAAGAATTGTACAGTGCCACACAGCATTTCGAGTTATTTTAAGATTTTTTTTTTGCGTTTGGCTGCACTGGGAGTGGGACACCTTACTAAACACCACCGACGAAAATAGGTCACGGTGCTTACTGCGCGGTGCGCCGCGGACGTCAACAAAACCGGGTAATCTTACGGAAGTGACAGGCTTGAAGCATTTAATCATTACATTTTCTGAAGTCTCATTTCAACAAGATGCTTGTATGATGCAGGCAGTGGTTTGCAACATCTTTCTATTACTTTTATTGAGTTACATGAGAAAAAAATTAACGCAGTGAAGGATGCCAACTTTAAACATTTGAGGTCTGGGTATTAGACTTAACAAGATGCTTGGACAATGTGTTTCCAATATTGTAGATCTTGAGCATTGAGTCATAGTGCCATTGTGGCCAGCCAGCATGGAGGCTCCCAGGAGCTATAAGTTGCTCCTGAATGATGTCAGCAAGCTACTGACAGTGGAGAAGGTGCAAGAACTGGCCTTCCTGTTAGATCTAGACCCCTCCATCCAGTGCCAGACAGGTGTGCAGCTCTTCAAGGTGCTAGAGGCAGCAAGCCATCTGGCTGAGGACAATCTGACAGAGCTGAAGGCTGCACTGAAGGGCGTGAACCTGATCAAGGCTTTTAACTTGGTGGAGAGCTTTGAGGCCTTCAGGACACATGAAGCATCCTCAAAAGGTAGAGATTCATAGCCGCAAACACAGCCAAGTCTTGAGTCTAACCAAGATGTACCAGCACATTTTCAGGGCAGGAACTCCGGGTTAAAAAGGGCACGGCAATTTTTGCCTTGAAATTTCGGCAAATTAAGGGCATCACGGCAATTTCTGCAATTTTTGAAGGGCATCAAGGCAATCGCAAAAAAAATCCGGGGCATCAAGGCAATTTAACTACTTTTTATTAGTACCGATGCAAACACGACGTAAGCACCTTAAACAAACTTTGAAAATAGGCGCTGAAGGCACCGAATCCTTGTTTTAGGTCTCCTACTAATATATCATCGTTTCTGTGGGACCACAATGCCTAAAAAAAATATTTTCCAACATAAAAATGACGTCTAAAATAAGTTTGTCAGCCACCAACACGCATTCTCACGGAACATGAACTGTACCATTCAGGTGTGGCCGGGGTGCTACTGCTATAGTAAGCGGGACGACAAAAATATCTGACAATAGATCCTCACAAAACAATCGAAATAAAAAGGATTCTAAATAGCATACATGTTTGTAAAGATGGATTTTTAAGCAGCTAGGTCCAACCTAAACGAGCATATTATCGGAGCTTATTATTGTATAAAGTCGCACCCCTCTCATTCCTAATAGAATAGTCCATGCTGTCAAGGTATCGTGATGTGGGTTCGGTGTTCCAAAACCTTCTCATCAGTTCTCGTCCAAAAATTTGAGAATGACTACGTTCGTAGGCCTACCTGAAAAAAGGAATAAAGTTTGCGACATTTTTGTGCTGCATCGTGAGGTAGTAGCTCGTTTTGCTGTTTAGCTTTCTCCTTTCGGGGCATGGTTACGACTTTGAAAAGGCACCCGCGAACACGCAAACCTTTGACAGCTCTACGATTCTACTTTCGCACGCAACCCAACCACGTGCTGCATACTGCGCAATCTAACTATCGTGCAACGCAAATCGCTCCCAACTACCGTTGGTACCCGTTGTTTGGTACAGCCAGCGATGTCCAAGATTCACTGGTACCCGCAGACTAAAAGTTCGTTGATATGAAACTGTCCCGATCGAACGCACTGCACATGTACGTACATGTACATGTACGTACATGTACATGTACATTGATCGTGTACAGTATGTGTACGTGTACATGTTCACCCATACACAGTCCGTACAGTTGTGCACAGAATGCGCAATGTTTAGCTGACAGTGCGCACGGTACAGTGAAGCTTCCGTGTGTGCTGCACACACACTGCACAGCAGTCGGAATATATTTCATGCCCGCTGTGCTAACGGCCGTGCGGCGGCCGGCAGTCCGATCTGCCCAACTATCCATCGGCAAAAAGGGCACGACGGCAATGTGCTAAAAGGGCACGGCAATTTGTTGCCGTGAAAATCCTCCAAATTTAAGGGCACCGCGGCAATTGGTGAGGGCACGACGGCAATTGCCGTCGTTGCCGTCGTGAATTTCCTGCCCTGCATTTTGCTAGATGCTACCAGAGCTCTATCTTTTGTAGCAGTAGCCCAGCTCTTGAATCTGTTTTCGTAGAGAGCCTTTGGCAAAAGGGATTCGCCAATTTTATGATATGTCTAATAATTGCCGGAACTAGTTTAGCCTTTACACTGAAATCTTGTGTACACTGGCAGTGAATATCGTCTGCATTTTCACTAACAGGAAAATTCATTTACGTACAGTAACAGTAGGACGTGTTTGGAATATAACACTTCAAATGAATGATGAGTTATTAAAGTGATGCCTATAATTCAATGAGGATTTCCCTTACTCAATTTATGTTCAGTGCTACAGAGAATGTAGTGCTAATTCTGTGTCAAGCAGGACAAATCATGGAATTACTTTCAAACAGACAGAAAAGTCATATATTCATAAGTGATAGTTGTGGTGCTGAATGCAAAGTTTGCATTGGTAAAAGGGACACTTATTGAATTGGTTGATGTATAATACTTAATAGGCATGAAGGTATTTCAGATACGTGTTTAGTGGCTTCTCAATTCTCATTTTCCTGAAATGTAGGCCAGTCAGACTTGAGTCAAAGCTGGCCAGCTTCCAACTTTGCCAGTCAGACGCACAAGCCAAGGACATTGAGTGAAGCATCATTTCAAGGTAGGATTAGAAATCATGGAAGTGAACTCCTTCATGATTAGCTGCAGCCCAAATCTTGAATCTATCATTTTTCAAAGAGAAGGAATTTGAGAATCAGAGCTACATGTAGCAGCTGTATGTAAGGCTGAGCCATTAGTATCGACAACAGTATCTGTTTATACTGAAACATGAGCTGCACATGACAATGCCATAGAAAAGGTCTTACTTTAGAAATCTATGTATGTCAGATAAAAGATTTCTTTTTCAACACGTGTTTTTGTTGATCTCTTTTTAGCCTATGCAACACAGGATCACAATGGTCCTTCTTCCAATGGCTACAACAGGGCACCCAGTTACCCACAGCCAGGGCACAGCAATGGGCAACGAGGAGGGCCACAAATGACCCCCTGGGCTAATCAGTACCAGTCAACACCCGGCCACATGCAACCTCCTAGTCACTTTCATGGTGATGCCAGATATCCCGCCTTGTCTCATCAACAGCAGCAATACCCTCTGGCTGAATTCCCTCAGGGAGGCTACTCAGGGCCCCAACAAGGGCCCCAAGGCACCCATCAATCATACAAAGACCCTCAAATAGGGTACATGGGCCCCCAGCATGGGTACAC
The DNA here is from genome assembly GCA_949987565.1 of Luidia sarsii. Lineage (NCBI taxonomy): Eukaryota > Metazoa > Echinodermata > Asteroidea > Paxillosida > Luidiidae > Luidia > Luidia sarsii. The sequence goes on from OX465122.1 coordinate 5,647,393, forward strand.
AGACCCCCAACAAGGGCACCAAAGCACCCAACAAGGGTACACAGGCCCCCCGCAGGGGCACCAAAGCACCCAACAAGGATACACAGGCCCCCCGCAGGGGCACCAAAGCACCCAACAAGGATACACTGGCCCCCCGCAGGTGCACCAAGGCACCCAACAAGGATACACAGGCCCCCCTCAGGGGCACCAAAGCACCCAACAAGGATACACTGGCCCCCCGCAGGTGCACCAAGGCACCCAACAAGGATACACAGGCCCCCCTCAGGGGCACCAAAGCACCCAACAAGGATACACAGGCCCCCCGCAGGGGCACCAAAGCACCCAACAAGGATACACAGGCCCCCCGCAGGGGCACCAAAGCACCCAACAAGGATACACTGGCCCCCCGCAGGTGCACCAAGGCACCCAACAAGGATACACAGGCCCCCCTCAGGGGCACCAAAGCACCCAACAAGGATACACTGGCCCCCCGCAGGTGCACCAAAGCACTCAACAAGGGTACACAGTCCCCCAACAAGGGCATCAAGGCCCCCAGCAAGGGCACAGTGATTCCCAGCAAGGTGGTATGGGTCCACAGCAAGGATGCTTGGACACCCAGGATTGGCAAAGAAATCCCCAGGGAGACTGTCCATCTACTCAACTCAGTGCATCTGCTGGTAGGCCCTCTAGAATGCTGTCCAATCCAGGTTCATTGGTTGAGCCCCCCACAAAACATAGGCTAGTGTCTGCAGTAAAGTCGTCCCCCAGTGCATTGTGCGTTGACACCAAGACTGACAACAGCCCTGACCCAGAGCCTGATCCAGAGCCTGACCCAGTGGTAGAGCTGGAGCCAGAGTCTGAAGTCAAATTGAAGAAGGAGCCTGTACCCTCTACTGATGTTGCAGGGAGTATATGTAAGTCCATGAATATCCCACCTGAAAACAAGGCAGAGAATGTCATCACCAAGCCACAGCCACAGCCACAGCCACAGCCACAACCACTAAGAGGAACCAGTCTGCAGACATCTGCAGGAAATGGTAAAGACTTAGAACAATGAATGACTTGCTCTGTTTGTTTCACAAAGCACCATGTACGATACTGTCTTGTGGATTGAGGCAGTTAGTGGTTATGGAATAGATAAGTGACAGATCAAGATCCATGTGTAGCAATCAAGCCCTTTATTCCTTTAAATGTTGACATGAAATTTAAAGTGATTGTATGTTTTTTGATTGAGCAGCCTTTCAGCAATTGATATTAGTGTTATTTTCAGAATATAAGTCGCAGCGCTCCAAAATGTATACAATGAGATTCAGGCTTTAACATATGCAGTGTGTGTAGGTCGCACAATTGTAACATTTCTTCAATGATGTAGTCTTTTTTTATACTGTGAATGCAGTCGGGTGTTGAAAATCGCTACAATTAATGTTTTGTCGGAGTGTTGGTTTCATTAATAGATTGCCTTAGGTAATAATTGATATTTCTCTTTTCTGGCAAAAAAGAATTGTCCCACATATATGTGTATGTTTGATGTCAATTTTATTCTGAAAATTATGGTAATAGCCTTTATAAAACAGAGGAGAATGTTTTAACATATTTGTTTTCAGATAGGTTTTCAGGGAATTTATCATTAGGCTGTAGCTTTAACTGATTTTAATTCTTCTGAATTTGAAAATACAGCAAAACCTGCCAAGAGAGAGGGAGGTGGAGTGATGAAAGACACCTCCATGTACCAGACAGGCAGGGTACGTGCCAATTCAGGTATGTGATTAGACTTTTTCGTGCATTTCATTCATTTTATTTGAGCAACTACAGCCTGTGTTCCTGACATTACTACTTCAGTGTATGAAGCTTGTTTGTGTAATATGGTCATTGGTCACAGCGTGAAGTCACTGGTTTAAGTCTGCAGTTGAAGCTCTGCATGTATTACCTGTCACTTGTTCATCCAATGAGCGTACTGTGGGCATGCCTCTACTTGCTGCCAGAGCATACCTGTAGGTGCATACTGTACCTGTAGGTGTATGGAAGTCCCTATTCTTGGAAGACCTTGGACACAATTGTAGAGAACTGTCATGGGATAGTGGCATGAACCATGGGCAAAGTTTATCCGAACACATTTGCAGGCATGGTATTCTTCTGAATGAAAAAAAATTCTTGTTTAAAAAAAAATCTGACTGATTTTTCCCAATAATTTTTCCCATTTTACTTCACGGAATGGCTGCGCATGTGAGAAAATCAATGTGCACATTTTATAAGCTACATGCAGCCACGGACAACGTCCGTGCACGCAGCATGCACTGTGCGAATGGGCGGGACATGACGCGACCACGAAGGGCGGTCACCACTTGCCAGCATGCACTGCAAAGCGGCCTCCACTGCACATACTGTACTGTATAGTACATGCACTGAACTTGCACGCACACATTGCTATGGTCCGGTGACAAATACTATTCGCTGGTATGCATTCGCGCCATGTGTTCAGGCGTATCGGATCACCGGGTTCCATTGGGGAAGACGGGCCACACGTGCACTGTGAATGGTGACATCTTTTTAGTCTTCAATCCTGTTTATGTTTTTGTATTCCAAATTTTGAACAAAGATTTAAATGTCTTTTACTTGGCTGAATGGAAACACTCTGGATGAATTGAAACTCTTTGTTTTCTACAGACAAGGAAATCGGATAAAGTAGGGTACAATATTTAAAATGCCCAAACATGGATGGGCCAGTAAAAGTTGTCCAGGAAATGGCAAGTTTGGCTTTTTCGTGGTCCGATCATAGACCTGGATCCTTCTAGGTCTATGGTCCGCTCTTCCTTCCTCAATGGTCCGTTGTTCCGCGGTGGCCCCAAGTTTCCCTGTGAAAGCCCAACCCTATACGGTGGGTGGATCCCCCCCCCCCCCCCGGATTTTGTTTCATCATTGTAAAAGAATCGCGTCTCAATACTGCAACTATACGTGGAACAGACATTAGATTTGTTTGGGTACTGCTCCTAGTTTTCAGAACAAAGAGGAAAATCTCAAGAAAATACACTAACATCCCCCAGGAAGAAGGCATTCAAGCTTGCTCCTCGGCCCTGGCCAAAGGAAAACAGTCTTCTCCACCCATCTCCGACATAACCACCCTCATGAGGCTAGTGCTGGCCAAGAATAATTTCTCCTTTCTTGGCAAGCACTATCTTCAAGTGCATGGCACTGTCATGGGCACGCGCATGGCTCCTTCCTTTGCTTGCCTCTTCATGAGTGACCTTGAGGAACGCATGCTCAGTGAGGCAGTGAGACATTCTTCTGGAACTACCCACACGACCTATGGCTCTATCACGTGCACTACCTCAAACATCATATACCTCATCTCTTGTAGAGTTTGTAATATTCAGTATGTTGGTGAGACCAAAAACACCCTCAAAAAACGGATCTATGGCCATAGGTCTACTATCAAAACCGGTAAAATGGACACCCCTGTTGGGTATCACTTCAATCTCCCTGATCATTCGATATCTGAAATGAGTGTACTGGGCATAGAATCACTTGGTCAGCGTAGTAATGCTGTCCGTCTTAGCCGTGAGAAAATGTGGATGAAGCGTCTTCGGACTATTCAACCACATGGTCTCAACATCCAGGAGGGTAATGACTAACACCATGCAGCTTTCTGATAATCCTTCTTTTGTGTTCAGTCCTTCACACTTCTCTCTTTGATCTTTCCCCCTCTTGTCACTAATCCCTACCCTACTCCTTGCCCTTCTCTTTGATCTTTCCCCCTCTTCTCACTAATCCCTGCCCCACTCCTTGCCCTCCCTTTAATCTCTCCCTACCAGCTTCACTCTTTGTCCTTTGTTTCTCATCCGTGTCCTATTCCCTCTCCCCCTTCCTTCGTGTACATGTATCTGTTTTGTCCTTGTCACTCTGCCTTTGAGAAAGGTTCTGCTTGGATCGAAACGTCAGGCCCACTAAATTTTAACACTTATCAACATTCATTAATAAAAAACAATGTTGACATGATTGAATCTTCATTGATGGTAGAGCACATCATAATGACATGTATATGTAGGTGGTGCCTCCCAGTATAACAGTACTTGTATAGGCATATCTGTACACTTACATGTGGATGCAATGCTTTGATGGCAACTTCTACGTTCCAAAAGAATTCCCCATTTTTGTTTAGGGTCGAATATCATGCCTGATTTGCCAGATCCCTCATAGCATTATGTTTTCCTGATATCAATTGTAATAAGTATTGTCCTATACATCATTGATCTATGTTAAAGAGTCAATATACATGTATATACAGCTGTCATAGTACATGTATAGGTCAAGGAATGAAATAGAAATACTTGAAATGAACAATATTGTATGTCTAATTCCTTTGTGTCTGATTTCTGCAGAGGAAAACAACTCTATTGCTGTGGCAACTCAGCCAATCTCTGAGATGAACCAATCTGATGCGGAAACCATGCTGATCTCTAGAATGACAAGCATGAAACTTTATGGTAGGTAGCAGTATGTGGGCAATGCTAGCAGCAGAATGGGGTAGATGCTTTTACATGGGGCCGCCCCACATGACAGCTACATGTATCTGCGAGCAAAAAATCTCGCAAGGCTGTTAGCTCAGCATGTAACTCACCATTTGTGGTCAACTTTTGGTTAGATTTTTGCTTCTCAAGGCCAATATTTCATCTCGTTTGGAAAAAAAATCACTATGTGCAGCGACTTGTGCTACGTGCTGAGCAAAGGAGGACAATTGACCAATGAAAAGCGCACACTGTGTTCCAAAATGATAGAGCATTGGTGCTGTTTTTATTGCTAGGGAGAAGATGTTGTTGGCATTCAAAAACAGGAAAACGTGGATTAAGACATGGATTCAGAAAAAGTTGGGAAGGGTATCTATGCAAACCTCTTGTGTGAATTTAATAACGAAGACCAAGAATGCTTTTGGCAGTTGCACAGATTGGACAGGCATTTCTTTGAGAGGATGTTTGTATTTGTGGTCCTATCTATCTACAAGGACACCATGGTGCAGGACAGTATTACCTCAAAGGTATTCAGTGACAACATCATGCAGCTCAAATCGCAGCGAGTTTTTTCCATGCGAATAAAATCAAACTGGACAGATATTGCTCTCACTGCCTCGAGAGGGAGAAATCTCACCAAAAGTTGACCGCACATGGTAAGGTGCATGTATGTGCTGAGCTAACGGTTTGGAGAGATTTGTTTTGCTCAGCAGATGTGCCAATTTCTTACAAAGAAAATGTAGTCTTTTTCTTTCATTTCACATTTGAAGGTGTGTATATAATATCATCATTATAATCATCAGATCAGGGGTTTTCTATACCATCCTACATTATTCAAACAAGGCCTTATCTCTTAGCCCATAGCACTTGGACGGATATAATGTTTATTCGGAGGTTATTAACACAATGCATTCATGTTTGTTCCATAGCTATCCATAGCTATCGATGTTAGGATCGAAATATGAGGCCTTCTAAATTTTGAGATTTGCATTTTGGTCATTTTAGTCAGTTAGCAGTTTGCATAATTTGTTTATATTACTCTATTTCTCTTTTGTTTTAATTTAGACTGCCACAAAGTGGAGAGGATCTCTGAAGGGCCGTACCAAGTCCGAATACCAGAGGGAACTCACTACATGACATCAGAGGGGGCCTATGTGCTCCTACCATTTGGATCTGACTATGCCATCCAGTTGTTTAACAATAACAAACAGCTACGGTGCAGTGCACAGATCACCTATGATGGCGGGTTTGCTGGTGAGTGGGCTATTGATGCCATAGACACCATCACACTCAAGAGACCAGCTACTGAGGACAGGAAGTTCCACTTTGTCCCAACAAGCCATCCAGCACAGCGATCAGAAGATGGACAGGTAGAGCCCGACAGTGGTCTGATCAGAGTGGAGTTCTGCCCAGAGCAAGTGACCTCCGACCCATGGAATGATGTCAGCAGAGGTATGCATGTTATACTCTCTCTTTGACTGCTTTAGGGAGAGACATTGAGATGTATGGTGGATGCAAACATAGTAGTCTTTTATGGTCATTCTGACCGTGTGCACAGCTCTTGGCATTTCCCCTCAGTTCTAAGGATGCACTGTGAAGAACTGACCTGTGTGCTGCTATTCAAGCCATTAGTTTATCAAAGTCTCCATGCCATGGTTTGATAACATGAGAATCGTTATACCTTTGAGAATTTTGATTCTATATAAATTAACATGGAATTGCGTTGGAATGACCAAGTGTTTGAGGTATGATCATGCACATTGATACATGAACTAGCAGCCTCTGGAGGTAATCCGTGTTGTTGCTTTCTTCAGGTTTTGGCATGGCTGACACAGGGCCATTGGATACCTACGCAGGCCTGTTTGCTGACCAGGGTGATGTCCAACGTAGCTGCCTGCCTCCGCCTGACCAATGCTGGCAGCCGGGCAGGAGTATCCTGGGGGACCAGAGTGGTCAGACCTTCCAGCTGTCGGAGCATTTCACAGTAGACGACCGACTCAAGAAGGTGATCCAGATCAAGCTGGTTGGAAAATGACCTCAGATCCTTTTAGGAGGAATATTGATTCATTCCATAGGTTGTCACCCGTCTCACACCTATGGTGATAAGTAGACAATCTTAGAACCTTGGGTTTGTTCATGAAACTTTACGTCATTTACAAATGAAAAGTACTTGTGTTGGCTCTGCGTCACTATGTAGTAGGTTTATTTTTGTAAGGCCGGAACAGTAATGATGACATGAAGCCTGAAGATTTGTAGTTGAATTGGCTAACAATGATAGTACATTATGTTCAGTGTGTGTGGTAGTAACGTGACCAAACCTGCCTGCCACATTTTGTTGCCTTACTATAGGCAGCAAGGAAGGTGCAATAACCCACCATTGGTATCACAAGTCTTTAGACTTGGTTCTGGCTTGCAGCATTCAGCAATTGTTGCTTCGCTTGTATTCCCTCAGAAATGTGAAGAAAGACTGCACAGATGTTTGCATCAGTCGGAATGTTCTTTTTTGTATGTTTTCAGTTGTGTTGATGATTATTTATTTTCTTATTTTCTTCGTCTCATTTTGTCTGCTACTGGTGTTGTGTGATGTCTAGGAGGGGTTTTGGGCCATTAACTTTGGCTCATTAATTCTTGGGCAGAGATCTTTCAATTGTGTCAAAATTCATCTGGTCTGGCTATGAAATACACATGTCTAGGGAAGCCACTAAATGAAACTAGTGGCAGCATCCAATTCGCCATAGACCTGTGTATTATCAACAGCCATAGCCAGTGGATTTAGATGTGGTACTCATTCATCCATTTCCTTAAGGAACCCATCATGCATTTTTCGCCCTGTATAGGTGTCCATCCTTCCATACATGTATGTCACAGGATCCTTTAATGCACCAGCACTAGCAGCATTTACCCCTGATTTCATGATTTCATGGATGTCACAGCATTTTATGTGAATTATTTCCTTTCCACATTACATGTACATCACTTCAATTTTATTTGTTTGATTATGGAGCTTTTTAAGTGTTAAGTAGTTTTGAAAATGGTTTTAAGATTCGTATCTTCCCTTCTCAATTGGATTTCTTTGTACTGTTTGCATTTGAGGTTTCAGGTTTGTATGTTTTTTTGTATTAAGCAGTTTTTGGTATTTCTCTGCCTGGAAACAGCACCACCATTATGACAAGGCGTAGGAGAGGGTGTAAATGCTTCTATAAAGTCGCAAGAAATAAATTTGCTTCCCAAAAGAAATTTTAGAAATATTCGAAACTCTCCAGACATGGATAATGTTGTAGTCTTCCATAAATGTGTAATGATAGCATCAGTGGGAGTGTAATTCAATGATGGTTTAGCCTACCTGAAGTGTAGATAGCACTGCTGGCAGTTGGGCAAAACACTGCATACAATGCCATCTACACATCAGGTAAGGCAAACCATCATTGACTTATACTTTTATAGTCTTATAATCTCCCAGCCTTCTCCTATTTGAGCATGTCTTCCATCTGTTTGAAATCCTGGGTCCGTTACGGCATAAATCTGTGCTTAAGGGCAGCCTTTAGCGTATATCTATTTCATGGAAACCGTTTCGGCATAATGCTGTGCTAACAGGCAGTGTTTAGCGTATATCTATTTCATAGAATCTGTTAGCAATACTTTGGGCTCTTGAAATATGCCAACCATAAGCAAAGAATATTTGTTACCGAAAGTGAAGATTTATTGCTGACAGTAATGGATTCCATGAATTTGGATCCTGGTCATGTCACTGTCTAGTGTCTAGACACAAGGTCCCATGTTTGAAGCCCCTGTGAATTCAACCTTGAAATCCCACAGGAATGTGCAACAAGCCTCTTGTCTAGACTCATTCCAGGCTGTAGTGGTGATTTGAACAACACTTAACTGTACATACTTATATCAAGCTTTTCTGCATTTCCTACCCATGCATAAGTAATTACTTGTTTGTATTTAGGTACCGATATGTTAAGATATTTTGCTTACACTGTAGGTGTATTGTCTGTCCCCTGACCACTGACCAGTATATTTCAAGATATTTTACAAGTTTGCTTGGTGAACCAAATTTTATTTTCCCCAAAAAGTGCCTCGATCAGTGACTAAATTGTATTAAAAAAAAGCCTTCTGAAATACTACCCATCAAAATAAAGGCATCATATGTACATGCACATGTGTAATGTGTGGTTACCAATCTGGTGCCTTGTCTTTGAAGTGGAGCACAAGACGGAATATATATGAAATGATTCTCTGTTTACATTGTGATGCATGTCTGTGCACCATATTTCTTGTATATCATGTACATTAGAATTACTGATGTTGAGGCTTAGAGAAGAGGTTTGGTGAAGAGAAATCACAACAGCAAAGAATGCACTTGCACATCCATGTGCACCACATCCAATCTAACTAAGTAATGTAAGCTGCTTGTATCATTGTAAGCATAATGCCATATGTCTGTCAGTTAGTTTGTTTCTTTCTGAGCTGATTTCTCAGTGGCCAATATTGTAATGCTACTTATGAGGTTTGATCTTACCTTGTATAATTGTGAAGCTTGTTTGTGATGCTTTGTCTTTTTAACATAAGCTAAGTAAAATGTGTCTGAAACTAACACAAATATGTGACAACCTTTCTCAAAGGTTAAAGTTGATGCTAGGATCCAAATGTGAGGACTACTAACTTTATAATCACCTTTTAGGACCCAAATGTCATCGGCAGCTTTTAATATGAATGAAGGACCAGTGAGTGATGGCTTTTATAAATGACCAATCTGGACAGTTCAATGCATGCATTTTATCTTAATATGTGTATTTCTTGCTGTCAACTTTATGCAGTTGTTTACAAACAAGTATTGATTAATGTACTGTACATACATGTATGTACTGGCACTGCAAACATGAACTTAGCAAATAGCAACCTTGTGTGAAGTAGAATAATCTTACTGCCTAGAGAATGTTGAACCTGGTTTGGGCACATTTTGTACCATGAGGTAACTGAAAGTTCTGACTTCCATTATAATTTAAGTCAATAATTTCAATGAATTCAGCTGAACAAAAAATTAGAATAAATAATTATCAACATTTGAGTCATGAATAACTAAATTTTTGAAGAATTACATTTGACATGTTTGATAATGATTAAATAATTAGTATTTATTTGCGATCCTTCATTGACTTTATCATGGGTATACTATATTACCAAAATTTTTATGCAAACGGAGTAGACCTTATCAGTACAGTAGCTGAATATTTTCAGATGATGTTTTTTGTTTGCCATTGGCAGGGATAACCCCACAGCAGAATCATGTCACATGAGCAGTCATTTCCTCCCAATCGCAAAGAAAAAGAAATTGCCTCATTCATGGTTACTGTTCTTCTGTTTGTGGTGTCAACGTTTTATTTTGCATGGATTACATTTGCTCTTCACCAAGGATGCTTTTCATTCCATTATGTAACTGTGAACAAACCAGTCTTAAAACTGAGCAAGATTCCTACCTATATTAAGCTAAATTCAAGCTAATTCTAGGTTTTTCTCCAAGATTATTACCAGTATGCCAACTCAATAGAGAAAAGGCCAATACACTTCTGTAATCTTTAGTTTTATTCTGGAAAGACAAAGACAGCAAAACACACGTCTTGGTTCATGTAGGTCTCCATCACTGAAGAGTTCTTTTCACAATAATTACCAAAACACTTGAAAGTCAAATAGAAATAAACAAAAAGTCATAAAAATGTACATTTAACCAAAATTGAACAAAATCAAAGCAATTCTATAAAGCAAATCTTAGCCATCCTGGCTAATCCATCAACATGATTTGTCAAACAGACTAATCCACAGGAACTTAATAAGTGAAAGTGAAGAAGAAACGTAGAATAAGCAAATACTGTATTGGGAAAAAGCATTTTGCGCCAAACAGTTAAGGCAACATACGTCATCTTGAAAATTAATGAAGATTTACAAGGGCATAAAATATCATTTTAGTATCTACCAGTACAAGGATGGCAATAAATACACATTAAGTGCAAATCTTTAGACAATAATGCAGCAATGTGTTGAACAATTACTCTGAAAATCCAGTAAAATAGGAGGCTGTATCATTTGCATTCCAGAGAGACAGCATCGTGAGGCTGTCATGAAAACAACTACATGTACATGTACATTGATAAAGATATCAACAAAGCTATGAAAATGGATAATTACATGTTTGTACCGTAAGTTCAAGTAATATCAAGGCAGATAAGGAACACTCGATATATGAAACATTATATTAAACATGTCTTGATAGGTTATCACCACTAAACCAACAGAGTTTAAACCAAGTCTTGAAACTAAAGACAGATGCATTGCACATGATTTAACAATTAAGACTGCAGCAGTGGTTACTCATGCGTATGTAAATTAATTACTGCATGTGGATTTAAACAGCATGGTGCTAGAAGAAAAGAAAAAAGGGGGATTTTTAAAACTTGTCAGTCTAATTTCTCTGAAGCATTGCAGTGCCTTGGAAGAAAATGATCCATATGTGGTATTTTGTCTTCTACTCTCAGATTTTTTTTTTTTAACTTGTTAAAAAAATGTATAATTATAAGATATAAACCTAATGAAGAATTTCTACAGCATTTCTCATAGCATTTCCAAACTCCGTTTTGGATTTTTTCTAAACCATGATTGATAGGCTTGGGCTTGGGATCTTGTGCCGAGAAATCATAATCTCAATGCCAAAGACTGAGACCTTGTGTACTTGGCTTAGACCTTCCTGAAATTAAAGTAATTAAAACAATACAGTGTGCTGTGCAACATTATACATTGTCAGTCTCACCACTGTGAATGCTTCTTGTGTTCCCTGACTTCCCTGCCTTAGTCTGATGACTCATTTGTTGACAAGTAAGCAGGTAAGATACCCAGATACTAAGACACATTCAATAGAATGGTTATGGATGACAAATGGTTTATGGACTTCCTGTCCATAGATCTGCATGGTCTTTGGGCTGACCAATTAAAATCAAAATAATATCCTCTATGTTAATAGGAAGGGCTGAATATTAGTCAGTCTAAGGACTTCTTGACTGATGTGGTGTGCCCAGATAAGTCACTATTAAAGGTACAATAACCACTTTTAAAATGTGCAAATTTATTTAAATCAATTTAAATTAATATCTGACCTCTGAATCAATCAAAATGAATAAAAAATACAGATTAGTGTATATAATCCTGATGGAGATATTAAATATCTGTATGACCAATTAGACGATCAGAAAAACCTATCACCTATGCTTTGCGTACACTGACTGGCTGAGAAAAACTCTGTGCAAATTGACAAAGAAGGCTTAGCGACAGTGTTTGGTGTGAAGAAGTTTCATCTTTACATATCTGGGGAAAAACTTCACGCTGATCACATATCATCAACTGCTGATGCGTATATTCCGACCAAAATCGGGAATTCCACCACTTGCGGCCGCTTGAATGCAAAGATGGGCTTTGCTTGTATCCTGCTATCAGTATAATATTGAAAATAGGTCTTCAGCACGCACTGCCAATGCTGATCTACTCAGCAGATTACCGTTGCCAACGGTTACACCACACCCAGATGAAGAATGTGTGCATCAAGCAACAGCAGACCACCTACCTGTCACAGCAAAACAAATCGCCGAAAGAAAGTGCAAAGACACAGAGCTACATGTAGCCAAAGTATTGGAACACACAATGTCCGGATGGCCAAATCATTCTGATGATGAAGCTATGTAGCCATATTTCATGCGGCGACATGAACTTACTCTCAAAGATGGCTGCATTTGGTGGGGTAGACGAGTTGTCATCCCACATATGCAGCGTATTAATATTTTGAACGAGCATCCGGGGATGACTCGCATGAAAGCCCAGTTGCGATGGTTCATGTGGTGACATGGTATCAACCAGGACATCGAAGCAGTCGTCAGGACATGTTCTGCTTGTGTTGAAGCTCATACCGGTAACACTCCAAAACAGGTTCCTGTCAACAGAGCCTTGGCAGTGAATTCACGTACATGTAGACTATGGTGAAGTAAATTGGCAATTATTTCTTCTGGTTATTTCTTTTTTTCTAAATGGCTAGAATCATTTCCGATGAGTGGAATGACTTCCACCAGGACAATCAATGCACTGTGATCCTTGTTTGAACGGTATGAATTTCCTATCCGAATTGTGACTGATAACGACCGCAGTTCACATCAAAGGATTTCACATCCTTCCCCAAGCGCAATAGTATTAAGCATAGACTATGCCTGCCATACCATCCAGCCAGTAATGGCCTAACCATGCTAGCCGAAAGGCATGTTCAGACTAAGTTCAAGTGATTACTAGAAAAATCTGACAAGAAACTCTCGCTGCAACACAGAGTTGCAAACGTGATGTTTCACTACAGAAACACACCTCACACTATGACAAGGAAAACTCCATCAGAATTATTTCTGAAACACACTTCAAGAACTAAACTGTCACTAGTTAAACCAAGCTTACAGCGTAAAGTCGAGAAAAACAAATGTGAAGCAAGGAACAGCACGATGGCCATCATCCTTAAATGCGCTGCTTTGATTTCTACCAGCCTGTGAAGGGCGGAAAGATGATGGGAGGGAATGAAATATGGATTCCAGGGACGAAAGTACAAATCAAAGGTCTACTAACATACCTACATGTAGTATGGGTACCAGGAAATAAGACGAGTTTGTGCAAGCTGATCACCTCATACCCGAGGACTCTAGAAAGGACCTGAATCTGAACTGTCTGAACAGTACCCTGATCAACCATGTCCCATGAACAGTGCAAACAATGTACTACCAGACAGGGTGAATACGCCCTCAGAAGATGCAGAGTAACCAGCCAGGGCAGAAAGTGACTTGCCCACTTCAAACCAAAATCCAAATCCTATTCCATCAGCAAATCCAACCACTTTTTGGGAAGGTTTGCGGTGAACACCATGTATCAGGTCTCTTAAAGGAAGAGGTATGGTTCTGAAAAAAACCTGAGGGTAACTCGACGTTTCGACGAGTATGCTCTGGCCGTCATCAGGAGAAAAATTTCAGTTGAAACTCATCAACAACCTGACCTTCCTCAAGCGTTGCCGCGACTCCAACATCATCCCTCCCGGCTTATGTCTCCATGACCCTGTTCGGAACCGGCGGTCGCACTACATCCTACACAGGGCGAGCCTTGCCCTTATCCGTGAACGGATTTCCTCCACTAGACACGATCTGTTCATCCTGGACCAACAGATTGCTGACTCCAGAGTGCTACTGCTTAACACTCTCAAGTCCACCGACTTCAACAAGATCAGTACCCTCACGTCCTCCTCTAGCCAGCATGCCTTCGCTCAAGCCCGGAGTTCTCAGCTCAAGAAATTCCATAGGCTCCAAGAGATGAGCTCCCCTGGCACTCCCGCAACCACCACCAACAACATCCGCAGTAGGCAGAGTGGATCTCCCATATCCATAAGCCGTCCCCCTCACCTCCGCAACAAGCAAGCCTTCACCAACCACACAGTAGTCAACCTCAGTAACCGCCACCTAGACCACACCGAGACCCAAGTTCTATCCCTCGGCATGAACTTCGCGGTGCCACCCAAGCAAGTCCCCGTAGAAGCCATCATTCAAGCCACAGAACCAGCCATCAGACACCTGCCCAAGTCTTCAGCGATCGACGTCCGGGTACAGATCCACGAGATCATGCGCAAGGCCCGACCACCCAAGCCCAACCTCACCAAATCCGAGCTTGCTGCCCTCCGTGTCCTCCGTCGGGATGACTCCATCCACATCCTGAAGGCAGATAAAGGAAACGCCACTGTCATCATGGACAGAGCAGAATACAACACCAAGGTGAGCAGCATTCTTGGATCTGGTCCATACCGCCCTCTCCCCAAGAACCCAATACCTTCCATTGAGAAGAGAGTCACCAGCAAACTACTCGCTCTGCATAGAGCCGATGCCCTCCCCTTCCCCCTGTATCGCAAACTCAGACCCTCCAGTTCCGTCTGCCCCAGGTTCTTCGGGCAACCAAAGATCCACAAACCAGATGCCCCACTTCGCCCCATCGTTGCCTCTAGAGGTTCCCCCACGTACAACACCGCCCAATATTTAGCCAAATTACTCAGACCCTTGGTGGGTCAATCTACACATTTCGTCGCCAACTCTACCCACTTCATCGACATCACTAAGAAACTCACACTCAAACCCACTGATTTGCTGGTCAGCTTCGATGTAGTTTCCCTATTCACCAATGTCCCCACAGGCGAGGCCTGTTTGTTAACTAAGGAAAGACTCATGCATGACCCCACACTGATAGAACGCACCCAGTTGTCCCCGGACCAGATCCATGACTTGCTGCTAACCTGTGTTGCCTCTAGCTGCTTCCAGTGGCATGGCGTGTTCTATGAACAGACGTCTGGTACCTCCATGGGATCTCCTTTATTCCCGGTCCTTGCAGATGTCTTCATGGAGGAGTTCGAGTCATCCTCTCTCCTCACTGCGGACCTCCAACCCACCCTCTGGCTCCGCTACGTGGATGACACGTTCGTGGTCTGGCCCCACGAACCACTGCCCTCCAAGAATTCCTGCAGTACCTCAATGGACAACACCCCAACATCGCCTTCACCATGGAAGTCGAACATGATGGCTCCATCCCTTTCCTGGATGTCAAGGTTTCCTGCAACCCTGACGGTACCCTTGCACACTCTGTGTACAGGAAACCGACCCACACGGACTGTTACCTCCACCAACGATCCTTCCACCACCCCGGCATCAAGGCTTCCGTCAACCGCACACTGGTGAGGCGGGCCTTCGACATATGTGATGCAGCCTTGTTACAGCCAGAACTGCAACACATCAAGTCAGCCCTCCAGATGAACGGATACAAGCCCAGCCACATCAAGCTCTCCACCCCACCCCCTGACCAAAGGGTCTCCTATTCCCAAGGTCCCTCTCCTAGTTCTGACCTAGGTCCCAGTCCCACACCCAAGCCCCCCTCAGTCACCCTCCCATACATAGGCCCCGCATCCCACCGGCTACAACGCGTCTTCCACAGAGCGGGCATAAGAGTCTTCCACTCATCGACCAACAAGCTCCAGTCCTCCCTCCACACCCACAAGGACAAACCAGCCTCCTCGGAACAACCAGGTGTCTACCATATCCCCTGCGAATGTGGAAACGTCTACATTGGGGAGACATGTAGAAACCTGGCAACCCGACTGAAGGAGCATAAAGCACACGGCCGGCGGGGTGACTTTGACAAGTCATCCATAGTCAAACACTCCCACTCTGAGGACCACCTAGTCAACTGGCAGGCAGCGGAACTACTCGTCCCCATTCAACAATGGCACTCCCGACGGATCCGAGAGGCCATCGAAATCCGCAAGCACGACACAGTACCCCAAGACATCGGCTACCACCTCAGCGACATTTGGCTCCCCCTCATCCCGACCAATGGATCTTCTATATCCTAGGTCATCCCAAACCATACCCACATCAGTCTAAGCCCCCCTTCCCTAGCCGACTCATGGATCACCTATATCCACGGCCTCCCCACCACCTTCTGACACACCCCAGTGAGCACCTATAGGTTCCCCCCACCAGTCTCCCCTTAGGGTTTTCCCACCTTCCCACCTCAGTGACCTAAGCCCCCCTTAGGATAATCCTCCCCAGAGGATTATCTTTCCCGCCTCAGCGACCACCGGTACATAAGGAGTTCCACCACCGATCCCTAGACATTCTCCTGATGACGGCCAGAGCATACTGGTCAAAACATCGAGTTACCACTCAGGTTCTTTTCAGAACCATACCTCTTCCTTTAAGAGACCTGATACATGGTGTTCACCGCAAACCTTCCTAAATTGAATCACCCACCATGCAAAGCCTTAAGTCTCATTTAAACCCAACCACTGTCCATGCAGCAAGCCTGCAAGTTTACCTGCTTGCATGTTTGGAGCCTGGTGGCAAGCTTGCAAGCAAGCTCACGGGCAAGCTCAGATTTAAGCATGCAGGCAAAGCTGGCTGCAACACTTTCACCAATTTGCATATTTGGAACCTTGTGGTAAGCTTGCACAGATTTTTGTGAGGGTGGGCACAGGGATGCTGAGGTGAAACATGGACCCTCCACACCTGCCAGGAACACACCCTGAATGCCTTCCACCTGTGCAGACTGTGCAGACTGCTTGGCATTACCTGGCAGGTCCGTATCACCAGCATCAAAGTCCTGGCCAAGGCAGGGGTGCCAAGCAGGTTTGCCTTGCTGACCAAGAGACGCCTGCGCTGGGTTGGACACGTCCGGCACATGGAGCATGCACGATGGCCACATCCCCAAGGATGTGCTGTACGGCGAGATGGTTGAGGGCTGCAGACCTACAGGGCGACCCATGCTTTGATACAAGGATGTCTGCAAACGTGACCTGAGGGCAGCTGGTTTCAACCCAGTAGACCTGGAGTCAGCAGCTGCAGATTGCACCAGCTGACAGTCGACCACAAGAGCCATCACTGCAGAAGCAGAGAAGAGGAGAAAGGCTCGGTGGGGAGAGAGGAGGGCCCACCAACAACAGAGACCACAGTCAGCACCCACGGCCACAGTCATCTAACAAAGTGACTACATCTGCAGCATACAGGTATGAATGCAACAGACCATGCCGGTCCTGCATCGGCCTGCATAGTCACACCAGACACTGCAAAATAAATCCCTGACAACCCCCATGGTGTGGATCACCGTGATCTCTCAAGATCGATGGAGCCAACAACAGGCAAAAATCCTACTAACTTGTCACCTAGAAAGGTACGTTCTATCGCGTGCCAAGTCATCAGGGCCCTCTGGGTTTGTATTGGGTAAGACTGTCATAGTAGAGGGTCTGTGGGGGAAGAGATGTGTGCTCTGAATTATCAATGGAAGTTTGAGTGGTCTGGGTTCTGCTTGTCGTGTATATGACTCATGCGATGAATCTAATGTTCTTATGTTGCAAATGTAGGAATGCATGTGCTTGAAATTCTCCTACACGCATTTAGCTAGCCTGGCCGAAGAAACACCTACCGGTAGGACGAGTGTAGAACTGAAGGAAAATGAGAAAGAGGTTCATGTTTCAGTTAATAACAGCCCTAGAGAGCCAGACAGCCCTAGAGAGCCAGACAGCCCTAGAGAGCCAGACAGCCCTAGAGAGCCAGACAGCCCAAGAGAGCAAGGCAGCCCTCGAGAGCCAGGCAGCCCAAGAGAGCCAGACAGCCCTAGAGAGCCAGACAGCCCAAGAGAGCCAGGCAGCCCTCGAGAGCCAGGCAGCCCAAGAGAGCCAGACAGCCCTAGAGAGCCAGACAGCCCTAGAGGCTAGAGAGCCAGACAGCCCTAGAGGCTAGAGAGCCAGACAGCCCTAGAGAGCCAGGCAGCCCTCGAGAGCCAGGCAGCCCAAGAGAGCCAGACAGCCCTAGAGAGCCAGACAGCCCTAGAGGCTAGAGAGCCAGACAGCCCTAGAGAGCCAGACAGCTATAGAGGCTAGAGAGCCAGACAGCCCTAGAGAGCCAGACAGCCCTAGAGAGCCAGGCAGCCCTCGAGAGCCAGGCAGCCCAAGAGAGCCAGACAGCCCTAGAGAGCCAGACAGCCCTAGAGGCTAGAGAGCCAGACAGCCCTAGAGAGCCAGACAGCCCTAGAGGCTAGAGAGCCAGACAGCCCTAGAGGCTAGAGAGCCAGACAGCCCTAGAGAGCCAGGCAGCCCTCGAGAGCCAGGCAGCCCAAGAGAGCCAGACAGCCTTAGAGAGCCAGACAGCCCTAGAGGCTAGAGAGCCAGACAGCCCTAGAGGCTAGAGAGCCAGACAGCCCTAGAGAGCCAGACAGCCCTAGAGGCTAGAGAGCCAGACAGCCCTAGAGAGCCAGACAGCCCTAGAGGCTAGAGAGCCAGACAGCCCTAGAGAGCCAGACAGCCCTAGAGAGCCAGACAGCCCTAGAGAGCCAGACAGCCCTAGAGGCTAGACAGCCTTAGAGAGCCAGACAGCCCTAGAGAGCCAGACAGCCCTAGAGGCTAGACAGCCTTAGAGAGCCAGACAGCCCTAGAGGCTAGAGAGCCAGACAGCCCTAGAGAGCCAGACAGCCCTAGAGAGCCAGACAGCCCTAGAGGCTAGAGAGCCAGACAGCCCTAGCGAGCCAGACAGCCCTAGAGAGCCAGACAGCCCTAGAGAGCCAGACAGCCCTAGAGAGCCAGACAGCCCTAGAGATCCAGACAGCCCTAGAGAGCCAGACAGCCCTAGAGAGCCAGACAGCCCTAGAGGCTAGAGATCCAGACAGCCCTAGAGATCCAGACAGCCCTAGAGAGCCAGACAGCCCTAGAGAGCCAGACAGCCCTAGAGGCTAGAGATCCAGACAGCCCTAGAGATCCAGACAGCCCTAGAGATCCAGACAGCCCTAGAGATCCAGACAGCCCTAGAGAGCCAGACAGCCCTAGAGAGCCAGACAGCCCTAGAGAGCCAGACAGCCCTTGAGAGCCAGACAGCCCTAGAGAGCCAGGCAGCCCTCGAGAGCCAGGCAGCCCAAGAGAGCCTGACAGCCCTACATAGCCAGACAGCTATAGAGGCTAGAGAGCCAGACAGCCTTAGAGAGCCAGACAGCCCTGGAGGCTAGAGAGCCAGACAGCCCTAGAGGCTAGAGAGCCAGACAGCCCTAGCGAGCCAGACAGCCCTAGAGAGCCAGACAGCCCTAGAGATCCAGACAGCCCTAGAGAGCCAGACAGCCCTAGCGAGCCAGACAGCCCTAGAGAGCCAGACAGCCCTAGAGATCCAGACAGCCCTAGAGAGCCAGACAGCCCTAGAGAGCCTGACAGCCCTAGAGAGCCAGACAGCCCTAGAGAGCCAGGCAGCCCTCGAGAGCCAGGCAGCCCAAGATAGCCTGACAGCCCTACATAGCCAGACAGCTATAGAGGCTAGAGAGCCAGACAGCCTTAGAGAGCCAGACAGCCCTGGAGGCTAGAGAGCCAGACAGCCCTAGAGGCTAGAGAGCCAGACAGCCCTAGAGAGCCAGACAGCCCTAGCGAGCCATACAGCCCTGGAGGCTAGAGAGCCAGACAGCCCTAGAGGCTAGAGAGCCAGACAGCCCTAGCGAGCCAGGCAGCCCTAGAGAGCCAGACAGCCCTGGAGGCTAGAGAGCCAGACAGCCCTAGAGAGCCAGACAGCCCTAGAGGCTAGAGAGCCAGACAGCCCTAGAGGCTAGAGAGCCAGACAGCCCTAGCGAGCCAGGCAGCCCTAGAGAGCCAGACAGCCCTAGAGGCTAGAGAGCCAGACAGCCCTAGCGAGCCAGGCAGCCCTAGAGAGCCAGACAGCCCTGGAGGCTAGAGAGCCAGACAGCCCTAGCGAGCCAGACAGCCCTAGAGAGCCTGACAGCCCTAGAGAGCCAGACAGCCCTAGAGAGCCAGGCAGCCCTAGAGAGCCAGACAGCCCTAGAGAGCCAGACAGCCCTAGAGATCCAGACAGCCCTAGAGAGCCAGGCAGCCCTCGAGAGCCAGGCAGCCCAAGAGAGCCTGACAGCCCTACATAGCCAGACAGCTATAGAGGCTAGAGAGCCAGACAGCCTTAGAGAGCCAGACAGCCCTAGAGGCTAGAGAGCCAGACAGCCCTAGCGAGCCAGACACCCCTAGAGATCCAGACAGCCCTAGAGAGCCAGGCAGCCCAAGAGAGCTTGACAGCCCTACATAGCCAGACAGCTATAGAGGCTAGAGAGCCAGACAGCCCTAGAGAGCCAGACAGCCCTAGAGGCTCGAGAGCCAGACAGCCCTTGAGAGCCAGACAGCCCTAGAGAGCCAGACAGCCCTTGAGAGCCAGACAGCCCTAGAGAGCCAGACAGCCCTAGAGGTGTTTTCCATGACCTTAAGATATGTCCTCATCAGGTCACCGAGCTGGGTTTTTTTTTTAACGGTGATTTCCATTTTTCACGGTTTCATTGCATTTTTGACTGTTTTTCAATGTTTAGTTTTTCATATTGTACGTGCGGACACTAATCGAAACGGATACTTTTTGCCATGACACCCAACCTGTTTTGGTCCAGTCCTTATATGCCGACCTAGCTCCATGTGCAGTACATGTATGTGCATGTACTGTACAGTACATGTACAGACTACAGTACATGAGTACAGTGTCTATGCGTACGTACGTATGTGTACATGCAAACATGCAGAGAGGCTAGAACTTGCTCTATGGTAGTACAGGCTTACAAGTTACAGTTAGTGTTTTTTTAAATACAAGTCAGATTTCCCTTCTTTTGTTTGAGTTTTATTGGCAACCTTAAATATAATCTTTTCCCATGAAATTTGTGATTGAGAAATTGTATGTATTTTATTACAACATTTCTGGTTTTCTTTTCTTTTTTCAGTTGGAGGAAAATATACACAGTAATTCATTGGCTGCTGGGGATGAGGTTCGTCAAGTTGGATGCTATGAAGAGGTAACTCATCATTACAACAATATTTGACTGTCCCGGAGCAATTGTCGCACATGACTCATTGTCAGTTATTATGCACTTGTTCATCACTTTTAGTTTAGTGAACTGAAGTATCACCATCACAATGCCTATATGTATATACTGTATGTATGTTGAACAGTTCACTCTATGCAGGGATGAAAGACTGTTCAGCAGCATCAATTGCCAATGCATTTGGATTGGATTGGAACAATATGCCTGTTTGCTTGTTTCTGTTCCCTTTTCTCTTTAATTAATTATTCATAAAAAAAAGGGACCTGATGTTTCGATCCTAGCAGAGTCATGCCACTGTGCTGGTATCAAAACGTCAGGCCCTCTAATTTTTTGAATTTTTTGAATTTTGGTAATTTTAATCAGTAAGCAGTCTGCTAATGTTTTTTTCTTTTATTACTCCAAGTTTAAATATTCATAATCACGTTCAAGAATTCAGTTGCTTGCCCTTTTCAGCAGAATGAAGGGGTATGAAAAGAAAACCAATTCATAAACATATGATTGAGTAGTTATTTACCATTGAGTATATGTCTTGTATGAATAAGCCTAAAGCAACAAATTATCAATGAATATTTTAAATGCCAAACTTTTACTTTGAAAAAGGGAGCCAGTGACATTAGTAGTAGATGCTTAGTGAACTGATTTGCTTGAAAAATAGATTTTATGTGTTTTTGTTTCCCCTTTTCAGGGCTCTGATAAAGAAAACCTGGAAGGTAACGGGAGCGACTCAGACACAGATCAAATATCTGAGTACCAAGCCAATTCAGACTTATCGCACGATCAACAAGATGGTTCAGACTCATCAGATGATGATCAGGAGGATGGGACGGGTCTCTTCGGGCATGACAACACCTTGAATGACAACCTATTTCCTTGAATTGACACAACGAAAGCAGAGGCAATGCTGATGGTCATGACATTTGCCATGAGGCACAGCTTGTCTGCAGTTGGTATCATTCACTTGCTACAACTGGTCAACCAAATTATTGGAAGACCAGTTTTGGCTGCTACAAAACATTTTTTGGAAAAGATTTTTCACAACAGGTCGATTAATGTTTCTTTTCAATTTTACTGCACCAACTGTCTATCCCATGTTCATACATACCACCACCAGGACCCCACTGATACCATTCCATGCCCCATTTGTGACACTCCTTGTAATGTTGGCAACCTTAGTCGTGACAACTTTTTCATCATTTCAGATCTTTCATGCCAAATGAAAGTTCTTTTGGAGAGGCCAGATATATCACAACATCTAGGGTATCGCTGGGATCGCAAGAAAGTCCATGAATCTAATTTGGAAGACTTATATGATGGTGAAGTTTACAAGGTGCTAAGTGAAGGAGGCGGACCACTTTCTAATAAATCGGAGGCTACAAAAGATACAGCCTCAAAGTGTTATCACTACAGCCCCCAGACCAATCAGTGAGCGCAAATACTGGAAAGCAAGTGAATGGTACAACTGGCTTCTTTATTTCAGTCTGCCATGTCTCCTTGGGATTTTGCCCAGGGAGTACCTCCAACACCTGTGCATCTTTGTGCAAGCCATGTCCATTCTACTTAAGAAAAGCATAAGTTTGGAAGATGGAAACAGGGCAGATGTATTGATAATGTCATTTGTAGGCAGATTACAAGATAACTTCAGTTACACTTTTAACAGCGACGGTTTCCCAATTTTTTCATCATCGAAGTACTCACTATGGCCAATATTCTTAATGCTGAATGAACTTCCCCAAAAACTCAGGAGAGAAAATCTCATTCTGGCTGGTATTAGGTGTTTTCCTGCAGAAATTTGTTGAAAAGGCAAGACAACTAGCAACAGAGGGTGTGATCTGGAAGAGAAATGGTGTTGAGGTAAAAAGTAAGTTCTTTGGTTTGTGCTGCTGTGTTGATGCCCCAGCTACAGCTGCAATGCACAATACTGTGCAGTTTAACGGCTACTATGGCTGCTGTCTCTGTTACCATCCAGGAAAATTATGCAATGGACTTGTTAAATACCCAATTGATGTTGCAGAGTATGATGACAGGACAAATGATGAGATGTTAGACGACATGATGAGAGCATCTGTAGAAAATAGAAGTGTCAAGGGTGTTAAAGGGCCAACACCATTGGTTAGTCTACCTCATTTTCCTATTGTATGGGGCTTTCCACCAGATTTTATGCACTGTTGCCTCTTGGGGGTAACTCGCCAACTTGCTGATCTGTGGTTCAGCTCTAGTGGTGAAACATTTCATATTGGCAGCTCCATAAAAATGGCTTTGATTGATCGGAGGCTACAAAAGATACAGCCTCAAAGTGTTATCACTAGAGCCCCCAGACCAATCAGTGAGCGCAAATACTGGAAAGCAAGTGAATGGTACAACTGGCTTCTTTATTTCAGTCTGCCATGTCTCCTTGGGATTTTGCCCAGGGAGTACCTCCAACACCTGTGCATCTTTGTGCAAGCCATGTCCATTCTACTTAGGAAAAGCATAAGTTTGGAAGATGGAAACAGGGCAGATGTATTGATAATGTCATTTGTAGGCAGATTACAAATACTATATGGTCCATCATCAATGACATTTAATGTACTCACTGACACATTTGGCAGCAAGTGTTCAGAAATGTGGGCCTCTTTGGACGCATTCGTGTTTCCCATTTGAATCTGGTAACGAAGAAGTTGTGATTTCTACTGTCATTCTAAAACAAATGCTGGACCAATTAGAAATACTTTTTGGATAAAGATTTGTTCAATTGAATGGATGTCAATTTTGTCATGAATGCATGTTTATGATGTAGCATTTCCTTTCATTCCACTTGACTCGATCAAACTGCATGACATTGTAGATATAACAAAGATTCATACACATGTATAAAGTTGGCAACTGGAAACTTCAACTGGTTTCAATGTGTTTCTGTTCACACACGATAAAATAAAACATTGGCAACTGGTAATTTCAATAGGTTTCCACTGGTTTATGCACAGCCCACATTACCAATTGGCAACTGGTAATTAAAATTGGTTTCAACTGGTTTCTGCACAGCCCACATTACTAATTGGCAAATGGTAATTTCAATTGGTTTCAACTGGTTTCTGCACAGCCCACATTACAAAATAATTGGCAACTGGTAATTTCAGTAGGTTTTAACTGGTTTCTTTTCACACAACAAGAATTACCAATTGGCAACTGGTAATCTCAATAGGTTTCAACTGGTTTCTTTTCACACAGCGAGAATTACCAATTGACAACTGGTAATCTCCATAGGTTTCAACTGGTTTCTGTCACTATACCAGTCCAACCAGCTCAGCTCAACTGGAACCAGTTGAAACCAGTTGGAATTTCAACTGGTTTCAACTGGAATTTTCTACTAGTAGTAGTAGAGTAGTGAGCACTCTGTAAGTAAACTACGCCATGGCTTCGCCAGGGCATTGAGTGAAATCCTAGCTGAATACCACCACGCACTGGCCGAGACTTTAGCCGGTGCTTTCCAGGGAATAACTGTCAAGCGCTTCTCCAGCCATTAAACTAGGGTTTAGGTAAATTCTGTGGTCAACCCAATCAGACCGGCGATCAAACGGTCGCCGGATGGTTGAATGATTTGGACACATACTTGCGTCCGCAGAATCTTTCCGAGAAGGAGTGGGTTGAAGTGGCCTTGGACCACTTGGGGGGGTTTGGTGAAGGAGGAGGTGTTGTGTGCTCCTGAAGGGGATCGGAGCGAGACACAATAACCAAACTTGCGGCTCTATTGACTTTGGCCGAGTCTAGTCGGTCCCTAATGCGGCTTTACGACCGCATGGAGTCGGCCATGGATCCCAATGGGAAGGTGGCCATGCATCAGTTGCGCGCGTGTACTTTAAGGGAACAATTAATTGGTGGACTGCGGGGGGCTTCGGCCAAATGCGAAATTCGTAGGCTTAGCCATGATAACCCTGGCTCCTCGTTCCATGTTTTCCGAAATTTTGTTCTGGATTACATGCAGGACGTTGAGCTGGCAGGCTCTCTGGTGCAGTCTGAAAGGTGGCAGAATAAACCCACGGCAAATTATGTCCATGCGGCATAGGCGCCTGAAAAGTCAGAGCGCAAGTTGCTCCTTGGGTTGGTTGAAGGCCAACAACAACTGACTTCGGTCGTTGCATGTCTGGTGCAACAGCAGGAGACCAATGGGAAGATTCAGGAGTTGATAGATGTGGTTAAGGCCCCGCAGGTAGACGTGCAGAGTCCCAAGAAGAAAATTACGGCCAAGCATGCAGTGCACTTTTTGTAAGAAGTTGGGACACACTTATGATAAGTGTTACGCCCGAATTAAGCAAGAGAAGAATAGGGCCGATCATCAGCTGAATGCTGAGGCAACGGCGTGGAAGCCGGTCTCTGAGTCCAACCAGTCGGGAAATGTGATTCCTCCGCCATAACGGATGCTATGGCAGAGGAGGATTTGTCGTCGGCTGGCATATGATATATGTCGTAGATACCCTAACTTGTACGGCCGAGAGCATAGATAGTCCACCACCTATTACTGAGAAGGACCGTCGTAAAGTGTTGGCTAGTAGTCCAACGGCAGAGATTTCAATTTTTGGGGTTCCGATAAATTGTATTATAGATACGGGGGTGGAAACACTGTTGATGTAAGCTCGGCAAATTAGGGCAGGCCTTCCTCTGCCAAACGTGAGACCAAGGTCGCTCTCTGGTTGGATCTGGAGATTCAGTCGATTCAGGTACCGGAAGTCCGGCGCTCCCAAAGACTTTGGAGTAAGCAGTCTGGTTGTAGACCATAAGGGGTTACTTGAATTAGTCTCTGGGTTGGTGCGAACGGTTGACAGTTATATGTAATGTACGTTGGTGTTGATTCGCAGTTGGCATAGACACTTCCGTGTAGTAGCTGCATGCGAGACTTGTCAGAAGTTGCCCAGAATTGGGACAAAGTGTAATACTTCTTCTGTTGCCTCGTCATGGCTACGTACATTGGAAGTGCGTGCCTATATAGAATCCAGATTCTTGTTTGGTTTTCATTTACATACATCATGCGCGGCATGGTGTACCGGTATGTACCGTACATGGTGTATGTACACAATTGATTATTTCATATAGTACATGTATATTATACTCTGTAGTGTCATTATTTCCAGAGTGGTTGAAGGAAATTGTTCTAAGAAAGAAAAGATTAGGGGGCCTAACTTGCTGCCAAAGTTTGGTATTGAGAATCCAGTTTGAGAGATTCCCTGGATATTCACATCCAAGATACCGGTATGATGTGTTGTGTGGCTATACACCGCATGGTTGCTACAAACATTTCTGGAGTTGGGAACTTTGATCAATTTATTATAGGCCGCGGGACGATAATGCGAAATCGTTACGTTTGTGGTCTCTCTCGCGAAGCTACGCAATTTTGGGCTTAAAATTCGTTAAAAATCACTCTTATTCTTTGGTGAAACTCGCCAAGCGTGAAACTTGCGCAGTATTATGAAATCATACTTCAAAGAAAATAAAAATCCAAAAAATCGGTCTAATTATAGATAACTGACTTTGCTGATGGTGACGACGAAGATTGCCCGCTTTATTGTTGTATGCACGTGGTGAACACGAAATCGAACGTACTGAATTTCAGTACAAAAAGCTGGGCGAAGTTCAGGGAGTGTTGCAACTGATGGCAAGATCTAAAGTGCCTGGAAAGTGAAATCGCAAATTTTGATGTCAAGCCGACATTCGTTAACCAGCATGGCGGTGAGCGTTCAGTCTCGGTCACTCCGGATCAATAGCAGCACCAACAGGTCACACTTGGCCGCATGGATGTGGACCTGGACGCTGCTACAGTCTCTAGACGCACTAGAAGGTATGCTTCTTTAAATTCTGATCTTTTCAGTCTTTCCTGCACTCCTGTAGCATGTAGTTTTTTAATGCCACTGTCGTGTTTGACTCACCTCTCAATTCAAATTTCAGTGTGACAAATAAAGTTTAAGACTAAAGTCTTAACCATAACACTTTGCAAATCGAGCACGGTTTTGCTAATTTGAGGTTTCATTTAGGGTTAGGGTTAAAGAGGATTATCGTGATGCTGACTGGAGTTCGGGCAGGGCATGGACTAGTCCGAGTAACTTGCTAGTTACATATTACTATTCGCCCTCTCTAAAATGTTTGAGGGGTTGGGCTGATAATGTAGAGTCCAAGGTCCTTCTGTAGGGAAAGTCTTTAATGCAAAAATAATTTCACCCTAACCGTGAACAAAATCCTCCGATTCTACCCTGAAAACAGCAGTGAAACTATCCCATGATGCGCCCACCATTGGATTTAGTGAGAATTTAATATTTCAATACTGGTCATTTGGTTTACTCAACGTTTGAGAAGAAAGGAGAAATTTCCCTTCCTTTCTTTTTCTGTCCAACAAGCCGAAAAAGATGGCCATCTTTGTGCATGTGCATTGAGTCCTGGTGATTGTTTCATGAATGGCTCAAAGCAATGCCTGAAAATTCAAGTGTGATGTTTCGAATTCCGTTTTTCCCCACCACTTTTAGCATTTGTTGGTTAATAAGTACAAATAGTGCAAATCTGATATTACTTATTGGTGATAAGGAAACACTAATCGAAGAGTAAGATATTTTCTACTTTATCTTTGTCTTCCTTCATCCTACTGGGCAAAGCGCATCTGGCTGGGTATTCATTCTACACTTTACGTATACCCACCCAACCATGTTACACACATAAATGCATACACCATCATGTGCCTGGCAGAAAGACGTAAAGTGAGGTGACACATGAAATCATGCATTTCTCCTGGCCATTGTTTTTTCTATAAATACTTTGCAGACGACAGAAGGGTAATCCTGGCTATCACATGAAGTGTTATCGGCACTTCTGCAACACCACCAAAATCAAACGGGCAGAGGACAGACACAGGAAAGAAGAGGAGAGACTGATAAAAGAACAAGGTAACAAATTGTCTCTGTTGATGTGAATAATATTGCAGACTGCTAACTGATACTGACCTGAGTGACCTAAATTCAAACTGACTCAAGGGCCTTTGAGAAGGCCCCTCAATTTGTGAAATTTTCCTTTTTCACTAAAACAAATAAGCTTACTTGTGATGTGTTTTACACACAGTTCTCAGAATTTCACATTTCAAACTGAACTGATCCAACTGAGTATCGTACGACAAAAAAAAGTTGGTACACGAATATCAGTGAGGCATTGCAATTTTGCTCTTGGATTATTGTACAAATGTTAGGAGACAGAATTAGTTCCTTGTCACTCATTTTCAGTTTGTCTTTATTACAAACAGAGAGCCAAAAGAGGTCAGAAGATGCGGAAGAGGAAGTTCAAGAAGATGATGAGCCTTCATCAAAGCGGCTGCTGCGTTCAGTGAGAGTTGGCAACCAACAGCCTCAATCCCTTCCAGGCAGACAACATGTTCT
Organism: Luidia sarsii; assembly: GCA_949987565.1. NCBI lineage: Eukaryota > Metazoa > Echinodermata > Asteroidea > Paxillosida > Luidiidae > Luidia > Luidia sarsii. The sequence continues at coordinate 5,675,699 of OX465122.1, forward strand.
ACCCGTCCAGTGCATCATCTGTAGAAGTACAAAATACACTAAAGAAAGGTTTACATGTAAACAAAAGGTTGAGAGACTTGTAAACTGTGAAACAACTCAAAGTGGAAAATTGCTAAAAGCTGCTAAAATTAGGCAAGATGAACAGCTTTTAATTGACATAAAAGATAGAGACCTAGTTGCAATAGAGGTTAGATACCATAGGACGTGTTATCTTCAATATACCAAGATTGCTCGGGACCATCAACACAAGGCAGAACTCTGCCTTCCTGAATTGCAGTTATCCTTTGATAAATTCAGTCAGGCTGTCATCAAGGAAAAACTTATCCAAGGCAAAGAAATATGGAGGTTAACTAAACATAATCAAGTATTCATAAAGATGGTCAAGGAAGTTGAAGGGTATTGAAGGGTACAAGACTAATAGCTTGAAAAGAAAGATAAAGCATTTGTTTTTTGAGGCCTTCACACTTTTTTGAAAGCGACATCGTTTTTGCAGGAAGTGTTGAGGTGCAAGATGTTGTTGAGAATGTGGTAAGGGAGATCTAGTGATAGCACTAGTAGCAGTGACTGTGACACCACTCGCCTGGCTTCTCTCTGGGTGAGTTAAGATGTCTGTACCCAGCTGCTTTGGTCTTAAAAAGCTGCCATTGACGACTTGTCATCTCCTTCACCTTGGCCTCCACTTTCTACTGATTTGACACTTGATCAAGTTAAACAGGTAGTTCCTCCACAGTTGATCAATTTTTTAGCTTGGTCCACAGGTGTTAGCAGTGAGCCTGTGCAAACAGGAGTGGTTCAGATGACTGAGAGTGAGGAGCGTCGAATACTTTCGGTTGCTCAGGACATCATATACCTAAAGTCAAAAGGACAAACTCTGATGCCAAAGCACACTTCCCTTGCAATGGCAGTCAGGCACTTAACCGGCTCAGCTAGACTCATAGGTCTATTGAATGGTCTCGGCCATTGTGTGTCCAACTCTAAGGTACTAGAGCATGACACTGCCCTTGCAAAGCACCAACTTGCTTTGGGTAATTCTCTGCTTCCAGCTGGTTGTCAACCCATATTCTCAACCCTCGTTTGGGATAATAATGACTTTGGGGAAGAAACATTATCAGGGAAGGGGACTACTCACAACACTAACGGTATTATCATTCAGCGTCCCTCATCACACATAACTTCTCCAATTAGCAAGGCTCCTTTATTAATAAAATCTCGAGAGCGGTCTTTCCAGCCACCTCCTACTGAGATTAAAGTCTACTAGGGTAGCAAGAGAAAGGGCCCTACACCTTATGGCAAAGACATCCCTCTCGGCGAAGTCCATCATATAGATGTACAGGAAGACTACCGGAAGTTGGACTTAGCATATGCCATGATGAAGATCACAGAAGTTTCTGATAATGTCTTTCCTGGATGAACTGGCTTCAATGTAAAGCTCCAGAAAAACATTCGCCACCTATCAACTGTAGGTTACTGTTACGAACGCACTTCCGTGTGAATGCTCCCTGCGGAATGCGTGCCCGCAGGAGGGGCTTTGTTGCCCAGTGTAGCGAACCGCGCCCTCCACCATTGTGTAGTCCCTCTGGACAGGCTTAAAAGGCCGTGTGTGAGCGCTAGCGAGGCACACCCTACCTACCACCATCGAGGGACGGCCGGAGGCTTTGGCCAATTCTCCTTCGCTGCAACGTCAAGGGTGTCACCCCTCATGCCTTCCTGCCACACTACCCCTCATCAGCCCTAGCTGCCTGGATGAGGCCGTGAGCCGGCTGCTGGTCGTCTTGGGACGGTCCGTCCCATCGGACTCTCACCGTTAACCCCGCCCATGGTCTGTGGTGGACCTTCCAGACAGGGTCTCCCTCGACCCCGCCGGCATCAACGCCACCGCTGCGGATCCTCAAGTCCCACTACCTCGCGTCGCTGGATCCCTCTCGCGTCCGCCGGCCTCGCACTCCACCCCGGTCTTGGAGCGGACGTCGGTGAGTTGACCTCCACCGCCTTCACCGGCCTCGACAACCTCAGGCTCCGACCTCATCCCACCGCTGTACAACCACCTCTATTACGCGTTTCAAGCTCGCTCCACAATACCTCTATAGGGTATATTTTGATATTTTATTAATTACTCTAAACGTTTGCTTCTTGTGTTGTATCTTTATTTAGTCGCCCATCTTGGTTACCCAGTTTGCGTTTAATTAAATGGATATTGCCAGATAATTGTTGACGTCGCCATTTGTCTATTCTTCTTTGTTCTGCCATGCCTGTAGTCTTCACCCTTTCGAAACTGCGCACGTAACAGAAATGGGGGCCCGTCCGGGAACCGAACAAAATTAAGCCTTAACTGCATATAGTTACATGTACTAAATTCAGCTCTTAGAGCAAAGGTATTATTTGATACCCTTGAAACGTCAGCAATTATCTTGATTATGGCGACTAAGTGCTTCGTATTAAGTGATTTCATCACTGACTTTGAGGAATGTCCCTCAGAGGACAAGGCGTGTAATTTGAAACGTCCTCAATTGTTCGAAGTAGCTAAGTATTATAAGATTTCCGTAAATACCGGTATGAGAAAGGCAGATCTAAGGGCAGTGATTCTTGAACATCTGAGGGATGAAGACATTTTGGAAGAATCTACTGTCACCCAGTATGTTAGTGATAACAGGCAGGAGAGTAATCCCGAGGCTACCATTAAGCTGATGCAATTGGAGCTAGAAATTCAGGTAGAGCAAACCAAAAAACTTCAACTCGAGGTTCTGCTAGCCCAAATTAAGCAGTCAGAGCTTCAGGGGCAATCTGGTCAATTCGACCCTCGAACAAAGTTTGATCCTACTAAATTTATCAAGCTTGTTCCCCCATTTCAGGAAAAAGAAGTGGACAAATATTTTGCTCATTTTGAAAAGGTAGCCTATCGATTAGAATGGCCAAAAGATATGCTTACCCTTCTTTTACAAAGTATGCTAGTGGGTAAAGCACAAGAGGTGTTTTCTACTTTGCCTCTCGACCAATGTACTGATTATGATATTGTCAAGACCGCCATTTTGAAGGCATACGAATTGGTGCCGGAGGCCTATAGACAAAAATTTCGTAACAGACGAAAACATGATCATGAAACCTATGTTGAATTTGCTAACGAAAAGGAAATCCAGTTTGATCGTTGGTATAGGTCAAGAGAAATTGACCATGATTTTAACAAGCTACGTCAGCTGATGCTGCTTGAAGAGTTTAAGGCTTGTGTACCGTACGCAGTGAAAGTACACTTGGAAGAACAGCACGTCGTACATCTATATAGGGCGGCCATTTTAGCCGACGACTATGTCTTAACTCATAAAACTAGCTTTCAGAAGGAGAACGGTCCTAATTCTTTTAAGAAAAGGGCAAGTGAGCCCTCGCATTCCAAGTGGCATTCTGATGCTAGGGAGAAGTCTGATGCCAAACCGCAGGCATCCATTGAAAAGGGCTCAAAAGCGCCCTATTCAACTGGGGAGAGTTTTAACCCCGGTATTCTAACGTGTGCCTATTGTAAGAAGAAAGGGCACTCTAAGTCAAATTGTTTTGCGTTGCAACGCAAGAATGCAGCAGCTACTAGCTCTAAACCAATTGCGTTTACTTGTAAATCTAAAAGAGATTTTGGCTTTGATAAGCTTTCTGAGAAAAGGTCCATGGATGTTAGAGAGGAATTTTTGCCCTTCGTATCAAAGGGCTTTTTGTCGATCGATGAGCGTTCTGATGCAAAAGCCTATCCATGCAGTAACTATTTTGAGGGATACTGCATCCACTCAGTCGTTGTTGTTGCAAGGGGAAGTCCCTTTGGCAGAGGAGGCTTCACTGGGCATTGATGTGTCTATAACTGGTAAAGGTAATGAATCGTTTGATGTACCCCTCTATCAAGTGTATTTAAAGTCAGAGTTAGTGTCTGGACCAATAATCGTGGGTGTAACTTCCACTCTGCCACGAGGCCTTAAAGGTATAACGCTACTATTAGGCAATGAAGTTGCAGGCTCTAAAGTAGTTGTAGAACCTTGTATGACGGGTTTACCTAGTTATGGTAATACTGAAATACTAGAAGAAAAGTTTCCTGGGATTTTCCCAGCTTGTGTAACTACTCGTTCTATGAGAAAGATTGATCCGGAACCTGTTGATGATAATGAAGTAGATTTAGAATTATATGATACTTTTATGTCTGGCTTACCGGACGAAACCGTCGATAATTATAAGCAACTCGAATCTAAGAATTCGGTCCCTGTTAGGGCAACAAACCCTGACGAGCCACATGATTGTAAGGGCTCAGCATACTTAGTGAACTGGGGGTATATTCCGACATCTTTCTGAGTCGGGAACAATTGATATCTGATCAAAATAAGGATAAAGAGTTATATCCCTTAATCCAAAGAGCACTTAGTGAAGAGGAAGTTCGCAAACTTCCGGTGTGCTACTTTATGAAGTCGGGTGTGCTCATGCGCAAATGGTGCCCCTCAGACGTGCCAGCTGACTACGAATGGAAAGTGTTGTACCAGATAGTAGTTCCTACCTATTACCGATCACATGTATTGAATCTAGCCCACGACATACCTTTGGCTGGGCACCTTGGAGTTACCAAAACATGTGACAGGACTGAAGCCTAATGATTCTTGAACTACTTCGCGGACTGCAAATAACAATAAAGGGACCCCTTCATCCCAATCTCGATGATGTTCTGTACAGTACGCTCTAATCATAGACTTGAGCGTCTGGTGGAAGCGCTCCAGGGCGCCTTGGCTTTGTGGATGATAAGCACTTGAGGTAACTTGTCGGATACCCAGAATATACAATTGCTCCTGAAATAGCCTTGATGTGAAATTAGTTCCCCGATCGCTTTGAACCTTTCGAAACTGCGCACGTAACAGTTACCTTCCTATAATTGATGCTAGCCCTAGTACTGAGTATGACACAGTCTTCACTATATTAGAACGTACATGTAGTTTAGAAGTTGCTGATACTCTTTGTCAGGAGAAGGTGGCTGTAGTGTTTGACCAGGCCATTTATGCCAAGGCGCAACAAATCAGGTGGAGAAGTGAGACATTCATGAGTAGGCTTTCCACACTACAATGGCATGCATTGGCAAGAGGTTTCGAGATACAGGTTTAGAAGATGTAATGATTGAATCTGGCATTGTTGCTCAGAGTTCAATCAATAGTGTGATGAATGGACACAACTACAATCGAGCTGTGAGAAGCCATAAATGTGTGAAGGAGGCTTTGCAGCGTCTACGCTGGCAGTAATTTTTAAACACCTTGCATGATAGTGAGAGAGATTCAACACGAGAGGTATTGGTCAAGCTTCAGCAGTCTTTCCCAAGTGCAGAGTTTGAACAGGTTGTGAAGTCAGACCAGTTTGATGCAGTTGTCACCTCATATGGCAAGTTTGTTAGCCTGCAGTCCAGAGACCCAACCTTTGCTGTGTGGTCATCCTACATTGAAATGGTGGAAGTACTGCTCTTGTTTATCAGAGCAACTCGTAATGGAATTTGGGAACTTCACCTTTCCAGTATTCGAACTTTCTTACCATGGGTTTTTGCATATGATCGCACAAAATACTCTAGGTATTTGCCAGCATATTGGCTTGAGATGTGCCAATGCCAGATGTCCATCCATCAGTCCATGAGTCATTCATGCGAGGAGAGTTTTGTGTGCAACGCCAGGGTAATTATGGTTTCCCGCAAGTTGCATGTGACCAGGCAATCGAGCAAACTTGTAATCGTGACACAAAGACTAAAGGAGGAATGGTTGGCTTTACCACGCACAAAGGTGCTGTTCAAAGATGGATTCTGTCACAACATGAACGTTTAGCGATTGCAAAGCAGTGTGAGGAAATGGCAGGCCAAGGAGAGAAAACACAAAGAAAAAAGACCTTGACACGAAAAGAATGAAGAGAGATGAGGAAGATGTCCGTTCTGTTGCAGCCACCATCGAATCAATGGTTAACCCCTTTGAAGAGAAGAATGATTTTCTCGTTCACATTGCGTCTGGAGTTGTAGCATCGAAAGAGGTCACTGCAGATTACACTGAAGCTCGGGCAAAAGGGGACATAGCAGTAATTGATTACTGTAAAGATCGATTACAAGGGAACAAGGATATGTTTGTCGCTATCAGAAAACAAAAAACCAAAACATTCCTTAATATGAACAAAAAATCAAGTTCAAGAGTGAATGGAAAAGAAGTGATACTTAAAGCGGACAGATCCCTCTTTCAAAGACTTCTAATTATTGCAAGTGTACGAAAATTAGACATAGCCAAAATTCTTACTTAGAACTTGGGTACATTTCCATTGTCCTTGGCAAATTTCAGTGGTGGCCTCAATAAGACAACTAAGGCGAGTTTGATGCATTCCATTGAGTCCACTGCTGTACCATCGCCAGTCATTGACAATTTTCCAAACGGCAGTATATGGATTGTAGATGGTATGGCAATGTTGAAGGAGCTTCCTATTGGAAGTGTTCCGGCCACCTTTGGCTTGTTGGCAGATCACCTGTTACGGCAACTGGTAAACATGGCTAGGGGTGTTAATAGCACTGAAGTTCACTTTGTTGTCGACAGATACCCCACAGTAAGCATCAAGAGTGCAGAGAGAGGACGAAGAGCTTCTGGTGGGAGTCAGTTAATTAAGATTTATGGAAGGGAGCAGAAAGCTCCACAACAGTGGAAGAAGTTTCTGTCTTGTGGTGAGAACAAGGTGGCTCTCATTGACTTCTTGTATGTGATCTGGAGTAAAATCCGAGTCTTCTGGGTCATATTGATGTACATGTATATGTATCACATGGTGAACAGTGTCACCTTCTTAGTAACACTGGAGGAAGCTTTGTTGTTCAATCTATCCCAGATCTTGCATGCAATCATGAGGAGGCAGATATTACTCGACTTTTTCTTCATTCCAAGTATGCTGCAGCACATCAGTCCTCAACATCAACTTCAGACACCCCATCAGTGCATATAGTAATCAAGAGTCCAGACACTGATGTTTTTGTCATAGGTGTGAATAAAGCCCATGAAATTGATGGTACATGTACTTTGCTCCTTCGCACTGGACGGGGCAACAATAAGCGTACTATTAGTTTGACAAGTGTAAGGAATAGTCTTGGGCAGGGAGTGAGCAATGCCTTAATCGGTGTCCACCGTTTTATGGGAAGGGGAAGGGTAAAGCTGTAAAACTGATGATGGGCAGTGATGAATTCCAGGCAGCTTTTCAACAGATAGGGTCTTCCTTTTCCATAACTGACCATTTACTTCCAGTTATTGAGAGATTTGTATGTGGATTGTATGGACAGGATTGCTCTTTGGTAAATACAGCAAGATACAATATGTTTTTGATGGCTACTAAGGCTGAAAATTGTATGCCACCTTCAAAGGATTCTTTACAGAAGCACTTGATGAGGGCAAATTATCAACGGCAATTCAAACAAGATGTCTGGAGCAGTTTCCTGAAGTCCCCAGTCCAGATGGACATGGATGGAAAGTGGATGATACTGATCTGGAAATTGTTTGGGGAGATCAGCCTCCTGCACCAGACACCTTGCTTGAACTGACTCACTGTGGTTGTAAAAACAACAACTGTAAGGCACCACTAGCCAATGCCAAAGGACGATGTGTTTGTCAACAACACAATGTGCCATGTACTGATCTGTGTAGTTGCATTGATTGTGAAAATTGTGCGATCACAGAGGACTTTGATGAAGATTCAGATTCTGATGATGAGCTATAAAGCAGGATCTTTTGAGGCAAGACAATTATTGACAATTCTAGTTATTTCCGTTACCCTACTTCTATGTGCTAAAGAGCCCTTTAATCATGTTTGCAATAACCCCCAAAATCTGAAAAGATTGTATTGTATTATCAGTATTATTTCTAATGGCAAATGGAAATCCTCACAATCGTAGAAACAGTTGTTCAGAAATATATTTGTATTGATTTCAATTTATTGGTTTGTTATTGATTTGTTGATAATGATTCCATGGTGATTTAAAAGAAAAAGAGTGTGAAATGTTCAGTGGAACATGGTGACAAAAATTGCAATATTGAAAAATGAGTGTAAATAAAACAACAAGCAAACAGAATGATGAATGTAAGTATCTGTGGAAGACTTTTTTCCTTTACTTGTGCCTCAATTTGTAACAGAATCATATCGAATTTAGGGAGTATTCATAAGTTGGTTTCGGAGAATTTGCAAAGTATCTTATATGAAAAGCAATAAGTATATTACAATTATTGTTTATGTAATTCTTTTGTGTCTACAAATAATGGGAAAGACCAGCTACTTTTCACCACAGTCATGCATGCAACTGAAGACCCCATAGGATTGATTTGGTTCTCCAAGTTGAGCCAATAGAGGGCGCTTATTTTTATACATTTTTTTTTAAATTGCAATTTACTAATTAGTGTGCAGTTTTTGACAATGGCAAGGTTGATAATCATATTTAGTAGTATCACAACTACATTTTAAGCCTAAAACCAGGTAGCTTCTTGGTGTGAGATCACAAAACTTATAATCTAGAAGTCTTTTGTAATATCGTCCCATAGTCTATTATAAATGATCTGTATTGCTCCAATGGTATTTTACTCTTGATTTCATATCTAGTTATTTCCTTGTTGATTGAAGTTTGTGTACTCGTTGTATAATGCTATGTACATGTAGAAGTGCACTGAATCTGATTGATTGGAGATTTTCTTTGGTCATCAATTTGTGTTGAGTTGTGAAAGAATTGATATAGTAATGAAAACTGCCCCTGTTCTTTTTATGGACTAGTCTGCCCCTCCCATCCTGCCCCTGAACTGTGTGTAGCAGTCCAGCCATTCAAACACTAAATTGCATAATCCCTATTGTTGTCCGGGTGTGGGCAGATTTTGAATTGGCCATGGGAAGGCAGTCTGCTGGGTGCTGTACTAGGGATGGGTTGTCTGTGGAGGACTGAGCAAGTTCCACCTGGGTGAGGCATAGATTGCATTGACCAAGTAAGTGGTTGGGAGTAGAGTTATGCTGCTTATACCATAAGCTACCCCTTGTCCCTGTGACCATCATCACCGAGCCCTGCCCTCTAAGCTAGTGCCCACAAATAATGCATGCTCAAACTGCTGAATAATTAAAACTTACCCCTACAATAAATTGTAATTAATTAAGTAATAATAACAACTAGTACAAATAATGTACGCCATTAATAGGCCGCTATACATCCCCTCAAAAGTCGTTGTTTCGTGCAACAAAGGTGGGGATTAGTTGATACATAGCTGATAATTCAGGAAATATAACATATATCTCACATTTGATTATCCCCATCGACGAAAGTTGCACGTGAGGCGGTAAAAAGGAAAAATATTCCTTCGTTTTCCGAGTTGAAATTCGCGTACTAGGATGCAAAGGTCATCTATCCAGACAATCGGCGATGTCGTTGCAAGTGCACGATGACCCGATATGCATGGTGGACCAATCACTATCGTTGTACGATTGGGTTGCAAACCAAGATGGCGGTGCCTGCCGATAGCATGTCCTCGACGACAGCTGCCACTTTTTCGCACAAATTTTGTGTTATGCATGTCGTTTCCTAATGCAAAAGCAGTTTCATTACTTTTCATGATAAAAACTGGAAACGATTTGTAGACTTTGCATCGATGTGGCTGCAATTTGAGTGCAGAGAAAGAAAAATTGTTGCCGAGACTGCCACAAAGCTTGGACTTGATTTTTTACAGTAAGGAGTCCTGCATTGCTGCACAACCTACAAGTCCGAACGTCGGCTATCACTACAATTGTTACCAGTGCTTCTGCGACGTCAATAAACTAAGGAGAAAACTAAGGAGGCCCAAACATCAGCTCCAGGTGGGTACAAGCAAGCAGTACAAGATATATTTCATCAATTTATGACACCTCACTTCTGTAACCAAACTGGCAACACTTGACTGTCTTGGGTGTCAGTCAACTCGGTCTGTGACCAACTCGGTCCCTATGGAGAAATTTAGGCCGGATAAACAAACTGCTTTGATTGTTATCAGCGGCAATGTCAATTTTGTAGTGCCAGGTCAATTATTTTTTTATATTTTCTGGTTTTTGAAATAAGTCCTAGTCTTACTCTTAGTCCTGATGTCAACTTTGGATTCAAAATCAAAACAGTTACTTGAGGAATGGAATGCATTCTCTGAAGGAATGTGATGGTGATCTTGGCAGTGTTTCCCCGCCTATTCAGTTGTAAGCATTTTTTAAGGGACCCAGTTATATCAGTCACATTTGGGCATATCTTGGGGAACAGCCCTGTACAGATTTCCTGTCCAGCGATGAAGCCAATTTTGAAGTGAACTTTGGATTCAACCCTTAGTTTATTTGCAATTAACCCCGCAAACTGTTCATTGGAATTAATCGGATTTCAATGCGATAATCCACTGTACCACTATACTATAGTAAAACTATAAGTATACATTGTACATGTAATGTATACATTATGAAATACAAATTGCCCTGGCTTTAAATTATTTCACCTGCATTCTGAACTTCTGATGAGAATCACAGTGGGTTTTTTTGTATTGCCTTATTTTATGAAAAGAAAACCATCTACAGTACAGTTTAGTGGCAGGGCCAGGTCAAATTGTGCCACTACATTTGCAAACATTCAAATCTCAAATTTTCTTGGTACATCAGTACCAGAAGGAAAGGGCACACGGAAATGATGGAACTCATAGAGGGCGAGGACCTGGTTGCAAGGGAACTCAAATACCATCATAATTGCTACAAGGACTATACGAGGTTCCTTAGTAAGGCAGATAAGCCACTCTCAGTGATCCTAACTGGATATATGGGTGCATTCAATGTCTTTAGTGAAAACACCATAAGAAAGAGACTGATTGTGGGTGAAGAGATTCTTACCATGGCTAGATTAAATCGGTTTTTTTTTATACGAACAGTAAAGGATGTAGAAGGCATTGATGCCCCTTACAGAACTTGGAATCTGAAGAGACGTCTTCAGAAGTCATTCCCCCAGCTTGTCTTTGTTTCTCCGTCAAAGCGCAACATGAGCAACATTGTATTTAGTGAACAGCTGTTTGCAGAGGATTTAGCTCCAGGTTTGGCAGGTTTGGCAGAGGATGGCAGATGAACAGTCTACATCAATACCATGGCCCCCTGCAGTAGAAGATCTGACACTGGAGAAAACAAAGGGTCTTATTCCACATCTTCTCTTCAACTTTCTAGCATGGGTAATAGGTGCTTCCGGTGATGCAGAGGGCACTACCTTTGTGCTTACAGCAGAGCAACAGCGACAAAAGTTGATATCAATAAGACATAATGTTTGCAAAGAACAGCAAGAAACCTATGCCAAAACACTATGCACTTGCAACAGCAGTTCGGCACCTCACTGGATCAGCCCAAGTAGTAGGAATTTTGAATGGACTTGGGCACAGTAGTGCGCACACAACACTTCTTGAGTATAGTACAGCACTGGCCACACAACAGGTTAACGAGGGTGTCAATGCTTTGCCTGCACACCTCCAGCGAGGGCACATCAGCACTTTAGTGTGGGACAATATAGACTTTGGCGAGGACACTCTGTCTGGCAAGGGAACAACTCATAGCACCAATGGGATCATAATCCAACGACCAACACAGGCACCTACAGTTGTCCCTACACCCTCATTGAAAAGAACAAGGACAAGGACATTGCATCCACCACCGACAGAAATTACACCATTCTTGGGACAGGGACAGAAAAAAGGGCCATCTTGCATCAGCATGGGAGAAGACGTCAGTAAGAATGTCCATGAAGTTTCAGAGGCAGACGGAAGAGACCTTGATTTGGCATACAGCCTGCTGAAGTCAGCCTGCTGTTGTAGCGTACAGCCTGCTGTTGTAGCGTATCTGCCAGTTTTAAATGCAAGTACAACAGAAATGGACACTGTTCAAACAATTCTGAACCAATCTATGAGGTACGCTGATGCCCTTGAGGTGGCTATCCTAGTGTTAGTATTTGATCAGGCCATTTATGCTAAAGCACAGCAGATTCGTTGGCGAGATGAAACATTACAGCAGAGGCTCGTCATCCGTCTTGGTATGTTTCATACCAAAATGTCTTATCTTGCCACCATAGGTAGACGTTACAAAGATGCAGGGCTCATAGACATAATGATTGAATCTGGTATTGTAGCTGAAGGCTCCATCAATGGTGTAATGAATGGGCATCACTATAATCGAAGTATGCGTGCCCATAAGCTGATGTTTGATGCTCTCTGCAAACTCCAGTGGAAAGCCTATGTGGAAAGTGTAGATGAAGAGCAGAAGGTGATCATACAAAACACCATACAGAAGTTGGAGTCGGGATACAAAAGACACAAGATTGGAGATGTCATCAGTGGTAAAGAATTTCAGGGTGTACTTTCAGGTTCACAAGTTTCATACACAGTATGAGTAAAGAAAGTGCAACATTTGCATTCTGGTCAACATATGTGGATATGGTTGAGAATGTCCTACTCTTCACCAGAGCTACAAGAACGGGTAATTGGAAGCTGCATCTGTCTAGCATCCGAAGAATCCTGCCATAGTTATTTGCATATGACCGGCCTAACTATGCACGATACCTGTTAGATTGCTTCATAAACAATTGCCAGCAGATAATTATTTTATTATGCAATGGCAACGCGCGCGACACATGCACACATCCGACGCACGCACGCGCGCACGCGCATACGAGCATACGATTTTAACGATCGAGCGCACGTCACGCCAGTTGACCAAACTCAAGCTTCCCCGAAAGAGTCTTTACATTTAGTCACGATCGAAGATCCAAGGTCCAAAATCAATGATTGAAGATCCAAGGTCCAAAATCAATGATCGAAGATCCAAAGTCCGAGATCAGTGATTGAAGATCGCAGATCTGAGAACAGACAGGTAGACGCACCGACACAACATGGAACTAATAAAATAAAGGAAGTTCAGTTGATGGTCCCGCGTTGCCTCTTCTGTTTACGTTTGTATGACGTGGTCAAGATCGCCCCGCTCATAACACTAATACTGGCTCAACTACATGTGTAGGTCAAGAGCAGTAACAAATGGAAATTGTGTCAACAGGTCCTAACCACTAGTTCCCCAGAGCCTACACGAGAGATGGAGAATGCATGTAACCTCACTACTGCAATGCTTACATATGCATATTTGGGTGATAAAGCAGTTGTGAGTTGTGACTCTTCTACCCACAATGCATCATGTCCATGAGCAGGTGTTCTTACAAGATGCTGGCATTTATAAACATTCTAACGCCACTGGAGTCCCAAAAACTCTTAGAGTTGGAAATACATCACTGAAGCCACAAGATCTGGACACACTCAGTGGAAATGCATGGTTTAACGATAAGGTAAGGGAAAAAAAGGAAACATTGTTAACCTCCTTGTTAACCTCCTAGATTTGTTTGAAAGGGCAAGGCGAAAGTCTCCGTATCTTATGGAGAATAGGGAGCATCTGTTGAACGACTAATTTGCCGAGGGCGTGTCAGACTTTCTCCTCCACAAACATTTGAAAAAATCTGTCAGAGACGAACCTGAGATTGATTTCTTCTCTCTGCGTTCTAAGGTGATTGAATGGGCGGAAGAATCATCCTTGCATGTAGATTCTCAGTCCAAAGTTACCCTACAGGCTTCCCAAGTAACAACAGATACCGCCACAATGATGGAGTTGTTGCAGAAACAACAGAAACAGATTGACGAGCTAAATGTAACTAGGTCAGTGCATGAACTGCTTACAGCCACGGCGAGACCTAACACGGGTGGATACAAAAGTAAGAGCAACCTTCCTAAATGATCATTTTGTCAACGAAGTGGCCACAGCGAAGACAAATGCCACCAACTGAAACTTAAGACGGCAGAGAAGATGATTGCAAAGTTGAAGAAGTCGAGTACCCCTGGTTCTCAGCCGGAAAATTAGCTCCTCTCGCTGATCTGGGTCCTAAGGCCGAGAGGGGAGAAAAGGATCGCGCTCTTCCTACTACTAAGCTTGAAAGCCAGTTGGTTGCAGCTTGTGAAGGTTCATCTACATGTATCTGGTTTAGAAACAAATTGTCTCATCGATACTGGGTCTATGGTTTACACCATCACAGAAGAATGTTTCAGACATTATTTTCAGCCTATAGGAACCAGAATCAACCGTGATAATCTTTGTCTGCGAATCACGACTTCAAATGGGCTAGATATTACATATTGGGTATGTAGAGTTGGATGTTTCCGTAGATGGATTGACCTTACCAGAGATGGGCTTTCTAGTCGTCAAGGATTCCGTAGATCTACAGAACAAAGAAGAGAAGGGATGTGTACCTGGCTTACATACAGACTTATTATTTTCTGTAAATTGTGTATTATAAAAGTTATCGATGATATGCACACAGTGCATGCAAAGTGCCTGTGGTTATAGACAATTCATGGACAAATGTCTTCTCTTGCATATTTGTATGACTCTCTTGGACAGTTGTCCCCAGGGATATTGCAAGTTGTGGTTGCTCTGATATGGGATAAACGTACACTTTCAAACATTTTTTGTAGCATAAACTGTTCTCTTGTATTCTTTTACAGTAGACCACTGTGCGTAGTGCCCGTGCACTGTGTATGCTAGCCTACTTTCCTAGAAAACGGAAATTGTTGGTAAGTTATTTTGAACATACCAACAATTTGGGGATCAAATTTTAACTTATGTATTAAATTCAAGGGAGATTTCACGGTCACAAGCTTTGAGGAAATAATCTGCATTTCTTTTATCTGCATTGAGGACATGGTCGCTTGCCCTGATTCTTCAATTGTGTCGTTATGAATTTAATGCAACTGAAATTAATAAGGATCCTGAATAACGGATGTATTTTTCCCCTTTAAGTAATTTCTGTACAGATCATTGACTGTCATTTATTTTTATTATAAAAGTGTTATAAACCTCACACATTATTCACTGAGATGAAAGGATTTATGCCTCCACGTATACCTGTTCATACCATCTTCTGGGAATAAACCCCCCACTCGTTACACATGATTGAAAGTGATACCCACTTCAATCTCCCTGATCATTCGATATCAAATATGAGTGTACTGGGCATAGAATCCCTTCGTCACAGTAGCAAGGCAAAACGCTTAGATTAATAACAGCACATGGAAGTCAACTATAAGGAAATTACCGTAATGTACATTACGATATGAAAAAACAAATTCTAAAGGAAATTCTAACTGTAGTGGCACATCTTATTTTTGCAGAAACTACACCAACGCCAGATATTCAGTGGAAAAAGAAAGCCCCACAGGCTGGACCTTGGAAAACTACTCCACCTTCCATCAGAATGATAGCAACAGTTGCGGAATCTTTGTGCTGATGGTAATGGATCAATTGTGTGAAACAAGGTACCAGTATACCTTTAGTGCCCATTTGCTTTGAACATTTGTAGCCTACTAAATTACACCACCAACTTTGAAATGGGTTAAACCATAAGAATATCCCTTTTCATGTTAGATTTTATCTCTGTGCCCCCATCCCCCACAAAAACCCAAACTATCCAAAAATGTAACATGTTCTTTAATTGACTTGCATTGACCAACATTCTCCATATTGCAACATTCACATTTTAACCACTAAAATGATACCACACCTTGTTTGATGATTGAATCTATAATTTGAATTTGCTTTTGCGCACTCACTTTAATTTGTATTTTGGATTGCAGTTTGCTGAGCAACTTCTTCATGGGGCAAGTCCACGGATACTGCACCAGTGTCACGTTGCAGCATTCCGGAAATTTGTGCGTATGCGCTTGCTTTGTCACGCTCAGAAAAGTCAGGGTCAGCTGTGTGACATGCCTTTCTGCAACATTGCATCATTAACAAGACATAAACATGTAAAGTGGATTCAGTGTGATAATTGTGAGAGATATAGGTACATTTTGTTTTTGCTAATATTACTAAAAATGTGCCGACTTTTATTTGTCTTCTGTGTCAAGGTATGGGTTATAATGGCTGAATGTTCATGACACAGTACAAATATATGTATGTGCCACTGTTGCCTGACCAAGTATGGTGACACATCATGTACACGCTTTGCCTCATATGTTGATGTTGTACACGATACAGTCTTGGATATTATCATTGGATGTTATCATTGTATAATACATTCCTGGACAAATCAGATTTTTTAATGTTTTCAGGGCCTGGAGTTGAAATAAGGTTTTGTAAGTTCCTGTTACACGATCCTTATACTGGTTCATGTCTACTGGTCACTGAGTTGAAGGTGTTTGTACATGTGTAGAAAGTGCATGTCGATGTAAATAGTAAAGCCTAAAGTAGAATTCAGGTTCAATATGTTCAAGGAAGAATGTCTACTATATCTCTTTGGCATTATTGGGAACATGTAAAAGCTATTTTTAGTATCTATCTTTCTGATTGGTGACGAGATTGTGACATTTACATTAGTTTAAAAATTACAAGTCCTGTTTTGCGTTTTTTTGGCGGTTGGAGTTGAAGTAAGGTTTTGTAAGTTCCTGTTACATGATCCTTATACTGGTTCATGTCTACTGGTCACTGAGTTGAAGGTGTTTGTAGAAAGTGCATGTCGATGTAATGAGTAAAGCCTTAAGTGGAATACATCGTGAATTCTATGTTCTCACAGATCACAAACCCCTCACGTTCGCACTCTCATCATCAGCAGACAGACATTCCCCACGCAAAGTCCGCCACCTCGACTTCATTTCTCAGTTTACCTGCGACATCAGACATGTAAAAGGTCAACAGAACCCTGCAGCCGATGCCCTTCCGCGTTTCAAACTCAATGCCCTTCACCCGGAACAATCTGCACAGGTTGATTTTTGCAAGATGGTAAAGTTACAGCTTGCCAGTAATGAACTCGCACACCTTCGCAAGTCTTTATCTTCGCTCAACTTCAGGGAACATTACCCTGCCAGCGGCACGCGATACAACATTAACGCGTGACATTTCAACAGGCAGCCCACGCCCATTTGTTCCTGCAGACCTATGCACACATGGTACGTGCTTGCTTGTATTTGTAACGCTATGAGGTCAAAGGAAGGAGAGTTCCTGCAGGAGTCTGATGATGAGCCACTGGCCCAGGCTGTTGGGCGTGGACACCGGCAGCCAAAACGGAAGATATTCCTGGGCAAAAGTTCAGGAACTAGTAGTGACGAGGGGGAGAAAGCAGGCCCTTCTAGTGAAAGCTAAGAAGGTACTTTTCACGGTAACAATCTTCATAAAAGATTAAGATAATGGATAGCTAGGATGATCCTCGAATTATATTAAGGCAAGGAACATCCAAAAGTTTAGATGACAATTTGTAGAAATACTTAAATTGCCATAAAACTGGAACAGGAATGTTATTGAATTTTATGAAAACTCAATTTTTTTCCATTGTTGTTTTAAGTCAGCATTAACACATGTTGCACTACAGTCAAATTGACTCGTGCAATTGAATGTACATGTAGTACTGGACAAAAGTCACATGGTAGTCTGGTTCCCTTTACCAAATTTGAAAGAACCAAACAATAAAGAATGGAGCTGTGCTAACACAAATAAACAAGAATGTTGTGGCTTTCATGATAAGCAGTAAAATTCACAGGAAATTTGAAAAACAACAATGTAAATTGTAATCACTTTGTTGTTCTACAACAAGCATTAAACTTGTAGGACATATCATTCTTGCTAATTTTTAATCAAAAATTGAATCACTTTAATTGGTGGTTTTTCACAAGAATGTGTTCACAACTTCACATGACAAAAAAATTGTATATTTTGATGATTACTCAAAAGGTACTGCAGACCAGGGCCAAACGTGATAGTGCCGAAGGCATTATCGAGAGGTTGAAACACAACAAGCAAGTGGAGGAATTAAGGCGCGGAGGGGAATGTGGGGAATGTAAGCGGATGAAACAGGCCGTGCAGCAACTAAGAGCGGAAAATGAGGCTCTACGGAAAGGTACCACATTTGATTTTAAACAAATCATGAGTCAAGAGAAAAGTAATTTAACATTTTGACCAGCGCCACATCCAACACAGTAAGCACTTTATGGAATACGCAAATTGAGTCTCATAATTATATTGGGCATGCAACTTTTCCTCGGATCAGCTTATTTTCTCTTTTTCACTTCTTAGTTCTGCCATTAAAATGTTCTTTGTCAAGTTGCATGCCTGATTTTTGTATCCTATATTACAGTGAATTTATATACACTGCATATTTCTAAAGTGAAGAAATTGAAATGAAAAACATAAAAAATATTATAAATATTTTTTTTTTTCAAAGGCTTGCCAGATGCAATCAAGCAGCTCCAAGGCCTGATACAGACGCTGAAGCCGGCTGCTCCCTCACAACCCCTCCTGATGTCACCAACGCCGAGAAGTACTGGTATTAAGAATACCTGCTCCTATCCACCAGTGGGGATGCCATCAACTTCAAGGAGCAGTAGTACCAGTAGTTCAGTTAACTTGCTCCAAGGGGAAGCGATGGATGTTGAGGATGGTAAGGTTTTTGCTCAGCATGTACTACATATCAGAGTGCTTGTAGATCGAATATATACCTTTCATTTCCATACTAAACTCTGCAGGGAAAACACTTCTTTTCCCATTGTCAAAAATGAGGCTTCATCTGTTTCATTCAGTACAAATGATCGGTACACAATTTGCTGTTTCTCAATATACAATTATCACCGTCAATCCCAATCATGAAGAAATTTCAATGTGCAAGGGCATCAAGAAATGTAGTGTCAGTGACATTTTTAGATAATGTTAATGTTTCCAAGAACAAATATTGCCCCCCAAAAATGTAACCACTAAATGCGGCTGTCTTTCACAAGTTTACAATGAAAAATTCAAATGAACATTTTAATGAACTTACTTGAATAGCCTATATGAAAATAGTGATGGTTATAAACTTTTCTACCTTGTCAGGTAATAAGTCCATGTGCATGTACTAAGTGGTGGTTGGAACTAGCCTACATTCAAGCCACTAGTAAAATCACAGAGTTTTTTTATTTAAAAAAAGGACATGTTTATTTGAAAAATCATTTTCTAGGGTCCTGATGTAGTCATGAAACTTCTGCAGTTGTGCAGAAATGCAACACAGGCAACTACAAGAGACTCACCAGGGACTTGATGTGCGCCGTATTTTCAATGGAGGAAATGAGTCGCTGCAGTGTCTTCGGAAAACGGGGCAGAGGCACCGCAGAGGATGTGCGTGAGCCACTTCCCCGTGCCAAAGTGCTGGCTATCACAGGTATGTTTTTCTGATTGGCTTCCAATTTTTTGTTTGCAATCTGGAACTTTTTTAATTGCAAGACTGTTAAACATCATGTGCAAAGTACAATAAGAGAAAGTGAAATATTGTGAGTTAATTAACTTACAGTCATCTGATTATTGGCAGTTGATTAAGTTTGTTACCAAAGGGTTCATCTTCAAATTCTTTTTTCTGTTCTAGTATCGCAAACGGCAACCATGAATGAAAATAGTTTTTTTCTAAGGGTTGAAAATGGCTTTGTTCATTCATATTGCAGATGCCATTAGAAATACTAAACCTGTGCACATACATGCACAGTACGTGTTCTTATTGTATTGCTGTCTTTTTAGATTTTAGTGGGAGGTTTTTTCATTCCGTTCAAATGTATTGTAGTTTTTTGTAATATTTGATGTAAGGCATATCAAGAGCAAATACTGAATTAATTGCAACAGATGATGTACATATACATGTATACATGATATGTATATGTATGTAATAAGTGTACTGGAGCAACACACATGAATACATGTGCATCATACGTTGAATTTTTCCAGATCCGAAAGGATTGTACATAAAATAAGATAAGTTTCAAAAATGACCTTTGACCTCTGATATTGTATTTTTTCTTTCCAAATTGTACCCAAATGTTCACAGAATTAGCTGTTAACATCACTAGCAGCATATATTTACAAGGAATCACAAAAATAACACCACTTTGGGGTAAATTCCAGAAATGTTGAGCAGTATGAAAATATTGTGAAAAACATGCATTATTGCCTAGTTTTCAAATTAATTTGTAAAAAAAGGATGATTTCACTTTTTACTTTTTTTTTTAGATTTAAATGATGCCAGAGGTCTCAGCTACTACATTTTCAGTGTTTTTAGAAACCTTGTATTATTTAACATGAATAAATCCAGTATTTTATAGCAGAAAATGTGTTTTTTCTTTTGACCGTTGACCTTTGATGTTGAACTTGACAAAAATATATTTTTTTTTTGAAAAGCCTGACATCTAAGCTTCTGTTTGATGTACATGTATGACTCGACTTCTTCTGTGATTAGAATTGTGTTTTACAAATGCACAAACCCTGCTGGGTCACAAAGTTATGTCTTATGCTGATTACTGCACAGACCAAATAGGGTTAATAATGCGAATTGATGGTTGGTTTTTGTCTGAGAATAATTATTGAGATATAATTAGTATACAGATTTATAATCATTTAACATTTTGTCAAAAAATAGAGACAAGAGACGTGAGGTTATCAAAAACAAACAGCATCCCCCTGAGAATCTAACATTGTAATATTGTCGATTGTCAAGGGGTCTTCCACAAGATTTTCACAACTGATTCGCTGTTTTTAATATGTTTTTGGTATGTAAAACGTTACGTTTTTTGTGTGTAAACAGAATATATAGTAATGTTTCAATTGATAATTTATACATAATAATGTTGATTTTTAATTTTTTTTTTAAACAAATAAAAGTATGACATGATGAATGGGCCTACTTACTAACTACTAGTACTACTACTACTACTGTAATTGTGTGCTTACGCCCGCAGCGGAAGCAACATGTATGTGCAATTTTTTTGCTGTGAAATTATTCTTCCTACAATATTAATTTTATAACAAATGTTAAGACCTGTTTGAAGTTATGAATTTGGTGGGTTTTTTTTTACAGAGCTAGGCCTATCACAACAATGGAGTTGAGTGCAGCTTCTCCAGCACAAACAAGCACCTCGCCTTGTGTGATTGAAACGCAACCCTCACCGTTATCTCATTCGTCTGACTCTTAGTCTCACAATCACACCCAACAATATGCAGGTGTGTATTATAATGATAAGCAATTTTTATATTTAATTGGTATTTCATTTTGATATACAACTCCGTAGACTAGAACCCAATATCCCATGAGCTAGGCAGCAGACTGGCAGGTGGGGAGGGAGGAGGTGAAGCAAAACTGCTTAAGATGTTGGTGTGCCTCTGAGTGTAGTCAAGATGGCGAGTGAACACGAGGGCGTTTTCTTCCTTAAATATCTGGCCATCTGCTGCCCCATAGGCAGTGGACTACTGAACCCTTACAAAAGGCCTGAGCGAGTTTCACAAAGCCAGTTATGTAACCACTAGCGCTTTTCCTCGACTAGGAGCGTGTGCTATTGTCTCCATTAATGTATATGGGATATTCAACCAGAACTGACTCGTATCACATAAAAGCGATTAATCAAGATTAATCTTTTCTATATTCATTCTCTATAAGTTTACCCAGACACGCCTTGCTCAGCATTATCATCATAATATGTTTGATTGTTTGTGGTTTTTCTTTATAGCTGTACTGGATTCAACAAACACTTTTGAGATCCCCATGGTCATAGATGATGCTGCAAGTGCAACGGACATGTCATCCACATCGGCATCGTGCCTAACTCACCGGAAACAAGTCGGTATGCACTACATGTACTTTACCCAAAAGATAGTACTGACATATGGACACCAACTCAGTTTACAATCATCAGATTGAGACAATATTCACCAGTTTTGAAGAAGTGCAGGCCAAGTCCAACCCAATGAATGATGAACTAACTTTATACAAAACTGTATGTGAAGCTAAAATAGTAAACTATTGTATAGTAAACAAGAAATTTCAACAAACAAATTAAAAGAAGAGATAAAGAGATCGAACATCTGAAGTCAGAGGAAGCAAAATCTAGCTCATGACAAATAAGTACAGTTGAAAACAAAACAAAAGCAGCCTAAATCAAAAGGTCAGGTACAGAACCATGAGACTGCAGGAAAAGCAAGTTGCTACTTCACTTGACTCCAATGTTCTTGCTTACGCGAAGCGGATTGACACAGAGCTCCAAGGATTGTGCACTCAAGCTCTTGAGCTGATCTGCTGCGCTATGCTACTGTGACAGCGAGACTTGAGCGAGTCTAGGGTTGTTTTGGTAGCGTGCCCTATCACGCATTTTCCCACGGTAACTAGTGTTCCGACGTACTGAACATAGTCCCAAGATTTTTGTGTAATTCTCCTATTCGAAATAATTTTAGCCACCCCTGTAATCCTCCATGAATATGTTAA
This sequence comes from Luidia sarsii, assembly GCA_949987565.1. Lineage (NCBI taxonomy): Eukaryota > Metazoa > Echinodermata > Asteroidea > Paxillosida > Luidiidae > Luidia > Luidia sarsii. Next base: position 5,698,002 of record OX465122.1, read on the forward strand.
GTTTTGATTGTAGTAATATTTTAAATAACCTAGCCTTCGATTCAGTTCATGCAAGATGTGCGATAATTCCATATCGTTCCGCAATGTTATTCGACAAGGCGTACGTGACAATCTGCCTCTCTCTAGCAGGAGTTCATTCGAATAGAACGTGAGTTCACTTTTTTTTGAAACTTTTCACATTTTAAATCTCTCATTCATCCTAAATTACTGTTTTGACCTGGTTATCTGAACAAATTGAGATTATAGAACCCATAGACCAAGTGTGGGCTGTAGCTCCGGTCAAAAAGTCGTAAAATCAAGTGGTTTCATTCCACGTATTGTGTGAAAGTTTTCTGAAAGTTGTCGTGTGCTTCGCACACGAGGTTGACGGCTGTTTTATGCGTATACTCTACGGCTGTTTCATTTATTATTTTATTCTGTGTTGTGTACACAGGGAGACTGTTGAGAGAGAGCGGGTTTGCACAGTGCTCCTTTTCCTTCTTTTTGTTTACCTTCATATAACCTACTATCCATTTGCCCTTTTTGGTTGTCTTCACGTAACCCTACTATCCATTTGCCTAGTTGTATATGTGGTCCAATTAGTCCAGTTCATTCTCCAATTAGCCAACCCCAATCTGTTTTCCCACTTTCCTAGAGTCTATCAACTAAATTTTGTCCATCCCCACTTCAACAACTCCATCATCTTAATTGTCTGCCCTTTTCAGTTGGAATTTGAGAATACAAATATAAATAAATCAATTCAAATCTAAATCATGAAGATCATTTTCTAGGCTCATCCTTGTCTCCTTTTTGTTGTGTCGATTGCCAGAGAAATCAATCCCTAACTTTAAATTCAGGCTTACCCACCAACACAGGGCAGGGTACATGTACATGTAGCATCACCCTACACGTAACCGTGACACTACTAATACTGGAACGGCAACAGAAAGATCAACTCCCAGGGGGAAGGTACTGGCAGCCCAGTGCTAAAACTATTGCTATGTATGCAAATGTGCCTAGCACCAACATGGTTGGCGATAGAAATTTTGCATTTCTCGACTTGCTGGTCAGAGAGAAGCCATCGGCCCGTACAGTCAGCTTGGAGGCCCTAATAATGTGGTCCAATAACAAAACGCTTGACTGGCTTGACAGCTTGGATAAAGAAACCAAATCAGCATATATGGCAGAAGCAAGGCCCATGCCAAACCCATCATAAACCGCTATCATGCTCGGATGAGAGCAATCGAAGCAAAGAGATGGGAAAATCTCCAAGAAAAGCAGCGACTGAGACTAGAAAAGGAGCGAAAAACAATGGAATTCAAGATAAAGTCCACTGAAGATATCACAAAACATGGAGGTGTACTGCCAAAATTGTTGAAAAGGAAACAAAGAAATTGTATGACCAGGAATCAACGGAATAAGAAGTGCGAAGGGCACTCTATGTACAACTAAACTTCAATAACAAATTACTAGGCCCCTAGAAAAGAATGTTTCAAGCTTGGCACAACAAAGGAAGGCAAACGCATGGATTTCAGTGGAACTGAAATGAAAAATCATCTGATCAGAGTACTGCAACATAATGAGCTCATTCAGTCATCTCATCCGAAAGAACTTACATTGGAAACTAACCCCTCTACCTCATCAAATCTAAATTATTTTCCTGAAGAGAGGGACATTTCATTTGTCAAGCAAAAAGAAAAGCTTGTGAAGAGAATTGAAGATGAAAGGTTAAAGAGAGCTGTCTCCACATCAAAACAATTCCTCAGTCATTTGCTGATAAATCCAAGCTTTTTGATTGGCAAAACTGTTGAGCATAAGCTCTGTTAGACTGCAGCAAGCTCTCCTGAATGGTTTACTGGAACCGTCAAGAAATATTCAAAACCTTGAAAGATCCACTACAGGTTTGACGTTGTATTCAATACCAAGGAGGCATTTCTGTCAATCACCCCTAACATTCTGTCACTCAACGACGTTCTCCATCAGTTACAAGTAAAATTAAATATCTTGAAAGATGACCCATCTGGGATAATGGTTGGAGAAGAGGCATTCGAGGGTGCACAGATAAATATTGACAAAATATATGAATGCCTGATCAAGCCAATGGATGATGTTGAAGTTCAAGGTCTGTGTGTCCAAGCACTTGAGATAATATGCTGTGCCATTTTATTAATTCTCGAATGACAGTGCAAGGACAATCTTCCAGGTGGCAAGTACTGGAAGCCTAGTGAAATGGTCAGTGACAAATATTCAAATGTCCCAGCGCTCTTGCTCTCTTGGACATGCTTGTGAGGCAAAAGCTGCCGTCTGCTCGCACCGTCACTCTGGAAGCCATTGTAATGTGGACAAACAATAAGGCCGTTGAATGGCTAGATAATTTGGACATATCATCTAAAAATAAATACCGGTACATGGATCATGCAAGAAGACATGCACCAGAGGTGCTGCAGAAATACCATGAGAGGATGAAAGAAATGAAAAAAAAAACAAAGATGGGAAAGCCTACAAGAAAAGCAGCGGTCTTGTGAAGCAAAAGAAAAAAAGGCTGAGTCGGATAGAGTGAAGCAAACTGATGACATTATGAAGCAAAGTAGGGTTTGGGTTGAAAAAATGAAAGAGACCCTGACTAAATGAGGAAGTCAGAAGGGAACTTCACAAGCAACTTATGATCCATGAGAAAATCCTCAAATCGGAAGCACCGACTCGAGAACTCTTCCAGTTGAGTGCAACAGTGGCTGGAAAGAGACAAGCTTTCTCCAAAGATGAAAAGAAAGACCACCAACATAATGCATTAACATCATCAGATCCCGCACAATGCACAGCACAGAATAAAGAAAGCCCAACTCCTGCAGTCTCATATATACTACCACATCAACACTTAAAGAAATAGGGAAGAAACTTGAAGAACGAAAAAAGAGCGCCATAAAGAATTCCAACTTGCATTTGACTGCATTAATAGATGCTCCTCATGGACTCCTCAACAAACACGTTGAGCATAGGCCTAAGTGTACCAACCCTGCAGGAACACAACAGTGGTATAAGGGCACAATTATAGAAATAGGCGAGGTGGCTGGTATTAATACCATATACACTATACGTTATGAGGAAGATGCACTTGAACTAGACGAGGAAGTATGCTTAGAGTTTCCCCTTGTCCCCTTGTCCACGAAACAAAAGATCTGGGCAGGGGCTTACGTCAATTTGGCGACATCAGTGAATGATTCGGCCTCCGGGGTTGCTTGCCAGCCAGACCGCCAATCGCATTTGGTACTGGCTTCTGAGGGAGATAACGTGATAGTGCGTCCGGCCAGCTACGGCCGTAAGTGAATTGAGTCTTTGGGTTTGTGGCAATCCACATTCCATACGTTTATGTCCATTTATCTCCAGCAGCATACTCAGCGTTATGCTGAGCTCCTCAAATACTGCGATATTGTGCGCACGGCATCAATGCAGTTTGGGGGCCTAGGCTGGAGGACGTATGACCAGCAATTTTGGCTAAAACAGGAGCTGACTCCAGCTCGCTCCTGGGCCGAAATTGACATGGAGCTAGGGGTGACGGTGGCAAACGTGCCGACATTTCGGCCGCAATCTTTGCCTTCCCAACGTAGACTGCGAATGGGTCAGTGCTTTGCGTTTAACGATCGCAGTGGTTGTCGTTACATCGGATGCAGGTACACCCACGCTTGCTCTACCTGTACTCGCCCCGGACATGGTGCTTTTCAGTGCACTGTTAGGGGGCCGGCTAGTCAGGCACCTTCTCGTGCTCCCAATAATTCCCACCCGTACCACCGCCCCAATAACAGTCCTGTTTCTGGTAAATCTACTCGGAATCAAGCGTCCTCTGCCACTATCCCCCAGGCTGGAAACAGCTCTTTTCGCTCTTCCAACGGCAATTACTTGTTCGGTTTTGAATTCATGGCTGTCACAATATCCGATTGTCGATGATGCTAACATTTTAAGAGAAGGTTTTTCTCATGGCTTTTCCTTGGGTTATCAAGGTCCTCGCCGACCGAAGGATGCTGGTTGTTTGGCATCTGCATCAGAACACCCCTTTGTGGTGATGGACAAACTCCAAAAGGAAATCAGCTTAGGTAGAATTGCAAACAGAGGAAACCATAAGCATTTGGTCAATATTATAACAAGGTCACTGAGGCCAGTCAAAAAGTTTTTTGTTAGCTTTTCCACCGCGAAGAGGAATAGCTATTGTTGTTGTTCTGATTTTTGTTTTATTCTTCTTCTTCTGGTCGTAAAAATCCCATAGACAAAGCACAGGTTTTTTTTCGGAGGGCACTTTTGCCATTGAACAAATTTTGATAATTTTTTTCAAACTTTGCAAATGCATACAGCCCTTGCTGAACTAGTGCACAGTTGTCTTGAAAACGTCATGACGTCATCATGTGTCACATAACAGCGCTTTAAAGGGGCAAATTTGAAACTCCATTTTAAGCAAAAATTCAATTTTGTTTGGATTCAATTTTGCACAATATCTAAGTTAAGAAAAAGTGTTTCCAAAAATTGCCCTATTTTGATCATGACGTCATCTCATGAATATTCATGGTCATGAACTTTTCAGATTTTCACATTCAATTGAGTATATTTGGCCAACGGAGCAAGATTTTTTTATCTAAATTGTGTTATTGTGTTATTATATTATTGTGTTGTTGTCTCATCGTCTTATTGTGTTTATTTCTTTTTAAAGCTGCTTAACTTTAATATTGTAATTGTGAAACTTCCAGGCCCAGGCTAGTTGAATGTGACAATGTTTTTGATTAACTGTAGTAAAATTAATTATATATTTGATAAGCAACAATAATATGTATACATGTGTGTAAAAAAACACATTGATGTCTGTTTGTCCATTTTATTTACTTGTACTTGTTACCACTTAAGAACCCCCTTTCCCAACAATGAAATAGGTTTTGAATCACTGGCCTATCATAAATAAACATTACAGTAGCGGTGCTTTTAATTTTCGGTGAAATTTTATCCCTTTTGAATAACACTAATTAGAAATAAAATTGGTAAAACATACTGTAACTCCAACTGGAAATAAGTATGCAGAATCTCATTCGAAAATTGTGTTGGACAGGTTTCCACTGGGCATGAGTTTGCAAGATTAATATTGACAAAGAAAAGGCAGAATGCCAAGTTGAATTCATTATGGAATCCAATAATTCATCATGATTTCAATTGGAAATTAAAAGATAAGCTATTAAAAATGAAACTAATGGAATTCCACTTAAGTATATAAAACTTTCATATTAGATTCCACTTGGTAATGTAACTGTCAGTTGGGGTTCCAATTGTTAATGAAAAATCCAAGATTTCAATTGGGAAGGGAATAACAGTCATATGACAGGAGATGGGTAGTGGCAAAAGACAGCCAACAGTCACTCTACAGCATGAGTGGGGTGGCCAGCCAGCCTACCAAGACCACAGCTACAGTATGGCTCCGTAAAGCCACAACTGGCTGTTGGGTTTTTGCGAACAACACGGCCAGAAGATTTTCCCCGAGGACATATCCGAGTACGGGATATTTTCATACTTTTTCGATGGCCGTGTGATTGAACTCCTCGTAACTGAAACCAACAGTTATGCAGCAACAACCATTGCTAACAAAGGTGGCATGGATAACCTGCCCAAACATTCACGACTTAGGAAGTGGAGAGATGTCGAGGATGGAGAAATCCGAGCGTTTATAGCCATTCTTCTGCTGATGGGTTTGGACAGGCGACCATCTTATGATTGCTATTGGACGACAGTGGACAATTCAATCACCAGGTATCCGCTCCATTATGTCACGAGATCAGTTTTTACTGATACTGCAAGTCTTCCACACCACGGACAATGCCGAACTCACACAACCTGGTGATGCAAATCATGACCAGCGTGGGAAAATCAAACAAGTCATGGATATGCTTGTGTCTAGGTGGCAGTCGGCGTATTACCCCAGCCGTGAGGTTTCGGTTGATGAAACCATCATTCCTTTCAAGGGCAGAAGTGGAATAAAGGTGTACAAACCTAACAAACCTCATAAATGGGGTTTGAATTGTTGGAACATTGCCGAGGCCAACACAGGAAACATTTGGAACTCAGAACTCTATCCAGGGAAAATGAATGGTGAATCTGAAACAGGATTGTACAAAAACGTTGTGCTGCGCCTGGCTGGTCCGTTGAAGGACAAGGGCCACCATATTTATATGGACAATTTGTTTTTGTTCTGTGCCCTCAGTGACAACAGTACTGGCGCATGTGGTACACTACGTGTGAACAGAGTTGGAACTCCCCCTGACATCAAGGCTACAGAGATGAAGAAGGGGGACCATCTGCGTGCTGTGAGGGATGACCAGCTGCTGTTTTTGTCTTGGTTTGACAAACGGCAGGTAAACATCTTGAGGTCGGTGCATAACGCATCCACGTTCCAGAAGGAGGTCCGCACCCGAGGACAACGAGAGCCCAAACAAGTCGACAAGCCAGTGGCCATCGAATGTTACACGCAGTATATGGGCGGGGTCGACAGGGCCGACCAAGGCATGCTCTATTACCTAAATTTACATAAGCATTTGAAGTGGTGGAAAAAGGTTTTTACTTAACTGTTGGAGGTGTCCTATGTAAATAGTTGGATTGTCTGGAAATCTTTGAAGCAGACAAGGCAGAAGCCACACAAATTCCACTGTGCCATTGTGCACGGTCTCCTTGATGGCCATACTCGGTCCGATGTCTGCATGACCTGGAAGGAGATCGTTGAACCAGCCCTCACGACTCACTGAGAGACACTTTTTGCGGCACGTCACTTCTAAAACAACCGCTGGCCGCAAATCCAGACCCGACTGTGCGGTTTGTTCAAACCGCAGCATTCGTCGCCATCAAACAGAATACATGTACATGTGTGACGAGTGCAACATTCCTATGTGTCCAGCACCGTGTTTCAAACATTATCATACACTGATTGATTACAAAGCAGTGTGTGAGAATGGTTACCACTGAACTGAACCTGAATAATAGGAGCAATTGCCGGACAGAATCAGTAAACAATGTTATTCCTATCCTATGTGTATTTTGGGTGGAAAATTTGCTTTGACAGCTTGGAAGTTATCTTTTCTGGTAAGGAGAAAGGCTCTGGCAAGTGTTTGTAGCTCCAATGACTAGGTCGTATCAGGGCTGCCGGCCAGTCTTTTTGTCTTGAGGAGAAGACTTTCACATTGTTGCCATAAAGTTTCACATTTTGATTCCACCATAAAAACTTTGAAGTTTCATGTCTCACCTAAGTCATGTTCAGTTTTAGTAGACTGGACTCGTAGGGTACGAGACTACGAGATGAATGATTCAATCAGCGTTAAAAGTGCAACAGCAAAATATGACAAATTAACACTGTTATCAAAATATTTTGTCGGGTCCTCATGCAGTCAGTGTTTTTCCATGAAAGCACTTCACTGATAAACTGAAAAACTGTGTTGTTGCAAAAGAAAATACATGTTTATATCATCTTAAAAATTGCTCTGTAAGATAACGTTGAATTCATATTGTCATATCTTCCAAACAATATATCCAATAAACATGCAGTTTAGACCATCAGATTGTACATCTTTCACTCTACAAACAATTTGTGTTTTGTGATGCAAAGCTATCCCCATAGAGAAAAGAGCATTTGAATGCATTAGGGCGAGATTTACTGTGCACACAGGAAATACTCCAGCAGGGAGGAAGTACAGTACACAGTGGGTGGATACATAGTGTGCAGAGGGTTAAGGAGAACCACCAAAACCAGATCACAATTGGTCATCTATCAGCAGTGGAGAGCCTGGTTTGCAGGGAACTTCATAAGATGGGCCAATAGCTACAGACAACTCCACCCTGGAACTGGTGTCTCTGGACTTGTTTTACATGTAGTAGTTAAAGATCACTACACCAGATATGTCCAAGCATATGCAGCAAAGGATGAAACAGCAACAACTGTGGCTCCGATCAGGGGAGGTGTTTTGAATCGGCAGTAATCAAGGAATTGTGCCATCTGCTTGGAGCCCCGAAGAGCAGGACATCACCTTATCATCCCCATGTCCATGCTAGGAACTCTAGAGCCTCACCAGAAATCCAACTGGACAACACACCTTAGTGTGATGATGTATGCATATAACAATAACAGCTCATAACCTGAGACCACAGGATACACACCATTCTACATGTATCTCATGTTCCTGAGAGAGCCCAGGTTGCCAGTGGATGCCATGACCCAAGTAGTGCATGCAGAGGAGGGAGAACGTCCCCAGTTTTCATATGTCCACCAGCTGAAGGAACATCAGGATGGCCATACAGAAAGTGCAACAGAAGCAGAGCTCTGCATATGACCGAAAGCTACATGACAACGTTCTTGAGCCTGGTGACCATGTCCTGGTGGCCAACAAGTCAGTAAGAGGGAAAGGCAAACTGAGGGACAAGTGGGAATAGATACCCTACACTGTACTACGACGACTGGATGACCTGCCTGTGTATGTTGTACAGTAATGCGGATCTACAAGAGTGAGGGCTCTGCATCATATTGACCATATGTGTCACACAAGCTTTACACTTGAGTGGCTATGTAAAAAAAAAAAATTTGAATGGAACACCAATGAATGCATGAGAAGGGAGAGGTAGTTCAATCATTCTAGCCTGCAGCCCCAGCACATCCTCAAGACATGTCACGAAACTCCATCGACTCACTGGGAGGATTTATATGGCCGGCGACAGAGAGGAGGTGAGTCCATCCAAGAGTGCTCCCTGAACTTGCTGAAACTGCTGCAGAAGGTGGAAGTGGCCTCCCCAGAGGCCAGCCCCCTTCTCCATGACAAGGATGTCATTTAGAACGAGCGGTTCTCAGCAGGATTGGCCGACCCATCCTTGCAGAGGGAGGTCAGATGCTACATCCAGAACCCCATGGTACCGACCTCAGGAACAAGGCGATGTCCTGGTGCCCCCTCCCCCCCCAATCAACCCCTTCCACAGAAGCCCGCATGGCCCAAGTCAATGCTGACGATGCTGGATCCAACCTACAGAGGCAGTTAGACGAACAGGAGTACAGCTGAAGGCTACACATGTACCCAGGACACCCTCAGCCAGCTGTGTTGGCACTCTTCATGTCTACCCAACACACATCCCCCAAGTGCACCACAACGAGGCCCACTCATTTGCTTCAACTGCAATAAGGTCGGGCACATTGCCAGACAATGCCCTCACCCACCCTGACCAAGAGGCTCAGCTCCACCCAGAGCTCCTGCTCCCCACCAGAACTGGGCCAACGAAGCACCATTTCCCCCACCCCAGTGAGCAACCCAGGATGCCCCAAACGCCAACCCTCCACAGTAACAGTTGGGGTGTACACCTCATTATTTGGTGTAGTGCACTTTTGGTGTACACCAGTTGTACACCCGCATTATACAAATGAAGTGACTACACCAAACATACACCCAATAATCTCAGCTAAAATTGTACATACACCAAATGTTCTCTGATAGGCTGCACCAAACGTGCACCACACACTGTTGGCTCCAGCAGCATGACACCAAATGTACACCACATACTGTTGTTCTGTGATAGGGTGCAATGCCAATGCGAAGGGACATTCCTCCACGGGGAGTAAAACCCCAAAATGTTGGAATTCATATTGTGTGGCAGCAAGAGCAAAAGTAACTGAGCAGGAGGAGGAAATTGAGCTGCTTAAGATTAAAATTTGTAATTGAGAAGATCAATGTGCCTATGTCTTTACTTCTGCATGCGAGCTGTAAAACAGCTGTCATTTTCGGTTAGTAAACTTGTGGCCTGTAACATGTTGCAACAGCCTCACTTTTACAACGCACACATGTAAGTACTTGTTGCTAACAGGTGGGAGAGATCTGTTGGTTTGATAGCATTGCCGATTTGCACTCTAAAAATGTGATGCAAACAAATTCTTCGATTTTTGTAAAGCTACTGCTAACTGTAAATTCCGTTTAGAATTCAATATGAGCAAGAACAAAAGATCAAAATGTTTCCTTCTAGATACAGTTTGCGTTTGATTTTTTGATGCAGCACAAATGAAGGCTGATTCACCTTCAACATCATCTCATTCTCAGCTCTGCAGACCAAAAGCTGGCTTAGTGATGGATATGGATGTTGTAAGTTTTTCTTGTCACCAAATATCACGTAAGTATATGTATAACACTTTCTTTACTTAAAAAAGAAAGGAAGAAATTTCAAGGAAAAGCATTTTCAGAATAACTGTAGAAATGGTGATTTTGCTTCCTTTTTTTATAACAGATGGTAAAACTCACACCCGGCTGCAAAGTTTACATGCATCCAGATGAGGATCGTGTGGTTCTGTGCAAATCAGATGGGCTTAAGCAGGTTCGCCGCCTCTTCAGCATCTTCTTCAAGCATCTTCTTCTGCACCTTTGGTGCTAATTTTAATAATTGGAACACACCAAAAGTACACCACAATGGCAAAATGGTGCTGATTTGGTGTAAGGATTTAGTATGGCTGAAATTTAGGCAGAGCACAAAATCTACACCACTTTGTGCCACATCAAAACAGCACCACAGAATTGCTTTTGGTGCTAATTTAAATAATTGAAACACATCAAAACCCCACGTACAGTTTTCAGGTTGCGATGTTCACAACGTACACCAAAACAGCACCATTAACAGAAGTGGTGTCGATTTGGTGTACACCACTTTCTGGAAAACACATACACTAAAACTACACCATATGTACACCGTATCTACACTCCAATCGGGTGAGGGAAGCCAGAGCATGGAAGGGAAACCAGCTGGCTCATTACCTCAACACAGCAGAGACGACGTCCTTAGTAGAGCAGTTGCCAAAGGCCCGGAAGTGACCATCACTGTGTTGGGGCAGAAGGTCCGCTTCGTCCTCGACACAGGGAGTGAGGTAACTGTTCTACCAGAGACAATCCTAAACAGGCTGACATCCCACAGCCTTCAGTTTGGTGGGTGTATTGGTCTCCAAGGCATCACTGGAAGACTCCCAGGTGACTGGCCTGCTGGGATGCAATGTGATTAGTGAAGTTAGGGATGCCCTCAAGAATTCTATGGTGACAGCTATCTGTGCACACGAGATTGATTTAGCACCTTTGTATTTTTTTTATCAATTTGTCAGCAGACTGGACAAAGAAGCCATCAGACCGCAGCCTATGTCAATATGATTGATCTGTTTGTCAGAGAGACAAGTATACACAGGGCCATGTTCATTCAAGAATTGTAAGTCTGTTTAGTTTGGAGGTGCAGATGTTCATGCGAAATCATCAAATTGAAAGAATAGTACTGACAATGTTATTAAAGATGGATAAATTGTACATACTTATTTTGTAAGTCTACTGATATCCAAGCTTCCATCTTTGTCCAACCATCAGTGTGTTTGTGTGTATGTTTGTTGCTGTTTTTTCTTTGTTTGTCCGTCCAAGGCATCTCACCACAAGCCCTGGCTTCCAAAACATGCCACCGTACCAAAATTATCTCATTTCTTTTGTGTTAATTTCAGTTCGTAATATTGTTTACTCGGTGTTTTTTATTTGTCTCACCTTAATTTGGTATGGAAATAAATGTGAATTGAATTGAATACATATTATTGTGTGAAACAATGCCCACTGCCCAGGTATGCATGCATAATGCTGTGATTAAAGGGTTAAGAGCAAATCACCAATCTGTGCCCCTGCTTAGAGTATCAAGGTTGTCAGCTGTTCCAGAAGGCAGTGGTCAAGCAGCCCCCTGAAGTGCTCATCCAGGTTGTCAGTGGCAGCACTGGCAACCTTGCAAGAACATTGCCTTTATTGACACGTGCCATCTCCAAGAAAGGAATAGTGTCTGCCAAACTTGGAAGACACGAGGCTACAGCCCAGGAGTCACATTGGCATCTTGTCTCCGGTACGAGTAAATCCAGAAAAGCGCTAACACATGCAGGCTTAGACATGAAGCTGGGCATGGAGCTAATAGACGGCTATGCCCAAGGAGGGAACCAGCACCAGGCAAGGCAGTCATCCAGAATCCCCAACATCAATGTGCCAGGGCACTACTCTGCACGGATGCCAGGCCCTTACCCCAAGTGGTGCAGATAGTGCAAGACCCATGACGGAGTAACCTTGTAGTGGTTTTTATCAGGGCGCCCTCATGTGGAGGAGCTTGAGAAACAAGGTCAAAGGTCATATTACAGAAATCTTCCATGCCTCAATCATCATGTTGTCTAATGTGATAGTGTAAAATAAAACTCCAGAAAACAGTGAACACAAGAATCGTCTTGTGTCTACATGTAGTTCCAAAAGTGGTGACCCTGACATGATCTAGAACAACATGTCGATAGACACAGACGGAGAAACAAAAGCTGCCAGTGCGATATCAAGCGGCCACGAGTACGGTCACAGAGGTGGACAACTCAGCGGTAAGCATCAAGTTGCTGCCATACTGGGCCACAGACACACGTCTGGTATGCCCAGGTTGAGGCACAATTTGCAACACTCCATGTGAGATTGGTGGAGCAAGCTGATTGCGAGGTAACTGGTAAAGCAAGGAGTTACAAAAATCCAAGCGAGACAAGATAAGAACATGAACCAGTTTTTCAGTTGCTGAGTGGGTCAAGTACTTGCAAATAATGCCTAAATTACGAAGTTGGAACCGTACAGATTTACAAACACTGGAAACATGATTAGACATCATCATACATGAGTCAAAGGTAACCCCTAGATTTCTGCAAACAGTGGACAAATGGACGGAGGAATTGTTGATTTCAATGCTGTCAATGTTGATCTTGGCAAGTTAAGATTTTGAGCCGAACAATATGAATTCTGATTTACCAGAGTTGAGTAGAAGTGAATGAGAGCTCATCCATGTACTCACATCACTAATGCATGGCTCCAATGTACGGAGGGTTAACAAAGTGTTGCTCAGATTCAGCTCAAATGATACAAAGAGCTGGATATTTTCAGTGTAGCAGTGGTAATGGACATCGTGAGAGCGAATGACATTTTGCATATCATGGAGATAGATGTAAAAAAGCAGCGGTCTATCAACGGATCCCTGCAGTACACCATGCTTCAACTTAACAATATTGGATTTAGCATTGCCAACACAGACCAGCTGTTGACGATCACTCAAATATGATTTGAACCAATCAAACGCACGACCAGAAATACCAAAAGATGACAAGGTGTTCAGTAATATATCATGATTGACAGTGTCAAATGCTGCGGACAAATCTAAAAGTCAAAACTATAAGTCACGTGATGGCATGTAAACATTGGTCGTGCAATCGGTCTATTGTGTTTACTAGTTCTCATAGCCCTGACCCATTCCATTTCCAGCTATCCTCAGCTAACCACTACTTGTAATACACCAACCAGTTATATTGTTGTCTGTAGCACTGCTACTTCAGTCTTGTTTACCTCCCAGTCTTTCCAAAATAGTATTTAACCTTTAATTCAATTATTGCTTGTGTTAATTGTTTTCATCATTGCTTATTCAGCAGTAATGGTATTCATTATTTAGGCATGAATTCTTGTACCAGTGGTTCATTATTTACCCAAAACAAAACATTTGAACCTCAATACTCAATTTCTAGACTTCACCTTTTAAACCTTAAAGGGCAACTAAAATGGTTTTCGACAAATTTTTCGATTGCAAAAGAATTTGTGTATATCCAAATAACACGGTTTTACACCTTCATACAGTCATAACATAAACACGTAAACAACATCTCGGAATACCATTTCTATTTTTGATTGATAATCCACGATTGTCATCCAATGCGATGCCGGTGAATTGTGATGTTGGCGGCTGCACACACACATCAATGCTAAAGGGAGGTAAAAGTTTTTGTTTCCAAAAGATGGAAGAAAAAAACCGCGGAGGAATTGGGTTTGTTTTATGCGTGTTGACATGGGGTATGTTGCAAGACTCCTCATGTACATGTCACGCGCTGCTCATGCATTATGCATTTTCATGTAGTTGCATTATGACAACACTTTTTGCGTGCAGGGTTGAAAATGGCAAAAAGAAAATCAATATTTTTCGTGGTTTGGAGGTAAATTGTTTAGTTTTTGCAGACATATTTAAACATACATGTAAACAACTCCTAAAAACATTTCTGGCAAAATTTTAGATTTCTTAAAACCGTTTTAGTTGCCCTTTAACTTAAATTCTTCAACTTCAAATCTTCAATAGTCTTCAAACCTTCATATCTTTAATGGTCATCATTTTCCTGTTTTTTTTTGCTTTTCGTTTATATCTTTGCCAGAACTGCTATTGCTACTTGCATGAAACTTTCTCATTGTATCACAGTAAAATTACCAAACTGGAAAAAAGGACCCATCCTGATCATGTTTTGCACTAAACAAACTTACCCAGTACAGTTGCACAACATAGTTAAAGGAATATGAATCTTTCTCAATAATCATGTGTCATATCTCCAGCATCCATCAAATTGATACGTACAGTGTATGAGGTATCCAGGTATTGTCCTCTGATGCAAGAAGGAAAACCCTGGGAGGCCCTCTGATGCTCTGCCAACATCGACGAGGAAGTGGCCTTCAGATATGCCTGCAACAGCCATGGATTCAGCAGACTCCAGGACTGGGTGTGGGAGCAGCGCTGACTGAGCCTGTAGGACAAGGTGAAGGTGTATCGTGGCTTGGTGTTTCTTTCCTACTCCATTACATGGCAGACAGCTGAACACCTCCATAACTGCCGGAGAAAGCTGCTCTGCATCCAATGGCAAGACAAAGTTCCAGACATGGAGGTACACCAGTGAGCCCAGATGGAGCGCATCCATGCCACACTCATGCATTCCCAGCTTCTATGGGCTGGGCAGTTACATTGTATTGATGACAGCCGCCTCCCAAAGCATCTATGGGGAACTAACAGAAGGAAAGGGATCCAATGGTGGACAGAGAAAGTGCTTCAAGGACATCCCCAAGTATTCCTTGAAAGGCTGCAACATCCCCCTCCCTCCTGGGAAGAAGCTGACCAAGTCCGTCCTGCATGGCGCACTGCAGTCAGAACACGTCTAGCAGACTTTGAAGCGCAACGTGCCACTAACTGCAGCAGAAGTGACAATGCTGGTCAGATCGATCAAGTTCCTCTTCCCAGTCATGTCCATGAGACATTCCATGTCCACACTGTCAAAGAAAATTCAGAGCAAAGATTAGCCTGATTATCCATCTCCAGCACCCACACCACCCTGAAGACAAAGTCATCTTCACTAGCACAGGATGAACATCATCACCATGCTCTAATGCATGAAGGAATGGAGAGGCATTTATGACCTGAAAAAACAAACCATGAATGTATCAACTCAGCGTTATCATGTTACAGTTTATATAATGTAGGGGTATTCAGCCCTTTTCCATGAATAGAATATCAAAATCAACGTCGTAAATTTCTTTTTCATACATGTACCAGTACATGTATACGTGTATGTATCTTGTATCTTCCTTGTACAGATAACAATAGCGAGCGTTCGTTTTGCGACGGAGTGCACAGTACGGGGGATTTCACAGACCGCAATCGTTCCCGCACCCAAGCTCCCATCCTGTTTGGAAGCTGGTTCATTTTGTTTACACGAGGGGTATACGCACTGCATGCACGGCACTGCACAGCGCTGCCCTGCACTGAGTATCAAATTACACACGCAGGATTGGTCACTTGTTACGTAACGCAGTAGCCGACTGCTCTGCGTTGTGTTCTGGACCGGATGCTATTTCCCCACTCAACGGTCCTAGATTTTAACAGTACGGGGACTTGCAGGTTGTTGCGCATGCGTAGATGTATTTTTGGCTTGAATTACCGTACTAGATTTCTCCGGTCGTAAAATGAAAGCATGCTACTAACTTGTGAGATACCCATTTCATAACCATCCAAACACTTCACAGGGTAAAACTGTGGCAACAAAAAACGTTCCAAGGATCATACCTCCAAAACACTTAAAAACTACTCCTTTCGTATTCAGTGGATCACAAACTATAAGAACTGGACTCAACATTTGTGGGTTGGTAGTAAAATGTAATAGAACTAATAATAATAATAAAATAATACATGTATGTCCATTCGTAAGTGCAATGAGTCAGTACAAACCAAAGATTCTATAGCGTGTGAAATGTGCAAGATCAGCTTACTCTTGCGAGATCACACACATCCGGATGAAGTACGCACTGGACGCCATTTTAGTAAGCAAAGTCGTACACATTCGCTCTATTTTGTCCACATCACATCAAAAGTTATCACATTCTGTCAACGCATCCAATGTTGTATCTTTGTCACATCTGGAGTACCGAAAGCAGACGACAGATTCCGTTGCTTACTAAAATAGTCGCTGAGCGACTTCACCTTTTGCGCTATAGGATCTTTGGTAATTACTTATACATGTAGTATGATCTTTGGTATAAGTTACCTGATTTCCCTGATCATTTATCCACTTTGAGTCCTTCAGTTAATTTGAATCATGTAGTTCCAGACCTCTGCTGTGCACTTGAATGTGGTCTTTTGGCCCGGTATATAATGTCTGCTTCTTTGGTGAAGTTATGTCCTGGATAAACTACTCACGTTCTGAGGAAAACAAGGGAAAATCATGTCATAAACTATTTGTTGATGTTTGAGTGAGGATTTCTCAAAACTTACAGCATCACAGATCGTAAGATTTCAACATGAGGATTCTATCATGACCATCTACAAACTGTGTCAATTTGAGGGAAATCTGTGGACAATGATGTTTTCCAATCTTCCCAATGTTGTATTGGGCTTTACCACATACTGTACCTTATGCAATAATAAACTTCTCAATATACAAATGAAGCACCAATGTTACTTGTTAATCCATCTACTGGATCTTGAGATTTCATGATTAGTTTTTGTCTACACTTATAAAATCCAAGAAAGTCAGAAGCCTAACGTTTCGATCCTAGCAGGACCTTTCTCAATCCCGCTAGAGAAAGGTCCTGCTAGGAATGTCAGGCCCTCTAACTTTTGAGATTCTATGTATTGCATTTATATATTGCATCATCTGATTTTTTGCTCCTTTTGTTGATATCACTACGACGACAGAACTGATATGGATGTAATATGGATGTTACAAGTAATATGGATGTTACAAGTACATAAATTAAACACTGGAAAATCTCCAAAACACAATTCCTCCAGCTATGATATAAGTGACTGGTGCATACAACGTTCAGGACATCAGGCATGCAAGCAGTATATTACCTTGTACAGACCTGTCATCCATCATAGGTAAACCCAGAGACACCAGCGGCACGTTATCCTGGCCACATTCTTCCTTGGCACAAACCCTTTTGCAGCTCTTCTTTTTCCATAAAAGATGTACCGGTACAGCTTCATTCCTGGAGTTATTGGCCGGTTTACAGTCCAAGGCTTTGTCCTATTGGCTGACTCATTCTGGCCTTTATGGCCATGGGGGTCTTTGACTGTGCTCCCTTTGAAGCATGCCTGCAATCAGGAATTAGACCTTCTTTGTGCAATCCTTATTGCATGGAGACAACAAAGGTAGCCAGATGATCATCCAGATCTTCCAGAACCTCCTCATCATCACACATGTATGAAAGTTCCCTGATGACGTCTAGTTTCTCTCTGACCCTCATGGCAAGTTGTTTCATCACTGATGGGTGACCTTCTCTCCTATTCCTCTCTGATGGCGACATCTCATCTTCATATTGAGTATCTTGATTATCTTCTCTCGGTGGTGAGTGCCCCGTGTATGAGGTGACCTTATCCAGAGTGAAGAGAGGGCTATGTGGGACCTGCATGGTGTGGGCTTTGCTGTGCATGTCATCTGCAGGGAATGAAATGTAGATCCGATACTCTGTCAGGACTTCAGTTTCACTTTGGATGGCTTCACGCACAGCCCAGCTGGCATCACTTTGCGCACGTTTACTGCCAGTGGTAGCCTGAGGGAAACAAAGCAGGTTTTCAGGTGTTTGTTTTTTTCATAATAAACACTGGTAATAAGAACAGTACCCTTCCTAAAATCTGAAAAAATAAACGCCCGTTTTTCGAAAAAAAGTATTTTACCCAAGATGTTTTAAGTTATCTGATCACATTCAGTATACATTTGGGATCAAGTCCATGTCCTTAGATTGTGTGTGGCGATTTTCAAAAGGGTGGACAGTGGTGTTTCCAAAATGGTAAAAACAAGAACCTCGCTATAATCTTGTACATATGTTCCCGTAACCCTCAGGTCTCCGACCTTCAGGAGGATGAGGGTTACGGTTACCGCAACTACCATTCATTGTGCTAAAGTTACATGCACTTGGTTGGGGTACATTGTATTGTATTTGTGTGTACGAATGAATGCATGTGTACAGTATGTAATCGTGTAACGCACGTCGATCTCTTTAAAAACTGAACGTTTGTTGGTAAATGTTTATAAACGATAATAAAATACCTTTTAGATTACATGTGCATGGTGTATAAATTTACAAGCTGAATCTGGAGAAGTCAACTTCGCTGAGCTGAGCGACTAGACTTTACTACTGCACTGATTATAACCATCATCCCATTGAACTTATTGAAAATCGGCGAGATGAAATAATGTTGGGTTGAACTTCTTTTATAAAGTCTGGCACCAGCCTTATTGTGCTAAGCGTAGGAAAACTGCAGCAGAGGAATTAGCGACTAGACTCACTGCGTTGAATTTATTGAAGATCGGCGCGATGAATTGACGTTGCGTTGAACTTCTTTTACAAACTAAGAAAGGCATATTGATTCTCAAGCTTATATGGCAGCCTACAATGTCCGTTTCTGTAGTGTCAAAAAGATGTCGTTGTAAATGGGTAGAGAACAATGGTTTTGCTCGCCTGGGGTCGGCCAAAATTGTCGTTAGAGCCGAGTTCTTGTTATACCCGTGCACGTAATAACTAAGTTTTCCCCCATAGTAATGTACACGAATTGATCGGAACTGGGAAAATGCACTTGTTAAATCCGGGTTGTCGTTATGGCCGAGCTCGTTATAATGGGAGTCGACTGTTCATGTACATGTACAACGAGAGTATGGGTGTAATTATTGAATGGTCACAGTTGCTACATTCATAGGAAACAATACAGAGCTAGTACACATATACTGTACCTTGAAATGGGGAAACCTAATGACTTCTTTCATCAACACCCAGGCTTTGCATCCTTTTTTCTTTGACCCCCGCAACTATCGCTGCCTTTCATGTGGTACTTCGTGATCTAAATATTGATGTCACAAAAGGAATCCTAAAGTCAGTAATACTAAGTCTTCTTACTTTTTACATAGTTCCCAAAAACTTGTTGAGGATATTTCACTACTATGGTCAATTTGTTTGAGGAGATATAAAGGTTTGTCATTCAATGATTCATTCTTGGTAAAGCTTGGTTTAATGTTTTCCCTTTTCTACTACTTTCTACTCTTTATTGATCCACATGCATCCATCAAGAATATATATGTACTTTATGTAGTCATAAAATATCCCATAGAAAAAAGGTAATTCCCATAAATCAAGCAGAGTCGATTTAATCTTGGGTGTACAGATAATGCCTAATATGTTGAACACCGACCTAGACTAAAGTAATTCTATGGAAATCGGGTTTTAAGGTTACAGCCCCCCTACCCCTCCAACTAAAAAATAAAATTTAAAAATAGGAGAGAGCTCATAAGATAAGACAGAGAGTAAATACCTGCATCTTTCCATGCATTTCCATGTTCAATTGCTCTTGAGCACATCTGTGCTTGTTGCGGCCATACATGCAATTGAGCACATACTTGCCAACTGTGATGAAAGGCACCCCATCCAATGGCACAATGCTTTGATTCTCATCCCTGAATCTAATCAGGTAGGATGAAAAGGAAGAACCTTCTGTATAGAAGAAATAAAAACATAGATTCATTTATATCTCACAGCTCAGAATTAAACCAGAGGTCTCAAGTTCATGTCCAGGGGTGGATTTCAACTTACGATGGATAACCCATCAGAAAAAATATCTACTAGACAACAGGTCTAGTATAGTAACTGCAGACTCTTACTGGACCAGGGGTGGATTTCACAACGATGCATCGTAACTCAACTTACATGTACGATGGATAACCCATAAGTTGTGATACACCATAAAATATGGTTTCTGTGTATCGCTCATTGTCTTGTGATTGATCGTAGGTTATGATGGGTTTGGTGAAATCGACTGCTAGTCCCGTAACATTTTCTTTGCCATTTTCGGGTGCGGAGTGGTCTGCGGAAGTGTGCGCGCGAGCTTGCACGCGTTGAGCCCTACGACTGTTTCCTGAAGAGCAGTGCAAAGCAACGTCCGGGACATCGCACCGCGCGCGCACACACTTGCAGACCACTCCGCACCCGGACCTGGTGACGTCATCCAGTTTTCAAATCCAAGACGGCCACCCCAACTCAGCTTGTCAACCCGTTCTCGGTCAACTGAGGGGAATTTTCTCCCTTTTCCCAAACGTGAGTAAAACAAAATGACCAGTATTGGAATCTATAATTCTCACTGAATCCTCAATGGGCGGGTGGGACGGTTTCACGGGTGTTTTGGGGATTTCGGTCGGGGGTGTTTTTCAAAGATGACATTACACGATGCAGCATACTGAGCATAGCCATGATCCTTGGACCCTACAGTCACCCGAATCTCAAAATTTCAAAAATCTATACAAAAAAAAGGGTGACTTGTCAGGTCCAAGTTACTCGGACTAGGATTCCATTGGTGACAGGATGGCAACGCGGTGCCGCATACAGCTAGCGGCTCGGTGTGCACGCATGCGCACAGCTGCGGTGTTTTCGGGGTAAAATCTGGGTTTCGGTTGGCCCGTGGGTAATCATGGAGTCCAACACATCATTGTTTGGTCTTGTTTCCCTGCAAAAAATCTTGGACCCTACTATCGCCTGTCCCCTTGAATTTTAACTCCTTTGAGCCGGGAAGCCCCTATGCATGTGTAGCCTGTAGGGAGTTTCAAAATTTGGACGCCGCTATTGTCCAATCTGTAGACAAAGACTCTTTTCAGCAATATGTAGGCAACACCTTTTTGGACTGTCAGTTGCTGCATGAATTGCCAGATCATTGGTAACAATGGCGCTATTGTGGGGCTATTGTGGAGCATAAATTATGAATGATTTGAGGAAAGTGTTAGAAGCAGTGTCGAAAAAACAAAAACAAAGATGAACACAAAAAAACATACAGGGAAGAATTTTACAGTGCCACACAGCATTTTAAGAATTTATTTTGCGTTTGGCTGCATTAATGGGACACCTTACTAAAACCACTGACAAAAATAGGTCACGGTGCTTACTTACTGCGCGGTGCGCCGCGGACGTCAACAAAACCGGGTAATCTTACAGAAGTGACAGGCTTGATCAACCTTCTCTATGATTATTCTAATACTCACTAGTCTGTGGTGTGGAGAAAGTGACTGAGACCTCTTTTAGTGTGATACTTTCGTCCACATTGTTCAGTTTGAAGAAAAGTCCTTATATCGTCAAAAACCGGTTACTGGAGGATACTACAGCAGACAGTGTGTTGGCCTGCCCCACACCCAATGCAGTCATCAGAGAGACTATGGAATACGCCCGCAAATTGCACGCTTTGTTGAGGTCGTCCAGCTGGATCTTTTGTCTACTGCAGTGCAGGAACGTTTGCGGTCAAAGGGTAGCAGCACACAGTTTTTGGAGTCATGTCGCACAGCTGATGGACTGCACAAGTAAAGGCCTATCTTTGAGGGCTGATAATCCCTTGACAATTTAAGCCACGCAGATTTCCTACTGTGCCACATTTGATTCACTGATAAGTGATATAAATAGAGCACTGTTATTGATTTATTTTGCAGGTTTATTGTTCTCTGATTGTTTAGCGAGCTTTTGAAATGGCACTGTGCCGGCCATGGGCACTAATGTAATGTACTAATGACTTAGTCCGAGTAACTTGGACCCTTACATTAATCGCCCTTTTTAAACATTTTGAAAAAGGGCGCTTGTAATTTGTAAGGCCAGGGTCCAAGTTAGTCCGAGTAACTTGGACCCGAAAAGTCACCCTTTTTTTATCGAATTTTGAAATTTTGACTGTAGTCACCCGAAACTAAAAATTTCAAAATTAGATAAAAAAAGGGTGACTTGTCGGGTCCAAGTTACTCGGACTAACTTGTCGGGTCCAAGTTACTCGGACTAGGTCCAAGTTACTCGGACTACTATTAGTAATGACTAAACGCAGTGGCTTTTGTTACAGCAGTCGTCCGTGTGGTTCCCTGACTTGATTGTATTTCGTCAGCATTGCAGGCTGGTTGAACCAGTCTTTTAGCTGATAGTCAGGTTCCAAGAGCTAAACATCCTGACAAATACTGTGAAGTCAGGGAACCAAACGGACGACTGCCGTAACAACAGCCACTGCGATGACTAAAACAATCCCGCCGTAAGATTGTAAGGGTCCAAGTTACTCGGACTAAAACGGCCTCAAACTCAGAGACTTACCTGACGAGGCAGCTTCACAAACAAATGCAGGGGTAGGGGCCTGACATCATCACGGTACATGAGTTGGAGTCGCCCAAAGGCTTGGTTCTTCCTCTCCCCAACGTAGCGGACAGATGACGCGGCCTCAAACTTTCTCAAAACTGCAATACATCATCCAGCTCTGACACCCATCCTTTCTGGCCATTGTCATTGAGTCCATGCCATAATTCTTGCCAAGGGCAAGGCAACGATGTTTTCCATCCATAGCATAACATTACTAATACTAATACTACTAGTATTACTATTACTAATTATTAGTACTTGGTACTACCAGTACCATGCTACTACTAGTACTACTTCTGACACTGTAGTCTAGTGTTCAGCGTCAGTAGCATCATGCCTGAACACTATCTCGGCCACATGGAGGGTACAGTGTACATGTGTAGGCTAGGTGTACACTGTACATTATCAAATTGCGGGTGCACTGTGCATGTACAGGTGTACATTGCTCATGTGGCTTGAGATGTTAGACTCCTTGCAGGCGTTCGTCTAGAAATTAGAATTAGCCATCACGGTACCGGCCCTTTATGACCAATGAATAATTGACAAAAATGACATTCACCGTGCACGATGTATTGTCATGGCATGTTTTGCCTTGCCTTAATTGTTTTGACTTCCCTTTGGCTTGATGTGTTTTGCCTCGCCTCGCCTTGCCTTAATTATTTCTTGCCTTGCTTTAGTGGTTTCATTAGGCCATGGACGATTCCTCCATGATTAGGCCTATGCTGTCTCTGTTTGGCAGGTCGAGGGCTTTGCTCCTCCATGATTCTACCATCCGCCCATCCGTCCAATGTCTTGTATAGACTGGGATAACTTTTCCAAATTAAATAGGGCCATTGTGTGCACTGGGCTATTTCGCTCCTACTGGGGGGGGGGGGGGCTCGGAGGCCCCCATTGATGGCAGAAACGGAAGGTCCGAAAATGGGGGGGGGGGGGGGGGGGGGGCTCCGTGGCCGGCATCCTCAGTGCCGATAGGGATAAACGGTATTTTGTATAAAGCACGCTCTAAATTACTTTCAATCGAAAATACTACTCAAAAATAGAACTACTCAAAATTTACACTTGCATTTTTGATAACCAAAAGTACTAAACAATTATACAAAACCTTATTTTTTTTCAAGAAAAAAACACGGGTGCAGACTTTCGATACATTAATTTGATACCCATGATCATTTTTGTGATCCAAAATTGTGTGTGTGTTTTTTTTTTAAAGATATAATCCCTTTCAGTGTCTTGGTGATCACACTCAATACGCTGCCAAGTCCGGTTCTTTACCAGCGGAAATCAAGCGACGCGCGCATCCACTTTTCCAACCAATCAGTAAGCACCATTATAATATAGAGGGCGCCCTGTTGAATCTGTGGTGACGAACATTATGGCTTTGAGCCCAGTGGTACACTGGTACATGGTAACCACAGCAAGTTGCAAATTGAGCCAATTTGGCACGCATGGGAGCGATGTGGAATGCCATTTTCTGCCAAATTGGCTCATTGGTATATGGGGCCTATAGTGAACAGGTTGACTCTGACACCTTTCGTCAGTAATTGGCAGAAAAAGTTGTCATTTTAGCTTTAAATGATAATGATTCTTTCCAATCTGGTATCAAACCTTGTCTGACCATTCAAAATGAATTCCGCATAGGCCTACTTTATTTGGTTCTCTTCATTGTATCTTCTTGGACTTTTAGCTCCATTTTCAAGTCAAGTGTCCGATGTTAGATAACAGCATTTTCCAGTACACACTTCAATATTTTAATGGGCTTTATTTGAAAACAATGGCAGAGAAAACGTTGACTGGACCTGGACTTGAACCGGAAGCCTCTGTTTTGCGAGATCCCTGGATATAATTATACGGCAGTATAATCGTTGAATGCTTCTGACTGGCGCCCCACCCCGGCAATTAAAGACTAGTTGACTAATAGTACTAAGGACTATTTGTTAAAAAGTTCCCATTCTGTTTTTCCTTCATTTATTTGATATTGTTTTTTAATTGTTACACAATTGTGGAGAACGTGGTGATTGTCATTAATTATTTTCCGGAGGGGAGGGAGACAAGGATGAAAACTGGTGACCAAGGGGATCCTGGGCCTTTTCGTAGGGCAAGGAGACCTTCCTTTAAGGGCCAGACTACGAGAGCTTTCGATTTGACGACGGCCATGACCCCTGGTGATTAAATAAAATAATTATACAAGAATAAATATAATTTGAATATAATTTTAAAGAATTTCTATAGGCCTATAGGCCTTTTAAAGAATTTCTATAGGCCTATTTATTTTTTATCCCGCGAAAAACAAAACGTGTTCAGACGTTTGATACCTTAATTTGATACACAGGATCATGTTTTTTTAATAAAAAAGTTGTTCCTTTTTAAAGATAGGCCTATATGCCCCTTTCAGTACCGAGAGCAAATTCCCACTTTTGCCTTGGTTATCACACTGAATACACTGCTAAGCAGCTATTAAGCGGAAATCAAGCGACGCGCGCATCCACTTTTCTAACCAATCAGCAAGCACCATTATAATAGAGGGCGCCCTGTTGAATCTGTGGTGCCGAATTATCATTATTATGTCTTTGAGCCCAGTGGTACAGTGGTACATGGTAACCACGGGTTGACTCTGATACCTTTCATCAGTAATATTTTGGTAGAATAAGTTGTCACTTTCGCTTTAAATGACAATGATTTTATTCTTTCCGATCTGGTATCAAACCTTGTCTGACCATTCACAATGAATTCCGCATAGGCTTTTTAATTTGGTTCTCTTCATTATAATCTTCTTGGACTTTGAGCTCCATCTTCGAAGTCAAGTGTCTGTTAGATCACAGCATTTCCAAGTACACACTTCAATACACACACTCTATTTCAATTTTAAATAAATTGCAACATTTAGTGGGCCTGACGTTTCGATCCTAGCAGGACCTTTCTCAAAGGCAGAGAAAGGTCCTGCTAGGATCGAAACGTCAGGCCCACTAAATTTTTGAAATTTGCATTTTGGTAATTTTAGTCAGTAAGCAGTTTGCAACATTTTTGAATATCACTTTAACAGGATATTGGTTCGTAGTGTTCCTCGTGATGTCAAATTCTCCCTGAGAATGGATCTCCGAATAATTTCCAACAATAATTATTGAACATTTCTTCCCACCAAGTAGTTAGAAATAAACAATATAGCAAAAACAAAAGTGAGATCATTCATGGCTAATTCCATTATAATAGCTCGTGCAAAGGGGATAGGGGGCATGGGCGTTGGTGGCGGGCTCTTCCGGCGTCGACCAGTAGTCCTTCTTTCTTCTCGAAAGAACTCTGCTAGGCGGTAGAACCGAGGTCTCGGGTTCATTGCCCGGTACGGTCCATTCAAATTTGTATTTGTTTGACTAATTGCAATAATTAAATAAGCAATCAATGCATATTCATACTGAGACATTAAAATAGACAAATGCACCAAAAATGGAAAAATATAATTTTCGTTTGAAAATATTATTTGGTAATCTTCTCAGTCTGGTACGCAAAACTGGATGTATTTCCAGTCTCGGTCCAGTCAAAGTTTTCTCTGCATTGTTTCTTTGCCATTTTTTTAATTTGGTAATCTTTTTGTTAGTTTGTTGGCGAGACCAGTGAAGATCTATGGAATGGAGAATACGTTCGCTTTTTGGCTCCCTGTCAAGGATGCCGTCACTTCATCTTCTTGTCTGGTCGTCTGTTTTACTCTGCTGCCTACGTTCCTGTGCTTTACGTTATGTCAAATCTTTTCATTTGTTGATACCTGAAAAAATAATAGCAAAATAAATATCTAGCTGCTTAATACAGATCGGACTACCTTGGAAACAAACGTATTCTCGTACAGTGTACATCAATAATATTTGTGCTCTTTCTAAAATAAGCTACCGTCTTGGCTAAATAGGCTAAATGAATAGTCATAATCCATTTTAAGATCTTATAATTGCTTTCAGTTTCAGTTTTAGTAACTACTGTATGTGAGCCTTTATAAAACATAATATAATTATTTACATAAATGCAACCCATTGCTAAAAGAAAAATGATTATGGTACTTGTAAATTGGCTATTAAACCTGTACAAATTATCCAGACATAGCAAAGGGGCCTATAATTTTTATGAAGGATATGCCATGAAATACGCAGGAGAATAAGAAATAATTATGCATAATCAGATACGAAACGTGTTGCAAGAATCCTGTACATTGTAGTCCACATTAATAACAATTTCAAGCACTCTTTAAAGCCCCTATATTATACAACATTGGTAAGATCGAAAAACAGAAATTATCACAGATGTACATGAAACGTATACAGTTTGAAGATGGTTTTAGAAACCTCGCACTGAAATATTTCTGCCTGAAATGTAGTACTTTGGGAGAAAAGAGTAAAATAAATCGTTTACGTCTCACCAAGATCTAAACTATTTTTCGGAACAATAATAGCGTTGAATGCTGCATTTTCGCGAAACAAATGAAGCAGATTTTCACTATTTACTCGAGACTCGGCTGGCAGATTCAGCTGAAATTTTTCACAGGTGTGCTATTTCATGCATATGTTGGATCAGACAACGTATTCTTTGACCTCGACCAATGCTGTGTAGGGGCTTTAAGGTAAGCTCTTAAAAAAAATTCTTCAAGCATTTTTTTTTGCTCATAGACCTTAATTATTATTATATTTCTTAGTATGGTACAATAATTATTATTTTAGTTTTTTACAATTACTTTCTAATTGTTACCGATCAATTATCCTTCGTACGATCCCCGAGCTGTTGTTGCCAGGTTTAAGTCTCAGGTTCAAGTCCTGGTCCACTTTGACTTTTTTGAAAATCAATTCTTAACCGATTTTAAAACTCTCGGTAATGCTTCTATAGCTCTATGGCATTAATCTACATTATGCCAACATCGCCACGGCGGTGATGGCATAATTATTTTATTCTAGAGTACATAGACCACAGATATTATAACCTATGTTATGTACACAATGTACAATACGGGGCGCCAGACTCTAATGTCAAATTTTAGTTGAGTCCAAACTAAAGCCGGGCTTTTGAAAGGGGCATACAATTATGGGTTCCGCCCTTTTTTTATAAGATGGCATGCAGCTTCCATGACATAATGAGTTCGGCGCCCTCTATTGACCGTCTTCAGGTTATTATTCCTATTTTATTCTTGATAATTTGTTACTGTGCTGGTATTAGATCTTGCGTGCCTTTACGTTTGCACCAATCACACCATGCGCTAACCAGCTGTGAACAAAAACAAAAAACCCCGACTCTCGATTTGATGAAATCTTCATCACGGCATTATCAAATCATGTGATGTACTCGTGGACGTAATCGTGGCACCTGGCGATTTTTTTTTAAGGGTAGACTGATACCTGCTCAATTTGTTGCTTTGAAGAGCAATACGACGTCAGGGTTGTACAAGATTGTCACGCGTCAACAAAATTGGTTGGTTACTGCACAGTGCTACAGGTCATTAGTTACATGTACTGACTACTGAGTACTGCCTACTGAGTACTGGTTCTAAAAGTGGTACTGGTAGTATTCCGTCGTACGAAGTGGAGATATAAAACCAAACCAACATATGAAGACTGACCAGAACACCGACCAGCCGCATGTTTTTCTTTACCGGTCGCTGGTTCCCGCCCTTGGCGCGGTAAAAACTAAGGTCCCGTTGGTTGGGAACCAGCTTACTTGGTTGACAGCCAATCACAGCTCTGACTTGCTAGTCTTCTTCACAAGTCTCTGCAAAGGGTTTTTTACGCTCATAGAAAATGGGCGGAGATTAGGCCGTAATGGCCCTAATGAATAAACATTAAAACCCGGCTTGATGTCGGAGGAATTTTCTATTCCCTGATGAGATGTTGCTTGTAATATACATGTACAGTGCACATGTACATGTACATGTAGTGATGTACATGTAGTGTCTTTGTGAATATCCACATTCTGTTAAATTCACGTTATATTCTATGAATCATTCCCTGAAAGTGATAAAAGTATCCAAGTATGAATGTGTTCGTGTTCGGTGTGCACAAAGTTAACGGAGAGTCGGTGAAATCCAAGATGGCGGCGCCCATTGTACGATAAAAACACGAAAGTAACACGAAAGTGAGCCATGTTTCAGCAACGTGTAAAGGCCCCGCCAGCGTCAATGTGAGTGCGATCAGACTTTTGCACGGCAGTGCACACGTTCATTGTACATGTACATGACTTTGCGTACAACTACATGTACGTTGCAATTGATTAAACTAAACTTTGCTTTTGTGTACCACTGCCCTGGCACTGGCACTAGGCACTACTCGGGTACTCCCACTACTGCACTAGGCACTACTGTACTGACTAGGCACTAGCCTGCTAGGCACTACCACAGTACCAGTATTACTTACTACAACAGTACTTCTTTACTATTATTACTTCTTCTTCTTCTTGCGTATGAGACCTGCTGCTATACTGCTGTAGTCTGTACTAATATACTATACAACTTCACGAAGGTGCCGCAACCATTCCACAGTTGCTGGGCATGGGTTGGTCAGGTTAGTGTGGGATCCCATAGGTGGACCGAGCCTGGTGCATTCTGACAGGATGTGGTCCGCCGTCTGCTCAGGAGCACTGCACTGACAGGCTGCTGAGGGGCTGAGGCCCCATCGGTACATGCTGGCACCAAAACGACCTACTCCAGTGCGGAGACGGTTCAGGGTGACCCACTCTTTTACTATTACTAGTACTACGTACCAGGGCCGTTCGGTCATTGGTGATAAAGAAGAAAAGAATCGAAAAAAGAGGGCAAAGTATGCACAGGATTGGTATCAGTTCAACCTATACGGACCTGTAGATTTAATGAAGAAATTCAATGTGACTTTTTTAAGGTGCCACAAATGCGAAGGAAGCGCCGATCCACTAGGCACTACTTCCACCCCTTCCACTCCATATAACTGCTACCAGTGCTACTACTGTACCGACACTGCTACAACTACAACTACAAGTACAACTTTAAGTTTAAGTAGTAGAAGTAGTACTACTAGTAGTAGTACTACTGGTACTAGTACTAGTAGTAGTAGTAGAAATAGTAGTAGTAGTAATACAACTACAAGTACAAGTGCTAGTACTACTACTACTAGTACTAGTAGTAGTAATACAGTACAACTACAAGTGCTAGTAGTAATACTAGCTGACCAAGCAGTTCTATACCTATGCCATGGTAACTGAAAGCATTTTAGTTATTTTACATTGTCTTTAATTATCTTAAGTCTTATATTTTGATTGTCGTTAACTTTAAAGAGCTACAAATTTACCTAAGCTAAATATAAAATTAACAGTATGCCTATGAATTTCCCTGTTATATTACAGCTTCACCTTCAGCAGATACTACTGCTGGTACTGCTACAAGCACTACATCGTCCACCTACTTCACCGATGGCCCGGATCACATCACTGATGATGCTCCTGCTGCTAGTTTGAGTAACTTGGACCCAACAAGTCACCCTTTTTTTTATCAAATTTTGAAATTTTGAGAGACGGGTGACTGTAGGGTCCAAGGATCGTGGCTATGCATTGTGGAAATGTCATCTTTGAAAAATACCCCCAACCGAAATCCCCAGATTTACCCCCCAAAACACCTGTGAAACTGTCCCACGCGCCCATTGAGGATTCAGTGAGATTTACAGATTCCAATACTGCTCATTTTGTTTTACTCACGTTTGGGAAAAGGGAGAACTTTCCCCTCAGTTGACTAAGAACGGGTAGACGAGCCGAGTTGGGGTGGCCATCTTGGATTTGAAAACTGCATGACATCACGATGTGCAGGCAGGTCCGGATGGGGAGTGGTCTGCGGAAGTGTGTGCGCACGCTTGCACGCGTTGAGCCCTAAGAATCCAAGATGGCCACCCCAACTCGGCTCGTCTACCCGTTCTCAGTCAACTGAGGGGAAATTTCTCCTTTTTCCCAAACGTGAGTAAAACAATATGACCAGTATTGGAATCTGTAATTCTCACTAAATCCTCAATGGGCGCGTGGGACTGTTTCACGGGTGTTTTGTGGGGTAAATCTGGGGATTTCGGTTGGGGGTATTTTTCAAAGATGACATTTCCACAATGCATAGCCACGATCCTTGGACCCTACAGTCACCGTCCCTTAAAACTTCAAAACTCGATAAAAAGTGACTTGTTGGGTCCAACTTACTCGGACTATCCTGCTGCCGATCTTGGAACAGGTAAAATATGTACGTGTATCTGGCTCTGTGGCTGATTAAAAAAACTAGCTGAGATGTGTTTGATTAATTAAGACGAGTTGAATGTGCCTCTTGATCAAATTGATCCGAAGATTATGACGCATCTCAAGTTCTCGACATGAGACAGTCACTCTTTCCATGATACCCATCTTAGTTCTCTTAGTCTTATACTATAGTTATATTTATAACGGGTAACTTACTCGTCCCATGTCACGCTGCTTCCTACTCCTAGCATCGATTTCACCATGATTTCACCTACCAAGAGACTGAAACTAAAGTGGTATACAAAAAGGTTGCAAACTGCTTACTGACTAAAATGACCAGAATGCAAATCTCAAAAATTTAGTGGGCCTAATGTTTCGATCCAAGCAGGACCCTCTCAAAGACCTTTCCCATTGGATTGTGTGGCTGGTCGGTGTTTCATACGTATGAAGCCTGTGGCTGGTTGGTCTTTCCCATTGGATTGTGTGGCTGGTCGGTGTTTCATACGTATGAAGCCTGTGGCTGGTTGGTCTTTCCCATTGGATTGTGTGGCTGGTCGGTGTTTCATACGTATGAAGCCTGTGGCTGGTTGGTCTTTCCCATTGGATTGTGTGGCTGGTCGGTGTTTCATACGTATGAAGCCTGTAGCTGGTTGGTCTTTCCCATTGGATTGTGTGGCTGGTCGGTGTTTCATACGTATGAAGCCTGTGGCTGGTTGGTCTTTCCATGGAGGTGTTCATACAGAGTTATTTTATCATTAAGTTGGCAAATTTTAAACTAGTGGGCCTGACATTTCGATCCTAGCAGCACTTTTCTCTCTGCGCCAGTGCTAGTGCTACAGTTGCTACCACTACTACTACTACTAGTACTACTACTACTAGTACTACTACTACTAGTACTACTACTAGTATTACTACTACTAGTACTACTACTACTAGTACTACTACTACTAGTACTACTACTACTAGTACTACTACTACTAGTACTATAGGACTAGTACTAGTACTAGTACTAGTAGTACTTAGTTGTTGATTGAAATTATACCTTTGTGCATTGTCCCAAAACATCTTTGGGGTCTACAGATATAAGATGTATTCTAATGAATTGTTAATCTTTTTCTTTGCACTCCATTTCAAAATTTATTATTAAACATAGAATGCCCAATATAAAAAATTGGAAGGCCTGATGTTTCAAACTTAGCAGTAGCAGAACATACCTTTCTCAAAGGCAGACAGAGAAAGGTCCTGCTAGGAGCATCATCAGGCCCTCCAAGTTTGGATATTTGCCGTTGAGTCATTTTAGTCATTTTAGTCTTTGCATATTACTTTTAAAATGTCCAATTTATTTTAGAAAATTGAAAAACTCTCTGACTTAAGTTAAGACGTCCAACTTAATTGTTTTTTCTGGTTTGCTTGCTTCCTCTTTTGTTTGATTTCTCGCTTGTTTGTTGATTGTGTTTTTGTTGGATGGTTAATTTGGGTTTTTTTATGTTCGCAGTGTTGAAATTTTGTCTTTTATTGTTTTGTTCTCCATAGCATGTGCGCTCATTCCATCAGTTTAACAGACGAAAGTGGAGTAAAATACAGAAAGTGGTATTTATCCTTTTTTGTTGCTCTAAATTTGAATATGATGTGTTGCATAAATCTATATATGCATAAATCTGGTCTTATCAGAGGTAGTGTAACCTTTCAGTACAAACAATTTTACAACTAAATTTCAAATGCTTCAGTGAGACTTAAATTTGTTGCAGACTAAGTTCATAAATGTACAAATCGGTTTCACCAATACTTCAATACTGTACAAATACTTCAATACTGTACTGTACAAGTCTTGGTCCAGTCAAAATTTTCTTTCCCAATTTGTTCCCAGTCAGTTTTTCCTCTTCTTTTTTTATTTGCAGGTTTACCATCAAGGGCCAGAAGGGAAAAGAAACAGCCTGTTGTCATGGAAGGAGTATGGCCACCCTTACACGTTTGGTCACAGCTGCCTGCAACAGCAAAGGTTTGTCAAGAGATGTTTCTCCTAGTTTTTGCAGGAACTAGATTAATTATGCTATATACATTCAATCAATCCTTTATCAGAATTAAAACTTTAAAAGTACCGTAATATGATTGTCAATTGAGGTTTTAATAATTTCAACACATAAACGTTCTTGATTTTTTATTTGTTTTTTATTTCTTTTCTGTGTTTAAGTATTTTTATCTTTATGTATGTTTTCACAACATTTTAGTTACCTGTTATCAGTATTCTTCATGATGATATCATGGTGTTGCTTTTTACACATATGCGTGCAGCTAAACTCTGCATTACAATCAAAATACATTACACTTTTTAAACCCTGCCTTTGGGAAAGGTCCTGCTAGGATCCAAACATCAGGCACTCCTAATGTTTGATGTTTGCATTTCTGTCATTTGAGTCAGTAAGCAGTTTCCACTAGTTTCCACTATTTGTGGATATTGCTGTAAATTATTTAAATAAACGTATGAAGTAAATACAAAAAAACTGTTACAAACTGCTAAGTGCTAAGCTCACTGACTGAAGTGACCTGCAATGCATAAATCTCAAAAGTTAGAGGGTCTGACGTTTCGATCTTAGCAGGACCTTTCGCAAAGGCAAAGCCTGTGCCTTTGCCTTTGAGAAAGGTGCTATGACTGAAGCGTCAGACCCTCTAACTTTATAGATTTATATATTTAAAAAGTCATTAATTTCCAAGTTTGCTTGATAACTATGATGCAAGAATTGACATCAATCACATTTGTCAATGTTGGTGACACTTTATCTGTACAAGCAGATAAAATGTTATTTTTCTAATGGGGTTTGACACAGCATCACAATTGAAATGACCAGTTAATATTTCTTTTTTTGTTAACAGCTGTCTATGGGTTTTGGCAGGACATCAATAACAAGCCATGCTGGTGGCCAGACCATGTTCCCTTCCAGTCACCAAACAGGATGTTGGAAGGTGTGTTTCAATAGATGTATAAACAGTTGCTGTTGTTTAGAATAGTTAGATATATAGATTGATATAATTTATCAAAATTCAAACATGCATAACTATTCATCATCATCATTTGGCTACGGAGCAGGCGACTACAAACTCCCTCCAACTGCTACGGTCTTGGGCCAGAGAAGCAATGTGCGTGGCCGTCCCGGTTTTTCCTCTTGTATTTGAACAAAAAGAGCATAACTATTACAGTGACGTAATAGCTGATGATCAAAATTTTAAAAACAGATCTCCGTTGCCATAAATCATGGTGAAACTGTGAATTTGAAATTCAATAAATATGTGCCTAATGTGTTGCAAAATCATTGTCTATAACACATAAAATGAGTTATTAAAAACATTGAGTGATTTCCTTTTATAACTTGCATTTCCCAGGCTCCGAACAAATGTCTTAACCACTTCGCGCCGGGACCTCCGAATCCGGAGGTCAATTGGATTGCCTATGCAACGGGGCCCTCGGAATCCAGGCACCACTATTGTCCACATTCTAAACAAAGACTCTTTTCAGCTTAGAACAAAGCAATACGAATCAGTATAAAGACCCTTTTTGACGCAAGTTGCCACATGAATTGCAAGATTAGCAGCAGTAATTGTGCAATTGTGGGTCTTTTACTGTGGAGGATCAAGGGATACCACGCTGCAGCTGAAAGCACGCGGGGGACATTGTCTTTGCATGCCACACAGCCCAACGATCGTCGGTCTGGCATTGGAATTCCCCCCACATTCTTTACCGTAATCTGTACGCTCGTTTGTGGCCGACCAACTCCGACCAAAAGATTTGACTGCCTGGAGTGGAGGCTGGAGTCTGCGGTCAGGGATTGTCAGCAGCGTACACGCACGCACACACCCACACTTGTCCGTTACAGTCCATTGACGATGCACAAAGGGCCCTTTTTCAAATGGATAATCTCTTGACAAAAGCCACAACGACGTCCTAATTGTGCCAGATTTTACTCTCTTGTACCCATAGTATACTCTTATCGATTTATTTCACATAAATATATTGTTCCGATTGTTTTAGCGAGATTTGAAAATGATGCATTGTTCAAAAACCCCCGTATGGCGGTCATCGGCGCTGAAAAAAACCCCGGCGCGAAGTGGTTAATGATAGCCCTGAAAGTAATTTCAATTTGTTTTGTTGTATTTTTTTTTCATCCTGCACAATTTTTATAACAATTTAACTATGAAATCTGTGAAACTTCATTATTCAATTGTTTTTCAGGGTCATCACATAGACTTAGTGTGCCCCAACTGGCGGCCATCTATGATAGTTTTGTCAGTTTCAACTGAAAACTGCCCAGACAGCCCTCGTGAGCCAGATGGCCCTTGTGTGCCTGATGACCCTTGTGTGCCTGACGACCCTTGTGTGCCTGAAGGACAATTGCATTTTGTTTTCACAAAACTAAACGTCTTGAAGAGTACCGGTATAACAAATGGTAGGTCCCCTGTCTCATAATATGAGCTGAGTTTTGACTTTTATAAAAATAAAAATAATAAAAATATAGAAAAATCATGTTTTTTTACTATGGCCCCTCAATTGTGGGTATAAAATGGGTCAACTTTCTGTTACTCAGCAGTACGGTATTATTACTTTGTTGCATAGAGGGGATAAATTGTTTTAACTGGAAACCGATCTCACTATTAATTCCTCATACAAATCATATTTTCAGGATATAAAGCAGAGAGACTTTGAGAAAGCATTTGTTTTTACAGTGGAAAGACAGCTTCAGTGTTAGTAAATGTATTTTTATCTGAATCCTTTAAAATAGGGTGTGGATGTCGACAAGGTGATGGTCTGAGGCCTTATTGGTTATTTTTGTTCGCCAAAATTATGTGCATGATGGTTCTTACTGGTAACGTTTAAGGGGAATACAGGTATGGATGGCAGAGAATAATTATAGACTTTCCCAGTAGGCCTATCCTGATGATACAGTATTATCTTTGGACACTTTAAACAGTTTATTTGATAAAGCTTTAAAACATTTGGGGGATTTTGCGAGCATGGTCGCTTCAAGTCAAGAAATGCTTGAGCATTTGTGTGGACTGTTGGCAGTAAGGGTCGACAGAAAGGTCTAAATGACTATATTAATGTGAATTGGGTTGGTCTACAAGATTACTTTACGGCTCTTTGAATTGATTTTTTCACCAACTTTGATAATATGACGATAATATGTCTAATTGATCAGTGGTCTAGAAGAAATGTAATCGTTCTTGGCCATGTTACCATTGTGAAGTCGCTTATGTTATCCAAATTTACTTTTATTATTTTGCAGTCTCTCCCAGACCCACCTTTATATTTAATTAAATGTTCGTTTGAACCAGTACAGTACGACATTTCATCACGAACCACATACTGATAATATGCAACCCCTTCTCCCACCCTGGTCGCCCTGGTGGTGGTCTCAAAGATACCTATGAATGGAATAAATGTTACCTGAATTGAAAGTGGAAACCTGAAAGTTTTCTTTGACAATTATTTTGTTTCCCAATGTTGTAAGACTTGGACACACTTACACTGTGATGCACTGTTTGTGGAGCGTACTCATGATAATTAGAATGATGGGAAAGGTGCTTGAACATTGAAAGGGAAATCCATTTTCTAGTTATTTGTTTGACTAAATTTACCTCCTTCCAGACACGTACAACAGCCAATTATATATATTTGGTCCACATGCACACTCCTTTTTCTGTTAAGCTTATTTTGTGGTGACAGACAGCTAGAGATGACAACAGCTAGGAATGGGGGTAATTGCACCAAAAAACCCAAAACACAGATCTAGAAATTGATTTCAAGGCGGCTGAAAAGGGCCAGTTTGAAAAAAAAATGCTTGGTAAATACAAAAGCAGCTGTAATTAAATTTCAGTAACATTGAGATGTTGCAATATCTTGATTACCCTTATGTGTAAAGAAAATTCATTAGAAAAAAAAGGACCTATGGAGTATCACAGCATAAAGTATAAAGCCTCCTACGTACTTCCATATCAGTCTTCCGAAGACTTATGTCTGACCCTGTTCAGCCCGAGTCAGTTTATAGGTCCATGCAGTTTTGAGTTTAATTAATTATTAATTGTTTTCAATACATTCATCCATACAATTTCAATACACGATAGTAATACATTTAGTTTTTAAATAATTATTATATAATTACACGTAATACGCACATGTACAGGTACAGGTACATGTACATGTACACATGGGCATTACATCTGTATGACCTTACATGTCATGTATAATTTTATATGTACATTACATGTAAGGCCATACAGATGTAATGTCCATCTTCATTGAACAGCGCCCTCTATAGTGAGAGTTAATGTGTGGAAACATGAACAAACTTTATTGAACCATAATAGAACATTGTTACTGGGAGCTGGGACATAGTTATCATTTTGTTATAAATAACCGATAAAGGCGTGGGTATGAATACTGGAATTAATCAATATGTGTGAAAGAAATTTGTCTTATTCTTAAACTTCCTTGTAACTAGTCTACGGGACAGGAGCCACATTAAGCGTAATATTCATACAATAAATATGTCGGTTAAATCTGTCCTGCTCCGGTTGTTGTCTCGGTCCCCGGCGGGAACTATTATTAATTCTGCAGGACATGCTAATTTCTTCATGGGAAGAGCTTAAAAAATAATTTAAAAAAAAAATAACAAAAACGCGGGCATTCCTTCTAAGGGCTATCAAAGTCCTATAATCATGGATTCATTATCCATTGCTATTTGGAATCACGCAGCGACAGAAATGATAATAATTATTATTCACACGATGCCAGCGCAAATCACCTTTACGAATAATGGATTCCGGCTATAGGGGCTGGGGCAGCGGCGACGATGAGTGAGGGATTGCTAAATACATGTACATGTATTCATACAGGATAGTTTACTTCCTATAAGTTCCCAACAAGTCGAATGTATGGTAAAAATAATTGATGTGCCACTATTTATGATGCTTTTGGAGATGGGAGAAAGACTGGGCACTACAATGTGCAGGTTTTGCGGACATACACAAAAGTTGCTGTAACATACATATTTTTTTTTTAGTAGCTTTTATTACACTACAAAAAGTATAATGTGACTGTAATAGCTTTGCAAAAAAACTTAGGTAGTCGTAGTTAGAGTTTGAGTGCCTTTGCAATATCAATCCGAGCAGGATTACAAATCTCAAGGAACCTTACACTTTATAGAAAATTCAAGCTTAGATAAAAGTAAAAACATCAAGCCGTACTACATGATATTCAGCGATAAATTAAATATGTTTGCAAATAAAACAAACAATGACTGGGGACTACTAATATTATTTTTTTCACAATGTGGCAAACTTTGACCTGAAATGGAACCCGAGACTTCTGGATTAATGTACTGGCACTCTTACCATCTGAGCTATGGTGGCCTTCCCAAATATAAACCAAATAGTCTCTCTTGGGATGGGTGTGCCGGTCCGAAGCATCTGACCGTTAACTGTCGTATGGCATCACCGCGGCACCAGGGACCACGCCCACGTATTCATTCAGAGGCAAACAACATAATTTGTCTGTTCCAGAAAAGGTCATGGGTGTGGATAATAACGGCAGAGACTCCTTACATGATTCTTTGTTTTTCTGGCTAGCTTCTTCAGTTCATGTACCAATGCTCATCAACATGGTCATTAATTATTTTGTTGTTTCTTTAAGCATCACGGTGCCATTCACGCGCTGATTCTCAGAGTATTTCATGATAATTAACAAAATAAAGATGAAAAACGGATGTATAAACGAAACAAAAACATTAAATGTAAAGGCATTGGCATTTTACCGGTAATGACAGGAAATGCAATCATTCTATTTCCATCTCAGGGCATACTCATCTTAAAGATCACAATGATTATGCAAAGCATCCGGTGAAATCATGTCATTCGAAAATCACCTGCTGGTGAAATATCCTATCATAATGGCAGTATGTTGAGAAATTTCCCAAAGGTCTCTTACTTTTGTAATGTCCTTTTGACGATTTTGCTGATAAATCTGCACAAGCTGATTACATCCAAAGTAGGACTAAGATGGTAATGCGACAACAAATGAAATCAGGAGCTAAAGAAGGAATCAGATAAAAACGTTTTAATTGTGCACAGACAAAATCACATTTTATTAAGGTCACTGACAACTTTTAAAAATTAAGTGATAGCACATGTTCCATAAAATGAAAGTACAGTACATTTCAACACCAACATTGAAATCCAGCAATAAAGCTGTGTTCTTTGTCTTGTTCTTTCTTGTAACGATATCAACTAAAGGTTCTCTGGACCATGCCAATGCTGATCAATTGTTGTCCCTGCAGAGCCCATTATTGACATTTCGCAAGGGAAATTAAATCAACAATTGGATTTGGTCCAGCAATAAATGTACATGTACATGTTTATGTTTGGGGGTTTA
Source organism: Luidia sarsii (assembly GCA_949987565.1). NCBI lineage: Eukaryota > Metazoa > Echinodermata > Asteroidea > Paxillosida > Luidiidae > Luidia > Luidia sarsii. The sequence continues at coordinate 5,737,098 of OX465122.1, forward strand.
TTATGCACACAAATCTAGCTCATAACCGAAGTGGAGTGAAAAATGTTATTAGTATTGTATTAGATGTCTCTGAAAAAAAGGCAATGTTTCCATTCAAAAGGGAGCAAGTTGTTTGCCGGGACATGACATTAATCAGACACCGCATAATTAAAAGGAACAAGAAATTGACACTTTTTATCATAAAAACCCTTAAACAAAGCTTTCTGATTGTGAATGCAATATGTCAGTATCAACTCATGGGTTATACTTGTTCAAAATCAAGTGGTCAAACACCCCAAATTAAAATTTTATTTTGTATTATTTCTATTTCTCTTCTTTTATTTTCTCTGTAATCTTTAAGAGATAAAGAATGTGACTTTGGTGGTATTTCTTTTTTAATTTGGGGAGTATGGTTGTCAACACCATTACTGTTAGTTTTTTCTAGTCACAAATAAATGTGGAGTAGATAAACATATTACAATTGCATACTAATACATTTTGGAATTTCCACTTGTATAATATACTCCAAAGTGAAAAATGAAAGCGTCATGCCATGCATTTATCTATGCATTTATTTATTTACAATAATTATTTGCACGTAACTCTTGTATTTTAAAACTGTTATTGTTTCAACTTGCAAAATCAATGAAAGAAAATTAAAAGAAATGCAACATTATCTTATTAAATTGTACGCCATCTGTTCATTTACTCTTTTGTGTTTGTTTTAACACTTTTTTTATTGCTTGCCACCCTTTCCTATTCAAATCCACCAGCCATCCGTGAGAGCAGATTGAGAATATCAGCATCAGGATGAACAAAGCCACACACAGGGGAAACTGATGACAGAGCCCTCAATAAATGCTTGTATGTGGCTGGTGGTGTGGCTGTCTCTCCCCTTTCAAAGAAGCTTGTCAAGCAATGACATAAAACTTCCTTGATGCACCCTTGAGCCATCTCTTAACAGAGTGAAATCTTGAGGAGAGAACGGGTGGTCAGGAGTACATTTGCTGTACTTCTCTAGTAGCTTTCTAGTGTTGATGTTGGGAATGAAGACAGTTTCCCTGTGAACATTACTACCAGGAAAGAAGAATTAAAAAACAAATTAATCAAGGTTGTATTTCGGTCAGTAACAGAATGTTTATCATTTTATATCAACTATAATATGAATATGGATATGGATTGCTTGAATATATGGCTTGAAGTTAAAAGATTTCATGGTATTCTTTAAAATATGTAGGAAGCAATGTTTGTCAACTTTATAATGTTATTGGTGTTTCAAGCCAATTGCCACTCTATGTATAGGCTATGAGAAGATGAGAAAATATGAATTGAGATAACTTAAAAAAAAGGGATAGATCAAAGGTTGATGGAAAACATGAAGCAGATATGTAAAAAAATATTTACAATAGATATTGCTTAACATATCATGTGACAGCAAATGGACAATCTGGTCTCATGCACAAACACACCGTTAAGGAGGACAACTGTCATACAGACTGCCATGACATATCCATAGAACTACCTGTTGTCTGGGGAGTGTCTGGACAGCTGTGCACAGCACCATTTCATTTTAACTCACAAAATTTTAGATTCACAAAATAAGAATTATTAGATTCCAACAACATGTCCAGAATTATTACAATAATAACAAAAGAGAAGGGCCTGACAAAGTGATGCAAGCAGTGCCTTTCTCAAAGGTAGGAAGAATTTATAAAAATGGCAAAAATAATTTTAACTGGACCTGGACTTGATCTCCAGAGCTCTGGTTTTGTGTGAACACTGGTAAGCAAGACCAAAGGTCTCATGTTCAAGTCCAGGCACCCACAAAATTTGTTGAAGGTTCAGTCACCTTTTGAATTAATTTGTTTGACAATTGTGAAGACTTATTTTGTTGATGACTTCTTTGTACATTTCTTCATCATCTGCATGGTTTCCCTCCATGTCGACAGGTCTTTTCTGATGAAAAGGTTTCTAATGATGTGAAAGAGTATACCATTAGCTTTCAAATGATATCAAAATATCCTCTAATACTTAAAATTTCCGAAAATAAAAAAGAAAAAGAAAATTGATTTGTAATTGAATTGTGAAGATACTTTAACTTCAGGCGTTGTTTACTCAAAAAGTGTTTAGGTGGGATATTCCTCATGTCGTTGTGCCGGGTCACATATATAATACATGTACATGTAGTGTAAAATTGATTTTTTCCAGAATAACCAGCGTCTTCTTCTCCGATCGCTGGATGTTTTTTTTTTTTAAGAGATTGTTTGCTATAATGCTAGTTTTCCCCACACTGTGTTGATTTTCTGGGTTACACATGCCAATAATTACACAAACTTCCAACAATTCATAACTGGGAGTTTGTGCAAATAAAGTGTGCATGAAATTTTGATATGACTTTCCAAAAAAAATACATGTACAGTATTGCAGGAATGTTTGTGGTCCACCCAAACAACAACTTGCTACTCTCAGGAATTATGTAAAGGCCCATCAAGTGGGTTTCCTGTTCAACAAGGCTAATAAGAACACACTTGGGGATATAGAGATGAACTAAGGTCAAATTACAAGAATTAGCCAGGCTGTGGGATTATACCATGGAGATTATACCATCGCCCAACCACTTTCCTTCCTCCATGGCCCAACCTACTCTGTACAGCCATGAAGGAAGTCATACACGTGTAGGCATGGATTTGTACAATTAAGCACACATGTAAAAAGGCAGATTACAATAAATATTCAATAAATGACAACCTTCTTAAATGATTAAAAACATCCTCTCTGCCTTTGAGAAAGGTCCTGCTAGGATCGAAACGTCAGGCCCACTAAATTTTAAGAAAAACATCCAGTATTATATATACATAATTTATGTTACAGAAAAAACATTTAATACCTTCATCTATCCAAATCAAAATCTGTTAGCACAAACTTTGTGTGCCGGTACTCATGATGGCATGGTGAAATACCATCCATTTCAGCTAGCCTGAACAGCTGCTGCATACATGCATGTATACGTTTCTCTTGTGTCAGGCACTTGTACATCATGTTTGATGTATTCTGAAGCCGGGAAACAAAAACAACAGACCATTAAACAACCAGGCACACAATCCAATGGGAAAGACCAACCAGCCACAGGCTTCATACGTATGAAACACCGACCAGGCACACAATCCAATGGGAAAGACCAACCAGCCACAGGCTTCATACGTATGAAACACCAACCAGCCACACAATCCAATGGGAAAGAACAACCAGCTACAGGCTTCACACGTATGAAACAACACCGACCAGGCACACAATCCAATGGGAAAGAACAACCAGCCACAGGCTTCATACGTATGAAACACCGACCAGGCACACAATCCAATGGGAAAGAACAACCAGCCACAGGCTTCATACGTATGAAACACCGACCAGGCACACAATCCAATGGGAAAGAACAACCAGCCACAGGCTTCATACGTATGAAACACCGACCAGGCACACAATCTAATGGGAAAGACCAACCAGCCACAGGCTTCACACGTATGAAACACCGACCAGGCACACAATCCAATGGGAAAGAACAACCAGCCACAGGCTTCATACATATGAAACACCGACCAGCCACACAATCCAATGGGAAAGACCAACCAGCCACAGGCTTCATACGTATGAAACACCAACCAGCCACACAATCCAATGGGAAAGAACAACCAGCTACAGGCTTCACACGTATGAAACAACACCGACCAGGCACACAATCCAATGGGAAAGAACAACCAGCCACAGGCTTCATACGTATGAAACACCGACCAGGCACACAATCCAATGGGAAAGAACAACCAGCCACAGGCTTCATACGTATGAAACACCGACCAGGCACACAATCTAATGGGAAAGAACAACCAGCCACAGGCTTCATACGTATGAAACACCGACCAGCCACACAATCCAATGGGAAAGAACAACCAGCCACAGGCTTCATACGTATGAAACACCGACCAGCCACACAATCCAATGGGAAAGAACAACCAGCCACAGGCTTCATACGTATGAAACAACACCGACCAGGCACACAATCCAATGGGAAAGAACAACCAGCTACAGGCTTCACACGTATGAAACAACACCGACCAGGCACACAATCCAATGGGAAAGAACAACCAGCCACAGGCTTCATACGTATGAAACACCGACCAGGCACACAATCCAATGGGAAAGACCAACCAGCCACAGGCTTCATACGTATGAAACAACACCGACCAGGCACACAATCCAATGGGAAAGAACAACCAGCCACAGGCTTCATACGTATGAAACACCGACCAGCCACACAATCCAATGGGAAAGAACAACCAGCCACAGGCTTCATACGTATGAAACACCGACCAGGCACACAATCCAATGGGAAAGAACAACCAGCCACAGGCTTCATACGTATGAAACACCGACCAGCCACACAATCCAATGGGAAAGACCAACCAGCCACAGGCTTCATACGTATGAAACACCGACCAGGCACACAATCCAATGGGAAAGAACAACCAGCCACAGGCTTCACACGTATGAAACACCGACCAGGCACACAATCCAATGGGAAAGAACAACCAGCCACAGGCTTCATACGTATGAAACACCGACCAGGCACACAATCCAATGGGAAAGAACAACCAGCCACAGGCTTCACACGTATGAAACACCGACCAGGCACACAATCCAATGGGAAAGAACAACCAGCCACAGGCTTCATACGTATGAAACACCGACCAGCCACACAATCCAATGGGAAAGAACAACCAGCCACAGGCTTCATACGTATGAAACACCGACCAGCCACACAATCCAATGGGAAAGAACAACCAGCTACAGGCTTCACACGTATGAAACAACACCGACCAGGCACACAATCCAATGGGAAAGAACAACCAGCCACAGGCTTCATACGTATGAAACACCGACCAGGCACACAATCCAATGGGAAAGAACAACCAGCCACAGGCTTCATACGTATGAAACACCGACCAGCCACACAATCCAATGGGAAAGACCAACCAGCCACAGGCTTCATACGTATGAAACACCGACCAGGCACACAATCCAATGGGAAAGAACAACCAGCCACAGGCTTCACACGTATGAAACACCGACCAGGCACACAATCCAATGGGAAAGAACAACCAGCTACAGGCTTCACACGTATGAAACAACACCGACCAGGCACACAATCCAATGGGAAAGACCAACCAGCCACAGGCTTCATACGTATGAAACACGGACCAGCCACACAATCCAATGGGAAAGAACAACCAGCCACAGGCTTCATACGTATGAAACACCGACCAGGCACACAATCCAATGGGAAAGAACAACCAGCCACAGGCTTCACACGTATGAAACACCGACCAGGCACACAATCCAATGGGAAAGACCAACCAGCCACAGGCTTCATACGTATGAAACACCGACCAGGCACACAATCCAATGGGAAAGAACAACCAGCCACAGGCTTCATACGTATGAAACACCGACCAGGCACACAATCCAATGGGAAAGACCAACCAGCCACAGGCTTCATACGTATGAAACACCGACCAGGCACACAATCCAATGGGAAAGAACAACCAGCCACAGGCTTCACACGTATGAAACACCGACCAGGCACACAATCTAATGGGAAAGACCAACCAGCCACAGGCTTCACACGTATGAAACACCGACCAGGCACACAATCCAATGGGAAAGAACAACCAGCCACAGGCTTCATACATATGAAACACCGACCAGCCACACAATCCAATGGGAAAGAACAACCAGCCACAGGCTTCATACGTATGAAACACCGACCAGCCACACAATCCAATGGGAAAGAACAACCAGCTACAGGCTTCACACGTATGAAACAACACCGACCAGGCACACAATCCAATGGGAAAGAACAACCAGCCACAGGCTTCATACGTATGAAACACCGACCAGCCACACAATCCAATGGGAAAGAACAACCAGCCACAGGCTTCATACGTATGAAACACCGACCAGGCACACAATCCAATGGGAAAGACCAACCAGCCACAGGCTTCATACGTATGAAACACCGACCAGGCACACAATCCAATGGGAAAGAACAACCAGCCACAGGCTTCATACGTATGAAACACCGACCAGCCACACAATCCAATGGGAAAGAACAACCAGCTACAGGCTTCACACGTATGAAACAACACCGACCAGGCACACAATCCAATGGGAAAGAACAACCAGCCACAGGCTTCATACGTATGAAACACCGACCAGGCACACAATCCAATGGGAAAGAACAACCAGCCACAGGCTTCACACGTATGAAACACCGACCAGGCACACAATCCAATGGGAAAGAACAACCAGCCACAGGCTTCATACGTATGAAACACCGACCAGCCACACAATCCAATGGGAAAGACCAACCAGCCACAGGCTTCACACGTATGAAACAACACCGACCAGGCACACAATCCAATGGGAAAGAACAACCAGCTACAGGCTTCACACGTATGAAACACCGACCAGGCACACAATCCAATGGGAAAGACCAACCAGCCACAGGCTTCACACGTATGAAACACCGACCAGGCACACAATCCAATGGGAAAGAACAACCAGCCACAGGCTTCATACGTATGAAACACCGACCAGGCACACAATCCAATGGGAAAGAACAACCAGCCACAGGCTTCATACGTATGAAACACCGACCAGGCACACAATCCAATGGGAAAGACCAACAAGCCACAGGCTCCATACGTATATTAAAAACCAAGTGTGTAATTTAAATAAAATAATGAATATTCATGATCAACAACTATACGCGCACATGTACATGTACTGTACACATGTAAAGTACATGTATTGCATGTAATGTACAACACACTCACATGTACATGTACATGTAGTATATGCATACGAATTCCGATTGCACTACTGACAATGACTGGCTCACATACTGCTCCTTTAATCGTCATTATGAATGAATTATTATTCATATCATTGTTCGATGGGGGGATATTCTAAATGGAATGCCATTTGCAAGACACAACAGTATCTTTTACAGGACCCTAACGACTGAATAGAGACTAACACAGTTCTACTCCTTTCTGCGCATGCGCAAACAGGTACCCCAAAACACTGACCAGGCTGGTAGGTCTTCATATGTGTGAGCCCGTTTATGGCTCACGAAGTGGGCTGACCCAGATCGGTTTCGTGTTGAATTCGAGGTCCGATTTCATCCCATTCTCCACCACGATCAAGGAAAATCACGTCTTCATTGGAACTTGGAAGGTGATTATCGAGATATTTACATTAATTTAATTGAACTTGAGTAAAATCTAGTTCCACTTACTGGGCCGCTAATACTAGTACTAGTAGTAGTAGTAGTACTACTACTAGTACTAGTACTAGTAGTACTAGTAGCTCCCCTTAAACGAGTACTCGTTTAAGGGGAGCTAGCGGCCCAGTAAGTGGGACCTCCATGGTGGGACTAAGTACAATCATGCTTCAGAAACAAGGCCCTAACAAAATAGTAAAATGCCTGTATGCCTACTTTACTTGAGCCAATTCGCGGACCTTACAAAGTTACAACTTACAAATTTACAATGTATAATAATTAATATTAATACTAATATTAATAATTAATACATGTGTAGTTTTGATATTTGTTATCATCTTATGATCGTACGATGTATCAAAGTCGTTAAAAATGGAGTGTAACTGGCTACATTGTCAATGAGTGAATTAGTGGTTACAAGCTAGTCCGAGTAACTTCGAATGGAACCTTACAATCGCCCTTTTAAAAAAATTTGAGGTTTTGGGTGATAGTACTAGTAGTACTAGTACTAAGTACTAGTACTGTAGTAGGGTCCAAGCATCTTATTCCTCCATGGTACAAGGAACACTGCTCGGAAAGCCTACAACTGTAAGTAACTATGTGTTAGACTCCATGACTACCCCCGACCAAACCCAGATTTTACCCCCAAAACACCCGTGAAACCGTCCCACGCACCCATCTTTGGATTAATTGAGAATCACCGATTTCAATACTGGTCATTTGTTTTACTCACGTTTGGGGAAAAAGGAGAAATTTTCCCTCAGGTTATCGAGAAGATTCTCTCCCATCTGACGAGCCGAAATGCTGCCATTTTTAAATCGAAATAACGGCCGATGTACAGTATGTACGTACAGTACATTGTACGTCTGGGTACCAGGGGCATAGGGGCTCTGTGAGTGTGTGCGTGCGTACATGCGTTGAGCCCCGGCGACTGTTTCCTGAAAAGCGCAAAGCAATGTCCGGACATTGGGCGCTGCATGCTGATTGCTGTGAACCGAATTTTTGAGACTCATGCCTACCTGCCCTTTGGACCCAGTGTCCTACCAGCTTGGGATGCCCTTTGATTGCCCCTGGCCTAGACAAATGCTGATCATCCTGAGAGTACACTGTAATTTTATGCGTGTGTCTCAAATGTGTTTGTAGCACAAATTTAAGCCCAACATTTGAAGTGACAGTGTTAGAATTTCTTTTGTATCTTTGAATGATCTTCATAATCCACAGGATTGATAAACACCACACATAAGAATGGATGTGGAATCGCTACGGAAACAGCTCTCTGAGCACGGGCAGGAGCATCTGCTGGAATTCTGGCATGAGTTGGACCTGGACCAGAAGACCGCCCTCTATCGGGACGTGGAGAACATAGACGTAGCAGAGCTGCTGGCCTCGTTCAGGACTGCCATGGAAACGGCCGGTGAGACAGAGAAGGTAGACAGCCAGATGGAGCAGATCCCCTCGGAGTTTGTGGGCTCCATGACACGGTCTGGCAAGGAGAAGGAGAAATGGTACAAAGAAGGTAAGCCGCCAGTCTTAAGTATGACTCTACCAGAGCTGCCAACTAGTACGGATTTTCCCTAATTGTTACGGAAATTAACTATCATTACGGAAGTACGGAATGTCACCTACGTCGGTTCACCAACATCCCCCAGGAAGAAGGCATTCAGGCTTGCTCCTCTGCCTTAGCCAAAAGTAAACAGACTTGCCCCCTATCTCTGACATAACCACCCTCATGAAGCTAAGTGCTGACCAAGAACAAGCACTATCTTCAAGTGCATGGCACTGCCATGGGCTCCTTCCTTTGCTTGCCTCTTCATGGGTGATGCATGCTCAGTCAGCCGGGTCTATTACATGCACCACCTCAAACATTATACAGTACACCTGTACATGTACCTCATCTCCTGTAGAGTTTGCTAGACCCAAAACACCCTCAAAAACGTACCTATAGCCGTAATTATACATAAGCACCGTCAATATATATCGATATCACGTCTATATCGATATCGCTGATATGCATTTTTTGATTAAAAACGATATATCAACATTTTCGATATATCAACATTTTCGATATCCAGGAATGATATTGATAGTAAAATCGGTAAAATTTGTAATAAAAACCTTTACTTGTGGTTTTCTAGGTTTCTTTGACGAAGTCCTAAGCAGCGTTGGTTTAACATTTTGGACTCATTCCGTGGTATGTGTTCTGGGACCATTCACTAGCGATACCTACAGCGAGATCGCTGTTTACAACTTGTGCATCTTGTAGACTGGTTCCCTCCCACACGACCGCAATCTATACTACATGCGTGAAAAGGGACCAATTCACCTCGTGGTCTGCGCTTGTACTGCTGCGTATGCAAGCGCAGTACACGAGCTTCGTGTATTGCACCATCTGCACTGCGGATAGTGCGTGATGTTCACCTTAGTGCGTTGGTTTCGTGACGGGAAAAAAACCTTTGTATTTCAAAAATAAAACAGTCAGAGGTCGAACGTTGTCCAGCTAGGGCTTTTTAATTGGTTATATCTCCAGTATATATTTTTTTCTATTTTTTTTCCATTCAAAATGCAGACCGTAAAAATGCCTCTGATAGGGTCACATTCTAGGCATGCCCAGTTTGGTCAATTCACATTTCAGGGATGCGCAGTTCTGCCCGCTAAAATTGATTTTTGAATCACGATCCACTTTATGAAAACAAATTGCTGCGTGTGGACGTGTGGAAACAAAATACATTTTTAAAATGAATTCTTGAATCTGGATGACACGATCCACTTTCCTAGCGGGAAATTTGGGAACGCACCAAATTGATAACCATGGCTAGAAAGGTACATGTAACCCTATTCAAGGAGATCAAGAATCAAGCTCAGATTAAGACAGGGTTCATGTCTTGATAAAGTGTCCCGCTGCAAGATCGGAACCATGCATAACTGTGCTTATATTGCATCAGTCATCCTTGCTGTGCACCAGCTTGAATTAGTGAGATTTAAATTATATCCTAGCCAGTGCAGCTGTACACTTCGTATGTACCTAGATATTATAACCCATCACCAAAATCAATAGTTATAGCAGAGATGGTTTGTCCTCCATACAAGTAGAATCACCTGTTGCTTTCACAATCACACAATCCATAACACAATGTGTTGTATACAGTGTACGTGTAGTACCATGTACAGTACATGTACATGTACACTTGTACTGGTATGTACTGGTATGAAAGGTTGGAGTTGCTGTTTATCCATAATATTTTGAAATGCCTAGAGACGAAACAACTTCCTGTTTGAGGTCCACATTTCTGCACGTAAGCAATATTGTAACACTAACATGTGCGCTGTAAAAACGGCCGCCATGACCATGATGAGTCCACAGTTTCACCGGCCCATTCCAAAAATGGAAAGGGGGGTTAATAGAGTCAAGTTCTTAAATTAAACAAAAATAGACACACATTTTACCGAAGTTCTGAAACCATTTCAGAATAAATGGCTTACAAAACATGAAAATGCGTGCATGACACAAAGCTAGATGCATGTAAGTCCTGTAAACCAATGAAATTTAATTCATTCCACAACCACAATTTAATTTGTCCCCTACAATGAAAATGGAAGTGTCCGTCAGGTCTTGTTGTGTTCGCTGCAGAGCTGGTAACACACATGTACTGTACACACTACACATGTACAAGTACATACATGTGTGCACGTGTGTAGATGGCGTGTACATGTACTGTACATGTACTGTACATGTACATGTACATGTACATGTACTGTACATGTACTGTACATGTACATGTACATGTACATGTATACAGTTATACAATAAAAACGCGTGTACTAAACAATGGTCGACTAGTCGACTTTTCGCGACTATTACGCCAACGACTAATCGACTCTTGAAAATCAATAGTCGCCCAGCACTACTGCTGGTATTCAAAAACTTGGTTGTAAGTTCGAGTACTACGACGTTCATCAGCGTCAAGAAAGAAGCATTTTCAGCCAAAGGTGAGCGAGAACCAAGAGCAGCGTTTATATGCAACTATGCACCAGTCCTGAGTCGGTTAGTTTTACCGATCGTCTCGGTTAGTTTACTCAAGTGTGGACGCCGGGAAGATTTACCCATTGGAATGTTACCAACGGGCTCGATAAAAAATAAGTCCAGTGCGGACACAGCTTTATAGAGAAAGAATTGCTGTCTTTGTACTGAAATACAACTGTATACATGTACATGTACATGTATGCAGGGTTCTCCCCACGTACAAACGTGCGTATCGGGCCGATACGCAACTTTTCCTGCCCGATACGAAAAAAAACGGGCCGATACGCAGTTTTTCACCCCCGATACGCACAATAAAATGATTATAGTATGGTTTAGAATTATCTTAAATGATGCAGCTTGCATGTCCAGCAAAATCTAGACGAAAAAGCAGTACAAAAACCGGTGCAAACGATCTATAGTCCTGCATTTTTCCGTGCGGTAGGAGCGGTACATGCATGCATTGTGCACCGCGCGACGGCCACACTGTACACACAGTAGATGTACAGTACATATGTACATGCATTGGCACCCAACATTCCTCGTGGTCGGTGTCACATGAAATCTGACCCTCCGCTATGGACGTCCTAGTACATGTACACGTACAGTACAGTGCTGACTACTGTACATGTACACGCGCTCGTGTGTTTTCCGCTAGTGGGGCCTACATTTACGAAGGTTCAAATGTTATACTACACCATTCGCAAAACTTACAAGATCGACCCCACACACGGGGACGGTATTTCTCGTTGCCATGTCGCCGCGTTTTGTCTCGCGCACGATGGCGGAAAAACAATATTTTCATTAATTTAAGCAGGGCTCGAAATTCACGGTGGCCAGTGCCGTCGATGCCCTTCGAAATGCGTTACATGTATTCGACAGCCAGTCTTGCCGTGCCCCATTGATACTTTGGTCGTGGTACCCTTCTGAGGCCGGTTTGATCGTTGTCAAAAACGAGCCGATCGGATTATGTGTATATATTGTTCGCATTTTTAAGATTATTATTCCGAAAAGGTGGAGCTTTTTCGTTTGCTTACAAGCGCACACATCATTTAAAATTCTGTACTATATCCTACAAGGCTAAACAGTGTATAGTGACCGTGCACACGATTGTATACTGTACAGTGTATACTGCTACGGTCCAGTGGCATATCCTATTCGCTGGTACACATTCGCCCCAGAATGCGTTTGGATAGGATCGGGTACCATTGAGGAAGGCTAGAGATGGCATGCCGCACGTGCGTTGTAAACGGTGACGTCTTTCCAGTCTTCGCACTTTGAGTTCGATCCTGTTCCTGATTTTGTATCCCTAATTCCTTAGACTTGAACATAGATTGTATTTTAACAGGCTTTATGGAAAAAACGTCGGATTTGAAATGAAACTTTTTCACGGACAGGGAAATAGATAAACGATCGGATAAGGTAGGGAACACTTGTTTTAATGCCCAAACACGCAGGGTGGACCAGTAAAAGTTGTTCAGTACTTTTTTGGCGGTGGCGATCTTCCTTCTTCAGTTGTACGGTCGTAGCGTAAAATCCACATTTTGAAAAATACTTGGACGAAATAATTATGAAAAATGTGCCACGGAAGTAATATACCCTCCTCGCAAAAAAAAAATGTACATGGTGGTGTACATGCGTGAATCTGTTTTTCTGTGTCGGCCTAAAATTACGAAGCTCCAAGGTTTTACCGTGTTGTTGTCAGTGACGTCGGCCGTGGCGCACGGTCAGAATACTGCTGCTGCACGGATCATGTCAGTCAATTTCCCTCCGTACTCCATAGCTCTACGAAGTTAGTTCTTCAATCATCTCAAACAACTTTTCAAACCAAACCTTTAATTCTTCTAATCGAACACCATAAGGATCTTTGAATGATATAGTTGGATTTTAATTGTTCCCTCAGATTTTTTCATTTTGTAGGCTAAAAAATCACGTCTCAATGGCCTCAATCAAATACTGTATATTGGACCCCAAATTACGAATTTCGATACCTTACAACTGAATGGAGCTCATGGTTTCAGGTCTGATCAGCATAAACCAAAGGTTGAAGCATTTTACTTCATTATTAATATTATGTTCAATTGAAACTGAATAAACAGTTGTTTGAATCGTTGATTACTTCAGCCATGTCTGAATCTTGAAATGACTAATTTTGTGCCTCCACTCTCCAGAAAGAAAAAACGGTCATTGGTTGAAATATTGATGTCAATAAATATCTGAAGAAAAAAAATCTTCAAATCTCTTCATGTTTTTTCCTGAGAAAAAGTAATTAAAAATCCCAGGAAATGCTCTAAAATGCAGCAGAGAGCATCTAAAAGTCCAAAAATTGTTTATAAACCACAAAGAAAATCCCCCACACTTCTGAAAAATCCTGGGGAGAACCCTGGTATGTAAGGTACATACACATGTCTGTGTAAAATGACAATTTAGCAAGAGAGCAAGACCATTTTGCATTTTCCAGGCAAAACATGTTGTACCAACATGTACAGGTGTACATGTGTACATGTAGGTCACATTGAAATCCATGTGTATGTATATGTATAATTATGTACTCATGTAATACACTGATCATTGGATGAAATTGCGACATGTAGCACCTTGCACTTCATTTCATGCAATGCCCATTGTCCAATGATTAATAATGTAAGATACAGTGTAGGATGTGTTGAAATGGTTAGCCCTGGATCCTATTACAATGACATGTACACTTTCATTATGCTTACTCATGCTTTCTTCTAGGCACATGTTCACAAACAATGCAAAATAAAGTTTTTCTGTTGGTTGTAATAATTGAATGATATCAGCTTACCTGGCATGCACTTTTAAAATTGCTTACTGTACATGCACATACTGTACGTGTACATGTACACCTGTGCAGCACATGTACAATGTATTACTCTTCATTCACATGCACACTAGAATTGTGTTTTTATTTTAATTGATGGAACATTGTAACTTAAGCATAGTTGTCAAACAATTTAAGGAAAAACTGACTGGGAACTTTTGAACAAATTGAAAATTGGCAAAGCAAACTTTAACTGGACCGGGAAATGAACCTGATACCTTTAGCTGGATTAAAACCCTAACCTCCCCAAATCCTCCTGGATCCTTCGGTGGTATTGGAAGACTTTGGAGGATTGAGGCTGAATGCAAAATTTTTCAAGAAGGAGTTTGGAGGATTGAGGCTGAATGCAATTTTTTTCAAGAAGGAGTTTGGAGGATTGAGGCTGAATGCAAAATTTTTCAAGAAAGACTTTGGAGGATTGAGGCTGGTTGGAGTTTGACTTCAAAAAGGATTCTGGAGGATTTTCTGGGGGGTTTGGGAGGAATGATACTGTGGGTGTAAGACTAACAGGTTGTTGTCCACACAGCGTTTTTGTTGTACTGTACAGTGTATGTGTACATGTAGTTGCCCCCATGCAGGGTACTCCCTTTGTTTATTGCATGTCAGGTTGATGGTGTCCATGCACATGTGTATCAGTCACTGGCACTGCATTCATGGGACAGTTTGTTTACCCAAGGGCTGCTTGCCAATCCCTGGGGAGGTGTTGGAATGTCTAGCAGGCTGGAGCCGACAATTCGAGGGCGAGTTTACCCACAGACTGCTGGTCATTTCCTGGTGAGGAGTTGGAATGTCTAGCAGGCTTGAGCCAAAAATTTGTGGGACAGTTTACCCACGGACTGCTGGTCATTTCCTGGTGAGGTGTTGGAATGTCTAGCAGGTTTGAGCCAAAAATTCGTGGGACAGTTTACCCACGGGCTGCTGAGCATTTCCTGGTGAGGAGTTGGAATGTCTAGCAGGACTCAGCAAAAGATTCGTGGGACAGTTTACCCACGGGCTGCTGAGCATTTCCTGGTGAGGGGTTGGTTCATGGAGGATTTGGGAGGATTGAGGCAGTGGGCACCACTCATTTCATGTAGAGTACAAAATATTGGAAGATTTTGGAGGATTGAGGCTGAATGAGTTTTGTATTTTACAAGTTGGAGGATTGGGGAGGATTGAGGCAGTGGGCACATGTAATGTATAAAATATTGGAAGATTTTGGAGGATTGAGGCTGAATGAGTTTTGTATTTTACAAGTTGGAGGAATTGGGAGGATTGAGGCAGTGGGCACCACTCATTTCATGTAGTAGTGTACAAAATTTGGAAGATTTTGGAGGATTGAGGCTGAATGAGTTTTTTTTTTATTTTGGAGGAGTTGGAGGATTTGTCTGGCAGTGTATCTGGGTTCATGGGTGAGTTCACCCAAGGTCATTTTCTGATCCAGTGGAGGTATGAATGGGGGTGGGGTGCTATTAGGTAATTAGTACCTAATGTTTGTCAGTTGTTGGAGTGTGAACAGTGCACCTACATGTAATCTAAACAATTCCAATGAAACCATGTGCATCCCCAACGGCACTGTGTTGAAACCCAAGCTCTTTGTTCATTCAAAAGTCTGTGGAATATTCCACTCAAAAAGAGGTTATTTTAATTTTCATTTTGTTATTCTAAACTTGTTTTCAGAACATTTGATTGCTTCATAATAAACCATTGTACAAATGTTGTAAAGAATTATATAACATTGTGTAATTTAGGGTAATAGGTCCATGATTTTTCCTATAAATACGAGTGAAAACTGCCACACGTCCCCAGTTCATCACTGAACGCCCAACTAATGATGAGAGAAGTGCAAGCTTTGCAACAGTCTATGTCAAAGGAGGAGAAATCCATATTCCTGTCGACCGTCATGGGGGAAGGAAGAAAGAGAAGGAAGAGAAAGGAGCGCAAGGAGTGCAGTTCTGACGAGGAGATGGAGGAAGTAGTGAAGACTACCAAGAAGAAGAAGAGAGGTGACAAGAAGAGAAAGGAGAAGGAGTCCAGCAGTGGCAGCAAGGAGTGGAGCATCGCGGAGGGGAGCATGGAGGATGATGAGGAGCTGATGGCCTCGTCTGAGGGAGGAGACTTCTTCAATACTTCAGAGGAGGAGGTTCCGAAGGGCAAGAAGGTGGCTCCAAAAGGGAAGGGGAAAGCCCCTCTGCCAAAGCACCGCGATAAGGGGTATCGAAGACGGCAGCGCAAGGCAAAGGAGCAAGAGCTTCGGGCTGCTCTCCGAAGCAGTGCAGTGGAGGCTGGCATCACCAGAAGCAGGAAGCACTACCGCGCCTTGGTTGAAAGTTCTTCTGGCAGTGAGGCAGAGTTCCTGGATGACGCCATAGACCTCCAATGCTCTTCAGGCAGTGGTGGCAGTTCAGAGGAGGAGGCTGAAACTGACATCTCTGACATCCCGGAGCCCACTGTCAGAAAGAAGAAGGCTGGCACTGGCAGGAGGAAGGCTACAACTTCCCGCACCACTTCTCCGTGGTCAGACAACGACCCTGACCCACCCTCTGCCTACCAGCCCGACTACCCGGAGGATGGGGACGGGTGGAGCAGAGCGCTAAGTGAGCGCAACATCCACCACTTCCGGGGATCAGCTCCACCTGGCCCCACTTTCCACCGAGGGACCTCTCCACTCCACTATTTTTTGAGGTTTTTTCCCATCCTCCTCATGACGAAAATGGTGGAGTGGACGAGCCAAAAGCTCCATTCTGCCGGACAGAGGGCGACATCCTTGGCGGAGATGCGAGCGTTCCTGGGCATGCACCTGCTGATGGGTGTTGTGAAGGTGGCCAGTTATCGCCAGTACTGGTCCACCCATCCTGGTCTTCACAACAAACTCATCAGTATGACCATGTCCAGGAACCGCTTCGACCAGCTGAACTGCTCCTGGTGCTGCAGCGACCCTCAAAAGGACCCGCAGAAGATACGAGACAAAGGTGACAGGTATATGTACATGAAGACCCATCCCCTGTACCCCGTACAACCCATGTGGGATGAGGTCCGGAACAGGTGCGTACAGAAGTACAACCCAAGACAGGCCCTTTCCATTGACGAAGCCATGATCAAGTATCGTGGCTTCAAAGCCAATGTCAAGAAGTTCTTCATGCCAATGAAGCCAATAAGAGCTGGCTTCAAGGTGTATGCTTTGGCAGAGGCCTCGACTGGGTACATGTTGAATTTCCAGGTGCATCCCTCCCAAAAAATCACCATGGCAGGGATTGTGACCTCCCTCATCAAGCACCATCGTTCCATGTACTACCACCTGTACACCGACCGTCTGTATTCTTCTGTGGCCCTGGCGAGGGAGTTGCTCAGCTGCAAGATCTACTTCACGGGAGCAGTGAAGTCCACCAGCAAGCATCTCCCCAAGGATCTTATCAAAAGCCAGGACAACGCCCGAATGAAGGAGATGGCCAAGACACCACGTGGCACCTTCTACGTCCGGCAGAACGGCCCCCTCGTCGTTGCGGTCTGGAGGGACTCCAAGGTAATGATGACCATCTCCACCGGCCATCAGGGTTGGCGTGACCCCAACGTCCACATCGCCCAGCGCAAGATCCCCAACGAGGCTGGGCGGTTGCGGGTCACGTCCATCCCAGCACCACCCCAAGTGCTGGATTATATCCGGCACATGGGCGGAGTTGACCGCAACGATCAGCTGCGGTCATACTTCACGTGCAGTCGGAAAGCCCAGTTCTGGTGGAAGAAAATTATGTATTTTCTGTTGGATATTGCCCGCGTCAACTCGTGGATCAGTTACAAACAACACCACATGAAGGAGGGTGGAGACAGCGATGAAGACAACGATGACGAAAGCGATGTTGCTTCATCCACATCGAAGATGTCCCACTCCTCCTTCGTTGTGACCCTGGCCACTGAGTTGATAGCGGGCTACACCACCGCATCCACAGAAAACTTCCGCCAGTCCAGGGCTACTTCCTGCACCGCCATCAAGGGGCATTATTGTTCCAAGATGCCCGGGATGTACCCCAAGCGGTGCAGGTGGTGCCGACTGCACGGGGGTGTGACCCCCAAAGGCCGCACTAAGACCACGAGGAGCGGTTGCCCTGTCTGCGGGGTACATCTATGCCCAGGCAGGTGCTTCGCGCTCTTCCATGCGGCCTTTGAGCAGCTGACCTCCACCTCCACCTCCGAGTAGCCGGCTGATACCGCAACCTTGGGTCGTACTGCGCCACGTGTCATCATCCGGGAGGTGTTGCGGGCCTGCGAATCAGCCGGCGGAGCCCGGGCTCTTAAACTGCAGGGTACACGGCCCGACCTCTCGGGACACCAGTGGCGTAGTAAGACCCGAGGATTGCCGGTATCCCTCTCCACTGCCACCACCGCCACATCCGCCTCCAGCTAGCCAGCCAGCCCTCTACAAATGCCAGCACCACCATCTCCACCTCCAGCTACATGTAGCCAGCCAGCCAGCTCTCTTCAAACACCAGCACCACCATCTCCACCTCCAGCTAGCCAGCCAGCCAGCTCTCTTCAAACACCAGCACCACCATCTCTACCTCCAGCTAGCCAGCCAGCCAGCCAGCTCTCCTCAAACACCAGCACCACCATCTCCACCTCCAGCTAGCCAGCCAGCCAGCTCTCTTCAAACACCAGCACCACCATCTCTACCTCCAGCTAGCCAGCCAGCCAGCCAGCTCTCCTCAAACACCAGCACCACCATCTCCACCTCCAGCTAGCCAGCTATACCCCACCCCCCCCAAAAAAAAAAAAAATCTGTGGCAATGATTATAACTGAGCTGATCACCATTCAGCGCTAAGTAATGTATGAGCCATGCATACCTTCCCACCCCACCCTTCCCCATGGTCTGTTGAGGTGTTGGAATGTCTAGCATGCTCCTGCCAAAGCATTAGTGGGACAGTTTACCCACGGGCTGCTGAGCATTTCCTGGTGAGGAGTTGGAATGTCTACCAGGATTCAGCAAAACATTCGTGGGACAGTTTACCCACGGACTGCTGGTCATTTCCTGGTGAGGAGTTGGAATGTCTAGCAGGATCCAGCAAAACATTCGTGGGACAGTTTACCCACGGGCTGCTGAGCATTTCCTGGTGAGGAGTTGGAATGTCTAGCAGGCTTGAGCCAAACATTCGTGGGACAGTTTACCCACAGACTGCTGGTCATTTCCTGGTGAGGAGTTGGAATGTCTAGCAGGATCCAGCAAAAGATTCGTGGGACAGTTTACCCACGGGCTGCTGGCCATTCCCTGGGGAGGTGTTGGAATGTCTAGCAGGCTGGAGCCAACAATTCGAGGGCGAGTTTACCCACGGGCTGCTGAGCATTTCCTGGTGAGGAGTTGGAATGTCTAGCAGGCTTGAGCCAAAAATTTGTGGGACAGTTCACCCACAGACTGCTGGTCATTTCCTGGTGAGGAGTTGGAATGTCTAGCAGGATCCAGCAAAAGATTCGTGGGACAGTTTACCCACGGCTGCTGAGCATTTCCTGGTGAGGGGTTGGTTCATGGAGGATTTGGGAGGATTGAGGCAGTGGGCACCACTCATTTCATGTAGTGTACAAAATATTGGAAGATTTTGGAGGATTGAGGCTGAATGCAATTTTTTATGTCGTAAGTTGGAGGATTTTGGAAGATTTGGGATGGTCCACAGTAATTTGGCCTCGGGGGTTAGGGTTAACGTACCAGTACCAGTTCTCTTCCATTTGAGGCTCTGAGCTATCCAGTCCTTAAATGGTGGCCTTCCCAAATAGCCAACTAGTCTTTGCTGGGGTGGGGGTGTCAGTCAGAAGCAATTCAACCATTAACTGCCGTATACATTGTACAATGTACTTGTGTCTCCAGGGATTACAACCCAGCATTCATTCAAATGCAAACAAGTACCGGTAAATGGCTGCCGGTAATTGTTGCAAATCTGGCTATAGCATCTCGGGGATCACACAAAGTGGATGCAGCTTTTTTAAATTCAAGTTAAACAATCAAAGGAAAAGCTGACTGACTTTATTTCAATCTAAGCATAATTGATGTCCTGCTTTTGAAAGATCTTTGCTTCTTTCTTTGTTTTCTTCTGCAGGTTTGAAGCAGATTTCCAAGGGCCACAGCTGTGTGCTGTTGCTAGCTGGGGGACAGGGAACCAGACTTGGGGTCAAGTACCCCAAGGGCATGTACAATGTGGGGCTACCCTCAGGCAAGACATTGTACCAGATACAGGCAGAGCGTATATTGCGGGTGCAACGTCTGGCCTATGAGATGTACCAGGAGGCAGGGGAGGTGCCCTGGTAAGTGACCCACCACTGCATAGTCTACATGTACTAAACCTCTTCACCCTTAACCTACTAAGCCCTCAAACCAAGTACATGTACATACTGTACATGTGCCATCCTCCATACTAAATGTCGGGGAAAAAAGTTCTGCTTCCGATTACATGGCATTTCAAAATAGTGTAGGTATGTGTAGGTAGGAATTATTTTTTTGCCAATTTGACACAAAACCACCAAATAACAACTTCTGGAATACAATTACATGTTCAGTCATCTTGGGAATGATTTTTGGTCGCGCCACCGCTAGGCAGCGGGTTGATGTACTTTGAAAGGATTACATGTACACGTACAGATACAGTGTATGCATGTACTTGTATGTTTGATGCATACACCTTACAGTGGATGGTTCTATGCACAATAAATACAGTTTTTAACATACGTAATGCATTGCCTACATAATGCATTGCCTGCCGTTCTTCATCTAGATACATTTAGATTATGCATTGAATTTGTTTTCATCCTTGTTTCATGATAAAATGCTAAGAGTCGCAGCCTAAAAATAGGGTCGGTTGGGTAACCGAAAGCAGAACTATTTTTTTTCCTATTTACCCCTTTTTCCATTCAATCCATAGCCTGCTTTTAACCCTCTGTGTCCTGGCCACAGGTACATTATGACCAGCGAGCATACCAAGGAACCCACAGAGGAATTCTTTCGCCAGCACAACTACTTTGGTCTGAAGAAGCAGAATGTCATCATGTTTGAGCAGGAAATGCTGCCCTGCTTGTCCTTTGACGGCAAGATTCTACTAGACCAGAAGTTCAAGATATCTCGGGCCCCAGGTGAGAAAAGAACCAAATTCTTCCGGCCCCTATTAACCAGGTATTGTCAGCCTAATGTAACTGAAGGCAAGTTTATCAACCCAATGCTACCCAAACCTTAATGCCCAGGTATTATTGGATCTGTGCCCAGTCTAATTGAAGGTAAGTTTCATAGATATAACATGATGTTTGTGTCAAGGAGAATGTGATTCAATGAGGGTTTGCCCTGCTTGATGTGATTAACACTGAATGCTCAGTGCTTGCTTTGCCCGATGGCTGGTGAACAAATATCAGGCAGCTCGATGGGATTCAAACCTGCGACTAAGTCAAGCAGGGCAAACCCTCATTGAAGGCAAGTTTGGTTTCCTGATAATACCCAAACCTACATGTACAATGGCTATGCTGCCTGTACAATGGCTATGCTGCCTGTACAATGGCTATGCTGCCTGTACAATGGCTATGCTATCTGTACAATGGCTATGCTGCCTGTACAATGGCTATGCTGCCTGTACAATGGCTATGCTGCCTGTACAATGGCTATGCTGCCTGTACAATGGCTATGCTGCCTGTACAATGGCTATGCTGCCTGTACAATGGCTATGCTGCCTGTACAATGGCTATGCTGCCTGTACAATGGCTATGCTGCCTGTACAATGGCTATGCTGCCTGTACAATGGCTATGCTGCCTGTACAATGGCTATGCTGCCTGTACAATGGCTATGCTGTATGTACAATGGCTATGCTGCCTGTATAATGGCTATGCTGCCTGTATAATGGCTATGCTGCCTGTACAATGGCTATACTGTCTGTACAATGGCTATGCTGCCTGTACAATGGCTATGCTGCCTGTACAATGGCTATGCTGCCTGTACAATGGCTATGCTGCCTGTACAATGGCTATGCTGCCTGTACAATGGCTATGCTGCCTGTATTATGGCTATGCTGTCTGTATAATGGCTATGCTGCCTGTATAATGGCTATGCTGCCTGTATAATGGCTATGCTGCCTGTACAATGGCTATGCTGCCTGTACAATGGATATGCTGCCTGTACAATGGCTATGCTGCCTGTACAATGGCTATGCTGCCTGTATAATGGCTATGCTGCCTGTACAATGGCTATGCTGTCTGTACAATGGCTATGCTGCCTGTACAATGGCTATGCTGCCTGTACAATGGCTATGCTGCCTGTACAATGGCTATGCTGCCTGTACAATGGCTATGCTGCCTGTATAATGGATATGCTGCCTGTACAATGGCTATGCTGCCTGTACAATGGCTATGCTGTATGTACAATGGCTATGCTGCCTGTATAATGGCTATGCTGCCTGTACAATGGCTATGCTGCCTGTACAATGGATATGCTGCCTGTACAATGGCTATGCTGCCTGTTCAATGGCTATGCTGCCTGTACAATGGCGATGCTGCCTGTTCAATGGCTATGCTGCCTGTATAATGGCTATGCTGCCTGTTCAATGGCTATGCTGCCTGTTCAATGGCTATGCTGCCTGTACAATGGCTATGCTGCCTGTATAATGGCTATGCTGCCTGTACAATGGCTATGCTGCCTGTACAATGGCTATGCTGCCTGTTCAATGGCTATGCTGCCTGTACAATGGCTATGCTGCCTGTACAATGGCTATGCTGCCTGTACAATGGCTATGCTGCCTGTACAATGGCTATGCTGCCTGTTCAATGGCTATGCTGCCTGTATAATGGCTATGCTGCCTGTACAATGGCTATGCTGCCTGTACAATGGCTATGCTGCCTGTTCAATGGCTATGCTGCCTGTTCAATGGCTATGCTGCCTGTTCAATGGCTATGCTGCCTGTACAATGGCTATGCTGCCTGTACAATGGCTATGCTGCCTGTACAATGGCTATGCTGCCTGTACAATGGATATGCTGCCTGTTCAATGGCTATGCTGCCTGTTCAATGGCTATGCTGCCTGTACAATGGCTATGCTGCCTGTACAATGGCTATGCTGCCTGTTCAATGGCTATACTGTCTGTACAATGGCTATGCTGCCTGTACAATGGCTATGCTGCCTGTACAATGGCTATGCTGCCTGTACAATGGCTATGCTGCCTGTACAATGGCTATGCTGTATGTACAATGGCTATGCTGCCTGTACAATGGCTATGCTGCCTGTACAATGGCTATGCTGCCTGTACAATGGCTATGCTGCCTGTACAATGGCTATGCTGCCTGTACAATGGCTATGCTGCCTGTACAATGGCTATACTGTCTGTACAATGGCTATGCTGTCTGTACAATGGCTATGCTGCCTGTACAATGGCTATGCTGCCTGTTCAATGGCTATGCTGCCTGTACAATGGATATGCTGCCTGTACAATGGCTATGCTGCCTGTACAATGGCTATGCTGCCTGTACAATGGCTATGCTTCCTATTTCCCTCGATTGGTTTGAAATAAATAGATTTGTTTGTTCTTTTCAGATGGGAATGGTGGATTGTACAGAGCTCTTGGCAAACAGAACATCCTGGCAGACATGGAACGTCGGAATGTGCAGTATGTCCACGTGTATGGAGTAGACAACATCCTGGTCAAGATGGCCGACCCATGGTTTATTGGCTTCTGCAAGTCCAAGGGGGCCAACTGTGGTGCAAAGGTGCAGTTGGGATGGGGCTGATATTCAAGGCATATGGAGCTGCATCCTTGGTTTCGTTCTGCTCCTCAAATTCAAATTAGCCACATCAACTCAATCATCTCCATAGTCGCTTAAGCACCAACATTTGCTGAAGCATGGAAAATCATTCTCAAATGTATCAGGTTGCCAGCCAAAGTTCCACTTGTATTTCATGTGAAGCAACCAATATTGGAATACAAGTCCAGTACAGCAAGCATCAGGTGAAATATGGTTGGCAATTTCGTTTTAACCAGGGAAGGAATTTCTTGCTGAGCAGATTTTCACACTTAACCCTAACGTTCCCTAACCTCACAAAATCCAACACCAGGTTTTGTTGGAATTTGTTGGATTAGGTACACCAAGGATAGCATACTGCTGCTGAATTTTGTTGGAGTTTGTTGGATTAGGTACCAATAGCCCAGGGAGACACTGTTGGAGTTTGTTGGGTTAGGTACCAATGGTCAGTACCGTACACTGCCACACACTCCAACACCTGACCAGAAAATGACCAACAGCTCGTGAGTAAAGTAAACCCACCCACGGAAGCAGTGTAGTGCACTGCTACACACTTCAACACCTGACCAGAACATGCCATAGCAGACACATTGTGGCATTTTGTTGGGTTGGGGAAAAAAACCCTGTAGTCATGCAACAATGCATAATACACATCTGTACCCAACCTAACAAAATCCAACATGTGCAGACTGTTGGATTCTGTGAAGTTGGGTACCAATGGGTTCCTAATTTCTGCCCAAATGTTGGATTTTGTTGGGTTAGGTATGCTTCCTAGTGAAAGAGCCTAGGGGGTTAGGGGTAAGCATCTGTATGAAATGGGCACAGGCAGGCATTAGCATTGATATTTTGTTGAAGGTGTCAGCCAGGCAATTGATGAAAGTTATACTGAAAATTAGACTTAGAGTTTATTTCTGTGGGTATGCCAAAGTTCTTCAATGTTCTTTGTCTCTAGAAATTAATTGAGTAATCACGTGCATTTCATGATTGGAAGAATTTTGCTACAGTACATGTATGTCAAGAAGCAGAGACAGCTTGTGGCAGGCTCACCTGCTATCCTGTTAGCGGTTAGTGGTCACCTGAATAGGAAAAGGGATAAACTGACCTCTGCAAACAAAACCCACCCACAAATGAATTTGCAGATGGTTAATGACAATTGCAATCCAGTCCTGAACCTTTGGCCAATGCTGTAACCAAAGGCATTGTTGCTCCTCCCTCTGCTTTCTAGGTTGTTGCTAAGGCATTCCCTACTGAGCCAGTGGGTGTGGTCTGCCGGGTCAAAGGTCGCAACCAGGTGGTTGAGTACAGCGAGATCACGCTAAAGACTGCTGAGAAGAGAGATGAGGAAGGACGGCTCATCTTCAGTGCAGGGAACATCTGCAATCATCTGTTCACGACGGACTTCTTGAAGGACCTTGTGGGGTGAGTCAGACTGGTGGGACTTGAACCTGTGACTCCTGCTATCCACTGCTAGTGTCTTACCTATCAATGTCATAGGTTCAGTTGTAAAAACCTTTATTAAATTCCAAATTGCTAGCTAAAGGTATTATCTGCCTGAAAAGAGAGTCCATTGTGCCATGTCATTGGAGCATAGTATGACTGTGTGCATGCAAATTATAATAATGTGGCGCAATCTCCCGAACCCAGGTAATTCCTCGGGCCGCAGACTAACGAGGCAGTCTTAAGGCTAACAGTGGGGTAGTGGGTGGATTTCCACTGCCTGTCTGATGACAGTGGGGCAGTGGGTGGATTTCCACTGCCTGTCTGATGACAGTGGGGCAGTGGGTGGATTTCCACTGCCTGTCTGATGACAGTGGGGCAGTGGGTGGATTTCCACTGCCTGTCCGATGACAGTGGGGCAGTGGGTGGATTTCCACTGCCTGTCTGATGACAGTGGGGCAGTGGGTGGATTTCCACTGCCTGTCTGATGACAGTGGGGTAGTGGGTGGATTTCCACTGCCTGTCTGATGACAGTGGGGTAGTGGGTGGATTTCCACTGCCTGTTCGATGACAGTGGGGCAGTGGGTGGATTTTCACTGCCTGTCTGATGACAGTGGGGTAGTTGGTGGATTTCCACTCCCTGTTCGATGACAGTGGGGCTAAAGTGCTGTCTACCCTGGCAATGCGCGATGCCTAAATCATCTTCAGTAAAATTCCCACAATGTTGTTGCCGCTAATTTTGTGTGAAAACAGGTATTTGTTATGCTACAGTACATATTGTAGGCTAAAAAGAGTCTTCGTTTAAAATTTGGTGAATGGAAGGCCCATCACATAGCAACATGAGCGGCGCTTTTAATTCAGAGGGTATGCAAAGTGGTTAGTCAGGTAAATCATAATGAAGCATCTTTGATTGTACCTCTAAATTTTGATTACCTCTTTTCCTTTAAATATTGCCTATTTTTTAATGATTTTCAGGCTTCATGAATCCCAGTTGAAGCATCATATTGCAAAGAAGAAGATTGCCTACATTGACAACAGTGGGAACCGGATCATTCCGCAGAAGCCAAACGGAATCAAGATGGAGAAGTTTGTCTTTGACGTCTTTGAGTTCTCAAAGTATGCACTCCCTTGTTGTATTTTGCTGATATGTTCTGGAAGACATGGGTCTTGTCAAACCATTTTCTTTCACTAGCTCTCTCCCTGAATCATTCTCTCTTTGCCTCTATTTACAGGTATGTTTGTTTTTATCTCTTCCTGTCCTGTTTTCTTTCTTTTTCTCTGTCTCTTTCTGTTTCTCTGTTTCTTTCTGTTTCTCTGTCTCTTTCTGTTTCTCTGTTTCTTTCTGTTTCTCTGTTTCTTTCTGTTTCTCTGTCTCTTTCTGTTTCTCTGTTTCTTTCTGTTTCTCTATCTCTTTCTGTTTCTCTGTTTCTTTCTGTTTCTCTGTCTTGGTTGCCATGTCTCTCAACTTCTTCTATTTTCTTCTTGTAGTAACTTTGCTGTGTTTGAAGTTCTGCGTGAGGATGAGTTTTCACCGCTGAAGAACAGCAACACAGCAGAGAAGGACAACCCAACCACAGCCCGCCATGCCTTGCTGTCACTTAACCATCGCTGGGTTCTCAATGCTGGCGGCAAATTTGTGGAGAAAGATGGAACCCCTATACCAGCCATTCCAAGGTAACAAAACTCCTTGCCATGGACATGATGGAACAGTATATCACTGTACCCACCGTTCTGATGAATTACTGCACAAATTTGCTTCTTCAAAACACCAGCAAATAAGTATGTTCAAAGACCATTTCAACATCATAAAGGGGTGGGATGGATATTCTCAAAAGAACTCTGTGGCTTTTATACACATGATAGTGTTCTCATGGTTCATGTAATTGCTGAAGATCTTTTCCATAGGAATTTGATCTGGCCAACTTTGCTTCAGATTGAATAGTTTACAAGACCCACACTGGCATGCAGATGTTGTGCACCAAGTACATGTACATGTTCATTGTAGTTTACTGCAGGCAGTTTGCACTTAACAAGAAGACTGCAAGTAGATCATTTCTTTGTCTTGTCTTGCTTGTCTTGTCTTTTTGGGATTACTGTTGTTTCTCATATTGTTTTTCACAAACAATGATGTTTTATTTTGCACAGTAATAGTGAAAATGGAAATGGTGCTGCCAATAATGTTGAGTAAGTCTGAACCCCAAATGAAATGTCTACATTAGAGATTGAATAATTGTTTGGGGAATGTGGTGTGAAAAATATAAATGATTCATTGCTTTGATAGGACAAAGCACAGGGATTTCAAACTTAACATAGATATCACCCCAACTTTTATTAATCGAATAATGAAAAATTTCAAAACTTTAGAAGGCTTTAAATTTCAACTTTAGCATGAGCTTCATAGGAGGAAAGGAAATGTCCTGCGAGGATAAAAATGTCATGTCCTGTAAATGATTGAACTTTGAGATTTTGTGGCCATATAAGTCAGGATGGAGTATACAGTTATACGTGTACATGAGATAAACCGAGTTTCATGTACAGCAATGGAAAGATTTCAGGAATTGACATTTCGTTCCACCTGCGTGCAACTGTCCATGGGGCGAAAATGTGTTAATTTCCACAAAAAAATGGGCAAAAACCTCCCGGTTCGCGTCCCAAGATTCAAACAGCAGGTCCGCAACTGGCAGTCTGGTCTCCTGTACGTACACGCACGTACGGTATAGCGGTTAACTGCGAAGATGTACTACAATGGAAAGGTTTCAGGGATTGACATTTTGTTCCTAGAATTTTGTTTTTAAATGTAAAAAAAAAGAACTTGCTATTTTGTGACTGTCAAGTCAAGGGATTTGTATCCAGAATGAGAAAGACATGCATCATGTGCAACAATGCCGGAGATGTGGGAGTTGAACGCTGTCAGTGTTGATATTCTGCAGGGAAATCTGATTTCTGAAAGGAAACAGATGACCACCTTTCATGAAGATAGCTTTTAAGTTACCATGACAACTGCCTTTATTATGTGCATCTTTCTCAAATGAGGATGACCACAACACCGTGTCAGAAAATGACAGTTTCTTGCACCTTCCCCTTTGGTCCTGTGCTTTGCCTGTTAGCTGCTTCTCATCAATTGTGCACAAATGTCTCAAACTGCTGACTGACTTAAATGACCACAATGCAAATCTGTAGAGGACCAGATGATTCAATCCTTGCAGGACCTTTCTCAAAGGCAGAAATTCTACCTCTGAGAAAGGTCCTACATTGCTTATACAAATTTATAGAAATGCTTATTAGAAAATAGTATCATTGCATTGCTTTCTTCAGCTGTAACATGAGTATGCACATACCCATTGCTCTCCATGCAAACTGGATAGTACACGCACATTGGCTAATAACTTGAAGCTGTTCAGTGTCAACCATTTCAGACTTCAATGCAGTAATGCAGTAATTGCTTCAAGTGTCTGCTACATGGATCTCTTCATTCCTAATTGCACAAGACATTAATGACAAATGCCAATGTTGACTTCATGGCATCAGTGCTGTGTGCTCTAGATATCGGACAATGATCTATTCAGTTTATCCCTGGAGACAGTGATCCATTGCAGCAAACTCATAGTTACAAGCAATTGCAAGACAATGAGTGATGTGCATACACCATATGGTCTCTCACAACTTAGGTGTGTTGTAAATAGAATAGAAAATTGCAAACTGCTCACTGATTAAAATGACCTGCAATACATACATGTACATGTACATGTAAATCTCAAAGGTTAGAGGGCCCGATGTTTCGATCCTAGCAGGATCTTTCTCAAAGGCCTTTTAGAAAGCTCCTGCTAGGTTCGAAACGTCAGTCCCTCTAACTTTTGAGAATTGTAAGTTGTGTTACGATGGATTTGTGAAATCAAGCCTAGTACACATTAACTTTCTACCGTATCAGTGCAAACCACTTGTATTGATACATTCTTGTGATGCCTGCACATGTACCTTCAAAGCATGAAGAAATGATCAGTAGTAGCCTGCCAGGCCCTTAAGGATGGCACATGTTCCTTGGTTTGGTGTCTGTCCTCTTCTTGGATACTTTTTGTCTTTTGGGTCTGTGGTTGCAGCATCCCCTCACCAACTACATGACCAAGTACATGTAAATGCAAGGATTTAACACTTGGTTTAGTAGTTACGTGTAGGTTAGCATATCTTAGCGGATCAAACACCTGTTGAAGAATAGCCAGGTATTCATCCAAACTTTGGGTGTGCACCAAGACATCCTCAGTGTAATTATCTACACCCCCTAGACCTCCCAAAACACACCTCATCAATCGGCTAAACGTTGTCGCTGCATTTACAAGTCCAAATGGCATGTAACAGAATTGAAAAAGGCCTTCAGATGTTAGAAATGCTGATGCAAAAATCTCATCTGGATTTGGGATGGGTTCGGCATCGAAAATGGTAATTCTGTTTAGACCCTTGTAGTCAATTGCGAAGTTTTTTTGTACCGTCTTGTTTCTCAACCAACTCTTTCAATTGCCTTAGTTTCTGCATGTTAAAAATTTCTTCTATGACAGTTTCTTTTAGAGCAAATGGTATCGGGTATAGTTAAAATGGATAGGTTCATTGGTGGTATTAAGCTTGATATCATGCTTTCTGATTGTACATGTAGTCTGACCTGGTAGATCTGTTGGAACATCTTATTTGTGCACTAATTGACTTACCTGTGTCTTCATCTCAGTGGTTAGGTCAGAATCTTTTTTGAAATCGCTCATAGATTGTCGCTTTCAGGACTGGAGATTAAAGAACCTCTTCATGCACCCCCCCCCCCCCCCCCCCGTGACCATCAGCTTTCTAAAGCCCAATCACTGCAACTCATGCATGCTCCTCTCGCATGTCAATCTTAATGGTTACCTTTTCCAGATGTATATACTGTACATATAGGAGCCCTTGTCCACACAAATGTGGATTTGTTTATGTTGTATATACTGTACTACTGTATGAATAAGTGAATGGTAACCAACTAAAGCAACGTGCTGGGCTCATCCACTGATTAACTGCAGCTCGTTTCAAACACTCAAGATGCCTAATAACAACATCCTATAAATAAAAGGTTCATTCTTAGGGTTGAGCAAGGAGGTACATGTATTAATGTGCATGTCTCTTGAAAGAGTTTAGCCAGAAATGGGCATTTTGGTTAACAATGTGACGAGGAGGGCTGTTCCAGGAATACTATCAACCCTGTATGCGTCCGTACATGTACACTGTGTATGTCAGTACTGCAAGTTACATTGTACTTTGTATCAAACATAATATAAACAAGATAAAAGACATTGTCAGTCCTACTGTATCCAAAACCAAAAAGAAATGAAGAAGTTCAATTAACAATGCTGATTACATGTACCTGTATGTACAGATGTACAGTATGTGTATGACTGTAATAGAAAGTGTGGCCAAAGGACATCTCTCTTGGCAGAGATAAATGTACATGTACATGTACCTACATGTACATGTATGCACATGTCGGAGCAGAGCCTACATGTATGCATGTACGTGTACATGTACATGCATGTACTCATTTCCTTCACCCAAAACTGCAGAATTCAGTGTCATGCATGTACATGTACATGTAGGCCACCAAAATCCCTGCCACATGCCACAGGTTGTAAAGATACATGTATGTGTAGACCACAATATGACACACAGACCTGGGCTTTGATATTTCCAAGGAGGTTGATTGTTGGGATGTAGTGTGGCCGTCCCACCCCAGCATGGCCCCAGACCCATTCCTTCATTGGTTACAACTCCTCCATTGCCCCCATGATCCCCTTCATCCTCTGGAGAGCTCATGCCTGTTGACCCACCTCCTGTTCATGCCTGTTCATGCCCCTCCTATAACAGGGTACATGGTAACTTCAACATATAAGGACTCTCCTGAGTTACAGCCAGATGATTCCACACCTGTCCATGTGCTGACTGTACAACTGTCTGGGGATGTCAGAACTCAATGTACCTGTACATTTCTTTCAAGGCAGCTATAAATGTCCTGGAGGGATTATTAGGTCCACATTCAATGTTTCTGGAAATTTTACTGTAGGAAAAAGCCAAGATAGAGACCAAATTGTTTGAAAGTTTTAAGAAAGGTGATGTCAGCCATTACCGGTACACATTGCTTCAACATGTAAACTACTCATTGCTGACTAGTGTCTTGCTAGTGGTGATGGTTGTCATTTGGGCCAATTTTCACACTCATTCAAAAGGCATTGCATCTACTGTATGTGGTTGAACAAAATTTAATTTAGGCCTCAGCCAAATTCTTTTTCTCAGGCTACAATTTGCATGTGAGTCAATGGAGGCTGCTAGCTAGCGGCTGCACTCCATATCAATTGATTCATGTGTTAATTCCAGCCATTACCATCAAAACATTCAATTGTGGCCTGTTTTGTGAACTCACTCACATTGCCACTCTAGGATCTTCAGTAGAGATTTATGGTTACTTTTTGAATAAATAAGATTTAAGGCTTTGCATTGTGGGTGAAACAATATAAGAGGGTTTGCAGTGACACCACGTATACGGTCTCTTAATGAAGAGGTGTGGTTCACTCAGGTTCTTTTCTGAACCATATCTCTTCTGAGAGAGACCTTATACCGGTACATGTTGTCACGGCAAACACTCCTATATTGTCAAAATAATAAAACAAAATGGACATGACTGAGATTTGAACCTGAAACCTCTGGCTGAATGTACCGGCATTCTACCACCCAAACTTTTCAGCTTCAAAATTGGGCCTCCCAAATAGTCAGTTATCTATGCGAGGTGGGGTACCACTCACAAACATTGTACCATTAATTGCTGAATACCTCCAGAGATCACACCGCCATTTCCATTCAAATGCAAACAACAAATTTTGTATTCCAGGCTACTGCAGTGCAGGGATTATACAAAGTTGATGCAGCATTTTAAACTTTGTTTTCGAACATATTCTACTGTACATGTACATATGTAGAAAACACAAACTGACTTTGATTACCTTTTGTTCTGAAACAGTCGGAGAGCCAATGATGCTGATGAGTACCCTGTTGTGTGTGAGGTTTCACCGTTACTTTCATACGCTGGTGAGGTAGGTACCAACCACTTCTCATGTCCTTACCAAGTCTTTCCTTTGGGAGATATACCATTGTCTTTATGTACACTGATATGTACATGTACATGTACATGTATGTATATCCTAAAGCAAGACACCTTTAACTATTGGCTTCTTTCAGACACAGAGCTGTTCTTGCACTAAAATGACGAGGCATGTCTCGTCTTATTCTTTATAAGAATTTAAGGCCATAAAAAGCCTTAAAAGGTATTAACTGGGTTCTCAAAGGTATGAAAAATTGTGGCAGAGAGTAATTATTTTTTGTATCATGTAATTGCTCTCACGGCACGAAATAATTTGGAAAATCGCAGCATGCAAAGAATGTTGTATTGTGAGCTGTGAATGCATGTGGAATATTCAGTTGTGGGGTAGGTTAGATGGACACGATGTGTACTGCACAATAATGGGCTGGCCGTACTTTTATAAATTCATCAGGTAGGGTAGGCAGTGAACACACAAAGACACTAAGAGATAAAAGAAACAGGAAAGGGAGCACTAAACTACAAATCATACTGAATATGGAATTTACACTAAGGTGACTAACAATGCACCTGCATAAATACTGTATGCTCTGATACAGCATTGTCTTAGACAGCAGAGTGCACAGCAGGTGTTTAGAAATAATAGCTAGAATCTGAAGTATCTTAAGCAGACTAGCTTGTTTGCAAAAGGTAGTTTTCAACCATTCATATGTTCAGCAAACTGCTGTTTTGAACTGGTAGTTTTTCAGCTCTCAAGATTTGAAGCCCTTGCGGTCGGTTTTTAAACATTTCTCCACAGTAACCATGTCTGAGTCGTGGTCAGTGAGCATCTCACTGTGTCCCTATGATTGCAAAAAGCCATTGCCAAACCAAAGTTGTCAATCGCATAATTAGAAAGGTGGCCCCCACGTGTGATATATCTTTCAGACTAAAGTGATATACAAAACTTTTGCAAATTGCTTACTGACAAAAATTACCAAAATGAAAATCTCAAAATTTAGTGGACCTGCCTTTCGATCCTAGCAGGACCTTTCTCTGGCTTTGAGAAAGGTCCTGCTAGGATCGAAACGTCAGGCCCAATAAGTTTCAACTGAAGAATATATGTACGTGTAATAAAAAACAAGGCACCCGATTTTGTTGAGTAAACTCAACAATGGTACGTATGCATGTGGTCTCAATGGTTGAGTACATTCTATGATAGTGCAGAAACATCATGGTGTGTGATGTCAAATAATTTTGACAGTGGACAGTGTTAAGGGAGGCCATTTTGTCACGTGTTAGCAGTGGAATTGGTTAGAGGTTATACATATACTCACATGTGTCTATTTTCCTACAGGGACTACAAGAAATATGCAACAAGCACCAGTTCTGCTCACCGGTATTTCTCTCAGAAAAGGACATGGGCTCCAAAGAGGCAGTCATAGGGACCAGCTAAAAGAAAAGAAAAGAAAAGAAAAAAAGTTCATAGGTAGGATAATAAGTCCATCTGGGATGAACACATTTATACATCCACAGCTGGCTTTTCCAGTACATAAAGGCTCTCTACATATCATGCAAGCACCATGTGTGCTTTCTTTTTTCTGTAATGGGGAGAATATTGAATTGAACTTTCTCAGTATTTATGTAGTATTTCTATCATTGACAATGAGAGTTTACTTGGTAAATGTAGACTGAATTCATGACATGAACAAACAGCTGGATAGATTTCATTAAGCAGAAACTACTTTACCAGCTAGTTTCTCAAAGAATCACTGATTGGTGTTTGGCAGTTTCCATTGCAAGTGATATGCAGAGGAATACTCTGAAATGTGTCAAATTTTTGATTTTTTTTTTTCATTTTCAAAATTTTCAAAATTTGGAATTGACCTTTCATTGACACAGAACCGGTTCCTATTGATTGAAATGTCAATTTTATTTGGTCATTGTTGACGTTTTAGCCAGCAATAGTTTAACTTTTTTTAATGTAAAAACAAGTCAAACAAAAAACAATAAAACTAATTAGACCACCTTAATATATCCATGCAATGTTTAGTAATGATTAGCAATGTTTTCTCTCTTTATTTTTTCAAGAAATGTGTTTTTAAGGTAATAGGAACTTGATTATTAAACTCTGGCTGTTCAAATTGAGTGGTTTTGATACTCAAAGATGTAGTTTTATCACAGAGTACAGTATGTAGTTTTTGACAAAGATTGCAAAAAGGGAACAGACCAGGATGTACATTCCTATTTCTGTCACTTGGTTCAGTTAGAGCTCTCTGGATCTTACACAAATTCAAAGATTATGACCATACTGTATTCCTATCCAATTTCTGTAGCACACTCTGGGAATTGGCTGAAGTCGCTAGCTATTAGCACTCTTAGCAGTTCATAGACACAAATGTAGTTTGAAGCCTAGGCCAATGAATTCTAACTATGGCTTGGACCAATCAATGTACCTGCTTTGAACACTACTGTAATGGATTGGTCTTAAAATTTAGTGGGCCTGACGTTTTGATCCTAGCAGGACCTTTCTCAAAGGCAGAGTAATGGATTAGTGTGCAGCAAACTATGGGTGGGCCTACTGGACTTCTGCGTGTCCTTTCAGGAATGGTTTAGATTGATGGTTGATTTGTTCCAATTGTTTGCTTGACTGTTTCCATTTCTGAAGTCAAACTGTATGGGTTTCTCTACCTCAGTTTCATCAGGTCACCCATGACCAAAGTTTTTTTTGTAAGTAAACAACATGCCCCATACTTCAGCTCTTATAGCTTGGGTTGATTCCCAAGAGATTTGTTCAGGCATTACATTCCAGTCTGGGACCAGCCGTGGTTTTTTCCTGACACTGACAGTTGGTGTTTGATAGTCCTGTTCCTTAACTAAACTCCTCATTATAGTGTTTTTAAGGTTCCATGTCTGTTTATGTCTGAAAGGTTTCAATTTATTCTAATACTGTGTTTTTCTTGTTGATAACTATTTTGAATGAGGAATAATGATTGTTATTATACACTCAGTGCCTTGGTAGGTTTTCTTGTTTAATATTCTTTTGTATAATTTCTGATGAAATTGTTAATTTTCAAGCTACCTATGGCCATTTGAATAATTAAAGAAATGTAAAATTAGATGTGATAGAATTGGATGTAACAGTGTTTTTACAAGGGAATGGTTTTACATGTATCTTGAGGGCAATGGGATGGTGGGATGATGCCGCATTTGAATTTTCTGAGTCCTTGTGAACAATAGTTGCAAACTTTCAATTGGTTTAGGTACACAAAGTACACCTTAGTCAATATGTAAGGGGATTTGGAGGGGAAAGGTTGAAGGAAATACAGGTACATGTACATTGTAGCAGGCAGATGCTGGTTTGGGATGCTACCTTAATATAGCAGTGTATTTCCTGCACTAATACACTTTGGTAATCGACGGCAACATGTGTATGTATATTCAATCTGGCAGACATTAAGGGATTTATTTGTATTTCTTTGTGGTTCCAAGACTAAAAAGTCACCAGCACCTTTTGTATTGCAGATGAAGTGTGCTTTGTATAGACAGGTCATTGGATATCTGGAAGTGTTTGTTTGTTAACATGGGTCTTCAACACAAGCAGTTGGACAAATGGAATGGGGTGAATAAGTATGTCGCAGAATTAGAATGTTCCCACCACCAGCATCCCTGCATTTAGCATTGATGTCCAGTCCCTAGATAAGTAGATTTTTATCATGAAATTCACAGCAATTAGAAAGGAGAGAAAGAGAGAGTATGGGATGTGGGTAAGAATGTGAGAAATGTATTTATTCTTTAATAGAATTACGGATTTGTGTTAATAATTTTCCCTTTGTAATAATTTCTTTCATTCTATTTAATTTCTGCTGTTTACACGTTTGTTCTCAAAATATTTGTGGGCATTCTAAAACACTTAGTCATTGAAAAAAAAATACCTAGGGTTTAACAAAGATGAGAGAAGTTGAGTTGACAATTACTTTCAGCCGGATCTCAATAATATCAATAGAAAGATTGCAGGCTTTTCATGATGAAGATTGCAAGTGAGGAAAATCTGCGGTGACAACATGCAGTTTATCTCTTCTTTGAGTTTATGTGGTGCTGAGAAAACCGAGGGACAACTATTCTTGACTAACGTTTGTGGTGTCACATACGTTCACGGAGTGATTATTTTATATATTAGGCACCAACTGGTTTAATTCTGAAAAGAAAACGGGACTCTTAAATAATTTGGGAGTAGTACATAATACGCCATGCAATATGAGTGTCGTCGGTGGTGAAGGACACAGCCTGATCATTCCCAGACGCTGGGTCACTAGGTTCTTTACAGAACCACACCGATTTTGAAAGATATTTGTTGCCATAGACAGAAGTGTTGGCAACTGCTTTCTGACTAATGACCCAAATGCAGAAGGTAGAAGGCTGACGTCTCAATCCGAGGAGGGTCGACCGTTCTGCCTTTGCGAAAGGATCAAAAGTCGGCCCTTTGCTTTTTGATAATTTTGTGTCCTTTGGTTGAACCCCTTTTTCATGCTCAAAGTTCATAAGTACGGCAATATGTAACCCCTTTTTCAGAAATGTTCAGCAATTTCATAGGAAAGTGGTAGGTTAGAAGAATTTTCGAAGGACAATAGAACGTCTTTTGAACGTCATGAATAAATTTGGTGCCAAATATCATGGGACCAATGTTCTTGCCCGTTACTGCATATTCCCTGGTCATGGTTCATTGCCAAGTAACTATACACGAGGATCAGCTGAATAGTCACCACCATCGTGGTATTATGTGAAATTCGCTGTCAACAATTTTTCTCGCTAGCTGTGATAATTTTATATTCGTGATATTTGGGGTCAAACTCGAGGGTCAGAGGTCATTTCCGGATGAACGCCCACAGCCAGGGGCGTTGCTAGATGCGTTGACACGCACAAGCTTTTCTTAAGTGCAGCCAGGCGCCTTTGTCGTTAATCGCACTCCCTTAGCTTCATTCATATCAGACCGTGTGAATTGTTTTAAACTTCAAAGAGAACAAACCCTAATACTGCCATACACGCCTCGCGACGTTTTACTTAATATCAATGATTTTTCTTTCAGTTACTTTTCTTAAACTCAGATTGATATATTTTACTATACGTTTAATCAAGGTACTTGAGTGTGATGGATACTGGAAATAAATGGTTGATTCTGGAGTCTCATGTTTCATGTGCATTTAGTATTTCTGGTTCTGGAGTGACTGCCTCTGCGATAAAGGAAATACATGGGTAGAACCAAGGGTGGTTGTAGAGGTGTTAGATGGGTTAGATGTTGCTATTATTGTACTGACTGATCACGTCAGAGTACGGCGTCCGAAAAAGAATCCAACCAACCACACAACCAAAATCATCGCAAAGCCTGCTAGTTGGATATTCTCATTCATACAACCACACATCTTTTACAATCAACAAGCGCATTATTCTACAGTATGCAGTCGCACACGGTGTATTGCAAGCTCACTATGATTTCCACAATCTTATCCTACATTCTCTTGGCCATTCCCTAAAAAGGGAAGGGGGGGGGGGTCCGAATCCATGGATCCGTCGGAGCAAGCACTCCCCACACAAACAAATGGAAGGCCACAATGGCCCATGACGTCATATTCTATTGTGTAGCCTGGCATCGATGTTGTCCTACTGTCGATTTATTTTCCAAACCCGATATGTTTCCTTTATGACTAATGCACTGCTCTTTTAAACCAAGTAATACGTCGTGACATGTGTGAGGCCTCTCAGGGTTCTCCGTGTTGTGTCCCTATCCCGTATGAACTACCCCATATAGGGGTAGCATAATAGCACTCCATTCGTCGCTGGTTTGCAGAAAGGTTCACATTATTGAAATACCGAGCATGAGTCTATTCATACATACAAGTCTATGATTCAACTGTATACGTAGCCGAAGCATTTACTGAGCTACTAGTAATTTCATACCGGAGGAAGCAGTACACGAAAGGTAGGATCCCTGCTTTTTAAATCGAATTAATGATCACCTCTGAGATTCTCCTTATAAAGTCGTGTTCCCATGGGACCTTTTGGTATAACACAAATGCAAAGAGAACACAAACTATAGGGCCTAAAATGCCTGATAAACTAAACTAACGAGCCGAAACTTTCCGCTTAGATACGGTATCTCAGGATCGGGGCTCATCACGTTTGACACTATACCGGTCATGCCAGCTGAATCAACTGCCCGCCAACAAGACTATGTAGGATCACGCGAGACAGAGAGTACTTCTCGAAATCCCGCGGAAAGTTACTTCTTGGCCGCTGGAGAACAAGTCAAATTGGAACACGTTTTTTTTCTAAAAAACAAAAAAACCACCGAATTGTTGTAGTTCCATCAGTTCTATCCTCTTCAGTGTGTACTTAGCATTCAATTAACGCTCAATGTTCAGCTTAATTACCTGTTTGAAAGGAAAAACAGGAAACTCACGAGAGAAAAAGAGGAGGGGGTCAAACCGCCCACCTTCATTCTATTGCAGGTGTTTTGATTAAGGACTTGAACACTGAGCTGGTCGACGGAACGTAGTTGATTTGAATTGACCTGAAAATAGCTGATGATGATAATGAAAATACATACTGTATCTCAAAAGTTAGAGGACCTGGCGTTTCGATCCTAGCAGGACCTTTCTCAAAGGCACTGCCCTGAGAAAGGTCCTGAGAAAAGTTCTGCTAGTGCTTCCTAGTCAGGCCCTCCAACTTTCAGTTTCAGATTATGTCAAGAACAAATTAAACACCACCACAATGTTCTGTTTAACAGTCACTCCCCTTTAAGTTTCCCATTTCATTTCTATGTTTGTATAAAAAAATGTTTGGGATTTGTTATTTTGTAGAGGTTTGAGTGACCAATACAATGGTGTACATTGTATATACCCAGAGGATATTTGAACTAATACTGGCCAAAATGTTGGTTGAATGTTATTATTGTGCACGTGGTCAATTTGCTGTGATACGGAATTTGCATCGAGTTTTTCCGTAACGATAACTAGAGCTCAAGTCCTATTGAAACCCTCACGAGCGATTGTTAAGGGTTCGCATAGTGTTTGAGCACTATTTGGTCAATTTGCTGTGATACGGAATTTGCATCGAGTTTTTCCGTAACGATAACTAGAGCTCAAGTCCTATTGAAACCCTCACGAGCGATTGTTAAGGGTTCGCATAGTGTTTGAGCTTTCCCTTTCCGGCTGTATAGGCCTATAAATTATGGAAGGGCAAGGACTTTGCCCCCCTCCCCTCATAGAAGCCTCCCCTCCTAGAAAGTGAACGAGGGCTGTAGATTCGTGTCGGAATGGGTCAGGCGATAAGTCGATAGCTCCTTCTAAATGCTTAAAGGCCGCCGCATACGAGCATCTGCTGAGCCAAAATTCTCTGAGGTCGTTAGCTCAGCACGTAGATCACCGTGTGCGCAGAACATTTAGTGAGATATCTGCCTCAAGAGGCCGTGAGACCAATATCTATCCTGTTTGATTTTTTCGCCTCTCGTGGATGAGCTACGTGCTGAGCCCCCCAAACACATAGCAACTGACCGATGAAAGCGCACGCCCTGTTCACATTACAGGCAGAATTCTATAAACTCGGGATTTGCAAACAATTGCAACAATGGAACGTCGATATACCGAACATCGATATACCGAACATTCGGCTGTAATGAAAAGACCTTTTGGCGCCCGATTTTTGTGAACAAAAAACTTATATGTGGCAGCAAATGGTATATAACGACCGACCGCTATACCGAACAATTTTTATGGATCCCGTGATGTTCGTTATAGCGACGTTCCACTGTATACGGAGCAGGGTTAAGCGCGCTAACTCCGATCAAGATGATGCTTTTTGGCGGAAAATAGGAACAAGAACGCGATCGGCAGTACATGCTGGTTTTGACACCCAGTAATTGCCGGGAAATAACCGGTACTAGGGCCGTTTCCACTACACCAAATAAACGCGATTATTTGGATCGCGATTTGAATCGCGATTCAAACTCCACTTTTTTTGCGTGTGGGGACACAATAAACGCGATTATTAGTGTGATTTGAATCGCGATTCGGACTCCACTAAGAGTGAGACCTTTTCAAATAATCGCGTTTATTTGCGACGCGATGTGTGTGGTAACGCTCCGCTCAAATCGCACAGTTTTTTTTAAGTCCACGATGCA
Organism: Luidia sarsii; assembly: GCA_949987565.1. Classification (NCBI taxonomy): domain Eukaryota; kingdom Metazoa; phylum Echinodermata; class Asteroidea; order Paxillosida; family Luidiidae; genus Luidia; species Luidia sarsii. The sequence continues at coordinate 5,777,698 of OX465122.1, forward strand.
TTGCGTGCGCATGGCATTTCCTGCCAGCAGCTTACTGCCAGGAAGTGCAGCACAGGGTTTGTTTACGTTCGTCAGCGAGTCCCGCCATTCCTGCTTGCGCAGTGCGACCAAATGCTAACCGCAATCGGCTCGCGTTTATTTGCGACGCGATTAATTTGCCTGTGTGAACACGACAAAAAAACACGGTTTTTTGAATCGCGATTCAAATCGCGATTATTTTCGTAGTGGGAACGGCCCTAGTGTTAACAGCAATTCCACGGGATTTACTTTCCCGGAGTGAGAAAATGAAAGTATAAGGTAGTATGAATCGGTGGGCTTATGATTCTGGATTCCTGGAGAATGAAATAGCTGTGTGGTGTGAAAACGCATACTCGTTTTAGACAGAAACAAAACCAAATCTTGCTGCAGCACAGAACCTTTGTCAGCCATAACCCCACTTTCATCGTTAACCGACGCTTAAAATCTTTGCTCCGATAGGCCCCTGATTTTTTTCATTTTATTTCACACAGAAACGCCATTTTAGATGTTTTTCATCGGGATTTTCTTCTGTTTAAAACGACGAGAACTCCGACAAACTGAAATTAACGCCTCTTTCCACTGTAATGGAATCTTTGTAGCGTCTTCCGATTTTCTTCTCTTCCCTGCCACAAGAGGGCGCCTCACCCTCACGGAAGTCACGAGGGAAGCTCGCAAAATCCCGAAATTTCTCCTCCGCGTGTGACTAAACTGGCAACCAGCTATAAATAAGCCTACAAATAATTAACCCTCACCTTATTAAGACAGTGATCTGGGACATTTGGTGGACATCCGAATTCCTGTATTGCAGACCACTGTACCACATTTTCACTTGATTGCACTCATACGACACAGTCTAACGAGAAGACTCATGAACGTCGGACACCGAACTGCCGGCAACCACCGGCCATCTTCCCGACGCGGGTCTTTTACAAAATCACATGGAATTAACGGCACCAACGAGATATACCTTTGCGAACTCTGTGGCTTCCACTTTGCACTAAGCAATGTTCTGACCAAGCATCCAAAATGGCACAGTAGGCCTACCAATCTGTCGGCGGAGTTCTTCATCTGCGAGGTGTGTGGTCCATCCACTCTGAAGAGACATCGCAAGATACACGGCACCATGCATAGCAACGAGGAGAAGCGTTGCACCATTATCCATGGACCGGTCTGCGATTTGAGTAATCTGATGCACCGTCACTGCCATAGAGTCCAGACTCGTGAGAAGTCTTTCCTTTCCTTCACTCATGCCGGGACTCTAACCAGGCACAGGAAAACACACGTGCCTTGTACCCGCAATGGCAGCATGCCCAACACCAGTGCCAACGTGGAACACGTTGCACTGCGTCACTGTGACGTCAGTGCGTGCCCGTCAGATGGAACTAAGACGTTGAGACATCGCGACCGCCTTGCATCTTTGGGAGTGGACTTCATGTGCGACATTTGTCAAACGGATTTCCCCACCGTGGGCGACCTCGCACGTCACTGCATGATCCAGACCGTGAACGAACTCGACTGCGATCTGCGCAGCAAAAAGTTTAGTAGCGACAGCGGCCTTGAATTCCGACGGACGGGCTCTTGTTACTCGACCATGCCTTTGCCAACCGTGCAGGGAGAGAATGTCCATCCGGTCTCACAGCAACACATCAAAGAGGAGAAACCCTTCGTTGTCAATGTGTGTGAAGAGCAAGACATCCACGATGCAGACCATAGAGGCCAGGAAATGGAAACTGGCCTGGACCTCAGTCTCAATGTCGATGACAGTCTAACCTCGCCCGTCAGCAGCTGCACAGATGTGTGCAGCGTGTGTCACAAAATATCCACAAGACATGATGACAAGCAACACAGGGCCAGGGGCCCGAACCGCGCCGGACATCCAGGCCAGACTGTGTGTGACGCATGTAGTGCGGACATACCGGTACGTCATCATAGGATAACCCCGGCACATCAGAGCAAAGTTCCAGACCCGGCCAAGCCGTTCACGTGTAACTTTTGCTACCACACGTTCCAGCATGCAAGTCACTTAAGGCAGCACGCACGTGTTCACACCAACGAGAAACCGTTCACGTGTGATATTTGCTGCAAGGCTTTCTCTCAAGCAGGGACGCTGTCAAGACACAGGAGCGTGCATACAAAGCTCAAGGAGTTTATCTGCGAGGTGTGCAGCAACTCATTCTCTCAGAAGAGCAACTTGACGTGCCACATGAGGAAGCACGCTGTCGTCTTGCCTTACGTCTGTGAAGTCTGCAACAAAGCCTTCGCCACACCCAGTAGCCTGTCCAGGCACAATGTCTATCATGCACATGCGCACTGACAAACAGCCAATTGTGCGCATGACGTTATTCTGGTAGAGGTTGAAAGAAGATTTCCGCATCAACCTCAATCTACACCGTGCGAGCATGGTCTTATACAATGATAATACTAAATTCACATAAAAATGCAGAGATGAATATCTCCCTAAACTCAAAATGAGTGTATTTAAAAACGTTTATTTAGGAGTATCAAATAAACTTAGTTATGAGTGTGATGCAAAAACTATACATGTACGTGTACTGTAAACTGTTCGAAGGTGATTGTTAATCAAGACCAATTTACTTAAGGTGATACACAAAAATGTTGCAAACTGCTTACTGACTAAAATTACCAAAATGTATATCTTAAAATTGAGTGGGCCTGACGTTTCGATCCTAGCAGGACCCTTCTCAAAGGCAGAGTGACAAGGACAACACAGATACATGTACACGAAGGAAGGGGGGGGGGAGAGAGTGAATAGGACACGGATGAGAAACAAAGGACAAAGAGTGAAGATGGTAGGGAGAGATCAAAGGGAAGGGCAAGGGGTAGGGTAGGGATTAGTGAGAGGAGGGGGAAAGATCAAAGAGAAGGGCAAGGAGTAGGGTAGGGATTAGTGACAAGAGGGGGAAAGATCAAAGAGAGAAGTGTGAAGGACTGAACACAAAAGAAGGATTATCAGAAAGCTGCATGGTGTTAGTCATTACCCTCGACCTCCTGGATGTTGAGACCATGTGGTTGAATAGTCCGAAGACGCTTCATCCACATTTTCTCACGGCTAAGACGGACAGCATTACTACTGTGACCAAGTGATTCTATGCCCAGTACACTCATATCTGATATCGAATGATCAGGGAGATTGAAGTGATACCCAACAGGGGTGTCCATTTTACCGGTTTTGATAGTAGACCTATGTTCATAGATCCGTTTTTTGAGGGTGTTTTTGGTCTCGCCAACATACTGAATATTACAAACTCTACAAGAGATGAGGTATATGATGTTTGAGGTAGTGCTCGTGATAGAGCAATAGGTCGTGTCGGTAGTTCCAGAAGAATGTCCATTGAAAGAGTCTATTTCCTTGACATGTGTCTTGCAAACAATGCATTTCGAGGTACACTTAAATGTAGCAAATTTGGTTGGAGGTGAAGAGTCCAAAGGGGGAACCTCTGCTCGGACAATTATTAAGTCACGCAGGTTACGGGGGCGCCTGAAAGAGAACGTTTACATGGTGTCACCGCAAACCTACTCCTTCTGCATTTATTTCCTTCAACTCTGTTAGGCAAGCAACGAAACAGAATGATGTCGGTTACCTACAAAATTATGCCCTCTGCCTCTTGTCAATTACCGTAGCTCGTAGGTGTTCCTTCGCATAGGCCTGCAGCAAGACACCACCAACGTTTCTATTGGGTCAATCATGGTTTATTGTTCAGCCGAAGTATCTGAAGTTATCCACGAACGGGAAAACCTATAGTCAAAACAGCTACACCTGTCTGTTCATTGTTGGGTGTCAGTTCCAGTTCATGCCAGGCCAACGCGTTGGACAGCAAACGCATCACCGACTTGTCAACGCGTCACTTCGTAAACGACCATAGGTATAATTATATCACATCCCAAAATATTAACATAAAACCCATAGACGGATAATAGCGGTCGCCAGACTGCTAATGCCATGGAAGCTACAAACCACAGGGTGCAACACACTAATTCCATCCAAGATGGCTCTGCCAAGCTGATTATCATAAAGTGTGGACAATTTATTTAAAGGAGGCCAATTAACTGATACATTGCATTGATACATTGCAGAATACCTGATGTTTAAGACAACCTGGGGGTTCACTCATCAATTTGGTGTGTAATTTGGACCATATATTTATGACTTTAAATGTTGCCCGATTTGGCCGTAGAAGTGGAGGGGTCCATCCCAAAATCCTTGCAGAATTTTTGCTTGGATGGCTACACATTAGGGGTGATTTTTTCTGGGGGTAATAAGCAAAAAATCTAATCAGCTATAAGGGCATTAAAATTGAAAAGAATATGGGAGATGAAGGTCCAAACTACAATTTTCAGTATAGCTACAACTGAGAAACTTTTGGGTGTGGGATGATTGGCTTAGCCGGAAAGCGAGCGTCTTTGTACAGTGTTCAAGGGGAGCTCGATTTAGTGTTCTTCACTCACAGACATAGGCCGTTTACGAAATGGCTTAGGCTCGGTTTTAGGCTTCGTTCATATTTCTTTTACACGATAAAATATAACAGACAAGCGTTTGGCCCCAGTTTCTTGGTGAATACCCTGTACTTATCAAGCCAACAAACCCTCGAATTGGGCAACAAACCACAACCTAGATTTCCAGGGTTGTCAGACGGAGACGAAGCCTGAGCCCCGAGCCTGATCCATGGATTCGTCAAGGGTCATAAATAACCTACAGATCGACAACGGCGGGCGCTAGACTGTAATTTCTGGAACGCAGACCCAGAACAAAGACCCACAGACATACATAGTATAAGATTGTACAGTGTGTATGTCTATGGTATGGGCACGGATCACGAAATCGAGCTCCCATACAAAGTAGTGCAAAACTCTCACATTCGAGGCCAAAAAGTTGGCCAGTTCTTGTGGCTTTACTGAAGATCATAATCTGGACCTCCATCTGTGTTTCTGTTCAATTTTAGTTTTTATCAGATATTTCTGCTAATCACAGGATATTGGGAAGCATCCCTCCACTTCCACAGCCAAATATGGTCCCATTTACAGCTCCAAATCTTCCTTACTAGCTATCTAAAAGAATAGGCTGTTTTGAGGCTCCTAATTAGCCTCCAAAGACCCCTTTGGATTCACACTTTATGATGATTAGCTTTGCTGAGCTGTCTTGGATAGAATGAGTGTGCTACACTTGTATTGGACATAGAAAATCCCGTACTGTCTTGTAGGAAGGGTTGGGGTGGCAGTGAAACACAGAAAAGGAGCTGAGTACACAATAATGAGATGACATGAAAGTAGGTTCATTTTTAATGGCATGAATTATTACCACAAAGTAAAAGATTTGAACAATTGGCAAAGAGAACTTTGATGGGACCGGGACTTGAACCCGAGACCTCTGCACCAACGTAACAGTGCTTTTCCATCTGAGCTATCCAGCCCTTAGATGGTGGCCTCCCAAATAGTCAACTAGTCTTTGCCAGGGTGGGGGCGGCAGTCAGAAGCAATTCAACCATATAGGAAATCGTGGATGTGGATCCAAAGTAAAAGAATAAGAAAAACAGTTTCCAAAGTGTGAAGCAAAACACTGGTTTAGCAAAGATTTCCCCCCAGAGTTTAAGAAACTGTAAAGATAATTTTAAAAGGATTTGTTACTGCAATATTGGCAGAGTGACTCAGTGAATACGTTTTGTTCAGTCAAAGGGGATGAATATAAAGTACTTAGATACCTTGAGCAGATTCACTAATTCACTCATTAGGATTTCCTAATGAGATCATACACCAGGAATGGGTTTGTGGAGCAGAATGAAGAGGTAATTCATTATATCAAGTTCTCCATTAATCAAACATATACAAATATATCATAGTTTAGTTCCTGTCAGAGTGTAGTATAGCTACATAGGCCACAATTCCCATACAACACACTTTTTGTCTTGAGAATAAAAGTGTGAAATATCAGCAGTATATTTCATTGAGAGTTTGCCTTGCCCATCATGTAGTTAGTACCGACTGCTCAGTGCTTTATCAGATTGCCTGCCTGAATAATTGGCTGATGGAAACTACATGCATGTTATCAGTGGTTACATTATTCCACACTTTGTTTCCACAAGATTGTATTATATCCTTTTATTGGGAGTGTCTGTTTGCTTGGAGTCAGAGAGTTCCGGTGAGGGCTGTTCAATAAGGATGGAGTAGCCTGGGCCTAGTCTCTTGGCAACATAGATGGGGGAGGAGTCCTCTTCAGTGGGTGATGGAGGCTTCTCAGCTTGCTGGCTGTCAGGCTGCTGTGCAGAGGGCAGAGGGTTAGCAAGACTGCCTCCACCCTCATCAGGTACATGACCTGCTGTGTCCACATCCATGGGGAGGGCTGAGGAGGGCTGGCAGGGTCTCTGTGGAGCCTCTACATCCACGTCCATAGGGGTGTCTAACCCCTCTGCTGATGGCTCTTCTACTGCCGTGGTCAGGGTGTGGTCTTTGGAGGTGTTTGTGTGCCCTGTATCTGTGGCCATCGGCCTGGCCTCTCCTCCACCCAAGTCCCTTGCTGCGTGGCCTATTCTTAGGCCTTCCTGGGAGTTTCCAGGCCCCTCTGGTGACTGACCTGCCTCAGTCCATTGTCCAGAAGCCTCTTGGCTCTTGGAGGTGTCCGCCAAGGCTTTGGCTGCAGCCAATGCAGCCTGGCCCTGGGCTGCCTGCCTTTCCTTCTCCTCCAGCATCTGGTTGAACTCCCTCTGGAACTGGGCCCAGCGTGGTGTGTCTGTGCTGGAGGCCTGCTCTGTCCGGCTCTGGTCAGCCATGCTGCCCATGGCCAGGGTATGGGCGTGGTCAAACATGCTGCCCATGGCCAGGGTATGGGCGTGGTCAGCCGTGCTGCCCATGGCCAGGGTATGGGCGTGGTCAGCCATGCTGCCCATGGCCAGGGTATGGGCATGGCCAGAGAATGCCCGGTAGCTCCCAGGGACCCTCTGCCCTCCAGGACTGACCACTCCACTGCCCCCAGCTGTAAGTTTGCTGCGCACGCTGGATGGGTACCCCTCCTCAGATCTACCTGGACTTCCCATTGATGACTCAGCCTCCTTTTGCCCTTCTGGACCATCAGCTGTGCTTGGTCGTATCCTGCCCCCCTTGTTCTCTGCACTGTCCACCCCCGGGCGGACAGGGAAGTGACCAATGGGTTCCAGGCATAGCTCCAAGCGATCTTCCATGCCATTGTAGGTAAACTTCTACAAAGTGGACAAAAGACATTTTGGATAATTCAATTGACAAAAAATAGTAATAGTAAGAGAAATAAGCAAAAATGATGCAAACTGCTTACCAACTAAAATGACAACAATGCAAAGATCAAATATTACCAGTGCCGACATTTTGACCACAGACAGAGTGCATTTGAGAAAGGTCCGGCTGGGATTGAAATATCAGGCCCTAATAACTTTTGACATGATTATTTGTGAGGTAATATGTAGACTTCATTGTTTGCCCATGTCACTATTTGCCCATGTCACTATTTGTCCATGTCACTGTTTGCCCATGTCACTGTTTGCCCATGTCACTGTTTGCCCATGTCACTGTTTGTCTATGTCACTGTTTGCCCATGTCACTGTTTGCCCATGTCACTGTTTGCCCATGTCACTGTTTACCCATGTCACTGTTTACCCATGTCACTGTTTGCCCATGTCACTGTTTGCCCATGTCACTGTTTGCCCATGTCACTGTTTGCCCATGTCACTGTTTGCCAATGTCACTGTAGCCCATGTCACTGTTTGCCCATGTCACTGTTTGCCCATGTCACTGTTTGCCAATGTCACTGTTTGCCAATGTCACTGTAGCCCACGTCACTGTTTGCCCATGTCACTGTAGCCCATGTCACTGTTTGCCCATGTCACTGTAGCACATGTCACTGTTTGCCCATGTCACTGTTTGCCCATGCCACTGTTTGCCAATGTCACTGTTTGCCCATGTCACTGTTTGCCCATGTCACTGTTTGCCCATGTCACTGTTTGCCCATGTCACTGTTTGCCCATGTCACTGTTTGCCCATGTCACTGTAGCCCATGTCACTGTTTGCCCATGTCACTGTTTGCCCATGTCACTGTTTGCCCATGTCACTGTTTGCCCATGTCACTGTTTGCCCATGTCACTGTAGCACATGTCACTGTTTGCCCATGTCACTGTTTGCCAATGTCACTGTTTGCCAATGTCACTGTAGCCCATGTCACTGTAGCACATGTCACTGTTTGCCCATGTCACTGAAGCCCATGTCACTGTTTGCCAATGTCACTGAAGCCCATGTCACTGTTTGCCCATGTCACTGTTTGCTCATGTCACTGTTTGCCCATGTCACTGTTTGCCCATGTCACTGTTTGCCCATGTCACTGTTTGCCCGTCACTGTTTGCCCATGCCACTGTAGCACATGTCACTGTTTGCCCATGTCACTCTTTGCCCATGTCACTGTTCGCCCATGTCACTGTTTGCCCATGTCACTGTTTGCCCATGTCACTGTAGCCCATGTCACTGTTTGCCCATGTCACTGTTTGCCCATGTCACTGTTTGCCCATGTCACTGTAGCCCATGTCACTGTTTGCCCATGTCACTGTTTGCCCATGTCACTGTTTGCCCATGTCACTATTTGCCCATGTCACTGTTTGCCCATGTCACTGTTTGCCCATGTCACTGTTTGCCCATGTCACTGTTTGCCCATGTCACTGTTTGCCCATGTCACTGTTTGCCCATGTCACTATTTGCCCATGTCACTATTTGCCCATGTCACTGTTTGACCATGTCACTGTTTGACCATGTCACTGTAGCCCATGTCACTGTAGCACATGTCACTGTAGCACATGTCACTGTTTGCCCATGTCACTGTTTGCCCATGTCACTGTTTGCCAATGTCACTGTTTGCCCATGTCACTGTTTGCCCATGTCACTGTTTGCCCATGTCACTGTTTGCCCATGTCACTGTTTGCCCATGTCACTGTAGCCCATGTCACTGTTTGCCCATGTCACTGTTTGCCCATGTCACTCTTTGCCCATGTCACTGTTTGCCCATGTCACTGTTTGCCCATGTCACTATTTGCCCATGTCACTATTTGCCCATGTCACTGTTTGACCATGTCACTGTTTGACCATGTCACTGTAGCCCATGTCACTGTAGCACATGTCACTGTAGCACATGTCACTGTTTGCCCATGTCACTGTTTGCCCATGTCACTGTTTGCCAATGTCACTGTTTGCCCATGTCACTGTTTGCCCATGTCACTGTTTGCCCATGTCACTGTTTGCCCATGTCACTGTTTGCCCATGTCACTGTTTGCCCATGTCACTGTAGCCCATGTCACTGTTTGCCCATGTCACTGTTTGCCCATGTCACTGTTTGCCCATGTCACTGTTTGCCCATGTCACTGTAGCACATGTCACTGTTTGCCCATGTCACTGTTTGCGAATGTCACTGTTTGCCAATGTCACTGTTTGCCCATGTCACTGAAGCCCATGTCACTGTTTGCCCATGTCACTGTTTGCCCATGTCACTGTAGCCCATGTCACTGTTTGCCCATGTCACTGTTTGCCCATGTCACTGTTTGCCCATGTCACTGTTTGCCCATGTCACTGTAGCCCATGTCACTGTTTGCCCATGTCACTGTTTGCCCATGTCACTGTTTGCCCATGTCACTGTAGCCCATGTCACTGTTTGCCCATGTCACTGTTTGCCCATGTCACTGTTTGCCCATGTCACTGTTTGCCCATGTCACTATTTGCCCATGTCACTGTTTGACCATGTCACTGTTTGCCCATGTCACTGGCTGCCCATGTCACTATTTGCCCATGTCACTGTTTGCCCATGTCACTGTTTGCCCATGTCACTATTTGCCCATGTCATTGACTCCCTTACTCACCTTATTGGGGATGGATGGTAGCATGAAATGCTTCCCATCTGCCAGTCCCAGGTCTCTCTCTACAATGGCATAGAACAGACCACCCCTCTCAAAGAGGGCAGCCTTCTGCTGCACGTAGGCCCACAGGTCTGTGTTAGTCAGGGTGGCTGTCAGGTTGAGTGAGTACAGCTGCAGGTCCAAGTTATCACCAGCTGAAGAAATTTGCATAGATTTGCATCAGACAATACACGTTGCTTCACAAACAAGTTGGCAAAGAATCATTCAAGTCTAAATTGATTGCAATGCCTTAAAAGCAATGTATCAAATAAGTTTGGGACGGGAACAAGTAATCTGAGAAATGCAATTTACATGATAACCTTGAGCAACCCTTGAATGATCCACAAGGAACCATGGACAAACAATTTAGTTACTTGGGTAACACTTTCTTTAAACTTTTCAAACCATGTTTTGACAAAAAATTTCTTTTCTTTTATATTTATTTCTTATTGATCCATGGGGAATCTCAAGTAAACTCTTTAAGAGTGCAAAATTTATTAAATCTATTAAAGAAAATATTACTGAATTACTCAAGTGATTGGAGACCATCCCCTGGGTGACAGAATGTTACTCTTACTGTGGACTATACAGGATATGTACCTAATGACATGAATTAAGTTTATATCAATGTTTGCTAGTGCAAGTAGGACTAACCTGATATCCCCTAGGAACAAAAACACACATTTTCCCTTTCAGGATTTTTGTCAAAGAAACTAATGATTGAATACCTGTTTCTTTTTGGAGCATTTCCATTCCCCTCAGAATGTCTTCCCTGCTTGTGAATTTGCTCTTCCCCTCTGGGAAAGTGGATGAGCCCGGTGCTGAGCTCAGCGTATGCTCTGAAGGTGTGGTGTCCACTGTTTGGGCTGCAAAACAAGGAACGCGACTCGTGACATTTGGAAATGATTGGAAATGTTCACTTTGATTTTCTCACCATAAAGTGAAAAAATGTAAATGCAATACAAGATTGTATTGAAGGTATACAACAATGTTGAAAATTGCTTACTGACTTCAGTGACCAAAATCTGATTCTTGAAAATTAATAGAGCCTGACATTCTGATCCTAGCACGACCTTTGATACCAGAGGGAGACTCAAACAAAAAATAATAAATCAATTGTAACCTCTTTGGTTTTTCAGACTATGTAAAATTCTGAGTAATCAGCAAAACAATTTCACAGTCATTGCACTTGAAAGATAATTTTCTATTTCCTTATTTATCTAAGAAATTGAGAGGGCCTGACCATTTGATCCTAACCAGACCTTTCTGAGGTCCTGCTAGGTTCAATGTAACCACTTTGCATCGGGCATTCTTCCAGTGCCCATGACTGTCATACAGGCTATTGGAACAATGTGTCATTTTAAAATCTCACTTAACAATCAGGAACAATATAAATCTGTGAAATATATCAATAAGAGTACACAGCGTGTACAAGTGAGTCTAACCTGGCACAATTTGGACAGCAGTGCAGCTTTTGTCTAAGGATCATCCACCCGAAAAAGGGCCCATTAAGTATTGTCAATGGAACGTATAGCTTGAATGTGCATGCACAGTGTGTCTGAGTACTGCGCTGATGGCCTTTGACCGCAGACTAGCCTCCACTCAAGGCAGTCAAATCTTTGAGGTGGTAGGCCAAAAAGATGTGTACAGTTTGTGGTGGGTGGATATCCACTGCCTATCTGACAACCATTGGATTCTGGGACATGCCACCACACTGCCTCTCGTGACTGTTCACTATCCACAGAAAAGGTCCAACAATAGCACAATTGGTGCCCAAATCGATGTGACAAACCAGGTTTTAGTATTGCTACATGTTGCTTTGTGGTAGGCTGAAAATAGACCTTGTTTTAAAATTTGGACAATAGTTGTGCCTCGATTCAGAGGGCACTGTAGCAACATCAGCGGTGCTCCACATTCAGAGGACCCAACATGAAGTGGTTAAAGCACTCAACATTTGTTACATGTGCATTCTAGGTCATTTAAGTAAGTACAGGGTTAGTAGTTTGCAACATTTTTGGCATCAAAGATAATTCAGGCTATGGTGGAAGCAGCAAGTCAAGGATATCTTTCAGTCATACCGTAAGAAAATATCTCTTTTGTGAGTACGAGTGGTTCTGAAGAGAACCACACATTTTTGCACGTATCATCGCAAACCGCATTTGATTTCTGTATGTTCTTCTATACCCCAAGATGGCTACACAAACTCCAAACTGGATGTTTCACCTTTTGATGCGATCACCTCCACTGTAACTTTGTCCCCATTCTGTAGTGGGACCGGCTCATTTGCCCGGTACCCATCAGGCGCAGCTAGCTCCTTTGGTGGGAAGCCATACCGAATACGTTGCTTGGCAACCGGGATGTGAAGCTCGTCATCTATTTTGGCCTGCAGCTCTGAGTATGTGGTACTGGGATCTAACACAAGCATTGCCTGGGCAACAGGAACAATGCAAATCAATAAATTATTTATTAGTTGACTTAAAGTTATGTACAAAAATTGCCAACTACTTAACTACGTAACGGAAACAAATTATCTAAGAAATGTAGAGGCCTTTTTTCAGATCTTCTTAGTTGAAAAATGGCAAAGAAAACTTTGAAAACTGGAGCTAGACCTGAGCCTGAAACACCTGGGTTTGTGTCCCAGTGATCTTACTATCTGAGCTATCCAGCCCTTAGATGGTCACCTTCACAAATAATTAATAAATCTTTGCCAGGGTTGGGGCACCAGTCAGAAGCATTAAACATCAGGCCCACTTAATTTTGAGATCTTTAAAAGTTGATTAGAAGAGGAAAGATAATCCATATTGGCTGGAATTTGAACACTATACTGTACATATGTACCTGGTGTACATGGTAAGCAAGAGGTCTTGAATTCAAACCTCTGTAAAATACTTGTTTAAAAACAATTGAAACAAACATTTCTTTATTTCAGGATAGAAAGGAAACTGACTAGGAAAGTTTATAGACAATCATGACACCAGCCCACATGACAGATGCCTCACAGCAGTGAAGGGCCTAGGAGAGTGAATATCCCTGTTTTTGACAAAGAACTGCTAGAATCAAAACCTCATGCTCTCTAAATTTAAACGGATTAACATTTTCGGTCATTGAAATCAATGAGTAGTTTGCATCATTTTCAAATTTCTTCAAGAACCAAAATAGAATAATTAATGAGGATCATCAAAACAGACAAAACAAGGACCTGCTTTCCATCGGAGGATGTCAGGCGTATGCGCTTCTGCCTGGGCGTCTTGACTGCACTGGTGACGGCGGTAATCACTGCTACATCCTTGTCTGCATCTGGCTGTGATGAGTCTTGGTGAGTGCTGCCTGCCTTGGGCATGGTGCTGGTGGATTTCAGGTGGTTGCTGCGCGTCCCTAATCCTTGCTGCTGCTTAGACTCAGTCAATGAGTGCTGGCGCTGCTGAGTAATGGCAGCTTTCTCATGGATGCGTCTTAGAAGATTGCGCTCTGCTTCACTCATTGTCAGCTCCTCCTTGTGTAAAGTCTTACCCTGCAATAACACCCAAAGGACAAAGTGTTAGTAAACAAATCAAACCAACCCAATACCTCTGGCTGAAGCACTTGGTGTTGGGTCTCTGCATGATGAGTGTCGATGCTGTTGCTCTGCCCCTGGGCCCTCTGAATCTGAGCACCACTATTGTCCAATTTGAAAGCAATATCTAGCATGCCAAACCTGTTTTGATATGAGTTGCCACATGAATAACTGCATGTAGATGATTGAGGGAAAGTGCATTGCCACTGCCACTCTGGTTAAACATTCTTACCATTGCAGCCTTCACTAATAGTCAACTAGTGTTTGCTGGGGTGGGGGTGTCAATCAGAAGCATTTAACCACTTCGCGCTGGGACCTCCGAATCCGGAGCTTCGTTGGCTTGACTATGCGACGGGGCCCTCCGAATCCGGGCGCCACTATTGTCCTCATTTTAAACAAAGACTCTTTTCAGCTTAGAACAAAGCAATACGAATCAGTACAAAGACCCTTTTTGACGCAAGTTGCCACATGAATTGGAAGATAAGCAGCAGTAATTGTGCAATTGTGGGACTTTTACTGTGGAGGATCAAGGGATACCGCACTGCCGCTGAAAGCATGTGTCTTTGTATGCCACACAGCCCAACGGTCGTTGGTTAGGCATTGGAATTCCCCCCACATTCTTTACCGCAATCTGTACGCCCGGTTGTGGCCGACCAACTCGAAGATTTTACTGCCTGGAGTGGGGGCTGGAGTCTGCGGTCAGGGATTTACAGCACCGTACACACACACACACACACAAGTCCGTTACGCTCCATTGATGACGCACAATGGGCCCTTTTTCGAACGGATAATCTCTTGACAAAAGTCACAACGACGTCCGAATTGTGCCAGGTTTTACTATCTTATACCCATAGTATACCCTTATCGATTTATTTCACAGAAATTTATTGTTCCGATTGTTTTAGCGAGATTTGAAAATGATACATTGTTCCAAACCCCCCGTATGGCGGTCATCGGTGCTGAAAAACCACACGGCGCGAAGTGGTTAACCCTGAATTGCCGTATATCTGCAGGGATCATGCCCCCTGCTTTCATTCAGATGCAAACAATTTGGGGATCAGACAAAGTGAATGCAGCTTTTTTCAATTTAAGTCAAACAAATAAACGGAAGACCGACTAGGAACTTTTGAACAATTTTGAAATGTGGCAAAGAAACTTGGATTGGATCGTGACTTGAACCTGAGACCTCTGGTTGAATGTACTAGCATTGCTGCACATCCTGTCCTATCTGGCAGTTAGGCTGAATGACAAATCTGCCTTTCCTGTCTATTTCTTTTCTAGCAAGGTTATGAAATACTGTTATATAGTAGTTGGAATTCTTCACTCCATGTAAGTGTGAATATCCCAAATGACTCTGCTAGCTCAGGTCAGAGGCAGCAGTCATTGGTTCAAATATCCAGAGTCTATGGGGAAGCGAATTCCTCAAACAGCCTGACCTCAATTGACATCAAGCTGTTGCTACATGCACCAGTTGTAAGGTGGCAGTTACTGGCTCCAATCCATCTATGAAATAAATATCATGAAATGTCCTACAACATTATATTGTCACTAGCCTAAAGCACAAAGACTTTGAGCAACTTTCCTGATGATAGCTAAGAATGAGCATCAATGGAGTGAAGCACAAGTGTTACAAGCTTACCACATTGCCTGTGAGGATGATCTTGGATGGTGAGTCATCAAGGGCCTTGCTCTTCTTCTCCCGGGGGGAGCCCACCCTATGTGAGGCCTGGGTGCAGGGTGTTGATTGTTTACCCAATGGTCTAGAGGCCTGACACCCTGCCTTGTTGGGAATGGTACCCCCGTGAGAGGGGCTCTTAGTGCTGGCTGCTGATTGGTCAAAGGAGCTGGTGCTAGGCATGTCCTTCAAGCTGATTGGTTGGAATTCTTCCTGCTCAGCAGCAGTCTGGAGCATACAGGGGAACAACATTTTCATTTAATAATTGAATAAAATTATAAACTCATGGAAGAATATCAACATTTAAGACAAATCAACAATGGAAAGTTACACAAAGTTTCCACTCTTGTTCAACTTGAATAGAAAAAGCTGCAATCACTCTGTGTGATCCCTGATCTGCTGGAGCCAGGTTTACAACAATTTGGTTGTTTGCATCTGAATGGAAGCAGGTTTGTGATCCTTGGAGATATATGGCAGTTAATGGTTGAATTGCTTCAGACTGATGCCCCCACCCTGGCAAAGACTAGTGTTGACTATTAGGGAAGGCCACCATCTTAGAGCTGGATAGCTCAGATGGAAGAGCACTGGCACATCAATCCAGAGGTCTCGGGTTCAAGTCCCAATCCAGTGAAAGTTTTCTTTGCCAATTTTTTCAAAATTAAAGAGAAAGAAAAGTCTTGCATGCATCTTTACGTTTTGCAGGATTGTCTCCACCACTTGTTGCACCAGCTTCTCACTGCCAAAATCAGCCGGGAAATGCTTCTGGACCAGGGCTGAGGCAATGTCATAGGCATTGCTGTTCAGCTTGGGGATGGTTTCCTCCTGGAACCACAGCACCTCCTCCTCATGGCACTGGCCCTTCCACTTGAGAGGCACTGAGAATCTGAGAGACAAGGAAAGACAGACAGAGAAAACGTGATGGACCATCTGGTGGGAAGTTTGCAGTGACACAATGGAGTGTGGTTCTGAAAAGAGCTGGTCACAAAATGTTTTGGGCAATGTGTATTCTGAGACTGCATGAAATATTGAATAACCAGCTCTTTTCAGAGCCACACTCCATTATGAAAGAAATGACTTGAATGGTGTCGACACAAACTTTCCACTCTGTGCTTTCACCATGCAATCTGGCCAACTGAATGCTGGCCAAATTGAGTGCTTGAGCTAAAGCTTGGAAAAAGACAAGACTCCCAATATTAAATAGCAATTCATCTTAATACCATAAACTGAGTTTGCTTTTATTCATCAAATTAATATATATCTGGTTGCCTGTGAATGTCCTCATGTGACTTTGCCCTTACATGAACATCAGCAGACCGCTGCTTACTTCAGGTTGGGCATTAATTTCACATAGCAACTAGTGACTGTAACTCCAAAGTGTGACTCACAGTACACATGTACATACTTCTGTTATATATATTGTTCTAAAAATTCATTCATCTATTAGGTGTAATGTACCAGCACCCACCTGAGGTCCTGAGCTATCCAGCCTTTAGGTTTTATGCACCAATACTATACCACCTGAGCTATCCGGTCCTTAACTGTAATGTACCAGTGCTCTACCCCCTGAGCTATTCAGCCCTTAGGTGTAATGTACCACCACTCTACCACCTGAGCTATCCGGCCCTTAGGTGTAATGTACTACCACTCTACCACCTGAGCTATCCGGTCCTTAACTGTAATGTACCAGTGCTCTACCCCCTGAGCTATTCAGCCCTTAGGTGTAATGTACCACCACTCTACCACCTGAGCTATCCAGCCCTTAGGTGTAATGTACCACCACTCTACCACCTGAGCTATCCAGCCCTTAGGTGTTATGTACTACCACTCTACCACCTGAGCTATCCAGCCCTTAGGTGTAATGTACTACCACTCTACCACCTGAGCTATCCGGTCCTTAACTGTAATGTACCAGTGCTCTACCCCCTGAGCTATTCAGCCCTTAGGTGTAATGTACCACCACTCTACCACCTGAGCTATCCAGCCCTTAGGTGTAATGTACCACCACTCTACCACCTGAGCTATCCAGCCCTTAGGTGTTATGTACTACCACTCTACCACCTGAGCTATCCAGCCCTTAGGTGTAATGTACCACCACTCGACCACCTGAGCTATCCAGCCCTTAGGTGTAATGTACTACCACTCTACCACCTGAGCTATCCAGCCCTTAGGTGTAATGTACCACCACTCTACCACCTGAGCTATCCAGCCCTTAGGTGTAATGTACCACCACTCTACCACCTGAGCTATCCAGCCCTTAGGTGTAATGTACTACCACTCTACCACCTGAGCTATCCAGCCCTTAGGTGTAATGTACTACCACTCTACCACCTGAGCTATCCAGCCCTTAGGTGTAATGTACTAACACTCTACCACCTGAGCTATCCAGCCCTTAGGTGTAATGTACCACCACTCTACCACCTGAGCTATCCAGCCCTTAGGTGTAATGAACCACCACTCTACCACCTAAGCTATCCAGCCCTTAGGTGTAATGTACCACCACTCTACCACCTGAGCTATCCAGCCCTTAGGTGTAATGTACCACCACTCGACCACCTGAGCTATCCAGCCCTTAGGTGTAATGTACTACCACTCTACCACCTGAGCTATCCAGCCCTTAGGTGTAATGTACTACCACTCTACCACCTGAGCTATCCAGCCCTTAGGTGTAATGTACTACCACTCTACCACCTGAGCTATCCAGCCCTTAGGTGTAATGTACCACCACTCTACCACCTGAGCTATCCAGCCCTTAGGTGTAATGAACCACCACTCTACCACCTAAGCTATCCAGCCCTTAGGTGTAATGTACCACCACTCTACCACCTGAGCTATCCAGCCCTTAGGTGTAATGTACCACCACTCGACCACCTGAGCTATCCAGCCCTTAGGTGTAATGTACTACCACTCTACCACCTGAGCTATCCAGCCCTTAGGTGTAATGTACCACCACTCTACCACCTGAGCTATCCAGCCCTTAGGTGTAATGTACCACCACTCGACCACCTGAGCTATCCAGCCCTTAGGTGTAATGTACTACCACTCTACCACCTGAGCTATCCAGCCCTTAGGTGTAATGTACTACCACTCTACCACCTGAGCTATCCAGCCCTTAGGTGTAATGTACTAACACTCTACCACCTGAGCTATCCAGCCCTTAGGTGTAATGTACCACCACTCTACCACCTGAGCTATCCAGCCCTTAGGTGTAATGAACCACCACTCTACCACCTAAGCTATCCAGCCCTTAGGTGTAATGTACCACCACTCTACCACCTGAGCTATCCAGCCCTTAGGTGTAATGTACCACCACTCGACCACCTGAGCTATCCAGCCCTTAGGTGTAATGTACTACCACTCTACCACCTGAGCTATCCAGCCCTTAGGTGTAATGTACTACCACTCTACCACCTGAGCTATCCAGCCCTTAGGTGTAATGTACTACCACTCTACCACCTGAGCTATCCAGCCCTTAGGTGTAATGTACCACCACTCTACCACCTGAGCTATCCAGCCCTTAGGTGTAATGAACCACCACTCTACCACCTAAGCTATCCAGCCCTTAGGTGTAATGTACCACCACTCTACCACCTGAGCTATCCAGCCCTTAGGTGTAATGTACCACCACTCTACCACCTGAGCTATCCAGCCCTTAGGTGTAATGTACTACCACTCTACCACCTGAGCTATCCAGCCCTTAGGTGTAATGTACCACCACTCTACCACCTGAGCTATCCAGCCCTTAGGTGTAATGTACCACCACTCGACCACCTGAGCTATCCAGCCCTTAGGTGTAATGTACTTCCACTCTACCACCTGAGCTATCCAGCCCTTAGGTGTAATGTACCACCACTCTACCACCTGAGCTATCCAGCCCTTAGGTGTAATGTACTACCGCTCTACCACCTGAGCTATCCAGCCCTTAGGTGTAATGTAACACCACTCTACCACCTGAGCTATCCAGCCCTTATGTGTAATGTACCACCACTCGACCACCTGAGCTATCCAGCCCTTAGGTGTAATGTACTACCACTCTACCACCTGAGCTATCCAGCCCTTAGGTGTAATGTACCACCACTCTACCACCTGAGCTATCCAGCCCTTAGGTGTAATGTACTACCACTCTACCACCTGAGCTATCCAGCCCTTAGGTGTAATGTACCACCACTCGACCACCTGAGCTATCCAGCCCTTAGGTGTAATGTACTACCACTCTACCACCTGAGCTATCCAGCCCTTAGGTGTAATGTACCACCACTCTACCACCTGAGCTATCCAGCCCTTAGGTGTAATGTACCACCACTCTACCACCTGAGCTATCCAGCCCTTAGGTGTAATGTACTACCACTCTACCACCTGAGCTATCCAGCCCTTAGGTGTAATGTACTAACACTCTACCACCTGAGCTATCCAGCCCTTAGGTGTAATGTACTAACACTCTACCACCTGAGCTATCCAGCCCTTAGGTGTAATGTACCACCACTCTACCACCTGAGCTATCCAGCCCTTAGGTGTAATGAACCACCACTCTACCACCTAAGCTATCCAGCCCTTAGGTGTAATGTACCACCACTCTACCACCTGAGCTATCCAGCCCTTAGGTGTAATGTACCACCACTCGACCACCTGAGCTATCCAGCCCTTAGGTGTAATGTACTACCACTCTACCACCTGAGCTATCCAGCCCTTAGGTGTAATGTACTACCACTCTACCACCTGAGCTATCCAGCCCTTAGGTGTAATGTACTACCACTCTACCACCTGAGCTATCCAGCCCTTAGGTGTAATGTACCACCACTCTACCACCTGAGCTATCCAGCCCTTAGGTGTAATGAACCACCACTCTACCACCTAAGCTATCCAGCCCTTAGGTGTAATGTACCACCACTCTACCACCTGAGCTATCCAGCCCTTAGGTGTAATGTACCACCACTCGACCACCTGAGCTATCCAGCCCTTAGGTGTAATGTACTACCACTCTACCACCTGAGCTATCCAGCCCTTAGGTGTAATGTACCACCACTCTACCACCTGAGCTATCCAGCCCTTAGGTGTAATGAACCACCACTCTACCACCTAAGCTATCCAGCCCTTAGGTGTAATGTACCACCACTCTACCACCTGAGCTATCCAGCCCTTAGGTGTAATGTACCACCACTCGACCACCTGAGCTATCCAGCCCTTAGGTGTAATGTACTACCACTCTACCACCTGAGCTATCCAGCCCTTAGGTGTAATGTACCACCACTCTACCACCTGAGCTATCCAGCCCTTAGGTGTAATGTACCACCACTCGACCACCTGAGCTATCCAGCCCTTAGGTGTAATGTACTACCACTCTACCACCTGAGCTATCCAGCCCTTAGGTGTAATGTACCACCACTCTACCACCTGAGCTATCCAGCCCTTAGGTGTAATGTACTACCGCTCTACCACCTGAGCTATCCAGCCCTTAGGTGTAATGTAACACCACTCTACCATCTGAGCTATCCAGCCCTTAGGTGTAATGTACCACCACTCTACCACCTGAGCTATCCAGCCCTTAGGTGTAATGTACCACCACTCGACCACCTGAGCTATCCAGCCCTTAGGTGTAATGTACTACCACTCGAACACCTGAGCTATCCAGCCCTTAGGTGTAATGTACTACCACTCTACCAGCTGAGCTATCCAGCCCTTAGGTGTAATGTACCACCACTCTACCACCTGAGCTATCCAGCCCTTAGATGTAATGTACTACCACTCTACCACCTGAGCTATCCAGCCCTTAGGTGTAATGTACTACCACTCTACCACCTGAGCTATCCAGCCCTTAGGGGTAATGTACTACCACTCCACCACCTGAGCTATCCAGCCCTTAGATGTAATGTACTACCACTCTATCACCTGAGCTATCCAGCCCTTAGGTGTAATGTACTACCACTCTACCACCTGAGCTATCCAGCCCTTAGGTGTAATGTACCACCACTCTACCACCTGAGCTATCCAGCCCTTAGGTGTAATGAACCACCACTCTACCACCTAAGCTATCCAGCCCTTAGGTGTAATGTACCACCACTCTACCACCTGAGCTATCCAGCCCTTAGGTGTAATGTACCACCACTCTACCACCTGAGCTATCCAGCCCTTAGGTGTAATGTACTACCACTCTACCACCTGAGCTATCCAGCCCTTAGGTGTAATGTACCACCACTCTACCACCTGAGCTATCCAGCCCTTAGGTGTAATGTACCACCACTCGACCACCTGAGCTATCCAGCCCTTAGGTGTAATGTACTTCCACTCTACCACCTGAGCTATCCAGCCCTTAGGTGTAATGTACCACCACTCTACCACCTGAGCTATCCAGCCCTTAGGTGTAATGTACTACCGCTCTACCACCTGAGCTATCCAGCCCTTAGGTGTAATGTAACACCACTCTACCACCTGAGCTATCCAGCCCTTATGTGTAATGTACCACCACTCGACCACCTGAGCTATCCAGCCCTTAGGTGTAATGTACTACCACTCTACCACCTGAGCTATCCAGCCCTTAGGTGTAATGTACCACCACTCTACCACCTGAGCTATCCAGCCCTTAGGTGTAATGTACTACCACTCTACCACCTGAGCTATCCAGCCCTTAGGTGTAATGTACCACCACTCGACCACCTGAGCTATCCAGCCCTTAGGTGTAATGTACTACCACTCTACCACCTGAGCTATCCAGCCCTTAGGTGTAATGTACCACCACTCTACCACCTGAGCTATCCAGCCCTTAGGTGTAATGTACCACCACTCTACCACCTGAGCTATCCAGCCCTTAGGTGTAATGTACTACCACTCTACCACCTGAGCTATCCAGCCCTTAGGTGTAATGTACTAACACTCTACCACCTGAGCTATCCAGCCCTTAGGTGTAATGTACTAACACTCTACCACCTGAGCTATCCAGCCCTTAGGTGTAATGTACCACCACTCTACCACCTGAGCTATCCAGCCCTTAGGTGTAATGAACCACCACTCTACCACCTAAGCTATCCAGCCCTTAGGTGTAATGTACCACCACTCTACCACCTGAGCTATCCAGCCCTTAGGTGTAATGTACCACCACTCGACCACCTGAGCTATCCAGCCCTTAGGTGTAATGTACTACCACTCTACCACCTGAGCTATCCAGCCCTTAGGTGTAATGTACTACCACTCTACCACCTGAGCTATCCAGCCCTTAGGTGTAATGTACTACCACTCTACCACCTGAGCTATCCAGCCCTTAGGTGTAATGTACCACCACTCTACCACCTGAGCTATCCAGCCCTTAGGTGTAATGAACCACCACTCTACCACCTAAGCTATCCAGCCCTTAGGTGTAATGTACCACCACTCTACCACCTGAGCTATCCAGCCCTTAGGTGTAATGTACCACCACTCGACCACCTGAGCTATCCAGCCCTTAGGTGTAATGTACTACCACTCTACCACCTGAGCTATCCAGCCCTTAGGTGTAATGTACCACCACTCTACCACCTGAGCTATCCAGCCCTTAGGTGTAATGAACCACCACTCTACCACCTAAGCTATCCAGCCCTTAGGTGTAATGTACCACCACTCTACCACCTGAGCTATCCAGCCCTTAGGTGTAATGTACCACCACTCGACCACCTGAGCTATCCAGCCCTTAGGTGTAATGTACTACCACTCTACCACCTGAGCTATCCAGCCCTTAGGTGTAATGTACCACCACTCTACCACCTGAGCTATCCAGCCCTTAGGTGTAATGTACCACCACTCGACCACCTGAGCTATCCAGCCCTTAGGTGTAATGTACTACCACTCTACCACCTGAGCTATCCAGCCCTTAGGTGTAATGTACCACCACTCTACCACCTGAGCTATCCAGCCCTTAGGTGTAATGTACTACCGCTCTACCACCTGAGCTATCCAGCCCTTAGGTGTAATGTAACACCACTCTACCATCTGAGCTATCCAGCCCTTAGGTGTAATGTACCACCACTCTACCACCTGAGCTATCCAGCCCTTAGGTGTAATGTACCACCACTCGACCACCTGAGCTATCCAGCCCTTAGGTGTAATGTACTACCACTCGAACACCTGAGCTATCCAGCCCTTAGGTGTAATGTACTACCACTCTACCAGCTGAGCTATCCAGCCCTTAGGTGTAATGTACCACCACTCTACCACCTGAGCTATCCAGCCCTTAGATGTAATGTACTACCACTCTACCACCTGAGCTATCCAGCCCTTAGGTGTAATGTACTACCACTCTACCACCTGAGCTATCCAGCCCTTAGGGGTAATGTACTACCACTCCACCACCTGAGCTATCCAGCCCTTAGATGTAATGTACTACCACTCTATCACCTGAGCTATCCAGCCCTTAGGTGTAATGTACTACCACTCTACCACCTGAGCTATCCAGCCCTTAGGTGTAATGTACTACCACTCTACCAACTGAGCTATTCAATTCTTTAGTGTAACGTACCAGCGCTCCCCCACTTAGTCAGCCATTAGGGAAAAAGAACAGGGTGTAAAAAGACATGATCTCAGTGTATTACAATCTGGCAAATGTAGATCATCATGTATGTAAGAAAGGCCTACATTGCTGGGTTGTTGTCATATTCCTGGCCATTCCAGTAGTGCTTGAAGCCACAATTGCATTTAGTCTTGGGTGCTGGGGTAGTAGTACGGTCACCATTATAGTACACTACACTGCCATCAGCACGAATCTGTCGAAGCTGCTTCCTGGATGGTAGAATCAAACAGAGATTATACAAAAATAAACCAAATCCAAAAATGCGATGCAGTGAGAACTGATGCCACTGAGAGATTTATCACTTACATGACTGCATTCTGACTAGTTAATCAAATATCCTGGATTACAGTTTAATGTAGTTACTTAACCACTTCGCGCCGGGTGGTTTTTCAGCGCCGATGACCGCCATACGTTTTTTTTTTAACAATGCATAATTTTCAAATCTCGCTAAAACAATCGGAACAATATATTTCTGTGAAATAAATTGATAAGGGTATACTATGGGTACAAGAGAGTAAAACCTGGCACAATTCGGACGTTGTTGTGGCTTTTGTCAAGCGATTATCTGTTTGAAAAAGGGCCCATTGTGCATTGTCAATGGAACGTAACAGACTTGTGTGTGTGTGTGTGTGCATGTACGGTGCTGTCAATCCCTGACTGCAGACTCCAGCCTCCACTCCAGGCAGTCAAATCTTCGATTGTTGGGCTGTGTGGCATGCAAACACAATGTCCCCCGCAGTATCCCTCGATCCTCCACAGTGAAAGTCCCACAATTGAACAATTACTGCTGATAATCTTGCAATTCATGTGGCAACTTGTGTCAAAAAGGGTCTTTGTACTGATTCGTATTGCTTTGTTCTAAGCTGAAAAGAGTCTTTGTTTAGAATGTGGACAATAGTGGTGCCCAGATTCGGAGGGCCCCGTCGCATAGTCAAACCAACGGAGCTCCGGATTCGGAGGTCCCGGCACGAAGTGGTTAATAACCATTACAAAGTGTAAGAATTTCTTACCACATTAATAGCAATACGATACCGATGTTGTAACTGTTAGATCAGTCTATGGAAGTTACTTCACTTATGTAAAGTGTTGATATAAAGCAGAGAAGATGAGAGATAATCTGGGAAATAAATATGTGGCAATGTCTCCCGTACTAACCAGCGCCCTCAACGGTGCATGCAAACAGAAACTAATGTATGAATAAAGGGCTCCTTGTCTCACCCTTGACACCATGCACACTGTGTTGGGCTGATAGATGTCTGGTCAGGTATCAGTTCATCCTTGATGGAGTCATAGACAAAATTCATTTCTACAGAAGGGAAAAGAACAATGAAATCGCAGAGTTATCACCGGTACCTGACAACCACTCCCATGATAAACAAAGGACACCTACAGCAGCTACCACTGGTGGTCTTTCACCAAAGGTAACATTTCATGCACATAGAGGTGATGGCATGGGCATGCTCACTGCATGTTCTCCCATCAATGAAATCCATGTGCTATAACTAGGGGCTTAATCCATTTGCTATAACCCTAACGCTTTGCACCTCCAGCACAGGACGCGTACTGTATACCACAATTTACCACAGTGCCTCACATACCACAGGATACCACAAAAACAACGCTGTGGTATGTCGTGGTGTATGGCTCTTATCCTCCCACACACAGCACTGCACAGGCAGTGCCAGACAGCCTACATACCACAACAACCCACAAACCCCACTGTGGTATGTCACCACACTGCACTTGTGGGTGCAGGTCCAAACTTACCACACATCACCACAAGCATTTGTGTGTGTGTGTGTATAGGACTGTATACCACAACATACTACAGGAAAAAACATGCGTGGTTAATTGTGGTTTCAATGCTGGTTAGGGTTAATCCATGTGCTATAACCAGGGGCGTAATCCATGACCTATAACCAGGGGCGTAATCCATGTGCTATAACCAGGGGCTTAATCCATGAGCTATAACCAGGGGCTTAATCCATGACCTATAACCAGGGGCGTAATCCATGTGCTATAACCAGGGTATTAATCCAAGTGCTATAACCAGGGGCTTAATCCATGTGCTATAACCAGGGGCTTAATCCATGAGCTATAACCAGGGGCTTAATCCATGCGCTATAACCAGGGGCTTAATCCATGACCTATAACCAGGGGCGTAATCCATGTGCTATAACCAGGGGCTTAATCCATGGGCTATAACCAGCGCGGGCTTAATCCATGTGCTATAATAAGGGGCTTAGGTCTAATCACTATTGTATAAAGACATCATTACAGTTTCCCCAAAAAACAAAATCATTGACAGGTTTATGGGCTACAATGTACAGCATGTTTTTATCATTCCTTAGGAAAGGCCAACTTTCTGGGCCGATGTCATGAAACTTGTCCTATAGTATTTCAAGTCATCAGGACCTGAAATGGAGAATCATAACAAGCAATGTCTGTCCCATGGTGGGTTTTTACAAAGTTATTCTCTGATATTGTTAGTTAGAAAGGTCTGTTGAGTAAGAAGAGCAACTTCAAAGATCAAATAAAATCAAAAATCAAAGTCTTTATTTAGGAAAACTGAAGAACATTTGACTGGATTGGGTCTTGAACTTGAGACCTCTGGATTAACATAGCAGCGCTCTTACCATCTGAGCTATGCAGCCCTCACAAGGCGGCCTTCCCAAAGAGCCAACTAGTCTTTGCCAGGATGAGGGCGTCAGTCAGAGGCATTCAACCATTGACTGCCGTTTGTCTCCATGGATCATGTCCAAGTTTTATTCACATGCAAACGACAATTTTCATGGGTAGGAATGATTGCTATTATTCCTGAATCCCAGATAGGAGTATTCCTAATTTGAATGAGACAGAGCTTTGTCCCTTCACGCTGGAGCCCGGAGTGAAGGATTGTATATGTAAATAAAATATAGATGTACATGTATATGTCCAAAAATCTTTTTGAAAATTGAGGGTTCAGTAATTCAAATTGTGTAAAATTAATCTCAGGTTTGACTTCCAAGTTGTGCCAAGTTTGACTCGCTGATACAGATAGTGTACACTTAGTGATTTATTTTGCAGATACATTGTTCTCTAATTGTTTAATGAGTTTTAATTTTTTTTAAAAAGTTTTAAAAAAGTTTTAAAAAGTTTTAATGTTCCTTTGGAGTGAAAGCCTTTCTTACCATACTGTGGAAATGTATAGACTTTGTCAGCTAGCAGGGCTCCATGCAGGCTACACACAAGGTCATAGAGTTTGCCTCCTGGCTGCAGCCATGCTGCTGGTGGGGGCAGACTACGCTTGATCTGAGATACAGCACCACACAGCAGGCAACGGAACAACTGCTCATTCTCCACAGCATAGCGGGTGTTGTCAATGACTATGTTCTGGTGCACGCCCACCACACCTGTGGGCAAGGGGTAGACTTTCTGTCACATCTAAACTCTTGAAATCCAAGTCATGTTACAGAGGGGTTTATGAGCCACATGTGTAGCAGAGGATTAAAGGCATGTCTTCTGCAGCACTACAGTCCCTACACAACTGATTGCCAGCTTCTGACCACATCTCCTAATTGGAAATGCCCCAAATTGTGCTGGATATAGAGGGGAGTCAGTTGATGTGATCCCATTTTTTCATCTTAAAAACTAATCCCAGAATACATGTACAAGCATAACAGTAAATGCATTGAGATGAGAAAGCTTGACAAGAGGCATGAGACACTCCCCTGAACACATCACACATCCAAAGTAGCCTGGTGTATGTGCATGATAGCCTTCATGTACTTAACATCAACATGGATATGTGAGATGTGGATTCACTCTACATGTATAGGAGTAATAGGACCATGCAAACCTTGAAGGTTGGAGTTCGCCATATACAATGACATTCTACTCTAGCGCTATTCCATGAGCCTATTGACCTGCATATCAAAAGAAAATTCTACTCTACTGCTATTCCATGAGCCGTTTACCCGCATATAAAATTACATTCTACTCAACCGCTATTCCATGAGCCATTTACCTGCATACAAAATTATATTCTACTCTACTGCTATTCTATGAGCTGTGATTACCTGTTCGCTTGTAGATGTAGTGGTGGACATCAGCCACAACCGCTGGGTGGAGGTGATATTTCTCAACAAACATGTCCTCCATGGCTGCAGCAAGCCTCTGCACGTACTTATCCTTGGTTTCCAAGAGAAACAGGACAGAAAACAGAAGACCCATTGTATATGTCAAAGGCATGTGTCATTCTTGATATGCTAAAGGGTTGGAGTATGAAAATTACATATGCAGCAGGGTTGGGGCCAACAGTAACCAAAAGAATGCAGCAGTAGCTGTAACTTGTCAAGTTTAGCAGGTCAGTGCTATTCAATTGTAGAAGGTATAGTGTGCGACTTGAAAGTATATATGAAACACATCAAGGTTGATACTGTAAGTAAATAATGTGGAGAAAAGGAAAAACATGGTTAGGGTCCACAGAATCCCACAGAATGCACCCACTGCTGCATCATGTTGATTGTAGCAGGGTTAGGGTCCACAGAATCCCATAGAATGCACCCACTGCTGCATCTCGTAGATTGTAGCAGGGTTAGGGTCCACAGAATCCAACAGAATGCACCCACTGCTGCATCTTGTAGATTGTAGCAGGTTTAGGATTCACAGAATCCCACAGAATGCACACACTGCTGCACCTTGTTGATTGTAGCAGGGTTAGGGTCCACAGAATTCCATACAATGCACCCACTTCTGCATCTTGTTGATTGTAGGAGGGTTAGGATCCACAGAATTCCATAGAATGCACCCACTGCTGCATCTTGTTGATTGTAGCAGGTTTAGGGTTCACAGAATCCCACAGAATGCACCCACTTCTGCATCTTGTTGATTGTAGCAGGGTTAGGATCCACATAATTCCATACAATGCACCCACTGCTGCATCTTCTTGATTGTAGGAGGGTTAGTTAGGGTTCACAGAATCCCACAGAATGCACCCACTGCTGCATCTTGTTGATTGTAGCAGGGTTAGGACCCACAGAATCTCACAGAATGCACTCAATGCTGCATCTTGTTGATTGTAGCAGGGTTAGGGTCCACAGAATTCCATAGAATGCACCCACTGCTGTATCTTGTTGATTGTAGCAGGTTTAGGGTTTACAGAATCCCACAGAATGCACCCACTGCTGCATCTTGTTGATTTTAGCAGGGTTAGGATCCACAGAATCCCACAGAATGCACCCAACGCTGCATCTTGTTGATTGTAGCAGGGTTAGGGTCCACAGAATTCCATAGAATGCACCAACTGCTGTATCTTGTTGATTGTAGCAGGTTTAGGGTTTACAGAATCCCGCAGAATGCACCCACTGCTGCATCTTGTTGATTGTAGCAGGGTTAGGATCCACAGAATCCCACAGAATGCACCCAACGCTGCATCTTGTTGATTGTAGCAGGTTTAGGGTTCACATAATTCCATAGAATGCACCAACTGCTGCATCATGTTGATTGTAGCAGGGTTAGGGTCCACAGAATTCCATAGAATGCACCCACTGCTGCATCTTGTTGATTGTAGCAGGGTTAGGGTTCACAGAATTCCACAGAATGCACCCACTGCTGCATCTTGTTGATTGTAGCAGGATTAGGATCCACAGAATCCCACAGAATGCACCCACCGCTGCATCTTGTTGATTGTAGCAGGGTTAGGGTCCACAGAATTCCATAGAATGCACCCACTGCTGTATCTTGTTGATTGAAGCAGGTTTAGGGTTTACAGAATTCCATAGAATGCACCCACTGCTGCATCTTGTTGATTGTAGCAGGGTTAGGGTTTACAGAATCCCACAGAATGCACCCAACCCTGCATCTTGTTGATTGTAGCAGGGTTAGGATCCACAGAATCCCACAGAATGCACCCAACGCTGCATCTTGTTGATTGTAGCAGGGTTAGGGTTCACAGAATTCCATAGAATGCACCCACTGCTGCATCTTGTTGATTGTAGCAGGGTTAGGATTTACAGAATCCCACAGAATGCACCCAACGCTGCATCTTGTTGATTGTAGCAGGGTTAGGATCCACAGAATCCCACAGAATGCACCCAACGCTGCATCTTGTTGATTGTAGCAGGGTTAGGATCCACAGAATTCCATAGAATGCACCAACTGCTGCATCTTGTTGATTGTAGCAGGGTTAGGGTCCACAGAATCCCATAGAATGCACCCACTTCTGCATCTCGTAGATTGTAGCAGGGTTAGGGTCCACAGAATCCAACAGAATGCACCCACCGCTGCATCTTGTTGATTGTAGCAGGGTTAGGGTTCACAGAATTCCACAGAATGCACCCACTGCTGCATCTTGTTGATTGTAGCAGGATTAGGATCCACAGAATCCCACAGAATGCACCCACTGCTGCATCTTGTTGATTGTAGCAGGGTTAGGGTCAACAGAATCCCATAGAATGCACCCACTGCTGCATCTCGTAGCAGGGTTAGGGTTCACAGAATTCCATAGAATGCACCCACTGCTGCATCTTGTTGATTGTAGCAGGGTAAGGGTCCACAAAATTCCATAGAATGCACCCACCGCTGCATCTTGTTGATTGTAGCAGGGTTAGGATCCACAGTTTCTCAGCATCCCTGAAATATACCAGAGTATTCCACAAATCTATTTGCCCAGTCTGGTTCTGGTTCTTACCTGCAAAGAGCGATCCCCTCCCACTGTACACATGCCATCTGAGTCAAACTGGATGTAGGTGTCAATCAATTCACGGGGAGTTCCCCACACCTTGGTAAGCATCCATCGAGGAAGGCGTGGCAAAGGCCGGCCTGCAAAGGAGAAAAGGGGGATGGTCAATGTAAGACTAAAGTTTTCTCTGTAGTTACTAGCTGCACCTATTTCCTATAGGCCTTTGTTTTACTACGAGCTGAAGCTAATTATAAGGTACACTACTTGTCTATCATGACATTGCCTTCAGGTAAATCAAAGTGGTTTAACCTCTGACACAAATTCTTGCTGATACATTGAACAAATTCAAATGTGTCAATATAATACCTGCATTCCTAGACTAAGCCACTTAAGGTCAACTGAATACCAAAACATTGTAAACCCTGATTTGGGATTAAATATTTTGCGGTCCAAGATCAAATATTACTTTTGTGTTTTAAGCTTACCAAATGTATACCAGCGAAAAGTATAATCTACATGTAGGCAAGATCGCAGTAATGCATGAAGTATATGTACATGTGTGTGTACACACAAAGTTGCATTCCACATAGCATGCGTTGTAAGATTTTCTTGGTTGTCCGACAACAGAGGCGCAAATCAGACCAATGCAACAATCATTTTAATGGTTGTTTCAAACGTTTCTTGCAAACCTTTCGCCCTAGTTTGCAGCCTCAAAATTTCAATATTCAGAATCAGGTCTTTTGAAAAGGCCATATCGGGTGGGAAAGTATGTGGATCATTATTAGCAGCATATCAGCCAACAATTGCTGCGTATCGGTCCAATACCCTGGATTGTAGGATGGCAGAACCATGCTAGTATGTCCTACATCATATCAAACGACCAGATGGTACACCAAGGGAACAAGGCAGGCAAACCTTTTGTATCGAGTGCTAAATCTACAAAAGATGCCTTCATTTTCTTTTGGCGAATGCATTACCAGTCTCTCTGGGCCACTGATTAATATAACGTACCTTTCACTCCAACAAGTGCAATGAAGTGGTTTCGTCCAGAGCTACTCCATGCAATGCATAGTGGTTTGTTGAGGGATCCATCCTTCCCACAGCAGTCTTCGATGGGAACAAATGCTGGCAGGAACACACCTGGTGGGCAAATAAACCAACAAGTTTTCTTTAAAGGGATAACACAACATTGGTCGAGGTAAAAGAACAGCATCCATACGTTGTCTGATCCAACACCTGTGAACATTTCAGCTCAATCCGCCAACCGAGTATCGAGAAAATTGTAAAAACCGTTTCGTTTCTATTGTTTCGTGAAAATGTAATATTCAACATACACATGTATGGTTCAAAACAATAATTTAGATCTCGGGTGGGATGTAAATCAAATTGATCAAACCCATGTAAAAAGACAATCAGAATAGTCTAAAATACTTAAGGGGTTGCTGATCCACATAGCAGTGGACATCAACATTTTACAAACTAACTGATCAGTGAGAAAGTCATTCAATTCAAGTGTGCTCAAAGCACTGGCAACTGTGGCCTATGCTGTAAATGTCACTCTGATGACTATGTTACTGTATGTCATGGCCTTTAATGTTTAAGATCTTAAGCAATGGTCTTAAGCAAGAAAGTCTTTGATACGGGTCCTTCTAGAATCACAATGCTAGGCTCTGTAAATGCTGGAGCTATAAAGCAAGCTGTACTGACAGTCAGACTTGTGAATTGATACAACTTGCCTGAGTAGTCGCCTGGGCTTTGGAGACCCTTCATGGAATCCAGCAGAATGATGGGTCTGTGCAGGACATTGGCCAGGCCAAAGATGTGGATGTTCTGGAGGCCAAAGGCTTCCGTCTCTGAGGGCAAGTAGTCTGGGTCACTCTCAGCAATGATCTGCGCCCATTCGCTGTCTGTCAGAAATTCACGGAACTGGTCTTTGTAGAGGGTAAGCTTGGCTAGGAAGTGGGCCTTGAGGTTGGTACGCAGGGCATGCCAGAACAACTCCCGGCCAACCAGGGCTCTGGAGATGCCGTGTACCAGGCAGTGGCCATCACCATCAGCATGGATGGGAATCAGCACCTCCTGGCCAGCATTCAGCTGCTGGATACACTCCAGAGTGTCTGCCAGGTATCGGCCACTCCCAGTCTGGTCTCTTCCATAGCCCATGATTCCAACATGCTCCGGTTGCAGCAGGAAGGCACGGTCACTCAGAAGGCTGCAATCAAAGACCTCCGGTCGACCTAGTTCAACCAGTGGCCGTGCCTGTCCTTGCTTGTCCATCCCATAGTGGGTTAGCAAGGGGCTGAGCAACTTGCAGTGGTAGTTAGACAAGCCCAGCACCTTGACTGAATCTGTGGTTTGCTTGGGCACAGAGCTACCCACTAGAAGATTGCGCACCATGTTGTGAAGGGCCACCTCAGGGTCAGTCACCTCCTGGACCCCCTGCAGAGCTGCCCGCTCATGCCTCTGACCACAGCCCGTGCACTCAATGCTAGAGTCATAGGAGGGGAAGAAGAGTTTGGTCTGGCAATGTGCATCTGGGCAGTGGCCACTGAGCATACGATAGCGCTCCTCAGGCTGTGTGCTAGACCGTGACAACATCTTGCAGTCTGGAGTCAGTCAAAGTCCTGCAATGATCACGGCAAATTAATTAAAGGAGAATTCCACTTCTGTACATTTCTACCATAATTGCATACTGTATCTCATGAGTAAAGGCTTGAGTCTCATTGGTGGATTCAACATTCCTGCTACAGATGAATGGTCCACTTATCTTTAGAATACCAAATCCCAAGCCTTGATGGCTTGCTTCTACGTGTATGCGGTGTTTTCACAGGACTACAAAAATTGAAAATTTTAACAAGAACAATGATTAAATTTCAAACGTGTAAATTCTGCCTGCCACAGTTCCCACTTAGACTCTTTAAGTGCATTAGCTGCGCCTGATTTTATTTTTAATCATGTGGAAATTAGTAAATGAACACTTATGGTTTATCTTCTTAATAGAGATACAGTAGGCTTTGGTAAATGGCTTCCGTGCTGTGTCACTTGTCATTCTTTGATTGATTTTGATGAAAGTGAACATTATTAGATGGTATGCCACAGGTCTGTGGTTCAGGTCCCAGCCCAGTCAAAATGTCTTTACCAATCTGATCAATTTATTTCCTTTTTGAATATGACAGCCAAATATCAAAATGATTGAAAATGCATTGCACTTTGTAGGCTAAAGTTTTACTGCACTCGCTAGTTGGGGGATTATTGCAAGAT
Organism: Luidia sarsii; assembly: GCA_949987565.1. Lineage (NCBI taxonomy): Eukaryota > Metazoa > Echinodermata > Asteroidea > Paxillosida > Luidiidae > Luidia > Luidia sarsii. The sequence continues at coordinate 5,811,307 of OX465122.1, forward strand.
CTAGATTAGTTGTGTTAACTGTAACTCTCATCCTCCCAGGGGTTGGGGACCCGACCCTCGGGGGGATGACTGATACCGTTACTGCAACCAAGTTGCGGTAACTGTAACCCTCATCCGCCCGAAGGTCGGAGAGGTTGAGCTTGGGTTACGGTTACTGCAACTAACTGCAACCATGCTGCAACATAGATAGTAGATAGCACATGTATGTAGATGTGGTATCTCAATTTCTTTGTGCAGTTACACATTAATACACACTACCAGTGTAAGTTAAATAATAATGTGGTGATTTCATTTTTGGATAACTAAGTTGCGTTCAATGACTTTGACTACATTTCCTTTCTCCATGGTTGTGATGAAGTTGATGTTCTAAGTCTTGATAACGCCACTTCTTTTGCTTAATTATATTCATAGTACTAAGTTAGAACTTAGAGTTAGAAGTACACATGGATTAGTCTGAGTAACTTGGACCCGACAAGTCACCCTTTTTTTATTGGAATTTGGAGCGTCAGGTGACTGTAGTCAGTCACACGACCCTCCAAATTCCAAATTTCGATAATAAAAGGGTGACTTGTCGGGTCCAAGTTACACGGACCCCTTCTTCCTCCATGCTCGGACTACCCATGGATGTGTACGTGTACAGACAAATGCCAAATGTGAAATGGTACTGTGAGTGTGAGTATACATCAACCATGCCACGATCTATCCCCAGAACTGTGGGGTTCTACGTCGTCCGCTGCTCTCCCGACCGGAACCCCACAGATAACTAGGCTTTTTTCCCATAGGCTTCTGTGTAACGTTCACTAATGCTGTGGCATAGGGATCAGCAGGTTCAGCATAACTCATAAAATACTGCTTCATTTGGCCCAAGATTTCTAGCAAATGTGGTTTACATACAATATAGGAAGGTTTGCGGTGAACACCATGTATCAGGTTTACATACCACGCACCTGTGTGCAACTGTCCATTTGGCGAAAATGTGTCGATTTCCAAAAAAAAATGGGCGAAAACCTCCCGGTTCGGTTGCAACATTCAAACGGCAGCTCCGTAACTGGCAGTCTGGTCCTTGTAGTACGGTATAGCGCCTTGCTGCGAAGACGTACAGGGGACCAGACTGCCAGTTGCGGCGCTGCCGTTTGGATCTTGCGACCAAACCGGGAGGTTTTCGCCAATTTTTTTTTGGAAATCGACACATTTTCGCCAAATGGACAGTTGCACACAGGTGCGTGGTATGTAAACCACATTTGCTAGAAATCTTGGGCCAAATGAAGCAGTATTTTATGAGTTATGCTGAATCTGCTGATCCCTATGCCACAGCATTAGTGAACGTTACACACAAGCCTATGGGAAAAAAACCTAGTTATCTGTGGGGTTCCAGTCGGGAGAGCAGCGGATGACGTAGAACCCCACAGTTCTGGGGGTAGCCACGATCAACGAATTACCAATTTTACCAATCATGATCTATCACTGAGTATCAGTATCAAGCAACCAGTAAAATATCACTTGGAAGAAATTAACACACAATAGTGTGAACATGCATATAATTATAAAATAAATAGTATAAATGTTGTTGTTGCAACTTCGTGAACTTGAAATTATGAAAACATTCAATCATTGCAATCAAAGACAAGACACGAGCGAAATAACAACACTGGAAATACCAATTAAAACACATCATAATGATATTTGCAAGATGTCTATGGGCGACTACGCTACGGATCCTGAACAGAAATGTTGCATAAATACCGGCAATTCGGGTCAGAGTCGGAAAACGAAAGACAATTTCCTTCGACGTGGAATTTCTGAGAGAAAAAATGAGAGCGGCGGTGTCGTCATCTCCAGCGAGAGCTGGGTTGTTTCCCCTCTCCCCCTCTGACAGGCAGATGACCTTTATGCAAATTTTGACCCTTTAACCAGTTGAAATCGAATTCACTAACTTGGTTTAAAAAGTACAGTATTTATGCACTATGCAGTGAGCTCTTTTTGTGTGAATAATACTATTAATAGCGAAGAATAATTATAACAAAATTAGGATGGCCTGACGTTTCGCCTGACTTTTTTCAAAGGAAGAAAAATATTCTGAAGAATACTAGAAATCATTATATTATCAATAATTATGAGGAATATTAGAATTAACCGAGTTAGGTGCGATCGAAATGTTCATTGTATTTGATTGGTGAACAATATTCCTGGTTAAACCATAGAGTTATACATGTATAACTCTATGGGTTAAACCTGGTTGAATGGTTTGAGAAAACACGAGAGGGCGGGCTGTTTTTGCTACTGTTTATAACCACGGATGTGTTTTTTATACACGTCCGTGTTTATAACGTGAAAGATAGGGCAGAAACAATCCGGTTCCGGCTTCGTCTCTGCTACAAAACACAGGTTGAAGTCCGTTCTTGAAGTTGAGGTTTTGCAGTTCTTTTTCAAAACGAACTATAATTTTAAACATCGCCAAAGCCAACCAAAGGCCTCCCTTTCATGCCTTACACTTTTATACCAGATGAAAGAAATGGGGACAAAGTCGGAGCCAGAGCCGTTATAGCTCGGCCAACAGTGTTTAGAATCACAGCACTCACTGTACATGTACTGTACGTCTGTGCCTGTGCTGTCATGATTGAACAGGCAGACAGTGGACGCGCGGCGTGCACATCCAATTGAACTCACGATATTTCATCATTGTCATAAGTACTGTACATTGTAATTATTATTGTTAGTGGCCAGATGTGGCTCAAAGCTTCACGCAAGCCTGCCATTTGTGGAAGCGCAATACGTACGTACCATAATAAGTAACAATTATTGATTAACATTCAAAATTGTATATCAATCACCGGCCATACTGTATCGTGGGAACCCCTGTTTTCGACGCTACACGTTTTCGACGCTTAGCCTTCTAACTCACATCGCACGATGAAAACAACTCCGTATAACGATCTCAGACTTTGTATCTTACAGTTGGTTTCCTGCTCTTGTCCGTCACCGAAAATGTGGAAATTTAAGGCTTTTCCAGTAGGCAAAACTCGTGTTATTCAAAAAGTTGCTCTAGGGGTCTATTTTCCTAGGTACAAAATTGGCAGTTGCTTCGAAGCTCCAGTTTTCTTTATTGTTGGTCCTAAAAAAAATCTGAGTTTACCTTACAAACCCCCCACATCCGTAGAAAAAATATATATCACGTAACTTGAGGCAGTCCGTTCTGGGTAAAATCTATGGAGGCTCCTATAGAGCGTCTCGCTTATATAATTTTTAAAATATTTTTTTAAATTATTATTTAAAGACAAAAAGTAACAACTAACATGGCCCAATAGGCTTTTTAAAAACATGAAAAAAATAAAAGGGCAGCTAGAAAAAGTACCAAGAAGGAGGAAATGTGTCTCTGGAGTGATATTGGGAAAGGTCATAACAGAAGAAGCAGCGAGAAAGAGGATTGTGGAGTTTTTTTTAAACGTCACAGAAGAAGACATCAACAAGACCAATACGTTTTAAGCATAAATTATGAATGATTTGAGGAAAGTGTTAGAAGCAGTGTGGAAAAACAAAAACAAAGATGAACACAAAAAAACATACAGGGAAGAATTTTACAGTGCCACACAGCATTTTTAGTTATTTTAAGAATTTATTTTGCGTTTGGCTGCACTGGGACACCTTACTAAACACCACCGACGAAAATAGGTGACGATGCTTACTGCGCGGTGCGCCACGGACGTCAACAAAACCGGGTAATCTTACGGAAGTGACAGGCTCGATCAACCTTCTCTATGATTATTCTAATACTAGTCTGTGTTGTGGACAAAGTGACTGGGACCTCTTTTAGTGTGATACTTTCCTCCACATTGTTCAGTTTGAAGAAAAGTCCTTATATCGTCGGAAACCGGTTATTGGAGGATACTCTACTGAGTACTGTAGTGTAGTCCGAGTAACTTGGACCCGACAAGTAAACCTTTTTTATCGAAATTTTTAAGTCCTCAAAATGTCAAATTTCGATAAAAAATGGTGACTTGTCGGGTTCAAGTTACTCGGACCATGATCGGTAATTCAAGTGTAAAGTGTAATGGAAAGGACTGTAGTAAAATATTAGTTGATTATACTATTAAGTATTAGTATTATATTACTCATACTATAGACATACTAGTATTAGTAAACCTCCAGTAACCGGTTTTCGACGATATAAGGACTTTTCTTTAAACTGAAAAATGTGGACGAAAGTATCACACTAAAACTAAGAGGTCTCAGTCACTTTCTCCACACCACAGACTATTAGTATTAGAATAATCCTAGAGAATGTTGATCGAGCCTGTCACTTCCGTAACATTACCCGGTTTTGTTGACGTCCGCGGCGCACCGCGCACCATGACCTATTTTCGTCGGTGGTGTTTAGTAAGGTGTCCCAGTGCAGCCAAACGCAAAATAAATTCTTAAAATAACTCAAAATGCTGTGTGGCACTGTAAAATTCTTCCCTGTATGTTTTTGTGTGTTCATCTTTGTTTTGTTTGTTTCGACACTGCTTCTAACACTTTCCTCAAATCATTCATAATTTATGCTTAAAACGTATTGGTCTGGTTGATGTCTTCTTTTGTGACGTTTAAAAAAACTCCACAATCCTCTTTCTCACTGCTTCTTCAGTTATGACCTTTCCTTTCCCAATGTCAATCCAGAGACACATTTCCTCCTTCTTGGTACTTTCTCTAGCTGCCCTTTTAATTTTTTAATTTTTTATTAAAGCCTATTGGGCTATGTCTTGAAATAATAATAAAAAAATATATATAAAAGAATATATAAGCGAGACGCCCTATAGGAGCCTCCATAGTTTTTACCCAGAACGGACTGCCTCAAGTTGCGTGATAGTATTTTTTTTCTACGAATGTTGGGGTTTATTACGGTACATTCAGATTTTTTTTAGGACCAACTATAAAGAAAACTGGAGCTTCGAAGCAACTGCCAATTTTGTACCTAGGAAAATAGACCCCAAAAGAGCAATCTTTTTAATCACACTAGTTTGGCCTACTGGAAAAGCCTTAAATTTCCACATTTTCGGTGATGGACAAGAGCAGGAAACCAACTGTAAGATACAAAGTCTGAGATCGTTTTACGGAGTTGTTTTCATCGTGCGATGTGAGTTTGAAGGCTAAGCGTCAAAAACGTGTACCGTTGAAAACGGGGGTTCCCACGATCATACTGTACCCTCACCCAAACATCACTTTTTGAACAAAAGAATGAAAGACAATATTACAATAAAAATCAATAGACAAAAGAGCCTCATGAACAATTTTTGGTTGTGTCAGACAATCATCACAATGGTTATTTTCCAGACTGTTTTTACGGTGAGGGTATTTGAAATAAAATGAGATTTCAAAATAAATACTTCCCATGTATGATGTAAACTAAATACACTCATCATACAACAGAAACACTTCCCACTAGTAGTACACGTACTAGTACTAGTACTAGTAGTAGTAGTACTAGTCCCAATAACTTGGACCATGGAGCTTGGACCCTTACAGTTGCCAGTTCAGGGGTCAGGTGATATCGCCCGGCTCCTCAATTTTTTTTTAAAGGGCAATTGTAAGGGTCCAAGTTATTCGGACTATCTTCCCACTACATGTACACATAAAGCAAGTGAGTAACATTTAAGTAGTACTCTAGTAAGTACATGTAGAAGGAAAGACATGTTTGATGTCAAGCTCTCGTAACCTGCTAACATTAATCACAAACACTAGTAACCTAATGTATCAGTCCATGCCCTGTTCAATGTGCCCATTCATTGACTTCTTCTTGTACTTGTAGGGTAAAAGCAGCCCTGGGTATTTGACAAGCTGTGTAGTTTTTGTATACAGCTCATCAAATTCCCCTCCTGGTCAAAAATACATGCACTTACCCTACTTGTAGTTTTACATTCTGTGGTTTGTGTAATGTGTATACAATTTATAGATTGATGCTGTGGACAAGAAGACCTAAACTTAAACGTGAACAATATTGAAAGACAACGTGAAGCACACCATTTTTCTCAGTGATAATCTGATACTTTGGAGGAAGGGAAACTCTTGGATGGTGATACTCACTGATACTGTAATAGCTACTAACTACAACTGTAGCCTTAACTTAAATTAAAGCCATTCTGCCATTTTGCCATTCTGCCTTGAGATTTAAATTTGGATTTATTTGTGCAGGTTCTTGTGACTTGGGTGACATCCCTCCATCAGAGGTGCAGCACAAGGCATCAACGAAATGCCTCCCAGGCTGACCAGGACGCAGTTCCTTTTTTTGTGGGGAATCGGTGTGACATTGATTGTCCTCTTTGGCTGGAAGAAGATTTTTCCAGGTAAGAAATAATAATATTTGACCCTCATGATTGGACCAGTGGACCCAGTCCAGTCATTCAGGCATTGGTCTGGCAGACTCCATGAACCAAACTAGACCAATGGGCACTGGACCAGTGGACCCAGTCCAGTCATTTAGGCATTGGTCTGGCAGACTCCATGAACCAAACTAGACCAATGGGCACTGGACCAGTGGACCCAGTCCAGTCATTTAGGCATTGGTCTGGCAGACTCAATGAACCAAACTTAGACCAATGGGTACTGGACCAGTGGACCCAGTCCAGTCATTTAGGCATTGGTCTGGCAGACTCCATGAACCAAACTAGACCAATGGGCACTGGACCAGTGGACCTGGTCCAGTCATTTAGGCATTGGTCTGGCAGACTCCATGAACCAAACTAGACCAATGGGCACTGGACCAGTGGACCTGGTCCAGTCATTTAGGCATTGGTCTGGCAGACTCCATGAACCAAACTAGACCAATGGGCACTGGACCAGTGGACCCAGTCCAGTCATTTAGGCATTGGTCTGGCAGACTCCATGAACCAAACTAGACCAATGGGCACTGGACCAGTGGACCCAGTCCAGTCATTCAGGCATTGGTCTGGCAGACTCCATGAACCAAACTAGACCAATGGGCACTGGACCAGTGGACCCAGTCCAGTCATTTAGGCATTGGTCTGGCAGACTCAATGAACCAAACTTAGACCAATGGGTACTGGACCAGTGGACCCAGTCCAGTCATTTAGGCATTGGTCTGGCAGACTCCATGAACCAAACTAGACCAATGGGCACTGGACCAGTGGACCCAGTCCAGTCATTTAGGCATTGGTCTGGCAGACTCCATGAACCAAACTAGACCAATGGGCACTGGACCAGTGGACCCAGTCCAGTAATTTAGGCATTGGTCTGGCAGACTCAATGAACCAAACTTAGACCAATGGGTACTGGACCAGTGGACCCAACCTTATTTTCAATGGCCAGTAGTCACACTCATAGGTCTGCGAATTTGGATTTTACACTATCATTGTAAACCAAACACTGAACCTCTTGTATTCTTACAGGTGATAGTTTGGTAGCCCAACCAAGTGTAGGGAGAAAGGCCAGTGGAGACACTATCCAAAAGGTCCTTCATGGCATCCAGCATCAAGTCAAGGATCCTAGGCTACCTCCAGTCTCCTTCCTGGATCTTCTCTCTGACAGTGACAAACATGGAAAACAAGAAATTGAAATGCTTCAACAGTTTGACATGGAACAAACAAACACCCAGGAGATGGAAATTGATGCCAACCCTATGCTTGATGATGATGATGATGATGATGATTTACTTGAACCCAGTAGTTCATCTCTGATTGATGGGGTGGATAAACTGGGTGCTTTGCCTTTGGGCAATGTGCCAGGCACCAATGCAGTGGCTTTTGAGCAGCATGTGAAGGGAGACACAATTCATGACCATGCAACTGAAGAGGATGACTCCCCTGAGCATGGTCTATTCAACACAGATGTAGATCCACCACAGACTCTGGATGCGGCCCTGCAGAAGACAGAGGAAGTCAGCAATGACATCTCCCTCCTTCCACAAGCTGAGGGGAATCGTCTTAATGAGGCCGCTGTCATGAATGAGATCTATGTTCAAGGACCACAGGCCCCAGACACAGGCATGTTTGGTGCATGGAATGTGGGAGCACTGCCCCATGATCAGTCTCAGCATCCAGAGGTTGATGACAAGCCAATGGAGGTGCAGAATACATTCAGGATTCCTGCAAGGAGAGGTGATGAAGGCTCCCATGGCCTAGGTGCTTCTGACACACTGAGACTCCAAGAAAACAAAATGACGGATCTTTCCCATCCTGGTGAAACTGTGGCAGTGGGTCAGGGTGGAAATGAGGCTTTACTGAAGCAGCCAGAGGACCCTAGACCACGCACAGACAATGAGAGGGAGCAGCAGCTATACCCACAGACAGTAGAGGACAACCAGGAATCTAAAGACGAATTGGTATGTATTGATTACCCCTGTAGCAGAGCTATAACAAAGAAACTCATACATGTAGTTCTCTTACCTCATCCTGCCTTATATACTAAGCTATAAATTGTTTTATATTGTCTAGGATTTCAATCCTAGCAGAGACGTTATCTCAAAGAACAAAAGAGCACAAAAATTATCCATGTTTTGTGTATAAAATGGAGACTTGTCTGGTGGCATCCATTTAAGATGGTAAGGCTTGCCACTCTTAAATCCCCCTATGACTGACTTCTTTATTAGCAATTCTCTCAAAAAGGTAAACGTGTATCTGTACAATGACTACTGTATGTCGCTAACGCAGGGAACATCTGCAGCTGCAGCAGTCAGTCTTATGAGCCTTGTGCGTGGATGAATGACAGCCTATGTTTGCATTACAAGGACTACTTCATTCAATTTGAAGATTTGTGTGACAGACTGACGTCCTTTAGATCACCAAGTTCAAACCTGATAGGTTGTTACTATAACTTTCATTTCATCTGGGAATGTAATGATACTAATGATCCCATACCATATTCAAAAGGCATTACAATACTTGGCAATACAACTGGTACAGTGTACGTGTATCATGATACGTACACAAGACATACGTGTACAAGTGTAACCAGTGACAATGTTATCACTCATATCTAGAGACTAGATAGCTTTTGACCCAATGTTTAATTGAGATGATAATAATTTTGACTGTTCCAGACTTTACTTCAGAAAGCACACACAGTTTGGTAATTTTACAGTATGTTCTGCAAAGTGTTTCTTTTCTTAAAGTATGTCCATTCAGTTCATAGAGTTATTGAATTACTTGTCAACCACAATAATTGCAAATATCACAACATGCATGGTATGGAATTTGTATAAAACATCATATCGTGGCATAACTGGCATTTTTCTATTGCAGTTATTGGTGCATTTAAGAATCATAACAGGCCTAAACTTTAATTAGAGAGATTAATTGTATCTGAATATTACAGGATGATCTGCCCGAGACAGAGTTGGCCTTCATGCGGAGGATGGAGGCTGTTCAAAAGGAGAGGCATGATCGCATCCATCAGATCTGCCAGAACAAATACAACCTGACACAGTTGAACTTCCAGAAGGATCGGCAGCAGATTCTGGCCTGGAAGAAACACTTTGAGCACGCCTATGCCAATGATGACCATCACTTCATTATATTCCGCGTCCTGAAGGTAGGCTCCTTCAGCTGGAGAAAGGTCATGATCTCCCTCTACGAGAAAGGCAGCAGGACCTTCCGCCACTCACAGCAAATGGGAGACTACCCCATCATGAAATACAGTGATGAAACTTTCCTCAGCAAGCTGGAACACTTCCGAAAGGTGCTCTTTGTCCGCGAGCCATTTGCTCGCTTCTTGTCTGCATACAGGGACAAGTACGTGGAGCTTCGACACTTCCCTTACTACAAGCCCATTGGCTCACACATCATTACCAAGTACCGGCCAAATGCTTCACGCACCCAGATAGCATCAGGCATCCCCACCTTTGAGGAGTTCACTCGATGGGTGGTAACTGAGCAGGTGCCTGACGGTGACTTCCATTGGCGGCCAGTCTTCAGTTCCCTCCATCCTTGCCATATATCTTATGACTACATCGGCAAGCTAGAGACATCAGCAGATGATGCACGCTATGTCTTCATGGAGGTTGGCATTGACCACGTAGAGACATACCCATCCACGGAGACACACCACGCCTTCAGCTCTAGCAGGGAAGTCCTGCGTAAATTTTACTCTCAACTGCCACCTGAGTTACTCCCAAAGTTGGTGGAGAGGTACAGGGAAGAGTTTGAGCTTTTTGACTACCCCATACCTGAGAAGTTTAGCGACGTTTGGGAGTGAATGTGACTTCACAGAATTTGTCAAACAAACAAAGGAAGAACTGACTGGGAACTTATGAACAATTTTGAAAATTGGCACAGGAAACTTTGACTTCAACCCAAGACCTCTGGTTTTGCTCACCAGCGCCCTTACCAGCAGAGATATCCAGCCCTTAGATGGTGGTCTTACCAAATAGTCAACTAAGAAAACTAAACCATAAACCACTTTGTGTCAGGACCTCCAAAATCGGAGCGCTGTTGGTTTTACTATGCGACGTGGCCCTCCAAATCCGGGCACCACTATTGTCCACATTTTAAACAAGGACTCTTTTCAGCGTAGAAAAAATCCATACGAATCATGACAACTAGACCTATTTTAAGGCAAGTTGCCATATGAATTGCCAGATTAGCAGCAACAATTGCGCTATTGTAGGACCTTTACTGTGGATGATCGAGGGATAGTGCGCTGCCACATGAGACATTGTGTTGGCATCCCACACAGCCCAATGGTCGTCGGTCAGGCAGTGGAATTCCACCCACATTCTTCACCGCAATCTGTATGCTCAGTTGGGGCCGACCAACTCGAAGATTTGAATGCCTGGAGTTGAGGCTAGTCTTCAGAGACAGTTGATATCGTATACGCACATGCATACACAAGTCCCGCTATGCTGCATGGACGATGCCCAATGGGCCCATACTCTCTAGTACCCTTATTAACCCTTATTAATTTATTTCACAGAAATTCATTGCTTAAATTTTGACACTGCAGTATGTGAAATAGGGTGTGGACAATGAAGTATGTGAAATAGCGTGTGGACAAAGAAGTATGTGAAATACATGTAGGTTTTTGGATAAATAGGGTGTTGACAATGAAGTACATGTATGTTAAATAGGGTGTGGACTGTGGACACTGGAATATGTGAAATAGGGTGTGGATATTGTTATGTGAAATAGGGTGTGGACACTGAAGTATGTGAAATCATGGAGGGTGTGCCTTTGTAGTGGCTAGCAGTACAATCAGAGCCATTAGTCATGAGGCCAAATTTATTTATTCATTTATTTGACCTGGGTACCCCATCAGTTGTCAGTGAACTGTTCTCCCCTGGGCAACATGAAAAATGGGAAAATAAAGTACAAATAAGTACAAATGTAATGATTAAGAAACATTACTATAAAAAAATCTTAAGATTTAGTGGGCCTGTCGTTTCGATCCTAGCAGGACCTTTCTCAAATAAATAAAAGTAAAAACCACTCCAATCCAACTAAAATGGCGACCATTTTGAGTTGCAATTTACCAAAGAAGAAATTACAAACTAAATTTCCTAATGTCCCATAATTTGACATCAGTAATCATTATTTGAATAGGGGTTGATATGGTAAGAGCTATATTGAAGTATGTGCTATTATCAGTGATACAGGGGTGGGTATGTTTTTGTGTATTATAGTGTATAGTGTAGGATATGTTTTTTATAAGTGCTACAGTGTATGATGTAGTATGTTTTTTGTTTTGGGTACCAACTAGACTGTAGGCCCTACAGCTAGATCACTTGGCCTACAGTCTAGATCACTTGGCCTACAGTCTAGACCACTTGGCCTACAGTCTAGACCACTTGGCCTACAGTCTAGATCACTTGGCCTACAGTCTAGATCACTTGGCCTACAGTCTAGGTCACTTGGCCTACAGTCTAGACCACTTGGCCCATAGTCTAGATCACTTAGCCTACAGTCTAGACCACTTGGCCTACAGTCTAGATCACTTGGCCTATAGTGTAGACCACTTGGCCAACAGTTCAGACCGCTTGGCCTACAGTCTAGACTGCTTGAGACTGTTTGGCCTACAGTCTAGACCACTTGGCCTACAGTCTAGACCACTTGGCCTAGTCTAGACCACTTGGCCTACAGTCTAGACCACTTGGCCTACAGTCTAGATCACTTGGCCTACAGTCTAGATCACTTGGCCTACAGTCTAGGTCACTTGGCCTACAGTCTAGACCACTTGGCCCATAGTCTAGATCACTTAGCCTACAGTCTAGACCACTTGGCCTACAGTCTAGATCACTTGGCCTATAGTCTAGACCACTTGGCCAACAGTTCAGACCGCTTGGCCTACAGTCTAGACTGCTTGAGACCGCTTGGCCTACAGTCTAGACCACTTGGCCTACAGTCTAGACCACTTGGCCTAGTCTAGACCACTTGGCCTACAGTCTAGACCACTCGGCCAACAGTTGAGACCGCTTGGCCTACAGTCTAGACTGCTTGACCTACAGTCTAGACTGCTTGACCTACAGTCTAGACTGCTTGGCCTACAGTCTAGACTGCTTGGCATAGACCACTAGGCCTACAGATAAGACCACTTGGCCTATGGTCTAGACTGTTTTGCCCACAGTCTATGCCACTTGGCCTACATTCTAGGCCACTAGGCCTACAGTCTAGACCACTAAGCCTACAGACTTGACAGCATGGCCTACACTCTAGACCGCTTGGCCTACAGTCTAGACCACTAGGCCTACAGTCTAGACCACTAAGCCTACAGACTTGACAGCATGGCCTACACTCTAGACCGCTTGGCCTACAGTCTAGACCACTAGGCCTACAGACTTGACAGCATGGCCTACACTCTAGACCGCTTGGCCTACAGTCTAGACTGCTTGGCCTACAGTCTAGACCACTAGGCCTACAGTCTAGACTGTTTGGCCTACAGACTAGACACTAAGCCTACAGTCTAGACTGCTTGGCCTACAGTCTAGACCACTAAGCCTACAGTCTAGACTGCTTGGCCTACAGTCTAGACCACTAAGCCTACAGACTAGACAGCATGGCCTACACTCTAGACCGCTTGGCCTAAAGTCTAGACCACTAGGCCTACACTCTAGACCGCTTGGCCTACAGTCTAGACCACTAGGCCTACAGTCTAGACTGCTTTGCCTACAGTCTAGACCACTAGGCCTACAGTCGGGACTGTTTGGCCTACAGACTAGACCACTAAGCCTACAGTCTAGACTGCTTGGCCAACAGTCTAGACCACTAAGCCTACAGTCTAGACCACTAAGCCTACAGACTAGACAGCATGGCCTACACTCTAGACCGCTTGGCCTACAGTCTAGACCACTAGGCCTACAGTCTAGACTGTTTGGCCTACAGACTAGACCACTTGGCCTACATTCTAGACCACTTGGTATACAGATAAGACCACTTGGTCTATGGTCTAGACCACTTGGCCTACATTCTAGACCACTTGGCCTACAGTCTAGACCACTTGGTATACAGATAAGACCACTTGGCCTATGGCCTAGACTGTTTGACATACAGTCTATGCCGCTTGGCCTACAGTTGAGACTGCTTGGCTTACAGTTTCATTTAAACTTTGCTCAACTTTGATTTAAATTGATTGTGCTTCCTTATGTACTTGTACCACACTTTCTAACAGGTGCTAAATCACTTATATGGAGCAGTGTTTCAGAGAAGAAGCAAAAATACATCAAATATTTGTTTAATTCATAACCATTTCCATTGAGATCATCATCAAATACTGATAAAAAAGAAAAGAAAAAAGGAAGGAGCGACTTTAGAAAGTGAGCCAGTAGAAACCCTTCATGGTTTTTGTTTATGTATGCATGCAAATATCATTCAACAAAACATTTGTGGGTATGTTATATTATTACAGTAATTAATAATGTTAATATTCACGAGATGTATTGTGTATTTTATATTCTTCTTAGCTCCATGATACGGTGCAATAATCTGCATTTTTATTTTCAAATGGAAACACTATACGTTAATGTTCCTTGCGTTACCGAGGCTGCAGATGGTGATAGTATTATGTGAATTGGAAACTCAGTTTGGAATATTAAATGCACATCTCCTATCGTTCATGTCCGTGTCAGTCGTTCAGAGGGGTCATCTGTGCTGAAATGGAAACGTTGCGTCTCGAACGTTGTGAAGTCTGCTTAAAAAATAAGATATTTGTATTTTTACTCTTTTATGACAGTTGAAAGTCAGCCAAGTTCAAGTCATGGTTTGCGAAAAAATCCTTTGTAAAATGAAGAACTTGTATAACCCATGCTAAACACACAGGGGCTATAAATATGCACTGCATGGGCAATGATTGTTCTGCAATGGCCTGCAGCTGTCGCTATATCGACCAGGCCAAACTCATTAAATTACAAGCCCCGCGACGCACAAATGCACTGGTACATTGTACATGTATTGTACAATGTATATCGTTCATCCTTCCATTGTTCTCAACATCAATGAACACCTGGGATCAACCTACCCAGCTGCTAGTATAATTATCTTATGTATGGCACGAGCAGGGCTAGGTAAACAAACCGAGTCCCCAAACCCGACCGAGGTAGACGGCAACCGCTTCCATGTTGTCAGTTCTAATACTCGGAAAGGTAAAGTAAAACAACAGACACATCTGAGTGATTTATCGGCTTCATAAGTCAAAGTATTGTCTTTTGGTCAACCATTGTGAAGAGTTATAGTTTCAGTTTTCGTTAACGACACGCTTTTGTGGGTACATGTAATTATCTCAAAGAAACTATTGACCATTGTTTTCTTTCCCCACGGTCTTTTGGCAAACTGTCTGGCTTTTCGATACCCCGGTATTTTGTACTATAATATCTGTCACTTTCTTCACTGAATTACGGGTATTTGTTTGCCCGATTCCCGAATAACTCGATATTGCAATTTGAACATATCAATAAAACACCCTTGGTTCTTGTTACCTAATCTAGACGAGTATAATCATGGAGGAATCCTCCATGGTCACGGACGTTTTTTTTTTATACGTCCGTGTCCATGGTATAATCGTGCGCATTGTTCCGAGCACGCGCAAAGGAGCGATGTCTGCTGCCACCAGCGCTTGAAAGCCTCCAGTTGGTCCATGGAGTCACATAGGCCGTTTTCGAAATAGAGGCTTAGGCTCGGGCTCAGGCTTCGTCTCCATCTGACAAAACCTGAAAAAAATTCATCCAGTTTGTGGTTTGTTTCCGAATTTGAAGGTTTGTTGGCTTGATAGGTACAGGGTATTCACCAAGAAACTGGGCCAAACGCTTGTTTTAGAAGCCTGTAATATTATAACGAGCAAGATAAATATGACCGAAGCCTAAGCCTTAGCCTAAGCCTTTATTTCGGAAACGCCCATAGTCTACATAGGCTGGTTCCCGTCCCCTACATGGTCTCCAGACGTCTCACGTCCTCCGAAATGTAGGCCTTCATTTCGGAGGACGTGAGACGTCTGGAGACCATGTAGGGGACGGGAACCAGCCTAATAGCCTACATTGACATGGTAACGATGCATAGGAAGCTGGGGTCAATTATTGCCAAGACTTGGTTCCGTTGTTTCTGATTTTCTTGACGCCTTGGAGATGTGTTCTTTATTCAGTGTTAGGCCTAACGCTAACCAAAATGGGAAAAAAATCGAATAAAATATCAAAAATTAGGAGGGCCTGACGTTTCGATCCTAGCAGGATCTTTCTCAAAGGCAAAGTTCTGCCTTTTAGGAAGGTCCTGCTAGGATCGAAACGTCAGGCCCTCCTAATTTTTGATAGGCTTTTTTGTTAATTTTTAGTCGGTAAGCAGTTTGCAACATTCTTGCATACACGACGTATTAGGCCTACTGGAACGAAATCTGCGACAACTTTCATTTTGCCATTCCGACTTTGAGAACGGTCATTTTTGTTTCGATTTGCATTTGTGTGTATTACTTGAAGTCAAAATCTCAGCAGAATGATTTGCTACTTGGTTACAAGCATAGAGTATAGAGCTGTATGGTTACGAGCGACAAAACGGAGCCCGCGTCGGCTTTGTCCACGCTCTGTGAACGCGTCCCTTCCGTCATCTGGACACGCGCGCGTGCTTTCATTCACGAAAGAAGCGCGCGAAAAAAACAACACCAAAACAAAACCGAGTTTGGAGTTAAACTTAAAGGAGTGCCGATGCCTTCCATATTGGCGAGATAAGAATGCAACGAGGAATACCTGACGCACTTTGCAATGTTACAATGTCACCCCTTCACCGATACCCATTCTACATCCAACCATGATCCAACGCACTGTTTGTCGCCAAATTTGAGAACAAAATGAATGTGGAGTCTTCCAGCCAAGTAAAAGGTGCACGAACCGCGAGATTACCATCAAAACACGTGAGTTAAGATTTCAGACAAACTAATCAGCAAATAATATTTGAATTTACTATGTTTTTCAGAACGAATATCAATTCACCCTTGGAATTTGGAGAAAGAATGATGGCGTATTGGCCTAAAGGAAAAATAGTATTAGGAAAAATATCTCCGTAATTATCAGAAGCTTTTCAGGAAATGTTAAGAACCACATTCAGTTCTCGAATCTGGACCACACAAATGGCCATTAAGTTATATAGCAGGTCTGTTTGTATTACTATAACTATTAGTATTACTATTACTCATTAGAGACTGATATGATTCCTGGCAGAGGTGTGTTTAGCTAACGCAGAAAATCACCCTGACGTAAAGAAGCAAAATACATTTTGTCTTGACCTAATAACGCGTTCAATTGGAGTTATTTTATTTTAAACGCAAAGGATTATTGTATTTCCTTTACCTGCTTTCAGTTTACCTCGAGTGAACACGGTAATTCCGGAGCGCATGACTGATTGAGTTAACGGCGTGACTGGAACACACTATTCGTAATAATTTCCTGGAATAATTTATTGAGAGACGTATGACCGATCATGAACCCCCAATCAAACAACTAATTCTGTAGTGTCTATTAGGCCTAATGTCAATGATAATGATCAATCTAATGATAAAAGTACAATAATACTTTAATACACAATTATACATTTGATGCAATTTCTGACACACATGACACACATGTTAGATTCAACAAACTGTACACTGGAACATATGTGGGTCAAAGGATTCCCCCCCCCATGTCCCACTAGCCTCCGAAAACGTTATTAAAACTAAAGCTTAGCATTGATTTTCTCCATGGTTCCCCATACAATGAGTTTTGGTGCCAAAGTTACCAAGTTACCAAGTTTGATACAACATTGGGAAGATCGGAAAACAGTCGATGTCCATAGATTTCCTTCTAATTTACACAGCTTGGAGATAGTCATGATATAATCCTCTTGATGAAATCTTACGGTCTTGGATGCAGGACCTTTCACGAGAAAAAAAAATCATATTTTTCGTATGATTCGTTGAATGCTGCTCTCACAAAAAAGCCAACGACTGTTTCGAATTACATATACACAAGTCAGTTACGTGTACGGTTATGTGGTGGTTACGACGCAAATCTGTCGTCCATAGTCGGTTAAAAACTCACGACGGCGCTATAAAAAAATCCCCACCGAATCTCTCACTGGTTGGTGCAAAAAAGTGACGGTTTTTTGCCCTTTTCTCCTTTCTCACATTATAATTTGAGCTAAAGTTGGTTGTTGTTTGGGGTAGGCCTATATTCAATGGTTTAAGATACAAACTACGGTAATCTTTCGACCATTTCCAATTCATTTAACCAATATTGCTGTCATGATACAGGCCACGCTAGTCGATTCACAGAGCGGCAAAGTGCGACTCAGCAAGAATCCGAAACAAGCAGCGGAGCGACCACGATGCTCAGCGGGCTCAGCGCCGCGTGGGACGGCGGGTAAACCGGACCTTCACGCTCCACTCGTCCCAGTGGTCGGGGAAACAAACGCCTCTGTGCCGGTTAAAAGTAGGCATGAATAATTATGGTTAACTTTAAAACGTGTGTTGTCCAGAAACTGTAAGAAGATTTCTGAGCGACGCGCGACGTGGTGAAGATACTTGGCCTGGAGCTCGAATGTAACTGATGGTGCGAGAGATAGTCCATGCGACATGACCTCGGACATAATTATGACAGTGCACGAACGATTTGCTCTCCTCCACGACAAATGTTAAAAACATATATACAACTACAGAATACAATCAACAGAAACAACCATCACATGAACAAATGGTTAGGTTGTTTTGTCTAACCAAGAACCTTTTTATGCTAGTAAGCAGATATTTACGTTTAAAGGGATAACACAACATTGTTTGAGGTCAAAGAATAACATCCATACGTTGTCTCATCCAACATAATTACAAATGCATGAAATAGCACACCTGTGAAAATTTCAGCTCAATCCGCAAACCGGGTCTCGAGAAAATAGTGAAAACCGCTTAATTTGTTTCGCAAAAATGCCGCATTTTAGATCTAGAGGTGAGACGTAAACGATTTCCTTACTCTTTTCTCCAAAAATACAGCATATTTGGCAGAAATATTTCAGTACGAGGTTTCTACCATAACCATCTTCAAACTGTATATGTTTCATGTAAATCTGTGAACATTTATGTTTTTCGATCCCGCCAATGTGTGCAGGGGCTTTAAAAAGGGAGGGGACACCATTAGCAAAGTGCCCAATATTATTTCGGGACATTCCAAATTTGTGATGAAAAATTGCTTACCCACCAGGAAATCTGTAATGGTTTCACACATTCCGTGAAATTTTGAGGAAAGAGGATATTTGTTGAATCGCTCCACAGAGCGATCATTGGAACAAAGATTTCCTTTCACAGATACCCCCCTCTATGTCTGACAAAAAGTTGGCATATAATTTTTTTAACGGTTTTTCTCATGACATGGTTGACACATTGAGCCAAAACCTATGCAGGTGTATTTTTATGAAGGCCTATAGTCCAATATTGAGCTTGAATAATAATTGAAGCGATTCTTTGACCTTCGCAAATGGTGTAGCCTGCCTTTAAGCAACTGTGTGGAACTGGCTAACTGTGCCATGTCTAACTGATACGTGTTTTGCCTTTCAGAAATGACTTTGGCCGTCAGGAGTCCCCATCAGCCTATGGGCAATGCGCAAGGCCACACCACGCCGTCGGGCAAAGGAACAACCTCGAGGAAAGTCTGTGTCAAGCACGAGGAGTTCGACTTGGCTTCGGCGCTCTTCGCTCCAATGCAGACGAAGATGCCCCCAAGGAAGAAGGTACATCGGAAACAGCCGTCATCCACGAGTGACCCCTGTATGGTCAGCGCGCCCCGTCGGGAGACTCGATCGACGACTGTTTCATGTGCAAAGAAGAGGGTAACGTTCAGGGAGGACATTGTACAAATCAGATCGACGGAGGAGGTATGGCAGGACGCGCCTACCGATGAGCAATGTTTGGGGCCGCGATCGGTCAGGCCAAACACCGCTGGAATCCACGAGAAACGGCGCGATCTCGTTGACGGCGAGGCTACATCACTGAGAGGCCGTAAGAAAACTCCAAAGGAGAGGAATAATTCGCCAATAGCAGTTTCGAACGCTGAGGGCGCGCTGCCAACCGAATGCCTCTTCGAGAATCACTCTGGCAAGGATGAATCATTAAACAATAGCCACTCATCTGATGTCATTGAGATCGTCGATGACGAAGATTTAGATACCAGTTATGAAGCCAAAAATCCATTGCAGTCGAGCTCAGGGGAAACAGACACGACTGGACTTCAGACATGTGCCAAAGACTACAAAGCAACTTCATGTTTACCAGACCGACGGGACCCGTGTCGAGAGCCAGTAGTATTGCCTGAAATTACTGATGATATGCCTGCAGTGGACGTGCCAGAAATCGATGTATCAGACCGGTCGACAGGTCGCCCAGGCATCGGGGCTGGTGATGCACCTGCCAGAGGTGAAAGCGCGAACGGTGCTGGCGGATTGCACTACAGTGGAGAAGACACCAGGAGCCCCGAGCCATGCGCTGCTGACCACTCGGCGGACGGGAGGTTAAGCAACGCAGATAACGCAGCAAGAGACGGAGAAGGACCCATGCAGGCTCTGGACACTGAGGGCGGGCTTCAAGGAGTGCCATCCCACCGGGAGACGGGCATTTGTTCTAACGAGGAGGCCACGGAGTGCAGCCAGCGTCTGGTCGGGATATCGATGTTTGCTGGCGGGCTGACATCGCCGTCTTCGCCTGCGGAGGATGACGGCAGGGAGAGACAGTGCGAGTTTGCAGCAGTGAACGATACATACACTCACGCACTAGAGGGCCATCGCTGTTCCATGGGTAAAACGGTCACTGATGGATCGAGCAACAAAGAGACAGACGCTTCCATGTGCACAGATGTAAGGACAAACCTGAACATTGCCCATTCCTCTCCTGAGTGCCTGACAATTACCACCGAGGCAGACTCAGAGACGACCCACAGGCCAGCTGGAGGTCACAGGCCAGCTGGAGGTCACAGGCCAGCTGGAGGTCACAGGCCAGCGATCAGCGAGGCGACGGTGGACGATGAGACCGGCGCGATGCAGCAGGAAACAGGCGTCGACAAGGAGAGAGCCGAGTCTTGCATATCACTGAACTACGAGGTGAGCGCACAGGGAAGCAACGCATCAGTGGATGGCGCCCAAGCACATGGGAGCAACCCACGAGTACTGACAAGTGCGCACGATGGAACCCCTTTGGTCGCAGGTGGCGCTTTTGACACCATCTTGCGATCTCCGGACGATTGCACCGACGGTACCCACACCGGTCCGGTCCCGGATCAGGCATCGGGTGTGCGAGCGAATAAGGCCATTCTGACGCCCAGCGACCACCTCCGTGAGACATCTAACGTCCATCATACCCCAAAGGCATCGTGTAATGCTACGAAGCCTTCTGGCAACATGCCATGCTTCAGGGTGGCAGCAAATCTCATGCCGGGGTCCTTCGTACAACCCTCTCTGATACCAACCAAGCAGCCAGCAATGAACTACCCATTCGCCCCACTCCTACAAGCCACGCCCGCCTGCGCCACCTTGGCCACGGGGGCGACTTCGCCCAATCACAGGCTACTATCTCCGTCGTTTTTCCAGCGTACGAAATCGAAAGACTCGCAGCCTTTCCGGAGCCCAAACGATTTTGCCTCTCCAGCTCGGATTCAATCCTCAGTCCAGTCGGCTGGAAATGAGACTAGGACGCCGCCTCCAGTCAAACTCATGCCCTTCTTTCCTTTTCCAAGGGCTCCTGGCGCCGTAGTCTTGTCTCCAGGCTCCACAGTCTGCCAACAGCTCGTCCAGGGACACAACGTAGGGCCAGTGATTCCTCGTACTCAGGCGGCGAAAGGGACAAGTCCGGGCGAAGTGCCTGCTGCCCGTCTGCCCGTTCTAAGTTTACCTTTACACCAAGAGTCCCTTCTACAAAGGAACACCGTCAGGTCCCAACCTAGCTACATCTCCAGCCACGCCTGGGAAAGCAATCCACGCGGCATTGTTGGACCTTTCCAATTACCCTTACTGGTTTATAAAACTGACTTTCCTAATCAGCATACTGCCGTATGTGTTGCGCCCTCGACGTCGTCTATATCGACAGCTACCACCAGTTTTCCACTCATCACTGGCGCCCCTGAGCCCCAAGTAATAACAGCACAGCAACAGCTGAGACCGGTGCGCATCGACAATCGTGCCACGCAGTTCGCTAATTGCTCGACAATTAGGCAACCTCGCTGCGCGATGGACCCTCAACCCACACGACCACTACCATCATTACCACTACCACAATCAACACCACCACCAGCACCAGCACCACCACCACCACCACCACCATTTCCGGAGAACAAGCCACGGTATTCATTCGTGGCAAAGAACCCATCGATCTCTGAATGGATGCCCAGGAAGGGTCAGCAGACTCCCAGGACTGCGCAGTCGATTCCTCACGGCTCTAGAATTCCCAACGGCACGCTCCTCCTTCAGACGCCGAGGGGCCTTGTGCAACTCCAGCCACCGCTGCGGCTGAACAGGGCGCCCTCTGCCATCAAGTCTGTCCCAGACAACAAGGCTGCCCACAATTGCAGTGGCGATAAAGGAAAGTACGAAGGACGGCGTCCGTGGTCCAGTAACCTCTCGCTGTCCCTGCCCTCTAAGGCAAGGCGCAATCAATTTGAAGGACCATCAACAGGCGCCAGGATTAAACTGCCATTCCAAATGCTATCTCAGAAACAGCTTCTGTACCTCACTAACAGGACGTCGGCGTCATTGCAGAAGGACCGAGGAAAAGCGACAAGACCATCAGAATCTGAGGCGCGTGAGGGGGAAGGGGACGAACGACCACAGATACCTGGGACAGGATTCAATAGCGATGGCACAGAATGCCTCAGCAAGCACAAAAACCCTGCAGCTGAAAAAGAGCCAGATGCACAGAACTCGCCCAAAATGCCTGGCGGAATGGAGAAAGGCAGTACATTGAGCATAGGTACAACCGGCGAAGACAATGGGACAATTGGAGAACATAGGAACGAGCTTCAAGAGGAGAGGAGTTTGATTACTACTCCAGCAAAACAGGTGATCGGTCTTGAACATGAAAGTGACGCTGGCGTAAGTAGAAGCGAGAAGGGAGTTTTCCCTGAGTTACAGTCGGACACAGATGACCCCTCAGTAAACGTCAGCTTAGACAGCTCAACTGGGCAATCAGTCATCGGCAAAGGCACAGGGCCAAGTAGTCATTATGTCAAGTTTCTTGATAGTTCAGTCACCGTGAATTGCATGTATGTGCCAAAAGAGCCACCGTCAGACCAAGTAGAGGCGTCAGCGCAAATCCTCAAGAGAACAAGCAAACACCTGTCCAGTAATGGTTCTCTACCAGACAAAGGTTCCACGAACGAGCAGAACCCCGGCAGCGAGGAGTCCCTTACAGGGCGCGTTACCGTCGTGAAATCTTCGACGGATGAATCCCAGTCTGACGACTCCGTGGTGAGTAGCGGTGACCATGACGCAGATGCAGGAGCCTCTTCGACCTCCCCGACAGTCTCAGATGACGGTGAGGACAGGCAGGACGAGTGGCGACCCTCGGTTCCTGTCAGATCGTCTTCACGGTGCACAAGAAGGTTCAGAAACCCCTTTACAGGCGGCCTAGCTAAGATCAACATACGTACTTCCGTAAGACGGTGCCCAGGAGAGTCAAGAGGAAAGAAGGACGACAGAACACGGAAGCCTGCAACGCGTTTCCTTAAGAAGCGAAATACAACTCAGAATACTGAGGGAAGGAACGACGGGAAGCAGGTTGACAGGGATGACAAATTATTCATTGGTAATCCCGAAGCCATTGATGCCGTGAGTCCAAAGGGAAAAGGGCAAAGTACGAGGACATTTACAACCAGAAATCAATCTGGTGGAGGTCTGTCCTCTCAGACTTGCCAAAGTGTTGATGCCGACGAGTCATCACTGTCGTCACGGGCTTCGTCGGCATCGTCCTTCGCTGACAAGGCTGCTGTCAACCAGGAAAATACCACCAGGGCACTGCTGGCGGGAACACGGGCCGACCATCCACAGGGCACGGCTGAATCTTCTTGCAGTAGGACGAACAGCCCATCCAAAAGACGGCGTGACCAAGGAGAAGAAAACCAGAGTAGTGACACGGATGCCCTGTCTACCAAGCATCCCAAAAGACTGAGCTTTGATGACGGTGACGATTCGACGGCAGCCGACGCCCGTAAACCACGTACACTGTACAGAAGCAGCCGATTCATGGGGCTGCAGGACGGACGCCGTCAGGCAAAGCCCGCCCCCTTGTGGCAGAAGGTGCTGAAAATGCTCGGGCTGAAGAAAACGAAGCCCAGGGGCTCGCCGCCCCCTGGTGAGCGCAGACGGCGCAGTTCCTCCGTGGTGCTGGCAGAATCATTGGCCGAGTCGGCAAAGCAGCACCAGAAGCACCAGGGACAGGAGTCTGTAGAGAAGGAATGCGGGAACTCAAAGGGAGAACGTTCACCACTTAAGACGAAAACCAGTCAAGTGAGGCAGGGCTCTCGTGCTACGAAGCCATTGAACGATAATCACTCAGAAGGGTTATCTAGAGGGTCAATAAAGGAGGGCAAATCAGGTCGATCAAAGAAGCAGCGCAAGAAGCGCAGGCTTACAAAGAAAGTAAAAGTTTCCCCTCAGAGTCTGACTGAGCACACTTCCGGTAGTCTGACGTCCATCGATTTTGACACAAAGAGATTGACGAGGTCGCGTGCCAGACGCCAACGACGTGAATCGGACTCAGTCAGCAGCAGTCAGCCTGAAGGCATGTCGCCCTCTACTGCCAGACGTGGCAGGCAGACTCTGGCCTCCCTCTCGGCTCAGACTTGGGAGGATTGCTATCGCTGCACCTACCTCAAGTGGAAAGAGGCGGACATCAAACCAGAACTCCTGACGACAGACGAAGGCTTCAATGTGATGACGGAGGGCCTTGGAACGCCCGGGTTGAGACCATCACACGATAAGCAGGATCAGAAGAGCTTCCATAAGCTGTTGATCTCCACGTGGGAAGACATCGTCCAAAGCGCTCAGAGTGGATCCATGGGAGGGGACTTGGAGGTGGATAAGTGTGAGGCTGGAAGTCCGATTGACGTGAAGCCGCTCTTTCTGACAGAAACCCCGCCTGTGGGTGCTGAGTTCAGCATCTGCACAACAGCCGAGCAGGACGAGGCTATGTGTACAAGCCCAGAGGTCTATGCGGACCCTTCGTGCCTCGGTGCAGTCAAGCTGGAGTACGATGCTCCCATGGAAAATGAAACTGCGTCCCAGCCAGACACGCCCTGCGATCACCAGGCGCTGTCCGTGCCACGCACCAGCCCGTCTCCGACCACAACACAAGCGACCCATTGCGATCAGTACGGGAGAGCGCCACTGCTAAGTCCCATCCATGACTTTGCCAGGGATGCGTCGCCGCGTGTCAAGGGCGCGGACGAGTTGGAGACGCCTGACGCAGTGACGTCACCGGCAGGGCGGATCTTTCCCCAGGCACTGTCCGAAGAGGTCCTGAGGTCGCTGGCCGAGAGTGGAAGCATCGACTCGGACATCCGGGGACTCCAGGGCTTCGCTCTACTCATGCCTGACTTGGGATTGGGTGCTGATATAGAACACATAGCCTCCGCCCTCTCAGCACCCTCGTCCCACAGAGAAGTTGTCGATTGGCACTGCCCACCACCGGTCATCTCCTGCCATCGACTGGACAATCTCTGGCTTGATGACGTCAGGAAGGATGAGACCATGGAGAAGGAGGAAGGGGAGGTGGACGTATGTCACTGCCCACTCAGCACCGACGCATACCTCCCTCCACGGGATGTGTTCTACGCGATGCCCACTCCTGAAGACGCAAGTTTAGAGAAGTCAAATGAATGCATCGTTGGGAGCAGGCACTGTCGCTCATTAGAATGATTGCATGGACGACTGTACATAATTCCAGTTGTAAATAATAAGACGTTCGTAGATTGATTGTTAAATACGTTGATTTTCTTAGAGTGATATACAAAAAACTGTCCACTGACCAAAATACAATGTGATAGATTTAGGGCGCCTGAGGATTTGCCAATTTCCTGCCTTTGGGTAAGGTACTACTAGGATGGCCCCTTTAATGTATGTGGTTTAATTAGGTTGGTTACTAAATCTAGCTTAGAATGTATGCCATTGTGTGAGGCTTTACCATTCTGTCTAAACAATTGTCTGGTGAATAGCGTTTTTCAAACATTTTTTTATAACGAGATGGACCACGATGAATATTGACGCTGCTTTTAATATACTGCAATATTTGTAATTGAGAATGGAATTTTTAGGATCGTTATTACGCGTACACAATCTATTACTTCATCTGGCAAGTCCATTAGTGTGAGATATAGGCCTATAGAATTAGAGCAGAAAAAGGTAACCCGAGACGGGATTGAAACCTATTTGAATCTTGGCCTTTTTTTAATAAAATCTACACTTATCTTACTTAGACGGGTTTCACTACACTTATCTTACTTAGACGGATTTTACTACACTTATCTTACTCAAGACGGTACCGTAATCTTGATATGAACATAGCAAACTGGAAATTGGAAATTACAGCTTTTCTATGTTGGATCAATTCATTTTGTAGTAGAAGATTAAAGCGTGGATTGGTGATCTGCATTTTTCTCGAAAACAAAATATGTTTCTCCCTAATTGTCTGATTCTTTTTCTGTGTCTGAAACACCCAAATAAATGGACATGATTTCAAGATAACCAAGCTGATAAAATTGCCTATGCGCAAAATTGAATGGTGGGAAAGAGAATGGGTATGGATAGATGTCCAACCCATCAGTTGTGTGAGATGATGCGTATCTGTTGCGGATGGGGGGGGGAGCAGGCTCGCCAGAGAAGACATGTCTGACAGTCCTTGTATATCCTGCGATACTGTGCGGAAACTGTCTGAGAACAATTTCGGAAAACACGAGGAACACTTTACTGGACACTTATTGAGCCCTAGACCTCTGGTACGCTAAGCCACAGGTCTCGGGTTCAAGTCATGGTGTCGGACTTGAATCCGATCCCTTTCCACAAATTAGAATGACCACTCAGGATATAGGTGTTTAAGGCATTTATTACACTACAGAGCTATTTTTTGCATGGGAATTTATGAAAGAAATATCACCTCACCAACGAAATCTGACCCGTACCCCACGACGAAATATCACCCCATCGACGAAATATCATCCCATCGACGGAATTTGACCCCACCGACGAAATATCACCCCTCGACGAAATATCACCCAACGACGAAATATCACCCCATCGACGAAATATTCCATCGACGAAAATGACCCCACGACGAAACAATGACCCCACCGACGATTCACACATTACCCATTAATTTTTATCTACCCCAGGGGGTAGCGGGGTATAAATTGATTGCGTGGATTCCCACTACGTACCTTTAGTTTCCCAAATTACGGCGACCATTCGCAGCAAATTCTTCGCTTTGTTGACCTTAAGGCCAAGAGGCGACTCCCACTGGGGTAGGAAACCACTTTTCAGTTGACTGAAAAGTTGCAGTTTCCCGAGCGTTCATTCTGCAAATATTTACATTAGAAAGTCAAGCCTAACGACCATTGAAACCATGAAACCTCTCGTTTGCTTTCAAACCAAGTGAAATGCGATATGTTTGGAATAAACCTACCGATCTGGGATAAGCTACAAGAACAAAGAGAAGCAGCTTGATAAATCGGCCCCGCCGTATTTTAAGATTTTCATCTGTCAGGACTTGAGCCACCAACAAGAGAGGGCAGTATATGTCGCTATAATCTGTGGCTATAACTTGACATGAGATAAGATACTTTCAAGAGATAAAAATGTTTAGAAATTTAATGCTTCAAAAGCACCTATCATCTAAAGCACCTAAGCATCTATCCAGACAGTTATCTTTGGAGCAGAACTTCACTTCCACTTTCATCTCCACCCGATCATGCATTGTATTGTATATTACTAGTCTGTATAGCTATATACAGTATGGCATGCATGCTGAATGGCATTGCCATGGATGCACGCAAATAGTTACTGCCCTTTCTTGTCGGTGTCTCAAGATGTCGACCCGGTAAACTATACTCTTCTTTGTGGATCCCCGCCCTATCAGAGTGCAGGAAGGATATTATTGTGCGCTGGATATATGCAACGTCATGACACCTCGGAATAACTCGGGAGACTTACAGGCTTTTAATATTCACACTGATCAGTTTGTTTTAATACGAGCTGCTCGTTCCACGAGCCAACCTTCCTGTAGTATATACGTTACATAAGCAGAAGACGTACTCCTTACAGAGGACGTGTAAAGATAGCTGTTTTGGTCTAACTGATAAATGTACGGATGAAGAACTGGGGTAGATCTTGCTACGAAACCTTTTGCACTCCTCCCCTCTAATTCTTTAGGCGCTATCCTTGATTTATTTTTAGTCTCTGCAGAGGAACATTTCGGGTACCTGGTGCTCAACATTCTGATGAGTTCCACGTGTGGGGCAGATACTAGCTAGCTTGTCCTAGGCGGTCTCTCCGGTATGGTACTGCTCCGGGCAGAGATCCGGACCAAACGCACGCAAACCACGGCACAACAGCACTATCCTCCAATAACCGGTTTTCGACGATATAAGGACTTTTCTTCAAACTGAACAATGTGGACGAAAGTTTCACACTAAAAGAGGTCCCAGTCACTTTCTCCACACCACAGACTATTAGAATAATCATAGAGAAGGTTGATCAAGCCTGTCACTTCCGTAAGATTACCCGGTTTTGTTGACGTCCGCGGCGCACCGCGCAGTAAGCATCGTCACCTATTTTCGTCAGTGGTGTTTAGTAAGGTGTCCCAGTGCAGCCAAATGCAAAATAAATTCTTAAAATAACTCAAAATGCTGTGTGGCACTGTAAAATTCTTCCCTATATGTTTTTTTGTGTTCATCTTTGTTTTTGTTTTTCCACACTGCTTCTAACACTTTCCTCAAATCATTCATAACTTATGCTTAAAACGTATTGGTCTGGTTGATGTCTTCTTTTGTGACGTTTAAAACAAAATCCACAATCCTCTTTCTCGCTGCTTTTTCAGTTATGACCTTTCCCAATGTCACTCCAGAGACACATTTCCTCCTTCTTGGTACTTTCTCTAGCTGCCCTTTTATTTTTTTCATTTTTTTAAAAAGCCTAGTGGGCCATATTACTTTTTGTCTTTAAGTAATAATAAAAAAATAAAAATAAAAAATATATAAGCGAAACGCCCTATAGGAGGCTCCATAGTTTTTACCCTGAACGGACTGCCTCAAGTTGCGTGATATATATTTTTTCTACGGATGTTGGGGTTTGTTATGGTACACTCAGATTTTTTTAGGACCAACAATAAAGAAAACTGAAGCTTCGAAGCAACTGCCAATTTTGTACCTAGGAAAATAGACCCCAAAAGAGCAACTTTTTGAATAACACGAGTTTGGCCTACTGGAAAAGCCTTAAATTTCCACATTTTCGGTGACGGACAGGAGCAGGAAACCAACTGTAAGATACGAAGTCTGAGATCGTTATACGGAGTTGTTTTCATAGTGCGATGTGAGTTAGAAGGCTAAGCGTCGAAAACGGGGGTTCCCACGATACACCACGCACGGTGCAAGCTGTACACGGCTCGCAGACCTCACCGCTGCCATACCACACACAATAGCCTGTGTGCGTACATGTGTACGAGCCTGTACGCAGCTTTCCTGACCGCCCAAGACAAGACGAGCACACGACACAATACGCACGTAAGTTACGGGCGGTATGGTGCACATGCGTGCGTAAGCATGAGTGGATCAATGGCTGCATTTCGCAACGATGTTGCGCAAAGCACCATACTAGGGTACTAGGCCGGATTTTTTTTTCTAAATCGGCGACCAACGCCTTGCTCAAGGCTAGGCAGAAACCGGTTATAGATCAATTCGACAATTGACTATTCGACTTAGTGGCATCCAGAAGAGATTGTGGAACGATGAATGTGAACTGACATTAATTTTTAACAATTACACAATTCATCCCGTATTTCAGAAAACAATGAAGTAAAATGAAATGAGTAAGCTACATGTCATATATTATATACGTACACTAGTAAGTATCACCAAAATGTATACATTGATAAACACATCTATAAAATATTAACCCATCTTCCTAACAGAAGCAAAATATCAATTGAAATTCCAAAGTAGTGCTACTATCTTTTTCAAGATTTATTTTTTATTTCTGTAATTGGTATAGTTGGCATATTTGTACTTTACTTATGCAATAGTTCTTTTTCCATATATATTTTATAATTTTGGTTTTCTGTCATCCAATTAGTTTGGAGAGCCCCCTGACAGAAACTAGTTTCTTTTAGGCAATCCAGCGAGAGTTAATTGGATGTTGTTTCTGTTATTGTTGCTGTTGTTGTTTGTTTGTCTGTTTGTTTGTCTTTTTTTATTCATTTCTGTTTTCCACTTTATTCTTACTTGTGTGCTGTGATGTGAATACTGTACATGTATCCCGAAAAAATGAAATAAATAAAAATACTATTATCTAATTTAGTGCGACTTGATTATTCCATAATTAAGACACATTTGAATAATTACCAAACAGTTAAACGAAACAAATCACTAAAATAAAATGAATAAACTTTGTATTTTATCTTATAAATGCAATAAGTATCAACAATATTACACATTAATAATTGCATCTATAAAACATTAACCCATCTTTGTAATCAAAGTAAATTAACAAATACATTCCAATGTATTGCCACTTCAATCTAATTTAATCCGATTTGATCGCATATTCAGTTTATTGAGATGAAGCACTACAATATAACATGAATGGTGTTTTAAACTTGAGTTAACATAAACCTGAAAACATTCCTTTTGCTAACTAAAAATTACGCACATCGCAGACGGCCATAATAATAATGATAATGAATTGTAACGTTTGTAATTTTTGCGAAAGTTGTAAAGAAAATTTGATCTGATCGGGGCTTGAGTGAAGACTTAACGTCTCAGGGCCCAATTCCATACAGCCGCTTAAGCGTGAAAATCTGCTAAGCAGGAAAAGCCTTCCTTGTATTGGTAAACAGGATTACAAACCGCACCGCAATGTGATATCAATTGCTTTTGACTTGTATTGCACTCTTCCTAACACAGCATGAAACAGTTGTAATGTGAAGCTTGGGTTGACAAAGTGAACTTGTGCTTAAGCAAATTTAAAGGATACCTGAAATAAAAAGGAATATGATGTGTAATCGATCAGAGAGTGTATGAACTTCCATGTGTCAGTTTGTTTTTGAATATAGTAATCATATTTTTGAGAAAACAGCAAGATTCTCGACAGAAAACTGCCCCCCATTTTTCAACCCGAAAAATTGCTACGTGTGCGCCATGCTTTTCTTATGGACGCGCGTACGCGCGCGCGTATACTATACGTGTGTTTGTGCAGTCGATCATGCACCATTGCACTGCCGATGACGTCATCGACAGGAGCTTTGGCCCGCGCTCGCGCAAAAGAGGTTTTTTGTGGGCGGGACGCGCTAAAGATTCTGTTTTCCTTTTACGGTCTCTATTTAGGGGATAGACATAAAAAGTGTTAAGTTTGTGGACTGGTTTAGCCTTTATTAAGTCTTACAATAGTTTTCTCGATATTAGAATTTTCTATTTCAGGTACCCTTTAAAGGCCCAATACAACATTGGGAAGATCGGAAAACATCGATGTCCACAGATTTCCTTCTAATTTACACAGTTTGTAGATGGTCATGATAGAATCCTCATGTTGAAATCTTACGGTCTTTGATGCTGTACTTCTCTAGAGATATTCACTCAAACATCGACCAATAGTTTATTACTCGCAAGTCATAAACTATTTCTTACACTACAGAATGGTGCAAAAACCGTTATTTTTAATATTTTTTTACCTTTTTCTACTTTCTCAGATCACCATTTGAGCTAAAACCTTCCCATGATTGCTGTTTGGGGGTGTTTAATGGTTTAACACATAAACTGTGGCAATCTTTTGACCTTTACCAATGTTGTATTGGGCCTTTAGCAGCTGAATGAAATTGCTCCAGCCCTCTATAACCACGTAAGCTATCCAACCCTTCGTGACGACCTTCCCGAATACATGTCATCAACTGTTTTTGTTGCTGTTGTGGGGAGGCAGGACGAAGTTACCTATATATCGCCGTTCGAAGGATGACATCCCTTTCTATATCTTTTTTTTTAGATTACGAAATTCGATACTAGTTGACTATTGATTGCCATGCAATATACGACCGTAGTGCTCAGGGAGATGTACTGTCATGTGATTTCATGGCGGTCTCACAGAGGATCACATATCACTAGGACGGCCCCGGAAAGCTGTACAAAGATTGTCCTGCGTCAAAGAGCGCCTGAAATTCTGCGCTGTCTTCCCCTTTCACAACCTGACGGTTCTTGCCCAAAACAGAGCCGACTGGCCCTGGTCAATTTGGGGCAGGCGAACTTTGAAGAAGGACACCACCGTAACAGGCTGGCCGGGCCACGTGATGGGCGGAAGGGCGGTACTTCTACACCAACAGCAAGTACATGATTATAATATTATCCTTGCCCCCAATTGCCTGCGCGTTTGGTGTACAGCCAGAAATGGACTAAACTAGGGCTTCTCCTGTGAACTATGAGGTGACCCACCTCAATACATTGATGGGCCACCGCGGGGATTTTGGCAGTTTTCGAAATGGAGGCTTAGGTTCGGGCTCAGGCTTCGTCTCCGTCTGACAAAACCTGAAAATCCAGGTTGTGGTTTGTTTCCGAATTTGAAGGTTTGCTGGCTTGATAGGTACAGGGTATTTCTCAAGAAACTGGGGCTAAACGCTTGTTTTTAGATGCCTGTGATATCATAAAGAGAACGAAAAATATGACAGAAGCATAAGCCCGAGCCTAAACCTTCATTTCGAAAACGGCCTATGTCTCCTCAACCAGCCACCGCAGAGATCAATGTCGACCTAGAAACGCGAGAAAAAAGCACTTCAGCATGCGTAAAATGATACATATGGGTTTTTCCTGGCAAACTTTGGCCCTTTACGTATACATGGATCAGGCTTGGACTTAGGCTTCGTCTCCGTCTGACAAAAACCTGAAAATCAAGGTTGTAGTTTGTTGCCGAATTTGAAAGCTTGTTACAGAGTAATCAAGAGGAAACTGGTGCCGAACTCTCGAAAGGGTTAGTCTGTCTCATGATAACGGGTAAGAGAAATAGGGACCGATTTCTAAGCCAGAGCATGAGCCTGCATTTTGTTAATGTTTCACCTCATTCTTAATAAAATATCTGACTTACGTTTGGTCAATCTAGCACATGTACAGTATACACTACTCATTTACATTTATTGACACCGTTGTCAGCTGCCAAATTCACGAACTAAAACAGACTATCGAGTCCACCAGTAAAACAGGCACGATTCATCGCCGTATGTACATTCTAATTCTACACTAACTACTTTCTTTCCACGCGCTAATAACCGCCTAGTAAAATGCGAGCAAAAGTGCTACATTGCATAAAATCCCTCCCATCAAACACTAGAAATACTGAATAAATTATATTTCTACCGCATTTTACAACGATGGTTATCGTTAACCATGGTTTTGAGTTGCTTTGTTTTGTGAGTGAGCACATGTGTAGGCCTACTGTCTGTGTGCTGTTTGTTTGTCATTTTGATCATTCAATTGTTAGATGAATGAATCATTTGTGTGTATATATTATATATTTATTAACCATCTTTATATAAACCCTTTAATTCTTGTATATACATGTACATATTTTTTCGTACAACCTTTGAGTTTGGCATGTGGTCCCTATAGTAACCATTAGTGTATTCATGTTTTAATGAAATTTTTGTAAATCGAACTGAATTTGGCTGCGATAGTTATAATAAATTATAGTAAAAATTACAATAATAATAAATTACAATAATAAATAATTCCTTTTTGTTGCAGGTGGTCTACCACCCCGAACAATGCACACCACGCCAAATCCCTGAATGAAAGGCCCATGGAGCCAAGTATCAGGCCGAAAATGAAAGTCTTTGTAAAAACATTCTGCTGTTGTTCCATGCTGCATAGCTTGTATTTTGTATAGATCTCAGGTTGTGTTTTGTGGAACGCATCCTTTTGAACAGTATCAACCCATGATGAAATCATCTACTCATTTGTGCTTCGATTTACCGAAAACCTGTTTATCCTTTCAGGTTCACCTTTATAATTTAAACTGCCGTATTTGATTCATTTCCCCAGCGCTCCACTGACGGGAACAAATAATTACAAAAGTATACTTTGCTATTGTTATATCGATCAAATCGAATGTATGGGTGACTGCCAAAGGCTTCAGCATCCGAATCTTGATAATCTGGAACATCCCACTTGAACCACTCCTGACACACGTTCATTCCCTGCACCTCCTGGCACTGCGAGGTGTAAGGGAAGAGATAGAAAGGGCTGTGCGTAGGCAGGGGGATTGGCTGGGATGCATTGCCTCCAGTCATACAGCAGTAGTCCATACGGAAGCTGCCGCTGTACTGTCCAGACGGCACGGTGCCATTCACAGTGTGGTTATTGATACCGGTCCAAGTCAAGTACCCCGATGACATACCTGTTTGAGAGCAACGGGAAAATCAATATAACACATCATCAATTATGTCGGACACTAGGAGGCGCTACAGAAAAAGCTTTTGAATGTGCACTGAAGGACAGGTTCTCCAGTGAGCTTGGGTGAGGAGCTTTGCTTCTTATCCTGAGGATTCAGGACGGCCAGCAGTGCATCTGTGGCAAAGGTTGCGTCCTAGTACACAAGTAATAATGTGGCCATGTATAAAACAAAACTAATGTATACTGATATCACTTACTAATCGGACAGTGGGCTCCAAACTTGTAGACACAGTATTCCCCCAGTGGCCATTCCTGCTCACACTCACTCACGTGGTGTACCGTCTTCATGCAGTAGTGTTCGTACATGTCGTTCTCCCAGTAGGGTCCCTTGAGATGTAGCTCAGGTGACCAGGAGTTAGAAGGATTATTGTCGTTCGTGTCGTAGAGACAGTAGCCAGTCTCCCAGGTGAAACCACGACTAGTCGGGCAACCGCTGGTCGGCATTGGTAGACCGTACATGCCTTCCGGCCATGTGCTGCTACATGTAGCTGCGGGGAAAATTAAGTCTTCATTACCAAATGTCTTGTTCCGTACGCCTTCATGAAACAAGGATAAGACAACGAAATCTCCTTGACACAACGGCACGACCTGTGATATAAGGAATACAATTTTACCTGAACTCAAAAACACTGATAATGTGATTATTTTACACATTACTAGGCCTAGCCAAGTTTTGTCCGTTTATACGGAAAACCAATCTGATCAGGGCAAGAAAATTGAGCTTATGCTGAACTAGAACAGAGGACAATTTCATAGAGCTGCTTAAGCGCACAAAGTGCACAAAAAGTCAGGGTTCATAGGATCACCTTGCGCGCTGGAAGTTCGATCAGTTGAATAGGTTAGTTGTTACTATATACAACGAGTCAAGATGGCATGAGTCTCGATCGAACAAACCAAAAAGGGAACAATCAGGGACCTGCACGCCTCTATTGGACAGAACGATGAGAGGGTACTGAGGGACCCGTATGTCTCCATCAGAAAACAGAGGGATAATCTGGGACATGCGCGCTTCCACAATGGACAGGCAGACGAGGGGCAATGAGAGGTGCGCACGTCTCTCTCGGGTAGGACACAGAGGGATATGTGGGTGTCTATGGGACAGAACAATCTAGAAGGCTGAATGTTATTGACGCCAGTTCACTGCCAAGAACAGTGTTTAACTTAGTCATGCCATTGAAGGGTATATTCTCCGATTGACTTCTTTGAACGCGACACCCGAGAGTGTCAATCAGACTGAATAGAGAGGGGATAATGAGGGACAGTGTCAGCAGGTATCCGCTCCCCCCTTTTCACGTTTTGGAAGGGTCTATGCTGCGATTGACGTATTTGAGCGTGGACGGGGAAGTCTTCACGAGACCCGAGGAAGAGGAGGGGGGGGGGAATTCATGACCTATTGGCCTAGAAGTCTGGATAATTGAAATAATGACTGCAATTTGTAAAGTTTAGAAAAAACCCATTGCGCAACAGTCGAACAATACTGTATGGTTCTTTTTCCAAAAAAATGCACCTTTGAGAAACGTCAGAACACTAAACTTTTGGAGAAGTTAACATAACGTAAAAGGATTATCTAAACCAGGGATGAGATTCTCCCAAAATGAAAATGCCTGAGCGCGAAGCCCTTATGGCGTGGGGTTCGGGGCCGCTTAAGGGCCCGAAAATATTTGGATTATAGACGCTCTGTGGTGCAATCTGAGCCTATTATTTTATGACCACTTGAACGTGCTTTTTATAAAGCAAAATATCATCATTTGAATATCATTTATGAGTTTTCAGTAATTTAATCAGTGTCAAAGGTATTGGAAATTGCTAGTTGCGGTAATCGTAACCCTCATCCTCCCGAAGGTCGGAGACCTGAGGGTTATGGACCACTATGAACAAAAATCGACCGAGGTCTTGTGTTTTCACCATTTTTGAAACACTTCTGTCCCGATCGCCCCCCTTTTCCACCCTATTAAAATAGCCACACAAAATCGACATAGATTTGATCCCAAATGTATACTGAATGTGATCAGATACCTCAAAACATCGTAGCATGGGATCTAATCTATGCATTTGCCGACGTGGATGAAATTCAAACTGTGTTCAATGGACAAAGTGGCTCTGACGAATTTTTTGTTGAAAAAAACCCAACATAACAAAAGCAATAGCTTTTCCGCTTCGCTAAAGCGGCGGAAAAAACTGAAAAGGCTTTTCCGCTTCGAGGCGGCAAAGAAAAAAAAAGGAACAAAACAATAGCTTTTGACATTGGCCAAAATGTGTTTTAAAATATGGTATTTTTATGACGTCACCATGTACGCCATGTCATTTTGGCCCTACAGGGTGTTTATAAACCATAATCCCAAAAGATCTGAGCGATTTTCTTTAAATCTCACCTTTTGGCCAAATATGCTCAATCAAATGTGAACATCTGAAATTTTCAAGATCTCATAAATATTCAGGAGATGACATCACAGTCACATAACTAAAACATTTTGGATACACCTTTTCCCAACTTAAATATAATGCAAAATAAATCCATCAAAACTTGTACTTTTGGTAAAAATGGCGTTTGAATGTTCCTCTTTAACGCGCTATCAAGTGGCATAACATGACGTCATGATAATCTTAAGGTTAATGTGCACAATTTAAGCAAGGGCTCTATGCATTTGCTAAATATGAAAACAAATCCAAGTGCGTTCAATGGCCAGATAGTTCTTACAGATTTAGGGAGAAGAAGATGAAAAAACAAATATTAACAAGAAGAATAGCTTTTCAGCTACGCTAAAGCGGCAGAGAAGACAAAAAGAAATTCAGAACAAGAGGAATAGCTTTTCCGCTAAGCGGCGGAAAAGACTAAAACAAACCAAAAATAATAGATAAAGTGGCTCTTACAAATTGTTGGTGGAAGAAAAAGTAAAGAACAAGAACAATAGATTTCAATAATAACTTTCCCGATTCGCCGAAACAGCGGAAAAAAATTAAGAAAAAATTTCCGCTTTGCGGCGGCAAATTATAAAACGAAAGAACCCAAACATTAGCTTTTCTGTTTTGCTGAAGCGGCGGAAAAACTAAAAAAGGCTTTTCCGTTTCGAGGCGGCTTCGTTAAAGCGGCGGAAAAGCTAATGAAAGAAGAAAAAGAGAAAAGGATAACAATTCAGACAATCTGTAATCAGTTCGAATAATTTGAATCTATTAATTTAAAATACCTGGTATCTGGGCACTTGTAGGTCCTGCAGTTGGAAGTGAGGTGGCACACACGACTCCTGCATCTTCAAAGTGACTGCAGTCATTCACATTCCATCCTAGATGAGAACAGTCTGACAACTGACTTTCATTTCCAGAACAACCGACATCGTCAAAGAAAATGGGTCCATAACCGAACAGGAATTCAAAAGAACCAGGTACTGCCCTCACAGCATCTTGATAGCCAAGTTGACGACAAACAACTCTGGCATCTGAGAGTTCCCATTGGTCATCGCAGACAGTGCCCCACTGGCCTTGGTAGAAGACTTCAACGCGACCTTCAGAAGATGACCTACCTCCAACAAGTCGAATACTGCCATCTGTGAAAAAGCAAATCAAATTCACATGAACAACTATAGATTTATCTTTGTATGCAAAACAGAACATAACGCTTTTCTGTAGATTGTTTTCGTCATCAAATGGCATCAGTGCGATTCGAATCCCAGCCAATCATGGCAACATCAAAACGCACACACTCATTTCATAATGATTCTCATCAACGGTCCTTCGGTTCCGGACTTAAGATTTTCAATGTCTTGCGCAATACCTAATTGGCCACCAAATTTCGAGAAGATTGACCATTGGCTAAAAAATCATGCATTTTGATGACGTCATGATTGCTTAATGACATTTTGGGCCTGGAAGGTGCTTCTAAACCATGTCCCCATTAGATATGAAAAAGAAAATGGAAAAATAATCTCGCTTTTTTGGCCAAAAATGCTCAATTGAACTTTACAACGTAACATGGTTGTTGTGTCCTATTATGTAATCGGCCTGAGTAAAATACAGCCGCTGCTGTCCACTGTGGTTTGTGTGCAGTATACACTGTACCATACTGTACCATACCGCACTGTACTGTACTGTACTGCACTGTACAGTATAATTATGAAAACAGGGTAACCAAACTGCCCACAGGGGACTATGGTCAATTACAGTGGGCTTGGTGGAGGGTCTAAAGTGGGTCCTCATCGGGCTAATGCCGTCATCATCATTACAAACACTTGGCTTGTGTCAAAACAGTCTTGCACGCACATTTTGCGCATAAAGTCTATGGGACTTGAGAATGATATTCAAAAATTAATAAAAATTCGAAACAATGGTCAATCAGTTTCAAACGTAATATTTTTTATGTGTGACTCAATAGCTGACAGCCCAGCACGTTTCAAGGTCATTGGCCAATGGCTGGTACAGGTATGTGTTTTGTCCCTTTAAAGCACTGTCACGTGACACGTGATGACGTCATGACAAATTTTGCAGCATTGGGTCTGTTCATTTGCCAAAATTGATGGAATTCCAAGTGAGTTCAATGGCCAAAGTGGCTCCTACCATTTGTTGGTGGAAGAATAAAACAAAATAACAAAAGGAATAGCTTTTCCGTGTCGCTTAAGCGGCGGAAAAACTCTAAAAAGCTTTTCCGTTTCGAGGCAGCAAAACCAACAAAAAAACCTTAACCAAAAAATGGCTTTTCCGATTTACTGAAGTTACGGAAAAGCAAATGAAAGAAGAATAAAGAAAAGGATAACAGTTCAGACAATCTGTAATCAGTTCGAATAATTTGAATCTATTTATTTAAAATACCTGGTATCTGGGCACTTGTAGGTCCTGCAATTGGAAGTGAGGTGGCACACACGACTCCTGCATCTTCAAAGTGACTGCAGTCATTCACATTCCATCCTAGATGAGAACAGTCTGACAACTGACTTTCATTTCCAGAACAACCGACATCGTCAAAGAAAATGGGTCCATAACCGAACAGGAATTCAAAAGAACCAGGTACTGCCCTCACAGCATCTTGATAGCCAAGTTGACGACAAACAACTCTGGCATCTGAGAGTTCCCATTGGTCATCGCAGACAGTGCCCCACTGGCCTTGGTAGAAGACTTCAACGCGACCTTCGGAAGATGACCTACCTCCAACAAGTCGAATACTTCCATCTGTGAAAAAAAAATCAAAATCACATGAACAACTACAGATTTATCTCTGTATGCAAAACAGAAAGTAACTCTTTTCTGTGGATTGTTTTCATAATAAAATGGCATCAGTGCGATTCGAATCCCTGCCATTCATGGCAACATAAAAACGCACACACTCATTTCATAATGATTCTCATCAACGGTCCTTCGGTTCCAAACTTAAGATTTTGAATGTCTTGCGCAATACCTCACTGCCCACCAATTTTCTAGAAGATTGACCATTGGCTAATAATTACGTGTTTCAAAGTCATGCATTTTGAAGACGTCATGATTGCTTAATGACATTTTGGCCCTGGAAGGTGCTTCTAAACCATGTCCCCATTAGATATGAAAAAGAGAATGGAAAAATAATCTCGCTCCTTTGGCCAAAATTGCTCAATTGAACTTTACAATGTAACATGGTTGTTGTGTCCTATCATGTAATAGCCTGGGTAAAATACAGCCACTGCTGTCCACTGTGGTTTGTGTGCAGTATACACTGTACCATACTGTACCATACCGCACTGTACCCTACCGTATTGTACTGTACTGCACTGTACAGTATAATTATGAAAACAGGGTAACCAAACTGCCCACAGGGGACTATGGTCAATTAAAGTGGGCTTGGTGGAGGGTCTAAAGTGTGTCCTCATCGGGCTAATGCCGTCATCATCATTACAAACACTTGGCTTGTTTAAACACAGTCTTGCACGCACATCTTGCGCATAAAGTCTATGGGACTTGAGACTAATATTCAAAAATTAATAATAATTCGAAACAATGGTCAATCAGTTTCAAACGTAATATTTTACATGTGTGACTCAATAGCTGACAGCCCAGCACGTTTCAAGGTCATTGGCCAATGGCTGGTACATGTATGTGTTTTGTCCCTTTAAAGCACTGTCAAGTGACACATGATGACGTCATGATACTTTTGCAGCATGAGGTCTGTGTATTTGCCGAAGTTGATGGAATTCCAAGTGTGTTCAATGGCCAAAATGGCTCCTACAATTTGTTCGTGGAAGAATAAAAACGAAAGAAAAAATAGCTTTTCCGTTCCTTAAAGCGGCGGAAAAGCTAATGAAAGAAGAAAAAGAGAAAAGGAAAACAGTTCAGACAATCTGTAATTAGTTCGAATAATTTGAATCTATTTATTTAAAATACCTGGTATCTGGGCACTTGTAGGTCCTGCAAATGGAAGTGAGGTGGCACACACGACTCCTGCATCTTCAAAGTGACTGCAGTCATTCACATTCCATCCTAGATGAGAACAGTCCGACAACTGATTTTCATTTCCAGAACAACCGACATCGTCAAAGAAAATGGGTCCACCACCGGACGGGAATTCAGAAGAACCAGGTACTGCCCTCACAGCATCTTGATAGCCAAGTTGACGACAAACAACTCTGGCATCTGAGAGTTCCCATTGGTCATCGCAGACAGTGCCCCACTGGCCTTGGTAGAAGACTTCAACGCGACCTTCAGAAGATGACCTACCTCCAACAAGTCGAATACT
Organism: Luidia sarsii; assembly: GCA_949987565.1. NCBI lineage: Eukaryota > Metazoa > Echinodermata > Asteroidea > Paxillosida > Luidiidae > Luidia > Luidia sarsii. The sequence goes on from OX465122.1 coordinate 5,852,094, forward strand.
GCCATCTGTGAAAAAAAAAATCAAAATCACTTGAACAACTATAGATTTATCTCTGTATGCAAAACAGAACATAACGCTTTTCTGTAGATTGTTTTCATAATAAAATGCCATCAATGCGATTCGAATCCCTGCCATTCATGGCAACATCACAACGCACACACTCATTTCATAATGATTCGAAACTTTGCTCATTCGGTGGCCACCTTCAGATTTCGAACGTCTAGTACAATAGCTAACTGCCCATCAAATTTCGAGAAGATTGACATTGGCCAAAATGAGTTTTAAAATATGGTATTTTGATGAGTCACCATGTACGCCATGTCATTTTGGCCCTACAGGGTGTTTATAAACCATAATCCCAAAAGATCTGAGCGATTTTCTTTAAATCTCACTTTTTGGCCAAATATGCTCAATCAAATGTGAACATCTGAAAATTTCAAGATCTCATAAATATTTAGGAGATGACATCACAGTCACATAACTGAAATTTTTGGATACACCTTTTCCCAACTTAAATATAGTTCAAAATAAATCCATCAAAACTTGTACTTTTGATAATAATGGCGTTTGAATGTTCCACTTTAACGCGCTATCACGTGGCATAAGATGACGTCATGATAATCTTAAGGTTAATGTGCACAATTTAAGCAAGGGCTCTATGCATTTGCTAAATATGAAAACAAATCCAAGTGCGTTCAATGGCCAGAAAGTTCTTACAGATTTAGGGAGAAGAAGAAGACAACAAAAATATTAACAAGAAGAATAGCTTTCCAGCTCCGCCGAAGCGGCAGAGAAGACAAAAAAGAAATCCAGAACAAGAGGAATAGCTTTTCCGCTAAGCGGCGGAAAAGACTAAAACAAAACCAAAAATAATAGACAAAGTGGCTCTTACAAATTATTGGTAGAAGACAAAATAAAGAACAAGAAAAATAACTTTCCCGATTCGCTGAACAGCGGAAAAATTAAGAAAACTTTTCCGCTTTGCGGCGGCAAATCTATGAAACGAAAGAACCCAAACATTAGCTTTTCTTTTTTGCTGAAGCGACGGAAAAACTAAAAAAGGCTTTTCCGCTTCGAGGCGGCTTCGTTAAAGCGGCGGAAAAGCTAATGAAAGAAGAAAAAGAGAAAAGGATAACAGTTCAGACAATCTGTAATCAGTTCGAATAATTTGAATCTATTTATTTAAAATACCTGGTATCTGGGCACTTGTAGGTCCTGCAATTGGAAGTGAGGTGGCACACACGACTCCTGCATCTTCAAAGTGACTGCAGTCATTCACATTCCATCCTAGATGAGAACAGTCTGACAACTGACTTTCATTTCCAGAACAACCGACATCGTCAAAGAAAATGGGTCCATAACCGAACAGGAATTCAAAAGAACCAGGTACTGCCCTCACAGCATCTTGATAGCCAAGTTGACGACAAACAACTCTGGCATCTGAGAGTTCCCATTGGTCATCGCAGACAGTGCCCCACTGGCCTTGGTAGAAGACTTCAACGCGACCTTCAGAAGATGACCTACCTCCAACAAGTCGAATACTGCCATCTGTGAAAAAACAAATCAAAATCACATGAACAACTACAGATTTATCTCTGTATGCAAAACAGAAAGTAACGCTTTTCTGTGGATTGTTTTCATAATAAAATGGCATCAATTCGATTCGAATCCCTGCCATTCATGGCAACATCAAAACGCACACACTCATTTCATAATGATTCTCATCAACGGTCCTTCGGTTCCAAACTTAAGATTTTGAATGTCTTGCGCAATACCTCACTGCCCACCAAATTTCGAGTAGATTGACCATTGGCTAATAATGACGTGTTTGAAAGTGATGAATTTTGATGAAGTCATGATTGCTTAATGACATTTTGGGCCTGGAAGGTGCTTCTATACCATGTCCCCATTAGATATGAAAAAGAGAATGGAAACATGATCTCGCTCCTTTGGACAAATTTACTCAATTGAACTTTACAACGTAATATGGTTGTTGTGTCCTATTATGTAATCGGCCTGAGTAAAATACAGCCACTGCTGTCCATTGTGGTTTGTGTGCAATATACACTGTAGCATACCGTCCAGTATCGTTAGTACTGTACCCTACCGTACTGCACTGTACTGTACTGTACTGCACTGTACAGTATAATTATGAAAACAGGGTAACCAAACTGCCCACAGGGGACTATGGTCAATTACAGTGGGCTTGGTGGAGGGTCTAAAGTGTGTCCTCATCGGGCTAATTCCCTCATCATCATTACAAACACTTGGCTTGTGTCAAAACAGTCTTGCACGCACATTTTGCGCATAAATCCTATGGGACTTGAGAATAATATTCAAAAATTAATAATAATTCGAAACAATGGTCAATCAGTTCCAAACGTTATACTTTACATGTGTGACTCAATAGCTGACAGCCCAGCACGTTTCAAGGTCATTGGCCAATGGCTGGTACATGTATGTGTTTTGTCACTTTGATTAATAAAGCACTGTCACGTGACACGTGATGACGTCATGACAAATTTGCAGCATTGGGTACATGCATTTGTCGAAGTTGATGGAATTCCAAGTGTGTTCAATGGCCAAAGTGGCTCCTACCATTTTTGGGTGGAAGAATAAAACAAAATAACAAAAGCAATAGCTTTTCCGTGTCGCTTAAGCGGCGGAAAAACTATGAAAAGCTTTTCCGTTTCGAGGCAGCAAAACCAACAAAAAAACCTTAACCCAAAAATGGCTTTTCCGATTCACTGAAGTGGCGGAAAAGCAAATGAAGGAAGAATAAAAAAAAGGATCACAGTTCAGACAATCTGTAATCAGTTCGAATAATTTGAATCTATTTATTTAAAATACCTGGTATCTGGGCACTTGTAGGTCCTGCAAATGGAAGTGAGGTGGCACACACGACTCCTGCATCTTCTGAGTGACTGCAGTCATTCACATTCCATCCTAGATGAGAACAGTCTGACAACTGACTTTCATTTCCAGAACAACCGACATCGTCAAAGAAAATGGGTCCATAACCGAACAGGAATTCAAAAGAACCAGGTACTGCCCTCACAGCATCTTGATAGCCAAGTTGACGACAAACAACTCTGGCATCTGAGAGTTCCCATTGGTCATCGCAGACAGTGCCCCACTGGCCTTGGTAGAAGACTTCAACGCGACCTTCGGAAGATGACCTACCTCCAACAAGTCGAATACTTCCATCTGTGAAAAAAAAATCAAAATCACATGAACAACTACAGATTTATCTCTGTATGCAAAACAGAACATAACGCTTTTCTGTGGATTGTTTTCGTCATCAAATGGCATCAATTCGATTCGAATCCCTGCCATTCATGGCAACATCAAAACGCACACACTCATTTCATAATGATTCTCATCAACGGTCCTTCGGTTCCAAACTTAAGATTTTGAATGTCTTGCGCAATACCTAACTGCCCACCAAATTTCGAGTAGATTGACCATTGGCTAATAATGACGTGTTTGAAAGTGATGAATTTTGATGAAGTCATGATTGCTTAATGACATTTTGGGCCTGGAAGGTGCTTCTAAACCATGTCCCCATTAGATATGAAAAAGAGAATGGAAAAATAATCTCGCTCCTTTGGCCAAAATTGCTCAATTGAACTTTACAACGTAACATGGTTGTTGTGTCCTATCATGTAATAGCCTGAGTAAAATACAGCCGCTGCTGTCCACTGTGGTTTGTGTGCAATATACACTGTACCATACTGTACCATACCGCACTGTACTGTACTGTACTGCACTGTACAGTATAATTATGAAAACAGGGTAACCAAACTGCCCACAGGGGACTATGGTCAATTACAGTGGGCTTGGTGGAGGGTCTAAAGTGGGTCCTCATCGGGCTAATGCCGTCATCATCATTACAAACACTTGGCTTGTTTAAACACAGTCTTGCACGCACATTTTGCGCATAAAGTCTATGGGACTTGAGAATAATATTCAAAAATTAATAATAATTCGAAACAATGGTCAATCAGTTCCAAACGTAATATTTTACATGTGTGACTCAATAGCTGACAGCCCAGCACGTTTCAAGGTCATTGGCCAATGGCTGGTACATGTTTTGTCTCTTTAAAGCACTGTTACGTGACACGTGATGACGTCATGTAAATTTTGCAGCATTGGGTCAGTTCATTTGCCAAAATTGATGGAATTTCAAGTGTGTTCAATGTCCAAAGTGGCTACTACCATTTGTTCGTGGAAGAATAAAAACGAAAAAAAAAATAGCTTTTCCGCTTCGCTAACGTTGCGGAAAAGCTAATGAAAGAAGAAAAAGAGAAAAGGATAACAGTTCAGACAATCTGTAATTAGTTCGAATAATTTGAATCTATTTATTTAAAATACCTGGTATCTGGGCACTTGTAGGTCCTGCAATTGGAAGTGAGGTGGCACACACGACTCCTGCATCTTCTGAGTGACTGCAGTCATTCACATTCCATCCTAGATGAGAACAGTCTGACAACTGACTTTCATTTCCAGAACAACCGACATTGTCAAAGAAAATGGGTCCACCACCGGACGGGAATTCAGAAGAACCAGGTACTGCCCTCACAGCATCTTGATAGCCAAGTTGACGACAAACAACTCTGGCATCTGAGAGTTCCCATTGGTCATCGCAGACAGTGCCCCACTGGCCTTGGTAGAAGACTTCAACGCGACCTTCAGAAGATGACCTACCTCCAACAAGTCGAATACTGCCATCTGTGAAAAAAACACAACGAAAACTGTGACGAATTTACCAGTTACCCCGGACGACTTATTCCCCGGCGGTCACCCAATGAGTTACCCCCAGAACTGTGGGGTTCTACGTTGTCCGCTGCTCTCCCGACCGGAACCCCAAAGATAACCATGAGTAGTATACACAATAGGGTTCTGGACCACCCTCGTTCTCGTATGTGCACAACACCTAAAGCACCTCGCACGTATACGCAGAATTTGAGGAAAAATTGGGTGAATTCTTAGCGTAGGTGAAGACGATCTCACGTACACGAAGCGTTGGGGTAATTATTCGCGTAATTTGTTATGTACGACGGCAACCTTTCCGCGGGCCTGCCCACTCCCTGGCAGGCCCAGACCATGTGGACCCTCGATGTACATCCAAAACAAAAATAGTCAGAGAGGTAAGTACTATTTTAAGGTCAACGAAATCGGCAGAATTATTTCATTATTATCTCTGTATGTCTAGATATAGGCCTACAGAGATAATATTACAGCATCATGGGAAGCACAAACAATTGCGAGTGGTTGGTCATCGGCACAAAGACGATATGCGGACGGCCCTGCAGGAAAGAATTCTGTTTCCCCCACAGCTACAAAATACGCAGAGGTGGCGGCACTCGTCCCTGCGTCAACTGCGGCGTTAGCGTCAAAAATAAACCCGGCTAGTGTCGCCCCTGCGGCTACTACCAGGCATGGATAATAGCGCGAGGAGAACCGCGATCCAGCCACCGCTGAATGTCTGCGCATGTTAAAGATTATACAAATCTGGCAGCAGATCAATGTCTAATAAGTGCGTATTTGGGTAAGGGCTACCCAAATTGGGGCTACCTTTCCGCGGGCCCTGAGTACCTACGGGCCATCGGTGCCTGAAAAAGGGTCCGCGCTTCACACCGTGACATTATACGGGGCTGGTGCGCAATGAAACAAAGCGAAACAATTGCAGTTCATTTCGATGCACCAGCGGTAATCTCTTTCATTATGGAGGCCCGAGCCTGGGCCATGAGCTCGTTTCTTGCCGCCTCATCCCCTCGAGCGGCTCGGGCCATGCAGGATTCTCCACGAATGTCATCTTCCATTCGACGGTATTTTTCCAGCTCGTCGAGTACGAGCCGGAACTCCTCGGGTGAGATGCGCCCATCCCGAAGCGCGTTCGAGATCACATCGTTTATGCTGTCGAGCTTGGAAAGGGCGAGAACGTGAATCTCGAGTGTTTCTTAGCTTTCACTAGTAGCCGCCGAGAGACGTACTTCCCCACAATACCGGCAAGACCGCAGCCAAGGGCAGCCGCTTCCAACGCAACGACGACGGGCGCTGCTATAATTGTAGAGAGCAGACCCACGCCCGTCGCACCCATCCCCGGACTGGATGCGACCAGCGCTTTATCAACGCCATGGATGATGTTGATGGCTCGGCGGTACTTTTTGTACAGCTTGGCTCTGTCATCTCTCTCGCGCGCTCTAGACCGCGTTCAAGGTTCCGAATTTCGGAAAGACGGAAGCTAGATCCGTGTGTCTCGAAGGTCCACTTTTATTCGATCCACATGATTTACCGGTACTCGCTACTGATCGAGGCGTGGTTTAGCCGTGTAGTATCCATGGTGATGATCGCACCGTGTACATTTTCCCAGCGACGTTTCGCACTGAGAAGGACATCTCATCGCCGTCACACATGATGCGAACTTCTAGTAAATTCTGCGAGGGTTGGAGTAATGATAAGAAGATGGCGTTCGCGTCTAGGCTCGATCTAGCTTAGAAGACGAGGTTCCAGGGTTGGGAAATGGGCTTGGTGAATCTGAATGATAGCGGACTATTGAGTTGCATGATCCGTAGATCCTTTCCCTCAATGGGTAGGAGCGTGGATCTAATCGTCTCAACGGCGACATTTTCGGACATGTGGATGACTCCATTCGTGATCCCCATCGAATTGCCAATATACGTCGCCAATATACGGTCGCCAATATACGTGCCGGTATCAGCCAGTGACCTCCCAACCCATCATCCAATCCGAGTAGACTAAGCAGTCCGTCTGAAAGGATTATTCCCCCGCCCCAACAGTCAGCGCGATTACCCCGTTCGTCCGGTTCACCCCCAGCGCGATTTTTAGGACGGCGTTAATATCATCTTGTAGTTCAGTGAAGCCATACAGTCTAGGAGGGATTTCTTTGGAATTAGTCGATAGTAGTCTCCCCTTCGCGCACGTTAAACCATCCCACCGTATAGGTGATAGAGCGGAGGCCAACACGCAGGTCTCCACCGCGGTTATCGATGTATTGCTGAAGGCTCACCGCATCGCCCCTTTGAACATTAGAGAGCGTTTGATACATGACGACTGTTATCATTCAGCGCATGTCTTCAATTCAGTGCGATCGCAATGGCCGCAGCAGCACTTTGGCAAATGGGAGACGCACTCGGTTCGAGCCCGACGCCATCATCCACCCCGACGCCATCATCCACCCCGGCGCCTTCATCCACCCCGACGCCTTCATCCACCCCGACGCCATCATCCACCCCGACGCCTTCATCCACCCCGACGCCATCATCCACCCCGGCGCCATCATCCACCCCGACGCCTTCATCCACCCCGACGCCATCATCCACCCCGACGCCTTCATCCACCCCGGCGCCATCATCCACCCCGACGCCTTCATCCACCCCGGCGCCATCATCCACCCCGACGCCTTCATCCACCCCGACGCCTTCATCCACCCCGACGCCTTCATCCATCCCGGCGCCATCATCCACCCCGGCGCCATCATCCACCCGACGCCTTCATCCATCCCGACGCCTTCATCCACCCCGACGCCATCATCCACCCCGGCGCCATCATCCACCCCGGCGCCTTCATCCACCCCGACGCCTTCATCCATCCCGACGCCTTCATCCACCCCGGCGCCATCATCCACCCCGACGCCTTCATCCACCCCGACGCCTTCATCCACCCCGACGCCTTCATCCACCCCGGCGCCATCATCCACCCCGACGCCATCATCCACCCCGACGCCTTCATCCACCCCGGCGCCATCATCCACCCCGGCGCCATCATCCACCCCGACGCCTTCATCCACCCCGACGCCTTCATCCATCCCGACGCCATCATCCACCCCGACGCCATCATCCACCCCGACGCCATCATCCACCCCGACGCCTTCATCCATCCCGACGCCTTCATCCACCCCGGCGCCATCATCCACCCCGACGCCTTCATCCACCCCGACGCCTTCATCCATCCCGACGCCTTCATCCATCCCGACGCCTTCATCCACCCCGACGCCTTCATCCATCCCGACGCCTTCATCCATCCCGACGCCTTCATCCATCCCGGCGCCTTCATCCACCCCGACGCCTTCATCCACCCCGACGCCTTCATCCATCACGGCGCCATCATCCACCCGACGCCTTCATCCATCCCGACGCCTTCATCCATCCCGACGCCTTCATCCATCCCGACGCCTTCATCCATCTCGGCGCCATCATCCACCCCGACGCCATCATCCACCCCGACGCCTTCATCCACCCCGACGCCATCATCCACCCCGACGCCTTCATCCACCCCGACGCCTTCATCCACCCCGACGCCTTCATCCATCCCGGCGCCATCATCCACCCCGGCGCCATCATCCACCCCGGCGCCATCATCCACCCCGACGCCATCATCCACCCCGACGCCTTCATCCACCCCGACGCCATCATCCACCCCGACGCCTTCATCCACCCCGACGCCATCATCCACCCCGACGCCATCATCCACCCCGACGCCATCATCCATCCCGACGCCTTCATCCACCCCGACGCCATCATCCACCCCGACGCCTTCATCCATCCCGACGCCATCATCCATCCCGGCGCCATCATCCATCCCGGCGCCATCATCCACCCCGGCGCCTTCATCCATCCCGACGCCTTCATCCATCCCGGCGCCTTCATCCATCCCGGCGCCTTCATCCATCCCGGCGCCATCATCCACCCCGGCGCCTTCATCCATCCCGACGCCTTCATCCATCCCGGCGCCTTCATCCATCCCGGCGCCATCATCCACCCCGACGCCATCATCCACCCCGACGCCTTCATCCATCCCGGCCGACGCCTTCATCCATCCCGGCGCCATCATCCACCCCGACGCCTTCATCCATCCCGGCGCCATCATCCACCCCGGCGCCATCACCCACCCCGACGCCATCATCCACCCCGACGCCTTCATCCATCCCGGCGCAACAACCAGCACACATCACGGCTGCATTCAGATCAAACTCCGAAACGTCGTATGAGATAGGTGGGTACCTTGTTTTCCAACAAAAAGTTTTTAGATTAACAAAATGCTATAATTCAGGTACAGCTGGATGGGGAGTCGTTCAGGGTGCAGTACCTCGATGTGTTTATTTATCGTCTACCCAAGGTGAATTCAGACGAATTGGTCGATTATTGGAACAGCACCCGATGCAGTTCTGGCAGAATCAGCTCAATTTCGCTGTCTGGTGCGCCACCACCGGCTGCAGCGTTTCGTATTAAGACCATTTGACCAACGCTGACCCCATGCTGCGGTCTCTGTATCGCTTTCACGCGTACTACCAGATACGGCGTATACTGTATGAGATGGGCGCTGCATTGCCCTTGGAAAGTAAATGAAAACCGTTTGACAATCCATACGACGTCGCTGGATACAGGAAACTCTGTCACAGTTTTAACCTCCCTGTCCCCACTAATACAGACGATTATACCATTATTATATTATATAAGTATCGCATGGTCAAAACCGAGGGCTCGGGCGAATCTACACCGGCACCATAACTTATGATGGCTACACGGAGAGCCGACAAAAAGCAAGCCCCATCACATAGACTTCATCCAGCAGTACGGCTATGATGTGGACACAGCCTGGTCTACACTCACTGAGAAGTCGAATGGATTCCCACAACGAGGCCTTGATCGGTTGGACGACAGCATCATGACCTACGTGTGGTCAATCAATTACGTCAGTCATTATCGGACCCGACGGCTCCAAGGTCCTATCATACATCGACGACGCGATCGCTCTCCTCGTACCGAAAGATAGATATAACAATTTGGTATATATAGCCGGCAGTAAGGTCGACTTTGTGCTTGGAATTGGGCTCTACATGGCATGCACCGAGTGATATGCTACTCAACATGGACCCTGTGGACGGCTACAACAACGAGTTAACCATCGCTGGTGGCGATCAGAGCATAGGTGTGAATAGGAATATCAATGTGAGTGATACCCCGTCCGGGTATGCGAACGACACCGGTGAAAAAGGTCTAACACAGCCGATGGGGAGCCCCCCCCCCCGTCGAGCGCAGAGCACGACACCGGTGGGTCCGTACAACTCCCGACGATGGCGGCCTCGGAGCATGCCGACGAAAAAACGGCCCTGATCGTGGACGGGGTCGCGATAATATTAGCCGCGATTTGGCTTCTACGATAGCCAGTCCAGGGCAGCCACCAAGAGGAGGCCTCCTACCGCCAGAGCCATCGCCCAAAGATTTTCTCCTAGCCAGCTGGCTGTCCGCGCGAGAAGCGAGAGGAGCCAGGAAACAATAGACCCGATGATGCCTGGAAGGGTCGCAGCCGCTTTCCCCGCTAGTTTAGCCAGGGCGCACCCAAGAGACTGCAGGTGTGTTTTTGCCCATTCCTTCAACAGGCCTTTGTCGGAGGGAGGGAGGAGGAGGTGATGGTGGTGTGCCACCTACAGTCAGAGCCAGAACGAGGGTGGATATTGTTATCCCAATGGCGACGAGGATAGACGCAATGGTGATCGGGTTCGCGAAATAAGGCCCTGATACGCTCAGCCAACGTAGTGTCCTCATGGAGAACCCGATTGATCGTCTCGCGGATCCGTTGGACCAGTGACCGGAGTCGTAGGTTGAGCTTGTCGATGCGTTTTTGGACCGCTGCGAGCTCTTCTTTGGCTTTTTGAATGTCACGATCAATTTGGTCCGCTTCATCCGACGTTGAAGAGCCCATAAGATTTTCGCGGAAGCCCTCAATCGCCTCCCGGAGAGCAACTGTTTTGCTCTCTTGTACCACTTTTGCACCGCGCAGAGTTTTCAGGGTTTTGTCGAGTCCCAGAATCTCCCTCCACGACAGGGACGAAGGATCGGTCTGCGTCTCGATCGTTGATACAAGATTATCAATTACCTAATCAATGTCATCAGGGGTTGCGTCGATAACCGCATCAGCATGCACCGCGAGCTCATTCATCTGTTTAAGGACCTTCCAGGGGATCGGCCTAAAGAATCCCATTTCCTCGGCTACCAGATAACCCCCTCTACGATGGGTTATAGTTGATAACGCAAGGGGGATCCCCGACTCTGTTGACAAGCCTAATGGTGGGGATTCTCTTTAACCGCAACTCTCCGTCAGCCAACACGAACTTCGTGGGGTCTCGACCTAGTTGATCGTGGTCCCTGCGAAAAGCCAAGTAATCGTAGAAAACGTCAATCGCTTCGCTGATATTTTGCGAATTCAGCGCCTGGACGTTGAGGACCACAAGTCTGCCTCCCTTCAACGTCGTTGGGATACCTACGTTCAGGGCCGATCTCATCGTCGCGACCATTGGCGCGGCAACCAACGTCATCCATTTCAATGTCCTCCATGTTGAGTTGTATTAAACATTCGCCATACGTGTTTAATATAGCCATGGCCTCCTCTAACTCCGAACGTAAGCTCAACCCTTACCGCAGACTGAGAGACCCCCTAGGGGTCAAGGGGGTGTGCCAGAGCGTGATAGTCACCAACAACCCCTCTACTATCGTACGGTTCCTCGTACAGTTCCCAAATCTCGGCGCCAACGATTTAACGTACCAAGGACGACGTGGCTCGCATTTACGATCAGCCTGACGTCCACCGACGCCAACCAAACCTTGGTTCAGAACATCGGCCGCGCGATTGTAAGAAAAACCACATTCAAGATCTCAGGCAACGAGGTGATGTCCATCGACGCAGGGACGTGTACCACTGCTACCTAGACCTGTGGAAGACGAGGCGGGAAAGGGAGAATGCCCACTATCAGGGCATTGATGCTACGAAGGGACGGAACGCGACGAAGCTGCGCGTTGGCGCCGGCAATGGCGATGATGACGTGGATGAGGACGACGTCATCTCAACCACAGCAATCGTTTCTACACACCTCTCGACTTTGAACTCCTCGAAAATCACGTGCCGTTCTACCAGTCGGGGCTAGGAGACAGGCTCGAGTACGAACTCATCTTCAACTCGACCGCGTCATCCAGGCCACTGGCGATGGCAGTTACTTCGTAGAGAACATTTCGCTCGAGTACGACGTGGTCACCCTGCCCGCGCTCGCTAGGTCGATTCGCAATCAGTATATGGGTCGAATTAATATCCTCTACGAGCGCGTTCTCTGGCAAGGACAAATCCGACACCCTGTGGAACATCAGCCTAAATACCCTCACCCGCAGCATGATGGGGATTCTGATGCTGTTCGAGGACCCAGCAGCCGCCTTCGCGCGAGACACCGAAGCCTTCTACAACCCGAAAATCGAGAAGGTCGAAATGACGGTAGAGGGCATCCCCAATCAGCTTTACTCACAGTGGATGCGCGCCCATCAGCAATGGGACGAAGCCAACAAAATCTTCCTGGGCGGTGACAAGCGACACCCCGAAGTTGGGATGGTCGCGAAGGATCTGCAGCTCGCCAACGTGACTCTGGCAAAGTTCCTGACGACAAAATACGCTCTGTGGCTCGATCTAAGAACGTCCGACAACAACAGGCTCCACGGCAGCGGGCGAAGGATCGAGAACGCCTCCGAGGGCGTTACTATTCAGATCGTGAAAAAGGTGGAGGCCGCGGGTCGTTTGAACATATACCTCTATAATTTTTATCATCATGGACGCGCAGCTCAATATTCAAGATGGCCGATTCGTCAGCGCCCTCTACTAACATGCTACCGCGGAGCCCCCACAGTCTAGCGCCCGGTTTTGTCCGTCTATGGGTTATTTATGTCTGTGGCGCCACCTAAGACTGGACGTAAAAGAGAAGTAATACACACGTGTGCGATATTCACCATGACCGCGATCTTGGCAACTGTTGGTGGCGCCATTTTGAACACCCTCGCCTTCAGCGGCAAGCAACTTTTTATTCTCCCAGCTAGGGGGCTGATGAGGAGCGCCAAAGGCACGACAAAGCCACGGAGCAGCGAGCGGACGCTGCTACTGAGTGGTCTCAAAAACGTGTGGAGCACCTTGACTCAATTAACGACAAGCTCCGTCTCGAAAAAGCCACGGAGCAGTCATTCAAAGGTGTCGACGCCACGATGCGTTATTACAACGCCACCCACCCTGGCGAAGAACTTGATCCCTTAGGCCGCGAGCCGCAGCTCAGTGACACGCCGAGCAGCGAGCAACGGGAGCGCGAGGCGGCCCTCATAATCGAAGGCATGGTCGTGATGGGGTTGATGGCATACAAATTGAGTTGAACAACGTTTAAGACAAAATATGTGCGTAATGGTATGGCCAGTTTCAAAGATGTCAACTTTTCCATCAGCTACTGATTTCACTCCTTCGAATCGTTGGTTATTTAACCAACTGGTATTTACCAGTAGCCAATGCGGGCGTTCGGTATCTTTACCAGCCCTGCGAGCTCGAGGGCGGTCGTCGGCGTGCGACTGACCCCGTGTGGTCTCTGAAGGTGTACCGGCTCCGACGTTCGGTTACAAAGGCCGACGAGCCCGTGTTGTCCTACCTGCTGGACTACCTCCGTGGGGTGTGTACGCGAGGAGCTTCTTATAGCACCTCCCAATACGCAGCTACCGCCGGATGGGGGTCCTCAACCGTTAGGGGCTCTACGATGTCCGTAGGCCAGCGTGTCTACCCCGTTTCCAGCGATCCATCGCTTTGAGTCGAAGCACGAGAGCGAGACCTTGTTCAGATGCCGCCCGTAGATACGATGACGCTCTGACTGGTGGACGTCCATGCCATGGCAAAAGGTTCGCCTCTTTGTACTGCTCATGTCGTATGCGTTTCTTAACAACGCTCCTTTCCACGCTCTTGGCCTTCTTTATATTCTCCCAGACCGTCTCGAGGATGGAGTACATCTTCGGCCGCAGGCCTACGTATTCGGCGATGGTGCGCCCCTCGCACTCGTCCTCCATTTTGCCGAGGACCTTCTTATTGGTCATTGAGCGGAGGGGGCGGTCGGCTTGGAAGTTGCTGGTGTCGTACAGATCGGCGCGCGGCCATATCTCCCTGGAGGTCCTCCGTGTGGATTTCCATTAGCAGCTTGTCTGTGTCGGTGTACAGGAGCTCACAGCGCACCCCGCGGTTGAGCGCCAGACAACTCTTATGCATCTGGATAGCTGCAAGATCGTCGGCTAGCTGTGAAGACGTACAGGGGACCAGACTGCCAGTTGCGGAGCTGCCGTTTGATTCTTGTGACTGATCCGGGAGGTTTTTGCCCATTTTTTTTGGGAAATCGACACATTTTCGCCACATGAGTTGCACACAGGTGATCAGTATGTAAACCACATTATGCTAGAAATCTTGGGCCAAATGAAGCAGTATTTTATGAGTTATGCTGAACCTGCTGAGCCCTATGCCACAGTACTAGTGAACGTTACACAGAAGCCTAAGAACAAAAACCATGGCTATCTGTGTGGTTCCGGTCGGGAGAGCAGCGGACGACGTAGAACCCCACAGTTCTGGGGTACCAATGAGTGTGGTACTCCTCCAGCTAACCCAAGCGCGGTGGAGTATGCCCGTTTGACGGAAATGTACCGTCGGATTAGTCCGAGTCACTTGGACCCTTACAATCCCTTTTTTTTAAATCGGCTATTTTTAAATCGAAATAACGGCCGATGACGTCTGGGTACCGGGGGCACAGTCTGTGGCGACTGTTTCATGAAAAGCGCAAAGCAACATCCAGACATCGCGCGCTGCATGCTGATTGCAGCTGTGAACCGAATTTTCGAGACTCATGCCCGCCCGTTGCATGCAGCGCGCGATGTCCGGACGTTGCTTTGCGTTTTTCAGGAAACAGTCGCCAGGGCTCAACGTATGCATGCGCTCGCATAGTCAAAGAGCCCTACAGACTGTGGACCGGTACCCAGACGTCAATTTGAAGTAAAAATGGCCGCCTTTTTGCTCGGCGGACGGGAGAGAATCTTCTCAATCACCTGAGGGGAAATTTCTCCTTTTCCCCGAAACGTGAGTGAAACAAATGACCAGTATTGAAATCGGTGATTCTCACTTAATCCAACGATGGGTGCGTGGGACGGAAGGCGATTGTAAAGGTCCAAGTTACTCGGTGTACCGTCGGATGCACAGGGTTTCAGCTGTACCCTCAACGAACCTCCGCGGGGACAGACAAAACAGACCACGGACAGGACAAACTATCAGAGGACAAGAGGTTTAGATGTAGCCTCCTATAGATGATTTTATTTCCCTGCGTTACCTTTGTCCAATCAAGCAAGCAATTAACCCTCTCCAGTAATTCGGTAAGGACTACACTGTAGGCAGTGTATCTGGTGCTGGTCCAACCCAATGTAGTTGCCCCAGTTAAGCGTGTCTCTTAGTCTGGATCCTCTGCGTTGTAGCCTCCAAGCCTCACGAGTGCCCTTCCCCAGGGTTCCAAGGGTAAGTATTGGCTATACCCTCCGCTGCACGGACCAGAAACCTATCCCAACTTCTTTCCCGGTATCCCACCGCGGTCCCTCTCAAGTATTCCCCATACAGTGGCCTACGCTCGAAACGAGGTAGCCCAGACTGTAGCCTCCCGTTACCTGAGTACGTACGGCACTGGCTATCCACGTCTGTCCTTCCTAGACGACGTCACGAGCTGCAACTGATGTTCCGACCAAAGATAGTATAGTGCCGCTTGCGCCTACTCTTGCGAGATCATACGCATCCGGTTGAAGTACGCGCTGCGCGCCATTTTAGTAAGCAAAGTCGCACACATTCTCTCCATGTCGTGGTCACATCACATCGAAAGTTATCGCATTCTGTTCACGCATCCAAAACTGTATCTTTTTATTGTTTGTGACTCTCTCGCCTCATTTTCGGAGCACCGAAAGCAAAGGACAGACTCCGTTGCTTACTAAGATGGCGTCCAGTGCGTGCAGGGTCTCACCCATTGATTACCGTGTTCACGAGTTCACTAGTCGTGAGAGGCGTTCCAATCTTCTGGTAACTCGTGTTATGGTCACCAGTCGTGAACTGGAGGCAGACATTTTGTCTCCAGTTCACGTCTTGACAACAAAATGCAGTCAGGTGGTTAAAGGGCACAAAGTTTTTACCAACATCGATGCATGCATGAGTTACAATAAGTTTACGATACATACGTTGGCGGCTTCTGCAGCCAAGAACGAAAAGGTGAATTTACAATGAATTTACTACGCTGTTCTACACGCACATGTTAGGATTATATTATAGTAATAATTTCCAATATATTAGCTGCGAGTCATCGGCGTACGAGTTGTCCGACTCGCGTACGTTTGTGAAAACCAGCCGCGGTATATCTTCGGTATTTGCGCTTGCGCAATGTGCGTGTTGGCATGGCGTTAGTGAGTAGCATTGGAATGCAGCCCAACTCGTTAACTGGGAACTACTGGTCGTGAACGTGATAAACACGACGTGATTGGAACGCAGCATTAGATCTTTGGTTCCGACGCCCCGCGCCACCCACAACGCCATACACAACGCCTATGGAAAACGACGTCAGGATACTGTAATGGTGACGGCGCCCGACTAAATGTGAAACCATGGGCGGAAGTAGATAAACAATGTGCACAAACATAATGGAGAAATCCCGGAATGATGGATTCAAACTGGATTTTTTGGAAGAAACCATGCTGATTGAGATCAAAAGCCCTTTTTCAGAGATGACCACACACTCCATTACAGATACCTATTTGCGTGTTTATTAGAAATAATAATGAATCAAACATTCTCCTGAAGACGAGCAGAGTATACTGTTCGAAACGTCGAGTTCCTCAGGATTTTTTCAGAACCACACCTATTTATCCTGAATCAAACTTTGGCAGTCATTTTTCTCGTTGATGGCGGGCCAGTATGCGTAATCTTGGACTGAGTTTGTGTACGTATAGGCCATGAAACTATACTAAGAAATACGTCGTAACATACGACATTCGTAACAAACTGTTCATGGTAGTAAAAACCATTTTCCACAATGTATTTTTTGGTGTGGTTTAGTAGCATTTCTGTTGAGATTTGTTAAGTTAAAATATTCAGTTGATTATGCACTTTTTGCCGTCCTTCATTTGAAAATGCATCGACTTGTGCACAAAAGACGGCCAATTTAACGCCGAATTTCTCCCCTTTGTACCCTTTTGTCACAATGACAACATCAACCAGTGAATTTTCCGTAGTTCAAACTGAGTGTGAATTTCTATCTAGTTCCAAGGTGGGTGCCACGAGATGAAAGAAAAACCGGGTGCGTTTCATGGCCTAGTACGTCCGTCCGTGTGAGGTGACGAACAAGTTTGCCCATGGTTTTTCACGCGTCCTGAAATTACAGTCTAGCGCCCACTTTTGTCCGTTATGTCTGTGGAGCCACCTAAGACTGCAGTACACAAAATCCATCCAAGATGGCTCCGCCGAGTGATTGTCATAAAGTGTGGACCCACAACCTTTTTAGTAAGTTGTCTTAAGAGGCTATTTAAGTGATACATTGTAGAACAAGTGACATTTTAGACAACCTGGGGGTTCAATCTTCAATTTGGTATGTCATTTGGACCATATTCGGCTTTAAATGTGGCCCTATTTGGCTGTGAAAGTGGAGAGGTCCATCCCAAAATCCTTGCGGAAATTCGGCTTGGACGGCAACACATTTTGGGGGTGTTCTTTTTTTTTTTGGGGGGGGGGGGTAATTAGCAAAAAATCTAAACGGTAAGGGCACTAAAATTGAAAAGAATCTGAGAGATGAAGGTCCAATCTACAATTTTCAGTAAAGGTACAAGAACTGAGAGACTTTTGACTGTGGGATAATTGGCTTTGAAAGTGAATAATTTTGTACAGTGTTCAATGGGAGCTTGATTTAGTGGTCTGCACCCCTAACCTACAGAGCACGTGAACCACGCCCTCTATAGTCGACCATGCACCAGTGAGTAAAGCTACACATAATACATAGATCATTGCGTCACACAACTATAGATCTATATGTCTATTTGCAAAACACAATAGAACGCATTTTCGCAGATTGTTTTCTTAAAAAAATGGCATCAGTGCGATTCCAACATCAAAACGAATGCAGTTATTTCATAATTATTCTAAACAATGCTCATTCGGTGCCAACCTTCAGATTTGGAATGTCTAGTACATGGCTAATGCTGCGCTCCAATCACGTCGTGTTTATGGTGTTCACGACCAGTATTTCCCAGTTCACGAGTGGACTGCATTCCAATGCTACTCACCAACACGCACGCGAACAGGTCCCTTGCACATTGCGCAAGAGCAAAGACCGAAGAGTTTGTTTTCACAAACGTACGGGGCTTGGAGTCGGACTACTCACGCCGACGACTCGCAGCTTTAAAACAGTCTAGTAAATTCATGCTATCAAATTCACCTTGTCCTTCCTGGAGTCACCGCAGAATCCGTCACCGTATGTCTCGTAATCTTAATATAAATCATGCATGTACCGATGTTGGTAAAAACTTTGTGCCATTTGACCTCCTGACCCAAGTTGACCCCATTTTGTTGTCAAGTCGTGAACTGGAGACAAGATTTCTGACTCCAGTTCACGACTGCTGATCAGGAGTTACCAGACGATCGGAACGCCTCTTCACGACTAGTGAACTCCTGAACACGGTAATCACGCCGCGATTGAAATGCGGCATTACTGCCCAACAAATTTCCAGAAGATTGACCAATGGCTAATATATGTTTTAAAATCGAGCATTTTGATGACATCCAGATTGCGTAATGACATTTTGGCGCCGGAAGGTGTTTGTAAACCATGTCCCCAATTTATAAAGAAAACAAGGAAAAAAACCTCGCTCAATTGGCCAAATATGCTGTATTGAATGTATAGATGCAAACATATGTGCTATACAAAGTACATGGGATTTTTGCGACAAGAGGTCGAAGACATAAAACAAGTCAGAACAAAAACAATAGCTTTTCCCCTTCGCTGAAGTGGCGGAAAAGCTAAAAAAAAGTCAGAACAAAAGCAATACCTTTTCCGTTTCGCGGCGGAAGAGCTATTTAATCAACGTGCTGACCATTTATTTATGATTCCTGAAAGTATATATTGATGTGTGTAGTAGAAGCCAGTGGAAAGGCGTGCACATGGATCCACGCCATACTCTGCTTACATTTACAGTCTCACTATATTCTATGGAACTGGTCATGAGGTCCGTGTGGACTGTTTCGTACCCCTTAATACATTCTATTTGTCTGTACATACCTTTCTTATCTAACGACATCTCCGGGTCACAGGTGCAGGTCCCTCTCTGTATGTGGAAACAAAAGTAATGACAAGAAATACGACTGAGTTATGGACATTATGTATTGCAGCGAGGTAGCCAAACTATCTTGTGGTAACTATATCGGTCAATACAACCCCGACTACAGGCATTGTCTTGGTACAAATCAATCGCAAACTCCAAATATGTTTTTATGAAATCGAGGTTTGTGTTGGACAAAGAGCATGTCCCTGTCTAGTGGCTGTTTTCATTTGTACATCGAAATTCCCAATAACATAATATCATTAATGAGTCAAATAACTTAATGATAAATGATAATGATATTGGAAAACAATGCAACAGAAAACAAGGTCTTAGATCTTCTCAGGGCCTTAGTAAATGGGATGTTAAATGATGTTCATGAATAAGCCCGAAGACAAACACAGACTCTCACTTAAGTTGTCGGCTACACAGCGCGCGCTCCGTACTTTCCAAGTTGGAAATACTATCTCCACTTCTCGGCAAACGATGAAAGTCGTGTCAATTTTTTCTCGTTCAGGGACAGTAATTATGATTTTTCGTCCTTATACACTGTCACAACCCCTGGGAAAGCCCCACCCCGTGAGCTGTAACCTTCGGTGGTCCGGTTTGTTTCACACAAGACAAAATAAACAATCTACCTCTTTCTGTTGTCACTTACAAGTATTTACATATTTATTTACAGCCTTACGTTATTCCTATCTACATATACGGTCAATACACATAAAATAAAATACAAGTATTAACTAAATAAATAGCAACCCTCATTGATGTAGCCCGGCGAAGGAGGTACCGATCTTGACAATGATGAAGGGAGTCGGAGGATCGGCCGGCAATTCTTCGGCGACTTTGAAGTCGAGGGTCTGCCAGTGGCTCCTTGGCGACGGCGACTGGGGAGTCGAGGGTCAGCCAGTGGCTCCTTGGCGACGGCGACTGGGGAGTCGAGGGTCAGCCAGTGGCTCCTTGGCGACGGCGACTGGGGAGTCGGGGGTCAGCCAGTGGCTCCTTGGCGACGGCGACTGGGGAGTCGAGGGTCAGCCAGTGGCTCCTTGGCGACGGCGACTGGGGAGTCGGGGGTCAGCCAGTGGCTCCTTGGCGACGGCGACTGGGGAGTCGAGGGTCAGCCAGTCGTTCCTTGGCGACGGTGACTGGGGAGTCGATGGTCAGCCCACTCACGGTACACTGTCCGTCTACTATAGAGTGCCTTCTCAGGACCACGTGAGACTTGTCTCACCGTAAAAGCCCTGTAGAATAACACACATTTCCTTTCTAGAATAATTCATTTTATATACATCACAGTTATGCACAGGCCTGCCAACTACATTATCCGCACAATCATTTCTAAACTCTTGCTTCTTTACAGCAGTTGTTAATGCAAATTTAATCAATTATTAAAACAGTTTGCCGTAATCGCTTATCAGCTATTTCACACAATCTATATACAATCAATTATATCTATTCAGTGACTGTATGACTATGGGTTTCCCTAAGTCAAAGTTGGATGATAAGCACCCCAATAAAAGATTACAAATATAATTATAGGCCTACATGTACTTCTCAGTTTTTAACAGTCAGGATCAGTTGGAAAGGTTTTCGAATTTCCTTTAAAATACAGGCTCTCAATGTTGCTCAAAATTAATTAGCGAAACCATACTATTTAATATAACTTACAGGAAGGTGTAAACGGTCCTGGCTTTTGGGTGTCAAGGCTTGCGTCGGTTGCTATCTAGAACACTCAGTTGTTCTCGATGATTTCACAGAACTTAATCTGGACCTAGCTCTCACTAGCTATAGGTCACTTCAGAACTTAATCTTGTATAATCGACTGTCGAGGCTGGCTATGCTTGCCCTCTCCTCGCAGAAGCTCAACCGCAAGTGTCAGCCTATTCCCTCTTCACCTCGAAAATTCCCCAAACCCCGCGAATTTGACGTCCCGTGACATTGGACGATCTATTGTTTACCTTGTTAACCCGGTTTGCTAATAAAAGGGGCAGTCACCCTTAGATTCTCTAGCCAGTCAGATATCTTAATTTCCCCCGCGAAACTAAAACGTTTGCATAATAATAGGGATTAAATCCTCTCCCAATCGCTACGTGTAAGCCGTATGGGCAGTCACTATTAAAGTTATGTTTCTTCGACACCCACCTGGGTTTTTTCAGAGTAATTCATCTTATTTATAAGTTCACCTTGTGACATACACAGACTCACAGTCATGTACCAATAATATGCAATCCGTTTTGTGCAACTGTACCATACACGTGTACACGAGCACGGCATGAAAACAACAGATTTGTTCTCAAAGATATAATGATGTTTGCGTCGACGTGAATGTAATTCAATGATTGCCCTTACTCGACGTGATAAACAGTGAATGCTCAGTGCTTTGCCCGGTGCCTGATAAAAGTATTTCAGGCAGCTCGGGCGGGATTTGAACCCGCGACTCCCGAATTCTAGTACGGACGTCTTAACCACTGGACCACCGAGCTGGTTTTGATACAATTGCGGATTGCCAAAAAACTAAGAAAAACGTCGTAACATACAAAATTCGTAACAAACTATTCATGGTAGTAAAAACCATCCTCCACAATTAAATTCCTTTTTGTGGTTTAGTAATATTTCTGTTGGGATTTGTTAAGTTAAAATATTCAGTTGATTATGCACTTTTTGCCGTCCTTCATTTGGAAAATGCATTGACTTGTTCACAAAAGACGGTCAATTTAACGCCGAATTTCTCCCCTTTGTACCCTTTTGTCACAATGACAACATCAACCAGTGAATTTTCCGTAGTTCAAACTATATAAGTGTGAATTTCTATCTAGTTCCAAGGCAGAAGTACATGAACAATGTGCACAAACATAATAGATAAATCCCGGAATGATGGATTCAAACTGGATTTTTTGGAAGAAACCATGCTGGTTGAGATCAAAAGCCCTTTTTAAGAGATGACTACATACTCCATTACAGATATGTATTCGCGTGTTTATTAGAAATAATAATGGATCAAACTCTGGCGGTCATTTTTCTCGTTGGTGGCGGGCCAGTATGCGTAATCTTGGACTGAGTTTGTGTACGTATAGGCCATGAAACTATACTAAGAAAAACGTCGTAACATACGACATTCGTAACAAACTGTTCATGGTAGTAAAAACCATTTTCCACAATGTATTTTTTTGTGTGGTTTAGTAGCATTTCTGTTGAGATTTGTTAAGTTAAAATATTCAGTTGATTATGCACTTTTTGCCGTCCTTCATTTGAAAATGCATTGACTTGTGCACAAAAGACGGCCAATTTAACGCCGAATTTCTCCCCTTTGTACCCTTTTGTCACAATGACAACATCAACCAGTGAATTTTCCGTAGTTCAAACTGAGTGTGAATTTCTATCTAGTTCCAAGGTGGGTGCCACGAGATGAAAGAAAAACCGGGTGCGTTTCATGGCCTAGAAGGAGAAAACCCCGGGGTTTCACATTTTACCCGGGGAAAAACAACTAGTGTAGGCCTAGTGCAGGGGAGTGCGGACTTTAGTTTGGGTGGTTTTTCGGTTTTGATTTTTGCAAAACCGTGAATGTTTAATCACCTCTGGTTTTTTTCACATGAGCTAAAAATGAAAATAATTATGTTTTGTGTCAGAAATTTAAGGCATTTGTCCACCAAATCTTCACTAAAAACCCTCGTGGGATTGAACTCGTCCTCGTTATTTGTGCACGCTGCGAGACCACCGTCCAGTGTGCGTGCACTCAGTACGTCCGCAATGATTAGTAGACTTCCACCAGCCTTTACACACTTGTTTTCTAACAAATAACGTAATGTTTATTACATAGTTTATAGAACTCCGTGTGATAAAAAGTTACCAACGATGTTTCGCGTTTCGCGGTCAACCGAAGTACGCGCTCCGACCAGTCAACAAATCAATGCCAAACGTGTATATTTGTCTACCGGATATAAACTTATGATCACTCGACTACTTGTAGGCCATAAAGGTTCTCAAAATCTTCGGCTTGTGAAAACATATTAAATGTGGACTTCTTGTCTTCTATAGCGGTTTGCGAGGCGTTATTGCGCAACGATTGATCCCAAAGCCGCGCGTTATGAAACCTTCGACTACATGGGCGCGCAGTGCACCCGACGACTGAGACAATTTTAATTTTTTTTAAAATATCTTTTTCTTGTTTTTCCGTTTCTCAAATGAAATATTTTCTAGAAATCCAGAAAAAATAGTCGTAAAACCAAATCACCGTAGATCACTAAGTCACTTCTTAAAGCCATACAAAGGAAAAATAAACTCTATTGCTACTATTTATCCCACCCCACGATCCCAAATAAAACCAAATACACTAAATATAAAAATACACTAACCACTCTTTTATATGCTCGTCAGTTTCAACAGGAAAAGAACAACATCCACATTACGTGGAAAATAATTAATTCGGTTTTGAATACTTCAAAAAGACACTCCCAAGCAATAAAGGGTATCGTCTCGGATGGCAAATTAATCAATAGCACTACTCACATTGCAAACTGTTTTAATGACTACTTTAAAAATATAGGCCCAAATCTTGCCAGTGGTTCCCCAAGCAATCACTCATCCAGCAAATTCTCAGACTACCTGACCAATCCTCATTCTCACTCTCTATTGTTTGTCCCGGCAGACGAACATGAAGTTATTGACATCGTCAACAACTTGCGAAACAAAACAAGCTCTGGCCACGACTCAATTAGCACCTACCTAATTAAAAAAAACTATAACTGCGATTTGCAGACCTCTTACACACATCATTAATTCATCCCTCTTAACTGGTATTATTCCCTCACAACTAAAAGTCGCAAAAGTCATTCCGGTCTACAAAAAGGTGATCCAACTAATATCGGCAACTACAGACCAATATCTATACTCACATGCTTTTCCAAGATTTTCGAAAAATGCGCTTATGCTCGAACCATGAAATTCCTACATAAATTTAATATTTTGAACAATTCACAATTTGGATTTCGTAGAAAACACTCCACAACTCACGCCCTTCTTGATTTTATAGACAAGGTCTCCTGTGCAATTGACAAAGCTCAACACACCTTAGGGATTTTCCTTGATCTTTCTAAAGCCTTTGACACCATAGATCATGATATTCTGCTACACAAACTATCATATTATGGTATCCGAGGCATCCCCTTGGAGTGGTTTAAGAGTTATCTATCTAATCGAACCCAGTATGTCTCTCTCGATGGAAACTGTTCAAACTTATGTTATTTATCCCACGGTGTACCCCAAGGATAAATTTTAGGACCATTGCTCTTCATACTTTATGTTAATGACTTTGCTAAATCATCAAATATACTTTCTTACATTATGTTTGCAGATGATTCAAATCTATTTTTTCACACAGCAACCTTAGTCTTCTCCTTGACAAGGTGAACGACGAACTAAAATCGGTTGCAAATTGGTTTCGAGCCAATAAGCTAGCTCTCAATATCAACAAAACCAATTACATGTTGTTTAGTAATACTGCTAGTGAACTACCCGGTGAAGTGGTAATTAATGGTTCTGTTTTCAACAAATGTGACTGCGGCACATTCCTTGGCATACTTATTGACTCTGGACTTACCTGAAAACCACATATTAATTACGTATGTAAATTAATTGCCAGAAACACTGGAGTAATTAACAGAGTTAAACATTTTGTGCCCGCAACTGTCCTTAATTCTCTTTATAATACCGTAATTGTGCCATATATCAACTATGGCATTCTTGCCTGGGGTAACAGTCCCGCCTGCAACTTAAACAGGATACCTGTTTTACAAAAGCTGGTCTTGCGCTCAATCAATTTCACTGAGTTTCTTGCACACTCAGATTCCCTCTTTCTGAAACTTGAGTCCCTCATGAATCAATCCACATGTAAATTACTACCATCTGCAATTAATGCTGTATTCACCCGGAACCATGAAGTTCATACACACCTCACACGCCAAGCCTTAGACTTCCATATCCCATTAACCCGAACAACAACCTGCTAAAAAAACCTTCAAATATGAGGGGCCTAGACTTTGGAATTCACTCACTGACCAACTTAAAACCCCCCCCAAACCTCTCCACTTTTAAACGTGAGTTTAAATCTAACCTATTGAAATCATATCTCTGATTCGAGAGTTGAAGTTGACATGTATTATCTACTCTATTTTTTTTTTTTTTTAGCTGAATCACATTACTATCTAACGGCGACATATTTCGCTATATTTCCCAATCATTGCCTATTCCTCAAATCCGTCTTTGTTTTCTCTGCTAAGTGAATAATCAATCTAATTAGTCATTGTGTATAGTTTTCTATGTGTTTTGTGCTAATACTAAGGATTTGTGTTCTATTGATTGATTGCTTCACTTGCATTTAGCCCTCTCCCTACCGTTTACGGTCTAAATTAGCACGAGCATTCCTTTTCCGGCTCAGTGCAAGTGTTGCAATGGGGCCCATTACTTAAAAGCTGTGCTTCTTGATGGGTCCCTCTGCAGTATCGCATTCATGTTTATTTATATTAAGTTATCACTTAAATTTCTTAATGTGCCAGTCCTTTCCCTATTACTTTTGCCTATTCATTCTTTGTGATGTACATTCTGTGATCTGTGCTTTGTTGGTTGATGCTGCATGTGGAAAAGAAATAAACTAAACTAAACTGGGCCAGGATGTTGAGAACAACCAAGCATCTCAGTCAACGGTAGGTTTACACAATATACAAAAAAACGACAGCCCGTATGGGTCAATCGACCAAAGCGGCCCAAACCTCACTTGCCTCCAAGTACACACGCCGACGCAATCAGGCGGTCAACTGCGAATAGGTGCGCTGACGGATGGCGATCGCGCATTGCGAGGACCAGATGACAAGTGGTCACATACTGAGAGGGGCACAACAGGTCTTTCCCAAAATGCAGGGCAACCATCGTTGAAATTTCCTCGCGCGTGAAGTGGGGCGAAAATCGCTGCGGAAAGCCAACGTCAATGTGCGCAGTGCATGCCGGGAATCCCTAACCAAGGGAAGGTGGCGCTATTTAAAATGTACAAAATAAGTGCCAGGCAGCACGCGCAGTCTGGCTGGTCACACTTGGCTCCACCGTCAAGGACGACCTCTCACTCGACAGCGAAATCAACAGACGCATCGGCAAGGCCTCCACTACCTTCGCCAGGCTGTCAAAAAGAGTGTGGGTAAACAGCAAGCTGACCACCAACACCAAGGCAGCTGTGTACAGACCATGCGTTCTCAGCACCCTCCTCTATGGCAGCGAGTCCTGGACTCTCTATTCCAGTCAGGAGAGACGGCTCAACTCGTTCCACTTTAGAAACCTGAGACGCATACTAAACATCACATGGTCAGACCGCGTGACGAACACCGACGTCCTGCAGAGAATGGGACTCCCCAGCATGTACACACTCCTCCAGCAACGCAGAATCCGCTGGCTTGGCCACGTTCGCCGCATGGAAGACGGTCGCATCCCAAAATATCTTCTATACGGTGAACTCGCTTCAGGCACACGAGCCCTCGGACGCCCAAAACTGCGCTTCAGGGATGTTTGCAAGAGGGATCTCAAGTCGCTAGACATCGATGGTGACACGTTGGAGGTTCTGGCTGCTGACAGAGTCACATGGAGACACGCACTGCACACTGGCCTCAAGACATCAGAGGAGAAACAACGCCAGGCTGCAGTGGAGAAACGAGCCCGTCGGAAGAACAGCCAGCGACTACCCTCCACTGACAGCCCCTTCACCTGCACCACCTGTGGCAGAGTTTGCCAGTCCCGCATCTGTCTGCACAGCCACAGCAGACGGTGCTCCAACCCAGGCGCACATCCATGATCTTGCGAGATTGAAGGAAGCTGACGATGAGTACATGTACACTGTGCATTGTACAGTACTGTACTGTACAGTACATGTACCGTACATGTACTGTACAGAGCAAGCACCGCGGCTGCATGACTGCATATGTGTATACGCTGCACTACTCAAGCCTCTCTGATTGATCAGCGCACAACAGCTGCAAGTTATTTTACTCCCGAAAAAACATGGATTGTGGTAATAATGGGTTTCTTTATCTTTGGAATTGTGAGGTTTTGTTTTCCATAGAAAAAAATCCCAGTTGGGGCGAATGGGGGGGGGGGGCACGGTCTTTCATGGGGCGCCTCCCACGCCCCCTCGTAGCTACGCCGTTGCGTATGGCCGTTTTCGAAATGAAGGCTTAGGCTCGGTCATGTTTATCTTACTCGTTATAATAATTATCACAGGCATTTAAAAACAAGCGTTTGGCCACAGGTTCTTGGTGAATACCCTGTACCTATCGAGCCAACAAACCTTCAAATTCGGAAACAAACCATAACCTGGATTTTCAGATTTTGCCAGACGGAGACGAAGCCTGAGCCCGAGCCTAAGCCTTCATTTCGAAAACGGCCTATGACTATGAGTATTGAGGTGCCCAGATGTGCCCCCTACTGCGTGAAGCGAGCTAAGCTAAACGATGGTGTACTGACAGGCTTTTGGCTGTAGAAATGCCAGCTGGAAAAAGCAGGAAAACATTTTCCATGCAATTCCCAACAAGGACAAAAACCTGAGATACTTAAAAGTGAGCTGCGGCCATTAAAGTGGACAATTTTCTCAACATCTGCTACCAACACTCAATAGAAATCGAAAGGATGTGAATGTGATTTGTACTGTAGCGATCACTTCACCTCCGTGTTTCACCGAGGAGGATCGGGAGGTGGACTTGCGGGCCAAACTGACCGGCTCGAGGCCGAGAAAGGATACTGAAAGAACATGCTGTTCCTTCTCTATTTTCCACACCGACCAGTGGTGGCAACACGTGAATCGACAGCTTCAAGTATTTCTGAATTGTTTTTGTTTCGGTCTCTGCGTGAATGTAACTTAAATTATTCTCCCATGCACGTTCTGCACAGTCTTTCGCGCAGACTGCATCGGTGAAGACTGCAGGAATCAGATTTATTTCTTTATTTAAATATAATTAATTTTAAAAATACAAGTAATATGTTTGAAAAAAGTTTTGGTTTAAGATTTCTGTATGACTTTGTGAAAATGTTGATTAATGACTTTAGTTAAGATTGAAAGGATTGAACAAGTTTAATGAACCTTTTCGACAGCTAGGCATCATGGGTATAGATGACAAACTGGTCGTATTTTTATCACACAACTCTATGGTGAAGAACGTAAAATCGTGTATTATTTTTTTTCTTCTCAAAAACCAGATGGAGTTCAGAATTGAAACTCACACAGAATTTTCACCTAGATATACTAGGAACAAAAGAATTATATTTTTTTTGTCGGAACGTTAAGTGGGTAGTTTCGGAGATATCAGTGAAGATTCCCCTACGTGCTTCGCCATAGAGTTGTGTAATAAAAACACGGCTAGTTTGTCATCTATGCCCATGATGCTTTGCGAACATCGAAAAGGTTTATTGATCAATCAGACGCGGTTGCCGTAATTCCGTCGTGACATCACACCCCCAGCAATCAGCGTCGACATATTCGAAAAGATGGCTACGTACGGGAACGCAAATTCGACCTACAATTCCACGAATTTTCTCTCTTTATGAAAATCGTACGTGAGTGTCTCATAGGTAATTGTAGATTGTTTTTAACATCCTATCCGATAAGCAAACTTTATTTCTTGGGTTGCGATCCCCTTTCTCAAAAACCGGATGGAGTTCAGAAATGAAACTCACACAGAATTTTTATCTAGATACCAGCAACAAAATATTTGTTTTGTCGGAACGTTGAGTGGGTAGTTGCGGAGAAATCAGTGACTGGGTGACAATCACAATGCGTGCATCGCGTGTAGCTAGCAACATGCACACCCTGAGTTTGCCATTCAGTCACCAGGGGAATCGCCACTGATTTCTCCGAAACTACCCACTCAACGTGCCTACAAAAAATCTAGTTATCTAGTCATTTATACCCGTAATGCTATGCGAATGTCGAACAGGTTTATTAAGCTTGTTCAATCCTTTAAATTTTAACTAAAGTTATTAATCAATATTTTCAAAAAGTCATACATACTTCTAAACCCCAAAAGTATCAAAAACATACTTGTATTTTTTAAATTGATTTATATTTTTTAGAATAAAGAAATCAAACTGATTCATGCAGTTTTCACGAAGAAGGATCCCATATGCACGTGCATGGAAAAATAAGTAAACATTCACGCAGGGAGCGAAACGAAAACAATTTGGAAATTCTTGAAGCTGTCGATTCAAGTGTTGCCACCTCTGGTCAATGCGGAATATAGAGAAGGAACGTCATGTTCTTGGCCATAGGTCTACAATAAAAACCGGTAAAATGGACACCCTGGTATCACTTCAATCTCCCTGATCATTCGATATCAGATATGAGTGTACTGGGCATAGAATCCCTTGGTCACCGTAGTAATGCTGTCCGTCTTAGCCGTGAGAAAATGTTGATGAAGGGTCTTCGGACTATTCAACTACATGGTCTCAACATCTAGGAGGGTAATGACTAACACCATACAGCTCTCTCCCCCTCTCTCCCCCTTCCTTCGTGTACATGTATCTGTTTTGTCCTTGTCACTCTGCCTTTGAGAAAGGTCCTGCTAGGATCGAAACGTCAGGCCCACTAAATTTTAGACCATGCAGCTTTCTGATAATCCTTCTTTTGTGTTCACTCCTCCACACTCTCTTTGATCTTTCCCCCTCTTCTCACTAATCCCTATCCTACTCCTTGCCCTTCCCTTGGATCTCTCCCTACCAGCTTTACCCTTTGTCCTTTGTTTCTCATCCGTGTCCTATTCACTCTCTTCCCCTTCCTTCGTGTACATGTATCTGTTTTGTCCTAGTCACTAGGATCGGAACGTCAGGCCAACTAAATTTTGAGATTTGCATTTTGGTAATTTTAGTCAGTAAGCAGTTTGCGACATTTTTGTATATCACTTTAAGTCAGGTTTCCTGTCCTTGTTGGGATTTGAATGGAAAGTGTTTTCCAGCTTTTCCCCGCTGGCATTTTTACAGCCTAGTATTGGGCTAAGACGTCAGTGATCGATAGTGGATGGAGAGTGCGTTTTCCAAAAAAATGCAATAGTGCGCCCTCTTGCGACATACTTTGTCCAATTTGCTTGCTGGCACCAACGTCTTGGGAATCACCAGACTGAACCTGGCCCTAAATTTGTACGAAGCAGAAATCGGGTCATAAAGACT
This sequence comes from Luidia sarsii, assembly GCA_949987565.1. Lineage (NCBI taxonomy): Eukaryota > Metazoa > Echinodermata > Asteroidea > Paxillosida > Luidiidae > Luidia > Luidia sarsii. Next base: position 5,882,468 of record OX465122.1, read on the forward strand.
GGAACACATTACATGGAATCAGATGTATTTTTTGGAAACTAACATGTTTTTAAACCTAATGTTTTGAACAATCGAACATATTTTTTACGACTCGGATGCATTTCCAAAAACCTAATCCAATTTAACGACCTAACATCTTCATGTTTCTGAATCCGATCATTTTTCAAAAATCGAACATGCCGTAGGCATAAAACAGCCGTAAGATGTGTGTTAGGTTTACAAATTTTCATCCGAGTTTTCATTTCATCCGATTCTGAAAAGCATCCAAAACTTTTGACTCTCTTCGGGCCGGGTTGTGCCGAGCACTCGAACCTTTCTTTGGCTCGGTACAGGTAGTATTGTTTTGCTCGTTTAAAAATAAAAATAAGAGCGAGATTGTATTGAAACGTTGAGATAACATGATTCTATACACAATCATTGTGAATAGTTTTTTTTCTTCAAAAAACATATATTTTCCAGAAAAAAAGGAATACTGGAATACTCCTCTTTTGGAAAAGTGAGTGTACCCTACAGCCTGACAAATTTAACAATGACCGAAATCAATTTTCAGTCAGAAACTCAATATACGCTAATACGCTATTTGCTGAGAGCTCGAAATACTCCTCTATTGGAAAACTGAGTGTAACCTACGCATTCCACTAAAACCTATTAAATTGGATATCATCTGAAAGACGACATAATTATGGACAGTGGATTTTTGTCAAGGTTAAATTTGTCAGGATGAGTGATCGGTTGCACCAATTAACTCGGGAACGCCTATATCCTCTGTAGAATTTTGTACTCTCTCAGATAATATCCAATTTAATAGGTTTAAGTGGAATGTGTAGGGTACACTTACTTTTCCAAAAGAGGAGTTTTCCAGATTCGTTTTATTTCTAAGTAAATTCCAGTAAATTCATTCTTGTTTTTAAAAATATATGTTTTGGGAAAAATAAAACCAGAATTTAACCCGAATGGGTATAGTAAAATGTTATCACAACGTTGCAATACAATCTCGCTCTCATTTTAATGTTTAAACTACCAAAAACGCAATTCAAATATTGTGTGTCATGCATGGGACACCGTAGCGCTTTACGTGACGGCCGGCCGAAATTCAAGCCCAAATTTAGGGCCAGGTTCAGTCTGGTTTGGGAATCCTGCATTGCTGTGGGCGTCGCCGTTTTATGGATTCCCAAGACGTTAGTGCGAGCCAGCAAAGTTGGACAAAGTATGTCGCACGAGGGCGCGCTATTACAAATTATTCGAGAACGATCACTGACGTCTTGGCCAAAGACTAGCGTTGGGACGAAATGTCGACTAACCGACATTTCGCGACCGGTGTCGCATGCAATTTTATCTGGTGGACATTATTGCATATGCAATATCGTCCGGCGGACGGTTTTGCATATTCAATAATATCCACCCAGACGCTGCTGCATAATGCAACTGTGTCGGCCCGGACCCATGTGCATATGCAATTGTGTCCGCCACCATACAAAACGGTCCGCGCAGTAAACACCCTGTATTGCTGACGGGACGGAATTGTACACATACATATTATACAATATTGAAGCTTATGTCGAAAGATTAAAAAATAGCTTCAGTTGAAGGGAGCGCGCCTTTCGAACTCAACAGCCCTGACGTACGTACGTCCAACGGAATAGAATTAAAAAGTGACGAAGCCGTTGCAGGATTCACGCTACAAGTGCATCCACGTACGTGTACATTCGGTACATGTACGCTCAGTTACGTACGTACATGCCTGAACGTTGGACAGTTTTGCATAGCCCCGGACACAATTGCATATGCAAAAGTGTCCGAAGCGGACAGCTTTGCATCTGACACCGCGGCAAAGACTTGTTCGCGACAAGTCAAACCCGCGACAAGTCGAACTCCCACTGTACGGCACGAAATTTCGACCAGTCGAACTCCCACGGCACGGCACCGGCAATGCACGGCATTGCATGACATGCCGCAAAACGCTGCGCTGCCCATCGCCTACAGTACTAACACAGTACTGCCTTCAGTGTAGCAAGGGGGGGGGTCGGTCATCATGCTGTTCCATTTTATTTTAGGGGAGCATAATTATGTATGTGCGGTTTCGTCGTCCAATCAGACTACTGTTTCCACACCAACAGACGGAAATGTATTATTCATAGGCCTTCCCGGTCTACCATTGGTTCTATTTCGATGATACATATTCATTAGAATTCGTTTTGGACACTACCGTCCTCACTCACGGAGGTCTGGGAACACAAGTGCGATAACCTGCGCACATGCGCACCACGTGTAACTGCAGGATCGTTACATAAACACACGTACAGTATACATGTACATGTATGTACATGTATACAATAGTGCTGTACTTTTTAGGCATGAACAAATCCAGAGATCGGAAAAACCTTTCTGGGTATATTTTTCACCAGAATGTAATCACTTCGTAATGATTTTTTTTCTGTTGAAAAATAATGTTTCATTTCCTTATTTTACCCCAAACCTTATTTGCAAAAAAGGGTTTTAATAAAACAAATATACAGACGACTGTTTGCACTGGACTCCTACTTAAAATAATCTGAAATGACACACGACACTATTGAAGACTGCTTTCTGATATAAATGTCCCAATTTCCCCCCCCCCAAAAAATACAGGCCCTCGATTCCTCACTTTCGTTGTCATTAATTTGAGAAAGGTCCCGCTAGCCTAGCCTAGCCACGGGGATCAAATAATTTTTCCTTCCGACAATTCAGTTTGTTTATTTTACGAACTCTTTAATTTTCCCTGTGCGAATTAAGTTGCTAACTAATTCGTTCACCCTTCACGAAAAATCACAAACCTCACCGAAAGCACAACCACATTGTACTATTTCTTCCAGATGATAATTAACTGGTTGGTGAAAGGTTGGAGATGCTGTTTCTCCATAATATGCTGAAATGACTAGAGACGAAACAACACTCTGGAGTGTTTATGGTCCACAATTCTGGGAGGCATTGCACGGAAGCAAAATATTGTTACACTAACACGTGGGCTGTAAAAACGGCCGCCATGAACAAGATGAGTCCACCACAGTTTCAGTTTCGAAGTTCTGAAACTATTTCAGAATAAATGTCTTACAAAACATCCAAATGCGTGCATGACACAAAGCTATGCACGTAAGTCCTGTAAACCAATGACATTTATTTCGTTCCCCAACCCCAATCTATTTAATTTTGTCCCCTAAAATGAAAATGGAAGTGTCTGTCCGGTCTCGTTGCGTTCACTGCAGAGCGTGTGTACGTGTGTAGATGCCATGTACATGTACATGTACGTGCACTTAATGTACGTAGTACATGTACAGTACTCGTACACGTACACATGCACACGCATGTACACAACATGCATAATAGGCGTGCAATTAGTGTACATGTAATGTACATGTACAGTGTACATGTGTATAGTTATACGATACAAGGGCGTGTACTAAACAATGGTCGACTAGTCTACTTTTCGCGACTATTACGCCAACGACTAATCGACTCTTGAAAATCAATAGTCGCCCGGCACTACCCAAGACTACCAAAAGCCTGGCAGTATACCATCATGGTCGTTAGCTCGCGAGTCGAGTGTACACACAATGTACGCGTTAGGGGGCACATCTGGGCACCTTATACACATAGTCATACGGCGGTTATCTATTGTTACGTCACATTCCCAATCAGCGGAGGTTTTTTTTCGAAAAGATGGCTACGTACGCAAACGCAAATTGGACCTACAATTCCACGAATTTTCTCTCTTTATGAAAATCGTAGTTGAGTGACTCATAGGTAATTGTAGGTTGTTTTTAACACCCAATCAGATAAGCAAACTTTATTTCTTTGGTTGCATTCCCTTTAACTACCTCTTTATCTCCAGGGATCGCGCTCCAATTGTGCAATTAGAATCTGAATGAATATCCAGTAGGCCCCATATAGAAAAAAAAGCTTGTGAAGTCATTCGTGAAATATCGATATATCAACGAGACTTCGACACTCCCATTTTTCAGTATTGATTTGTTATTTGGTATAGAGCGTACCTTGTACTGTGCGTAGGTGTAGATCCATCCTGGCTTAGCGTGTAAGCTACTGGGCTCCTTGCTGTGCGTAAGGTGACTCAACTCGCACTGGCCCGCCTGGTCTCCGTGCGCTAGGAAGTTGGCCGAGACGCAGTGCAGTTGCTGCGTGCAGGCCAGCCAGCAGAGCTTGTGGGTCTGGGCTACGGTGTGGTTATAGACGTGTCCGGCCAGGGCATAATCCACGAGCCCACACCACATCGCTGGCCGAGACCCGAGGGGCGGGTTGGCACCGTGCAGTGCGTAACTGGCAAGGGTTCCAAGAACTGGCAGCAGTACCAGAACAACACTGTAGGGCCACATGGTCGCAGCGGGCACACCAAGTAACGCTTTAACTCGCATGCTCTGCAGTCTCCAAGTTATCTCCGCTCAGCTGAAACTTGCGTAGCTGAAACGCACGATTTTATACAAGCTGTATATAAAAACCTCCTGGTGTTTGTTTACAGGTGTTGCCATAGCTACCATCGGCGTCAGGGTTCTGTTGAATTATAGGCAGCACTTCACTTTAATATCCGTTTTGGTTTCAACGGCAGAATAATTGCCTTGCCATCCTTGACCACCATTTCTCTCCGTAGAAAAACGCCATGCATAACGAACAATTGCGACCATTGTAAACATTATGATAATTGGCACTCTGATTCCTTGATTTAGCTTGCGGGCAGCGTATTTTTGATTTACACCGCAGCCTAGGGTTTTTTGAAGTGCAAACTCGGGCTTGTAAACAGAGGCTAGGTAGGCCTAGTGCTTATACGAGATCAGCAAGTTGTGTTGTCTTGTGGAGGGGCGGAATGTGACATGCTGTTGTTGATCATAAAGGTATTTTGTCTCAAAAATGAATGATGTCTTGTTAATTCAAATCCCTAGCTGCTATTAGTAATGTCCAGGGCTAGTCTCTTTTCAAGTGCGAATTGCAGTGGACACAGCGAAAAACCCTAGGCTATGGTGTAAATAAAATATACGCTTGCGGGCAAATGCACAGAGAAAATGGTGTCTGACCGAACCGTTCTGGGCACAATTTCACTCTTTGCTTAACGCAGAACAGAGGAAAATTGCAGTTGTTCGATGAATTTGGCCTAAATTTCAAAGGAGAATTCAGACAAAACCTCTAGACAAGCGCAGGTGTGGGCGTGGTAACGGTGTTGCTTTACCTCCTTTACTGAAATTAATTCGAAATACGCGGCAATTAGCAGACGACAACGCAAAGATTTCATTTGCATTCCAGGCATGCACATACAGTGAATTATTGTTTGCTTACGAAAGCAAGAAATAATGTTGGCAGTGTGATATCGCTTATGTCAAGCGCGATTTGTTTGCTTTTATGAGCGTCGATTCTACGCAGCAGCTTATTGTAAGCAGAGCCATGAAATGGGCCCAGGTCAAGCAGTGTCAAGCAGTTCTGCGGTGACGTCTCTGCATGGTTGGCGCATAGTCTCCTCAGTATCCTGGGTCTCAAGCGGGTCTCGGAGACGTGGCCGGGACATGGCGGTGATGCCTCCCCAGTCGCGGACAAAAGTAGTCTCTCTGAACCCTACTAGAAGACTGGAAAAAGTCTCCAGAAAATCTCCAAGTTTGATTTCCAGCCACTCCCCGGAGACCTGGATGACGTCTTCGCGACAAGTGGAGACCGAGTCGCAACCAGGGGCTCATTGCACAGAGCCGCTGAGGATCAGCTTGCCAACCCAAACTCCACTAGTGTTTCATGCAAGTAAAAGAGGAGTGGAATACAAGTCCAAAGCAATTGACATCGAATTAATTGCTGTGCGGTTTGTAATGCTGGTTTATAACACAAGGAAGACTAATCCCGCTGAGCAGATTTTCACGCTTAAGCTGCTCTATGAAATTGGGCCCAGGTGACCGCCTAGTCTCCAGGCCAGTGAGATACACCCTTATATTAACGTGGCTTACACATCCCTCTATGTTTTCAGAGAATATTTGATATGGGCCTACTGGTATTCTATAACAATAAATACCAGGGAGTCTGATTGTATATGGAACTCATCATATTCTCATCGTATAGATATGTCAAAACGTTTCGCTTGAATTCATACTCTTCCCATCTATCTCCATCCCCTGACTACCTCCATCCTCATTCATCTGCGCTCCCCCTCCCATGTATACATCTCTATATATTACTACATTTCCCTATCCTCCTCCTCGTCCAATCTTCAGTTGGAATCCAGCAGTCTCCTGAAGACGAACAGAGTATACTGTTCGAAACGTCGAGTTCCTCCGGTTCTTTTCAGAACAACATACTCACAAAAGAGAATTTGACATGGTGCTACCGCAAACCTATTACTTATTCTGCTGTTCTCACCATGAAAACATTCAAATCTCATTTAATTTCAAACGACTTTATGGAAGTATAATTTATGCACTTGAAGGGCCCAACCACTTTCACAAAACCTGCGCGCGAGCAATTCTTGTCCTTGCATAAACATTCTAATGAAATTCCAAATGTTCTTGTACCATGGACGAATACCGAGTAGCTAAGATATTCATTTACCATCATAGCCGTAAAGTAATAAGTATTTAGATTAGGTAGATTGGATACCACTTTTTGTATAATAGTCACGTGCAGTGCCGTCATCGTCACAACCCATAAAGTCACCGACACTTGGTGGATCTCTGCCATACACAATGTACGCTGATTGTGGACCACACCGAGTTTGCTAATTGAATTCATTATAGTACTGTGGATGGTTCTATAAACTCGAGCGATTTGGTAGGTGGAAGCGGTGGATTTTAATCCAATTTGACTGGATGACAGGAGAGGCTTAGTGGAGTCATCGCATAACGTGCAGGTTTTTCTGGTGCTTGTTAAGGTCTACAACAGCTTACGGGAGGAACTTTGCACCAGAGATTGAAAGGTAAAACTTGAAACTCTGAATTTGTCTCGTGCTGTGTGATGAACTTCAGAGCTGTTCTAGAAAAGATTCCAGTCACAAGGGTTTGCTGGAGGAATTGATAATGGCTCACGGGCAGAAATCAGAAGATGCAATGACGTTATGAAAATGTTACTAGGTCATTTTCCAAACCCGACTTAGGCTCAGGCTCCGGCTTTGTCTTTCTTTCGTTGATGTGATTGTATTCTCGCACTACTAGGTTTTTCAATTGATGTAAATTTCTTTCAATCTTTTAAAAGAGGAACGGGCATTTTCATTTTTATTTATTTTTGTTTGTTCTTTGATGTCTAATTCCTACTGTGACGATTAAATGGGGCCACTTTAGTAGAAATTGCTCCAACTGTAATACTCAGTAGTTCAGGAAGGTTTATACATCGGGCTTACACTTTCTTTATCAGAAGGGATTTATATAAGTTCAATTTCATCGAAACCGACGTGGAATTTGAATGATTACAAACATTTAAAGTGAATTCCAAAAGAATCTTGCAAACTTCTTATACTGACATAAATGACCAAGATGAACATCTCAAAAAATTAGAGGAACAGGAGTTGGAATACAGCAGAAACTAACTTTGTTGAAAGGAACTTCTAGGATTGAAAACGTCAGGCCCTCTAAGCTTGTGTGAAAGAAAACTGGTAATCTAATCGGGAAAAATAATCTAACATTCATGATCGGTGATTTTCGTATATCGTGGCTTCATATGTGTATATAGGCCTCGCACATTAATTTATACAAATTGTCTACGATGTCTTGCAAAAATATTTAATATTTGTCGAGTAAACATGGCAAGTCGATTAACCGTCCTAGACTGTTTTACACATTTGCCTGCACGGCTCGACCAGTTTGAATTGCGCTCGGAAAGAGCCAAGTGCATAGGCGTTGCAATGCAGGCTGTACATAGCCAACGTCATGCAATTCATTATCGTGTTTCTCATTTCATAAATTATCACGATCACAAACGGGAGCAGCACTTTGTAAACCGATATTTCCCAGATGGAAGCCCACTTTCATTTCACTTCGCAGTAGGTGGCGTATTGCTTACATTTAGACTAATGGATTAGTCAGTTAACTTGCCTGGTCAATCAGGCCCCTTGCACTATGTTAATTTATTTCTGCTATTTATTCAGGCCTGAATTACTGAAATATTTCTCCGCTCACCCCACCCCATTCACATCGCCCATTCGTCCTAGTCATCCATCAGCCTGATTTTCCCCATCATCTCGTCATCCATATTACATCACACCCTTCATTGCACAAAGACAGCCGACCCTCTCCGGAGAATCTTTTTCATACTTTTAATTTCTGACTGGGAACTTTTGAACAAATTGAATCTGCAGTTGATGGTTAAATTGCTTCTGACTCGCGCCCCCACCCCGGCAAAGGCTACTTGGCTATTATTTTGGTAAGGCCATCATCTAAGGGCTACAAAGTTCAAATGGAAGAGCGCTAGTACGTTAATCCAGAGGTCTCGGGTTCTTTATTTTCTCAATCCAGGCAAAATTTGCCAATTTTTCAATGTTTTATTTATCTTCATTTCCCAATCATCGTTATTCTGTAAATCGTCCCTCTCCCCACTCATTATCCCCTTTTTTCTCCAAATCCCTATCCGTGCCAGCCTTTCAATCACTATAAACCTCTATATAATTGCCCATACTTCCCCTTCTTTTTCATTGGTTCTGATTGCTCTCTACTCCCCAGTTTTCACCTTTTCTTACCATTGCGTTATGGTAATATATATTTAAAACTGATAAAACTGATATAGGCCATGTGTATAATCAATGTATGCTATATTGTATAGTATTTTCTTCTGTATGACCTTAAATAATGACCAACAATTGATATAAGAGAAAGTAAAACAGTTATGTAAACTGCGTGTATCAGTGCAGTGTGCCTGGATTGAGTGCGGCAATGGATTAATGACCTGTTGCAATTTTCTACATCAACTTTAAAGTAAGAAATGAAAACATTATTATTAGTTTGAATGAAACTTGGTCAAGATGATTTGAGCTGCCTGTATTTTTTCAGCAGGCAACCGGGCAAAGTACCGAGTACACAGTGCATATTACACGTCGAGTAGGCCAAAATGATTTACATTCTCCACGACGACGCAAACCACCGTACTATATGTTTGAGCCAAGAAGGTAGTTCTTCCTTTATAGGAAGGGCGAGTTTTTGAAGATGATGACTTTCTTATTGCAACTTTCGTCCCACAGTCTGTGTCTAGCTACTTCTGAGGATTCTCTTCGTGGTTCAACGGACTGGAAAAAGTTCACCCTTGACTTCAAGGGCTTTGATTGATTCTAATTATGTTCCCTATTCCAAGAATTAGGAACGTGGGTGGGCGCTGTTTGTGATATAACCACGGGCTCCATACACATGTAGACTTTTCTTTGCTAGGGAAAGACTAATCTGAGCCTAACATTGCCGTTATGCGTAAAACATTACCGTTATGCGTTTATCTTAAAGCTATAAGCAAGTTTCTCCGAAATGGGTATTGCACAGGACGGGTTGCTATGATGAGACTGTGCATTTTGGCCGTGTCGGCCTGCTTTCGGAGGTCTGAATGCGGCTTGCGGGACACTTAGGAACACATGCAGGCTACAGATCTGTAGTCGAGTCTTTTGCTCCCGAGTCCGACTCCAAGTCCGAGTGCTTGCCACCCGAGTCCGAGTCAAAGTCCTAACCTCCCGAGTCCTTCCCTCCTGAGTCCTTCCCTCCTGAGTCCTTCCCTCCTGAGTCCTTCCTTCCCTCCTGAGTCCTTCCCTCCTGATTCCTTCCTTCCCTCCTGAGTCCTTCCCTCCTGAGTCCTTCCTTCCCTCTTGAGTCCTTCCCTCCTGAGTCCTTCCTTCCCTCCTGAGTCCTTCCCTCCTGAGTCCTTCCTTCCCTCCTGAGTCCTTCCCTCCTGATTCCTTCCTTCCCTCCTGAGTCCTTCCCTCCTGAGTCCTTCCTTCCCTCCTGAGTCCTTCCCTCCTGAGTCCTTCCCTCCTGAGTCCTTCCCTCCTGAGTCCTTCCCTCCTGATTCCTTCCTTCCCTCCTGAGTCCTTCCCTCCTGAGTCCTTCCTTCCCTCCTGAGTCCTTCCCTCCTGAGTCCTTCCCTCCTGAGTCCTTCCCTCCTGAGTCCTTCCCTCCCGAGTCCTTCCCTCCTGAGTCCTTCCCTCCTGAGTCCTTCCCTCCTGAGTCCTTCCCTCCTGAGTCCTTCCCTCCTGAGTCCTTCCCTCCTGAGTCCTTCCCTCCCGAGTCCTTCCCTCCTGAGTCCTTCCCTCCCGAGTCCTTCCCTCCTGAGTCCTTCCCTCCTGAGTCCTTCCCTCCTGAGTCCTTCCCTCCCGAGTCCTTCCCTCCTGAGTCCTTCCCTCCTGAGTCCTTCACTCCTGAGTCCTTCCCTCCTGAGTCCTTCCCTCCCGAGTCCTTCCCTCCCGAGTCCTTCCCTCCTGAGTCCTTCCCTCCTGAGTCCTTCCCTCCTGAGTCCTTCCCTCCTGAGTCCTTCCCTCCTGAGTCCTTCCCTCCTGAGTCCTTCCCTCCCGAGTCCTTCCCTCCCGAGTCCTTCCCTCCCGAGTCCTTCCCTCCCATGTCCTTCCCTCCCGAGTCCTTCCCTCCTGAGTCCTTCCCTCCTGAGTCCTTCCCTCCTGAGTCCTTCCCTCCTGAGTCCTTCCCTCCCGAGTCCTTCCCTCCTGAGTCCTTCCCTCCCGAGTCCTTCCCTCCTGAGTCCTTCCCTCCTGAGTCCTTCCCTCCTGAGTCCTTCCCTCCTGAGTCCTTCCCTCCCGAGTCCTTCCCTCCCGAGTCCTTCCCTCCCGAGTCCTTCCCTCCCATGTCCTTCCCTCCCGAGTCCTTCCCTCCTGAGTCCTTCCCTCCTGAGTCCTTCCCTCCTGAGTCCTTCCCTCCTGAGTCCTTCCCTCCCGAGTCCTTCCCTCCCGAGTCCTTCCCTCCTGAGTCCTTCCCTCCTGAGTCCTTCCCTCCTGAGTCCTTCCCTCCCGAGTCCTTCCCTCCCGAGTCCTTCCCTCCTGAGTCCTTCCCTCCTGAGTCCTTCCCTCCTGAGTCCTTCCCTCCTGAGTCCTTCCCTCCTGAGTCCTTCCCTCCCGAGTCCTTCCCTCCCGAGTCCTTCCCTCCCATGTCCTTCCCTCCCGAGTCCTTCCCTCCTGAGTCCTTCCCTCCTGAGTCCTTCCCTCCTGAGTCCTTCCCTCCCGAGTCCTTCCCTCCTGAGTCCTTCCCTCCTGAGTCCTTCCCTCCTGAGTCCTTCCCTCCCGAGTCCTTCCCTCCTGAGTCCTTCCCTCCTGAGTCCTTCCCTCCCGAGTCCTTCCCTCCTGAGTCCTTCCCTCCTGAGTCCTTCCCTCCCGAGTCCTTCCCTCCTGAGTCCTTCCCTCCTGAGTCCTTCCCTCCTGAGTCCTTCCCTCCTGAGTCCTTCCCTCCTGAGTCCTTCCCTCCTGAGTCCTTCCCTCCTGAGTCCTTCCCTCCTGAGTCCTTCCCTCTTGAGTCCTTCCCTCCTGAGTCCTTCCCTCCTGAGTCCTTCCCTCCTGAGTCCTTCCCTCCTGAGTCCTTCCTTCCTGAGTCCTTCCTTCCCTCCTGAGTCCTTCCCTCCTGATTCCTTCCTTCCCTCCTGAGTCCTTCCCTCCTGAGTCCTTCCTTCCTGAGTCCTTCCTTCCCTCCTGAGTCCTTCCCTCCTGAGTCCTTCCCTCCTGAGTCCTTCCCTCCTGAGTCCTTCCTTCCCTCCTGAGTCCTTCCTTCCCTCCTGAGTCCTTCCCTCCTGATTCCTTCCTTCCCTCCTGAGTCCTTCCCTCCTGAGTCCTTCCTTCCCTCCTGAGTCCTTCCCTCCTGAGTCCTTCCCTCCTGAGTCCTTCCCTCCTGATTCCTTCCTTCCCTCCTGAGCCCTTCCCCCCTGAGTCCTTCCTTCCCTCCTGAGTCCTTCCCTCCTGAGTCCTTCCCTCCTGAGTCCTTCCCTCCTGAGTCCTTCCCTCCCGAGTCCTTCCCTCCTGAGTCCTTCCCTCCCGAGTCCTTCCCTCCTGAGTCCTTCCCTCCCGAGTCCTTCCCTCCTGAGTCCTTCCCTCCTGAGTCCTTCCCTCCTGAGTCCTTCCCTTCCGAGTCCTTCCCTCCTGAGTCCTTCCCTCCTGAGTCCTTCCCTCCTGAGTCCTTCCCTCCTGAGTCCTTCCCTCCCGAGTCCTTCCCTCCTGAGTCCTTCCCTCCTGAGTCCTTCCCTCCTGAGTCCTTCCCTCCCGAGTCCTTCCCTCCTGAGTCCTTCCCTCCTGAGTCCTTCCCTCCTGAGTCCTTCCCTCCTGAGTCCTTCCCTCCCGAGTCCTTCCCTCCCGAGTCCTTCCCTCCTGAGTCCTTCCCTTTTGAGTCCTTCCCTCCTGAGTCCTTCCCTCCCGAGTCCTTCCCTCCCGAGTCCTTCCCTCCTGAGTCCTTCCCTCCCGAGTCCTTCCCTCCTGAGTCCTTCCCTCCTGAGTCCTTCCCTCCCGAGTCCTTCCCTCCCGAGTCCTTCCTTCCCGAGTCCTTCCCTCCTGAGTCCTTCCCTCCTGAGTCCTTCCCTCCTGAGTCCTTCCCTCCCGAGTCCTTCCCTCCTGAGTCCTTCCCTCCTGAGTCCTTCCCTCTTGAGTCCTTCCCTCCTGAGTCCTTCCCTCCCGAGTCCTTCCCTCCCGAGTCCTTCCCTCCTGAGTCCTTCCCTTTTGAGTCCTTCCCTCCTGAGTCCTTCCCTCCCGAGTCCTTCCCTCCTGAGTCCTTCCCTCCTGAGTCCTTCCCTCCCGAGTCCTTCCCTCCCGAGTCCTTCCTTCCCTCCCGAGTCCTTCCCTCCCGAGTCCTTCCCTCCCGAGTCCTTCCTTCCCTCCTGAGTCCTTCCCTCCTGAGTCCTTCCCTCCTGAGTCCTTCCCTCCTGAGTCCTTCCCTCCCGAGTCCTTCCCTCCCGAGTCCTTCCTTCCCTCCTGAGTCCTTCCCTCCTGAGTCCTCCCCTTCTGAGTCCTTCCCTCCTGAGTCCTTCCCTCCTGAGTCCTTCCCTCCCGAGTCCTTCCTTCCCTCCTGAGTCCTTCCCTCCTGAGTCCTTCCCTCCTGAGTCCTTCCCTCCTGAGTCCTTCCCTCCTGAGTCCTTCTCTCCTGAGTCCTTCCCTCCTGAGTCCTTCCCTTCCCGAGACAGAGTCCTTGTCATCCTAGTCCAAGTCGGAGTCCTTTCAAAGGTCAACTGAATACCAAAATATATGGAAAATCTCGATTTGGTATTATATATGTTCAGAGGTACATTATAAACCGATGGTTAATACTTCCCATTCACTTTACGTTACCTATGTCATTCTTTAAACAAAAATTATGAATATTGCTTCTTCCATGTGGATTCCAGCGCTATTCGAGAATTGACTACACTATCTTCTGCCATTGAGTGTCAGTCGATCGAAAAGTGTGTGAAAAGTTCAAAGGTGAAAGTGAAAAATGGCCCTGCGTAAGCGTGACCACCCCCCAAAAATCAATGACGGCGACGGAGGACGGACCACGGGCGACACGTGACGGGCGACGCGTTACAGCGACGCGTGACGGGCGACGTGTGACGGGCGACACGTGACGGGCGACGCGTTACAGCGACGCGTGACGGGCGACGTGTGACGGGCGACACGTGACGGGCGACGCGTTACAGCGACGCGTGACGGGCGACGTGTGACGGGCGACGCGTGACTGGCATGGCACGACAGGCGACGGCATTTCATAGTGAACACAGATTGTGTTCTCTCCCCTCGAAGGCCGTATAGGCCTACACTTACAGTCACAATCGAAATACTTCACTGACGTGTTCAGTGTGTAATGCACATTTTCTTCATCAGAAAAAAGACCCGTGAAAAGGTTGCTGGCCGAGAGGTTGCTTTTTCTTCGTAATCCAAGGAACTCTTAGTTCTCATCAGAAAATAGTTTCCTGATGACATCAGAAGAGAACGAGCTGCAAAACCATACATGTATAAACCTGAATGGTCTCCGTGAAAGCAAGCTTCGAATTGTCACTGCACTGCACGATTCGGCAGATTGGATTATTTCGGTCGTGTCAACTTGTTTTTGACGTCTAATTTCTATGATCGCCAGGGAATAAATACACGTTTATTCCAATACTCCAATCTTCAACAGCGAATCTTGCAGGCATGGCAACTAAATTAAAAGTTTTAATTCTCTCTATCTATGAAATGCACTTTGTGACAGCTAGACTCTCTGAATCCCCAGGTTCGTGATTTCGCCATGAAAGTTACGCATAGTGCCTGGCCACCAGAAGTCCTTCATCTTCCGCAGGATGGATTGCTAATTTATGTTGTGTAGTTTGTTACCTCTGCCACCAACTGAATTGCAAAGACCACATGGCCTCGTCAAAAGGTGGCCATGCAACATACATATGCATAACTTCCTTGTGCAGAACACCCGTGTGTCTGGTCGAATACGGAGCGCTGTACCTTACCGCCATGCGCATGCGCCTTTGCATGTATATTTTCCGAATAATTTGCCATCTCATACGCTGTGCCATAGTAATGCATTGTCAGTGTTCAGTCATTAGACTTTATCGAGTTCTCGAGAAAACAAAGTCCTGACTATCCGAGTCCGAGTCCGAGTACGACTCCGACTCCGACTCCGACTCCGAGTCCGCGTCCAAGTCCTAAAAATACTGGTACTCGAGTCCTCGAACAATGACAGTCTAACCATCCTTCACCGTATTACTGTAACCTGCAGCAACATATCTTCAAGGCACATTAGTCATTTCGTCTGTATTAGCTTCAAAAAGTAAATGTGTTCTTATGCAAACAAAATGTTAATTGACTCGGTACTCGAAATCGAACCCGAGAGATGTAACGCGGCCTTGGATTCGATGCTGTCCGTCAGAGGCGGGAGAAAAAATGTGCATGAAACGTATTCGGACTGAACTAGACGGCGTCAACATCCGAGAGTGGAATGATTACACTTGACATGTTTACTAATAACCGTTCCTTTGAAAAAGGCAAAGAAAACTGTTTGAGCCCAACCCCTTCCCATTTAACCACAGGCCCTATGAAGAAGCTTCCTGTTTGTCCTCTGTCAGCCGTATCCAAATAGCTCCTCCCATCCCATCTGTTTTGACCCTGCCATTCTGCCTTTGAAAATCCTCCTGCTATAGGATCGAAACGTCAGGCTCTCCTGGTTTATGAGATTGGTATAAAGGATTCATCTTGAAACACTGCAACTATCATACAGTCGGTATTCAATATGCGCACGTTATTTTCTCGATAAAGACAATCAAGATCGAAACAGGTAATGATGCAGATATTGCCATCGAAATTGAATATCGCATTTGATGTATAATCGCATCATATTTCCCATTTATAGACTACTTCTTGGTACTAAACAGGTCGGTGATCATGGCATTTAGTATAATAATAGGTCTAATTCAATGAGACAGTTTACCTCCAAAGTAACATAATTGGATGTAATAATTTTTCCTACCACATTGCCCGCACGTCTTGCGCTATATTATTGCACGTGTATGCCCTAATAACCAAAGCCGACTTTCCTCATTTAAGAGATCATCCGAAATCTTGTGTATGCATATACGTACACAAATGTTCATCCGTCTTACTCCTCCCTACCTACACATCCTCCTCCATCCCTTATTATCCTAACAAAAACTTGGCCCACTACTCCTCACCCTCCTTACACTGTACTCACCACACAGTTCAATTGATGTTCATAACAATCAGGTCTGATTTCAATCCATTAGCATTCACTTACGGACTTATGCTGTACGAATTATGCTGTATACAGGCACTGTTCATGTACAGTATATGTAATCGTCTCACATGTTGATACTCTTCGACCAGTGATATTCAAGTAGATACTCAAGTCGTTGGATCGTTGGAGGTTCTCGCATGTACACCTTTTCCAGCACCGCTGTCCAATTACTTGCAGTCAATTTCATTCAGTACTACCCAACTCTGTACAATATCCAGGTTTCATAACCCATTCAACAAGTTCACTGGTTTTATTGTTTGCATCTGAATAAAAGCGAAGGCGTGATCCCTGCAGATGTACGGCAATTGAATTCTTCTGTCTGGCCCCCACCCCGGCAAATAATGGGACGACTATTGAGGAAGGCCCTTCTTATTTTCTTCCTGCAGCCAAACAACAGGAAAGCGGACGTCTTGCTCTTCAAACATCAGTACAACCGAACTATATGTGCAAAAGTATCTTTCTAGCCTTTGCCCGGATTGTTTTACTCTCTTCCTTGTGACATTCGAGATCTTTGCTTTGAGCCCTCTGCGTGATCACCTACAACCTTTAAACTTTAACCAAGACCACATCGCAATAGGAATACACCCACCCTGTAGCAGTTTCTCTCATAATTTAATTTCAATTCAATGTAAATCTTCTCATCTTCACATTCAATTTTCAATTCAACTGCAGGCCTGTTATGAATAAATCTCTGATGAGCTTTTAAAGATTTATCATTATCTATATTTATAATTTGCAAAACACAACTTTGACTTATTAAACAGATCATTCTTCATATACAATGAGTATTTTTCTTGTTAGTCATACAATTAGTTCAGAGAGCCCTGACAGAAACTACTTATATTTGGGCAATCCTAAGGAGATAATTTGATGTTGTTTTTGGTTATTTTTCAGTTTTAAAATTCCCCCTTTGTCATGCTTTATGTGTTCAAGTGTGAAGTGTAACGTGCGCCAAACCACAGGTCTAGGGTTCAAGGCATAATGTAATGCGAGTGAGGCATCGACCAGGGCTAGTCCATCACTCCATATTTGCTTTGTACTGTTACTGATATAATATATACATAATTGATCCAAACCACTGAAAAAATGCCTGGCTACAGGAAAACTGCATCCCCGAGCACTGATCACCGAGCTGCTGTAGCCAGATTATCAAACAATTGGCTGTTTGCATCTGAATGAAAGCGGGGTGTGATACCTGGAGATACACGGCGGTTAATGGTTGAATGCTGCTGTCTGATTTGTTTTGATTGATACAGACTTAGTGATAAACAATAACATAACCGTATTGTCTAAAGAAGACTTAAAAATATGATGTCCAGAATACTCCAGATAAGTGCCATGGACATAATTTTAACATCCAAATGAAATATTAGATTAGTGTCTTCAAAAGACTAGAATTTCAGACTCAAAGTCAAATTTGCATATTTAAAAAAATCAAAGGAAAGAAAAACTGACAATATACCAAATTCTGAAAAATGCAAAGACTGTGTCTGGATGTGATCCCATGCCTCTGATTGAATGTGTCAGCGCTCAAACCAGCCGAGTGATCAAGTCCTTACATGGTAGTCTTCATGTAGTCAATTACCTTTCCTGGCGTGAAGGAGACAGTCGGGAGCATTTAACAATAATAATTATTCACAGCCGTGCACGCGCACCATCACACTCGTTTAGATGCAAGGAACAGTTTCGTGTTAACCCGGCTACTGCAGTTACTGGATTACACAAACTAGATGTAAGATACATGTACAACTTTTTCATCTTATTTTTTTTAACGAATAGAAGAAAGAAAAGGTTGATGTAAAATTCCAGACTCTTAATGGAAACAATTAACAAAATGAGTTACCAAACTAGGAGAACTTTCCAAGAAGCGTCATTTTTTAAACTTGCAAATTACATTGGTTTTCATCAACACGATTATTATTAGTCTGTTCCAGGGTTTGCGTGCTCTCTACAGGAGGGACACGAAGGGTGCAATGGGTCCGCCCTGTTTGTATCTCGCTGTGGTTATAGTTCTCGTCCATCTTGTCAGTGGGGCTAACGGTAAGCATAGACTGATAGAACCTTTGGCTGTAGATAAATGTTGATATATCGTTTGTAAAGCGACATACAGGTCGTCACCTTTCTGGAATCTACGTGGGAGGTTTCTCGGTTTAGTAAATGTTTCGAAAATACACTGTAACAACCGAGGCCCACCTTGGCCCATAACTGATAGAAACAAATAAACAGAGAAATAAAAGTACGAATGTTTTACTTGCAATGATAAATTGAAGGAGAAATTGAGCGACTTTATATGCACGAAAAAAAGTTAGATATCAGATCACGAAACAGTTTGTACAATATAAACATGAACTGTCTTTCATACGTTTGTCGGATCTCTCTATAGGATTTTTCCGTTGATCGACATTTTGTTGGCTGAACAGAATATTCTAATATATTCCTGTTAACCAAGAAGAATTTTAAATCAACAGTAGAGTCAACCCGCCCTCTTTGTACCAATAACACACACGCGGATATTCACTTCATGAGAAATTATAACGCCTTGTGTCAATTTCTGTATAAAAACAACACCCCTACACGAAACGATGGTAAATCTAAGCCTGTACTTGAGTCAGAAGTGATTTTCCTATAATTCGGAAGCCTAGCGACGCTTCTTTTTCCCATGGTGGAATAAACCATTGGCCTTCTCAGCATTTCTCACTTTTGACTTCAAGGCTTTGTTTTATCTTCAACAGGAGAATGCAGTCAGTTTGATTACTTTTGCCCAAAGTATGGAAGCTGCGTGTCACGTGATTGGATCTGCAGTGGCTTTAGCGACTGTGATAACATGACGGACGTATCTCTATGTGGTGAGATCGATGTGACAACTTTGCTTTTACGCATCTGGTCCGAAGGCACAATAATTCAATGGGAATTTTTTGGAAAAGCAAATAATGGAACTTTAATGGAATAATGGAATTATGGAATTATTTTCAAACAAATGGAAAGCCACCATCTAAGAGGTGGATAACTCAGGGCCCAATGTCATAGAGCTGCTTAAGGGCGAAAATCTGCTAAGCAAGACATTTCTTTTCTGGTTAAAACGAGATTACCAAATTTCACTTGATGCTTGCTGTACTTGACTTGTATTCCAATATTAATGGCTTCGAATGACATTTAAGTGGAATTTTGGCTGGCAACCTGATTTTATTGAGGAAGGTTGTTTATGGTTAAGCGAACTTTGCCGCTTAAGCGTATATATGAAATTGGCCTTTAATGCATGGTAAGCGCGTTGGTACGCAGACTGGTGGGCACAGGTTCAAGTTCAGGACCAATCACAGTTTTCTTTGCCACTTTTCAAAATACTGTTTTTTAAAAGTAATCCTGGAGCAAAGTCCTAGTTTTTTCTCCAACCTTTCCAAAAAAACCCCCAAACAAACCGATGATCAAACACTGTGTTCTCGTGGCTGAAATGTAAGTATTTGACTTTTAACGTAGTCTCCCTATTCAGATGTCGTCTCATGTGACTAGTTTCTTCGGAGTTGGCACGTGGTGTATGTACAAACACATTAAACTTAGCGGTGCGCTGTGCAACAAAAGACCCATCTTGCGTTTGGTTTTGCACTATGAGACGCCACATGACGTGGTGCAACCCAAGGGGATAAATATTACTATTAGCAAGCAAATTGCTATTGGAACCTGCTACGGCACTTTTCGAAGACCTGTCTGTTGTATGTATTAAC
Source organism: Luidia sarsii (assembly GCA_949987565.1). Taxonomy (NCBI): domain Eukaryota; kingdom Metazoa; phylum Echinodermata; class Asteroidea; order Paxillosida; family Luidiidae; genus Luidia; species Luidia sarsii. The sequence goes on from OX465122.1 coordinate 5,901,864, forward strand.
ATACATTATTTCTCATGTATTTACTTGCAGAACATTGTGGGGACAGGCTCATTAATCTGGCTCCAAATACAACGTATAGCCTGGATCGAGGAATCGGAGTTACAAGCGAGTTCAACCTATGCTACTGGGTCATCGTGGCTGAGTCAGGGAGGTCATTGCAGGCTACTATTCAATCTACTCCCCCAGGTATTTCCATGGCGATATATTCAGCAGCATTGCTGAATGGCAGTTTCGCTACGGTCGAATTATTTTACGCTATGGAAACGAACGGGCAGATGAATAAGCGTGTGGCAATCGACACGTCCATTATGTGGATCTCCATGGATCATCCCAGCAGTCCTGGGTATTTGAGTATTGGCATCAAGGAGTCGACACCGTCCAGCCTAATCGGTAATGAGAATCATCCCTGTGTATGTATGCAAATGAAATAATATGGGATTTGTTTTAACATTTATTACTTTCTCGACGATCTTTTCTTGTTTACAGATACCTCTAAACAAACTGCAAACTGCTTACTGACTAAAATTATCAAAATGCAAATCTAAACATTTAGTGGGCCTGACGTTTCGATCCTTTCTCCTGAGAAAGGTCCAGCTAGGATCGAAACGTCAGGCCCACTAACTTTTGGAAATTACATATTTCTAATTGTTTAAGAGATATCGATATATATTGCGAAATAAAGATATCTGTTTATCGAATTAGAAATCACTAATTCAAATTAAATATCACTAATTCGAATTCAAGGCTGTATCTCTAAAACGAATTATCTTTAAATAATCCAAGATATCTATGAATATTTAAAGAAATCTTTAAAGAAATCTTTAAAGAAATCTTTAAAGAAATTGAAAATATTGTCACGTAAGAAATAAATGTTAAAACGGCTCTCCACAGAGTAATTCCGCTTAATGCCTCGTATGGACAAGCAACTGTGAATATATCTTTAATGTGAAGGTAGTTTCATACGTTAAAAGACTTGAATAAGCTGCAATTTATGAGGAATATTAAGTCGTTGTGAAATGTCCTGAACTTGAAAGATACCCACTGCAGCTAGAATTATCGCTACAAGGTAGACTAATTAAAGTTCCCGTCTGCCTATTGTGGGAACACATTGAAAACTTTTCAATAACATAATATTTTGTTCACATGCACCTGTACTAAAAAATAATGCATGCTATGTATATCCTATTTTGCAGAATGTGCAGAGAACCAGTTTGCCTGTCCGTCTGGTCTGGACTGCCTTGGTGACGCATCCCAGGTGTGTGATGGACGCAGAGATTGCCTTGCAGGTGGTGACGAGCTTGGTTGTGGTAAGTATCGGTAAACTTTCTTTGCATTCACTTTGAACACTATTGCAGAGTAGACTGGAGACTAGTTTAGACTTATTCATACATGTAATCATATGCAGGGCAGGGCAGGGCAGGGCAGGGCAGAGCAGGGCAGGGCAGGGCAGGGCAGGGCAGGACAGGGCGGGCCGTGGCAGGGCAGGGCAGGTCAGGGCAGGTCAGGTCAGGTCAGGTCAGGTCAGGTCAGGGCAGGTCAGGTCAGGGCGGGGCAGGGCGGGTCGGGTCGGGTCGGGTCCGTTTGGGGCGGGGCGGGGCAGGGCGGGTCGGGTCGGGTCGGGTCGGGGCGGGGCAGAGCGGGGCGGGGCGGGGCAGGGTGGGGCGGGGCAGAGCGGGGCGGGGCGGGGCAGGGTGGGGCGGGCGGGGCGTGGCGTGGCGGGGCAGGCAAGGGGCGGGCAAGGGGCGGGTAAGGGGCGGGCAAGGGGCAGGGCAGGGCAGGGCAGGTCAGGTCAAGGCAGGGAAGGACAGGACGGGTGGGCGGGTCGGGTCGGGGCGGGGTGGGGCGGGGCGTTCCGGGGCAGGGCGGGGCGGGCTGGGGCAGGTCAGGTAGGTCAGGTTAGATCAGGTTAGGTCAGGGCAGGGCAGGGCAGGGCAGGGCAGGGCAGTGCAGGGCAGGGCAGGGCAGGGCAGGGCAGGGCAGGGCAGGGTAGGGCAGGGCAGGGCAGTGCGGGGCAGGGCAGGGCAGGGCAGGGTAGGGCAGGGCAGGGCAGTGCGGGGCAGGGCAGGGCAGGGCGGGGCAGGGCGGCACCGGACGGTACAGGACGAGGGGTTACTATACGGTGGAGTAGTAACATGTAGTACATGTACTCGATGGAGTGGAAATGCACTCTCAATTTGCGGACTGTTAAAGTTTTCTATAGTTAGGAGTGGGCACGCACGAGGTTTGGGCATACTCGCAATTACGGGACATGGTGGGAGGCTTCCCGAGTCACCATGGTGACGGATAACAAGTGGACGGGGCCAGCGGTTTGCGTCATCAACCCACACTGTCGCTGATGACTGATGACGGGAACCAAGTCGATGATAGACCTCCGTAACTTAGCCAATTTATATATAGGCAAGGAAGGAACCGAGTGTCCTTCTACCGGGCTCTACCTTGGTTGTTTTGCTCTGTGTGAATTTATCTATTTATCTTCGATAGGAGAATGCGGTCTACATGAGTTCAAATGTGCAATTTCTAATGAGTGCATTCCAGTTGACAGTATCTGCAACGGCAATGACGACTGTGAGGATCTGTCGGACGAGTATTTATGCGGTAAGCCATTCTTTGACTTTTCCTTCCAAGTCTGGTGCAAACTATGCCCACTTATGATTGATCACAACTTTGCAAAATAACGCCTTGTCGGCGCAAATTCTTAACTGTGCTTTGCTGGCGTAGAACGCTTAATCAATGATATTTGACTTCAGTGGGGGCGCTGTTCATGTACTTCGGGTAGGCCTAGGGCGTTTACGAAATAAGGGCTTAGGCTTGGGCTCAGGCGTCGTCTCCGTCTGACAAAACCTGAAAATTCAGGTTATGGTTTGTTTTCGAATTTGAAGTTTTTGTTGGCTTGATGGGTACAGGGTATTCACCACAAAACATTTGCCAAAGGCTTGTTTTTAGATGCCTGTGATATAACGAGTAAGATAAATATGACCGAATCCTAAGCCCGAGCCTAAGCCCTCATTTCGAAAACGGCCCTAATCGTTCTTCATGCATAACCCCATTATATCGTAATTCTCCCACTTCCAGATCATTGTGGAGCAGGGCTTGTCTACCTGGCACCAAATATGACGTACCACCTCAAAATCGATGAGTGGATAAAGATGTGTCACTGGGTCATCGTTGCTGAATCTGGGAGGCCGTTGCAAGCTTTCGTTCGCTCTTCGCCTAATCTGTCTACTTTTAAGTTTTATTCAGCAGTCATGCTCAATGAATATCCCTTAAATAATGAACATATTTCTTCTTTCATTAATGAATGGGCAAGTTATGGAGATAGTTTTGTAAAAACCAACGCGTCAATTATGCGGATATCTGCGTTAACGTGGACCATTAACGGACCTTTGGAGATTGTCATCGAGGAGACTTCAAATATCGGTAGGTGTCAAGTGAGATAAAAACAATTACAGATTATTATTTGTACATCTTTTATATGAGATTCTGAATGCTTGATGATTAGGAATGCTATTGTGAAGACTCAATGCTTGTACAAATGCTGTTTTGAAAATAACTACAATCTAAGGCTGCTTTGTAATGCAAAAATGCCCACAACATAATAAATATCCTTAAGTATCGTGGAATGGTATTCTTATTATGGTCAGTTTATCCTCGGCTTAGAGACTACTTAAATAACCAAGGTAAGGAAACAACGTATGCTGCACAAAAAACTAATCAAACGTAATTTAATGCAACTAAACTCACAGAACAGAATCAGGGCAAGATGTGTCCCGCGGACAGTCCGACGACCACTGGCTCCAACCACCACGCCCTCGTTGTGAGAAGCCAGTGAAATAATTTACCCGATATAATAATATGTTCAATACCTTTCTTACTCAAAATGGTTGCTTTTGTATGAATTGATATAGAATGTGCGGAGCACCAGATCTCCTGTCCATCTAGTCCTGGCTGCCTGTATTACGTGCAGCATGTGAATTGTGATGGACGCAGACATTGCCTTGCCGGTGAGGACGAACTGGAGTGTGGTAAGTGCCTGATGTTTTGACGCATCACGCATCAACGTTCAGGCTAGCAAGACAAGATGCAGAGTTTTAAGTTGTTTGAAAAATGACGATGGAAATTCAACTGAAATTTGAAGTGAACCTTATCAGATCTCTGGTTCCACTCACCAGCACTCATACCACACAGAGCTATCCAGCCCTTACATTTTGGCCTTCCCAGCAAACATGATTGACTGTTGGGGAATAGCGGCACAACATCAGAAACAGGTTTTGCGTTCGGTTTTTACACTTAACAGGATGTTGGCAGAATGAGTTCAAGTGTGATATCTGCCTGAAAGTATACAAGGTTTGTGATGGCGTTGTACACTGTGGTGATCAGTCGGACGAGTTTCTTTGCGGTAAGGTGCAACCTTTTATTTCGAAAATTTTCTCCAAATCTCATTTGAGTATATTGATTTGTTGTTCTCTATAACAGGTTGAATATCATCTGGATCATTTTCTGTCACCGTCAGCTTGACGCTGCCTTATTGTACCAGTGTTTCTATTTATTATACACCCGTAGGAAAGTGTGGAACAGAAATAGTATACCTGAGACAAAACCAAACGTACCAGCTGGACTTCAACAAGTTTGTCCCGTGCTTGTGGATCATCGTTGCCGAGCGTGGAATGCGCATACATGCCATCATTCGTCTACTGTCTGCAATAAGGCATGTGGTGTTTTATGATGCACAGACACCTTACGGTGGTTCATCTGAAAACGTTCTCGTCAGATCAGTTTACTCAGAACACACCAATATTTACCCTGCCAGTGTCGTAGGTAACACCGACGTTATGTGGATTGTTCATCAACCGAATCATGGAAATAGAGAGTTCCATATAGACCTGAAACAGTTCAAAATTATCGGTAAGATAAGCATTTGCTAAACTCTTCACTCATAAATATGTCTTACCTGTATTGTAGATTTCAAGGTTCTTCTAATTTATTCTAGTCTAAGAAGTACACAAATATTGCTTACTGTTTTGTGACTTAAATGATCAAAATGACAATCTAGGCCTAACATTTCCGCAAATTGCCTGCTGGAATTAAAAATAGTCTTGCTTTAGAAATTTTTTTGAAGTAAAGGCTGGATTTACGTTAAACAGATCTGATGTACATGCAATAGTTGAGATATCTCACGCGTTTCCCCCGTACAGAATGTGCATCGTCTGAGTTCAGGTGTCAATCGGGACTTTCATGTATACAGGCTACAGACGTCTGCAATGGGCACGGCGATTGCGACGACTATGGCGATGAGTTTGGCTGTGGTACGTGTGCCTTACACATCGTCAACAACATCCCCACCCTTAAAACAACACAAAGACAGTGGCAACGATATTAGCCGACAATTATACAACGATGAAATACTAACATTAACACTGCCAAATAAAAAAAAGATTAAGAAAGAAAATGGCCTCGTCTTGTGATGTGATATTAAAGTTTAAGATGATAAAATAATAATGTAATGACTTCCACCTGTACCACTCCAGCACCATTAATTTACGACTCGTATCTATTCGCACGATTTGTACGTTTGTCTACTCTAAAGGCAACTGCACCACAATTGAATTCAGCTGTTCCTCCGGCCATGAGTGCGTGTCACCTGATCGAATCTGTGACGGAGTGAAAGACTGTTCGGACTCTTCCGACGAATTTGACTGCGGTATGATATGTGGTATGATTAGCTGGATGCAACATTGTTGAAAAGTTATTAAATCGAAAATGTACTTACTTCAAGGGGCTATTAAGGGTGTTTTTATATTATTTGGAAAATCAGGACCTTGTGGTGAGACATTCATTGACTTCACACGGGGTGCTTTACCACCAACGATGCTGACGTCACCTGGTTGGCTCTATGCCCACTATTCTAGCGATTTAGAGTGTCTGTGGTTGTTGGTAGCGGAGGAAGGACACAGGATTGTACTCAGGTTTATTGAATTTCTACTCGATGGACCAGCGGACTATCTGTACTGTGTCAATGGCGATGGAATAGAAGACGCTTTTATCATACTCAACGGGTAAGAACTCTCACAGGCAGCAAAGTGAGAACTGATCTAGCCAGTATTTTGATTAAATATATATTGAAATAAAATCAAATAAATTATTTTATCAACATATTTAACTAAAGATTTATCATTTCCTAAAACCTTAAAGTGATATAAAAAATGTTGCAAACTGCTTACTGACTAAAATTACCAAAGTGCAAATCTCAACATTTCTGCCTTTTGAGAAAGGACCTGCTATGATCGAAACGTCAGGCCCACTAAATCTTTGAGATTCCGAAAACCTTAACTTGTTTGATAATAAGGGGTAACCCCGACAAAATGCGTGCTGCCTCACGTATAGATAGACTTGTCAGACAGTGAAGGAGCTTGTAAGTTGCGACTAATCTCCGGAGTATAAGTCAGAAATCATTATCATATTAGAAGCTAGGTCGAGTATTGTAGGCACCGCTACAAAATATAGAAACACGTTGAAAATGGGAATTTGGCAAATAATTGATCGAACACTTCTGAACCAAATCAATTCTAAAGAACTATTTCATATGACCTTTTATACTACAGCAGTCCGGTGCGACTAATTGTATCATTTCAATGGACTCATATTAATTCTGTGCAATAACGTTATTCTAGAAACAGTTTCCCACTCTTGGCTGAGTCTCAGAACAACACGATGTTTCTAAGATTCGTTTCGGATACCCGGAGAACCAACAGAGGATTTAGGATCGAGGTTGAGCAATCGCTGGCCGGCACAGGTGACAGGACCATTATTCTTGGTATCATAACACTATGATAACTCTTTTGGTCATTTGTACCATTGACCATTTTGAACAGTCGATACAAATTTGAATATTTAAATATTATCTATTACCACCATTGCTGATGGATCCCTTTTCATTTACTTGGCAGTTTCGTGCGACGTAGATGAAGTCACCTGCGGGTTGTCCAATCTTGTTTGTGTACGGAACGATAGTTCAAAGGAAACCCACCCATTTTGTTTCCTAGGTACAATATCTTTACACTATACCCCTACAATTTACGAACCTCAAACTCCAAAAGATACACGGCACTAGCCCCTTCTTCCATTAGTCCAATCCTATTTTGGGGGGCTATTTTGGGTATATTTTGTAACTCAAATTTCAATATGATTAACTGACTTTTTGTTCGAAAGAACATTAGTGGCTTTAATACAAATGTCTGAATAGTCTTACTTAACTGAACAACTCCATGTACGTATAAAGTAATATGTCCTTGTTTTGTTTCTATCAGAGGAATGTGGGCATCATGTGTACATTCCAGATGACAATCCATACGACTTAGTCTCGCCGAATTACCCAAGTTTTTATCCCTCCCGCCTTAACTGCAAATGGACCGTGGTGTACACGTCCATTCAAATATCTCTACTGGATTTTATGACCGAAGTCTTCAGGGATCATCTTATATTCAGCGGGGATACACTTCACGGAGGAAGAGAAATGGCATTTGAACTTGACGGAAAAACCAAAATAAGAACAATAGCGTTCAATTCATCGGAGGTACAGATTACCTTCACAACTGATTCCACTGTATCCTATTCTGGGTTTCATCTTCGAGTCTTCGGAAACTTCTCTGCGTCTAGTGAGTCACTTGAGGACACTGTTCAGACATTGGCAATATTGCGAACACTACATGTATACGGCACACATGCAACGATGGGATATTAAACAGTTATACGGAAGTTAATGGTTAAATATTGATAACTTGGACCCCAATTCTGGAAAAGCTTAGTTGAGCTTTTGCGAAAGGCCACCATCTAATGGCTGGATAGCTTAGTTGGTAAAAGTTCCACTCCAGTCAAAATTTATTTGTCATTTTTCAAAAATGTTCAAAAGTTCCAAGACGGTATTGCCTTCATTTCCTTTATTTATTTTTCTTTATCCATCTAAGGGCTGGATAGCACAGATGGCATTGTAGGAACACTGGCACGTAAAATCAGAGGTCTAGGGTCCAAGTCCCGTTTCCCTTCAGCGCAATAATATCCTGGCATACCTTTATTTTCCGTTCTGAATGTGCTAGATACAACCTGATGCTAGTCTCTTTGACTGTGGTGACGGTTCATGCGTTGCCCCTGATGCTATATGTAACGGCTTCCAGGACTGTCAGACCAATGGCTTGGATGAACAAGACTGCGGTGAGTCGTCTGTGGGAAGTTTCTTTCGGCAAAACAGTTCATCCATTTTGTTTGTGAATTTTAAGTAAAGAATGTCATTAGGTGACATGGTGACAATAGATATTACCATAACCCACGTTAATGACTTTGGATTGATCGCAGCGAATTTGACATGCCCGGAGTTCTACCACTGCCCTGGGTCAGCGATGTGCATCCAATGGTCCCTGGTGTGTGACGGCAATCCAGACTGCCCGAATGCGGACGATGAGACCGATGAGGAATGTGGTATGAAGTTATTTGCTGTCTGCAGATAAAAATAAATAAATCATTGAATCGTATATGGAAATCCCATGAATAAAGCACGGATTGAATGGAAAAAGAAAAAAAAATATCATAAGCCTTCTTAGTATCTATGCACAGATTATCAATATTGCTGAATAAAAATCATGTTATATGACATGTTATACATAAACTGTGTATGGACTCAATTGGCGCATGTCTGTCTAAACACGGCCACTGCTGATGCTACCAGTCCTCATCAATTGCATCATCACTGACCAAGAAGCTTGGCACATGGATAGCCAAAGGCTTATCTGACACAATTCAATTCACAGCATGCAATTTCCTGGACGGGCCTGAGCAATATTACGTGCAATAAACTACACTTTCATAACCCTTCATACATCTGCAAGAAATGTTCTGCAGTACTGTTGAAGCGTCTTTTGTCATTAACCTCACCAGCTAAAGGAGTTTTGCCTTTCTCAAGGTATCCCAAGCTACGCCGTCATGTTAGTTTACTCCCGGCTTTGCGAATTCGTCATCAGGTGCCACGTGTTAACCTTTCCCTATTCATTAGATAAATTTTGCAACCATGCAGATCGAGGTTGAAACCGGGAAAGGTTGACTTTTCTGTGTACATTTATACAACAGTTGTTAATTCTTATTATATTACATGTACTGTATAATCCAGCAGAAAATAAATCAAATGCCACCCGAAACGGAGCTGCACTCTACACTTTCTGGCCTACGGACTTTATGTGATGCTAAACCCGACTTCAAATGTTGAAAGTACTAAATAGATGATAAAACGTAAATCATCGACTCCCATTTTATTGGCAATTTCATGGTTCTCCAGTAGAAAATCTCAGGTAGAAACCCGCAAAATCATGTATATTGTCCAAGTATAGGGATATGATAGCCTATTCCTTACGAAATTTTATTGCACGTAACCCAACATCCATCCTCACCCCAACAATAATTGGCAAAACAATCATTTATACTTACAGACAAACGGTGTCCAAATGAATGTGACTGCGAGGCTGAAAATGGTAAAATCAGTGTGGTCTGCGATGGATCCTGGGAAGAGTCTACAGTCCTGAACTTAGTAAAGAAGATTCACCATCTGTAAGCTTCTAAGAGTATTTTGTGTCTTTGCAGTTAAGGCATTATGTTAACCTAAGTAGGGCTACAATGAGACATGTAATCGAACTTTGGTCGTGTATATTACCATGGCACCATTACTACCTCATTTCATCACAACAACACTGCATGCATTGCTCTTAGATTAATTTACATAGCTTTTGTATAATTTAACTTCTGATTTAACTTTTTTTCCGAAGGCAACTTACAAAAGGTGACGTCACTTATTTAGCGAAAGGAGTTTTCAAGGGACTCCCATATCTGAAAACTCTGTAAGTATTCAGTAAGTCGGATGAGCCGGTGGAAGAAATATCAGATATCAATAACATTGATCCATAAAGCTTGTAAAAATGCAATTCTCTAAATGTTTGATAAGTTGCCCGTAAATCTGTCTTTATATGTTTGATGAAACTATAAATAAAATAGAAAACTCCTACCAAGTGAAACAGGGGAATGAAACGCCATCAAATGCCTTACCATAAAATGCCGTTTAAAATGGATTACTCTATGTACTGAATTTTCAAAAGGTTCATGCTAATCATCTGGAAAACATAATGTGCACTGTTTGAAGTACCATTTTTTGTGCTTTCTTCAGTCGGCTAAAAAACAACAGCATTGATCATCTGCAACCTGGTGCATTTGACGGTCTCCGTAGTCTGACATATTTGTATGGTTGATAATGTGTTCATTTTGATAAATATACTCGTTTATTGCGTCTTAGCAAAAATATTTCATCTTTAGAAAATGACCGCCTTTTGATAATATTCCCAAATTTACATTCCCCAAAGTATTATATATGTGCATGCATCCTCAGGAAATTATGAGAAGAGGTGTTGATTTCCTACAATCTGAAATAAAGATCTTATTTGATATCAATCCACAGGGACTTATCTTCCAACAATATCTCTAGGATTGAAGGTGGCACTTTTGAGGGACTTGTGGGCTTGGAAATCATGTAAGTTTGCCATAGCGTGTAGCCAATTCCTTTGTCCATGGGCGGATGCATCTGGGTAATGGGGATAATGTCTGATAGTTCTGAATGACCATGTCTTTGAAAAAGCTGTTTCTATCTCTTCCAGGATAGCGAGCGATATCCCCCTTGAGACAATTAAAGGTGGAGCGTTTGACGGTCTAGGGAATCTTGGAACATTGTAAGTTGAGGCATTTGAACAATCTATTCTATAAATGGTTGAGCTATTCTTTGCTGATATGTTTTGGTCTCAAAAATGTAGCCAGGTTTGTTGTTAGGCGTAGAAAATATTTCGTTAATTTAGTGATTATTAGGAATCATGTAACTGACTTCAATTACTTAAATTAGCAAATCACACGACGTTGTATGGTTTGGGTTTTCCTCTCTAGCAGGACCTTTTTGGAAGCAAAAATTCCTGCTTATTTATCAGATTAATCAAATATGTAGGCATTGTTAATCAATTAAAAGTCTGTAGCTTTAAAGGTAGAATAATTATAATCAACAGGATCAAATTAAAAACTGGATTTGATTCTGCTGGTTTTACTCAGACTACTCATCAGAGGCACTAAGGCTTCGGAGAAACCAGTGCATGTCGAGGACAATGCAGTTACGGACTTGATAAGTCTAGTTGACCTGTGAGTAGAAACGAAAGACTGAGTTGTCGCTTGCCGGTATTGTACATTGCATAGGTCTACGTACTGCATTGTGTTTGGTGATGGTGTCGAATGAGAGTTGAACCTCATGGCTTTTCATATAACTTACTGTATTTCAACATAATTATCATCAAGAGAAAGAAAACAACATGGATATGAACAAAGATTGTATATAACAATTCAAATTTGCTTGCAGGTTCGTCGACAACTACATATTGTGTTGTGAGTTCGTGACGGGCATAGATGGTTTTCAAGACACAGACTGCAAGACGACAGAGCGCCAACCTCCATTGAACCTTTGTGGAAGCCTCATGCGCAATAATCTGCTAAGGGTCTCCATGTGGTGTCTGGGAATCAGTGCTATGTTTGGCAATGTCTTGGTTATTATTTGGAGGCTACGCGGTAAGGACAAGGGTGGGAAAAAAACACATTCCTTCTTCGTGCTTAACTTGGCAGTGTCTGACTTCATGATGGGTGTATATATGGTGACCATCGCAATTGCTGATGTGTACTTTGGGGAAGATTACCCCCGTGAAGCAAACGAGTGGCGATCGAGTGCCATTTGTAAGGTAGCTGGGGTGATTTCGGTTCTGTCCAGTGAGGCATCCGTTTTCTTTGTCACCTTAATTAGCCTGGATTGCTTCTACGCGATTGCATTTCCCTTCAGTCGCGTCAAACTTGAGAAGAAATCAGCCAATGTTCTAGTTGTTTTGATATGGGCTTGTTCCATGGGTCTTAGCATTGGTCCCACCGTATTTGTTGGGTCCGATTCAGAGATTTACGGGTTGTCCGATGTATGCATTGGTCTCCCTTTGCTTACGAGACCAACTAGTTTTGACATTGAGGAAAGCTACATTGGTAATTCAAATAAAACAGGCACCATATCCATTCCAGTTGGTAAGGGGCAGGAACCCGCTTGGCTCTACTCGATCGTTCTCTTTCTCGGTGTCAACCTGCTGTGTTTTCTGGTTGTCCTTGTTTGCTACACTGGCATATTCATATCCGTTAAGCGCACTGCTGGCAAGGTTCGTAGGTCCTCCACACGTGACAATGAAATCAAGATGGCTGTCAAAATGGCACTGATCGTGGGCACTGACTTCGCCTGCTGGATGCCCGTGATCGTCATGGGAATTCTCTCCCAGACCGGGCTGGTGGATATCGGACCAGGTATGTATGCATGGATCGTTGTCTTCATCCTGCCCATCAATTCATCTCTCAACCCTTTCCTGTACACATTCTACACCACTCTTACTGCACGTCGTCTATCTAAGAGTGCTTAACAAGATGACAGCATGTACATGAAAGCCACGGTATCGCGGTCATTTAGGACGACGGACACAGACGTTACCACCCATACCATACAATAATCAATACAATGCTGAAAATACGAAGTGGATAAAAAACTGGGTGTCTTCGTTTATTTCATCTTAACGAAATCAGCTTTCGACAACGATACCATTATTTAATACAACCCGTTCACGTATGGAGACAATTATGAAACTAACGGTGTTATCGCTGACGATAAAGTATGTGTGCGACCAGGAACCTCAGTTAAACTCATTGTTACCCGACATTTGTCGCCACCTCACTAAAGTATGTGTGGGATCGCTATTGTTGTTTAGCACGCACGACCCTCCCCAATGCACCCACTGGTTGCATCATGTTTTAGGGCCTTTAGCCAATCAGATTTAAAATAGATTTATTCTAACCAATGGTTGCCGAGTGCACGCCCCGGGGATTCACGTGACATATTTTTTGTATTGAGTATATTAAGCGTGGCGGGAAATGCGAACCTTTGTCGTCGCTAACCCATCGTCCCGGACGGACGCCCTGACTGGATGGCCGCCTCTCTTTCATAGGGCCTTATCGCTAGTGAGTAAAATACTATCGTAAATCCCTGTATATCGTTATACCCTTAATAATTCAACCTATATCGGTACGAAATTGAGTGTGTCAAGTTGTATTTGAACTCTCCGTGAGGTGTTTGTGTGATTTAATAGCCGACCCTTTTTGTGTCATTTATATCTATAGTTATGTATAACCTCCAAGCTCCATGTTAGCCCATAATCGCAGTGGGAGTTACGATTGAATGTTCGATATCCCCCCCCCTGAACGCATGTTTATGATTATTGGAAGTTTGTATTGGTGTATAAGTAGTGAGATCCCGTTTGATCTTTCAGAAATGTTGTCACCCCAGAAATAATATTTTGACGCTTCACCGTGTACTCCTGACGGCAATTCATCCCGCATACAGCTTGTAAGTTCATAATTATTCGTGAATAAGTTGAATCTGACTGGAATTGTTTGTGATCGTTGTTTTAAGTGTGTCTTTTTGGTGTAGGAGTTAATTTATGTAATGTGTTATTTATTTCATCAGTTTTCACCGGCTCAACCCTCACGAGTCGCGTGCAATAAAAAGGGAGAAGACAAAACACCTCGTTTCGTCGTCACTTCTTGGAGTACTCGGTGACAGTGAAAAAAGCTGTTGACCACCCGCACGCTCTTCGCCGTTCATCGCTGCCGATCATCGCTGATAGCTACCAGCATCACAGCCGTCGAGTCCCTGGTCGCGGACCGTCCGGCCCTACCTTTGAGCCCCCGTTACACATCATGACGCTGTCGTCTCAGTCCTGATCACCGTCGTCAGTCGCCGTCGCTGCTACCGCCCCGATCACCGTCGCCAGTTATCGTCACTGCTACGTCCTGCCATCACAAGCCCTCGGCCGTCGTCCACCTTCACCCTGAGCCACATCGTCAGCCATTTCGACCATGGCTCATCTCAAGACTGCCCGGACCTCCGCCAAGAGAGTAGTCACCAGAGAAATCAACTCCATCAGGCAAGACATAGCAGAAGACAACACGGTCAGCATATGTGAACATGTCGGTAGATTAAAGGTTGTGTTTAAAGCGTTTAGTGCGTCTCATGAAGAATACCATGAAACCTTTATTGATGATAGCGATATTGAAGAGAGTGACAAGTATTTCTATAAAGTGCAGGACGAGTATATAGCTATTTTACATGAGGCTAAACGTGTCACGGAAGGCGTAGATGTTAAACCTGATCCCGACAAGTCATCTGTGAATGGGGGGTGTGATCCCTCACACGCAGATTTATTGAAATTGCTTAATTTGCCTAAAGTGGAGTTACAAGTTTTCGACGGTAACCCACTATATTTTCATCAATTCATAAAGGCCTTTGAAGTCAATGTTGACAAGGTGTGTGAAGATTGTGATTTGAAGTTATCCCGACTAATGCAATATACTGCCGGTGTAGCCAAAGAGGCTATTAGAGGATGCCTACTTATTGGTGGCAGTGATGGTTATACCCGGGCCTGTTCTATATTGCACAATAGATTCGGCAACTCCTATCTTGTAACCGAACGTCTTGTAAGGGAATTACGATCTGGTAAACAAGTACGATCCCCCCAAGAAATACAACAATTGGCCGATGATATGCAAAATGCGATGTTGATATTGGATAAACTGAATACATTTCAAGAAGTAAGTTCCCAGACTGTCATTCTGGAAATAGTTAGTAGACTTCCTAATTATGTTCAGATTAAGTGGAAGAATGTTGCACTGGAGATGAAGAAGTTCAATGAATCATACCCTGGATTTAGGGACTTAGTAAAATTTGTCGGTCAGGTAGCGATAGATGTTAACGATCCGGTATATGGCACTCTCCACGGTAAACGTTCCGATAAACCCAAGAACAAACCTAATGGTTCTTCATCCAGTTTTACCATGTCATTGTCCAACTTAAAGCCCGAAGTTACCTGTAAGTGGCCTACTGATAAATCCACGTCGAAAACTAGTGACAAATATGCTAAACCCGAACCTCCATGCATATTGTGTAAATTACCCCATCGCTTGTGGCACTGCGAGAAATTCAAATCTATGAAACCCAGAGACAGGTTGAATTTAGTCGTAAGCAAGGGGCTGTGTCACAATTGTCTTTTGTCGTCTCACAGTACAGATAATTGTGGTAAACGTTCTGTGTGTGGCGTGCGTGGTTGTGGCCAGAAACATACAATGTACATACATTGTTCCGACGAAAGGCCGTCACTCGCCCATGATGCGAACGTTTCTAATGCTAGCGTCTATGCTGATAGAAACACATTTATGCCTATTGTTGAGGTTATTGTTAACGAATCGCAGAGGGCCTTTGCGTTGCTCGATAGCGGTTCAAGCAACTCATTTTGTTCAGTTGCTCTGGCCAGACAATTGGGAATTAAAGGAACATCACATACTTTCCAACTTAGTACACTAAATAAGTCAGATAACCAACGTTCAGAGATTATTGAATTATCTCTTTCGAGCATAAACGGTGACATGTTATTAATGCATGGAGTATATATAGTTAATCGCATTCCCGTGAAGGGTGCGCTCCTTAATGTTGGATCTTACAAACACTTCGATGGTATTGGTTCAATGCCGGCATACCAAGGCAACAATACCTCTGTAGACTTGTTGATTGGTCAAGACAATGCTGAAGCACTCGTTCCACTAGAGGTGAGACGGGGTAGTCCCGGTCAACCATTTGCTATACGGACTCTATTTGGCTGGTGTGTTAATGGCCGACCCCCCTTAAGTAAAGTCAGTCGTCAAGCCGTCTCTAATTTTGTAACCATATCAGCTCAAGAAGACATTTCTAAACTGTGGGACATCGAGAATGAGGGTCTAGAGTGTCTATCATGGTCCCAGGAGGATAGATCGGTCATAGAGTTATGGGACAGAGAACTTAGGAAAGTTGACGGTCACTATGAACTCCCGATACCCTGGCGTAATAGATCAGAGCCCCTGCCGAATAACCTTATTGTAGCTAAGAACAGGTTAGATTCTCTAAACAAAAGACTTGTAAAAGGTAATCTGTATCAAAGATACGATGAAGAGGTTGTTAAACTGTTAGATAATGGTTATGCGGAGAAAGTCCCTCCACACGACATGGTTACTTCAGATAGAATTTGGTACCTCCCCCATCATTGTGTTACATCAGATAAGAAACCCGATAAACTCAGAGTGGTCTATGACTGTGCTAGCAAATTTGGAGGTAAATCGCTGAACGAGCGTTGCCTTCAGGGCCCTAACCTGATAAACCAGCTTTTGCCGGTCTTGTTGCGGTTTCGGCAACACAGCGTTGCAATCCAAGCAGACATCACTGCCATGTATAATCAGGTTAGGATACCAGTGAAAGACAGAGACGCTTTGCGATTCCTGTGGTATACCAACGGTGAATTAACCTCGTACCGCATGACGTCACACCTGTTTGGTGGTGTGTGGTGTGCCGCAAGCTCCACGTATGCACTTAGACGCACTGTTGTTGACAATCCTTGTATTGACCCTCTGATCAAGCATACCATAGAGGAGTCGTTCTATGTTGACGACTGCCTCAGTTCCATTGAAACTATGTCAGATGCTAAACTAATAATTAGAGAAACCCCTAAGACGTTGAGTACTGGTGGATTCAATTTAACTAAATTTGTAGTTAATAACGATGAATTGTTAGCGGGGATATCCGCAGATTGTAGAGCCAAAGAAGTTCGTGATCTGGCCCCTGAATCAGAGAGCAGAGCTCTGGGTATAAAATGGATAATTTCCTTAGATAAGTTTTTCTTTGAAGTCAAACGTGACATGAGTGGCCCAGTCACCAGACGCAGAATGCTTAGCATAGTATCTTCGATATTTGATCCACTCGGATTGATAGGCCCTGTGGTTCTCACTGGCAAATTGCTCTTCCAGCGAGCTACTGCATTGAAGTTGACATGGGACGAAATTGTTCCCTCCGATCTGAATAAATCCTGGTGCAGTTGGATACAATCTCTTAAAGATATTGGCGAATTGAGAATTCCCCGATGTATAAAACCCCGTGAATTTGATGATGCTGCTATCGAACTGCATCATTTTTCGGATGCTAGTATGCAAGCATACGGTTGTGCAAGTTATATCCGTTGTATAAACAAGTTGGGCATGGTGAACGTTCGATTGATCATGAGTAAGAACAAAGTAGCACCTTTGAAAGCATGTACCATTCCACGTTTAGAGTTGCAGGCAGCTGTCCTAGCTACCAAAGTTGATAATTTACTGAAACGTGAACTAGACATCAAGGTCAATCAGTCATATTTCTGGACCGATTCAGAAATTGTTATCAAATATATTGCCAATGAAAGTCGACGTTTTCATGTTTTTGTGAGTAATCGGGTAAGCCTGATCAGGGAGCTAAGTGATCCTACACAATGGCATTATATTGAAACTAAGGCTAATCCCGCTGACCTTGTCACTAGAGGACAAAATGGTATTAATAAGCTTCAATGGTTTGATGGTCCTCCCATGTTACATCAATATAAATCTGATTGGGAAACGATATCAACTAAGCCTGATTTGGATAATGATGACCCAGAGATTCGCAAAAGTTCCGTAGTATGTGGAGTTGTTGCAAGTCACAAATGCGTAGGGAACCCCAATGTTCCCACCTCGTACAGAGTAATCGATGATCCTTTCGGTCGGTTGATGAGTCATTATTCATCTTGGTACAGATTGAAGAGGGCCTTTGCATGGTGGATAAGATTCATCGGATCATTGAAGGGAGATAAGTGTAATAATGCCTTGTCAGTTGAAGAAGTGAATAGAGCAGAACGAATTCTAATAAGAAAATGTCAGAAAGAAACGTTTCATTCAGAGATAAAGAGGTTAAGTAAGGGAGAATCAGTAAAGGCCTCCAGTCCCCTCAGAATGTTAAACCCGTATCTAGATGATGGTTTACTGAGAGTAGGTGGCAGATTACGGAAAGGAGATTTTGCAAACGAAAACCCCTATATCATCTCCGCTAGGCACGTCATAGCGACGACCATTGTAAATGACGTGCATAGTATCGCCCACGTTGGCGTTGAATGGGTACTAAGCAATATCAGAAAGAAGTTCTGGCTGATTA
Organism: Luidia sarsii; assembly: GCA_949987565.1. Classification (NCBI taxonomy): domain Eukaryota; kingdom Metazoa; phylum Echinodermata; class Asteroidea; order Paxillosida; family Luidiidae; genus Luidia; species Luidia sarsii. The sequence continues at coordinate 5,920,018 of OX465122.1, forward strand.
GAGCCAGACCTCTCGTTAAGAAGGTTGTGAGATCGTGTCTTGTATGTAGACGATTATTCGCCAAACCATGTGTTCAAATTATGGCTGATCTTCCTAAGGAACGGGTTGAAGCTGCTAAACCCCCATTTTCGCATGTAGGAGTAGATGTTTTTGGCCCCTTTTACGTAAAACTGGGAAGGTCGGAAGTTAAACGTTATGGGTGCTTGTTTACATGTTTAGTCGTTAGAGCCGTCCACATTGAAAAATTAAATACTTTAGAAACTGAATCGTTCTTAAATTGTTTCAGACGATTCGCGGCCCGTAGAGGTCATCCCGAGGTTATATATTCTGATCAAGGTACGAATTTTGTAGGTGGTGAAGCTGAAATGAGGAAAAGTATTGCAGAGATCTCACCAAAATTAATAGATACTTATGCCGTTAAACATAATATGAAGTGGTATTTCAACCCTCCCACTGCATCCCACATGGGTGGTGCGTGGGAACGTATGATCGGTATAATTAAGAAAATCTTATTAGCCATCCTCCCTGTTACTACAAGATTGACTGACGAAATTTTGGAAACTGTTTTCTGTGAAGCTGAAACAATTGTCAATGGACGCCCCTTAACAAAACTTAGTGACGATCCTCGTGATTGTCTACCCCTTACACCCAATCACTTGCTTATGATGCGTAATTGCGCTAGTATTCCACCGGGTAACTTTAGTAATAAGGACATATATCGAAGACGTTGGAGGCATGTGCAGCACCTTGCTAACCAGTTTTGGTATAAATGGTTAAGGCTATATTTGCCCGAGTTACAGAAAAGATCCAAATGGACAAGGGTTACTGATAATCTTAATGTTGGTGATTTGGTGTTAATAACAGAAGGGATGACCCCTCGTAATTTATGGCCTCTAGCACGAGTCGTGAATGTTTCACGCAGTAGGGATGGTTTAGTGAGAACAGTTAGACTGAAAACTAGAACCACGGAGATCGTTCGTCCAATTACTAAGGTGGTATTGCTGGAGAGTTTCACTGTAGAATCGTCTGATACGGTTTAGAGTGGTGATCTTATTTTCTGCAAAATATGAAATCAGTCTATATTTGTTGGATTTATCCATGCGGGCATAGCAATTCGTATAAGTCCTAATTATTGAATCGTGTATATTGTGACTGAACATAGAAAATGAAATCAAAAGGATGCGTAATATATATATTTTTGATATTGCAAACTCTCATATATCCCGGATGATGTTTTTATGAATCCTGCTTCCAGTCTTCTCTTTAGTTTTGGTGTACTTTGTGTTCGACTGTTTGTATATCATGTATAAGCTCAATGTGGTTTGCTGGTATAAACTGTAATATCATTTAGATGTTTGATCACGTTGATTCAATGGGGGGAGTGTTATCGCTGACGATAAAGTATGTGTGCGACCAGGAACCTCAGTTAAACTCATTGTTACCCGACATTTGTCGCCACCTCACTAAAGTATGTGTGGGATCGCTATTGTTGTTTAGCACGCACGACCCTCCCCAATGCACCCACTGGTTGCATCATGTTTTAGGGCCTTTAGCCAATCAGATTTAAAATAGATTTATTCTAACCAATGGTTGCCGAGTGCACGCCCCGGGGATTCACGTGACATATTTTTTGTATTGAGTATATTAAGCGTGGCGGGAAATGCGAACCTTTGTCGTCGCTAACCCATCGTCCCGGACGGACGCCCTGACTGGATGGCCGCCTCTCTTTCATAGGGCCTTATCGCTAGTGAGTAAAATACTATCGTAAATCCCTGTATATCGTTATACCCTTAATAATTCAACCTATATCGGTACGAAATTGAGTGTGTCAAGTTGTATTTGAACTCTCCGTGAGGTGTTTGTGTGATTTAATAGCCGACCCTTTTTGTGTCATTTATATCTATAGTTATGTATAACCTCCAAGCTCCATGTTAGCCCATAATCGCAGTGGGAGTTACGATTGAATGTTCGATATCCCCCCCCCTGAACGCATGTTTATGATTATTGGAAGTTTGTATTGGTGTATAAGTAGTGAGATCCCGTTTGATCTTTCAGAAATGTTGTCACCCCAGAAATAATATTTTGACGCTTCACCGTGTACTCCTGACGGCAATTCATCCCGCATACAGCTTGTAAGTTCATAATTATTCGTGAATAAGTTGAATCTGACTGGAATTGTTTGTGATCGTTGTTTTAAGTGTGTCTTTTTGGTGTAGGAGTTAATTTATGTAATGTGTTATTTATTTCATCAGTTTTCACCGGCTCAACCCTCACGAGTCGCGTGCAATAAAAAGGGAGAAGACAAAACACCTCGTTTCGTCGTCACTTCTTGGAGTACTCGGTGACAAACGGGATTTCTGACCAATTGCTTCAACTAATCTCTGGCTTTCTTTGTAAAAGACAAATATGTGTTGTACAAGAGGGTCAGAAACCCCTCAGGATCTGTCCTGGGTCCGACGTTGTTCCTGCTTTATATCAAGGACTTGCCTGATGTTGTGTCCTCGCAGATTGTGTCCTCACATGATATTTATGCGGATATGTTTGCGGATGTCTCAACACTGCATACTGTATGTCCTGGTCCCTTGTCTACTTGTTCCTCTTATCAAGCCAGTATTGGTCTTAGTCGTGATTTAGTAAATATCGCAAACTGGGGGAGTAACTGGCTTGTCACCTTCAATCAAAAGAAGACCCATTTGCCATCTCTTTTCAGTCCTCGGTCTGCACAACTCCCATCATTATCAATGAACCCGTAAACCTGAAGGAGGTTACTTACATTCGGTTACTGGGACTTAATATCACCTCTAAACTTTCATGGGACAAGTGCGCACATGGTGTTGCTAAAAAAATCCCTCAATGCCTAGGTTGTCTGTATCTCCCGCCTATCGCTGTTATTTCTTATTTATTCCCAGACGACACACAAAGTACGCTTTGAAACACAGGTTTGACTTTTTGGCATAGAATTTCAAGCCGCTACTTTATTTCGTAATTTTCTTTTCTTAATTTTCTGTTCAGCTTCAAGTAAATTTCTTTCAACAGGGCATGCTTGCCCAAACTCCTTGCCACGCTTGGCAACCATGCCACGCTTGGCAACCATGCCACGCTTGGCAACCCTGCCACGCTTGGCAACTCTGGCACGCTTGCCAACCCTTATCGGGCACTAGCCCCTCCGGCACGAGAGGGTGCTAGGCAAAAGTGTTAAAAGTGTTAACAGGCACGCCGTTTGTCCACCGTTCGCAAATACGGTTGGATAAGCCCCACCGGCACAAGAGGGTGCTTGGCGTTTTGTTTAAAAGTTAAACTGTTGAGTTAAATTGTAACTTCCAAGTTTTAATACCGAATAATCTAGTTAAGTTGCTGTTGAAAAGAGGCACTGCCCGTCGTTCCCAGCACAAACCTGCCACTCTGTTTTAAATATCGACTGACCTATGTATAAAGGGAGGTGGCGAAGGGGAGGTGGTGGGCATATTTTTTCGTGGTTGCAGCTCGAAACTCTAAGCCGAAGTGAGCCGACCAAAATCTTCTCCCTGATGGGCCCACCCTGATCGAGTGCACCCACCTGTCCTGTTACACATCAATCGTCACCCTCACTAGTCGCCTGGTCACTTACACTAATGGGTTTTTTGTCTACTTCCGTACCAATGTAACCTTCGGAAGTCGCCTGGTCACTTTCGCAAATAGGTTTAGTCTACTTCCATAACAAGGTGACCCTCAGTTGATGACCAGAGAACTGTGATATAGATCGTGTGGCTGTAGGGAATAACGAATTTTATCTTGTATTGATAAAATGAATTATTCCCAGACGACACACAAAGTACGCTTTGAAACACAGGTTTGACTTTTTGGCATAGAATTTCAAGCCGCTACTTTATTTCGTAATTTTCTTTTCTTAATTTTCTGTTCAGCTTCAAGTAAATTTCTTTCAACAGGGCATGCTTGCCCAAACTCCTTGCCACGCTTGGCAACCATGCCACGCTTGGCAACCATGCCACGCTTGGCAACCATGCCACGCTTGGCAACCATGCCACGCTTGGCAACCATGCCACGCTTGGCAACCATGCCACGCTTGGCAACCCTGCCACGCTTGGCAACCCTGCCACGCTTGGCAACTCTGGCACGCTTGCCAACCCTTATCGGGCACTAGCCCCTCCGGCACGAGAGGGTGCTAGGCAAAAGTGTTAAAAGTGTTAACAGGCACGCCGTTTGTCCACCGTTCGCAAATACGGTTGGATAAGCCCCACCGGCACAAGAGGGTGCTTGGCGTTTTGTTTAAAAGTTAAACTGTTGAGTTAAATTGTAACTTCCAAGTTTTAATACCGAATAATCTAGTTAAGTTGCTGTTGAAAAGAGGCACTGCCCGTCGTTCCCAGCACAAACCTGCCAAACGCGCAGCGCGCGCCCCACTGGGACGACCAGCAGCCCCCTTTTCCCAGCTCATGCCACCACAATGACAGTGCAAAGACACTTATAAGGGTATCGCTTTACGAAAATTAGGCAGAAATGCATTCGCGAAGATTGGCCTGAAAAAATGCGGTACCGGTTTGCGACAAGTGCACACCATCGTACCGAAACAAAGAAAACTCACACCACTTAAATTGGGGGTGGTGTAGAACCGCTGTGCCTAGCCGACGGCTAATTGTCCGGGCACAACGGTTAACAGCGCGCCGCTTCATCTCCATCCGCGCTGGGTTGATAGCCCCAAAGTAGCACGCGCGTGGTAAGATATCCGACCATACTAACCTAGCTTCAGGATAAAACTGAATACATTCTCTCATGAACAGCTCAACACGTTGTCGCATGCAGAAGAAATCAGTGCCAACCAAATCATTGGTACCTATGTGAACGATAACTAAGGAAGGGCGTGGCCATCTGGCCGCTAGTTGCGACAGTAATTTGGGTACGTCACCGTATTGAGCTCCCCCGAGACCATTCCAACGCACCTGGGGCCAATCAACTAGCCGGGTTGATGAACGGCGAATTATAGAATCACCGATGATCCAAACACCCCCTAGCATCAACGAAACAGGAAGATGAAGAATTATCACACCAACAAAAATGTGCAAACTAAACCCCATGTGAAACACCGGGGAAGTGGCATTGCAGAAGAGGGCGAATATAGAATTGGGCGGCATCGGAGCGCCAGCGGCCCATGACTTTGATGTCATCGAGAGGGATGCCTGAGTCGCCTGAGTGTGCACGATATGGAAAATCTCCAAGACCCAAGAAGGACAACACCTTTCTCAACGTGGCATTAAACTGATACTGCGTAAGGGGAGTAGCTCCAAAATGGCAGAAAAAATTACCGGGCAACTGTGGCCGCAGTTGTGCAAACTCGTAAAGAGCCCTGACGGGGCAAAGGTTCTCATCTGCCGAGCGAACTAGGCGGTCAACTTGAGGAGGTCCAGCTTGATTATTCTTTGTATAGCGGAATGAAATCAATACAGAGGCATTGGACTGTCCCACATCCTGAAACTCCACATCAGAGGCCTGGAGGAGAGATTTTTGACTGTGTGTTTTCGATATGGCAGCAAACTCACCAATGCGCATGAAACCAAAATATGCACCGAGCATCGTAGCTTGAAAGAGTATGGCTTCATACCGGTTACTGCAGATTTGTGGGAGAGCTCCTATCATACGGGCCAGTACTGACACTGATATCGGCCACCGTTGATCCGTAGACGAATTAGGGGAGCATGAAACAACCCTTTTGGATCTGAAGGAACAAAAGGCCCGCCAGCCCGTTTGATACGTCTTGTGTGTATTTGAGGCAGAAGCCGAAAGTAACAATCGGTGGATCTGACCTTCTAAGCGCGGAGCAGATCGGGAATCGGCGTCATAGTTTTGTCCGCTTGAGGGGCAAGCGTGCGGAAACGGTTCACCTGAAAACGTGAAAGTGAATCCGCAATGTCATTGTGCACGCCTGGAATATGTACAGCCTTAAATGTGACATTGTACCGCAGGCACTGGCAGACAAACAATCGTACTAAGTGCATGATACGATCGCAATAAGAGGATTGCTTATTGATGATGTGTACTACACTCTCATTATCAGTATGGAAACGCACCTTACGATTGGCTAATCTAGGACCCCAACAATACACGGCGATAACCAGTGGGTAAAACTCACAGTACGCAATTGATGGCGAAATTGCCCGCAACTCCGGAGTCCATTCTCCTTGAAACCAATGACCATCAAAATAACCGCCAAACCCGATACTAGCCGCTGCATCAGTGAATAACTCGAGTGTATCGTTATCCTGCCAGGCCTGGTCGCGAAAGGCAGACACGCCGTTGAAGTGATCAAGAAACTCAAGCCACACTAGCAGGTCAAGTTTTGCACCCGGAGATATGCGCACCCTGTGATGTGGTTTCTGTATCCCACGTGTAAGACTAATCAGACGCCTGGTAAACGCACGACCAGGCGCGATAGCACGACATACGAAATTGAGTGAACCGATTAACGACTGAATTTCCTTCAACGTTAACTTTCGCCGTTCCAAACATGCTTGGATCTTTTCCCGCAAGGCCACTACCTTGCGTTGCGGCACACGCACCTCGCGGTGTACTGTATCAATTTCCAAACCTAAGAATGTAATAACCTGGCATGGGCCCTCTGTCTTTTCCTCCGCAAGCGGCACTCGCAGCTGCGCACAACATGACCGAAAGGAAGTGAGCAATGCGTTACACTGTTGCTTGGACCTCCCGACAAATAAAAAATCATCTAAGTAATGGGTAACCGCGGTCGTATCCGAAACTCTCTTGATGTGAAACTCCAAAAAAGTGCTAAACATTTCAAAGTGGGAACAAGAAATACGACAACCCATAGGTAAACACATGTCGTAATAAAATCTATCCTGAAACTTGAATCCCAACAGTTCATAATCGGAAGGAGCAACGGGAAGCAGCCGAAAGGCCGATTTAATGTCCGTTTTGGCTAGCCAAGAATGGGGGCCCACAGACATGGCCAAATCCATGGCAGTATCAAACGATGCGTAATGCACTTTACACTCATCTTTCGAAATGTAGTCATTTACGGAATCCCCTGAAGGATAAGACAAGTGGTGGATGAGACGAAAGGAACCAGGTTGCTGTTTAGGAACAAGCCCAATTGGGGAACATTGTAGATTTGGAAAAGGGGGAGAACTAAAGGGCCCCGCTATTCTGCCTAATTCAATTTCAATATTCAATTTTCTCAGAACGATATTGGGCATATCCTGCGCTGACTTTAGACTATCCGCCTCCCGGCTGACCCGCGGACCATGAAAACCAAGGGAAAAACCCTGTGAAAAACCCTGCTCCAGCACAGCAGCTGCAGATTTGTCTGTATAATGAACCAACCACCGGCGTAAGACTGCTAAATTAACGGGTGTTGGAGGCACGAAAAGAATGTGTGCCCCCTTTATTAGCACTAGCCACGGTCTGCGCACCCGCCGGAGCGTGGACCTGTAGTCCGGCACTGATCGGTGCTTGACGAACTGCTTGCCGTACGCCCGACGCTGCAGCCGGTGTCTTTGTGTAGCGCGTATAAGACGCACCAGCCGTACCAAAAGATTGCTTCACCGGGTTGCCTTGAGGCGCCATACCAGCGCCGCCCATACGACATACCCCTGCTCCGTGCCCGGTCTTCCCACAGCGGCTACAACTGTGAGAATAGCGGCAGGGATTCCACCGGCAACCTGTGGCCGAATTGAACGCATAGCAAACATACTTTGGTGACTGAATACTATTGATCAATGCCCCCACATTTGGTGAGTGCAGCATGCTACCGGCAGCTGCGACAGTGACCCAAAGCTCCATGTCCATTGCTGCCCAGGAGCGCGATGGGTTGGCCTCCATGCGCAAACGGAATTGCTCATCATAATTGCGCCAGCCTATTCCCGGGAATTGCACGGCGCTGTGCGAATGATCTCGGCATACTTAAGCAATTCCAGGAAACGGCTAGGATGACGAGTGCAATAAATGGCCATAAAGACATGGAACGCACTGGTCCACTTATCAATGCTATCAAGCTTTCGTGTATGAGGCGTAGCTGGCCGAAAAACAACCCTGCCCTGCTCGACTGCCATGGTCAATTCCTACCCTGTCTCCCGGGCGGCTAGGACCCGTGTTGCGGTATCGCGATACAAACACGCCAGATCCACATATTGCCCGTTCCATATTTTTTCTTTCACTGCCCGTGGAACATGCATGTCAATGGGGGCATCGTTTCCAAGAGAATACAGGGTTGAGGGCCTAGCAGCACCCATGCCTGCGGCAGTCGAGAGGGAAAACATGCCATCGGCTTGGCTAACTGGTAGCTCTAATGGTAATGGAGCAAATACGGTAGGGGCTTGAATTGCCGGCTGTAAAGAATTGCCAGCAACCCTGCCGGCATTAATCGCCAGAGGCCTACTTTCTGGAACACTAAGCTCATTTGGACTAGAGTTCGGAGGTGCGAGTCCCGTTGGAGCGCGGACGCCAAACTCACCGCCAATGATGGTAGATGCGGCTGCCGACATACCGGTACTCTCCAAAGGTGGCTCGGTGGCGACCTGGTTCGCTGAGGGGGCTGAGATCACAGGATTTGGGGCTGATCCCGCCGGGATGACTTCGCTGGACGGCGCGCTGCGTGCCGCCGTACTGGCCGTGATCCCACCATCTTCCTGCACGGCAGCCGGAGCCAAAACTGGTGCCAAGCTGCGGGGGCGGCCGACCCTGCGCCGACCACCGCCAGCGTGCTGTGGGGCCGAGGGGGAACGCTTCATATATGGTCCGCGTTTTTCACGCGGCATATTCTCTGCAGGAGAATATATATTATGGTTGAAGCGATTGTACATAATAGGTCTTGGGTGCTAACAGACTGATTCACGGATAATCGTAATGGTCAAATTGTGTTTCGAGAAACGTTGAATGTTGGAACATCTGCTCGATATGGACTTGCATTAGCAAACCTGTCCGGGTATGAAGGGTAAAGTTGTTTCCATTATAATCTTACGGAGGGGAGGGGCACACGTGTGGTTGAACTCCTGCTGCTTGACCTTTGATATATTTACTTTATTTGTTTCTCCTGTATTTCCTTTCCCAATACCATCCCAATTCCTAGGATCTAACCGTCACTCTAGAAGCTGTCGATTTCCTGCCACATTTAACTTATTCCATCTCCCCCTCCCAAGAATTTCCCATTCGCCAATTTGTCCTGAAGCAAAGGTCCTGCCAGAATGTAATTAATTTCTGAAATATTGTTACGTATATACTCCAAAACCTTTTCGCTATTTTCAAATGTTAATTATCTATCTCGATATAACTTTTTATTCGCTACTATAATCATAATATTTGTAATGAATTATAGTATTATTAATTGTATGTACTTCTTCAAAACTCTTTTTCATTGCTGAACAATCAAAACATTATTACTTAGATTATGCTATGCAAAATTATATTGTCTTATTTCCGTATTGTGACATCCAAATGTAAGAACATCCTTAATCATTTTATGTGTAACAAACAAAATACAGTCTCTAGGAAAAACAAGAAACAATGGTCATTAATGTTATTTCTTTACATTTCAATCAGTACTTATAATCACCATACCCTCTATTTCTTTAATCTGTGATGTACAGAATTTACTTGATATCGAACTAATTTTCCTTGAATTAGTAACCAATTAGTCACTTTTATAAATTGAGGCTTGTGACCTTAATCAAAATTGATTTAAAACTGTTTTAAAATCACTTGATTTGAAAAGTAATACCTCTGAGTGACATAATAAAAATATACTTAAATTTGTTTTAACAAATTGACATCTCAGTATTTTCATGAATAACATTATACTCCCATGTCTAAGGTAATGGGTGAATTTATAAAAAAAAATTAAAGACAAAATCCATAACGATTATGCATTAAGATTAAAAAGTCCAAACAAAATGAAGTCGTAGTTCAACATTGTAGGATATCATTGTCAACTTCAGACAAATCTATGGATTCGGGAATATTCAAGATTCATAACATTTATTAAGTCATTTGCAGAGTGTAAAGCCGAGGACCCTGTAGGGGTTCAATGGCGTCGGCAGGAACTGCGTCCAGCTTTTGGTCAGTTACAACATCGGGCATGTAGGCCTATATACGATAAGGAGATTATACGAAGCTGTAGCCCTATTTCGACATGGTGAAATATGTGCTACCTCTGACCAAACACGGAATCTACATCATACGTAGAGTTTATATCTCGTACCTACTGCTTATAACTGGTACGTAATATAAGTCATACGTACGATTAAAATCGCTTATCAATGGAAAATTGTTAATATGTCGTACGTGTAACTTATAAGTCGTACTTACGAGATCGATGTCGCACTTACGAGTTAGGTCATAGTGGTATTTTTTCTCGCCATCTCCCAAATACACTTTGCGATGATTAACGTGATCTACATATTGTGAGAACTTCTTATTTACCTTAGATTAATTCCAAACCATCTCAATGGCCGATTTCTTCTCTGGCTTTCTTCTTTGGCCTTTTAAATCTTCCCCAATCCTGTAGCTCTGTTTAGTATTTCGACGAGTAATCTGTCAATTATTCAGTGTTTAATGGAAGTAATATATTCACGGGGTTGGGTCACTGTCTGTGTTTTAGGTAAAGAAATTGAAAGAAATTTTTCAAGTTGGGAACATACGCATAAAGTCTGTGCAGTTTCAAATAGCTACATTTGTGTAAGTCTATAACATCATACTTTGGTCTAAATATATTTTGTATCAGTTTGGTACAGTGGTTGAATTTTCCCATTAAATTTTTTATCTGAATGAAGTTTGAGTGACGTAAGCAAAATCGTTAGGCCGTTTCCCATCATTTTCCTGAATCTATATTTATATGGCGCAGCTATAGAGTGCGAGACCGTATATTCCTTGTCCACAAGACGGATAACCAAAGATGTTGATTTTTTTGCCAACAAAGTTTGAACGCTTGCTGCTTATCATTATGATGCAAAAGAGCAGTTGCAAAAGCTATCTTTGTCTTCCCAAAAATCACTGTCTTTGGACCACGATCTAAGGGCTGGATGGCTTTGGTGCTGATACCGGTGGTTAGGTTAGTCAGAGGTTTTGGGTTCAAGTCCCGGTCGAGTCAATATTTCACTTTTGTTAAACGATTTTCAAACAAATAAAAGATAACTAAAAAGAGAAAACAAATCAACAAGTCAACGTACAGACCCATATCATCCAAGTTACCGCTTTATTGAGCCATTGTACGCAACTATCCCCAAAGTTACTAAAGATCTTTCTAAACAATGTACAGAAATGTTGAATTGATCTAAAGATATATTTCAGAGATCCGGCCCAAACGCACGCAAACCGCGGCACAACGGCACTACCACTCCGGGTCCAAGCTGTATACACGGTATACACGCAGACCGCGACCACAAACAATTGCCTGTGTTCGTACATGTGTACGAGCCTGTACGCAGATGTTTTAATAATACACTCGACATAATACGCACACCAGTTACGGGCGGGTATGGTGCACAGCGTGCGTAAGCTAAGAGCGGATTACTGGGCTGCATTTCGCAACGATGTTGCGCAAAGCTAAAGCACCATACTAGGGTACTAGGCCGGATTTTTATTTCCTTGGTCAAGGTTAGTAAAGTAATAGAACCAAATCATAATGATAATATTTTTTCGCAGTAAGCAGTTTGTAACATTTGTGTATATTTTTTAGATCAATCCAAAATATTGTCGCGTAAGTAATGTATATTGAAAGGCTCTTCACAGCCTCTTCAGATACCTGAAAAACAAAGACACTTGAAAGAAAATAAAAATTAACTAGGACCCAAACAGGGCAAAAATATCCAAGGTGATGTAGTATTGTAAAATTTTGGCATTTTACAACCTGAATCTCCTGTAAAAGGGATGCATGTTGCGAGATAACTCTTCATCAGCGCTTGTTTTGTTTTGCAAATACGGGCCATGAAAGTAGGTTTATTGCGCTGCACTGTTTACTCGATCACAACGAAGTCCACATGCCCGCCTCCAACGGTAGAGCCGCTAATAATCCGGTTTGACTCTTAAAGTGTTAGACGTGAGGAGGTGTTACGCAATGCGAGTGACCTTGTCATAACACCGCTCGACTAGCAAGGTGCAGGTCCGTGGTGCGATTCCTTGCGCACCCACTTATTTATTTTTTTCCCGATCCTGCCGTGTAAGTATAGACTACTACATTGTTTTTGGGAAGGCCGTAAGTAGCTGCTAAGGGTTGATAGTGTCGTATGGGCGTTTCTTAGTTTTGGGTTTTAGTCAAGATCCATTATCTTTTTCTATTTTATTTGTCTTCTGTTTTCTGTGTCTTTTCTTTTAATATTTAAGTATTCATTATGCCGCCAAAGCTTTATCCAATATTTCTGCTGTGCAATGCTTCAAAATGTCAAACAGATTACATAGGATTACAAAAAATGTTTTACCATATCTTAGGCGTGCTAGTAGCGTGACTTTCCTCAGGCAATAGATAGATCCTAGGTTTACTTTCCACCAAGGGTTAGTCATCTCCTCAGGGGACGCAAATCCTGTTAGGATTGAAGTGACAGTGTGAACAAAACAGGTTTATTCATCTTGGAATGAATTGCATGCAATGTATACATAGAGGTTCTACTAATGACCCAAATTGTTGTATCATAGAAACTAAAATTCAGACTACCTTAACGATATTCGACATTACCAGGGATTTTGTTTTCATAAATTGATCAGCAAACAATCAGATGTCAATATTAAAATGGATTTCTCATACGACGTTTCTACAGCTCCACCACGGTTAACGGCGAGCGATATCTCAATGATCCATTATTGATTTTTGGTTGGTCTAGGATAGGGAAGGTACCTTACCTGTATGTGCATAGGTGTTTATATCTCGTTCAACAGCGACCTCTGCAGGAGTTCCTTCTGATGCGATTGAACTCTGTGTTGTTGATTTGTCTCTTAGATCCACAACCAAAACTGTTTCTGGCAAACACAAGGGGTCCCCAAAATAGTCGCTTACTTTGAAAACCCTCAAACTCCATGCTCTTGTCATGATAAAGATCAATTGTCTACATCGAAATATAACCTAATTTGAGTAAGGTAAATTCTGCTAATTATTGGCACAGTGTCATATAAAAATAACCCGGCCAAAACATCAGCACAGAGTATAGAAAGGACGAGCCAACGTATACTCACCTTGATTGAGAGCGATGAAAAGTAAGAATATTGACGACGTCCAAATTCGATAACTGAGCTAGGACGCCATGATGAATTGAACGCAGTTAATGCTATTTGCTATTGCCCGCACCCTGCAGACAGACGAAATATACTCGACCTTGCACTAACCTCAAGACCCATGGACACTAATCATGTTGCGTTGCTAATGTAACGCGATGAATCTGACAGGTCGTTATATAGGTCACATGAACTTGGCAACCCAGCTCGACTGCATACCGAGTGCAGGGAACACGGGACGACAAAATGCGCGCGTAGTCGGATTAGCGAAAGAGCCAACAAGCGAACACTTTAAAGTGTAGACCAACATTAATATTGTTTATTTCTATGTGGCATATCGTCTGCATGCAGTGGCCTACTTTTGATACCTAAACTCATGAATACCTGTAATAAAGTATATATACTGATAGAAAATTAAACATTATTTTACCCTGGCAACATGGGAGGAATGGAACGGCTTCATACACCGAATCGGGTTGGTTCTTTGGAACACAAGTTAAAATGACAGTGCAGTACAGGCCAAGCGGAAGATGAAGGGAAATAAGCTCAGGGTTGAGTTTCTAGACCATGAATAAAGGGTCAGTGCTTCATACTACACTCCATTTCACTGCAACTTTTGCCATAGCAAAATCAGTAGCAGTAGGGCTGTGAAGAAACGGCAGTATGCTGTCATAAATTATGTTCAGGGACCAAGGAAATAACGCCATACATAATTTTAATTTGAATCCATTTTGTATGGCCGATTCAAGAGTTGCCACAGTTAGCGAATTTTTTCTGTAGGTATTTAACTTTATTTGATGCGAAGGATAAAATACACCTGGTTGTGATAATTTTTCAAAAAATCAACGAACCTTATCAACCAATTTAACCAAACCCGGCAAAGTTTAGTTATATTCTATTTTAAAAATGTTCAAATGGCATATCGAACATCTTTATGATGGAATATCGGAAATCATCGATGTCCACATATTTCCTTCTAATTTACACAGTTGGTAGATAGTCACGATATAATCCTCATGTTGAAATCTTACGGTCTTGGATGCTATACTCTTCGAGAAATCTTCACTCAAACACCGTTAAATAGTTTTTATATCGCGAGATAAAAACTCAATTTTTCGTGCGATTCGTTGAATGCCGCTAACACTTAACAAGCCAACGCCTGTTTCGAATTACATTGTAAAACCCACGTTCACATGATTGCGTTATACCCAGGTATGTGGTGGTTACCACATAATTCAGTCGTCGTTGAAAAACTCATGAGGGCGCTATTTAGAAATCGAAGCGAATCCTTTCTTGTCTCACAAGTTGGTACCAAAAAGTGACTTTTTGTCCTCTTCTCAGTTGATCGTTTGAGCTAAAGACTTCACTGTGTTGTTTTGGGGTTTGTTTAATGGTTAAACATACAAACTGAGGTAATCTGTTGAACATTACCAAAGTTGTATTGACCTTTAAAAACACCACATAAAGATCCTTATTGTTTATTGGACCACGAATCACTGTATAGGAACTATATTCAGTGAGTGATATTGCGTCACATGAACTTTAAGCCATGTGTTTACTCCCCATCACCAAATCGTCAAATTATCATCATCAAATCCTAGATAACTGTGCGGTACACGATTGACTACTACACAGGACTACAATGAATCCATTTGAATGTCTTAATTGCTTCATTGATGTATTTGTTTGTTTCCCTCAGTGTTTACTTGTACAAGTCTAGAGTTCACAACACTGTCAGTACAGTCATAGTCGTTGTCAAGGTCCAGCGGTCATAAAGAGGGGTCAAAGATGTTCCATCGCGGGAAAGGTTAACATTGTTTTTGAGACACTATGGCCTTCTGGGAGTGCCTGCGTGCACACTACTTTTCGTTCTCATGCATGGGCGTAAACTGAGGCTTGGGTTTGAAAGGCAAGGACGGGGCCTTCTTATTCATTTAAAGAGGATATTGTAACGACTATAACCGATTGAGGCTAGGAGCCGAACCACTTTTGGCGACCTCCCTGTGGTCCAGAATGACATGGTCGACTTCGTGTGGGTTCCGGGGCTGTGATCCGCGACGTACAGACGGACGCCGGCATCCTTGCGCTGCAAACACCCAAGCCAAGTCCACGAAATGGATTGAACAATACCTCATCGGCTACAAGTGCAATAGGCACAGACCACATCAATTGACACAGTTATTCGGGCATAGACCAATTTGAAATAATTTAAACTGACAATGACTTTCAATTCAAACGGGATCCCGGAATACATTGTGTAAGTGTTTTTTTCGTTTTCTGTCTTCTGGTGCATTAATCCATAGGTCTCGGGCTCAAGTCCCGGTCCATTCAGTTAGGTACGCAGGAACCGACGAAGCGGACATAAACAGACGCCGCAGCGCGCATTCTTCAGTTGCCTGATGAAGGTTAGCAGTTAGCAACCGAAACGTCGCCACCAGCAACGACACATCGCGTGACTTTGATACCTTTCCACTTATCTACACCACCGCGACGAACAACCCTTTCATTTCTATTTTTTTGTTCTTATTTATGCTGGACAGAGTGCACCTGTTGTTTAGTTGTATTGTTATTGGTAGGTGCAGGAGCAGGAGAGGGAGGGTGAGGAGGGATAAGGAGAAGCAGAGAGGGATGTTAAGGGAAGGGGACTAGGAGAATCGGAGGGGAGATAATCGAAGAGCGAGAAAGAAAGAGAGTAGGATGAGGGGATAGATGAAAGAGAGTTGCTCGCAAGAGGGGGAAATTAATAAAGCGAGAGAAAAAGAGAGATATAGGGAGGAGAGAGGGAAGAGAGAAATTGAAGGAGAGAGTGAGAGAGGTAGAGAGGGGAGGGACACAGAGTATAGGAGACATAAGCGGAGAGAGATACGGGAGAGAGCTTGCGTCACTCAAATCAACCACAAATCATATAGATCATCCAACCTCGGCAATGATGTGCGACCTGAAGAAAGCAGTTTAAAATGCGAAAAGGACCATTAAGGTTAATTTAATTCGGTATTTTCCCAGTTGAGAACCTTGTATCCCAACCCGATACCAACCTAGATATCAGACAGGCGCTAGACTGATACACAATAGTGTTGTAGCCAGGAATTATTGAGGCATGCAGGAATCTCAGGATTTCCCAGACAATGCCCTGCAAGGTCCGAATCAGCGAGAAATTCGGCAATGTGCAGACTGCTTTCTGGTCACATCCGGGTCTTTTGCAGAGTACCGCTCAATATCGTCTACCACTAGCCCCACCAATAGAGTTTCTGTCATCGCCCTTTCGGTCATTCACCTTTGCCAACCAACAAACAAATCAGACACAACTCAGACCTTTGTTTCTGTTAACAGAATCAACGTGATTGGAACGGAGAAGAAAAATGATCGAGCTATAATTTCTTCCGATTAATTGCAGTCCGACAAGGAAATAAAACAAACAGTCCGGGGATGGATGGGGGAATATTCTTACACCGGCGTGCTCAGTGCAGGGTAGGTCGTTGGCCGCAACAGTTTCATTTGGATCAAATATAATCAAAATAATCACAATTTCCGCGTTCAATTGGAGAAGTAGTGAGGATATCTACATGAAAGCTTTGGAGTGAATTCTCCAAACAATATATTTTTTCTTTTATATAGCGCTTTATGCATCTGAATATATGACGCTCACTCAAAAAGGGATTGAAAAGTTGCTCCGGAAATTGAATTGATATTGTAAGGACTCGTGTAAGGACAGCGGAGGGCAGATAATTAATCAAGAGGGCTGGGAAGTTCTGTAATGAAACGCGTTTGTTTTTAATTTCATCCTTTGAACGTTGAAGTACGTATTTTCGGGCGTTTTCCCACCCCTCCGCCTCGCTTGAGAGGTTTGTGCAGCTTCGATGACAGACAGGAGTCAGGCAATCGGCTGGTCGTGAGCCATGTTCGGATATATGGCATGCACGCGTTTGAGGAGGCTGATGCCAGTCCGTGACGAGGGCGGGTCTTGAGGGGAGACAGGTTGAGGAATTGGACAGGGAGACACATACAAACGTCCAGCAGCTCACAACCTGCACCACTTCACCTCAGACCGTCGGTGGTTGTGACACTCTCGTGCTCTCCTCTCTCGTTTTCCACTCAGTCAAGTTATCCCACCGATACGCGCTCTCCACGGCGGGCACGGTGTAAGGTACCGATCCCAGGGACGTGCCCTCCGCACAAGCCATGGAGCTCGCTCTTCTCCGGGTCATCGTCCTGCTCGGGGTCGTTCTGCATGTCTGCGGTCAAAGACTCAACCCTAACAGAACAGGTAAGACAGAGCTAGACTTGTTCCACTCGAGATTGTCCACTGGTACTCAAGTCCGACTCGAGTATCTTTCCCTCCCCCCACACTAGGACTCGGACGCGAGTCAATACAGCACAGCGGCTGGGCTTGGGACTCGGACTTGCGCTACCTTGTGACAAATTGATGAATAAAATAATCAACCCCGCCATACCGAAGAGTAATGATTGGTCCAGACTTGCGCATTCCTAAGGCAAAACGCAATCGCTAGGTAGATGCTGATGCGGACTGAGCTTGTGGTAGGGAATAATCATCTGCCTGCGTGTGTCCAGTGACCTCTTGCACTCCATTATGTGATATACCGAGCCATTGCGTGGGCACAACACCATAATACTGTTACAAAATACGGAATGAGTTCAGAAAAAAACAATCAGTGAATAAGGTGTGTTGGAATAATTCAGTTAATACCTGCATTGTCCAAGTACCAGCTGGAAGTTTTGCGGTAACACCACGTAACACTTCTTTTGACAAGGAACGTGTGGATCTGAAAAGAGCATAACATGTGTTAATAATCTTTAAAATCAATCCAACATAAAGTTTCACCCAAAACTATGTAAAACTTAACAATTCCTAGTCCAGAAGATACTCGTGTCGGTGACCTCGACGCTCGGTATTTGCTCAACGCGTTTTGCGTCTGTAAAATAACACGATGTGGCATTAATAGGCAATAATAACACTGTTTTGATGATGCAACAACACAGCCTTCTCTCTCTCTCAAGTAACGAATGTCCTCTCCATCTCTTTCCATTCTTCATCCCTCTTTCTTTCTCTGTCCCCTCTTATATTTCATCTCTATCTCCTCTCCCCCTCTCTCCCCACTATTTCCCTCTATCTCTTCCCTTTCTCTGTCCCCTCTATATCTCCTCTCTCTCGTCCCTCTCCTTTCTCTATCTCTCCTCTCACCTCTGTCTCCCAACTCTTTCCCTCTATATATCTTATCTTTCTCTTTCCCCTCTATTTCTTTTCTCTTTATCTTTCCCCTCTCTATCTACTCTCTCCCTTCTCTCTCTCCTCTCTCCCCACTCTTTCCCTCTCTCTCCTTTCTCCCTTTTCTCCTTTCTCTCTCCTCTCTCTCCTCTCTCTCCTCTCTCCTCACTATGTCCAATCTATATCTCTTCTCTTTCTCTTTCACCACTCTATCTTCTCTCTCCCTTCTCTCTCCTTTTTCTCTCTCCTCTCTCTCCCTCTCTATCTCCTCTCTCCCTTTTCTCTTCTCTCTCCTCACTCTTTCCATCTCTATCTCCTCTCTCCCTTCTTTCCTTTCTCTCTCTCCTCTCTCTCCTCTCTATCCCCTCTATCCCCACTCTTTCCCCTCTATATATCTTCTCTTTCCCTTTCCCCTCTCTATCTCCTCTTTCACTTAGAAACTGCAAGGCTCCATTTATTACTTTATATTCCATACACAATAACAAAGACCATCACGTAACCCAATGATTATACAAATTGTACATTTGTACACAACAAATTGAGACTGTACATTAGAAAGGTTTCACATAAAAATCAGTTTGAAATTCAATTTAAAGAACTTGCAAACCTCAACGTTGTGACTCCCTGAATCGAGGACAAGGAAAAGTAACACATTTAAATTGCCCTATGGCTTCCCCCAAAAATATAAAAAAAACAAGGCTGCACACAATCTATATCTTATCTTTCTCTTTCCCTCTCTATCTCCTCTCTCCCTTCTCTCCTTTCTCTCTCCTCTCTCTTCCCACTCTCACTGCGTTCACACTTGATCCCGCAAGGAGGATCAGATCCCGCAAGGGCGATCAAAGGGTGATCAAAGGGCGATCAACGCAAGTGTGAACGCTTGATCATGATCAGATCCCGGGATCTGATCCTCCTTTTGGGAAGGATCAGACCCGGGTCTGATCCCGCATGTGAGATCAACAGTGTGGACGTAATGCGGGATCTGATCCTGCGGTTTACAGCGACCACATCCGGCCCATGCCTGGAAAAACGCGCGAAGACAAGACTTTGTGTACATGACATTGTATGTGTTTGTGTGTTTCGCGCGTCATTGCCGCGCTGACGTTCTACTGCGCATGACTAGTTACCTACGTGGATAACCTTTGGAGAGCGTTTCCGCTGCTCAATGCGCGATCAATGCAGGATCAGCACTGGATCAGATCCTCCCTGACCGCAGGATCTGATCCTCCTTGCGGGATCAAGTGTGAACGCAGTGTCTGTCCCCTCTTTATATCTTATCTTTCTCTTTCCTCTCTCTACCTCCTCTCTCCCTTCTCTCTCCTTTCTCTCCCTCCTCTTTCTTCCTCTCTCCTCACTCTTTTCCTCTCTATCTCCTCTCTCCTTTCTCTCTCTCCTCTCTCTACTCTCTCTCCTCTATCTCCCTTCTCTCCCCACTTTTCCCCCTCTATATCTCTTCTTTTTCTCTTTCCTCTCTCTATTTCATCTCTCCCTTCTCTCTCCTCTCTTCTCTCTCACCTCTCTCCCCACTCTTTTTCCTCTATATCTCTTCTCTTTCTCTTCCTTGTATATATCTTCTCTTTCTCTGTCCCCTCTTTATCTCCTCTCTCAATTTTCTCTCCTTTCTCTCGCCTCTTTCCCTCTCTATCTCCTCTCTCTCCTCTCTCCCCTCTCCACTTTCTCTATGCTTTGATGATGCATCAGTACATTTTTGTTTCTCTAACGTTTTTGGTGTCCTCCCTCTATCTCGTTCAAGTCTTCCTCCCTCTCTCTCTCTTTGCCCTTTCACTGTCCCCTCTTTATCTCTTTTTTCCCGTCTCTCCCTTCTCTTTCCGCTTTTCCCCTCTTTTTCTCTATCTCTGCCCCTCTCTAAATCCCTCGGGAGAAAAATGACATCTGTCCCACATACACAACACTTCACTCTTATAATCCTTGACTTAAATTTTTCAGAAGAAGGACCTCACTCTTAACTTCTACAAACTTGATCCTTTGAGAGAGCTGCGTGTTTAAAGGGCAACTAAAACGGTTTTCGACAAATTGATTTTCGATTGCATACTTTATGCATGTATTCAAATAACACTTTAATTACAGTCATAACACATAAATTAATCTGAATACCATTTTTTATTCGATTAAAAACCAATGATGTCATCCCGGAGTGTAGAGAAATGAAAAACTGTCCACGCCCCATCGTTGAGAGCGTCTGTCACAGGCGCCCTTCTCAAAACATGCATTTCGTATGGGGAATCGGAAAACCAGTTATTGTGACGTATACGTGAGGACTTGCTTATCAGTCGACAACAAAAACCTCGGTACAATAGCCGTGTGTATATCGTGTGTATTTTGGTGAACTTTTGTCAAAATTTTTCAGGCTCCCTAAGTCCAATGCGATGCCCGTGAATTGTGATGTTGGCGGGTGCATACGCACGTCAATGCTGAATGGGGAGGTGAGATTCTTTGCGTTTCCAAAAGATGAAATAAACACGGAGGAAATGGGTTCATTTTGTGCATGTTGACATCGAATACACTGCAAGACTCCTCATGTACACGTCACGCTCTGCTCATGCATTATGCATTTCCATGTAGATTGGGTATGGCGAAACAATGTTTTTGCGCGCAAGGTTAAAAATGGCAAAAGAAAATCTGAATATTTCGAGGTTTGGAGGTAAATTTTTTTGTTTTTGTAAACATACACAACTCATAAAGACATTTCTGGCAAAATGTAAGATTTTTAAAAACTTGGTTAATTGCTCTTTAAGTCTGATGGAATCTGCAATGTTAGAAGTGGCAGGAAATCTCACGGCCCTGTTATGTGAAATTTAAAGAAAATTGATTCTAAAAATTAGTGGGCCTGACGTTTCGATCCTAGCAGGACCTTTCTCAAAGGCAGAGTGATCCTGTGTTAAATCAATAAAAAAATCATTTTAACTGTTTTTTTATTGACTTCATTTTTCACTTTTCTTAATTTAAATTTAAAACCACTTGTAGTTAAGAAATGATTTAGATATTACCCTTTGAATCAGATTATTTTAGCATCCAGATACTGTAGAGGTTCTGACGTCCCGATTTCAGCAGGGCCTAATTTATCGAAGTCATTTCCGGCACGAATCCTATTATGATTGAAACGTCAGGCCCTCTCGATGTATCAGGTTTGTATTTACGACATCTAAGCCAATAGACAGTTTTTCTCATTGTCGTATTTTTTGGATTTCATTGTTTGATCTAAGAGTCCGAGACAGTTCGTATAAACGCTGTACTTTTTTCCCCCAAATAAGAACGCCGTTATACCTGGGAGGGCCAAGACTGGATTCTAGACCCGTCTGACTTTACCTGCGAGATCAACGTAACCCACGGCCACACGTGCTCCTTCGGCTGCAACAAGTTCACCTGGGACCGAACGCAGTTCTGCCACTGCGACGACGAGTGCACGGAGTACCAGGACTGCTGCCCGGACTTTGAGCAGTACTGCAAGGGCAACGACCAGAGACCGGGTCACCAACATATGTTCAATGCTGGTATGCGCGGCATGTTCGGCGGCCTCATGCCACGCCCGGGCCAGCCACGGGAAGAGACGACGCCGGAGCCGACTACAAAGCCTCCCTCCAAGCTTGACGAGTACACCAAGTGTATCCCCACCATGTCAATGCATCCGACCGATCCCGAGCCACTGCAAGGCCACTTCGTGGTGGCCCTCTGCCCGCCAGACTGGCCCGGGGACCCGGCGGTGCGTCGCCTGTGCCATGAGTCGGGCGGACTGCTCAGCCTGCCCGTGGAAGGACCGAAGGACCAACACTACAAGAACGTGTACTGCGCCATGTGCCACGGGGTAGGGGCCAACAACATGACCTTCTGGTCCATGGTATACGAAAGGGACTTTGATTATCGTCCCTCCCAAACTAACTTTACGTCTCATTTTGGCCACACTTCCAAGCGCCCATACCGAGTTAATCCACCCATGTTTAATGAGCCCCAGGTAGAGGAGAGCTTGCGGGGATCGAGGCTGCGATCCTGCGTCGTCCACGAGCCCGGCATCTGCCCGGACACCGTCGATGCGGAGACACGGGCCATCTGCGCGAACAAATACGCCCCGATACGCTTCGGCAACACTACGTACAAGAATCTGGCCTGCTACCGGTGCTGGCTAGCCGCCAACGCAGACGACGACGTCAACATCACGGCTCAGATCTTTGCCGAGCACTGCGTGGCTATGTACAAGATGGGCCAAACGACGCCCCGCGATCCTATGTTATCGCTGGCTATGCTCTTCGTATTCCGCGACCACGCGAACCTGGTACGACCGGGAGCCACCACCCTCCAGTCAAACGGGGTCCAGTGCGCCAGCCATCAGGTTTACGACCCCTTTGAAAACTTCTGTCGGGACCTGGACTGCACGGCCGGCTTCGCAATGAGCGTAGAAGGGCGGTGTCTGCGCAGTCAACCGGCGAGACCGTTGCAGAGGCCCAGACCAGGCCTGAGTCTGCCCGTGGAGTTGGCCGAAGTAGATGTGTCGCTCGCCGTGGCCGGACACCTCCAGGACGGGCCGCTACTGCGGCCAACGGGCAGAGCTGGCGACTGGAGGGAGATCGCGCACCGAGCCGCCGATGACTATGTCTCTCGTATGTCGGCTTGCAGTGGTGGAGGCAGCGGTGATGACGGCGGGCAAGAAGAGGAGAAGACAGACACGGGCTGTGACCGAGTGAATCTGACCTGGGCCTGCGACGGCAGCGGCTTCTCGCAGGTCTCGCTAGGCTCCGAGTGCGGCACGGGCGGCGCCTTCTCATGCATCGTCAATGTCTCCTTCAAGACCAGCGCGGCCTCTATGGCCGCACTGCCCGACGACATCAGGCGCGCCGCCGACAACTGCCTCCACGGTGATGCCTTCCAGTTCGCCAGCCGGGTGGACGCACTGGAGGCTACGGCCGCCTGTGCGTCCTGGCCACAGCCCGGTAGCCCGGGACCGGGACCCCAGGGTCCAGCAGCGGCCGTTGCTCGCTCCCTGCTGGCCTTGGTTTACGACGGCACATCGGGCGAGTTCTTGGTGTCGCGCAACGACGTCTGCAACGAGGCCGCCTGTCCTCTGCTGACCTTCACCAGAAATGAGTTCACCATGGAGGGGACCCTGAACGACTCCCTCCGGCTGACTGGCCATGGTGGCCGCCTTTTGGGGCCTGGCGAGTTTTGGCTGAATGGCAACGGTGAGGCGGAGGTGTGCAACTTCCTGCAGGCGGTGCCCGTGTCGGGGACCAGCCTGTCGGTCAGCCTCCAGGTGATCCTGACCGTGTCCGGAAGCAGCTTGTCCCTAGTCGGCCTGTTAGCCACCACCATCACCTACGTCACCTTCCCGACTCTACGTCGCAACGTGGCCGGCAAGTCTCTGATGTGCCTGGTCATCTCCCTCTTCTTCGCCCAACTCACAATGTTGATTGGTAAGCGAAACAAAACCTGAATCAGGCGATCCTAGCAGAAACTTTCTCAAATGCAGAAGGACTTCATTCTGCCTTTGCGAGAGGTCATGCTCGGGTCGAAACGCCACGCCCTGTACATCTATCTACATTAGCATTTTGGTCAGTAAGCAATATGCAACGTTTTTGTTCATTACTCTTGGTGAGAAGAGCCTAAGAAATTCCAACTACTTGAGACACTACACCGAATTAGGACCTGGAAGTATACAGACGGACTTGCATTCAAAATCCCCAGTCCAGTGTGACGCCCTATTATGAAACCATTATTCGAGACAGTCCTGAGTGATTTAAATACAACAATACAACAAATACATCTTCAATTTCTACTGGTACCAATATTAGATCCTACAGGTACCCTCATTCAAGGGCCAAGGTGTACGAACACCCCTCAACCGATAACAGCAGTCTCCTTAGCAAACACTGCCCGAAATGGCTCTTTTTTAAGTACTTGCCTCTTTCATAGCTTTCATACCATACATTCATACCACTTTTTTATTGCACAAGATGGCTTACATTGCTGTGCTGCTTTCTTTGTGTTCTCGATCCAGGATTGACCTGGACTGACCTGGTGGGATTGTGTGTGGCATTCGGCATCACCTCCCACTACGCCTGGCTAGCTGCTTTTGTCTGGATGAACATCCTGGCCATAGATATTTACCGCACCTTCGGCCTGGGCACGCGCATCACCGACCTTGGTGGTCGATACTTCCGCTATTACGCCATCTACGGTCTGAGTGCGCCAGCCGCCGTGGTGGGCGCCTGCGCAGCGCTTAGCTTCTGCGACTGCGCCTGGGTGGAGGTGCACTACGCCTCCCCGGACGCCTGCTGGATAGGCGGAGCAACAGCCAACCTGGTGGCCTTTGGCGTGCCCATCGCCGCTATCCTGACGGCCAACGCCATGCTCTTCTCGCTTACCGTAGCCGGCGTGGTCAAGACACGGCGGGCATCTTCGCGGATGAATATCACCCAGGGTCAAGGCGACTCGGCTACCAAGATGCGCAATGATATCATCCTTTACCTGAAGGTGAGGGTAGCTAATGAAATCATTTATAAAAAAGGTCCATTCGATTAGCTTCCACCTGTTATACCCTTGTTACTTACTAGATACATTGCTTCCGCACGCGGGGTAAGTTAAAAAGGGAATGAGCGTCAGAGCGGGCTGATCGGGTTAGACCCGAGAAAGGTAATCGAACACACCCGTGACATGTTTACAAAGTCTGCAACAGGCTCGGGCTCAATCCTCGTCCCCGTCCTACATATCTTTGCTAATGGTTTTCCGACAACTTAAAAGTTCTGTAATCCTGTTCATACCGATTGTTCACTCATAAAGTGTCAACAGCTTGTTTGTTGGTACCCCAACTGAAACTCGGGCTCCAAAAACCAGTTCTAAATACCTCGACCTGATAAAGCACGGTCAAATGTTTGGTGCCGTTGGACATTACAATGGGAAAGCGAAATACAAACTTCGAAGATCTGAAAACCAGTGGTGGATTCTCTCTATTTTATGTTTCATTTCTTGTTTCGGTCTTTGGATACAGCTGACTGCCATCATGGGTTTCACGTGGGTGTTCGGCTTCGTGGCTTCCTTCTCCGGCATCCAGTTCTTCTGGTATCCCTTCATTGCACTCAACTCCCTCCAGGGGGCGCTCATCTACCTGGCTTTCGTCTGCAACCAGCGCGTGCTCGCCATGTGGCGGGCCAAGTTGAAGGGTGGAGACCTGTCCGATCCCAGCGTCAATACGCCGAGTTCCCGTAATACCAAATAGGCGGATCGAGTCCCCGATAAGAGAGTGCAGTCTTACTGCAGGAAATGTATTTTTTTCTTCTTCTTTTTGAAGGAACTTTGTTTTTATGTGTGTCTCTGAACTTGAGTTCATAATTTTTCTCCAGAAACACACCTGACCATAGAAGAGATATCCTTCTTGAGTGTCAGCGCAAACCGCCCTCGAATTGATTCGAGACAAGGATGGTGAAAAAATGTAGGAATTTAAACCATGCAGGAGAATATCATTTGCAAAATTTGCACCGCTCATTTGCTTCATCGATATATATAATCATTATCATCGGTATTATAATGGCACCTTAAAAGTTACCAGACTGATATGCTGGTTAATTGACGCCGCCAAATGCCTCATTGTGGGGTTTAGGCCAACCTTTATCCTACTGTTTGCCTCTCTAGTTAGATTAATGCCAATCATGCAAGGCTATCAACCAGATACTGGGTGACCCAATGGTGGAACACCCTTGTCAAGAGTCGACAATAACACCCTCATCAATATCAATACATTTTATTATAAATATCAACGTTGAAACACATTTTAATATTTAAGCTTTAATATTTATGATCAATATTTATGATGATTTATTTTAAACATTAAAAATTATCTATCACTTATTAATATCAGTATCTCTTATTAAAGATAAAATACCAAAAGTAATGTATTGAACAAGCACTATCATTCAGATTTAGTTTATCGGAATGGTTTATTATCGTTAATTGTTGATTTGTATCATATATGTCAATTGCCAACTTCGATATCTAAATATTTAATCGATGTGATCAATTATAAGCTATGTGATGTTATCTAAGTACATTTCACTTCAAACGAAGACATTTGTTGTGTTTCAATAACCCTGATATATATCATAACAGAGGGTCAAAAAATGTTACAAACTCTTCACTGACTGGAAGTAGTAAGTAGCCTGGAGTCAGTGAGCAGTTACTTCAGTTGGAAGCTGATTTCTGATCTGGGAAGTGATCTGGGAAGGATCTTTCTATTAACGGATTTCCCAAAAGTTTCTCCAAGGCCTTTGGTCTGATTGAAATGTTAGACCTCATATGTAGTTATAATGGAAGTCAAATGAACGAACCATATGATTGTTGTTTCCATCCGACATAATTGTATCTGTGAAAAGTTTGCTTAAATTTTGAATTATCATATCACCAACTAATAGTACAACTGATGAGATATACAAATGTAAAACTGTATGTAAACCTCCGTGACGTATTCACAAATTAGGATGTGTTGAATGTAATCTTATTGATATTTCGAGTGATATACAAAAATGACGTCTGACGTTTCGATCCTAGCAGGACCTTTCTCAAAGACAAGGACAACACAGATACGTGTACACGAAGGAAGGGGGAAGAGAGTTGCAAGACACATGTCAAGGAAATAGACTCTTTCAATGGACATTCTTCTGGAACTACCCACACGACATATGGCTCTATTACGTGCACTACCTCAAACATCATTTTCCTCATTTCATGTAGAGTTTGTAATGTTCAGTATGTTGGCGAGAACAAAAACACCCTCAAAAAACGTATCTATGGCCATAGGTCTACAATCAAAACCGGTAAAATGGACACCCCTGTTGGGTATCACTTCAATCTCCCTGATCATTCGATATCAGATATGAGTCTACTGGGCATAGAAT
This sequence comes from Luidia sarsii, assembly GCA_949987565.1. Lineage (NCBI taxonomy): Eukaryota > Metazoa > Echinodermata > Asteroidea > Paxillosida > Luidiidae > Luidia > Luidia sarsii. The sequence goes on from OX465122.1 coordinate 5,947,348, forward strand.
CCCTTGGTCAGCGTAGTAATGCTGTCCGTCTAAGCCGGGAGAAAATGTGGATGAAGCGTCTTCGGACTAATCAACCACATGGTCTCAACATCCAGGAGGGTAATGACTAACACCATGCAGATTTCTGATAATCCTTCTTTTGTGTTCAGTCCTTCACACTTCTCTCTTTGACCTTTTCCCCTCTTCTCACTAATCCCTACCCTACTCCTTGCCCTTCCCTTTGATCTCACCCTACCAGCTTTACTCTTTGTCCTTTGTTTCTCATCCGTGTCCTATTCACTCTCTTCCCCCTTTCTTCGTGTACATGTATCTGTGTTGTCCTTGTCATTCTGCCTTTGAGAAAGGTCCTGCTAGGATCGAAACGTCAGGCCCACTAAATTGTATTCCTTTTATTATTGATATTTCATTAACTTTTAACTGATTGGCCCTCTTCCCGTTTTGTCCCAAATGTAAGTTATTGTATATGACACCTTTGGGAATCTTAATAACAAGCTTAATTTAACTTAATCGTTAAATCAACTATCGTAGCAAACTGTAAATGACATCACCCTTTATGGAACCCATTATAATGATGACCTATATATATTTCATAGAGTACAATTTAGCACCTGAATACATTTAATGCTTTTTTCAATTCCGCTAGGCACATTAACAACTGAAACCTGGGAAAAATATCGATTGTATAAGCGGACATAAGTTCGACTCAAACTTTACCATAAGCAACAATAATGCTTTAAAATGATTACTTTTAAGGAGCGCTGGTACCAAACAACAGATGTTTGTTTAAAAGTTCTCAATGATCTTCTCTTTTGTTTGTTCAATAGAAAGGTATTAGCGATGTTAATACACAACAATTTTATTAGTTTCTTTTCATATTCACTACTAAATAATAAACTCATGGGGCAAGTTAGGTGACTTGTAGAAATCTCCAAGTGAAATAAACATGTTGCACAAAACCAAATCTGTCCATTTGTGCATCTTGATGAATCATTATATCTTCCACAATACTTCATTGATACTTACACGAACTAACCAAACAACAATTACAAGGAACCAATTGAATTTATGATTTACTAAGATTCCTAAACCAACGACACGTTCAAATATACGAAGTTGTGCAGAATTATGCAGAAAATAAAACATATAAAGGATTAAACTGTGAACCATTTTTTGCAAAGAAAACTGTAACTGGACCGAGACTTGAACCCGAGACCTCTGGATTAACGTGGGGGTGCTCTACGTCAATCAGGAGGTCTCGGGTATAAGTCCCGGTTCAGTCAAAGTTTTCTTTGAGAATTGTTCAAATTGTTCAAAAAGTGCACAGTCAGTTTTTCCATTGTTTTCAAACTACATGTCCTGACATTTACATTATTAACTTTATCTGCGAGGCAACTTATAAACTTTGATAAAAAAGAACTTGTAAATGACAATTTTCTATTACAGCGTATACAGAGTCGTTAGGAGTCGTCATTAATTTCAAAGCAATCCTTAATCTGAACGACATGCCCTTGTAGCACCACCAAGGGACAAGTTGGTCGAAAAAACGAATTTCCACTGTCGAGCTGGCAATAGTAATCTTTCAGATCGTTGAACTTTTGAAATGCTTCATTTTCCATTTGTGTTTTATGGTCTGTGTATGTCAAGATTCCCAAGAATTCTACGAGGAAGGGAACGATTACTGCCTATTATGGTGAACAATGGGGACATCGACCAACACAGAAATCACACAGCCAGAGTCCGTCTTAAGCTCGATAGTATTCTATTCACACTATTTACAGTAAACTACACGACAGGTGCAATCTGTCTAATATTAACATACACACACAAAATTGTAATTGCATGGACCGGGATTTGAACCTAACACCCCTGGTTCAATGTACCAGAAGAGAGGAAAGATGACAATAAATTAATAATAATTAAACAAAAAATAAACAACAGCAATATATTCTGGGAACCCGTTCAATTTAAAGGCCTTGTTTTGTCTCTGTATACAGTTATATGTTATTCGGTGGGTCTGTGCCCAAATAGCCGTCCCATTCGATGGGCTTGACCAGCTGCACCGTAGTGGCAATTGTACAGCTAGCCGACGAGGTACACTGTTCTCAATTCAGTCCGTTTCGTGGACTCCTCCCACCTGTGGCTGCCAAACGTGGCTTGGGTGCTTGCAGCGCAAGGATGCCGGTGTCCGTCCGTACGTTTAGGCTCACCGCCCCGGAACCCACACGAAGTCGACCATGGACTTCCGATCAACCATCTCAGTCCCTCTGGACCACAGGTGGTTCGGCTCCTGGTCTCACTCGGTCATATAATTATTATTTATTAAATTGAATTAAATTAATGAACATCATCCATCTTAATGTTTCGAATTACAATATAACGGATTAAGCAATTGGAGGTAGTTATCAAACCATTCACAACGTTTACGTCTAGAACTCTCAAATTTTCTTATGTACACAAATATTCAATGTGACAGTCTACTTGACTTGTGACCACTGGACCTTGACAACGACTATGACAATACATCGCTGTAAACCGTAAACTTGTACCATTTCGTCTAGAATCACCTTTGAAGTTTACTTCATTCGTGTATTGTCAAACTAATATGTTTCATTCCCATCTGATCAATTTATACACAGGGGTTTGAATTTTAACGCTATGAAGTTAAACCAACCTACTTGTACCAAACACGACGTTAGCAAACAGTTAGCAATTGTCGACGCGACTTCCTCATTTTAATCATTTTTTGTTTTCAAAAATAACCCAACGAATTTCATTTTTATTTGATTGTGTGTTTGAAGGCAGTGAGCAATAGTGTGCGTAGACTCACTACACACTGATAGTTAATATAAGGATAGGCTCTGTTTGTGCTGGTATAAAAACGAAAACATAGCAGATACATTTGTTTCCCATTTATTCGAGACCAAATAGAAAGACTTGCGGAATTGTTTTAAGACGCCCCCGACTGTCACAGATCCCCTCGTCCTTGAAAATACAGCGTATTGACCATTGACCTAAATCTTTATTTACAGTGGATATGCCGTACTCGGAAGATTTCTTGTAAAACAGGAATCAGTATCAGTATAAATCACAACTTTAGAATGAAAGGAAATATTATTGAAATTATATTTTTCACGACTCTTATACATCACTTTCTCGCTGCTAAAGCTAAACAATTGCCGCAGGTTACGTTACCAAGAGTTGTCTCAAAATATTCCCAAGTATGGTGACGTTATAGGACGGAGTAATTTATCCGCCCACTGTTAGCTGTTACACAAGAAGGCATACATGTACATGTACAACATAATAGTGTTTGCTATCATGTCAGACTCAAGAGACGTACATTTCAGCTTTGATTTTTTTCGATCATGACTGCGATCAATTGTCATGTCATGTTTGACAGACGGTATGCCGGGGTTCAGGAAAGGCGAGTTCCCGCAATTTCAAATTGTTTCCTTTTCAGAAGTAAAGAGGGCTTGAAGCCATCATGCACGAAGTGTGCACTGCATTCCCAGGAGTTTTGAGTCCTCACGAAATCTGATCGCGTAATGCCCACAAAAGCTGGTAGGACGAATCACTTAGGCAATTGTATAACCTTTATCCTGGTGAAAAGTTGCAATTGCCTCCGACAACACAGTAAATCTGAGTTTTGTTCTCGAAATTCTCACAAAATTGTAATTCAACACATAGGAATTGGTTTCTGTTCTGCTCTGCTCTGCTCTGTTTTAAGTTAATGTTTGCAACATTTTTGTATATCACCTAAATAAGATATAAAGAATCTAAAATTTAGTGGGCCTGACGTTTCGATCCTAGCAGGACCTTTCTCAAAGGCAGAGTGACAAGGACAAAACAGATACATGTACACGAAGGAAGGGGGGAGAGTGAATAGGACACGGATGAGAAACAAAGGACAAAGAGTGAAGCTGGTAGGGAGAGATCAAAGGGAAGGGCAGGGGGTAGGGTAGGGATCAATGAGAGGAGGGGGAAAGATCAAAGAGAAGGGCAAGGAGTGGGGTAGGGATTAGTGACAATAGGGGGAAAGATCAAAGAGAGAAGTGTGAAGGACTGAACACAAAAGAAGGATTATCAGAAAGCTGCATGGTGTTAGTCATTACCCTCCTGGATGTTGAGACCATGTGGTTGAATAGTCCGAAGACGCTTCATCCACATTTTCTCACGGCTAAGACGGACAGCATTATTACGGTGACCAAGTGATTCTATGCCCAGTACACTCATGTCTGATATCGAATGATCAGGGAGATTGAAGTGATACCCAACAGGGGTGTCCATTTTACCAGTTTTGATAGTAGACCTATGGCCACTGTGTGGTACGAAGCTGATTATACATTTTTACATTTTTAACAAAAGATGCAGTTACATCCATCGATACCAACAGTTTTATTCTATATGAATTGATGCGTTATAAGTGTGCAAATAACTAATAATTACGAGTGGGTAAAAATAATATTTTATTGATGACGTAACGAGGTAATAAGGAAATAAAACAGAGCAAAATACCTCAAACAGATAAAAAATACTGTCTTTTCATTTCGTATTGATGATAAACTGTTTTTTGAAATAATTCCGTTAATTTTCAGGTAAAACTCACATTATGTTGATTGAAATAGTTCTGTATATAAAGCAATGAAGCACTGATTACATTGTTTTAAATAACTCTGTATAATGAATTCATTAATGGAACAGTGATTATGTGTCAAGTTGTTCATTATATGAACATTTTGAAAGTGCGTTTGCACATAAGCAACTGTCATGCGCTTAAATGATACCGACAAATTGTAGTGACCTAAACATTAAAGTGCGACCAGGGGTCGCCCATTACTTGCTCCTTTTATGATCAATTTCTTTCTGTGTGTGAAATTGCGTAAGAGGCCGAGTAGGTCTATAATGTATGTATATAAAAGGGCCAGTCGCCAGAGCTCACACACGCTAACGCACCTCGACCCCTGACTGCACAACTGGAGCTGCTCACAAAGCGTCCGATCAGACAGATCTCGTCCCTTATAGCAAATTATTCAACCTTCAAATTTATAAAAGATATAAAGAAAACTGTTAAGAGCGGTTAGAAAAAAAATACAAAGAATTTGGAGTTGACGGAAAACTTCTGGTTTTGCATACCGGCGCTCTTACCGTCTCAGCAAACCAACACTTAAACGGTGACCTTCCCAAATAGTAAACCAGTCTTTTTCATGGTATGGGCGCCAGTCAGAAGCATCGAACCATTGGAATACTGCCTGGTATGTGAAATTATTGCAGGAAGATGACACATAAGTGGAGATTAGAAATTTTACAAGTTATGTAATATCGAACAGTGCATTGTGACAGATATAATTCTTAAATCACTGATCCCAATACACACGAGGGCAGGGTGTTGTATTATTGCTTACACATTTAATAAGATGAGAAAACTGGGTATCCTTTGTTATGAACTCGTTATCTATATGGTATAAAGTCCACTGTGTGGTACGAAGCTGATTATACATTTTTAACAAAAGATGCAGTTACATCCATCGATACCAACAGTTTTATTCTATATGAATTGATGCGTTATAAGTGTGCAAATAACTAATAATTACGAGTGGGTAAAAATAATATTTTATTGATGACGTAACGAGGTAATAAGGAAATAAAACAGAGCAAAATACCTCAAACAGATAAAAAATACTGTCTTTTCATTTCGTATTGATGATAAACTGTTTTTTGAAATAATTCCGTTAATTTTCAGGTAAAACTCACATTATGTTGATTGAAATAGTTCTGTATATAAAGCAATGAAGCACTGATTACATTGTTTTAAATAACTCTGTATAATGAATTCATTAATGGAACAGTGATTATGTGTCAAGTTGTTCATTATATGAACATTTTGAAAGTGCGTTTGCACATAAGCAACTGTCATGCGCTTAAATGATACCGACAAATTGTAGTGACCTAAACATTAAAGTGCGACCAGGGGTCGCCCATTACTTGCTCCTTTTATGATCAATTTCTTTCTGTGTGTGAAATTGCGTAAGAGGCCGAGTAGGTCTATAATGTATGTATATAAAAGGGCCAGTCGCCAGAGCTCACACACGCTAACGCACCTCGACCCCTGACTGCACAACTGGAGCTGCTCACAAAGCGTCCGATCAGACAGATCTCGTCCCTTATAGCAAATTATTCAACCTTCAAATTTATAAAAAATATCCGCTTCGAAGTTATGCATACGCAATATAAATAAAAAAACGGGAAATGCGTAAAAAAGTTTAAAATATAGCTGTGATTAAAGCGACTTGAAATTAGATGTTGATACTTTGGTTAATCTTTCGCTGGTTCTTCATCATGCATTGTCCAGTCATGTTTAGTGTTTGGTGCTTATTTACATTTACTTGTCACACCGGCTTAATCGAATTGAATAAGGCACTTTGGTATTTGGGCCGATTGCTGATGGTGACAATGGTCAAGACGATTTTGCATTTTGGTCATAGTCTAAGCCTTTTGGTACATTTCTTCAACTTGAGCTTGAAAATGACAAAATCCCGTCAACATTATAGTGAGCATTTTTTTAAGGAGAAATAGGAAACCAATTCTAACGTCGGGTTACCGCTGTTTTTACAAACCCTACCTTCACAAGAAAACAAATTTCAAACGAAGTAACTGCAAATTATTGTAACTCAGCATTCCGTCACGAAGATAATTCAACCTTATTTGACACAGAACCTTTTCCAAAGATATTTGTTGCAAAACTTATTACTTTTAAGAGAGACTAAAGAAACGCTTAATGTTTTTAGAATGGCCGCGTAGTATATCTAAGATTGATTATGGGTAAACTAAGTCTAGGGTGACTATACGAATAGTTGAAGATAATATTAAACACAAACAAAGTCGTAGTACAAAGCTTGGGTATCATAACTAAAATTACAGGTTTGGAAATTAAGTGTCAAAATACACAAGTATTATTGAGAAATGTTGAACTATATAAACAGTATGATGATAACAACATCACAATAAGTACTCTAAATTGCATCCCAGAAAAGACAGGGTGTGGTAGATTAGATAGTTCTAAGTAGTCTTAACCCTCAAAGACCTGTGGGCTGATTCCGCCCCTGTAGTTTGTTTATATCTTCTCAGTTATTTTTTTGCTGCATGCTGGGGCTTTCTGACTTTTTGGCCAGCTCATTAGGCACATTCTGACAATGAAAATGTTTAGGGCCATGGTGTAGTTTTACGGACCTATTTTCCATTGACTTACACTTGAAAAAAACCCAAAGCATCCAAAGTGCATGGTGTATTTTTTCAGGTATGCAATTGTTGGTTCCTCTTGTTTCATTATTCATTATTCTTATCAAATTCTTGCAAATCTAGGAAATTCAATAAAAAATTGTGAAATTCTATAACAAAATTGTAAATTCAATAAAGAACACTTGAAAGAAAAAGCAAACAAAAAATGAAACCACGAATAATTAACCAGCTATAATTAGACAAAACATTAATTAATTCAAATGAAATTTTACACAAATGTTCATTATCTCATTTTCTATATTTGAACGACCGAGATCTTGGGGGGGGGAGCGGAACCCGCCCCGGCTGTCAGATTGTCCAAATAACGTTGATACTTGAGGGTTAAATAAGTGCAAATGGATTTATAGGTATAGTAAAGATTAAAAATAAATGCAAATTATCAAAACGAGCTACATTTAATACAAGTTGGTAATGACAAAAATAACATTGTACAGTGTGTATATGATGACAGTTAAATGATGTCACGTATAATATGGTGATATAATGCTATGTTAAAGTAGGAAATAACTCCCTTATCCAAAACCACAGTTCACAGCACATTTTGGGGTGTTTCTGTGAAAGACTAATAAACATTAACATAGTTATACGTCAAATCTATTTACGTCAAGGGTTTTGATAAAATGCAAGTAATGAGTAGGGCTTACAATGCAAAATAAACAGCGTATACATCCGTGCAAAAGGATCTTAAAGATTTGGCGGATTTGATTTTTCAAATCTATGAGAACAGTTTTCAAAGATCCTGACCCTCTGCCATAAAATACTGACCCTCTGCCAATAAAATACTAAATTCCATGTTTGTTCCTGATAGAGCTTTTTTTTTCATTTCCTTTGATGAGAATAGTAAGTAATTTGAAGAAACGGAATCAAATTCATTAACGGGCACCTTCGAAACAGCAGGAACAGAGATTAAGTGACGTTTGCATAGATGGCACCACTGTGCATGTACCTCTGCAGAACATCGTAACACATCTTATATAGTTCCTGAGATGTAAGAAGAAGTAGATAAACAAGGAAATAATCACATCAACGACGATCCTGTCCGAATTCTAAATTTTCGATATGATGAATTTATGTTCTACAGGCATTAACTGCGCTAGTTTTAGCTCAACCCGTTTTGTTTTATTTCAGGGCGCAGGTTTGAAGCATGAATATTTTATTAGTAGTTAGGCCTACCTTTTCCTTTTCAGATTACAACCCAGGGCAATGGAGTTTCTTTTGGGAAGATCACATTTGTTTATGAATAGAACCCACTCCTAGCACTGGAAAGTCTTAAACTATTTTGTAGTGTTCTCCTTGCTTCAGGGAAGTGTATATAAATTTAGGGATCTTATAGCTTCCAAAATCGTAAACAATAATGGAAAATGAATGAAAAAAATTCAAACAAAATGGAACATTTATATTTGGGGAGGGGGTACCATTTCATTTAAGCAAGGACTTTCCTTGACAAAACACAGGCATTAGATCAGGAAAAGAAGATTGTTTTTGGAAACACTAAAGCTATTTTGGAAACGGTCTATCATCCCTATTGCATTATCGTCTACCTTACTCAATATTCAAGCAGATGAAATTGGTGTTAATAGGTGGTCCTGCTATCTATTAAGATTTGCCATCGATTGCATACAGGTTATTTATATCAGCACGCAGCGTTATATTAATAGTGCATGCGAGCATATATAAAATAATGACTCTTGGGATTAAACATCTGTAAGAAATGGTAAAAGCAAATCATAACATTTAAGATAAAGCTAAGACTTGTTCTACCTGGGAGTACAATACGTTTGCGTCGATAGCTCGGAGACGAAGAGCGGCTTGAAACACGTCTAGACGTTTTTCTTCTTTCAACTGCTGTAGAACTGTCATCAGGGTGCAGTAGACGGCAGATCGACCCAGGCCATCACTACGGGAAATATCAAGTATCATTAAAGAATACATCAGACTGGAAAAACGATCATGCCGATCAAACCAGTACTACTATAAAGACGGATTTCATGAAGGCGAAACATAATTATTTCCAATGCTCATAACATTTCAGACTCTGATGTTTCGATCCTCGCCGGATCTTCGCACATATGTATTTTTGTTGACTCCTACGGTACTTTAACTGAACTGCACGTCTAGGTGGAGAGTTTGTAGAGCTACGCCTCACGGTGGGAATGGTTATTAAAAGCAGTGCAGGCCAACTTGGCTGACATAAAATGACAGAGGACACAGCAAAAATCCAATGGGGAAATGCTAAGACAAACAAAGGACTACTAAAGCATTACTTGGGCGAAGACGTACGAGTTACTATATGAATTTAACATTGAACTTACTTGCAGTGAACCACTATTGGTCCATCCTGACTGAGCAGTGGATAAGTACAGTCTATCAGAGTCAGCATGCCTTGTAGTGAGCTAGGAACCTCTTCACTGGACGGCCAGTCTTGGCACTGGAACTGGTACACGGTCCGTGCCTCTTCACACTGTAGCGAGTTGGAATCATTAACATTAATTTTCAACTAGACTACATAGACTACTAGTACACAGGGGATGTCACGAATCGGTTCCAACTTGGAGCCTAACCATAACCATAGACATAGAATTACAGGGACTAAATGAATATAAATTCTTGGTGGAAATCAGCTACTGGCAATAATGATGTGAACTTGTTGCAGGAGTGCCGACAATGTGTTATTCGTTGCTGAAAGGCCATTGGTTGATTACTTGTGGGCATAACATTTTGAATCATATGACTAGAGCTTACGGATCATGGTGATTTAGAGTTACCTGTTTCTTCTTGTTCATTAGTCTGAAGGTATGCTTGAACTGGGAGGTATCCACGAGCTCAACAACCAATGGGCCAAATTCAGCTGGGCACTTTGTTGTCGGCCAGTAACACTCCATGGTCTGCACATGAACAATCAACAACCACCACCACGGAAATAGGGATATAGTTTAGTGTTAGTCTTTTATTAGAAATGAGATTATGTTTGTTGGTGGAAAAATTCTAACACACGACAAATTATTATTGAAATTAAATTTAGAAAGTGTCGAACATCAAATACCGAATAATTTAGAAAGAAAATACGTATTTGCTGAAACAATGACTACAGGTTTATCTGATTTAGATATCATGTAAAGTTATTGAGAAAGGGCACTATTTTAAATATATCCGCGGTATGTTATTTGCATATGTTCAGTGGAAGCATGAAAGCCGAGACAAAGAATGGGAAATGATATAGGGACCTAACTCAATCAAATACTTCTGCGAAAGAGTTGATTAATGAAATCATACTAATAGGGTGGCAGGCGAAAGGGAATCAGTGTGTTCGGACGCTAAAGGCACTTTCTGCTGTAACAAATTCGGACTTTTGTAACTTAGTCTTCACATCATCATCGCGTAACATGTAAACACGGAATATGGATAGGATTGAAGCACGTGCACAAATGAATAAACTGTGTTTTTGAAATTGCGCGGAGTTATTTTGTGCATATGAAGCTTTTGTTCATTTCCTGCAGTCTGAAAGGGAAAATGATACTCTTAGTGAGAACATGATTTTCCATCAGTGATCCATACCGCAGCCTTCATGCCTTTTAAAATGGGTATTCTTTAATACTTCGTATCGGTAAGGTTTGGCAAAAATTGTTTATACTACTTTGGTTGTATAACTTTAAATCTATGCAAGTACCGATATCGAATTGTTGGTCATTTATCTAATGGAATGAAACTTCAGTATTGATATATTTAAACAAAAAACAGATTCAAGTCTGTTTTGTTGAAAGCTTACAGCATCTGTTTGATCTAGGGGGTTCAACATGACGATACAGGTTGCTTTTTGGTCATACACAAGTCTCCATATATCAGCTACGGTGTTCGGCATGGGCATCTGTGTGCTAATGAAGTCGTACTTCTTACGATAGCCCTGTGTAAAATGATCGGTAACCAATGACAGTGAACATTGTCGATCACTATTGGTTCTCAGACTTCTACTGTTTAATGATAAATACGCTTGGATCACAATGTGACTGAAATATCAATAGACATTGGTAACCACATTTTGCAACTGTATTTGTAATATATACTGTATTGATGACGATTTTTTTCACCACTAAGAAGCTACCCATCTTGTTTGAATAATTCTCAAATGCATCAGCACTAACAAGTAGCAAATCAGCAGTCAACGGCAATAACGATGTCCCTAAGGATATGGTTTGCTACAGCTTTCGCAAAGAAGACGTTTCATCAAATCAGCTTTTTCCTTGAAATCAGTTGGCTGAAACTAGTCCTTATTCATTTGATTCATTGTACACAGTTCAAAAACAATGTGGATGTATACGTAGCGAAGTCATTCTTACGAACTATCCTCCCGCTCGTGTGCAAATAGAATCATAAATTGAACCTTTTGTGCAGTTCATCCAAAGTGAAAAATGCATTTCAGGGCTGTATACCATTTTCCGTCTTTGGAGAGAAATTACTCTGGTCACGCAGTTCAAATGTAAACAAAGACGTACAGAAAGCGATAAATATACTCACTGGTAGAAGGAGAGCGTTGATATAGTTTGTGTCGCCTTTACAAACCTCTGTCACTAAAAAAGGCCTTTTCTTGTCCACTATTAATAAATAGCAATTTAATGTTGACATTTTAACGAAATACCTAAAAGACGCATTCCAAGCATGAGATAAGTATACGAAAGTTGTGGATTTTTGTGAGAAATAAACAACACTTTGTAGTGGGCCTGACATTTGGATCCTAGCGGACCTTTCTCCAAGGCAGAGTGACGAGGACAAAACAGATACAGATGACAAACAAAAGACAAAGAGGAAAGCTAGTACGGAGAGACCAAATGGAAGGACAGTAAATAGAGTAGTGATTAGTGAGAACAGGGGACGATCAAGAGATAAATGTGAAGGAGTGAGCAAAGAATAATGATTAAACATGTAAAGTTTTGGTCAATACCCTCTTACATGTTGAAGACGCTTCATCCACATTTTCTCACGGCATTTTCTCACTCTCAATTATTACAGAAGTCATTCGGGAAGAATACTGAGGCATCTAATAATTACTTTAAAATGTAACGCCGAGAAACAAATATGCTGTCGCAGCTGTCGCAGCTGTCTTCTACCCTACAATTCAGGTGCTCAATGAACAATTAATGCGCTCAATACGTTGTAAAAATGAAACAACTTACTCGGAATGAAGTCAGGATATCTGTTTTTGGTGACGTTTTCTGATAATTTACCAGACAACGACACGTTGCTCTTGGAACTTTTCACAGTGGTTAGCTTTGCCAGGTTCTGTACGCGGAGAAAAATTGCATGTTTTCAAAGTTTCATAATGCAAACACGTGAAAATAATGTCTTTATGTCTTTATGTCTTTATGGTCTATTAAAAATGAATAATGATATGACAAGCAAATGAATAATCAGCATTAAATGTTTGAATTTCTATTTTAAACTAATGGAATGGAATTGCTCCTGTATAATAAATGATAAGCACTGATAATCAAACATTTTAATGTATTTCCCCGCATGAGCAAATTAGTGGAATTGTGATTTTCATATCCCAAGACACGGTATCTGAAAACCTGATACAGTTTAACAGTATCATTAAAGCTACTCTTTCCCCGGTGTCGTTTGAAAATAATCATGGATCCGAAAAACAAAGTAAACCTTTGATAACAGGGCGTTGGAATGAAACGGGACAAAGTTGTTAAATTTGACGTTTGCAAAATGGAAGCTAAATTTGGAAAGCGGAAAATAACTCAATCAATCAATTTGGTGACTCTATTTACCTGGAACTGAACTTCCATGCCTGTTTGCTTGTAAGCATAATTAAACCTTTTTAGGGCCTTCACTTGCTGGGTGAACTCTGAAGCCTCGTAGGTTGTGTGACCCATAATATGAGACGCCAAAAGGGCCTCAAAGATGAATCGGTATTGCTCCTGCAAAAAAGAGTTTGAAATATAACATGATTAAGCTTTTTAAATTAACACTCATCAATAATTTGTTTGCAATAAACGGGCCTTCAAATTTTGATGGCTGACCTGCTAAATAGAACATTAAACCTACCTCATCCTTGTTGGTTATCAAGTGCATTGTTCACAGGACAAGTTTTCTCCGCTTAAGAAAATAGGTCAGATGATCTAAACATTTGGTTTACAAGCCAACTTGGCATAAGTTTGATTTGTTTTCCTGCGCAGAGCGTTCCACAAATTACTCAGGTATAACAACTTCGTGATTGTCTTTCGCTTTAAGAATCCACGTGTGAACTCACAGCAGTCTGCACCATCATGTTGCGTTTCTGTCTCATACCGTAGACGAAGCCAAACACATCCACTTGAGATTCTTGCTTCATTTGCTGAAGCATGGACTCCAAAGCGATGTACGTTCCCGTGCGTCCGATACCAGCACTGTGTGCGAACGGGCCGGGTCCAAACACGAAATATTGACGTGTCAGACTAAGCATAGACCTATGATCGTATCACAATTTATTTTCATATTGGCTGTCATGAGTTTATTTGAATTCTTGGAATAGCTTTTGCTTATGTAATTTAATTCTGCCTTTGAGAAAGGTCCTGGTAGGATCGAAACGCCAGGTCCTCTCATATATGATACTTTTCAACTCGGAAACAATATGTATTTTATAATTTGAAAGCAGACTGCAGTTGAGATATTACTTTATTATACATATTAATGAAAATATAACATTTAATCCATATCGAGAAACTGTAGAACTAGTGTATTCGCAAATTTAATTCGCAATACTGTAATTGGAAAATTGGCCAAAAAAGTTACATTCTGTGTTTTTTTTCAAACATAATTGTTACATCACCTGCAGTGTACGACTGTCTTCCCCTCGGTAGGCTCAGCATTAACCAGACGCATGAAGTTAAGGAGAGGAGCCGGGTATTCAGGTGGTTGCATATCGGGCCATGCGTGAAACTGAAACTGCTTGACCAGCCGACTGCTTTCCTCACTGTCAACCTATGACACGTATAGACATAATTTTGGCGTGAGACGTGGACATAGGGAGAGAGCCAATGAGGTAAATAGAAATACAAGACTAGAAGAGAGAGAGAGAAATGGAAGGGTAAATCTATATATACATGTAAAGAGTTAGACAGAGAGACGAAAGAGGGGAGCGGAAAGAGGGACCAGACTGACAGAGGAAGAGTAAAAGAAAAGAGCAGAAGAAAGACAGACACAAGTCGAAACTATTGCAGAGGGAGCAGTCGACTTTGATACTCTCTTTACTACAGTTAATGAAAGAGAAACTGTATAGGAATCTTGATCTGACACACAGAATGCAGCATAAAATTAAGATGTGGAATTTCTCCATAGTACATATGTACATTTCAAATTGCAAGTCTGTAAAGCACAAGAAAAGTATAATATCAGACCAACGGAAAGAAATATATGATGTCTTCCGGCAATCATCCAATATCAAATTTAATTGAAAACACATTAAAACAATTGCAAAGAAAACTTTTACTGGACCGGGACTCGAACGAAATAGTTCGGGGGTGGGGGCGCCGGGGTGGGGGCGTCAGTCAGATTCAATTAAACCATTAACTTCCGTATATCTGCAGGGATCACACCCCGCTTTCATTCAAATGCAACAGGCCACTTGTTGTAAACCGGGCTACAGTAGCTCGAGGATCACACAAAGTGAATGCGGCTTTTTTTAAATTCAAGTCAAACAAACAAAGGAAAAAAATAATGGAAAAATTCGACCAATTTAGTTTTGAAAAATGGTGAATAATATCTAGACAGAAACGTGTCAAACACCAGAGTAGTCCAAAGCAAATCAATTTTTACAGTGTATTATATTATTGATATGAAATTTTACTCAGATAAGAACAATTTAACAAATACACGAGGTATTGTAATTCAATAAATCTGTATCATTATGAAGTTTACCAAAAACAGTGTTTTTAATTATCCTTTGAAAGGCGTTCGTTACCTCATGTATTCGTAAAGTGCGAATGGTGTAATCTGGAAAGTTACTCTCATCCACGATGTGCACTGTGATGTCTGCGTAGACTTTGAATCCTTGATCAGGCCAGTACTGTAGACATTTCACCTTCAGGATGTTTTAACGGCAACGGTGAGCAGATAAATCGAAAGGACAATGTGGGGAACTATTGCATAATTAAGAACAATGAAAAAAATACTGGACCGCGACCTGTCCCCAAGGGAACTTACCATTGCTTTAACTATGTAACAATAGTTGATAATGGGTCCTTCCATAATTATGTATCACACATAGCTTAGTTATACATATAATAAGTAATTAGCACACTTTTGAGAATTGTTCACCCCTATCCCATATGTAACTTCTTGAAACTATGTTATTGGATAAATATTGCGTGACTGGCTTTGAAAACGGGAACCGTAAGATATACAAGTAATTACCTTTCCCCTCTCCAATGTGTTAGTGAGCATAACGATTTTATACACGCCTTTCTGCCATATCATTCGCCATATGTCCCTCAGTGACGCTTTGTTTACACCTGTGACCCAAATAATGACATATCACATTAATGTCTGCTTTCTAAAATGGGATCTTGGCTCATCAAGGCCCTCCTATTGTCTACTGTGCGTGTTCCAGAATATTGTATAATTACTTAGTGTGCTCAAAAAGTCATACTTATATTTATTTAACGTATTATAATTATTTAGAACATAACAATAGCATTTTATAACAAAACAGTTTAAAGTTATCAATATTTTGGCATGGGTTTACTATTCATAAGCATAAACTTCCAAATATTGACAAAAATAATGTCTATTTCTGATACAATATTGTTCTCGTTAGAAAATGAATGATTTATATTATCATAATGCTATTTCTTCAATGCAAATGGAATTTCGATCAACTTAAAAGTATATTGGTAGGCATTGATATGGTAATCGTTCAAGAGCAACTCCAACGGTTTAGATTGGTCATCCACAAGGTCAAACAGGCCAAACAGAATGGATTTATTGGCCGAACGTGACAGCGGGAGAAATAAGGTGCATTTCCTTTAACCCCGATTAAGCTCAATATCTGAAACGCCCGAGATAAGTTTCGTGTTTACTTCGGGCTTGTGACGTCATTGAAAGAGAGCTAGCCATGATGCATGTACAGCAGTAAAATGCATACATGCGAAGAAACCACGCACTACGGACATGTTTTGACTATTTGGTGGTCATTGGGTAGGAACACTATGTGTTGCGTTTAAGCAGTGGGTCAGTTTCGTGTCATTAACAATAAATAAATACATAACGAGCGCTTCGTAAATCGGGAAAAAAGTGTTTGCAGAAGTCCATGATTTGGGCATTTTTCTACTATAAATGGCAAACTTGTGTACTGTTTCAATGTTGATTTTGGGAATTAATATCGACAATATGATCATCTTCCAAAATTCACTTTCCCAGTTTTAAGCTTTAAGAAACGTTGAAAAGATCAAACCGTCGGACATTTGCAAATCCTGCAAACCAAAAAGGAAATCAAAGGTAAGAACATTTATTTTTAAAATCGACGCATTACCTTGACTAGCAATATATTTGTCCTCCTCTAAGTATCCCTGCGGATAAAAATGTTTGCGATGATTCATTATTAGTAAACTTTTAGTGAATCGTTGATAGGTTTTAAAATACAGTATGTTCAGATTACAGGTCACCTGTGGCCTTTAGACACATGA
The DNA here is from genome assembly GCA_949987565.1 of Luidia sarsii. Lineage (NCBI taxonomy): Eukaryota > Metazoa > Echinodermata > Asteroidea > Paxillosida > Luidiidae > Luidia > Luidia sarsii. The sequence goes on from OX465122.1 coordinate 5,964,309, forward strand.
CGAAGCAAACTTTTTTAAAAGTCCACAAGTCTAATGCGAACTTGGCCTACTTAAGAGACGAACTGACAGTGCGGCACTATCATTATTATTTCGAATAAAAAAAGACAGTCTTACGTCGATGTAATTCGCGTTGATGTAGTCTGAATGGGGGTCATCCAATAGAGGCATTAATACCACACGTGAATGGTCACCTGCGTATTCCAATGAGAAACATTCAAAATTAAATAGTATCCATTTCTTGATAGAAGACCAATTGCTAAAATCTAAATTGTGGTGGGAAGGTCTACTTCGATTTCAGAAATGATGTACCAGTAAACAAAGTACTACTTCAGAGGCCATTAAGACGTTCACATTTAAATTAGTCTATGCAAACTGTTGAAAGAAAATATGTATGACCTGATTAAGTAGGTCCCTATATGTTATGTTTGCTAGTCAAAGATTGCTTCCATTGTTTACAAGTTTGCGATCCCTTCTTCACCGAAACAACATCGGCTTAACATAGCCTATAACTTAACATTTTAACAATTTAAAGAACTTTGACTTAAATTGGAAAAATTTCGTTTATTTTGTCTGATCCACGAGCTTCTTTATCCAGTTCTGAAATAATAGGCTCTTTGTATGTAAATGAGTGCTGGGCGTGATCCTGGAGATATACGGCAGTTACTGATTGAATGCTTCTGAGTGGCGCCCCCACCTCGGCCAAGATTAGTTGACCATTCGGAAAGGCCAGCATCTAAGGGCTGGATAGCTTAGATATTTAGGTCACTGGTGAGCAAAACCAGAGGTTTCGGATTCATGTCCCTATCCAGTATTTTTTTCCAACCCTAAAAAGTTGTAACATCATGATGGAAATAGACTCTCGATGATACGTACAAGCTGCGACATTTTGGTAGCGGTTCTTTGTCTTATTCTCGGGTTTCTGTCCGACTACAGATGAATGGACCTGGCCCTCTGGCAGCCTCTGATGGTAAAAGAACACAATCATAATGGAATCAAAGCAAACGACTTATAGCAAACGAAGAAATATCGCAACGTAACAATACAGTAAAGGTCATTTACCAAAAAGTCTTTTTGAAATCCGTTTTCAACGGCCGAGTCGTTGGTCATAAAGTAGTCAGCGAGTTTGTCAACATGCACCGGAGCTGACTGCCTGACAGTTGTCTGATCTCCACGCCTCTGGCCCTCAGCTGCTTGCACGTAGGTATGGGAAGCACCTGGTGTGATTGGCTTTGTCTGCGACATGCCTGGCGGCTTTGCCTTTGGCTTTGTCTTTGATTGCGATCGTGGCTGTGGCTTTGGCTCCAGCTTTGGCTCCAGCTTTGGCTCCAGCTCTTGCTCTTGCTCAAAATCTTGTTCTGGGGCTAGGCAGATCTCCTCCTGTTCATCAGCTCTTTCTTCGTCTGCACGACAAATGGATTTTTAGATCCTTTATATGATTTTTTAAAAGTAGATTGGCGCAGAATTTGTAAAACCCCTTCACTGTTTACACAAAAGAACTAACTTCTTTCTGCGATATCTATATTTTGCCTTCGTTTAAAAAAGGTTGCTTTATATGGTGTCACGACAAACATTACACTTGCTAATCCGAGCACGCAAACTTTCGTAAAAAAAAAAAAAAAATTGTCATTAAAATATATATTATTTATTTTAAGATTCACGGACCGTTCTTATTCACCAATCACTATTCCAATTGTAAACCATATAATATCATTAACATTTTTGAAATGTATTACAAAAGCTTTCCAAAGCCTTCCTTATGTTTTCAGGTAAGGCAGTTTGTGTGAAGAATTAGTAGGATATTTTGATAATGAATGAGGTACCTGGTACGAAGTAATGATTTTCATATTCACTTCGAAGCTGGATTGGTTTTCCTGTTCGTTGCTTTGCATTTTGTTTTCTGTACGGAAAAACATATATTAAAATAATTCATGGTTATTGGTCTTGCAAACCTTTACAAAACATCAGCTTCAAGCTGATTTTGGTTAATCAGTCCATGGCACCTTTTAATTGAGTGAAGAATATATCACAATCTATATATATATTACAATCTATATTACTAATTACATTGTGTAACGTCATAATGTTATCTTCGTTATGAACATAATCACATACAATATGGCTCGTCTCACTATAATCGTGACTACACAGGCATCTTTAAGGATATTTTGGCTGGTTTAGCGTTGAAAAGCAATAACTAAAAAGCATAAGTAATGCAGTTAGGTATAACACTTAATAAACACATAAAATGCTCACTGACTGAAATGACCTGCAATACATAAATCTCAAAGTTAGAGGGTCTGACGTTTCGATTCCAGCAAGACCATTCTCAATATCAAAGAGACAGGTCCTGCTAGTATAATACTTTGATTACATTTTTTCAGAAACTAAAATCCTGACATAGGACCATAATTTGGACTAGTGCCAGTGCTAATAATCTTGCGAGAAATATGCCATTCACATTGTTAATCATAACCAAAATATTTATAATTTACACAAGTATGTTTTGGTTATTCATAAAGCATTTGGCTGCATTGTTCTATGACTTATTCATTTTAAAACATTATTCAGTTTGGAAATATTCTTAACCCTTTTCCTGCCATAATAGTTTATGTTGCCTTCTACGAATAAGCAATGATATTCAATACGGCATAAAATATGTTTTGAAAGCAGCAGACCTGACGTTAGTAGAGAAATACATATTTAATGCATACGAATCAAACGTTTCACAATACTAAATTTATATTTACCGTCGTATTTACCTTTTGTACGCAATGCCGGCAACGATACAAATAAGGGAGACAGAAATAGCAGCAGTTACTCCCCCTATTAATGCACCTTGAGAGGCGGTAGGTGCTGGCTTCTCAACTTCTGCAAATAAATTATTTAAATTTCGAATAGCAAAACTTCCTCTTTCTGATAGCAGTTGAATGATTTTAAATTTAAGACCTGATAAATCTCGTAATGAACATATACATATATTATGATAAGCCATTATGTGACCTTATACACTCACACCAGATGGGGTCCCCTGCGTCTTGTATCTATTAGGTCGAGTTTGATATAGAGAAAGGACTCGAGAAGAAGAAGCCATTCTGTACAATAATACACGCGTCTTCAAAGGTGAGGTATTTGTATTAGAACACCTATAAGTATAATGAATACGAACTGATCTTCATTTTCCATTTTCTGAAACGTGTCTTGATGCAGAAAGTACCAAACATATTGAAAGGTTTTCACTGACCGTTCTTGGTAGTTGCATTGATGAGTTGGCTGAAAGGCCCAGGTCCTGCTGTGGTGAAAGCAGCCACTTGGAACTCATACTCTGTGCCTGGATGCAAGCCATCAATTTTCAGCGACTCTTCCCTTGTGGTTGATTTATCTACCTGAGAATTGGAGCTCCTCTCAGTCAGTACGTAGGAGTAACCCTTGATGACACCGCCTCGATCTCTACATGGCGGTGGACGCCAAGAGAAACTGAGAGATCCTGACATCGCTGAAACCATCGTCACATTCAATGGAGGCGCCACTGGAGCTGAATAAGTTAAATTGACTAAAAGTAATAATTTTCTACAGACAAATATTAAAACTACGTATTGAATAAATTGACCAAATCTCTAAATAACTGTAAATATTTAAATGACAAGAGGTTCCGATCCTACCAGAACCTTTTTAAATGATTGAAACTGCACTCCACACTTTTGAGTTTGTATAGCTCGCATGCGATATTCAATCAAATTATCGACGGTGAGATTTACCAAGATTCCTTGTCACAAAGTAAGATCTTTCTATGATCTGAATCAAATTGAAGGTACTTTTTACAACATACAATATAAAAGTAAATAGAGTCCTAATGTGCCAACAGTTATACGTAGTCCAAATTTTCATATCACACTATGCTGCTATTTGATTAAAATTATGTCACTTCGTACGTTTATGCATAGTTCCAATTGATTATCATCGTTTTAATGATAGTGAGGTCTAGACCTGCACAAGACACTCACTAATTCCCAGCTCCTATATAGCGTTGCTGTGCTTCTCAATAATGATATTGCTATTATACTCAAGAATTTTGAGAAATGGAGAAGTCTAAAATCGACTGAAAATACATATGAACAGTGATATCAATGAAATAACGATGCAGTAAAATGATTATTGCAGCACTTACGGTTTATATCTGGAATGACTACTTCGGGTCCAAGAATATTGCCATAGGATGGCAGCAAGTAAAGAGTGTGGTTAAAATCGGACACCAGACCAGTAAAGAAATGACTGGTACCCGTCAGTGCTGCTTCTTCGGATACAACGTTTCCACACTGATCCCGTAGCGTTAATTTGTAGTGAGATACACATGCGTCTGGAAGCCACATGACAAATAGTTGATGGACATCACCCGACAACACCTCCACACCTATGGCGCCATTTTCAGCTGCAATGATAGAGATGACGTCATGATTAACTCCATCATTTTATTTAATGTCAATGGGATACTTCTATTAAATATTTAGAAATGTTCACAAATTCTTACATCAAATGTACATACTACTAAAATAATCACTTGGAATGTGCATTCGTTATTTTGCTCGTGTTACATAGTTTACATCTAATTGATGAAATGTTTCCATAAAATTTACCTGCTTAAAATAAAATAAAGTAACACAATATTTGTTATAATTTGACATGATGCAAATGTTACTCAACGACATACATTTTTACTAAATATGCATCTATGAGGTCCGTGCTATTAGTTTAATGTAAGATTTTGCGTTGGGTCCATTTTAGGACAAACTGACGAATCCAAAAATATTCTTCAGAGAATGTTGGAGGTAACTCACATGAACATTGGCAGTTGCTTCCAGAATAAGGCTCCTCACAACCTACATAAACAAAATCAATAAAAACCTGTATTATGAAAGGAAATTATTGCCGCATCAAATAAAGATACGATTTGTTCTTGTTTTCTTAAACGATCCCAGAGCGAAATTTGCTACAGAGCGTCTTGGATTCATGGTATATACTGGATGTGTTTTTGCATATCCTACGGATATAGGACATGCACTAACGTATTTTGGGTTCTAAACCAGAAAGTGAATGATGCCCTACCTTGACTGCATTCACCCGTGTCTTTACTGCAAGTACCTCCTGATGCACAGTGACATGTCTGCTTACAATCTGCACCAAATGTGTCATCACTGCACTCTGATGTATATAAAAAACTCCGTTAAGTATGCACGATGCAATGGAAATAATCAATTTTATCAATAAAATATAAAATAACTTATCCCAAGGAGACACGCGGTTTGTATACGCGCTTCAGGTTTGCAGTCGGTCAGCTGTTTTTTGTTTTGGTTTGTGGATCTGTAAACAAGCTCCAGTGAGGGGCACAACCACTTGGCGCGACGCCCCGCACGCGGAGTTGACACTTTGTATAACATTTCGGCTCGCCCGCTGGAAAAGAGCGCGAAAAACCATTTCGATGTGGTTCTTGAGCACTCAACACGCATAAAATCATCCTCTCCTTTAATATCTTTAATTTCCTGCCAGATTGTTCCGGTAGTTGTTTTGACAGTATTTTTTTTTGGCTTAGAGGACCCCCTGTCGTCTTGGACTGTATTTTGCGAAAGTATTTCTTCGTTGGTTCGAAATTAGGCGAGATTTCTCCATCATTTTTGGATCCGGCAACCTTCGGTCATCATTCTGGGGCAGTAGGCCTGCGGCACGCATATACTAGCCCGACTAGTCCGTATAGACGCCGTTGGCAGTGATATGCCGAAACGTCGGGCCCAGAAGGCTACTCAGCAGGCCCCTGGGTCTAAGGCCGGTAAGGCCACCGCGAGCTGCCGCCGTAAGGGCCGCCCCAAGATTCGTCCGGAGTCGGCGGTGGATCTGGAGAGCGCCCTACCCCTGAGCGACTTTCCATCGACGTCCGGCACCGCGGCGGCCGCAGTGATGGATGGACGTTCATCTCGACACGGGAGCGGACTGGTGTGCGAGGAAGCAGCGGAGGAGAGCGGAGGAGCCGGAGGTGTGTGACCAGTTGACCCGATCCTTCCGTTGGTCTTCCGGTCCCTTAATTTACAAAACTTGTCTTCTTCCGGGAAGAAAAGCCCTCCCTATTTTCTATTTGTATTCTTTTGATGGCTTGGCAAAAGTCTGAAGGTGGAGACAATCACTATCCCTTTTGTGTACACTTTCTCCTTCAAAGGCCTGGAGAGGCTACTACTCCGGCCTTTGTACCTTCATCTTACCCTCGTACCGGCCCTCTTAAGCATTAACAGCTGCTTGCCACCCTGCCTCGATCAGTCATTGGACAGAACTTGGACAAAACCCCAGTACCTTTATTTTAACCCCATATCGTTCTCTGAAGTATTAACACCTGTTGGCCAATTGCCTCAAGAAGTCATTGGACGATACTTCCCTGTGCATGCGCCCTGTAGCAGAAGTCCTTATGCAAAGTTGTGGCCGCTGGGTTTTTCTTTGCATGCACATCTGCCATTTGTATACACCTCACAGGTGTGGCTCGCAGGCGCTCCTTGGCACTTCTAAGGTAGCTATTGTGCAGCGAATTTTTATATTGTTATCCATAATCATGCTCGCGGTTAAGAATCCTGCGTTAACTTGGGGCGTTGACCATTTTCGAGCTTGCATGCTGGCGCTCTTTTGTCTTGGGAGTCCCCGTGTTCCCTGGCGAGGCAGAAGTGGGCACTTGCCTACAAGCTGCCACGAGAGACGGATGCCCAATAACTTCTAGCTCAGTTTTTGAGCCCAGGCAAGGCTGGGAAAAGAAAATCCTGCAGCAGCTTTCATTTTATTTGTCGCGGTCCTCGCGAAAAATACAGCATTTCTCCGGTCCAGAGAAGAGTGGAGTGTGGCAAGAGTGGTCGGAGGCTACTTTTATTTATTGGTTTTGCATTTTTTTGTACCTTTTTTTTATGTATCCAGTGTGGAAGGTACGGGAAGGGTTTATCGGTACCCCACACCCGAAGTTAATGTGTATGAAACGGTTCCGAGATGGGCCAGAGTCCCGAGGCTTTATCTCGTTTCCCTAGCCGATATGTGCGCTCCAATTGTATTTATCCTGTATCCTATCCTGCCATTTTTGACTATAGAATTAATGTTTTCGGTAGCATGGGCATCTCCCAAGATTGATTTTTTTAAGTAGGTCTACCGACACTTCTGGCCGTTTCCGTATTCCACCATTTGGTTGAAATGTGCATACAACGGGCCGGATAGACATACTTCCAATAATATTATCTTGTCCACCCACTGCATAATTTTGGTATTGGATGAAACAAAACTGGAGAACAAGAAAAAAACCTAGGAGTTTACTATCAATTTCTTAATAATGGTTCTTTAAAATATGTCTATTAATTTTGCTTCCATGCCTTTATAACTTTCAGGTGATTCTGCCACCGATTGACTGTCGTTTCTTTTTGTAATTTTTTTTGTAATACACCGACTCTTTTAAGTAATTTCTTTTGGAAGTCGTTTGACTGTTTTGTTCAGTCCCTATCTGATTTTTTTTGTGACAACTCTTGAGTCCAATAAATTCTTTCTTTTTTTGGTTGCCCTTAAATTCTCGCTCTTTGGGTCTACTTATTCCGCAACTTCTATTTCCTTGATTTGAATTTTCAAATTTTCACCAGCTCGGTAACAGGTGGAGTGGCCTCTTCATCAGCCGGTGAGTCCGCATTGTCTGCGAGGAATGTGAACTGGGACGCTGCAACATTTGGCGTGGGTGTTCATGCGGTTGGTTGTGGTAGTGGTAGGGTTAACTTTGGCGGGCCAGGCCTATGTCGGTGCCACCCCGGCCACATTGGCAAGTCCTTTGTCTCCTTGCGTTAGCAATGTAGTAGCGCCCTTGTAATATCTGGGAAACGAGGCCCCCTTGGGCACCCTTGTTTCTTTAGCCATTCTGGAAAAAAATGGAACGGGAACTACGTGGATATGGCGTAATTATATGTAGATAACGCGGTCAAGATTTTATCCGCTTCAAATAATGGTGTGGAGGTCGCCTTGGTTGTCGAACAGGGCAGGGTGGTCCTTCGGCCGTCCTCAGCAAGGGTTAGCCTTAAGCTTGATTCCATAGAAAAGCCGACAAGCGAATTCATCTCTGTTTTCGCTATACGCCACCCGGGTCGTGTCGTGGAACTCTTGCCATATGCGGGAACTATATATACGTGCATACGTATGAAGCTCAATCCCCGAATAGAATCCCACACGTTTCAATGGGCAATTTTTGTTGGCCAAGGCGGAGCTGTTTCCCTGCAAAATTAACGAAACGCTGTAAGACTGTCGCCTACCCCTACCCCCTACCCCTACCCCCACCCTATCCCCTACCCCTAGCCCCTACCCCCTAATCGAGTTGATTGAGTTGACTGACTGAGTTGACAAGAGAACAACTGAACAACTGCTCCTGAACAACTGCTCCTGTTCTACCACTTATTTTTGCTGTCTGAAGTGCAAAATAAAAGAATATTTTATCATCAGTCAACTGGAAAAGTGACAGAGATGTCACTGGATCATTTTCTGCTCGTGATTCATCGGGATTGTGAAGATATTTAGTGAAATTCCAGCTGGATTTTTCACATTTCTACACTGAGAAGGGAAGCCATTTGTACACAGGAAGCTTGGTGTTCACTGGACCATACATGCCCCCAACCAGGACACAATGGGAGTTAATCTTCTTAAGCTCCTACTGCTGGCATCATTGCTATTCATCAGCTGTGACCACAAATCAGAGGCTTTTGTTCATCACTCTGGATCAACTGTGAGGTCAACACCTGGACATGCTAGATACAGCCATCGAAGGATATCATACTACTCCAACTCCCAAAGTACATTCCAACTTCAGCTGCTCATATCTGGTGACATTGAACTTAATCCAGGCCCTTCATCTCAGGCTGATGGTGATAACAATCACAACAACAATACTGATCTGAAGTGCATCCTGCTCAATTCTCGCAGCATTGTCAACAAGACTCTTGAACTCCAAGCTGTACTTGCCCTACATCACATTGATATTGCCCGTGTGACTGAGACATGGCTTTGCCCCGACATCGCCGACAGTGAAATCCTTGATGTTTCACAGTACCACATATTCAGGAGATACAGAAACCGAAATGGAGGTGGTGTACTATTTGCCTGCAAATCAAATCTCCTGGCAACAAGAAGAGCAGATTTTGAACCATCCCCAGACATACAAGCCGACTTCAGACAATGTGAGCTCATCTGGGTGCAAGTCAGTCTACCACTGAATAAAGGCAAGCTACTTTTCGGCACCTGTTACCGCCCACCTTCTTCATCTACGGGATTTAATGAGGCTTTATCTTTCTCCATTGACCGGATTCTTCCTTGTACCAGCCAGTTTAAAGCTGTGTTTCTTCTCGGGGATTTTAACCTTACAATACCCTGCACAACATCCTTGGATGAAAACTGCCCTCTGACACTCAACAGCCATTCTTCAACTGTTCTGAACATAGCTGAATCTCTGGGCATGTCACAGCTGGTATCATTTCCCACAAGACGCAATCCCAATGGCAACGACACGATGCTTGATCTCATTTTCTGCGATGAACCCAAGTGGACCAAGGACATCCGCAGTGCACCGGGCTTAGGCAACAGCGACATGACTCCATTCACTTTGAAATCACCATGGCATCATCTCGTCAATTTCCACACCGGACATTTCACCAGTTTCACAAGGTTGATGCACAAGACTTCCAGACCACACTGCAGTGCATTTTATGGGAGTTGTTCTACGATGAGACCAACATCGATGAAACCTGGGACAACTTCACGTCACTCGTGCATGCTGCGGTGAAGGATGTAATTCCTATTGCCACATCAAAGGGTCGTCGTCGATCACCTTGGATAACCAATGACATCATCAATGCATCCAGAAAAATGAACAGAACCTATCACAGAGCTATCAAGAACAGCAACGATGCAACTTTAAGGAACAAATATTTGGAGTTAAGATCACTTGTAAAACGCATGACAAGAATTGCTTACAATGATTATATGCAGAGTCTCGCTATTGACTGTAAGTTAAATCCGAAGCGGTTGTGGTCATTTGTAAAAAGTAAACGCACACCTCAATCTGTTAATTCTTTCCAACACGGTAACAAAACACATACCTCCCCCAGTGAAATTGCCAATGCATTTAACCTATATTTCCAAAGTAACTTCTCACCACAGCAATCTCTCTACCATCTTCCGAAGAGCAACAAAGTCAATTACACCCTGATATTAAACCGCTACAAACTCTTCAGGTTCATCAATCAGATGTTTGGAAGGCCATCGGCAATTTGAATGCTTCAAAGCCACCTGGTCTAGATGGTATTTCACCCAAACTACTCAAACTTGCTGGCCTTTCAATCGTGCCAATTTTAAGCAGAATATTTAACCTCAGTCTCTCTACAGGTACAGTCCCACACAGTTGGAAGATGGCTAATGTTATTCCTCTCTTCAAAAATGGCGACAAATCTCTTATTTCTAACTACAGGCCTATTTCTCTGACATCTGTTTCCTGCAAAATGCTTGAAGGCTTCATATCAAAGAAAATACTTGACCATTCATCTCTCTATAATATCATCCCCGAATCACAACATTGCTTTCGACCTAATCGCTCTTGTATCACTCAATTAACCACTCTGTTCAATACATGGTCCCAAGCACTAGATGCTCCAAAACCCCCTAGAATTGACGCCATCTTCCTTGACTGGTCAAAAGCATTTGGCAGATGTGACCATTCAATACTTCTAACCAAACTACACAGATACGGGATCTGCGGGAATCTACTCTCCTGGATCAGCAATTTCCTTTACAGCAGACATCAACGTTTTCTTTTTTCAGGGACTAATTCTGACTGGGTACCGGTGACTTCAGGTGTACCTCAAGGCTCTGTTCTCGGCCCTATACTCTTCAATCTCTTTACAGGCGACCTGCCAAACCGTGTTAAGTCGCCTCTGCCGCAATACGCAGATGATACTGTTTTGTACAAAATAATTAATTGTCCAGATGAAAGTGTTGTTTTACAAGATGATCTCAACTCGATAAAGGAGTGCTGCGTAGAGAACCATATGCAGTTAAACTCAAATAAATAAAAAGCTATGTACATAACCCGCTCAAGGAAACAAAACTCAACTCCATACTTTCTTTCTGACTCTGTCCCCCTAAAGTTTGTAACTTCCTACAAATACCCTGGTGTCATCATTTCCAATGACCTTACCTGGAATAACCATATAAATATGATCCGTGCCAAATGCTCCAAACTAGCTGGTTTCATTCGCAGAACAGTTAAATCCAGATATGCTAGAGTTCTTCTAAAATTATTTTCCTCCCTCTGCAGACCTGTTCTAGAATACTAGAATATGCATCACCAGTATGGCTAACTCCCAAAAAAAACCACATCTAGTGTCTTGAAACCATTCAACGTTGCTTCACAAAAACATGCCTTCCGTATATATATAAAGAACGCCTGCAAAAACTTAATTTACCTCCTCTCTACAATAGACTGATCTATTTGAGTGTTTCTTTTGTGGTTAAATGTCTCTATAAACACAACATCATCCCTTCTTCTTTTCTCCCTCAGCCAAACAGCAGGAAAACGGACGTCTTACTCTTCGAACATCTATACAACCGAACTAACTGTGCAAAATTTTCATTGTTTAACTTTTCCCCACATTTTTTAACTCTCTTTCAAGTGATTCGTGATCTTTGTCTTGAACCTTCTCCTAAATTTTTCCTCAATGCCCTACGTGATCACCTTTTCTTCCAAGACCCAATCTCAAAATCCTTTGAGAAGACACATATGCCCCTTTTGCAATTGATCTGTTATTTATATATTTATATTTTATTATTGTTATATATGTATTTTTATTTATCTATTTATCTCTATTGATATTATAGTTTACCTTTACTTTTTCCTTTCTTTCTCTTCTTTCTTCTTTCTTTTCTTTCTACTTCTTTCTTTCTCTTATATATATCTCTTATATATATATATATTTATTTTATATATATATTTATATATATATTTCTAATCTTTATTTAATAGTCGTTATTATAATGAAATCTCTATCTTTTTAAAGATTTATTATTTATTTCGGTAATTGGTATATTTGGCATATTTGTAATTTAGTTAGTTCTTTTTCCATATACATGTATATATTTTATATATTTTTTTTATTTTTGTTTAATTATTATTATTATTTTTTCAGTCATCCAATTAGTTTGGAGAGCCCCCTGACAGAAACTAGTTTCTTTTGGGCAATCCTTCGGGAGTTAATTGGTTGTTTCTGTTGTTGTTGTTTTTTTTTTGTTTTTTTTTATTGTTTGATTTATTTATATTTTCAACTTCATTCTTACTTAAGGTGATATACAAAAATGTTGCAAACTGCTTACTGACTAAAATTACCAAAAAGTAAATCTAAAATTTAGTGGGCCTGACGTTTCGATCCTAGCAGGACCTTTCTCAAAGGCAGAGTGACAAGGACAAAACAGATACATGTACACGAAGGCAGGGGGAGAGAGTGAATAGGACACGGATGAGAAACAGAGGACAAAGAGTGAAGCTGGTAGGGAGAGATCAAAGGGAAGGGCAAGGGGTAGGGTAGGGATTAGTGAGAGGAGGGGGAAAGATCAAAGAGAAGGGCAAGGAGTGGGGTAGGGATTAGTGACAATAGGGGGAAAAGATCAAAGAGAGAAGTGTGAAAGACTGAACACAAAAGAAGGATTATCAGAAAGCTGCATGGTGTTAGTCATTACCCTCCTGGATGTTGAGACCATGTGGTTGAATAGTCCGAAGACGCTTCATCCACATTTTCTCACGGCTAAGACGGACAGCATTACTACGGTGACCAAGTGATTCTATGCCCAGTACACTCATATCTGATATCGAATGATCAGGGAGATTGAAGTGATACCCAACAGGGGTGTCCATTTTACCGGTTTTGATGGTAGACCTATGGCCATAGATTCGTTTTTTGAGGGTGTTTTTTGTCTCGCCAACATACTGAATATTACAAACTCTACAAGAGATGAGGTATATGATGTTTGAGGTAGTGCACGTGATAGAGCCATAGGTCGTGTGGGTAGTTCGGCACTAAAACAAAAGCCTCCAGGTCCCAAGGACAAGCCCAAAGTTCCCTTAGTTACTTCCTACCACCCTTCTCTTCCTCCTCTCAGGAAGATAACTAAGGAAAACCAACATATTCTCCACACTTCAGATCGTCTGGCTGAAGCCATTCCTAATTCGCCTGTTTTGGCTTTCAGGCGCCCCCGTAACCTGCGTGACTTAATTGTCCGAGCAGAGGTTCCCCCTTTGGACTCTTCACCTCCAACCAAATTTGGTACATTTAAGTGTACCTCGAAATGCATTGTTTGCAAGACACATGTCAAGGAAATAGACTCTTTCAATGGACATTCTTCTGGAACTACCCACACGACCTATGGCTCTATCACTCCCTACCAGCTTCACTCTTTGTCCTCTGTTTCTCATCCGTGTCCTATTCACTCTCTCCCCCTGCCTTCGTGTACATGTATCTGTTTTGTCCTTGTCACTCTGCCTTTGAGAAAGGTCCTGCTAGGATCGAAACGTCAGGCCCACTAAATTTTAGATTCATTCTTACTTGTGTGCTGTGATGTGAATGCTTGACATGTATCGCGAAAAAATGAAATAAATAAATGTGCATAGTTCGCCGCTGCGCTGGAGGGGGACACGGGGAGTCGTCGTGTAGAGTGGGTGGGAGACCCCCTACTTTGAGCACTGTTAGGCACTGTTGGGCACTGTTAGTGCGAGGTCATGTGTCGACCAGCCCAAGGCTGTGTACACGCGTTACACTAAGACTCCCGGTGTCCCTTCGGGTGTGAGGCGTGCTGGGCCATCCGCCGCTGTCACTCCTGGGCCATCAGGCCCAAGCGCAGCTACTGCGCCTGAATTGAGGGAAAGCGCTATAATTTTCGCTCTTCCAACGCCAATTGACGTATTCATTTTACAGCAGTGGCTGCTTAGTTACCCCGATAGGCCAGCGGCTGTTTTACTCGAACAAGGGTTTACTCGGGGGTTTTCACTGGGATGCGCGAAATCGTGTGCTTTATTCGAGTTGTTCAGCTCCTTTTTTGAATTTCAGGTAAAGCGTGTTTCGGCCTCTGATGCGATCACACCAGGTCTACATCGCCGATGTAGACCTGGTTGCACTCGCCACACGGAATCTCGTAGACGACACCTCCGCGTCTTTCCGGGGGGACAGGGTCCTCAAGGTGGTTGAGAAACGAAACACGGTACGGATACCGTGTCCCTCAAGGATTCTCTTCAACTGTCCGGAGACGCCGTCCATGAAGGGGAGTACAGCGAAGGACTTGTACTCAACCCGCTCCGTATCGGTGCTCACCTTAGGTCTCGAAGAGCGACGGATGAAAGGTGTTGGGTATCCGTTCGCTGTGAGCGCAGTGTGTACATGGCGTTTCCCTGAGGCTGTACAGCGCGGTTTGGTAACCAAACGCGCTGCACGGTCAAAGAGGCACTTGGCCATTCCACGCTTCACAGACTCAGGGTGGTGGGAGTCGTAAGCCAGGTATTGGTCGGTGTGTGTGGGTTTGCGGTACACAGTTGTGGTTAGGCTGCCGTCGGGCTCCCTGTGGACCAAAGTGTCCAGGAAGGCGATGGTGTTGTCCACTTCCACCTCGACAGTGAAGTGTATGGTGGGCCGGAGACAGTTCAGATTGGAGAGCAGCTGGTCGGTCCGGTCGCGCGGTGCAATGACAAAGGTGTCATCAACATACCGCCTCCATACTGAAGGGGAGCATTCGGGAGGGCAACTCTGTAGAGCCTCCTCCTCAAATGCCTCCATGTACAGGTTGGCGATGACCGCGGACACTGGACTGCCCATAGCTGCTCCATCCGTCTGTTCGTAGGAGGACCCTTCGTGGAGAAAGTACGTGGACCGTAAGACGAACTCCAGCAGGGTGGCGATCTCGGCGGGGGAGAGGGAGGTTCGGTCCAACAGGTTAGGGTCCCCTTCCAGGCGTTGTAGGGCTACTCTGCATGCGCCTTCAATGGGGACGTTGGTAAACAACGACGTGACATCGAAGGAAATCAATGTCTCGTGGCTGCCGATCCGTTGTCCGCGGAGGAATTGCGCGAAGGCCGTGGAGTTGGGCACCGTGTTGGTCGTGTTCCCGATCAACGGAGACAGGACTCCTGCCAGATACTTGGACAGGTCGTAGGCAAAGAGACAATTCTTAAACAATGATTACCCACTTTCGGTGAGAGCCAGGGTTCACGGCTAGAGCTTTGCCAAGCATGGCATGGTTAGGGTCTTGCCAAGCGTGGCTTGTTTTGGGTTTGGCCAAGCGTGGCAGGTTTGAAGGTTGCCAAGCGTGACATAGTGAGGTTTGGCCAAGCATGGCCCGTGTGTAGGTTGCCAAGCGTGGCTTTGTGAGGTTTGGCGAGGCGTGGCATTGTGAGGTTTGGCCAGGCGTGGCTTTTGAGGTTGGGCCAAGCGTGGCCGGTGAATGTTGCCAAGCGTGGCATTTTGAGTTCTGGCTGAGGTGGCCAGGTGTGTTGGGAATTGAGTGTTTCAGTTTGTATTGTTGCCAAGCATAGCATTTAATTAATTAAGACAAACTGTCTCATTTAGGCATAATTTTGCCATTGCGTTCTTCTTGGAGAATTAAAAGCGTGGCTCGAGAACCAGGCCAGGAAAGTCAACTCATTGTCTCACTGTGTGCTTTGTGTGTGGTCTTGGAATAATCACATGTTAACTGACTTGAGACTGTATACCTTGGCAGTTGATGGCATTGGCAGTTACTGTCAAGAGCCGGTAACCATTTCCGATGGAATGAATAAACAATTCAGCGTGATCTTAATCGATGTATTTGTTCTTCGTGGTATAGTCTGGTACCTTGCATGCAGTCAAGTCCCCTGTAGCCTGCGGCACACGAGCATCCATAGGGATCGGCCAGACAGAGCATTCGACCTCGGCACGAGTCGCTGTGTGGACCGGTAGTATTCGAACAGATGTGACTGGCAGTTCGTCCAAACACATTCCTTCCGTTTGCTGGTAAATGGTAAATAAAGCAAACAAATCATTTTGTTGCAAAAACGTGTATATTATGAGGAAGCGAGGGCTGGAAAGTGTGCCAGTGTTGGTAAGAAATATCGAATGGAAAAGGTTGTTGAAATTTAATATAAAGGCTGTCTGGATGTTGCTTTGAAGGAATAACTATATGGAGCAAGGTATCAGGATAAGAAAGCTACCGACTGAAAATTGTGGCATAAATTGATCGCTTACGTCAAGAGATATAACGCCTAGAGAATCGAAGAAATAAATAAAGAAACATAGAGAATAAGTGAAAAGGGTGATCAAAGTCACGTGATGTGTCGTTGCTGGTGGCGACGTTTTGGTTGCTAACTGCTAATCTTCATCAGGCAACTGAAGAATGCGCGCTGCGGCGTCTGTTTATGTCCGCTTCGCCGGTTCCTGTGCACCGGTTTGCGGACGTCGTAGTAGTGATCGTGCGGTTTGGCGCGCGATTCTGGCGTCCACTAGCGGCCCCGTCCGCGGTGGGTCGACGGTCGTGTCGTCTGATGGTGGGGAGCCAGAAACCGGGGATGTCAATGCCGCTGTCTCGGTTGATGTTGTTTCGGCGAAGTCGGATGTGGATGGCCTCCTTGACACGCCTGGTGTACCAATGCTGCTCACCGAGCAGTTAGCAACCGAAACGTTGCCACCAGCAACGACACATCGAGTGACTATAATCACCCTTTCCACTTATCTACACCACCGCGATGAACGACCCCTTCATTTCTATTGAACATAGACAATCATGTGAAGGAATACATATAGGGAAGCGAAGGAAAACATATAATATATATTTTCAGTTGGCGAATATACAAGAGAGGTACAGCCGGAGGCTTTTGCTCAAATTTCGGACCAGTAATCTTTGGTTGCTGTTTCCAAGAGTTATTCCAACGTTTCCTGCCATGTTCTTTCTTATATTACAAATATAATTAATCTTTAAACTTTGTCCATTATCTGTAATGTAGCCGGACTGCTTTGTATCAAATGTTAAATCAGTAATACTCTAATCTGGCTTTCATGATACATCTTTAAGAGGTTGTATCGCAAGACGTACGCTACGGTAAGCCTTTATGGCGTAGATGCCATTTTACCTAAATTCGATTTAGCAACAATTAACGAAATTAATTTTATATGTCATATTGAGGATAAACTCATGTATAATAAACGACTCTTTAAAGGGCGATAAACACATGCATATAACATATAATTATTATATATGTCACTCGGGTTTTTGCTAGCGTACGCGTAGTTTTCTTGTCAGTCAGTGCACGATGAGAAGCCTCTATACGGCACATGACTTACGCAAAATCATGTTACGACAAAAACCGTTCAGTAAATGTGTGACTCACGCAACATGTAGATGTCCCCAAAGTCCCGTACATTGCTCCATAGGTTACTATTATGCTACCAATTATGGCATATGTGGATGTAGGCCTATAGCTGAAAGCAACTGTGTGACTTACGCAACATGTAGATGTCCCTAAAGTCCCGTACATTGCTCCATAAGTTACTATTATGCCAATTATGGCATATGTGGATGTACATGTAGGCCTACTTCATTAGATTAGCTGGAAGCAATAAGATGTCCTTTGTCTTGTAGTAAACTTGTTTTTGAAATATCTTAGATATCATTCGGAAAGTAGTCGCAATTTAACGGTACATAACGTGTCACCTTGTTGGCAGTTATGTCCGATAAATCCTGGAGCACAGACACAAAGTCCTGTCGTAGCGTCACAAATACCTCCATTGTAGCATCTAGGACACGTATCATGACAGGAAGGTGGTCCCCATATCCCCGTAGGACAATCTGAGTTCCGTTATACAAGGGAAAACATAGACACTATATGTATGTGTGGCTGTATCGAAAGCCATAGCCATAGCCATAATCATGAGACTGAATTGTGGCTACGGAACGGCATAGGGAACGCGGATTCAGAAATACGATTGCTGCTCATAATGATTTATGAGATAGTCAACAGCTTTGGAAGCAAGTCAAAGAAGACATCCTTCCACAATTTATCTGGGCAACACGGAGGATTCTAATTTTGAAAAAATCGGAGCGGTAATAATCACAATTCACGTATAAGGTCGTCTTTTTATTTAGTCCTATGTGGTAAATAAAAAGACGAAAATGATGGAAGGAAAACAAATACTAACCTCTGACGATGAGTTTGGTTATGCCTCGAAGTTTTCCGCTTTGTTGAGCGGACACGGAGCAGCTGTATATACCTGCATCAGCCTGAGCAACTCTGTCAATTTGCACACGAATCCCATCCATCCATTGCTTGGTAGTATCCACGCCTTCGTGTGTCCATACATAGCTACCACTAGGTGCATCCATTTGTAGTATTATGCTATCTCCGATACTTGCTGTGAGTGTTCTCTGAACGGGTCGTACAATGACGCCACTCTCTGAAATCAGAGGTTAACAAAAACATCAAGGTTACAATGATGATTATAAGAAAAAACAGGTGATATGCATGTAGATGCAAATGATTTATGTATAATGAAATGATTAATGATTGATAAGAGTATTATCTCAGGAAAGTTTATCCTTTTTTCATCAGAAAATCAAAATCGCTCAGTTGCTTTGCTATTTACATCAAGGTAAAAAGCAAGTATACCAATGAAACAGGGACAAAGTAGCATTCGTATTCTCTATGTTATACATTGAAAGTTGAAAACAAATTATTTTTTTCAGGAAAAAGATATAATGGTTTTGATATTAATTCGGTGAATGTCTATTAATTGAAAGTTTAGCATGACTTTAGATACAAATTCAACCACACGGTGTTTGATCACTGAATAGCGAAGATGAAAGTCACGTACCATTGGATGGTAAGATGACAGATTGTATCCTAGTGGTCAGGCCATCTCTGCTTGCCTCCGTGAAGAAGACACCCGTTCTGTCCATCCCATCCACTGCAGGCATTCTGAGCAGCAATTTATCTGCACATCCTGAGGGTGGATCAGCGTCTACCACTGACCCTGATGGAAGTCCGTTGTCGCTCTCTCCTGTCGACAATTGTCGACCGAAGGAGACATAGGCTGTGACGTCATCCGGGCCTTTGTAGGTTGTTATGACTACATCCTCATTTGAAGTGAGTAGGGCCGGGCTGACTACCACTGTGAAGTCCACATCATTCACTTTGAAAAACAAATGATATCTTCGTCATTAATTCATCATATTACCATAAACTACATAGATGAACATAAAATTAGCACAAACCGTGCTAAACCGTGCTCTTTAACCAAGATGTATTCCTCTGAGAGTTCTTTCTCTTTGTTTGTGTTGGGAAGTAGTTAACATCATTTTGTTATAAAAATGTTGATGTGTACCCTGTAACTATCCAACAATTGAACAGTGGCAATACCCCAATTTATCATTTATCATTTATTAACTATCGTTATTCCCAATAAGGGAATACTGTTGATACCTTTCTGTAAGAAGTCGCATGGGAGCACAATGACTTCGCATAGTTGAAGCGTTGCCATTCCTGGAATCTCCACACTCACATAGCGAGCAAGTACTGGCGGATCGCAGGTGAATTCCATCCAATCCCTGGATGACGCTTGATCGCTGGTAACTGGTGATCCACACACCACGTTACTGCTGTGGTTGGTACTCAAGCCTGCCCTGACTATGGCACCTGATGCAAAAGAGCGACGCCATTGGAATGGTTTCCTTAGATTTGTTTTAATATTAAAAAAGGAGATAATTATTTAAACATGTACAATCAATTTTGCTTGCGATTTTCTGAACGATGGGCCGAACCAAACTATTTGAAAATCTCGACACATTCGGTGAACTATGACGTAGCGCTAAACCTCAGCGCTTCTCCATAGTACGTGCACTAATGTTCGCGCGTCCAAACCCCGGATATGCGAAGTTCACAACCCGCGATCAAGTCATCCATTTATTTATTTATTTTTCCGGATGGCATGTACGCAACACTGTTGGTGGCAGGCCCAACGTAATTTGCCTGTTTACCCGTGTTTTCTTCATATTTGACTCTCATTTGACTCTCACTGTTTTCCTTGGAGAAAAAAAAATCGTCGGCAGGGTGTCAACTTGAAGTTTCTTAGACCGAGGATTATTTCCAAAAGGAACTTCCTGGCGATTTTCTTCAAATCATTCCGGCGTGAAGTGGTCCTCATGAATAGCGAACACTTTGTTCGGGACGAAAGATTTGCAGTCAAACTTCGCGCTTTTTTGGAGAGTTTCTTAGGATCGGGTGTTCACAAGAAGTTGCGACTTTTTGATCACAACAATGCTTGCCAAATTGAAATATTTTATTCGAGATTTTTATGCGTGCATGCGTCAGACGAGACAACAGTTGTCAAAATTTTGAAAAAAGTTTCAGCGTTTAAACAAATGTATGTATCGTTTACCACGTTCAAACACACCATAGACTCGGCGTTCATGAGCCTGTTTTTGATGTGATAACTATAATTTTTTTCAAACACTCCCATAACTAGTGGACGTGTCAAGAATTCAAAATTTTAACGAACAATACGGCCGGCAACAATTCTCAGGTCCTGTTTATTTTTCAAAGCCCCAAATAACAATTTCTAGGATACCTTTTGCTCTGAATGTATGCTTTTGATTAACGTATGTTTTGAAATCATTAATTATTTAGCAACTTTTTGAACTTTTCTGATAATGGTGTCGGCTGTTTTAGCGCACACAAGTAAAGTACATGTTCATCATCGGAAAGTGCGTCCGCATCGTGGTGTAGACAGCACGTCACAATACCCCGGATTTTGGTGCATTTGTTTCAAACATGGCCTTCCAAATTATCATCGACAAAATCCCCCTTTTCTTAAACATTCGTGAAAAATTAATCAAAAAATGAAATACCAATCCAAATTAAATGATATTTTTTTTATCAGCGTTATACAAGGGGTGGGATAGCCAGCGCGGAATGCCAATAATGCTTTGTCTATGGCATTTTGGGTCGAAGAGGAAGAAGATGAAGAAGTAGGGGAAAATCAGAGCAGAAAGTAAGGCTGTTCCGCTTCTCAGAAGCGGCGGAAAATCCATCTAGCACACACTCCATCCAGTCCTGTTTGGAAGGACAATACCCTACCCATGGCCTAGACAGGTAGCCCCAACATTATCGTGCTGTGAATGTGGTCCCCACACATACAGCCATAGATGGCTCCCCGCTCTTCTTAGCAATAGCACACTATGGAAACCAGCTTGTGGTTCTTTGATCCGGCTGGTGAAGGATTCCCACTTCAAATAAATTGCAGGCTCGATCCATTTTCATACACCTGCCTTCGACAATTGTGACTCACCCCAGGTATTATGAGCAGCAATTGTGCTCAACTATCCCGAAGAACTGATTGCATCATGGTTCCTAACTATGATAAGCATGTCAACCTTCACTGTATGTAACGCACGATTTCAAACTCAGGATAAAACGAATCCTACCTTCAATTCTTTCACTCCCAGTCATAATTCTGATTCGGCCGAGGCATTGGTTTGAGTTCAAATCCACTCTCCACCATGGACTCATTTCCGAATCTAAAGGCATTAAGGCAGGCAATTGAAACATATGATGTAACCAGTTATCTGCCAATCAAAATATTCCCTTAACTGTTTGAAACACAATTTGCTTTACAGAAAACTGAATTCGGCCATTTGCTTGTCCGATCCAAATGCATAACATATACGATATCTTGATATACAGAATCACGGCACAATACCCAGTTTTATCTTAATTACCTGTAGAACTGCAGTACGACCCGCCTGGTAGTCCGTCAAGCGCTCTCTCAGCAGTGTGCTCATCGAGTGTAGTGCTTTGGTTGCTTGGGTTACCAGCGAGATATTTCCAAAACGCTACAAAAGGCCGTGTTCGCACTGGCCTTTTGAAACCGAGGCAATGGGTAAGATTCCATTGACCTAAAGGGACTTACGGGTCCCCTTCATTATTCAGACCATTAACATCAAATAAGGTCCCCCACACAAACTTCATCGAGGACCAATCAAATAAGGCGTTCCCCACAAACTCTTCGTCCCCCAACCAAACCTATACCCCATGGCCGGCATCTATGATGAGTTTTCGCCGAAGAGTTATGATTTTCAAGGAGAAAATCGCCGAGGAGTTCCCCTCCAACATCTGGAAAAACGTAGGAGCAAGATTGATAATGAGGCCAACTTTCTCCATCGTAATGACTTGAGCATTACCCAAGAAGAGACTTCCCTGCTGTACCATCAACCCATTGGGGAAGCCATGAGGTAGCCTTTTCAGAAAGCCGTCTGCTCGATCCTATTCAGCAGTACGAGGACTAAATGGCCGGAGGACCAGTATCCCTACTGCCACCCCGAGACGCTGCGGCATCGCATCAAGCACCTAGCCAGCCGTCTGCTGCGGCAGGGAGGACCTCCGAATTCCTAAACAAGAAGCCCGCAGAAGATACAGGCTCAGCAAGAATCCATTTCACATGGATATCGACACCTACCTCTGCATGACGAAGATGGACTTGGGATTGTTCGTCTGAAGCGCTCCATCTCAGTATTCAAACCAAACGGCCCTTTTCAGGGCCACCACATTTTCAAAAGAGAGAGAAGTGTTTCAAATTGTCTGCTTACACCTTCGTCTGCCTGACCGTGGCTTTTCCGTGAGTACTCAATCAAAACAGTCCTTTTCAGGACTAATCGTACTATATATTTTTTACATGCATCGTCCATGCATCATCATTCCGATCGTCCCCCTCACATCTCATTCTGCCTTATGTATCCCGATTTTATTTTACCGTTCAACCGGCCAATTGGTTTCATAGGTCCAACATTTTCCCCGTATAATTAAGGTGCGCGCTATCCGATTTGGATTTCTCGATTTCCCCCATCCGGCACACACGCACTTTCCGCGGTCAGGTTTTTATTTTTTTTTTTTTATTTTTTGGGGAGTCAGCCATTTTTTTTCTTATTTTTTTTCTCGTCAGAATAATTGATTATGCGTTTTGCAATCAGGCATCATAAGTCCGCCATTGTTTTTTCCCGTCCCCACTAACGCTCCCTCCGACTGAGTTTATTGGTCCATCATTTCTCCCCGTATATGATTGACATACACGCTGTCCGGTTTGGATTTCTCAATGCGCCATTTTGTTTTCCTGTCCCACTAACGCGCAAGGGGGTTTGGGGGTCAGCCATTTTGTTTCCATTTTTGTTTCCTCTCGGACTCCTCATTAACACCCTTTGTTCCGTCCAATCGCTCCTCTTAGTTCAACTATTTGTCATGCTAATATATGCATTGATATGCTAATGAGATCAATTGATATGGTAATCCGCTATATTGTTATGCTAATAAGCTGTATTGTATTTGTGCATTATGCATACTATTCTTTTGTTTTGTCCGATCAAGACCCAACACACTACTGTCCTGGACCCACGGTTGTCTTCTGGAATGAGACCTGCCAGAAGCCAGTGACGGACGAGACACCCAAGACCCAGTAAACCTGTCAACCCGCATATATCAGGCCAGCCCAGCAGTCCAGCACATATAGGCTCTTATCCCACTTTAGGGATGCAACAATAGGTTTAATTAAGGTGAAGGAAACGTGTTTAAAACCGAACAAAACTCTTTCTGTAAAGTGAACAGAAAAGTGTGTAAAAACAAATAAGAGTCACCACGGTGAAGTAAAGGTGTTTGAAACCGAACAAAACTAATTCTGGAAAGTGAACAGAAAAGTGTGTAAAAACTGTTAAGAGTAACCACGGTTAAGTAAAGGTGTTTGAAACTGAACAAAACTTGTTCTGGAAGGTGCTGTGTGGAAGTTTTTGGAAAAGGGCACCAATTAAAAGAGCAACCATTCCCTAATATTTTGTTCTAATTTGTGTTGTTTCCTCAAAGTTGATTAACCCTGACAGCAAAATAGCGAGCGAACTGCGTGTTGGATCGTACTGCTATGAGCAACAGCGAGCTATATCGTGATAGTAGGCAAACGTAGGCAATCTTGATACGAGTGCCATAAAAACTACCTACGAGCTGGATACGCATTAGTATGACTGTAACCTTCAAATTTGCTGTGTATTGATGGTTACGGCTGCGTATTGATATACCCAGCAAAGCGCATCAATACAAGATAGTCTAAAGGTCCCCGTACCGGTGTAACGATCTCAGACGGGCCCCGTGCTGAGTTGAGCCGTGACGTCACTGGTTCACCTTAGCACGTTGCAGCAACGTTCTCAGCTGCTCAGCGTGCTCAGATGAGTCAGTGAACCAAGCACCCGGGGGCGCCCTTCATGTGCTTATGATAATCCTCGAACAACTTGTAAAACTATATTTTGCTTTTGATTGTATAAAGTCAATCGATGCACCCTCATTGCGGGGTAACAACTGTAGCATTTCTTCCCCAATGTAAAACTCCAAGTTCTAGGCCTAGTTACTATAGGCTCCGTACTGAGCGTTATTGAACTACGGGTCAACTACGGGTCAACGAACGCGCCTGAAAGTGCTGTATTGCCAATGGCCGTATAGACTCAGCACGGCCTTCAAAATAGACAACTATTACGCGCACTGTGCATGACGTTTTTATCCATATATGGTAACGGTCTCATCTGAGCATGGGGCCCGGATCAGACCGTTACACCGGTATATAATTTGTTGTGTTTACTTTTGACTCGAAATCTTTATGTTTGGCAACTAACCCAACACAGGTCGGTGATAAGTGTGGCATGGCAAACATTTCGTTTGCTATAGCAAACTGTTCTCGTACTTTACGAGTGGCCATGTGTTTTTAACAAATCGTAAGCAGTAACAGCATATAGTATGTCAGTAAGCAATTTGCAACATGGTTGCATATTATTACACATAAAAGATAATTAGATGTACGGTACACAATAGCAAACCCCCAGAAGCTATTACTTGAAACCATGTTCACATGACGATATTCGCAAAGTGATTTTTTGAATGGAAGTGAGATTCCCGAACTGCTGTATAGGCTTGCAACTAAGCTAATTGATGTTTGCGTCTGAATGAACATGGGAGTGTGAATCCTGCTCACATTCATATTACCCTAGCCGGCATTTAAACCACGATTTACCACGGACGGTTTTTTCCTGTGGTAAATTGTGATATACCGTTTTCTGTGCACGCACATAAAGGTCTGTGGTATTTTGTGGTATATGTGCCTGCACCTGCCTAGCGTATGAAGTAATTTGTGGTGTACGGGCCGAACGGCGCTTTTTCCCGTGTGGTATTAGTGATAAATACGCCTTTCTGACACACTCCCAGCACAACAACGATTATCGACTATTTGGGAAGGATTTATTTATTAACGGCCCAATAGGTCAGGCTGGTGATTATAGCCCTGGTACAATTAGCCAAAGGTCTTTGGTTAAGTTCCAGTCCAGTGATATGTGCAGTGCGGTGACGATTACATGATCAGCGAGCTATGTCAGATGCACTATCGTAGCACACAATCAATAACAAGATGGTTATCACAAAGCGCTTACCCCACATGCTGTTTTAGTAAGGGGCCTTTGGAGTCCAATTGACTTATATATTGTAGAATACTTGAAGCTTAAAACAACCCGGGGTTCAATTTTAAATTTCGTGGGTAATTTAGAACATATGAGGCTTTATTTGTGGCCTTAGTCGGCTCTGGAATTTGAGGGATGCTATCCAAAATCCTCGCAGAAATTCCGCTTGGAAGACGACACATTTGTTTTTATTTTAGGCAAATAGCCGAGAATACAATCTGCTAACAAGACCAAAATTTAAAAAAGAGAGATGAAGGTCAAATACACAATTTGGAGCATATTATGTTACAAGACCTAGGAAGATTTCGGTTATTTACTCGAATTGGCGGCATGCTAACACCAGTCTGAGCTTGAGGAGGAATGCCGCAAAATCACAACATTCAGCACTCACGCTGGTCTCTTTCGATACAAAGATTTCACGTTTGGCATCTCAGCTGCTACAAAAATATTCCAGACATCCGTACCACAATGTCTCGAAGCTCAATTTCATGGCTCTGCTTCACCCAGAATTCTGCGCTTACGGGTCTTTGTAAGCCAACAATTTATGTCATGGATCGCGTAAGCAAGGATTCGGCGTTTAAACAGCTAGCGCAGAATTTCTGCAATTAACGGAGGATTTTGCACACCCAACAATTTCAACGGCGGCCGTGACTTCAGAGAAAACCCCAAGAAATATGTTCACCTATACATAGGTTTGTGCGATGTACAGTTTTCAAGCACTTAAGGTGTGGCTTTACCTTTTTTAACGCAAATATGTATTTTCCATTCCAGGCTAGGCATGGGAGCAATTCACGCATGCACATAATGAATCATGTTTTGCTTACGGAATCAAGAACTAATATTGGGCGTGAAATGCGCTTACTTTAAGAGCAGATTGTTTGTATCCGGGGGCTCCGATGCTACGCTTTCGGTAAGTAGAGCCGTGTAATTTGGCCCTGGTTAGCAATGAGTGGGCATAGGGTGTCTCTCTCGCTATATGTACATCGACGCAGAAACCTATGATTAGGTCACTAGGTGAGCGGATTTTCGTTACTTTTATCACAACTTTCTGGGGGGTTAGTGAAGGGTCTCTGCATATCAGTTTTCTGTGTGAAGAATCCCTTTCACAGGTCTCCATTGTCGAGCGAATGTTGAGGATTTTATCTTCAGATCAAACATTCTGCGTCCGAGCGCATATAACCCATGAACTACCGTAGCATTAACGCCATCCATGAATGTTCACAGCCACCTTGTGGCCTTGCTTGTTTGGGCCATGACGTTCATTAGTCGCAAATGACGATACGCGTATCCCTCGACTAATTGAAATAATTCTACCAAGTTAATGAATCAGACCACACTTAGGCTCATTCTTGGTAATCCCTGAGAAAGCCCATCGAAACTTTGACAAACTGATGAACAATTTCGTTGGTCCACTGTGTAAAATAATAAATACGCGTTTAGGGTTATCTGCACACAATGAACCAAAAAGAACATTATATGTACATAATACGAATTCGTACTACAATCAAGTGTTGGCTGAGAGCCCGTCAACAGAGCATGAGCGCTTCGTGTAATGGAAAACCGCGACACGCCTACGCGGCAGAAAAATGTCTTTAATTATTTGCTAACATCTTCATGGACATTGTGTGGAGCTGTCTATTTAAAAAAAAACCAAGCAGGCATTCTTTCTTCTTTCGTACGTCAGTAACTTTTTTTAGTTTTAATACTTTCCTGTGTAATCTAAATGTCCGTGCGGCCTATATGTATGTCGACATCAATTTCGACAACAACACTAGTTCGGAGCATATACTAACCATACGTTAGGAAGGACAGAGCCTCGATAAAACTTAAAGTTGAGGTTATGATTCTGCACATTGCCTGTCACATGTCATTTACCACAAAGAGCGCCCTCTGGAGAACACGAAATTATTTTTGAGGAAATAAAAGTCATTGCATCATGGCTCACTTATAATACAACGTTTATCGAGAATAGAAACATCCTTGTTTCGATAAAAACAAGCTGAAACAGGAATGGAACCACGTCAACTCTATTTGGAGAAGAACTTGATATGTATGTAATAGGTTATTGAGATCTGAACTCTCCACGATCCAGGGTTCAATGACCTTCCTAGGGGCGGGCGATATCACTGATCTCATACAAATATTGATGTTGCATTCTGTGAGGGTGCGCCGGTGACTAAGTTCCTTTAATATTTTCCCTGATGCGCGTCAGTATACTATAATGGATGAGGCAACGTTAGACCGTGGTGGTATTGCTCACAGATGGATGTATAAATTCGCGCAGCGAACATTCTTACGAAGCAGTATTAGGAACATGTCGAAAACAAACCCTCTCTTACTTAACTCGTACGCGTTGTACGTACGCCATATGAATGGTGCATGATTTAACATGTATAGGTATCTTTCTAAATCAAAAGAGTGAATAATTCACTATCTCAAAGAGTAAAAATCGATCTAATAAGACAAAACCGCAATCAAAGAATAAAAACCACTGCAAGAGGTGTCGAAACCGCTAAGAATGGAGTAAAACACCACTCTTTTAGAAAGTATATCTTGCACATACGAGTTATGCCTGAGAGGTATTTTTTTCGCCAGTGCCTAATACACTTGCATACATTGCATAGTAATTGCCAACTCCGTGCTGCGTAATGCAACGCAAATTGCACATGCGTGTTGCCAACCACATGCTACGTAATGCAACTCAAAGGACATGCGTGTTGCTTAATAATGCTGCACTTGTACAAGTCAACAAAGTGTGCGAAGTGCGAAACGTACTACATTTTGTAATTATTGACAATCTGAGGAAGTCTCGTGGTGAAATAAACCACACGGAGTGACGAATTGCTTTGCAAAGTGAGCAATAATGTAAACTTAGTAATATGCCTAGATTTCGCCCAGCTATGAAAATGATGGGGTACCAATATTCATGTGTTCATATACCCAAACCTGAATAACCCGACAGCGGTCAATAAACACTGCCTAATCACACATAGGTGAAAACCTTCATGTTCACGAACAAGGCCTGACACAATTCATCTCATGTGTACTCTACGTAACACACAAACTGCCCGTCAACGTGGATGATTGAAATGCAAAGCTCAAGAGTTTAGAGAGTCTTATAGTGGTCTTATCCTTGCAGGACCATTCTCGAAGTAAGAATGCCTCAGAAAACCGAGTCCTCTACATTTTGCGAATGTCCATCGATATTTTTGGGTCTGATAAATAATGTTATTATCAAGAGGTTAAACCAAAATCAATAAATGCACGTGTACCTTGACTGAGAATGACGAGCAAGAGCAAGGACGACACACTGATTCCACGCAGACAAGCCATGGTGGATTCCAACCGTAGTCCCTCCAGCATTCACAATGAAGATATCCCCGCAATGCTCCCTGACTACGTGCGTAGGGATAGTCATTGAGGGATATACAAACAAGAAAACTTTATACAAAAAACAGAACCCGGAAACTGGCAGTGCCCTTGATATTGTGACTGCGCAGAAATGTTTGAGCGCGTGACATAAATGATTGCCACAGGTGGTCAAAATGTAACCATTTATGGCAGCGAACCTAAGTGTACAAGCAGTTAAGTACCCTTCACTGTAGGGTGTGCGTACTTCCTTGTTTAATTGTCTCTCAGCTCAAGGAGTGTTAGGAGCCGGTGTTGCCAAACCACATGTACTCATCTCGAGTCCACGCCAGCACTTGTTATCACGCGTTCCATGCACCAATGTACTCGAATGCGAACCAAAACTAAAACTGGAAACTTGCTCGTCTGAGTGCGGGGAATGTCGCATTGCCGTTTGGCAGAAACATTTATTATTGGATGCATAATACTGTAATTGTAACCGAAGAATTTAAGGCCACAAAGGGACTCGATGCAGGGTTTCTTATTAATATTGTTAATGTTATTAGTAATACATTTATATTTTTTGCCACCAGTTGGTCGGGCAATTTCGTTTTGGAAAAACGACAGCATTAAGAGTCAACCAGTTTTCCAACAAGACTAGCTGAAGCGGGATGGGGAAAAACAAAACCGGTGTACTGTCACCGTATATTCTCACTTGAGGGCCGTGCTGAGTTCCTACATCAGGCAAATTTGCATACACACGCATGGGTTACATATTGCGGTCGAGCAGCCTACGGTCGTGCGAACCCTCGTACAGTACATGTACATGTACACTGTACATGTATACATGTACACTGTACATGTATACATGTACTGTACATTTACAATTACAATTTGTTGATGCATAACTGAATTTGCTTGCTGTAGGTTGTTAATGTATTGGCCGCTCCCGTATACTAAATGCCATGTATCTCCATGCATCTCCAGACTTTGCGATTGCATCATGTGCCACCACAAAGCTCAACCGCTGAGTACCACTGAGCGCGATCTGTGTTCGTATGTGCATGCACATCTCATGCCCATCACATGCACACGTACGTACGTGTGTGCGACTAGAGAGATCAGCACGCCGGATAACTGAGCACGTTAAGGTAACGTGCTCAGTTACCGCTCTTCCGAATATCCGAGCACGGCGGATAGATGAGACCGTGACACCAGTAAATCATGTCCAACATTGTGGAGGGCAACCAAAGTGACCCAAACCTTACTGGCCTCTGAGGACGCACAGACACAGTTGGGCGGTCAAAACACGCAATGAACTGTGATCAAATGTGACAGAGAGCTGTGAAGACCTGAGATCTCGCGTGGGGGGGGGGGGTTAGATGACAAGTGATCGCTGAATGTCATGGGAGCAACGACACATCTAGGCACGCCAGGTGTTTGCCAAATGCTAGGCAACCGTTGTTGAAGTGCACTCGCCAATAAGGCGCGCGAAACTTAAAGTACGGTGGAATAATTGCAGCTTTAAGTGACGTCAAGGTTCGCAATGCAAGCTAGGAATCTTTTACTCATGCATGATGGCGCTATTTACAAGTGCAACAGGCATACGCTGCCTGGCTGGTCACGTAATATTTTCGGTAACACCATGTTACACATCTGTTTTGAGACGGAGAGTTTACTCTGTCAGGAGGCTGCTGGTTTCCAAGTATTATCGGTCCTTAATGTTTTGTGAAGAGCGCTGGAGCGTGGAAAATCATTGGAGTGACCACTGTGGAGTGAATAAGTGGAAGTTCACTGGATGGTGTCAAAGTGGATGTCAAGAGTATACAGAACAAGGAGTTAGAGTAGGTGATGGGTGAAGGTGAAGGGTGGGATGGGATGATTGGATAGACAAGGGGATGGAGAGAATTGGAAGGGTCAGGAGGATGGGTGGGATGGGATGATTGGTTAGACGAGGGGATGGGTAGAATGAGAAGGGTCAGGAGGATGGGTGGGATGGGATGATTGGATAGACGAGGGATGGAGAGAATGGGAAGGGTCAGGAGGATGGGTGTGATGGGATGATTGGATAGACGAGGGATGGAGAGAATGGGAAGGGTCAGGAGGATGGGTGTGATGGAATGATTGGATAGACGAGGGATGGGGAGAATGGGAAGGGTCAGGAGGATGGGTGTGATGGGATGATTGGATAGACGAGGGATGGGGAGAATGAGAAGGGTCAGGAGGATGGGTGGGATGGGGATGATTGGATAGACGAGGGATGGGGGAGAATGGGAAGGGTCAGGAGGATGGGTGGGATGGGATGATTGGATAGACGAGGGATGGGGAGAATGGGAAGGGTCAGGAGGATGGGTGTGATGGGATGATTGGATAGACGAGGGATGGAGAGAATGGGAAGGGTCAGGAGGATGGGTGGGATGGAATGATTGGATAGACGAGGGATGGGGAGAATGGGAAGGGTCAGGAGGATGGGTGGGATGGAATGATTGGATAGACGAGGGGATGGAGAGAATGGGAAGGGTCAGGAGGATGGGTGGGATGGGGATGATAGGATAGACGAGGGGATGGGGAGAATGGGAAGGGTCAGGAGGATGGGTGGGATGGGATGATTGGATAGACGAGGGGATGGAGAGAATGGGAAGGGTCAGGAGGATGGGTGGGATGGGGATGATTTGATAGACGAGGGGATGGGGAGAATGGGAAGGGTCAGGAGGATGGGTGGGATGGGATGATTGGATAGACGAGTGGATGGAGGGAATGGAAGGGTCAGGAGGATGGGTGGGATGGGGATGATTGGATAGACGAGGGGATGGAGAGAATGGGAAGGGTCAGGAGGATGGGTGGGACGGGATGATTGGATAGACGAGGGGATGGGGAGAATGGGAAGGGTCAGGAGGATGGGTGGGATGGGATGATTGGATAGACGAGGGGATGGAGGGAATGGAAGGGTCAGGAGGATGGGTGGGATGGGATGATTGGATAGACGAGGGGACGGAGAGAATGGGAAGGGTCAGGAGGATGGGTGGGATGGGATGATTGGATAGACGAGTGGATGGAGGGAATGGAAGGGTCAGGAGGATGGGTGGGATGGGATGATTGGATAGATGAGGGGACGGAGAGAATGGGAAGGGTCAGGAGGATGGGTGGGATGGGATGATTGGATAGACGAGGGGATGGAGGGAATGGAAGGGTCAGGAGGATGGGTGGGATGGGATGATTGGATAGACGAGGGGACGGAGAGAATGGGAAGGGTCAGGAGGATGGGTGGGATGGGGATGATTGGAAAGACGAGGGGATGGGGAGAATGGGAAGGGTCAGGAGGATGGGTGGGATGGGTTGATTGGATAGACGAGGGGATGGAGAGAATGGGAAGGGTCAGGAGGATGGGTGGGATGGGATGATTGGATAGACGAGGGGATGGAGAGAAAGGGAAGGGTCAGGAGGATGGGTGGGATGGGGATGATTGGATAGACGAGGGGACGGAGAGAATGGGAAGGGTCAGGAGGATGGGTGGGATGGGGATGATTGGAAAGACGAGGGGATGGGGAGAATGGGAAGGGTCAGGAGGATGGGTGGGATGGGGATGATTGGATAGACGAGGGGATGGGGAGAATGGGAAGGGTCGGGAGGATGGGTGGGATGGGGTTGATTGGATAGACGAGGGGATGGAGAGAATGGGAAGGGTCAGGAGGATGGGTGGGATGGGTTGATTGGATAGACGAGGGGATGGAGAGAATGGGAAGGGTCAGGAGGATGGGTGGGATGGGGATGATTGGATATACGAGATCATAAATCGTATATGTGCGTGGCTGAATGTTAGCGGCCACAACAGCTAGGTCCACATTTCAAGCCGCATATGTTCCAAATTACATGCAAAATAAAACATTCAACTCTCGGGTCTTCTTAAGCTTGACTTCTACAATGTATCAGGTAATAAAACTCTGAAGGCCTCTCGTTAAAAAAAACCTGTGGGGCCACGCTGGAGGAGCCGTCTTAGATTGAAATAGTGGTTGTGTACAATTATATCGTCACCAATGCGCAGTGATACTTTGTGACTATATTTTCCTCGGATCTGAGAAAAAACCAAGGAACTCATCTTTCCGTAAGCAAGTCGCCTTCACTACCTACATGCACGTTAATCACTTTGAGCCTGAAATCTCGACGATTGGAATGATATAATGTAGAAAGCTCCGAAAATCTACATGGCAGTATTTGGCGTGTCAAAGCTATTTTTTTCTGCAAAAAATAAGCACTGTATTGGGCAAAGGCGGAATGAATCAATGTAAAAACAAAAGAAAGGGTATCATGTATTTCTGATTTCGTGCTTAAAAATAAACAAGCAACCATTAAAAGCTGAGGAGAGAAAAAGTTATGCGGTGTCAGACCAAGCTTTCAGATATCCCAGGGCAGCCAGGATCGCCCCGTGTGCACGGATCTATATAGAGCTCTTCGGGCCTCGGTACCGGCACACCGCACGTCCTTCCCTGTTCTCACCCATATAGGCCGTAGATCAATGCACCATGTGATGGAGGAAACACAGCGGCCCCTAGACCTTGGTCGCCGAGTCGACCAAAACCATGTGTCCCTGTACGAAGACGCAAACCTGGATCATGAGGACAGTCCCAGCATCACACCGGCACACCTGGATGCGCCACATGCGATGTTGGTGGTTGAGGGAGTTTTGATAACTCCTTATACTGCGGGATCGCATCGAAAAAAAAAGGAAGTGAGAAGGCGCCCATGGAATCGAACCACAGACCTACACCTTGCTAGTCGAGCAGTTTTACAACTAGGCCACTCTCATTGCGTAACAAACAGTCGCGTCTAACACTTTAATAATCAAACCGCATTATTAAGGGGACTCTGCCGTTTGAGGCGGGCTTGTGGACTTCGGTGTGATCGAGTTAAGAGTGCAGCGCAACAAACAAGCTACAATCCCACTCCCACGGAACCACCCCCAATAAAAATACAAAAAACACATGAACAAGGATGACAACAAATCATATAAATTCAAGTAGGATCATTTCGTTTACGGGAATCTCTCAATTTTGGTATAAAATGTCCTTTGAAACTTTAGTAGTGTATGAAATTGATCAAAGGGGAAACGTGTTCCTTTTTATTGATGTTAATCTGCATCAAACCGGAGTAATCTTGTTTCTTTGACGTCAACATGAGGGCGCTATTCCGACATAACGGTCATGCTTCCGCCTTGGGTGCCATCCGTCACACATACGAGAAAATAGTCCGCGTTTTGGGGGAATTTTTGTCGCACGGTCAATTTGGTTAATTTGGATTTCGTAATGTTATTAGCTATTTTATGGGATTGATGATTCCTGAAAATAGACAGAAAGGGGTTGGCGAATTCGAGCGATTGATATTGTTTTACACAAGTTGGGGCGGATTAATTCCGAAACGAATTTCTGGAAGTAATTTGGTGGCATCCTTCAACTTTCTCAGGCAAATAGGTCCACATTTCAAGCCGCAATTAAATCCAATTTGCCTGCGAAATCGAACATTGGACACCCGGGTCTTCTTCAGCTGGACATATTCTACATTGTATCATTTAATTACACTATGAAGGCATCTGATTAAAACAAATCTGTGGGGCCTCACTTTATGATAATCATCTGGGCGGAGCCGTCTTAGATTGAAATAGTGGTTGTGTACAATGATATCGTCACCAATGCGCAGTGATACTTTGTGCCTATATTTTCCTCGGATCTGAGAAAAAACCAAGGAACTCATCTTTCCGTAAGCAAGTCGCCTTCACTACCTACATGCACCTTAATCACTTTGAGCCTGAAATCTCGACGATTGGAATGATATAATGTAGAAAGCTCCGAAAATCTACATGGCAGTATTTGGCGTGTTAAAGCTATTATTTTCTGCAAAAAATAAGCACTGTATTGGGCAAAGGCGGAATGAATAAATGTTGAAACAAAAGAAAGGATATCATGTGTTTTCTGATTTCGTGCTTAAAAATAAATAAGCAAACATTAAAAGCTGGGGAGAGAAAAAGTTATGCGGTGTCAGACCAAGCTTTCAGATCTCCCAGGGCAGCCAGGATCGCCCCGTGTGCACGGATCTATATAGAGCTCTTCGGGCCTCGGTACCGGTCCACCGCACGTCCTTCCCTGCCCTCATCCATATAGGCCGTAGTCCAATGCGCCATGTGAGGGAGGAAACACAGCGGCCCCTAGACCTTGGTCGCCGAGTCGACCAAAAGCATGTGTCCCTGTACGAAGACGCAAACCTGGATCATGAGGACAGTCCCAGCATCACACCGGCACACCTGGATGCGACACATGCGATGTTGGTGGTTGCGGGAGTTTTGATAACACCTTATACTGCGGGATCGCATCGAAAAAAAAAGGAAGTGAGAAGGCGCCCACGGAATCGAACCACGGACCTACACCTTGCTAGTCGAGCAGTTTTACAACAAGGCCACTCGCATTGCGTAACAAATCATCGCGTCTAACACTTTAATAGTCAAACCACATTGTTACGGGGACTCTGCCGTTGGTGGCGGGCTTGTGGACGGTGTGATCGAGTAAAGAGTGCAGCGTCAAGCAGGCACTGACTGGAATCTCAGCGTTACACTCAGCAGCGTGAGAAACATTTACCAGAGTCCGGGTGATCGTAAGCCTTCCAAGGCTCGTACAAAGTCGTCGATTACTCCAGATCACATGAATCTTGTGTTTGCGCCGACCACACCGTCTCCCTCTGTATCTTAGAATGCCATTGCACTTAAGTACTTCAAATACAGAGTGATCAAGCAGTAAAAGGTGAGGTTGGCGTCGAAAACAGAAAAGGGCACGACAGGAATATATCAACGGGGTCGACGAAGCTGAAGGACAGCTGTGGATAGTTGTAGCCGAGGCGTTTGTTGCAAAAAAAACAGGTGCAACAGAAGACGTCGATGTCATATTGAAATTGGGTTTACGCTCTCTCCCTTGTTAAATTTGTTACAATGCAAGGCTGCAGTGGTAAATTACGACCCTCCCTTAAATACCTGCAAAAGAGTAATTTCTACAAAAATGCTCTGAGCTATGCACGTGCCGGGCGCGCTTATATAAAGGTCAGCGCTTCTTTTAACAATGAGATCTTTCAAGCGTGACGACAATCACCGGTGGTAAGTGCAATCTCAATAAGTCCTTCAGTGCTAGTGATGACGCGGTACAATAAAAATTAAACTTCAATTACATTTCATTTCATTTCTTTTAATTAAGAAATTCACGTGGGAGTGTTCTACGTCAATTCAGAGGTCTCGGGTTCAAGTCCCGGTCCAGTCAAAGTTTTCTTTGACAATTGTTCAAATTGTTCAAAAAGTACACAGTCAGTTTTTACATTGTTTTTAATCTACATGTCCGGACATCTACATTATTAAATTTATCTGCGTGGCAACTTATATATTTCGATACAAAAGAACTTGTAAAGGACAAGTTTCTATTACAGCGTTCACCGAGTCGTTAGGAGTCGTCATTAATTTCAAAGCAATCCTTAATCTGAACGACATGCCCTTGTAGCACCACCAAGGGACAAGTTGGTCGAAAAAACGAATTTCCACTGTCGAGCTGGCAATAGTAATCTTTCAGATCGTTGGACTTTTGAAATGCCTCATTTTCCTTTTGTGTTTTATGATCTGTGTATAGACAATGATTCATCATTTCGTCTAGAATCACCAGTTTAATTTTATTCGTGTATTGTCAAACTAATATGTTTTATTCCCATCTGATCAATTTCGACACTGAGGTTTGAATTTCAACGCTATCAAGTTTTATTAAACCCAACTTACTTGTACCAAACACGACGTTAGCAAAGTGTTAGCAATTATCGACGCGACTTCCTCATTTTAATCATTTTTGGTTTTCAAAAAGAACCCAATGAATTTCATTTTTATTTGATTGTGTGTTTGAAGGCAGTGAGCATTAGTGTGCGTAGACTCACTACACACTGATAGTTAATATAAGGATAGGCTCTGTTTGTACTGGTATATAAACGAAAACATAGCAGATACATTTGTTTCCCAATTATTCGAGACCAAACTTACAAGACTTGCGGAAGACGCCTGGTATGTGAAATTGTTGTAGGAAGATGCCGCATTAGTGGAGATAGGAGATTTTACAAGTTATGTGATATCGAGCAGTGCATTATGACAGATATAATTCTTAAATCACTGATCCCAATACACACGAGGGCAGAGTGTTGAATTATTGCTTACACATTTAATAAGATGTGAAAACTGGGTATCCTTTGCTATTAACTCGTTATCTATATGGTATAAAGTCCACTGTGTGGTACGAAGCTGATTATACATGTTTCACAAAAGGTGCAGTTACATCCATCGATATCAACAGTTTTATTCTATATAAATCAAGATTGATGCGTTATACGTGTGCAAATAACCAATAATTCGAATCCTAATAATTTCCTAGAGCTTAGAGAAAGTTTTACGAGTGGGGAAACATTTACTGTCTTTTTAGTTAACGTTCGTACTATCTTGCTTTATTGATGATGTAACCAGGAAATGAGGAAATAAAACAGAGGAAAATAACTCAAACATATTAAAAAATACTGTCTTTTCATTTCGTATTCACGATAAACTGTTTTTTGAAATAATTCCGTCCATTTTCAGGTAAAACTCACATTATGTTGATTGAAATAGTTCTGTATATAATAGTATATAAAGCAATGACACACTGATTACATTGTTTGAAATAACTCTGTATAATGAATTGATGAATGGAAAAGTGGTTATGTGTCAAGTTGTTCATTATATGAACATTTTGAAAGTGCGTTTGTACATAGTAACTGTCATGCGCTTAAATGATAGCAACAAATTGTATTGACCTAAACATTAAAGTGCGACCAGGGGTCGCCCATTCCTTTCTCCTTTTATGATTAATTTCTTTCCGTGTGTGAGATTGCGTAAGAGGCCGAGTAGGTCTAGAATGTATGTATATAAAAGGGCCAGTCGCCAGAGCTCACACACGCACACGCACCTCGACCCCTGACTGCACAACTGGAGCTGCTCACTAAGCGTCCGATCAGACAGATCTCGTCCCTTATAGCAAATTATGCCACCTTAAAATTCATCAAAATATCCGCGTCGAAGCTATGCATAGGCAATATAAATTATATAACGGGAAATACGTAAACAAATAATAAAGCGAGTTGAAATTAGATGTTGATACTTTTGTAATCTTTCGCTGGTTCTTTATCATGCATTGTCCAGTCACGTTTAGTGTTTGGTGCTTATTTACATTCACTTGTTACTCCAGCGTAATCGAATCAAATAAGGTACTTAGTTATTTGGTCCGATTGCTGATGGTGACAATAGTCAAGACGATTTTATATTTCTGTCATAGTCTAAGCCTTTTGGTACACTTCTTCAACTTGAGCTTGGAAATGTCAAAATCCCGTCAACATTATAGTGAGCATTTATTTAAGGAGAAATAAGAAACCAATTCTAACGTCCGGTTACCGCTGTTTTTACAAACCCTACCTTCACACTCACAAAAATTCAATGAAGTAACTGAAAATTATTGTAACTCAGCATTCCGTCACGAAGATAATTCAACCTTATTTGACACAGAACCTTTTCCAAAGATACTTGTTACAAAACTTATTACTTTCAAAAGAGATTAAAGAAACGCTTAAGGTTTTTGGAATGGTCGCGTAGTATATCTAAGATCTATTGTTAATGGTTAAACTAAGTCTAGGGTGACTATACTAATAGTTGAAGATAATGCTAAAACAAACACAGCCGTAGTACAACACGTGGGTATCATAACTAAAATTACAGGTGTGGGAATTAGGTGTCAAAATACACAAGTATGATTGAGAAACGTGGAAGTTAAACTATATAAACAATATGATGATATCAACATCACAATAAGTACTGTAAATTGCATCCCAGAAAAGACATGGTGTGGTAGATTAGTTGGTTCTAAATATTAAGTAGTCTTAACCCTCAAAGACCCGTGGGCTGATTCCGCCCCTGTAGTTTGTTTATATCTTCTCAGTTATATTTTTGCTGCATGCTGGGGCTTTCTGACTTTTTGGCCAGCTCATTAGGCACATTCTGACAATGAACATTATTTAGGGCCATGGTATAGTTTGACGGACCCATTTTCCATTGACTTACGCTTAAAAAACCAAAGCATCCAAAGTGCATGGTGTTTTTTTCAGGTACGGTTCTTCGTGTTTCATTATTTTTGTCAAATTCTTGCAAATGTAGGAATTTCAATAAAAATATCGGAAATTCCATAACAAAATTAGAAATTTAATAAAGAACACTTAAAAGAAAACGCAACAAAAATAAACCATGAATAGGTAACGAGCTATAATTAGACAAAACATTAATTCATTCAAATGAAATTTTACACAAATGTTTATTATCTCATTTTCTGTTACCCTACGAAATGTAATTTGAATCTATCTTTGAATGACCGAGATCTGGCGGGAAGCGGAACCCGCCCCGGCTGGTCAAAATAACCCGGATCCATGAGGGTTAAATAAGTGCATATGGATTTATAGGTATAGTTAAGATTAAAAATTAAATGCAAATTTTCAAAACGAGCTACATTTAATAAAAGTTGGTAATGACAAAAATAACATTGTACAGTGTGTATAATTATGATGACAGTTATATGATGTCACGTATAATAATTATAGTGATATAATGCTATGTTAAAGTAGGAAATGACTCCTATATCCAAAACCACAGTTCACAGCACTTTCTTGGGCGTTTCTGTGAAAGACTAATAACCATAAACATAGTTATACGTCAAATCTATTTACGTCAAGGGTTTTGATAAAATGCAAGTAATGAGTAGGGCTTACAATGCAATATAAACAGCGTATACATCCGTGCAAAAGGATCTTAAAGATTTGGAGGATTAAATTTTTCAAATCTATGAGAACAGTTTTCAAAGATCCTGACCCTCTGCCATAAAACACTGACCCTCTGCCATTAACATACAACATTCCATGTTTGTTCCTGATAGAGCTTATTTGATTTTCATTTCCTTTGATGACAATAGTAAGTAATTTGAAGAAACGGAATCAATTCATTAACGGGCACCTTCCAAACAGAGATTAAGTGACGAAGGAACAGAGATTAAGTGACGTTTGCATAGATGGCACCACTTTGCATGTACCTCTGCAGAACATCGTAACACATCTTATATAGTTCCTGAGATGTAAGAAGAAGTAGATAAACAGGGAAATAATGATGATTAATATCAAAGACGATCCTGTCCGAATTCTAAATTTTCAATATGATGAATTTATGTTTTACAGGCATTAACTGCGCTTAGTGGCTGAACCCGTTGCGTTTTATTTCGGAGCGCAGGATCGACGCATGAATATTCGAAACTAGTCACCTTTTTCTTTTCAGATTACAACCCAGGGCAATGGAGTTTCTTTTGGGAAGATCACATTTGTTTATGAATAGAACCCACTCCTAGCACTGGAATTTCCAGAAGTCTTAAACTATTTAGTAGTGTTCTCCTTGCATCAGGGAAGTGTATATAAATTTAGGGATCTTATAGCTTCCAAAATCGTAAACAATCAATGAAAAAATGGGAAAAAATGGAATAAAAATATTAAGCTTATATTTGGGGAGGAGGTACCATTTCATTCAAGCAAGGACTTTCCTTGCCAAAACACAGCCATTAGATCAGGAAACCAAAATTGTTTTCGAAATTAAGCTAAAGCTATTTTTGAAACGGTCTATCATCCCTATTGCATTATTCGTCTACCTTACTCAATATTCAAGCAGATGAAATCGGTGTTAACAGGTAGTCCTGCTAGTTACTAAGATTTGCCATTGATTGCATACAGGTTATTTATATCAGCACGCAGCATTATATTAAAATGCATGCGAGCATATATAAAATAATGACTCTTGAAATTAAACATCTGTAAGAACGGTGAAAGGAAATTATAGCACTTCAGAGAAAGCTAAGACTTGTCCTACCTGGGAGTACAATAAGTTTGCGTCGGTAGCTCGGAGACGAAGAGCGGCTTGAAACACGTCTAGACATTTTTCTTCTTTCAACTGCTGTAGAACGGTCATCAGGGTGCAGTAGACGGCAGATCGACCCAGGCCATCACTACGGGAAATATCAAGTATCATTAAAGAATACATCAGACTGGAAAAACGATCAAACCAGACGGATCTCATGAAGGCGAAACATATTTCCAATGCTCATAACATTTCAGACTCTGATGTTTCGATCCTCGCCGGATCTTCGCACATATGTATTTTTGTTGACTCCTACGGTATTTTAACTGAACTGCACGTCTAGGTGGAGAGTTAGTAGAGCCACGCCTCACGGTGGGAATGGTTATTAAAAGCAGTGCAGGCCAACTTGGCTGACATAAAATGACAGAGGACACAGCAAAAATCCAATGGGGAAAAGCTAAGACAAACAAAGGACTACTAAAGCATTACTTGGACTAAGACGTACGAGTTACCATATGAATTTAACATTGAACTTACTTGCAGTGAACCACTATTGGTCCATCCTGACTGAGCAGTGGATAAGTACAGTCTATCAGAGTCAGCATGCCTTGTAGTGAGCTAGGAACCTCTTCACTGGACGGCCAGTCTTGACACTGGAACTGGTACACGGTCCGTGCCTCATCACACTGTAGCGAGTTTGACTCATTAACATTAATTCTCAACTAGACTACATAGACTACTAAGCACTACAAGTACACAGGGGATGTCACGAATCGGTTCCAACTTGGAGCCTAACCAAAACCATAGACATAGATTTACAGGGACTAAATGAATATAAATTCTTGGTAGAAATCAGCTACTGGTAATAATGATGTGAACTTGTTGCAGGAGTGACGACAATGTGTTATTCCTTGCTGAAAGGCCATTGGTTGATTACTTGTGGGCATAACATTTTGAATCATAGGACTAGAGCTTACGGATCATGGTGGTTTAGAGTTACCTGTTTCTTCTTGTTCATTAGTCTGAAGGTATGCTTGAACTGGGAGGTATCCACGAGCTCAACAACCAATGGGCCAAATTCAGCTGGGCACTTTGTTGTCGGCCAGTAACACTCCATGGTCTGCACATGAACAATCAACAACCACCACCACGGAAATAGGGATATAGTTTAGTGTTAGTCTTTTATTAGAAATGAGATTATGTTTGTTGGTGGAAAAATTCTAACACACGACAAATTATTATTGAAATTAAATTTAGAAAATGTCGAACATCAAATACCGAATAACTTAGAAAGAAAATACGTATTTGCTGAAACAATGACTACAGGTTTATCTGATTTAGATATCATGTAAAGTTATTGAGAAAGGGCACTATTTTAAATATATCCGCGGTATGTTATTTGCATGTGTTCAGTGGAAGCATGAAAGCCGAGACAAAGAATGGGAAATGATATAGGGACCTAACTCAATCAAATACTTCTGCGAAAGAGTTGATTAATGAAATCATACCAATAGGGTGGCAGGCGAAAGGGAATCAGTGTGTTCGGACGCTAAAGGCACTTTCTGCTGTAACAAATTCGGACTTTTGTAACTTAGCCTTCACATCATCATCGCGTAACATGTAAACACGGAATATGGATAGGATTGAAGCACGTGCACAAATGAATAAACTGTGTTGTTGAAATTGCGCGAAGTTATTTTGTGCATATGAAGCTTTTGTTCTTTTCCTGCAGTCTGAGAGGGAAAATGATACTCTTAGTGAGAACATGATTTTCCATCAGTGATCCATACCGCAGCCTTCATACCTTTTAAAATGGGTATTCTTTAATACTTCGTATTGGTAAGGTTTGGCAAAAATTGTTTATACTACTTTGGTTGTATAACTTTAAATCTATGCAAGTACCGATATCGAATTGTTGGTCATTTATCTAATGGAATGAAACTTCAGTATTGATATATTTAAACAAAAAACAGATTCAAGTCTGTTTTGTTGAAAGCTTACAGCATCTGTTTGATCTAGGGGGTTCAACATGACGATACAGGTTGCTTTTTGGTCATACACAAGTCTCCATATATCAGCTACGGTGTTCGGCATGGGCATCTGTGTGCTAATGAAGTCGTACCTCTTACGATAGCCCTGTGGAAAATGATCGGTAACCAATGACAGTGAACATTGTCGATCACTATTGGTTCTCAGACTTCTACTGTTTAATGATAAATACGCTTGGATCACAATGTGACTGAAATATCAATAGACATTGGTAACCACATTTTGCAACTGTATTTGTAATATATACTGTATTGATGACGATTTTTTTCACCACTAAGAAGCTACCCATCTTGTTTGAATAATTCTCAAATGCATCAGCACTAACAAGTAGCAGATCAGCAGTCAACGGCAATAACGATGTCCCTAAGGATATGGTTTGCTACAGCTTTCGCAAAGAAGACGTTTCATCAAATCAGCTTTTTCCTTGAAATCAGTTGGCTGAAACTAGTCCTTATTCATTTGATTCATTGTACACAGTTCAAAAACAATGTGGATGTATACGTAGCGAAGTCATTCTTACGAACTATCCTCCCGCTCGTGTGCAAATAGAATCATAAATTGAACCTTTTGTGCAGTTCATCCAAAGTGAAAAAGTGCATTTCAGGGCTGTATACCATTTTCCGTCTTTGGAGAGAAATTACTCTGGTCACGCAGTTCAAATGTAAACAAAGACGTACAGAAAGCGATAAATATACTCACTGGTAGAAGGAGAGCGTTGATATAGTTTGTGTCGCCTTTACAAACCTCTGTCACTAAAAAAGGCCTTTTCTTGTCCACTATTAATGAATAGCAATTTAATGTTGACATTTTAACGAAATACCTAAATGACGCATTCCAAGCATTAGATTAGTATACGAAAGTTGTGGATTTTTGTGAGAAATAAACAACACTTTGTAGTGGGCCTGACATTTGGATCCTAGCGGACCTTTCTCAAAGGCAGAGTGACAAGGACAAAACAGATACAGATGACAAACAAAAGACAAAGAGGAAAGCTAGTACGGAGAGACCAAATGGAAGGACAGTAAATAGAGTAGTGATTAGTGAGAACAGGGGACGATCAAGAGATAAATGTGAAGGAGTGAGCAAAGAATAATGATTAAACATGTAAAGTTTTGGTCAATACCCTCTAACATGTTGAAATCGCTTCATCCACATTTTCTCACGGCATTTTCTCACTCTCAATTATTACAGAAGTCATTCGGGAAGCATACTGAGGCATCAAATAATTACTTTAAATGTAACGCCGAGAAACAAATATGCTGTCGCAGCTGTCGCAGCTGTCTTCTACCCTACAATTCAGGTGCTCAATGAACAATTAATTCGCTCAATACGTTGTAGAAATGAAACAACTTACTCGGAATGAAGTCAGGATATCTGTTTTTGGTGACGTTTTCTGGTAATTTACCAGACAACGACACGTTGCTCTTGGAACTTTTCACAGTGGTTAGCTTTGCCAGGTTCTGTACGTGGAGAAAAATTGCATGTTTTCAAAGTTTCATAATGCAAAAACGTGAAAATAATGTCTTTATGTCTTTATGTCTTTATGGTCTATGAAAAATGAATAATGATATGACAAGCAAATGAATATTCAGCATTAAATGTTTGAATTTCTATTTCAAACTAATGGAATGGAATTGCTCCTGTATAATAAATGATAAGCACTGATAATCAAACATTTTAATGTATTTCCCCGCATGAGCAAATTAGTGGAATTGTGATTTTCATATCCCAAGACACGGTATCTGAAAACCTGATACAGTTTAACAGTATCATTAAAGCTACTCTTTCCCCGGTGTCGTTTGAAAATAATCATGGATCCGAAAAACAAAGTAAACCTTTGATAACAGGGCGTTGGAATGAAACGGGACAAAGTTGTTAAATTTGACGTTTGCAAAATGGAAGCTAAATTTGGAAAGCGGAAAATAACTCAATCAATCAATTTGGTGACTCTATTTACCTGGAACTGAACTTCCA
Source organism: Luidia sarsii (assembly GCA_949987565.1). Classification (NCBI taxonomy): domain Eukaryota; kingdom Metazoa; phylum Echinodermata; class Asteroidea; order Paxillosida; family Luidiidae; genus Luidia; species Luidia sarsii. The sequence continues at coordinate 6,009,223 of OX465122.1, forward strand.
TGCCTGTTTGCTTGTAAGCATTTCTCATCTTCTTCAGGGCCTTCACTTGCTGGGTGAACTCTGAAGCCTCGTAGGTTGTGTGACCCATAATATGAGACGCCAAAAGGGCCTCAAAGATGAATCGGTATTGCTCCTGCAAAAAAGAGTTTGAAATATAGCATGATTAAGCTTTTTAAATTAACACTCATCAATAATTTGTTTGCAATAAACGGGCCTTCAAATTTTGATGGCTGACCTGCTAAATAGAACATTAAACCTAGCTCATCGTTGTTGGTTATCAAGTGCATTGTTCACAGGACAAGTTTTCTCCGCTCAAGAAAATAGGTCAGATGATCTAAACATTTGGTTTACAAGCCAAGTTGGCATAAGTTTTATTTGTTTTCCTGCGCAGAGCGTTCCACAAATTACTCAGGTATAACAACTTCGTGATTGTCTTTCGCTTTAAGAATCCACGTGTGAACTCACAGCAGTCTGCACCATCTTGTTGCGTTTCTGTCTCATACCGTAGACGAAGCCAAACACATCCACTTGAGATTCTTGCTTCATTTGCTGAAGCATGGACTCCAAAGCGATGTACGTTCCCGTGCGTCCGATACCAGCACTGTGTGCGAACGGGCCGGGTCCAAACACGAAATATTGACGTGTCAGACTAAGCATAGGCCTATGATCGTATCACAATTTATTTTCATATTGGCTGTCATGGGTTTATTTGAATTCTTGGAATAGCTTTTGCTTATGTAATTTAAATCTGCCTTTGAGAAAGGTCCTGGTAGGATCGAAACGCCAGGTCCTCTCATATATGATACTTTTCAACTCGGAAACAATATGTTTTTAATAATTTGAAAGCAGACTGCTGTTGAGATATTACTTTATTATACATATTAATGAAATATAACATTTAATCCATATCGAGAAACTGTAGAAATAGTGTATTAGCAAATTTAATTCGCAATACTGTAATTGGAAAATTGGCCAAAAAAGTTACATTCGGTGTTTATTTTCAAACATAATTGTTACATCACCTGCAGTGTACGACTGTCTTCCCCTCGGTAGGCTCAGCATTAACCAGACGCATGAAGTTGAGGAGAGGAGCCGGGTATTCAGGTGGTTGCATATCGGGCCATGCGTGAAACTGAAACTGCTTGACCAGCCGACTGCTTTCCTCACTGTCAACCTAAGACACGTATAGACATAATTTTGGCGTGAGACGTGGACATAGGGAGAGAGCCAATGAGGTAAATAGAAATACAAGACTAGAAGAGAGAGAGAAATGGAAGGGTAAATCTATATATACATGTAAAGAGTTAGACAGAGAGACGAAAGAGGGGAGCGGAAAGAGGGACCAGACTGACAGAGGAAGAGTAAAAGAAAAGAGCAGAAGAAAGACAGACACAAGTCGAAACTATTGCAGAGGGAGCAGTCGACTTTGATACTCTCTTTACTACAGTTAATGAAAGAGAAACTGTATAGGAATCTTGATCTGACACACATAATGCAGCATAAAAATTAAGAAGTGGAATTTCTCCATAGTACATATGTACATTTCAAATTGCAAGTCTGTAAAGCACAAGAAAAGTATAATATCAGACCAACGGAAAGAAATATATGATGTCTTCCGGCAATCATCCAATATCAAATTTAATTGAAAACAAATTAAAACAATTGCAAAGAAAACTTTTACTGGACCGGGACTCGAATGAAATAGTTCGGGGGTGGGGGCGCCGGGGTGGGGGCGTCAGTCAGATTCAATTAAACCATTAACTTCCGTATATCTGCAGGGATCACACCCCGCTTTCATTCAAATGCAACAGGCCACTTGTTGTAAACCGGGCTACAGTAGCTCGAGGATCACACAAAGTGAATGCTTTTTTTTTTATTCAAGTCAAACAAACAAAGGAAAAAAATAATGGGAAAATTCGACCAATTTAGTTTTGAAAAATGGTGAATAATATCTAGACAGAAACGTGTCAAACACCAGAGTAGTCCAAAGCAAATCAATTTTTACAGTGTATTATATTATTGATATGAAATTTTACTCAGATAAGAACAATTTAACAAATACACGAGGTATTGTAATTCAATAAATCTGTATCATTATGAAGTTTATCAAAAACAGTGTTTTTAATTATCGTTTGAAAGGCGTTCGTTACCTCATGTATTCGTAAAGTGCGAATGGTGTAATCTGGAAAGTTACTCTCATCCACGATGTGCACTGTGATGTCTGCGTAGACTTTGAATCCTTGATCAGGCCAGTACTGTAGACATTTCACCTTCAGGATGTTTTAACGGCAACGGTGAGCAGATAAATCGAAAGGACAATGTGGGGAACTATTGCATAATTAAGAACAATGAAAAAAATACTGGACCGCGACCTGTCCCCAAGGGAACTTACCATTGCTTTTACTATGTAACAATAGTTGATAATGCGTCCTTCCATAATTATGTATCACACATAGCTTAGTTATACATATAATAAGTAATTAGCACACTTTTGAGAATTATTCACCCCTATCCCATATGTAACTTCTTGAAACTATGTTATTGGATATATATTGCGTGACTGGCTTTGAAAACGGGAACCGTAAGATATAAAAGTAATTACCTTTCCACTCTCCAATGTGTTAGTGAGCATAACGATTTTATACACGCCTTTCTGCCATATCATTCGCCATATGTCCCTCAGTGACGCTTTGTTTGCACCTGTGACCCAAATAATGACATATCACATTAATGTCTGCTTTCTAAAATGGGATCTTGGCTCATCAAGGCCCTCCTATTGTCTACTGTGCGTGTTCCAGAATATTGTATAATTTACTTAGTGTGCTCAAAAAGTCATACTTATATTTATTTAACGTATTATAATTATTTAGAACATAGCAATAGCATTTTATAACAAAACAGTTTAAAGTTATCAATATTTTGGCATGGGTATACTATTCATAAGCATAAACTTCCAAATATTGACAAAAATAATGTCTATTTCTGATACAATATTGTTCTCTTTAGAAAATGAATGATTTATATTATCATAATGCTATTTCTTCAATGCAAATTGAATTTCGATCAACTTAAAAGTATATTGGTAGGCATTGATATGGTAATCGTTCAAGAGCAACTCCAACGGTTTAGATTGGTCATCCACAAGGTCAAACAGGCCAAACAGAATGGATTTATTGGCCGAACGTGACAGCAGGAGAAATAAGGTGCATTTCCTTTAACCCCGATTAAGCTCAATATCTGAAACGCCCGAGATAAGTTTCGTGTTTACTTCGGGCTTGTGACGTCATTGAAAGAGAGCTAGCCATGATGCATGTACAGCAGTAAAATGCATACATGCGAAGAAACCACGCACTACGGACATGTTTTGACTATTTGGTGGTCATTGGGTAGGAACACTATGTGTTGCGTTTAAGCAGTGGGTCAGTTTCGTGTCATTAACAATAAATAAATACATAACGAGCGCTTCGTAAATCGGGAAAAAAGTGTTTGCAGAAGTCCATGATTTGGGCATTTTTCTACTATAAATGGCAAACTTGTGTACTGTTTCAATGTTGATTTTGGGAATTAATATCGACAATATGATCATCTTCCAAAATTCACTTTCCCAGTTTTAAGCTTTAAGAAACGTTGAAAAGATCAAACCGTCGGACATTTGCAAATCCTGCAAATCAAAAAGGAAATCGAAGGTAAGAACATTTATTTTTAAAATCGACGCATTACCTTGACTAGCAATATATATGTCCTCCTCTAAGTATCCCTGCGGATAAAAATGTTTGCGATGATTCATTATTAGTAAACTTTTAGTGAATCGTTGATAGGTTTTAAAATACAGTATGTTTAGATTACAGGTCACCTGTGGCCTTTAGACACATGACGAAGCAAACTTTTTTAAAAGTCAACAAGTCTAATGCGAACTTGGCCTACTTAAGAGACGAACTGACAGTGCGGCACTATCATTATTATTTCGAATAAAAAAGACAGTCTTACGTCGATGTAATTCGCGTTGATGTAGTCTGAATGGGGGTCATCCAATAGAGGCATTAATACCACACGTGAATGGTCATCTGCGTATTCCAATGAGAAACATTCAAAATTAAATAGTATCCATTTCTTGATAGAAGACCAATTGCTAAAAGCTAAATTGTGGTGGGAAGGTCTACTTCGATTTCAGAAATGATGTACCAGTAAACAAAGTACTACTTCAGAGGCCATTAAGACGTTCACATTTAAATTAGTCTATGCAAACTGTTGAAAGAAAATATGTATGACCTGATTAAGTAGGTCCCTATATGTTATGTTTGCTAGTCAAAGATTGCTTCCATTGTTTACAAGTTTGCGATCCCTTCTTCACCGAAACAACATCGGCTTAACATAGCCTATAACTTAACATTTTAACAATTTAAAGAACTTTGACTTAAATTGGAAAAATTCCGTCTATTTTGTCTGATCCACGAGCTTCTTTATCCAGTTCTGAAATAATAGGCTCTTTGTATGTAAATGAGTGCTGGGCGTGATCCTGGAGATATACGGCAGTTACTGATTGAATGCTTCTGACTGGCGCCCCCACCTCGGCCAAGATTAGTTGACCATTCGGAAAGGCCAGCATCTAAGGGCTGGATAGCTTAGATATTTAGGTCACTGGTGAGCAAAACCAGAGGTTTCGGATTCATGTCCCTATCCAGTATTTTTTTCCAACCCTAAAAAGTTGTAACATCATGATGGAAATAGACTCTCGATGATACGTACAAGCTGCGACATTTTGGTAGCGGTTCTTTGTCTTATTCTCGGGTTTCTGTCCGACTACAGATGAATGGACCTGGCCCTGTGGCAGCCTCTGATGGTAAAAGAACACAATCATAATGGAATCAAAGCAAACGACTTATAGCAAACGAAGAAATATCGCAACGTAACAATACAGTAAAGGTCATTTACCAAAAAGTCTTTTTCAATTCCGTTTTCAACGGCCGAGTCGTTGGTCATAAAGTAGTCAGCGAGTTTGTCAACATGCACCGGAGCTGACTGCCTGACAGTTGTCTGATCTCCACGCCTCTGGCCCTCAGCTGCTTGCACGTAGGTATGGGAAGCACACGGTGTAATTGGCTTTGTCTGCGACATGCCTGGCGGCTTTGCCTTTGGCTTTGTCTTTGATTGCGATCGTGGCTGTGGCTTTGGCTCCAGCTTTGGCTCCAGCTTTGGCTCCAGCTCTTGCTCTTGCTCAAAATCTTGTTCTGGGGCTAGGCAGATCTCCTCCTGCTCATCAGCTCTTTCTTCTTCTGCACGACAAATTGATTTTTAGATCCTTTATATGATTTCTTTTTAAGTAGATTGGCGCAGAATTTGTAAAACCCCTTCACTGTTTACACAAAAGAACTAACTTCTTTCTGCGATATCTATATTTTGCCTTCGTTTAAAAAAGGTTGCTTTATATGGTGTCACGACAAACATTACACTTGCTAATCCGAGCACGCAAACTTTCGTAAAAAAACAAAATTGTCATTAAAATATATATTATTTATTTTAAGATTCACGGACCGTTCTTATTGAATAAACGCACCAATCACTATTCCAATTGTAAACCATATAATATCATTAACATTTTTGAAATGTATTACAAAAGCTTTCCAAAGCCTTCCTTATGTTTTCAGGTAAGGCAGTTTGTGTGAAGAATTAGTAGGATATTTTGATAATGAATGAGGTACCTGGTACGAAGTAATGATTTTCATATTCACTTCGAAGCTGGATTGGTTTTCCTGTTCGTTGTTTTGCATTTTGTTTTCTGTACGGAAAAACATATATTAAAATAATTCATGGTTATTGGTCTTGCAAACCTTTACAAAACATCAGCTTCAAGCTGATTTTGGTTAATCAGTCCATGGCACCTTTTAATTGAGTGAAGAATATATCACAATCTATATATATATTACAATCTATATTACTAATTACATTGTGTAACGTCATAATGTTAACTTCGTTATGAACATAATCGCATACAATATGGCTCGTCTCACTATAATCGTGACTACACAGGCATCTTTAAGGATATTTTGGCTGGTTTAGCGTTGAAAAGCAATAACTAAAAAGCATAAGTAATGCAGTTAGGTATAACACTTAATAAACACATAAAATGCTCACTGACTGAAATGACCTGCAATACATAAATCTCAAAGTTAGATGGTCTGACTTTTCGATCCCAGCAAGACCATTCTCAATATCAAAGAGACAGGTCCTGCTAGTATAATACTTTGATTACATTTTTTCAGAAACTAAAATCCTGACATAGGACCATAATTTGGACTAGTGCCAGTGCTAATAATCTTGCGAGAAATATGCCATTCATATTGTTAATCATAACCAAAATATTTATAATTTACACAAGTATGTTTTGGTTATTCATAAAGCATTTGGCTGCATTGTTCTATGACTTATTCATTTTAAAACATTATTCAGTTTGGAAATATTCTTAACCCTTTTCCTGCCATAATAGTTTATGTTGCCTTCTACGAATAAGCAATGATATTCAATACGGCATAAAATATGTTTTGAAAGCAGCAGACCTGACGTTAGTAGAGACTAAAAAAATACATATTTAATGCATACGAATCAAACGTTTCACAATACTAAATTTATATTTACCGTCGTATTTACCTTTTGTACGCAATGCCGGCAACGATACAAATAAGGGAGACAGAAATAGCAGCAGTTACTCCCCCTATTAATGCACCTTGAGAGGCGGTAGGTGCTGGCTTCTCAACTTCTGCAAATAAATTATTTAAATTTCGAATAGCAAAACTTCCTCTTTCTGATAGCAGTTGAATGATTTTAAATTTAAGACCTGATAAATCTCGTAATGAACATATACATATATTATGATAAGCCATTATGTGACCTTATACACTCACAACAGATGGGGTCCCCTGCGTCTTGTATCTATTAGGTCGAGTTTGATATAGAGAAAGGACTCGAGAAGAAGAAGCCATTCTGTACAATAATACACGCGTCTTCAAAGGTGAGGTATTTGTATTAGAACACCTATAAGTATAATGAATACGAACTGATCTTCATTTTCCATTTTCTGAAACGTGTCTTGATGCAGAAAGTACCAAACATATTGAAAGGTTTTCACTGACCGTTCTTGGTAGTTGCATTGATGAGTTGGCTGAAAGGCCCAGGTCCTGCTGTGGTGAAAGCAGCCACTTGGAACTCATACTCTGTGCCTGGATGCAAGCCATCAATTTTCAGCGACTCTTCCCTTGTGGTTGATTTATCTACCTGAGAATTGGAGCTCCTCTCAGTCAGTACGTAGGAGTAACCCTTGATAGCACCGCCTCGATCTCTACATGGCGGTGGACGCCAAGAGAAACTGAGAGATCCTGACATCGCTGAAACCATCGTCACATTCAATGGAGGCGCCACTGGAGCTGAATAAGTTAAATTGACTAAAAGTAATAATTTTCTACAGACAAATATTAAAACTACGTATTGAATAAATTGACCAAATCTCTAAATAACTGTAAATGTTTAAATGACACGAGGTTCCGATCCTACCAGAACCTTTTTAAATGATTGAAACTGCACTCCACACTTTTGAGTTTGTATAGCTCGCATGCGATATTCAATCAAATTATCGACGGTGAGATTTACCAAGATTCCTTGTCACAAAGTAAGATCTTTCTATGATCTGAATCAAATTGAAGGTACTTTTTACAACATACAATATAAAAGTAAATAGAGTCCTAATGTGCCAACAGTTATACGTAGTCCAAATTTTCATATCACACTATGCTGCTATTTGATTAAAATTATGTCACTTCGTACGTTTATGCATAGTTCCAATTGATTATCATCGTTTTAATGATAGTGAGGTCTAGACCTGCACAAGACACTCACTAATTCCCAGCTCCTATATAGCGTTGCTGTGCTTCTCAATAATGATTTTGCTATTATACTCAAGAATTTTGAGAAATGGAGAAGTCTAAAATCGACTGAAAATACATATGAACAGTGATATCAATGAAATAACGATGCAGTAAAATGATTATTGCAGCACTTACGGTTTATATCTGGAATGACTACTTCGGGTCCAAGAATATTGCCATAGATTGGCAGCAAGTAAAGAGTGTGGTTAAAATCGGACACCAGACCAGTAAAGAAATGACTGGTACCCGTCAGTGCTGCTTCTTCGGATACAACGTTTCCACACTGATCCCGTAGCGTTAATTTGTAGTGAGATACACATGCGTCTGGAAGCCACATGACAAATAGTTGATGGACATCACCCGACAACACCTCCACACCTATGGCGCCATTTTCAGCTGCAATGATAGAGATGACGTCATGATTAACTCCATCATTTTATTTAATGTCAATGGGATACTTCTATTAAATATTTAGAAATGTTCACAAATTCTTACATCAAATACATACTACTAAAATAATCACTTGGAATGTGCATTCGTTATTTTGCTCGTGTTACATAGTTTACATCTAATTGATGAAATGTTTCCATAAAATTTACCTGCTTAAAATAAAATAAAGTAACACAATATTTGTTATAATTTGACATGATGCAAATGTTACTCAACGACATACATTTTTACTAAATATGCATCTATGAGGTCCGTGCTATTAGTTTAATGTAAGATTTTGCGTTGGGTCCATTTTAGGACAAACTGACAAATCCAAAAATATTCTTCAGAGAATGTTGGAGGTAACTCACATGAACATTGGCAGTTGCTTCCAGAATAAGGCTCCTCACAACCTACATAAACAAAATCAATAAAAACCTGTATTATGAAAGGAAATTATTGCCGCATCAAATAAAGATACGATTTGTTCTTGTTTTCTTAAACGATCCCAGAGCGAAATTTGCTACAGAGCGTCTTGTATTCATGGTATATACTGGATGTGTTTTTGCATATCCTACGGATATAGGACATGCACTAACGTATTTTGGGTTCTAAACCAGAAAGTGAATGATGCCCTACCTTGACTGCATTCACCCGTGTCTTTACTGCAAGTACCTCCTGATGCACAGTGACATGTCTGCTTACAATCTGCACCAAATGTGTCATCACTGCACTCTGATGTATATAAAAAACTCCGTTAAGTATGCACGATGCAATGGAAATAATCAATTTTATCAATAAAATATAAAATAACTTATCCCAAGGAGACACGCGGTTTGTATACGCGCTTCAGGTTTGCAGTCGGTCAGCTGTTTTTTGTTTTGGTTTGTGGATCTGTAAACAAGCTCCAGTGAGGGGCACAACCACTTGGCGCGACGCCCCGCACGCGGAGTTGACACTTTGTATAACATTTCGGCTCGCCCGCTGGAAAAGAGCGCGAAAAACCATTTCGATGTGGTTCTTGAGCACTCAACACGCATAAAATCATCCTCTCCTTTAATATCTTTAATTTCCTGACAGTATTTTTTTTTGGCTTAGAGGACCCCCTGTCGTCTTGGACTGTATTTTGCGAAAGTATTTCTTCGTTGGTTCGAAATTAGGCGAGATTTCTCAATCATTTTTGGATCCGGCAACCTTCGGTCATCATTCTGGGGCAGTAGGCCTGCGGCACGCATATACTAGCCCGACTAGTCCGTATAGACTCCGTTGGCAGTGATATGCCGAAACGTCGGGCCCAGAAGGCTACTCAGCAGGCCCCTGGGTCTAAGGCCGGTAAGGCCACCGCGAGCTGCCGCCGTAAGGGCCGCCCCAAGATTCGTCCGGAGTCGGCGGTGGATCTGGAGAGCGCCCTACCCCTGAGCGACTTTCCATCGACGTCCGGCACCGCGGCGGCCGCAGTGATGGATGGACGTTCATCTCGACACGGGAGCGGACTGGTGTGCGAGGAAGCAGCGGCGGAGAGCGGAGGAGCCGGAGGTGGAGTGGCCTCTTCATCAGCCGGTGAGTCCGCATTGTCTGCGAGGAATGTGAACTGGGACGCTGCAACATTTGGCGTGGGTGTTCATGCGGTTGGTTGTGGTAGTGGTAGGGTTAACTTTGGCGGGCCAGGCCTATGTCGGTGCCACCCCGGCCACATTGGCAAGTCCTTTGTCTCCTTGCGTTAGCGATGTAGTAGCGCCCTTGTAATATCTGGGAAACGAGGCCCCCTTGGGCACCCTTGTTTCTTTAGCCATTCTGGAAAAAAAATGGAATGGGAACTACGTGGATATGGCGTAATTATATGTAGATAACGCGGTCAAGATTTTATCCGCTTCAAATAATGGTGTGGAGGTCGCCTTGGTTGTCGAACAGGGCAGGGTGGTCCTTCGGCCGTCCTCTGCAAGGGTTAGCCTTAAGCTTGATTCCATAGAAAAGCCGACAAGCGAATTCATCTCTGTTTTCGCTATACGCCACCCGGGTCGTGTCGTGGAACTCTTGCCATATGCGGGAACTATATATACGTGCATACGTATGAAGCTCAATCCCCGAATAGAATCCCACACGTTTCAATGGGCGATTTTTGTTGGCCACGGCGGAGCTGTTTCCCTGCAAAATTAACGAAACGCTGTAAGACTGTCGCCTACCCCTACCCACTACCCCTACCCCCCACCCTATCCCCTACCCCTAGCCCCTACCCCCTAATCGAGTTGATTGAGTTGACTGACTGAGTTGACAAGAGAACAACTGAACAACTGCTCCTGAACAACTGCTCCTGTTCTACCACTTATTTTTGCTGTCTGAAGTGCAAAATAAAAGAATATTTTATCATCAGTCAACTGGAAAAGTGACAGAGATGTCACTGGATCATTTTCTGCTCGTGATTCATCGGGATTGTGAAGATATTTAGTGAAATTCCAGCTGGATTTTTCACATTTCTACACTGAGAAGGGAAGCCATTTGTACACAGGAAGCTTGGTGTTCACTGGACCATACATGCCCCCAACCAGGACACAATGGGAGTTAATCTTCTTAAGCTCCTACTGCTGGCATCATTGCTATTCATCAGCTGTGACCACAAATCAGAGGCTTTTGTTCATCACTCTGGATCAACTGTGAGGTCAACACCTGGACATGCTAGATACAGCCATCGAAGGATATCATACTACTCCAACTCCCAAAGTACATTCCAACTTCAGCTGCTCATATCTGGTGACATTGAACTTAATCCAGGCCCTTCATCTCAGGCTGATGGTGATAACAATCACAACAACAATACTGATCTGAAGTGCATCCTGCTCAATTCTCGCAGCATTGTCAACAAGACTCTTGAACTCCAAGCTGTACTTGCCCTACATCACATTGATATTGCCCGTGTGACTGAGACATGGCTTTGCCCCGACATCGCCGACAGTGAAATCCTTGATGTTTCACAGTACCACATATTCAGGAGATACAGAAACCGAAATGGAGGTGGTGTACTATTTGCCTGCAAATCAAATCTCCTGGCAACAAGAAGAGCAGATTTTGAACCATCCCCAGACATACAAGCCGACTTCAGACAATGTGAGCTCATCTGGGTGCAAGTCAGTCTACCACTGAATAAAGGCAAGCTACTTTTCGGCACCTGTTACCGCCCACCTTCTTCATCTACGGGATTTAATGAGGCTTTATCTTTCTCCATTGACCGGATTCTTCCTTGTACCAGCCAGTTTAAAGCTGTGTTTCTTCTCGGGGATTTTAACCTTACAATACCCTGCACAACATCCTTGGATGAAAACTGCCCTCTGACACTCAACAGCCATTCTTCAACTGTTCTGAACATAGCTGAATCTCTGGGCATGTTACAGCTGGTATCATTTCCCACAAGACGCAATCCCAATGGCAACGACACGATGCTTGATCTCATTTTCTGCGATGAACCCAAGTGGACCAAGGACATCCGCAGTGCACCGGGCTTAGGCAACAGCGACATGACTCCATTCACTTTGAAATCACCATGGCATCATCTCGTCAATTTCTAAACCGGACATATCACCAGTTTCACAAGGCTGATGCACAAGACTTCCAGACCACACTGCAGTGCATTTTATGGGAGTTGTTCTACGATGAGACCAACATCGATGAAACCTGGGACAACTTCACGTCACTCGTGCATGCTGCGGTGAAGGATGTAATTCCTATTGCCACATCAAAGGGTCGTCGTCGATCACCTTGGATAACCAATGACATCATCAATGCATCCAGAAAAATGAACAGAACCTATCACAGAGCTATCAAGAACAACAACGTTGCAACTTTAAGGAACAAATATTTGGAGTTAAGATCACTTGTAAAACGCATGACAAGAATTGCTTACAATGATTATATGCAGAGTCTCGCTATTGACTGTAAGTTAAATCCGAAGCGGTTGTGGTCATTTGTAAAAAGTAAACGCACACCTCAATCTGTTCATTCTTTCCAACACGGTAACAAAACACATACCTCCCCCAGTGAAATTGCCAATGCATTTAACCTATATTTCCAAAGTAACTTCTCACCACAGCAATCTCTCTACCATCTTCCGAAGAGCAACAAAGTCAATTACACCCTGGTATTAAACCGCTACAAACTCTTCAGGTTCATCAATCAGATGTTTGGAAGGCCATCAGCAATTTGAATGCTTCAAAGCCACCTGGTCTAGATGGTATTTCACCCAAACTACTCAAACTTGCTGGCCTTTCAATCGTGCCAATTTTAAGCAGAATATTTAACCTCAGTCTCTCTACAGGTACAGTCCCACACAGTTGGAAGATGGCTAATGTTATTCCTCTCTTCAAAAATGGCGACAAATCTCTTATTTCTAACTACAGGCCTATTTCTCTGACATCTGTTTCCTGCAAAATGCTTGAAGGCTTCATATCAAAGAAAATACTTGACCATTCATCTCTCTATAATATCATCCCCGAATCACAACATTGCTTTCGACCTAATCGCTCTTGTATCACTCAATTAACCACTCTGTTCAATACATGGTCCCAAGCACTAGATGCTCCCAAACCCCCTAGAATTGACGCCATCTTCCTTGACTGGTCAAAAGCATTTGGCAGATGTGACCATTCAATACTTCTAACCAAACTACACAGATACGGGATCTGCGGGAATCTACTCTCCCGGATCAGCAATTTCCTTTACAGCAGACATCAACGTTTTCTTTTTTCAGGGACTAATTCTGACTGGGTACCGGTGACTTCAGGTGTACCTCAAGGCTCTGTTCTCGGCCCTATACTCTTCAATCTCTTTACAGGCGACCTGCCAAACCGTGTTAAGTCGCCTCTGCCGCAATACGCAGATGATACTGTTTTGTACAAAATAATTAATTGTCCAGATGAAAGTGTTGTTTTACAAGATGATCTCAACTCGATAAAGGAGTGCTGCGTAGAGAACCATATGCAGTTAAACTCAAATAAATAAAAAGCTATGTACATAACCCGCTCAAGGAAACAAAACTCAACTCCATACTTTCTTTCTGACTCTGTCCCCCTAAAGTTTGTAACTTCCTACAAATACCTTGGTGTCATCATTTCCAATGACCTTACCTGGAATAACCATATAAATATGATCCGTGCCAAATGCTCCAAACTAGCTGGTTTCATTCGCAGAACAGTTAAATCCAGATATGCTAGAGTTCTTCTAAAATTATTTTCCTCCCTCTGCAGACCTGTTCTAGAATACTAGAATATGCATCACCAGTATGGCTAACTCCCAAAAAAAACCACATCTAGTGTCTTGAAACCATTCAACGTTGCTTCACAAAAACATGCCTACCGTATATATATAAAGAACGCCTGCAAAAACTTAATTTACCTCCTCTCTACAATAGACTGATCTATTTGAGTGTTTCTTTTGTGGTTAAATGTCTCTATAAACACAACATCATCCCTTCTTCTTTTCTCCCTCAGCCAAACAGCAGGAAAACGGACGTCTTACTCTTCAAACATCTATACAACCGAACTAACTGTGCAAAATTCTCATTGTTTAACTTTTCCCCACATTTTTTAACTCTCTTTCAAGTGATTCGTGATCTTTGTCTTGAACCTTCTCCTAAATTTTTCCTAAATGCCCTACGTGATCACCTTTTCTTCCAAGACCCAATCTCAAAATCCTTTGAGAAGACACATATGCCCCTTTTGCAATTGATCTGTTATTTATATATTTATATTTTATTATTGTTATATATGTATTTTTATTTATCTATTTATTTCTATTCATATTATAGTTTACCTTTACTTTTTCCTTTCTTTCTCTTCTTTCTTCTTTCTTTTCTTTCTACTTCTTTCTTTCTCTTATATATATATATCTCTTATATATATATATATTTATTTTATATTTATATTTATATATATATTTCTAATCTTTATTTAATAGTCGTTATTATAATGAAATCTCTATCTTTTTAAAGATTTATTATTTATTTCGGTAATTGGTATATTTGGCATATTTGTAATTTAGTTAGTTCTTTTTCCATATACATGTATATATTTTATATATTTTTTTATTTTTGTTTAATTATTATTATTATTTTTTCAGTCATCCAATTAGTTTGGAGAGCCCCCTGACAGAAACTAGTTTCTTTTGGGCAATCCTTCGGGAGTTAATTGGTTGTTTCTGTTGTTTTTTTTTTTTTTTTTTTTTTTTTAATTGTTTGATTTATTTCTATTTTCAACTTCATTCTTACTTGTGTGCTGTGATGTGAATGCTTGACATGTATCGCGAAAAAATGAAATAAATAAATGTGCATAGTTCGCCGCTGCGCTGGAGGGGGACACGGGGAGTCGTCGTGTAGAGTGGGTGGGAGACCCCCTACTTTGGGCACTGTTAGGCACTGTTGGGCACTGTTAGTGCGAGGTCATGTGTCGACCAGCCCAAGGCTGTGTACACGCGTTACACTAAGACTCCCGGTGTCCCTTCGGGTGTGAGGCGTGCTGGGCCATCCGCCGCTGTCACTCCTAGGCCTTCAGGCCCAAGCGCAGCTAATGCACCTGAATTGAGGGGAAAGCGCTATAATTTTCGCTCTTCCAACGCCAATTGACGTATTCATTTTACAGCAGTGGCTGCTTAGTTACCCCGATAGGCCAGCGGCTGTTTTACTCGAACAAGGGTTTACTCGGGGTTTTTCACTGGGATGCGCGAAATCGTGTGCTTTATTCGAGTTGTTCAGCTCCTTTTTTGAATTTCAGTTAAAGCGTGTTTCGGCCTCTGATGCGATCACACCAGGTCTACATCGCCGATGTAGACCTGGTTGCACTCGCCACACGGAATCTCGTAGACGACACCTCCGCGTCTTTCCGGGGGGACAGGGTCCTCAAGGTGGTTGAGAAACGAAACACGGTACGGATACCGTGTCCCTCAAGGATTCTCTTCAACTGTCCGGAGACGCCGTCCATGAAGGGGAGTACAGGGAAGGACTTGTACTCAACCCGCTCCGTATCGGTGCTCACCTTAGGTCTCGAAGAGCGACGGATGAAAGGTGTTGGGTATCCGTTCGCTGTGAGCGCAGTGTGTACATGGCGTTTCCCTGAGGCTGTACAGCGCGGTTTGGTAACCAAACGCGCTGCACGGTCAAAGAGGCACTTGGCCATTCCACGCTTCACAGACTCAGGGTGGTGGGAGTCGTAAGCCAGGTATTGGCCGGTGTGTGTGGGTTTGCGGTACACAGTTGTGGTTAGGCTGCCGTCGGGCTCCCTGTGGACCAAAGTGTCCAGGAAGGCGATGGTGTTGTCCACTTCCACCTCGACAGTGAAGTGTATGGTGGGCCGGAGACAGTTCAGATGGGAGAGCAGCTGGTCGGTCCGGTCGCGCGGTGCAATGACAAAGGTGTCATCAACATACCGCCTCCATACTGAAGGGGAGCATTCGGGAGGGCAACTCTGTAGAGCCTCCTCCTCAAATGCCTCCATGTACAGGTTGGCGATGACCGCGGACACTGGACTGCCCATAGCTGCTCCATCCGTCTGTTCGTAGAAGGACCCTTCGTGGAGAAAGTACGTGGACCGTAAGACGAACTCCAGCAGGGTGGCGATCTCGGCGGGGGAGAGGGAGGTTCGGTCCAACAGGTTAGGGTCCCCTTCCAGGCGTTGTAGGGCTACTCTGCATGCGCCTTCAATGGGGACGTTGGTAAACAACGACGTGACATCGAAGGAAATCAATGTCTCGTGGCTGCCGATCCGTTGTCCGCGGAGGAATTGCGCGAAGGCCGTGGAGTTGGGCACCGTGTTGGTCGTGTTCCCGATCAACGGAGACAGGACTCCTGCCAGATACTTGGACAGGTCGTAGGCAAAGAGACAATTCTTAAACAATGATTACCCACTTTCGGTGAGAGCCAGGGTTCACGGCTAGAGCTTTGCCAAGCATGGCATGGTTAGGGTCTTGCCAAGCGTGGCTTGTTTTGGGTTTGGCCAAGCGTGGCAGGTTTGAAGGTTGCCAAGCGTGACATAGTGAGGTTTGGCCAAGCATGGCCCGTGTGTAGGTTGCCAAGCGTGGCTTTGTGAGGTTTGGCGAGGCGTGGCATTGTGAGGTTTGGCCAGGCGTGGCTTTTGAGGTTGGGCCAAGCGTGGCCGGTGAATGTTGCCAAGCGAGGCATTTTGAGTTCTGGCTGAGGTGGCCAGGTGTGTTGGGAATTGAGTGTTTCAGTTTGTAATGTTGCCAAGCATAGCATTTAATTAATTAAGACAAACTGTCTCATTTAGGCATAATTTTGCCATTGCGTTCTTCTTGGAGAATTAAAAGCGAGGCTCGAGAACCAGGCCAGGAAAGTCAACTCATTGTCTCACTGTGTGCTTTGTGTGTGGTCTTGGAATAATCACATGTTAACTGACTTGAGACTGTATACCTTGGCAGTTGATGGCATTAGCAGTTATTGTCAAGACCCGGTAACCATTTCCGATGGAATGAATAAACAATTCAGCGTGATCTTAATCGATGTATTTGTTCTTCGTGGTATAGTCTGGTACCTTGCATGCAGTCAAGTCCCCTGTAGCCTGCGGCACACGAGCATCCATAGGGATCGGCCAGACAGAGCATTCGACCTCGGCACGAGTCGCTGTGTGGACCGGTAGTATTCGAACAGATGTGACTGGCAGTTCGTCCAAACACATTCCTTCCGTTTGCTGGTAAATGGTAAATAAAGCAAACAAATCATTTTGTTGCAAAAACGTGTATATTATGAGGAAGCGAGGGCTGGAAAGTGTGCCAGTGTTGGTAAGAAATATCGAATGGAAAAGGTTGTTGAAATTTAATATAAAGGCTGTCTGGATGTTGCTTTGAAGGAATAACTATATGGAGCAAGGTATCAGGATAAGAAAGCTACCGACTGAAAATTGTGGCATAAATTGATCGCTTACGTCAAGAGATATAACGCCTAGAGAATCGAAGAAATAAATAAAGAAACATAGAGAATAAGTGAAAAGGGTGATCAAAGTCACGTGATGTGTCGTTGCTGGTGGCGACGTTTTGGTTGCTAACTGCTAATCTTCATCAGGCAACTGAAGAATGCGCGCTGCGGCGTCTGTTTATGTCCGCTTCGCCGGTTCCTGTGCACCGGTTTGCGGACGTCGTAGTAGTGATCGTGCGGTTTGGCGCGCGATTCTGGCGTCCACTAGCGGCCCCGTCCGCGGTGGGTCGACGGTCGTGTCGTCTGATGGTGGGGAGCCAGAAACCGGGGATGTCAATGCCGCTGTCTCGGTTTATGTTGTTTCGGCGAAGTCGGATGTGGATGGCCTCCTTGACACGCCTGGTGTACCAATGCTGCTCACCGCACGATCACTACTACGACGTCCGCAAACTGGTACACAGGAACCGGCGAAGCGGACATAAACAGACGCCGCAGCGCGCATTCCTCAGTTGCCTGATGAAGGTGAGCAGTTAGCAACCGAAACGTTGCCACCAGCAACGACACATCGAGTGACTATAATCACCCTTTCCACTTATCTACACCACCGCGATGAACGACCCCTTCATTTCTATTGAACATAGACAATCATGTGAAGGAATACATATAGGGAAGCGAAGGAAAACATATAATATATATTTTCAGTTGGCGAATATACAAGAGAGGTACAGCCGGAGGCTTTTGCTCAAATTTCGGACCAGTAATCTTTGGTTGCTGTTTCCAAGAGTTATTCCAACGTTTCCTGCCATTTTCTTTCTTATATTACAAATATAATTAATCTTTAAACTTTGTCCATTATCTGTAATCTAGCCGGACTGCTTTGTATCAAATGTTAAATCAGTAATACTCTAATCTGGCTTTCATGATACATCTTTAAGAGGTTGTATCGCAAGACGTACGCTACGGTAAGCCTTTATGGCGTAGATGCCATTTTACCTAAATTCGATTTAGCAACAATTAACGAAATTAATTTTATATCTCATATTGAGGATAAACTCATGTATAATAAACGACTCTTTAAAGGGGGATAAACACATGCATATAACATATAATTATTATATATGTCACTCGGGTTTTTGCTAGCGTACGCGTAGTTTTCTTGTCAGTCAGTGCACGGTGAGAAGCCTCTATACGGCACATGACTTACGCAAAATCATGTTACGACAAAAATCGTTAAGCAAATGTGTGACTCACGCAACATGTAGATGTCCCCAAAGTCCCGTACATTGCTCCATAAGTTACTATTATGCTACCAATTATAGCATAGGCTATGTGGATGTACATGTAGGCCTACTTCATTAGATTAGCTGGAAGCAATAAGATGTCCTTTGTCTTGTAGTAAACTTGTTTTTGAAATATCTTAGATATCATTCGGAAAGTAGTCGCAATTTAACGGTACATAACGTGTCACCTTGTTGGCAGTTATGTCCGATAAATCCTGGAGCACAGACACAAAGTCCTGTCGTAGCGTCACAAATACCTCCATTGTAGCATCTAGGACACGTATCATGACAGGAAGGTGGTCCCCATATCCCCGTAGGACAATCTGAGTTCCGTTATACAAGGGAAAACATAGACACTATATGTATGTGTGGCTGTATCGAAAGCCATAGCCATAGCCATAATCATGAGACTAAATTGTGGCTACGGAACGGCATAGGGAACGCGGATTCAGAAATACGATTGCTGCTCATAATGATTTATGAGATAGTCAACAGCTTTGGAAGCAAGTCAAAGAAGACATCCTTCCACAATTTATCTGGGCAACACGGAGGATTCTAATTTTGACAAATCGGAGCGGTAATAATCACAATTCACGTATAAGGTCGTCTTTTTATTTAGTCCTATGTGGTAAATAAAAAGACGAAAATGATGGTAGGAAAACAAATACTAACCTCTGACGATGAGTCTGGTTATGCCTCGAAGTTTTCCGCTTTGTTGACCGGACACGGAGCAGCTGTATATACCAGCATCAGCCTGAGCAACATTGTCAATTTGCACACGAATCCCATCCATCCATTGCTTGGTAGTATCCACGCCTTCGTGTGTCCATACATAGCTACCACTAGGTGCATCCATTTGTAGTATTATGCTATCTCCGATACTTGCTGTGAGTGTTCTCTGAACGGGTCGTACAATGAAGCCACTCTCTGAAATCAGAGGTTAACAAAAACATCAAGGTTACAATGATGATTATAAGAAAAAAACAGGTGATATGCATGTAGATGCAAATGATTTATGTATTATGAATTTATTAATGATTAATAGGAGTATTATCTCAGGAAAGTTTATCCCTTTTTCATCAGAAAATCCAAATCGCTCAGTTGCTTTGCTATTTACATCAAGGTAAAAAGCAAGTATACCAATATAAAACAGGGACAGTAGCATTCGTATTCTCTATGCTATACATTGAAAGTTGCAAACAAATTATTTTTATCAGGAAAAAGATGTAATGGGTTTTGATATAAATTCGGTGAATGTCTATTAATTGAAAGTTTAGCATGACTTTAGATACAAACCACACTGTGATCACTGAATAGCGAAGATGAAAGTCACGACGTACCATTGGATGGTAAGATGACAGATTGTATCCTAGTGGTCAGGCCATCTCTGCTTGCCTCCGTGAAGAAGACACCCGTTCTGTCCATCCCATCCACTCCAGGCATTCTGAGCAGCAATTTATCTGCGCATCCTGAGGGCGGATCAGCGTCTACCAATGACCCCGATGGAAGTCCGTTGTCGCTCTCTCCTGTCGACAATTGTCGACCGAAGGAGACATAGGCTGTGACGTCATCCGGGCCTTTGTAGGTTGCTATGACTACATCCTCATTTGAAGTGAGTAGGGCCGGGCTGACTACCACTGTGAAGTCCACATCATTCACTTTGAAAAACAAATGATATCTTCGTCATTAATTCATCATATTACCATCGACTACATAGATGAACATAAAATTAGCACAAACCGTGCTAAACCGTGCTCTTTAACCAAGATGTATTCCTCTGAGAGTTCTTTCTCTTTTTTTGTGTCGGGAAGTAGTTAACATCATTTTGTTATAAAAATGTTGATGTGTCACTGTAACTATCCAACAATTGAACAGTGGCAATACCCCAATTTATAATTTATCATTTATTAACTATCGTTATTCCCAATAAGGGAATACTGTTGATACCTTTTTGTAAGAAGTCGCATGGGAGCACGATGACTTCGCATAGTTGAAGCGTTGCCATTCCTGGAATCTCCACACTCACATAGCGAGCAAGTACTGGCGGATCGCAGGTGATTTCGATCCAATCCCTGGATGACGCTTGTTCGCTGGTAACCGGTGATCCGCACACCACGTTACTGCTGTGGTTGGTACTCAAGCCTGCCCTTACTATGGCACCTGATGCAAAAGAGCGAGGCCATTGGAATGGTTTCATGTATTTTGCTAAGTGATACAGGAGACAATTTTACTTGCGATTTTCTGAACGATGGGCCGAACCAAAATATTTGAAAAAATCGCCCCATTCGGTGAAGTATGACGTAGCGCTAAACCTCAGTGCTTCGCCATAGTACGTGCACTAATGTTCGCGCGTCCAAACCCCGGATATACGAAGTTCTCAACCCGTGATCAAGGTATCCGTTATCATTAATTTTTCCGGATGGAATGTACGCAACACTATGTTGGTAGTACGCCCAACGTTTCTTGCCTGTTTCCCCGTGTTTTCTTCACAATAATGTTGTATCGGTGCACGTCGCTGAGAAACACCCTTTGACCCCAGGGAAGGGGAGTTCGGGCGGTCCCATTGGTCATTTCTGCGCACGCGCATTCGGGGTCCCCAATTGCAAGCGGCGTCCTCATTTGAGGAAACCCATCACTTTCGTTCAGGCTGATCACCGGTAGGTTGGGAAAAAGAAGAATTTCCTAATTAAACGAGATGTAATTAAATGAAATTGAAGTTTAATTATAATTCTACCGAAAGACCACTAGCACTGGAGGACTTACTTGAGATTGCACCTGCCACCGGCATTTATTCGTCACACTTGAGAGAGTCTTTTGTTAAAAGAGGCTACTCCCTATATAAGTGAGCCCCGCCGTCCACGCCTCAGGGCATTTTTGTAGGAAAATTTTGCAGTAAAACTGGGAGGGAAGTCAAGCAGGGAGGGACCGTAAGTCCTTCAGTGCTAGTGGTCTTTCAGATTACAACGAGTGTTCTCACATTAGTGCTCACTCAATGAATTACTTCGAATTGGGCTGCTGTCTCGCCTCGGTCAGCTTTTCCCTTTGCCAAGGAAGAAATTTCGCTGTCTTGCCCGACTGTTTGCCCGACGTGGGGAAAAACTTAGCATCCCCTTTTTTGTCTTATCGGAACCGATTTTGGTGTACAACACGTACACGGGCGGTGGCCAAATTTTTGGCCAAGCTTATTCGTTTCCTGAATGTCCTTGCGTTGCTGGGACAAGTTGTCCCCAAACAAGAGCCCGGTTAGGGGAACTTGAGCAGAGCAAGGAGTTGCCACTGTCGGTTCAGGTCAGACAATATGAGCTCTCTCTGACGAGGATTCAGCTCAGTTACTGCATGGCCAATTATGGCTATGAAATCCAGCAATATTGTCACCAATGGAATTATCATCCAGGCTTTTATTGCTGCTCATTAGAGGCTCAATGCAAAATATGATAGGCACCATTCCTTTTAGTGTAGCCAGTTCCACCTTCTGTAGTTTGATGTCTATTGATCTGGTTTTTTGATTGTAGAGAATTTCAGATTTCTGGATTTACTCTAGTACAGTCCAGTTCCGGGACGTTGTCTGGTCGCTTAAAACTATTAAGTTTTTCGGCTACCTTCTCATGCGATGATATCTTACGCAGCAACGCCTGCCAGCTTTTCGTGGACCTTGCTCCCAATATCGTCTATATACATAGTAGACTTCCTACCCGACGGACAACATGTAATGATACAAACCTTTGCCAATTAGTGTTCACCGCATGGTGATTTCTCCTGGGTTTCGGCTTAGTCTTCGCAACTGCTGGATTACCAGCAGGCGTAGAACAGAAAGCTGATGGCTGGATGTCAGCGCAGCCACGGTGTATCTGCACTCAAGGTCCAAAGGCCCGTCGAGCAAGCGTAAGATGTCCGAAGAATAGTTGAGTCGTCATTGTACGAACTATACCGGTCACAAAAAATGCACTGCATGGGGCGTGGACGGCGGGGCTCACTTATATAGGGAGTAGCCTCTTTGAACAAAAGACTCTCTTAAGTGTGACGAATAAATGCCGGTGGCAGGTGCAATCTCAAGTAAGGCCGAAGTGCTATGTGGTTTTGAGGTAGAATTAAAATTAACTCGCAAAGGTGATTTCCCTCGTGCAATTAGTAATTTGTTTTCGTTGCAACACGTGTCGGGATGCCGAGAGGCAGAGGAAGAAACCCTAGGGTGCAAGAGAGAGGCGGGGCTACAAGCAGAGCTGGAAATTCAAGGGCCCGAAGGGGCGGAAGATCCCAAGATTCAAGGCGTGCCTGGGCCCAGTGTGAGGCAAGGCAGGCGCTGAGCGCTTAGCGAGCCACAAGTCCCGACATGTGAGGAACCGGGATCGATTTCGTCCAGAATTCGGTCTCAAAGAGCAGCAAGAGAGGTGGTGAGGCCAACTTATGACTCGCAAGGAGCAAGTATCAGAGGGCAGTCTAGTTCGTCTGGCAGTCCTTCGGACCAAACCGGGCAGGCGGTGGTCCCACCGGAAAACACCGTGGTTCCCCCGGCAGGCATAGCAGAGGAGACCGCCCTATTGCTACCAGCCAGACAAGACCCGCCCAGAAGCTCGGTGCTGACGGTTTCCCAGCCAGGGGTGCAAGCCAAGACGCGGGCCAGACGGACATAAGCCTCCAGCCATCCTGGCCAGATGGGGGCAGGGCCAAGCCATCGGCCACTCGGTGAGTCAGGCTTAGGATCACTTTCGGCTTCGGGCCAATTCCCTGTTTCATCGATCTTCGGTGAAGGGGGACGGGGGGCATGGAAAATGCTGCAACAGAATACATTCCTGGGGGTACGCAGGACCTTTTAGTTTCCATCTGCGAACCTCTTGAGGCAACAACTCCCACCAATGTCAAGGAAAAGAGCGATTTCATTGAGCTTGATTTGTTGCCGGAGCGTAATGTCATGGGCTCGTCCTCCCTTTCCAGTTTCACTCTGAGTTTGGACAAGTCAGGACACTTGTGGCTGCGAGATGGCAAGACAAAGCCTCAGATAACATCCATTTCGGCTTGGACGGACGTTTTTCTCGTGTTTTCTTCCATTTTCGTAGCCGCCCACCCCGGTCGGGGCTTGGAAATGTTCAAGTACATGAACATCATCCGTTTGGCAGCGGGGCGTTTCGGTGGGGTGGTTGGCGAGAGTACGATAGGCAGTTCACAATGCGCCAACAACTGCATCCACACAGGTCATGGGCTACCATTGATGGCGATTTGTGGGCTATGTACTTGTCTGTCCCGGGGACGCCCCCGGTGAGCTTTGGTAATTACAAGGGGGCCCTTCCCTTCCCCGAACTCATGCTCCTTTCGGGGTCGATCCATTTCCCGCGGTAGCGGATTGTGCTTCGCGTTCAATAGGGCAGGATGCAGGAACACCCCCTGCAAGTAGGCTAATAGGTGCTCCGACCCTCTGTATGTCAGCCGACCACGGGGGTCCCATTGCAAAGATCAGAACAGACCGACCGTCCTCGCCATTATAAGTCCTATTCTTACCCACGTATCACTCGGCGCTAAAGTATCTTGCAAAAGGGGCAGGTGGTGCCTTTGCTGCAAAGCTGATACGCCATGCAGTCAAACTAATTGCAATGTTGCCATTCATAGATGAATACCCCGACACAAAGGCCGCTGTTTGTTTACGTGAGGGTTTCTCCAAAGGATTCAGGTTTAGCTTTGTTGGGGAGCGTAAGGATACAAAAGCCACAAACCCTCGCTCAGTTCACCAAAATGCAACTGCCGCCCTCGTCAAATTGAACGAGGAAGTTCAGCTGGGCCGTATGGCAGGCCCATTTCTCGAGAAGCCTATGGATAATTTAAGAACCTCTTCCATCGGGCTCATCCCCAAATTAACACCAGGAGTATTTAGGCGTATCTATAATTTATCCTTTCCGGCCTCGGATTCGGTAAATGATGGGATTGAAGGGCGGGCCTGCGCAGTCCAATACACACAATTTATTGATGCTATTGATTTGGTAGGAGGGACAGGACTTGGTGCCCTATTGGCAAAGGCAGATATAAAATCTGCATTCCGACTTTTACCTGTCCACCCTGATGATTTCTGTCTCTTGGGAATCAATGTTGAGGAACAGTTTTTTGTTGATAAAGCGTCCTGCGCCCCGGCGCTTTTTTCTACTTTTCTGGAATGGGTCGTGAGAACGCACTCGGGGTCCGAGCGCATATGCCATTATGCTGATGATTTTTTGTTCATCGGAGAAAATTGTCATCCGTCCATCTTTTCATGTCAGAGTATGTTAAATTGCTTCCAGTCGGTGTGCGAGAACTTTGGCGTACCTCTAACAGAGGAAAAAAACAGTGGGGCCCTTCACCCACTTCAATCACTCATCGGCTCTCTATCATTCATATGCCGCGCTATGGCCCCATGAAGAGCTTTCTTGCGGCGGTTAATAGATTCATTGAAAGGAAGAAAGAACCATTTATATAAGATTCAACTCAGGGTGTGGGCAAAGGCTGACCTAATCATGTGGCAAGTGTTCCTCCAAAAATTCAATGGAAGAGCCATAACTGCAGACAGGTACTGGGTCACATATTCAGATCTGGAGCTTTTCACTGACGCCAGCAGTGGTATCGGGGTTGGCGGTTTTTTTCTCTGAGCAGTGGTTTCAAGCCGTTTGGCCTAATTTTGTCAAATCGGAGACCAGCTCCATTGCTTGGATTGAATTCTTTCCAGTGCTCGTGGGTTTAACCCTTTGTGGAAAACTGTTGTCGGGAAAGCTGATAATGATAAAATCCGACAATCTAGCTGTAGTTGGTATCATTAATAAACAAACTTCAAAATGCCCCCTCATAACATTGTTACGTAATTTCGTACTTCAGTGTTTGCGTAACAATGTCGTATTTAAAGCCAAGCACATTCCAGGTGCCCAAAACAATATTGCGGATGTTTGTCCCGTTCACAGATGACCCGCTTCACAGAGCTAGCTCCGTCAGCGGCCAGTGTGGGCTTAACGCTTACAGGTCCCTCGTTTCTCTGGAATCTTTAAACGCCGAAACCGAACGGCTGTTGGGGGCTGCTTTGGCTGGTAGCACCTGGGCAAGCTACAGCAGAGGGTTGAACCGGTTCCAGCAATTTCGTCAGCAGGCTGATTTGCAGCAATTATGGCCTGCTCCTAGTGGACATGTGGCTGCATTTATTGCACACATGTCATTAACAGGGTTGGCTTCTTCTACAATTAGCTCTTATATTTCAGCAGTGGCATTTGTGCATAAAGTCAATAGCTGACCACACCCCTCTAAAAACTTCTTGATCCAGAAACTGAGAGAGGGATGCCGAAGACAGCGCCGGAAGTCTGACATAAGACGTCCGGTCACTCTAGATCTTCTGAGGAAACTTTGCCACGTATTGGGATTAATCGCATCCTCTGAGCTTGAAGAACGCTTGTTTTGTTCTTTGTTCCTTTTTGCATATTTTGGATTATTCCGGGTTGGAGAAATTACGGCCGATAATAAATCGGCAGATTGTTTACGAATCTTGGGATTAAATGACATTTTGTTCGAAGGCGGAGATCAGTCAATCCTGTATGTTCAGCTTAGATATTTTAAGACTGACCAACGGTGCGATGCAGTCACATTGAGGTTCAATGGTACACAGGAATTTCCTCTTTGCCCAGTCCGGTCAATATTGGGATATTTGAAGACGCGTCCTGCAAAGTCGGGCCCTAATTTGTTCATGCATGGAGACCAATCCCCAGTAACTGCCTTTTAGTTTCGTCACATGCTGAAAAGAGTTAAACAATCTAAATATTCCCACCTTGGGTTACAGTGGTCACATCTTTCGCGTTGGCGCGGCCACTTGAGCCGCGCTGGATGGCCTCCCAGTCTCTGAAATTCAGACCTTGGGCCGATGGAAGTCTGCGGCAGTAAACCTGTAGCGACCCGATAAAGTTTGACTGTTGTGACCGACACAAAAGGCAATTACGTTTTAACATTCATCTTTCCATACCGAGGTACGTTCTCTTTCCTGGTTTCTTTTCCTGTTTGTCTTTGCAGGCACGACACGCACTTTGGTAATTGGAGATAACATTGTGTATTGGGTGGGCCGATCGGATCCTCGGTGCTCCTCATCTGGATGCCTCAAGTGACTGGGTGTTCGTGGAGCCAAGATGAGCGAGCTAATCCCGATCCTCAGCCACCATCTCAAGAAGGAGCCGGTTCCCAAAACAGTCGTTGTTCATTCGGGAAAAAATTATTTGTTCTCCACGCCGGTGAAAGTACTTAGGCATAAAATAGAAGAGGGTTTCTGCGGTATCCGCCACATGTTGCCGAATACGAGAATTGTGTGGTCGGACATTCTTCAGAGGGCTTTTTACTATGAGGAGACAAAGCATGGTGTCGCAAAAAAGAATCTAGCAGCCCTAAATAAATTTGCTCACAAAGTTTGTACTCAACTAGGCAACGCCTGCTCCATTGTGCACTCGCACAACATTACGCAATCACATCACACTTTGTATTGGCGAGTTGGTCTGCATTTGTCCGCGACGGGCAACATCCTATTTTCGTAAAATATTCACAATGGCTTGGCGTCCTTTGCTATGATCCATGAGGCCCTCCTTTTTCCGGAACACACACAACAGCGGTGTTCATGACTTGAGTAACAACCTCCTTGTTTCGGAGTGATGGTTGATAATATATATAAAAAAGGAGGGGGTCGTAGGCAAGTTTCCTGATTGAGAACTTGTTGATGTAAAGTTGGGGTCTATAACGGCAGGACTGACTCGCTCATCACAGCTCTGGGACGTTATTCCCATCGCTGAGCTCTGCGTATTTTACAGACCGCAAGCGGGTCAGGAAGATGACCTTGGGACAGCACCCTTGGGAGTGTCTTTCCCAGGGGAGTAGGCGTACCCTTGCCAACATGCGACCCCTTTTGGTCAGTTGGCCTTCCTATTAGGCAATCAATGTTTGTACAGGTTTTGTATTTTTGATCTTTCTTGGAGTTTCGGAGATTATGAACTCATTTGCGTTTGCTTCCTAAATTGGGAGTGATCTCATGCCAGATTGGCTGGGATTGGAATTTTGCGTTGGAAATAAATCCGGTGATAAGCCTCGAGCGGAATTGGCAGATCTTGTTTCCGTGTCACCTTCCTTTGGGGCCAATTGACTCTCACTTTTGGCCCTCGTTTTTCTTCGAAAAAAATCGTCGGCAGTTTGTCAACTTGAAGTTAGGTTATTTCCAAAAGGAACTTTTCTTCAAAATTATTCAGGCTCGAAGTGGTCCTCATGAACAACGGGGGTTTTTCTACGGGACGAAAGATTTGCAGTCAAACTTCGCGATTTTTACATGTGATTCAACTTTTGACTAATGTCGGAGAGTTTCTTAGGATTAGGTATTCAAAAGAAGTTGCGACTTTTTGAGCACTGGGTTTATTACAGCACAACAATGCTTGCCAAATTGAAATATTTTATTCCAGATTTTTATGCATGCATGCGTCAGACGAGACAACAGTTCTCAAAATTTTGTAAACAAGTTTCAGCGTTTAAACAAATGTATGTATCGTTTACCACGTTCAAGCTCAACATAGACTCGGCGTTCAAGAGCATTTTTATGACGTGATAACTATGATTTGTTTTCAAACTTTCCCATAATTAGTGTATGGACGTATCAATAATTCAAAATTCTAACAAACAATACGGCCGGCAACAATTCTCAGGTCCTGTTTATTTTTCTTGGCCCCAAATAACAATTTCTAGGATACCTTTTGCTCTGAATGTATGCTGATGATTAACATATGTTGTGAAATAATTAATTATTTAGCAACTTTTTGAACTTTTCTGATAATGGTGTCGGCTGTTTTAGCGCAAACAAGTAAAGTACATGATCATCATCGGAAAGTGCGTCCGCATCGTGGTGTAGACACCACGTCACAATACCCCGGATATTGGTGCTTTTGTTTCAAACACGGCTTCCCAAATTATCCTCAACAAAATCCCCCTTTTCTTAAATATTCGTGAACAATTAATTAAGAA
The DNA here is from genome assembly GCA_949987565.1 of Luidia sarsii. NCBI lineage: Eukaryota > Metazoa > Echinodermata > Asteroidea > Paxillosida > Luidiidae > Luidia > Luidia sarsii. The sequence continues at coordinate 6,037,737 of OX465122.1, forward strand.
ATGAAATACCAATCCAAATTAAATGATATTTTTTTTATCAGCGTTATACAAGGGGTGGGATAGCCAGCGCGGAATGCCAATAATGCTTTGTCTATGGCATTTTGGGTCGAAGAGGAAGAAGATGAAGAAGTAGAGGAAAATCAGAGCAGAAAGTAAGGCTGTTCCGCTTCTCAGAAGCGGCGGAAAATCCATCTAGCACACACTCCATCCAGTCCTGTTTGGAAGGACAATACCCTACCCATGGCCTAGACAGGTAGCCCCAACTACATCGTGCTGTGAATGTGGTCCCCACACATACAGCCATAGATGGCTCCCCGCTCTTCTTAGCAATAGCACACTATGGAAACCAGCTTGTGGTTCTTTGATCCGGCTGGTGAAGGATTCCCACTTCAAATAAATTGCAGGCTCGATCCATTTTCATACACCTGCCTTCGACAATTGTGACTCACCCCAGGTATTATGAGCAGCAATTGTGCTCAACTATCCCGAAGAACTGATTGCATCATGGTTCCTCACTATGATAAGCATGTCAACCTTCACTGTATGCAACGCATAATTTCAAACTCAGGATAAAACGAATCCTACCTTCAATTCTTTCACTCCCATTCATAATTCTGATTCGGCCAAGGCAATGGTTTGAGTTCAGATCCACTCTCCACCATGGACTCATTTCCGAATCTAAAGGCATTAAGGAAGGCAATTGAAACATATGATGTAACCAGTTATCTGTCAATCAAAATATTCCCTTAACTGTTTGAAACACAATTTGCTTCACAAAAAACTTAATCCGACCATTTGCTGGCCCGATCCAAATGCATAACATGTACTATATCCTGATATACCGAATCACTGTGTTCGCGGCACAATACCCAGTTTCATCTTAATTACCTGTAGAACTGCAATACGATCCGCCTGGTAGTCCGTCCAGTGCTCTCTGTGCAGTGTGCTCATCGAGTGTAGTGCTTTGGTTGCTTGGGTTACCAGTGAGATGAAGAGCTGCATCGGATACCATTCGATCAATAACAAATATAGCAAGAAACCATTCAGTGTCATCTCCTTCTTGCTAGTTACGTTTGCCTGTTGAATTGTTTGTTCACAGGGTAATATTAATTCGGTGACTGCAGGCTAAAGTCGATTGTCGATTAATGTCGATTAATATCGATTTAACAAGGAGAATTTGAAATCGAGAAAAAATATTAATCTCTGTGTCCACAAAGTCACTTCGGCTTTCAAAAGCAATGAAAGACTTATGCGTACATCTTATAATTATTTGTTTTAAATGTTTGCTTTTTCGCCGAAATATCATCATCTTACCATCAAGTATCAATATTCACAGCCCTTACTACAGTTGCCGATTCAAGTGACTAAAAAAGTAACTGAACAACACATTTGAAAAGGATATGTTTGAATCGTTATTCGAAATGTGTTTGGATAGAAGTGAAATAATACCTCCAGGGAGCATATCGCATTGCCATATCTTCACTTCACATAATGTTAGGTTTGTGGGCGTAGGTAATTGAATTTCCACGAATACGTAACGAGCGACTACAGACGGGTTGCAGGTAAACTCAATCCAGTCGTTAAGTAAGGATTGGTAAAGCATCACTGGTACTCCGCATACATCGTTTGATGTACGGATAGAGTTGGTACCCGCCCACACAACGGCACCTCGCAAAGCTAATCTGTCACTATCTATAAAGAAACGATAATTATAAAGAGTGATTGTCAAGATAGTATAGATTTAAATACGTATTATTTAAATACGAATTACACTGCCGGACGAAAAATCTGTTGACAGAGAAGAATAAATATGAAGATCGTGGTTCGTTAATTGTTCGTTCAGCATATTTAAACAAAGTACACACCAATAATGAGTCGTATTCAAAAATTTAAAAACTTTCAATCGCACTACAAGAAATTTAAAGAAACAGTAGCCCGATCGTCAACATATAGATCTTTTTTTTGTTCAAGCGAAATCCTTGCATTTCAATTAGTTCTTTCAAAAGCGAACGTTCCACTGTTCAGAATGAAAAAAGGTGTTATATCTTACAGAGTGGACTGTCGATATTCCTAACAGTAACTTTCTTCACACAATAGTCGGCTTGGAGATCCACCATCCACCAAGAATTTCTTTCAGAACCTCATGGCACAAAGATTTGGCAAATAAAATAATATTAAACACTGTGAAAGAATTTACCATAGGTGTTTAAGGGTTTGGCAAAGTGAAAAGAGAATGCTGCACCCAAATTAGGGGCCGGAACAATCCTCCCTCCGATTGATTCTGGTATTTGAAGGACTTGTATCTTAAGGAAATGTATTAGGGGCAGAATAGTAAGGATAGAGCTATTAGTCAGCCTGGAAAGTTCAATAACCTGGCTTACCGTGTTTGTAACAAGCAAGAAGCAAATACTGATATAAGAAGGATACGCTTTTGTGGGATTTTGGGGATTCTATGAGAAGGAAAGTTGACTGCATTTGTATCACTTATTCATGATTTATACCAAATTAAAGCATATTTCACAGATTGGTCGATCTTTACTTTCCAGGAAGACATTTCGCAGAAACACAAAATATCAAGGAGGGATTCAGATAGATAGGGAAAGGAGTGATATTAGTGAGTGCAGTTGGACAAAGAAGGAATGGAATCCGTGTTGTCGGACTAGGGTCAGGAAGGTCAAGCATCAAAGACGGAATCAAAGCACAGGCGACAAAGAAAATATATCAAAGGAAGAAGTGAGGGAAGAGAACTTCAAGGGAAAACCGTCAGTAAACATCATACGAATCGTGTTGCAGGCCATGTGGTTGGATCGTCCGTAGACGCTTCATCCACAGCTTTTTACGGCTCCGACATACCAAGTGATTCTGCGCCAAGAATAATCCTATCCGTAATTGATGATTAGGGATATATTGCACAAATGTAACAAAATGCTTGAATGACCTAAAATAGATCAATAAAAATGTCAATCGATGATTTTTGAGATGGATTAAACACTCTATGTAGGTAGTATTAGCTCCGCTGAGAAATTTGAGGCTTAGGATGGAGGCAGCAAATCGCTAAACAGCGAAAACTTGGCGCAGAGATTCTGATCATCACTTATTGATGGGAGCCACGATGATGATGATAATGATGATGATGATAACACATTAATTAAATTAATGAATGTAACTTTTCTATTTCCTGACATTCACGATATAGATGTGCGTCTAAAATCCGTCACAAACAAATCATTTAACGAATGGTTCCAAAATGCAACCAAATAAACACTACAGAAAACAGAGTAAATTCCATGACTGTATGCAGTAGACAAATATTGCAATTTAGAAACAATTAGGCTTCCTTGACTCATTCCTTTAACCACGATATAGCTCAATGACTTACCTGTGCGGCTACAATAAGGGTCTGTGTACAGTGGGTTACCATCCACGGCTCGGGCAGCTGACCAAGAACCACTGGTTGAGCTTTGATCACAAGAAACATCCGACAGAGAAATGGCTGGAAATAATAAAATTCGTATAATGAATATCAAGACAATATGATTCTGCCTTTGAGAAAGGTTGTCCTAGGATACAAACTTCAGGCCCTATTACATTTAACAAAATCCAAGCCCATAAAATGGTTCCACATAATTACCCATAGTTATGTAACAAATACTTGCGCATAGACAATAAACAAGAGAGAAACAAGCACCGTGAAGGGAGACAATTTCAAAACGTTACAACAGGCCGTGTTCACACTGGCCTTTTTCTAATAGGCGTCTTTGATTATCGATGTTGGTTGATAACCGCAATAACGGGTAAAACTGAACCCACTGACTACAGACGCATGAGACGTTGCGTCCGCACAGGACTTTTCGACTCGGTTAGACTGACCTGATCAATTTAATATAAATATAGATTGATTTCATATTATTTTTGTTCGTTTGAATGATATTTTCGATCAAATTTACTCACGCGTTTCCGAGATGGTCGGTTGAGTCTCTCGTACTTCCTCTACCATAACTTCAGTCAGCTGGACGATGGTACCCCTGCCGCTTCGAGGTATATCCACACTGACGTATCGGGCAGTAGCAACGGGGTCAGCAATGAAGTCCACAACTGCACCACCAGCGCCTTGATCGTCTGCCACAATTCCTATGACTCTGTTATGTAAGTGGTTTGACCTCAAACCTGCTCTCAATACATTGCCTTTAAATCGGTTTCCTGTAGGAATGAGTAGACGGGAAGATTGAAGAAGTTGGTAAAATATGCAGTTATATAAGGTTTCATTCAGTTGTTGAGGAAGACGTCGCTCATTACTATGCTGATCTGGTAATCCATTTCAATAAAAAAGGAAATTAAAGACAGTCTATGTTTTCATGGTTTTATTTGTAAATCTGATAATTACTGTCTTTAAAATGGCACATTATATGTTGGATTTGAATTAACAGAGGCACACATTTCATCAATGACATTTTTAATGAGCTTTAAATTGGTACATTATTTCGGTATCAATCTAAATATATCTTACCAAATTTATCTAGGCGTGTTATTATCGTAATTTTTCTCAGGCAGTAGATAGATCCTAGGTCCACTTTCCACCAAGGGTTGGTCTTCTCCTCATCGAACTCAAAACCTGTAAAGATTGCAATAGGAATCAATTGAGTGAGATTTACCCGCATGGAGATTAACCCACAATTAACTCCAATATATATAGGTACGCTAATGTATGCATATGAACGCTGAGACATCATTGTGTAGATTAGCAGCCAACTGAGCGCGGATATGCATGCACTTGATTGGTTTCTTTTACTCATTTCTACAATTTTTGCTTTTTTATTTCTTGAAGTATGTACCACTATGCCGCGGACGTTTGTTGTAGGCGTTGCACAAGTATAAATACCTTGCTCTCAACACTCTACGTTCCCTCGGTGACATCATTATCAAGCCAGCAGATAAAGGGTCAGCCGTAGTAATCATGGATCGCCAAAAATATATTGAGGACGCCAATCGCCATCTCAACAATCCCCAGCACTATGATTGTCTGGACTCTAACCCCACTAGCAAATTTTCATCCTGAATGTCAGGAAGTTTTGGATGACATGCGATCACGGGATCAATTGAGTAAAAAGCTCACAGATTTCTATCACCGATCAATTGTAGAACTGCTAGATTCTACTTTCTCCTGAAAATTCACAAGACCAACAACCCAGGCAGACCCATCATCTCTGGCAATGGTTCACCTACGGAACACATAACTCTTTTCATTGACTCTTTTCTCAAACCCTTGGTTCCCCAAATCCCCTGATACGTCCATGACACTCCCGACTTTCTGCGAAAGTTGGAAAGTGTCAAGGATCAAATTCCGACCACTGCAATAATTGGTGCCATTGACGTTTCCTCTCTATACACTAACATCCCCCAGGAAGAAGGCATTCAAGCTTGCTCCTCAGCACTGGCCAAAGGAAAACAGTCTTCTCCACCCATCTCTGACATAACCTCCCTCATGAGGCTAGTGCTGGCCAAGAACAATTTCTCCTTTCTTGGCAAGCACTATCTTCAAGTGCATGGCACTGCCATGGGCACGCGCATGGCTCCTTCCTTTGCTTGCCTATTCATGGGTGACTTTGAGGAACGCATGCTGAGTGAGGCTCCATGCTGTCCCTGGATTTGGTGGAGATACATAGATGAAGTTTTCTTCATTTGGACTAGGGACGGTAGCAGCTTGAGTGCTTTATTTGACCACATCAATTCCTTCCATAGGACTATCAAATTCACATGGGAGCAGAGTAGTAGTCATAACGGGGGTTCTGGGACAGCGGCACCAAACTTGACTTCGCTTAGACAAACAATTAGGGTAATTGTTCATCACAGTACACAAACAATCGGGGCAATTGTGTATCTACGTAGGGGCGACTTCGCGTAGACAAACCCGCGGACCAAAAAGCGCCCGTCGGGTTCCGACTCAGGCTTCGTCCCCGTCATACAAATCCAGAAAACACATGATGTGGTTTGTCAATGAATTTGAAGGCTTGTGAATCATGTCCAATGCAGACTATCTATCGATAAAGTACAGTCAAAAGCCAGATCTTTATGACCTGCACAATCTTCATCTGCGTGGCAAATGGAGCCCAAGCCAGAGCATAAGCCCGAGCCTTCATTTCATAAAAAATAAGGACGTGTTCTTGACTGTTCTAACGTGATTTCATATATCTGTAATGAATAGTACGTTTGAACGTGGTAATAGTCTGTCTACTGCAAATCTATGAGGAAGGAAAGGAATTGTCGAGGCAAATTACTGCGTGAAATTTACATTTGGGGAAAACTTGCCTATTAATTTTCAGCGCTTCTTAATAGAGGAAAATAAATGGAATTGATGTATTGAATGAAGAAACGGTGACCTTTCCGCTCTCAAGGTTAGATTTCCCTAAAAATAAACTTTATTTGAGTTGCGGGACCACTATATCGATTTTGAATATTGTCTTTTTCTAGCTTTTTAGGTAGCTGGTGCCTCTTAAAAACCAAAACAGTTTGTTTGACGAATACTTTTGAGGGTTTGGCAACATGCGGGAGGTTTGGACTGAGCGCCGGTATTATTTCTTTTAATAAGTCTGTTTCAAAGGTTTTTTATTTTTCTCTTCATCGAATTATTTTTACGGTTCCGCGGTGTTCATGCAGCACTGCTGCATGAACTTCTGCCAGTGCTTAGACTGCTTCCATGTAGTCGTAAATGAGTCTGGTATCCAGTATCATCACCCTAAGTGGGCAGCGCAAACATGAGTTATTGCGCAAATATCGGATTGACGCCTGGAAGTCCCAATCTTTGAGCAAGTCAAAATTGAGTTGGGGCAATTTTTTGTCGGTATTTATACTTAAAGTGATATACCAAAATGTTGCAAACTGCTTTACTGACTGAAATTAGCAAAATTAAAATCTTAAAATTTAGTGGGCCTGACGTTTCGAACCTAGGAGGACCTTTCTCAAAGGCAGACTGACAAGGACAAAACAGATACATGTACACGAAGGAAGAGGGAAGAGAGTGAATAGGACACGGATGAGAAACAAAAGACAAAAAGTAAAGCTGGTATAGGGAGATATCAAAGTGAAGGGCGAGGAGTAGGGTAGGCATTAGTGAGAAGAGGGGGGAAGATCAAAGAGAGAAGTGTTTGGAAGTGATCACAAAAGAAGGATTATCAGAAAGCTGCATGGTGTTAGTCATTACCCTCCTGGATGTTGAGACCATGTGGTTGAATAGTCCTAAGACGCTCCATCCAAATTTCTCACGGCTAAGACGGACAGCATTACTAAGGTGACCGAGGGATTCTATGTCAAGTACACTCATATATGATATCGAATGATCAGGGAGATTGAAGTGATACCCAACAGGGGTGTCCATTTTACCGGTTTTGATTGTAGACCTATGGCCATAAATACGTTTTTGAGGGTGTTTTTAGTCTCGCCAACATACTGAACATTACAAACTCTACAAGAGATGAGGTATATGATGCTTGAGGTAGTGCACGTAATAAAGTCATAGGTCGTGTGGGTAGTTCCAGAAGAATGTCCATTGAAAGAGTCTATTTCCTTGACATATCTTGCAAACAATGCATTTCGAGGTACACTTAAATGTACCGAATTTAGTGGGAGGTGAAGTGTCCAAAGGGGGAACCTCTGCTTGTACAATTAAGTCACGCGGGTTACGGGGGCGTCTGAAAGCCAAAACAGGCGAATTCGGAATGGCATCAGCCAGACGATCTGAAGTGTGTAGAATATGATGGTTTTCCTTAGTTATCTTCCTGAGAGGAGAAAGAGAAGGGTGGTAGGAAGTAACTAAGGATACCTTGGGCCTGTCCTTGGGACCTGGTGGCTTTTTTTTAGTGCCGAACTTCTAGGAATTGAATAAATTTTAGCAAATGGAGTTCTTCACTTGGCGAGAACTATAGACCCTTCTTACTGACGTCACGTTGCTACTAGAAACAGCGAGATCTGCCATCTTGGAGTACACACATACGCTTTCGCTCGCACGTTTGTGTTCGTTTAACGTTACGTTAGTCATCATGGCGAATTCGAATGCTGCACGGTCGGCTTATTACAGATCTCTCGATGGGAATTCCAAGGCCCGGTATGATGACATTCTCGGATTTATTGCTGGAATAGATCAGTACACAATTAACCCGCGACAACCATCTTTTTAGCGTCCATCTTTTTAGCGAAAGTGTACGAGTTGCGCCACCTTCTCTTGTCAGTACAGCGGGTAAACTATAAAAAGATTTCCTATCACGATCCCCCCGCTTCCACAGCCAAGGACAGCGCAAAAGTTAATCATCTTTCAACAAAACAAGTACCTCTAATCCATGGTACAACCACGGAGGAATAAAAAGAGCCGGCGGAGGGCTCCAGCTTCCGTCTTTCCGAAATCCGGAACCTTGAACGCGGTCTGGAGTGCGAGAGAGATGACAGAGCTAAGTCGTACAAAAAGTACCGCCGAGCCATCAACATCATCCATGGCGTTGATACAGCGCTTGTCGGATCTAGTTTGGGGATGGGTGCGACGGGCGTGGGTCTGCTCTCTACAATCATAGCAGTGCCCATTGTCGTTGCACTGTAAGCGGCTGCCCTTGGCTGCGGTCTTGCCGGTATTGGAGGGAAGTACGTCTCTCGGCGGCTACTAGTGAAAGCTAAGAAAGATTCACGTTCTCGCCCTTTCCAAGCTCGACAGCATAAACGATGTGATCTCGAACGCGCTTCGGGATGGGCACATCTCCCCCGAGGAGTTCCGGCTCGTACTCGACGAGATGGAAAAAATATCGTCGAATTAAAGAGGTCATTCGAGGTGGATCCCGCAAGGTCTACGCCGCTCGAGAGGATGAGAGTTCCGACAGCCACGGCGACATTGAAATAGAATGCGGTTGCTTTGCTCTGTTTCATATATCAGACACATTCTCTGACTGCCGCCTGCATACACTACTGTGGAACTAAAATAGCGCCCTCATGCTGTCTTGTGGGTTAACAGCATTCCTGCTGCCATTTGTTCCGTTGCTCTGTAACAATTAGATAAGGCCCTTGGACTTTAGACCTATCTGTAGTTCTGTACTGCATTGCACTATCTAGACCCTATATTTCGGTACGGTTGTGCAATATCTGTATTATAAAGCAGCCCAGTTTTTGGTCACGGCACTCAGACCGTGACCATTTTTTTTTAGCGTGACCAACATTTCTGAGCATGACCATTTTTTTGGCAGCGCGACAGGATTACCACTACGGGGCAATATGGATGTAGATTTTGGTCCGCGGGTTTGTCTACGCGAAGTCGCTCCGACGTAGAAACACAATTGCCCCAATTGTTTGTCTACGCGAAGTATTATCTGCTGCCCTTAGTGGGCAGATAACTGAAACAATCTTTCAAATTGTGATACAAGCACCAAATTTGGTACAAATACTCCTTAGACATCACTCTTTTGAAAAAAATACGCGGGCCACTTGAAATTGAAGATGGCCGCCCATTTTCAAGATGGCTGCCATATCGGTTATAAAAATATTACTTTTTGTCTGAAATATGCACATGTTTGCACAATGTTGGTGATTTTGACATCAATGTACACATTTTCGACCATTTAGAATCCAAATCTGGTAATCTGAAAACTCTCAGAAGCTTACTTTTGAAATTAAGTTCACAGGCCACTTCAAATTCAAGATGACTGCCCATTTTTCCACGATGGCCGCCGCACGAACATACCAATGGTATATTTTACCACATAATTTCACCACTTTCATCAACTTGGATGACCATGGTGTCTAAAAAGTAGGTTATCTCACATGAGAATGCATGAAAATGCTAAGTAGTACACTCTTAACCTTCGAAGGAGCTCCATTTGTAGGAAAAGGTGGTGACACATATAAATAATGATGGTCAAATTGTAGCACAGAATGCATATATCACAAAGAGGTGGAACCACAGTCATGTACATTTTTGTCAGTATACAATTTAAAAAGAGTACTCACTCATGTACTGCTCCCTCTTGTGTCATCACTGGTCAAGGATGGTATCATCAGTTGTCCTTTAATTCAGTTTATCCATGCCTAGGCTCTCGTTTGTTATCCAGAAGACTTTAATCTCACCCTCACATTTGAAGCTACATAGTCTGGTGCAGGTAAGACTGAATCGGTAGCATTTGCACCTTCCACGGCATTCCGACTTGCATGCACACTTAGTCAGCTGCTGACAACTCTTTGCAATAGGTGGAAGTATTGTCCAGAAGACCTTCCATGTGTCTTCACACAGTGTCCAACCCCAGTCAGCAGGACTCTGTGATTCTGGTTGGTGCAGTGTTGACTGACTCCATATGCAGCCTGCTTGATAGGCAGCACGCTTTGCTTGCTGAAGAAGTGCTGCACTAGTTGGAAGAATGGCTTCATAAGTCCTTTGATTACGAGCGACATGTCCAGTCTGGCATCATCAACATGCGCAACTGTACTGGACCTGTCGTACATTGTCACCACAAACTTCTCCAGAACCTCCAGATCATTTTCATCTACTGTTGGTGGGTACTGGCTCAGCTTGGCAAAAACATCAGAAGCCTCAACACACACGTCCCAGGTTTGCCAAGCTGACTTCTTCCCTTTACTGCGAAATCCTGACACAACATCACAACCAGTGAAAGCATGAAAGAAAAGAATTCCTTTGCCTTTCTCCTGCCCTATGGAGAGGTACATGTCATGTACAGGAAGCAAACTCAGGTTCATTCCTTGACCAAAGGCAATCCACAATTGCTGCAGACCATTCTGTTGAAGGAGAGGCAATACACTGATTGCTATGACAAGGACATCTGTGTCATTGGCCTTCACCATCAAGACCTTGCTCCCCTTCTCCACTGCATGCCTGGCATGTACAAATATGCGTGTGTCTGCTTCCTCATATCTACATGTTGCAATTCCATCCGAGCTAATTGTATGGTTGCTGACAACATCATCTTCTTTGGTCACAATGACCAAGTTTGGTGTAGACATCTGTGCAATCATGTCAGCAAGGAACACGAACGGCTCAGTTTTGTTGTCACTGTCTCGCAGAAAGTTCCGCCAGTTTGAGGGGAATTTGCCCTTGCTTGTCACCCTCCGTCTTACCCCACGTCCACGCTTGGACCTAGTTTCGGCCTTGAGACTTGACGGCTGGTAGACATCAAACGCGATGTCTGTTCCCACATATTTGGTGGAGTATGCTTTTACTGTGGGGAGCACATCCAACACAGCGTATAGCACGTATACGCTGTATACGAGTACAGATTCAAGTTGGCTTCCCGGAATGCTCGAACCAGAAGTAAGATCACCAGTGCAATAGACAGCACCAAACTCCAGAAATGAAACTGGGGGCTTTGTGGCTTACGGCTGTCACTCCAAGCATCAAGGCTCAGCACCTCCTTAGATAAATCACGTGCCTCGGTGCAGAAATCATTGTAGGCCGCTTTCAACAGTTGGTAGAGGCTACATGTTGTTATCATGCTGATGGGCCTGACGCGTCCTAGTGATGCTTGCTGTAGACAGGAATGATTCTGCAGTCCCCGAGGTAGTTATCCCTGCCTCCACCAGGGCCCCTGTCCAGCCACTGTCCTTTAGAAATGATCCAATTGACTTCAGGGCTGCCAACTCAATGTATAGGCCTCCGAACATCAAGAATTTATCCTCACCATATTTCTCGGGCCAGTGCCACTGGATTTGCTTTGCCAATGTATAGATTGGCTGGTCAGCAGTCATTACAGGAGTCTGGCCGGGATTCAGGAAAGATACAATATCCTTGACTTTGTCCATGACGTCTGATCATTGCAACTGAGTGGGCTGAATCTCGAAAGAGAGGTAACAGTGATGATACTTATGCTAACCTCAGCTTTAGGGTTCCTCTTCTTGGAAGCATGGTGGGCTGACCACGTCACATTCACTGCCCCATCGTTTTTTTCAGTCACACCGACTTTCTCCAGCCATTCATACTCCAGTGCCAGTTGTGCCCCTAACAGAGTGGTGTCTGGATCTGTCCGCACATGGCTCGGTGGGGAGAAGGATTTTTTTTGGTGAAATAATCAGGCAGTTCTAGAACTGTCTTTACTTTCCCCTTACCAAGTCTCAGAGGTTGACGGTATTCACCCTGGTTGCCTTTGGTAGGGTGTATTGGAAAGCTGAGATGCTGGTGCCATGGAAAGAGGTGGTTGCTGTTGTTGCAGTGGGGTTGTGGTCGATGCTATCCATGGCTGTGGTGGTGAACAACCCTTTCCTCAGAGCATGTGGGCAGACTACCCCATCCTCTCTGTACGGTTGCATCTCCGAGCTGCACTGATATCTCAAGTACTCTGTCATATGAAATACCCAGGCCATGTTCGTGGAGCATTTGCACTAGCATCCTCTTCCTGGTCTTGGAATATACTGACATTCCAATGTAACAGGGAATGGTGTTTCCCGATCTTTGGAATGCCTGTGAGTTGATGTTCCTTCCTTATATCTTTCATAACAGTTGTACTGCAGGAGCTGTGCAAGTGCAAGGTCTGATTTGGATGCCCCAAATCTCAGCTATAATTTGACGTCAGCCCCGTGTTCAATCATACCAATAAATTGAAGAAGGCTGGGCGGAATGGCCTCTTCAATACATCTCTCATGGAAGGTTCTATCAAAGGAAACCTTGTGGTCTAGTATGTGTCTCCTCAAGATCTTTGCTGCTTTAGCAAGAGTCATGGCATCACTGTAGTCAGAGGCTTGTGACAGGGCAAAGCCTACATGTACGTCTTTTTGGAAAGCCAGCAGGACATCCCTTCCCTTCTTCAAGTTCAGGAATTTCAGCAAGCAGCTTGTCTTTCAGTCTAGTTGAGTTAACATCAGGTGACTACATCCCTAGCTTTTCTAGACGCTGACTGTACAAGTTGACCATATCTGCAAGCCTGAATATTTCTGGTTCCTGGGAACGTGATTTGGTCTCCACTATGTAGGTAACGAGCTCTGAAAATGCCAGTGGGCAAACATCCTGGTTTGGGCTCAGCTCCCCCCTTTCAATATTTCTCAGGCAGGCTCTCTCTCTGTTGTACAGGGCTGTCAAACATGCAGAGTGATACTTGAGCTCCTGTGCAATGACGTCTCCACCACTCATGATTTTGAGGAGTCTTCCATCGTTCAGAGTTTTAGCACAGTCATAGAGTCTTTTGTTAAGTTTCATCGTCATGTCATGTCTCAGTTCTGATGCTGGTTCTACTTGTTCACAAAGGAAACCATACACCATACATTCGCAGCTGTTTTTTTTGCAATTTGGTTCGCCCTTCTGATGGTTTATGAGGTCCAAGCTTTCTCTTTCTTGCCCTGTCCAGTTTGGTGTTGTTATTTATAGATAACGACAACTTTGGTGGTACTGCGCCTTGTTTCTCCTAAGTGTTTCCTCTGTTCCGCCACCTTCATCCAGTCTGGCAGGATCCAAAACGACGGGCATGTTATGGAGGTCATGGAATTGGGGGACATTGGTCGCAATCACGGTGTAGCCATCTTGTTCAGACGAATAGCGTGTGGTTGGAGATTTCAGATCCTCACTATCCTTGTCCTCTTGGCAAATACAGCACTTGCTCCAGTCAGTTTTCCAATTAGATGATCCTTGAGCTGAATTTGCCATGTTTTATGGTTATGAATAACTAAAAACAGTATGGCTGAGAGGACAACAAGAGAGGACACAAATTGGTCCAGTTTGTAATAATTAGGTGGTTCACTATCCAGTCCCTTTTATCCCATCAGTCGCAGTGCTAGGAATCCAAGTTAACTGTGACAACGTCACGTACAGTACATACATGTATATACATGTACATTGTACATGTCTATGTACAATGTACACAAGTCATGTACTTTATGATGAAGCACTTCAAGGTATGGAGTTGCTATGCCAGTGTTATACAATGTTATACAGTGTACCAGTATAGTTGTCAATGCCTTCATTGTTTATAACTCCCTGCCTGTTCTACACATGTCATGCACTGCCCATTATTGTCACTTTGTGGTTTTGCAGCCAGCTCCCTTTGGTAATTATGTGAAATAATGAGGAACAAAGCCACATGTTGAGGGTTCAAAGTAAAGAAGGAAGTTCCCAGATAAGAAGACAGCTAAGTAATTTGCTCCAGGACTTAACTCCTACTTTAATTTCCCCTATGATTGTACCATGAATTACTTACGTTTGTCTTCTTATTTTCCTAAAATGGATAAAGAGGAGCCCCTTTAGGATTACTGCGTAACTTCTAGAATTCTCATGCTCGATATAATCTTCTTTTAAACAACATTATCATCCAAATTGGTGAAAGTTGTTGAATTTTGTGGCCATCTTTGAAAAATGGGCCATCTCAAATTTAAAGTGGCCTGTGAACTTAATTTCAAAAGTAAGCTTCTGAGAGATTTCAGAGTACCAGATTTGGATTCTACATGGTCGAAAATGTGTAGATTGATGTCAAAATCAACCACATTGGGCAAACATGCGCATATTTAAGACAAAAAGTAATATTTTTATAACCGATATGGCGGCCATCATGAATTTCAAGTGGCCCGCGTATTTTTTCAAAAGAGTGATGTCTAAGGAGTATTTGTACCAAATTTGGTGCTTGTATCACAATTTGAAAGATTTCTCTGAAAATATGATGTTATCTGCTCCACTAATCCAATGTGGTTGCAATTCGTGCACACGTCAGATGCGTATGAAGAGGGAGTGATGATCCTTACCCGTTTGTGCAAATGTCTCTATTTTTCGATCAACAGCGCCTTCTCTTTTAGTGCCTTTTTTCTCTGGTGCATAGGAACTCTGTGTTGTTGACTTGTCTGTCAAATCGACCGCAGAGCCTGTATTTGCCAAAACGGAAAAAATGAACCATTCAGCAAAGGACAAAGCAGGGTAAAGTGAAATCTAGCTAGACTTTAATTAAATTGTATTGTTTGTGATCGTTTTAGTTTAATTTAACACTTATTCATTATACTGTCAATAACTACTCGAGTCCCGTCTTCTTGGACTTTGACAGGATATTTACTCGGGCCCGACTTCCATGACCTCGACGAAGAAAGTGAAATCATTTATAATCAATATCCAAGTGAAACATCATCACTAATATAGCACTGTCATTATAGGAAGTCATTATCATTCACCACTATTACAGTTATCATTTATGACCATTATCATTTATCGACATTATAAAAGGGAATAATTGTAATTTGTTATCATCATTCAAGATAACACGTATTATCCACATGACGAAAGATATTCGGTATCACGTATCGGCATTATTACATATACAAGGAACGTTTGTCATTTCGTCACAGTCCCCAGCAGTTTATGACAAACAGAGTAATTATACTGTTCGAAACGTTGAGTCCATCGATTCTTTTCAAAACCACAAACATTCACACAGAAAAATATCTTAGTGTCACCATGAACCACCCTTTATTTGGCTCAAATCCAAAACCTAACCCTCATTGAAATATTGGTTTAGTACATGAATGATAATGTTCTGCCTTTAAGAAAATTAAGATATCCGGTTTACAAAAGTGTAGTATCACTTTCAGATTTATCTCCCCTTCAAGTTTAACTTCAATACTGATTAAAATTCAAATAACATGCTAAATGCCGAAAGATTAACTTATTTAATTGACGAAAACTTGGTGATGTAATTAGAAGTTAATACGTTTCTCGAAGTATCAACATTTAAAACTGGCAATTGCTTAGAACATGAGAGCGTACCACGTGGGTCTTGAGAATCACGCGGAAGTAGAAAAACTAAAGACAACCGCATTGTTTGACGGTTTTGGCGGAAGATATTACGGCAATTCGTTAAGGCGTCCAACTCTAGCGGAAAACTGTTCGTGTCGTATGGGACGAACATCTTTGCAGGACACGATAAGGAAAGACCGAAACTGCTTGTCTCGTGAGGTAGACCCCAGCTTTTTTCTCGTCGTGTACGCAAAGGCTAATTGACAGGTTCGTAATCGAGTCACAAATTATGTAGTCTGGTTCATCCGGGTTTAGTCCGAGTCATGAGCTGCAAAGGTGCAGGTCACGAGTCACCTTTCAATCAAAATCAATAGTGTATATTGAAAATACAGTTTTCTCTAATGATGTTTAACTGGTTAAGGGCAAATAATTAGTAAACCACTGAGATACAATTATCTTATAAAATATTAACCAGAACACTACAACACTATTATGTAAAACCGGCAGCAAATGATAGTAGTATGTCAAGTATCTCTAAGACCAATGGCAGATTTTTGACTTCCCTGTCATTGCCGCACGAGGACGCCAGGCAAGGGTTACAACACGACGGTGTCAAGGTTCGTGTTCCGGTGTAACATTTTTTTTTTTTTTTACTTTTGATTGGAAACAGAAGTACTTTTAATTCTGGTTACGAAGTTTCAGTTTGTTTAGTGTTATGTTTTATTGGCAATAACCCCAACATCGGTCGGTGATAAGTGTGGCATGAACGACATTTCGTGTCCTGATACCAAACTGCTCTCGTACTGTAAAGAGTGGACACGTGTTTCCTGAAAATCATAAGCAGTAACAGCGGCTAGTAGTAAGCTAGTAAGCAGTTTGCAACATGTGTGTAATTATATGTACGGTACACAATAGCAACCCCCGAAACTATTACTTGAAACAATGTTCACATGACTATAGTTGCAAATATATTTGTTTTAATAGAAGTGAGATTCCTGAACTGTTTATAGGCTAGCAACTAAGCTAATTGATGTTTGCGTCTGAATGGAAATGGGAGTGTGAATCCTGGTCATATTCATAACCCTATCCGGCATTGAAACCACAATTTACCACGGACGATTTTTCCTGTGATAAATTTTGGTATGCCGTCTTCTGTGCATGCGCATAAAGGTCTGTGGTATTTTGTGGTATATGTGCCTGCACCTGCTTAGCGTATGTGTCAATGTGTGGTCTACGGACCGAACGGCGCTTTTCCCCGTGTGTTTATTAGTGACAAATACGCCTTTCTGGAACTCCCAGCACAACGGCGATTGTCGACTATTTGGGAAAGCTTTATTTATTAACGGCCCGATAGGTCAGGTGGTTATAGCCTTGGTACAATGCGCCAGAGGTCTTGGGTTCAAGTTCAAGTCCAGTGACATGCACAGTGCGGTAACGATGACATGATCAGCGGGCTATGTCAGATGCACTAGCACACTGCAGGCCATCGAATCGGCGAGCTAAACACGTCATCGGTTTTTATTGCAGCACACTAAATCAATTCAAGATGGTTATCACAAAGCGCGGACCTGTTTTAGTAAGGGCCTTTGGATTTAAATTAACTTGTATATTGTAGAATATATCAAGCTTAAAACAACCCAGGGTTCAATGTTCAATTTCCTGGGTAATTTAGAACATATTATGCTTTAATTGTGGCCCTAATCGGCTCTGGAATTTGAGGGATGCTATAAAAAATCCTCGCAAAAATTCCGCTTGGACAACGACACTTTTTTTTTGGTAATTAGCGTAGAATACAATCGGCTAACAAGACAAAATTTGGAGTATATATGTAGTTACAAGACCTAGGAAGATTTCGGTTATTTACTCGAATTGGCGGCATGCTAACACCAGTCTGAGCTTGAGGAGGAATGCTGCAAAATCACAACATTCAGCACTCACGCTGGTCTCTTTCGATACAAAGATTTCATGTTTGGCATCTCGGCTGCTTCAAAAATATTCCAGACATCGGTACCACAATGTCTCGAAGCTCAATTTCATGGCTCTGCTTAACCCAGAATTCTGCGCTTACGGGTCTTTGTAAGGCAATAATTTATGTCATGGATCGCAAGGATTCTGCGATTAAACAGCTAGTGCAGAATTTCTGCGCTTAACGGAGGATTTGGCACACCCAACAATTTCAACGGCCGCCGTGAATTCAGAGAAAATCCCTAGAAATATGTTCACCTACACAGGTTTGTGCGAAGTACAGTTCCCAAGCACTTAAGGTGTGGCTTCACCTTTTTTTATCGCAAATATGTATTTTCCATTCCAGGCTAGGCATGGGAGCAATTCACGCATGCACATAATGAATCATGTTTTGCTTACGGAATCAAGAACTAATATTGGGCGTGAAATGCGCTTACTTTAAGAGCAGATTGTTTGTATCCGGGGCTCCGATGCTACGCTTTCGGTAAGTAGAGCCGTGTAATTTGGCCCTGGTTAGCAATGAGTGGGCATAGGGTGTTTCTCTCGCTATATGTACATCGACGCAGAAACCTATGATTAGGTCACTAGGTGAGCGGGTTTTCGTTACTTTTATCACAACTTTCTGGGGGTTAGTGAAGGGTCTCTGCATATCAGTTTTCTGTGTGAAGAATCCCTTTCACAGGTCTCCATTGTCGAGCGAATGTTGAAGATTTTATTCTCAGATCAAACATTCTGCGTCCGAGCGCATATAACCCATTAACTACCGTAGCATTAACGCCATCCATGAAATGTTCACAGCAACCTTGTGGCCTTGCTTGTTTGGGCCATGACGTACATTAGTCGCAAATGACGATACGCGTATCCCTCGACTAATTGAAATAATTCTACCAAGTTAATGAATCAGACCACACTTAGGCTCATTCTTGGTAATCCCTGAGAAAGCCCATCGAAACTTTGACAAACTGATGAACAATTTCGTTGGTCCACTGTGTAAAATAATAAATACGCGTTTAGGGTTATCTGCACACAATGAGCCAAAAAGAACATTATATGTACATAATACGAATTCGTACTACAATCAAGTGTTGGCTGAGAGCCCGTCAACAGAGCATGAGCGCTTCGTGTAATGGGAAAACCGCGACACGCCTACAAGGTAGGAAAATCTCTTTAATTATTTGCTAACATCTTCATGGACATTGTGTGGAGCTGTCTATTTAAAAAAACAAAATAAGCAGGCATTCTTTCTTCTTTCGTACGTCAGTAACTTTTTTAGTTTTAATACTTTCCTGTGTAATCTAAATGTCCGTGCGGCCTATATGTATGTCGACATCAATTTCGACAACAACACTAGTTCGGAGCATATACTAACCATACGTTAGGAAGGACAGAGGCTCGATAAAACTTAAAGTTGAGGTTATGATTCTGCACCTTGCCTGTCACATGTCATTTACCACAAAGAGCGCCCTCTGGAGAACACGAAATTATTTTTGAGGAAATAAAAGTCATTGCATCATGGCTCACTTATAATACAACGTTTATCGAGAATAGAAACATCCTTGTTTCGATAAAAACAAGCTGAAACAGGAATGGAACCACGTCAACTCTATTTGGAGAAGAACTTGATATGTATGTAATAGGTTATTGAGATCTGAACTCTCCACGATCCAGGGTTCAATGACCTTCCTAGGGGCGGGCGATATCACTGATCTCATACAAATATTGATGTTGCATTCTGTGAGGGTGCGCCGGTGACTAAGTTCGTTTAATAATTTCCCTGATGCGCGTCAGTATACTTTAATGGATGAGGCAACGTTAGACCGTGGTGGTATTGCTGGCAGATGGATGTATAAATGCGCGCATTGAACATTCTTACTAAGCAGTCTTAGGAACATGTCGAAAACAAACCCTCTCTTACTTAACTCGTACGCGTTGTACGTACGCCATATGAATGGTGCATGATTTAACATGTATAGGTATCTTTCTAAATCAAAAGAGTGAATAATTCACTATCTCA
Source organism: Luidia sarsii (assembly GCA_949987565.1). NCBI lineage: Eukaryota > Metazoa > Echinodermata > Asteroidea > Paxillosida > Luidiidae > Luidia > Luidia sarsii. The sequence continues at coordinate 6,057,392 of OX465122.1, forward strand.
AAGAGTAAAAATCGATCTAATAAGACAAAACCGCAATCAAAGAATAAAAACCACTGCAAGAGGTGTCGAAACCGCTAAGAATGGAGTAAAACACCACTCTTTTAGAAAGTATATCTTGCACATACGAGTTATGCCTGAGAGGTATTTTTTTCGCCAGTGCCTAATACACTAGCATACATTGCATAGTAATTGCCAACTCCGTGCTGCGTAATGCAACGCAAATTGCACATGCGTGTTGCCAACCACATGCTACGTAATGCAACTCAAAGGACATGCGTGTTGCTTAATAATGCTGCACTTGTACAAGTCAACAAAGTGTGCGAAGTGCGAAACGTACTACATTTTGTAATTATTGACAATCTGAGGAAGTCTCGTGGTGAAATAAACCACACGGAGTGACGAATTGCTTTGCAAAGTGAGCAATAATGTAAACTTAGTAATATGCCTAGATTTCGCCCAGCTATGAAAATGATGGGGTACCAATATTCATGTGTTCATATACCCAAACCTGAATAACCCGACAGCGGTCAATAAACACTGCCTAATCACACATAGGTGAAAACCTTCATGTTCACGAACAAGGCCTGACACAATTCATCTCATGTGTACTCTACGTAACACACAAACTGCCCGTCAACGTGGATGATTGAAATGCAAAGCTCAAGAGTTTAGAGAGTCTTATAGTGGTCTTATCCTTGCAGGACCATTCTCGAAGTAAGAATGCCTCAGAAAACCGAGTCATCTACATTTTGCGAATGTCCATCGATATTTTTGGGTCTGATAAATAATGTTATTATCAAGATGTTAAGAGTAAATCAATAAATGCACGTGTACCTTGACTGAGAATGACGAGCAAGAGCAAGGACGACACACTGATTCCACGCAGGCAAGCCATGGTGGATTCCAACCGTAGTCCCTCCAGCATTCACAATGAAGATATCGCCACAATGCTCCCTGACTACGTGCAGTAGGGATAGTCATTGAGGGCTATATACAAACAAGAAAACTTTATAAACAAATAGAACCCGGAAACTGGCAGTGCACTTGATATTGTGACTGCGCAGAAATGCTCTAGCGCGTGACATAAATGATTGCCACAGGTGGTCAAAATGTAACCATTTATGGCAGCGAATCTAAGTGTACAAGCAGTTAAGTACCCTTCACTGTAGGGTGTGCGTACTTCCTTGTTTAATTGTCTCTCAGCTCAAGGAGTGTTAGGAGCTGGTGTTGCCAAACCACATGTACTCATCTCGAGTCCACGCCAGCACTTGTTATCACGCGTTCCATGCACCAAGGCACTCGAATGCGAACCAAAACTAAAACTGGAAACTTGCTCGTCTGTCTGAGTGCGGGAAATGTCGCATTGCCGTTTGGCAAAAACATTTATTATTGGATGCATAATACTGTAATTGTAACCGAAGAATTTAAGGCCACAAAGGGACTCGATGCAGGGTTTCTTATTAATATTGTTAATATTATTAGTAATACATTTTTTTTGGAAAAACGACATCCTTAAAAGTCACCAGTTTTCCAACAAGACTAGCTGAAGCGGGATTGGGAAAAACAAAACCGGTGTACTGTCACGGTCTCATCTATCTGCCGTGCTAGGATATCCGGACCGCGACCGAACGCAGTACCGTATATGCCCGTATATGCCCGTATATGCCCGTATATGCCCACTTGACGAGGGCCGTGCTGAGTTCCTACATCAGGTAAATTTGCATACACACGCATGGGCTACATACTGCGGTCGAGCAGCCTACGGTCGTGCGAACCCTCGTACAGTACATGTACATGTACACTGTACATGTAATACATGTATACATGTACTGTACATTTACAATTACAATTTGTTGATGCATAACTGAATTTGCTTGCTGTAGGTTGTTAATGTATTGGCCGCTCCCGTATACTAAATGCCATGTATCTCCATGCATCTCCAGACTTTGCGATTGCATCATGTGCCACCACAAAGCTCAACTGCTGACTACCACTGAGCGCGATCTGTGTACGTATGTGAATGCACATCTCATGCCCATCACATGCACACGTACGTACGTGTGTGCGACTAGAGAGATCAGCCCGCCGGATAACTGAGCACGTTACGGTAACGTGCTCAGTTACCGCTCTTCCGGATATCCGAGCACGGCGGATAGATGAGACCGTGACACCAGTAAATCATGTCCAACATTGTGGAGGGCAACCAAAGTGACCCAAACCTTACTGGCCTCTGAGGACGCACAGACGCAGTTGGGCGGTCAAAACACGCAATGAACTGTGATCAAATGTGACAGAGAGCTGTGAAGACCTGAGATCTCGCGTGGAGGGGGTTAGATGACAAGTGATCGTTGAATGTCATGGGAGCAACGACACATCTAGGCACGCCAGGTGTTTGCCAAATGGTGGGCAACAGTTGTTGAATTGCACTCGCAAATAAGGCGCGCGAAACTTAAAGTACGGTGTACTAATTGCCGCTTTATGCGACGTCAAGGTTCGCAATGCAAGCTAGGAATCTTTTACTCATGTATGATGGCGCTATTTACAAGTGCAACAGGCATACGCTGCCTGGCTGGTCACAGAATATTTGCGGTAACACCATGTTACACATCTGTTTTGAGACGGAGAGTTTACTCTGTCAGGAGACTGCTGGTTTCCAAGTATTATCGGTCGTTTTGTTTTGTGAAGAGCGCTGTAGCGTGGAAAATCATTGGAGTGACCACTGTGGAGTGAATAAGTGGAAGTTCACTGGATGGTGTCAAAGTGGATGTCAAGACTAAATAGACCCAGGAGTCAGAATAAGTGATGAGTGAAGGGGAATTGTCAATGGTTATCAAAGACCCATTGGAGAGAAGTTGCCGCCGTATGTCGCTGGACATTGTAGTGTTTGTAGATCTCGATGGCTTCCCTCAACCGACGAGGTGCCATCTCTCAATGCTGCATGGGGATAGCATTAGTCCCTCTCCACTGGATGATATTTGAAGAAGCCTGAGAGCAATCATTCAGCCATTGACACAATAAGTGCAAATTAGATAGATAAATAGATAGATAAAATGGTTTATTAAAATCAGCTTGCTCGCCACAAAAAGCGGAATTGCGTAAGCTGTAACAACAAGTAGACGTTACATTACATTACATTAAAATATATAAAAGGCTTATAATTATTTTTACAAAACTGTTATGGATTTAGATTCACTATATTATTAAAGAGCTATAAACTATAAATACATTGAGTTTGATAAAAAATAATGAAGAAATGGCTCATCTATTACATTAAATATGTTTACATTAAATTAGTTTCAGCCTTTGTTCAGTTGTTGCACAAAGTCGGCAGACACGTTTTGGTTGCGTGAGTTAAACGTGACTCTATTGAACTGGGTGTGCGTATAGGCCGACTGTACGTTTGGATGGCCAGGGATGATTGGATAGACGAGTGGATGGAGAGAATGGGAAGGGTCAGGAAGATGGGTGGGATGGGGATGATTGGATAGACGAGGGGATGGAGAGAATGGGAAGGGTCAGGAAGATGGGTGGGATGGGGATGATTGGATAGACGAGGGGATGGAGAGAATGGGAAGGGTCAGGAGGATGGGTGGGATGGGATGATTGGATAGACGAGGGGATGGGGAGAATGGGAAGGGTCAGGAGGATGGGTGGGATGGGATGATTGGATAGACGAGGGGATGGAGAGAATGGGAAGGGTCAGGAGGATGGGTGGGATGGGATGATTGGATAGACGAGGGGATGGAGAGTATGGGAAGGGTCAGGAGGATGGGTGGGATGGGGATGATTGGATAGACGAGGGGATGGGGAGAATGGGAAGGGTCGGGAGGATGGGTGTGATGGGATGATTGGATAGACAAGGGGATGGGGAGAATGGGAAGGGTCAGGAGGATGGGTGGGATGGGATGATTGGATAGGCGAGGGGATGGGGAGAATGGGAAGGGTCGGGAGGATGGGTGGGATGGGATGATTGGATAGACAAGGGGATGGGGAGAATGGGAAGGGTCAGGAGGATGGGTGGGATGGGGATGATTGGATAGACGAGGGGATGGGGAGAATGGGAAGGGTCAGGAGGATGGGTGGGATGGGGATGATTGGATAGACGAGGGGATGGGGAGAATGGGAAGGGTCGGGAGGATGGGTGTGATGGGATGATTGGATAGACAAGGGGATGGGGAGAATGGGAAGGGTCAGGAGGATGGGTGGGATGGGATGATTGGATAGGCGAGGGGATGGGGAGAATGGGAAGGGTCGGGAGGATGGGTGGGATGGGATGATTGGATAGACAAGGGGATGGGGAGAATGGGAAGGGTCAGGAGGATGGGTGAGATGGGGATGATTGGATAGACGAGGGGATGGGGAGAATGGGAAGGGTCAGGAGGATGGGTGGGATGGGGATGATTGGATAGACGAGGGGATGGGGAGAATGGGAAGGGTCGGGAGGATGGGTGGGATGGGGATGATTGGATAGACGAGGGGATGGGGAGAATGGGAAGGGTCAGGAGGATGGGTGGGATGGGATGATTGGATAGACGAGGGGATGGAGAGAATGGGAAGGGTCGGGAGGATGGGTGGGATGGGATGATTGGATAGACGAGGGGATGGGGAGAATGGGAAGGGTCGGGAGGATGGGTGGGATGGGATGATTGGATAGACAAGGGGATGGGGAGAATGGGAAGGGTCAGGAGGATGGGTGGGATGGGATGATTGAATAGACGAGGGGATGGGGAGAATGGGAAGGGTCGGGAGGATGGGTGGGATGGGGATGATTGGATAGACGAGTGGATGGGGAGAATGGGGAGGGTCAGGAGGATGGGTGGGATGGGATGATTGGATAGACAAGGGGATGGGGAGAATGGGAAGGGTCGGGAGGATGGGTGGGATGGGATGATTGGATAGACAAGGGGATGGGGAGAATGGGAAGGGTCGGGAGGATGGGTGGGATGGGATGATTGGATAGACAAGGGGATGGGGAGAATGGGAAGGGTCAGGAGGATGGGTGTGATGGGATGATTGGATAGACAAGGGGATGGGGAGAATGGGAAGGGTCGGGAGGATGGGTGGGATGGGATGATTGGATAGACGAGGGGATGGAGAGAATGGGAAGGGTCAGGAAGATGGGTAGGATGGGGATGATTGGATAGACGAGGGGATGGGGAGAATGGGAAGGGTCAGGAGGATGGGTGGGATGGGATGATTGGATAGACGAGGGGATGGGGAGAATGGAAAGGGTCGGGAGGATGGGTGGGATGGGATGATTGGATAGACGAGGGGATGGGGAGAATGGGAAGGGTCAGAAGGATGGGTGTGATGGGATGATTGGATAGACGAGGGGATGGGGAGAATGGGAAGGGTCAGGAGGATGGGTGGGATGGGATGATTGGATAGACGAGGGGATGGGGAGAATGGGAAGGGTCAGGAGGATGGGTGTGATGGGATGATTGGATAGACAAGGGGATGGGGAGAATGGGAAGGGTCGGGAGGATGGGTGGGATGGGATGATTGGATAGACGAGGGGATGGAGAGAATGGAAAGGGTCGGGAGGATGGGTGGGATGGGATGATTGGATAGACGAGGGGATGGGGAGAATGGGAAGGGTCAGAAGGATGGGTGTGATGGGATGATTGGATAGACGAGGGGATGGGGAGAATGGGAAGGGTCAGGAGGATGGGTATGATGGGATGATTGGATAGACGAGGGGATGGGGAGAATGGGAAGGGTCAGGAGGATGGGTGTGATGGGATGATTGGATAGACAAGGGGATGGGGAGAATGGGAAGGGTCGGGAGGATGGGTGGGATGGGATGATTGGATAGACGAGGGGATGGAGAGAATGGGAAGGGTCAGGAAGATGGGTAGGATGGGGATGATTGGATAGACGAGGGGATGGGGAGAATGGGAAGGGTCAGGAGGATGGGTGGGATGGGATGATTGGATAGACGAGGGGATGGGGAGAATGGGTGGGATGGGATGATTGGATAGACGAGGTGATGGAGAGAATGGGAAGGGTCAGGAGGATGGGTGTGATGGGATGATTGGATAGACGAGGGGATGGGGAGAATGGGAAGGGTCAGGAGGATGGGTGGGATGGGATGATTGGATAGACGAGGGGATGGGGAGAATGGGAAGGGTCGGGAGGATGGGTGGGATGGGATGATTGGATAGACGAGGGAATGGGGAGAATGGGAAGGGTCAGGAGGATGGGTGGGATGGGATGATTGGATAGACGAGGGGATGGAGAGAATGGAAAGGGTCGGGAGGATGGGTGGGATGGGATGATTGGATAGACGAGGGGATGGGGAGAATGGGAAGGGTCAGAAGGATGGGTGTGATGGGATGATTGGATAGACGAGGGGATGGGGAGAATGGGAAGGGTCAGGAGGATGGGTATGATGGGATGATTGGATAGACGAGGGGATGGGGAGAATGGGAAGGGTCAGGAGGATGGGTGTGATGGGATGATTGGATAGACAAGGGGATGGGGAGAATGGGAAGGTTCGGGAGGATGGGTGGGATGGGATGATTGGATAGACGAGGGGATGGAGAGAATGGGAAGGGTCAGGAAGATGGGTAGGATGGGGATGATTGGATAGACGAGGGGATGGGGAGAATGGGAAGGGTCAGGAGGATGGGTGGATGGGATGATTGGATAGACGAGGGGATGGGGAGAATGGGAAGGGTCGGGAGGATGGGTGGGATGGGATGATTGGATAGACGAGGTGATGGAGAGAATGGGAAGGGTCAGGAGGATGGGTGTGATGGGATGATTGGATAGACGAGGGGATGGGGAGAATGGGAAGGGTCAGGAGGATGGGTGGGATGGGATGATTGGATAGACGAGGGGATGGGGAGAATGGGAAGGGTCGGGAGGATGGGTGGGATGGGATGATTGGATAGACGAGGGAATGGGGAGAATGGGAAGGGTCAGGAGGATGGGTGGGATGGGATGATTGGATAGACGAGGTGATGGAGAGAATGGGAAGGGTCAGGAGGATGGGTGGGATCGGATGATTGGATAGACGAGGGGATGGGGAGAATGGGAAGGGTCAGGAGGATGGGTGGGATGGGATGATTGGATAGACGAGGGGATGGGGAGAATGGGAAGGGTCAGGAGGATGGGTGGGATGGGATGATTGGATAGACGAGGGGATGGGGAGAAAGGGAAGGGTCAGGAGGATGGGTGGGATGGGATGATTGGATAGACGAGGGAATGGGGAGAATGGGAAGGGTCAGGAGGATGGGTGGGATGGGATGATTGGATAGACGAGGGGATGGGGAGAATGGGAAGGGTCGGGAGGATGGGTGGGATGGGATGATTGGATAGACGAGGTGATGGAGAGAATGGGAAGGGTCAGGAGGATGGGTGGGATGGGATGATTGGATAGACGAGGGGATGGAGAGAATGGAAAGGGTCGGGAGGATGGGTGGGATGGGATGATTGGATAGACGAGGGGATGGGGAGAATGGGAAGGGTCAGAAGGATGGGTGTGATGGGATGATTGGATAGACGAGGGGATGGGGAGAATGGGAAGGGTCAGGAGGATGGGTATGATGGGATGATTGGATAGACGAGGGGATGGGGAGAATGTGAAGGGTCAGGAGGATGGGTGTGATGGGATGATTGGATAGACAAGGGGATGGGGAGAATGGGAAGGTTCGGGAGGATGGGTGGGATGGGATGATTGGATAGACGAGGGGATGGAGAGAATGGGAAGGGTCAGGAAGATGGGTAGGATGGGGATGATTGGATAGACGAGGGGATGGGGAGAATGGGAAGGGTCAGGAGGATGGGTGGATGGGATGATTGGATAGACGAGGGGATGGGGAGAATGGGAAGGGTCGGGAGGATGGGTGGGATGGGATGATTGGATAGACGAGGTGATGGAGAGAATGGGAAGGGTCAGGAGGATGGGTGTGATGGGATGATTGGATAGACGAGGGGATGGGGAGAATGGGAAGGGTCAGGAGGATGGGTGGGATGGGATGATTGGATAGACGAGGGGATGGGGAGAATGGGAAGGGTCGGGAGGATGGGTGGGATGGGATGATTGGATAGACGAGGGAATGGGGAGAATGGGAAGGGTCAGGAGGATGGGTGGGATGGGATGATTGGATAGACGAGGTGATGGAGAGAATGGGAAGGGTCAGGAGGATGGGTGTGATGGGATGATTGGATAGACGAGGGGATGGGGAGAATGGGAAGGGTCAGGAGGATGGGTGGGATGGGATGATTGGATAGACGAGGGGATGGGGAGAATGGGAAGGGTCGGGAGGATGGGTGGGATGGGATGATTGGATAGACGAGGGAATGGGGAGAATGGGAAGGGTCAGGAGGATGGGTGGGATGGGATGATTGGATAGACGAGGTGATGGAGAGAATGGGAAGGGTCAGGAGGATGGGTGGGATCGGATGATTGGATAGACGAGGGGATGGGGAGAATGGGAAGGGTCAGGAGGATGGGTGGGATGGGATGATTGGATAGACGAGGGGATGGGGAGAATGGGAAGGGTCAGGAGGATGGGTGGGATGGGATGATTGGATAGACGAGGGGATGGGGAGAAAGGGAAGGGTCAGGAGGATGGGTGGGATGGGATGATTGGATAGACGAGGGAATGGGGAGAATGGGAAGGGTCAGGAGGATGGGTGGGATGGGATGATTGGATAGACGAGGTGATGGAGAGAATGGGAAGGGTCAGGAGGATGGGTGGGATCGGATGATTGGATAGACAAGGGGATGGGGAGAATGGGAAGGGTCAGGAGGATGGGTGTGATGGGATGATTGGATAGACGAGGGGATGGGGAGAATGGGAAGGGTCAGGAGGATGGGTGGGATGGGATGATTGGATAGACGAGGGGATGGGGAGAAAGGGAAGGGTCAGGAGGATGGGTGGGATGGGATGATTGGATAGACGAGGGGATGGAGAGAATGGGAAGGGTCAGGAGGATGGGTGGGATGGGATGATTGGATAGACGAGGGGATGGGGAGAATGGAAAGGGTCGGGAGGATGGGTGGGATGGGATGATTGGATAGACGAGGGGATGGAGAGAATGGGAAGGGTCAGGAAGATGGGTAGGATGGGGATGATTGGATAGACGAGGGGATGGGGAGAATGGGAAGGGTCAGGAGGATGGGTGGGATGGGATGATTGGATAGACGAGGGGATGGGGAGAATGGGAAGGGTCGGGAGGATGGGTGGGATGGGATGATTGGATAGACGAGGTGATGGAGAGAATGGGAAGGGTCAGGAGGATGGGTGTGATGGGATGATTGGATAGACGAGGGGATGGGGAGAATGGGAAGGGTCAGGAGGATGGGTGGGATGGGATGATTGGATAGACGAGGGGATGGGGAGAATGGGAAGGGTCGGGAGGATGGGTGGGATGGGATGATTGGATAGACGAGGGAATGGGGAGAATGGGAAGGGTCAGGAGGATGGGTGGGATGGGATGATTGGATAGACGAGGGGATGGAGAGAATGGAAAGGGTCGGGAGGATGGGTGGGATGGGATGATTGGATAGACGAGGGGATGGGGAGAATGGGAAGGGTCAGAAGGATGGGTGTGATGGGATGATTGGATAGACGAGGGGATGGGGAGAATGGGAAGGGTCAGGAGGATGGGTATGATGGGATGATTGGATAGACGAGGGGATGGGGAGAATGGGAAGGGTCAGGAGGATGGGTGTGATGGGATGATTGGATAGACAAGGGGATGGGGAGAATGGGAAGGTTCGGGAGGATGGGTGGGATGGGATGATTGGATAGACGAGGGGATGGAGAGAATGGGAAGGGTCAGGAAGATGGGTAGGATGGGGATGATTGGATAGACGAGGGGATGGGGAGAATGGGAAGGGTCAGGAGGATGGGTGGATGGGATGATTGGATAGACGAGGGGATGGGGAGAATGGGAAGGGTCGGGAGGATGGGTGGGATGGGATGATTGGATAGACGAGGTGATGGAGAGAATGGGAAGGGTCAGGAGGATGGGTGGGATGGGATGATTGGATAGACGAGGGGATGGGGAGAATGGGAAGGGTCGGGAGGATGGGTGGGATGGGATGATTGGATAGACGAGGGAATGGGGAGAATGGGAAGGGTCAGGAGGATGGGTGGGATGGGATGATTGGATAGACGAGGTGATGGAGAGAATGGGAAGGGTCAGGAGGATGGGTGGGATCGGATGATTGGATAGACGAGGGGATGGGGAGAATGGGAAGGGTCAGGAGGATGGGTGGGATGGGATGATTGGATAGACGAGGGGATGGGGAGAATGGGAAGGGTCAGGAGGATGGGTGGGATGGGATGATTGGATAGACGAGGGGATGGGGAGAAAGGGAAGGGTCAGGAGGATGGGTGGGATGGGATGATTGGATAGACGAGGGAATGGGGAGAATGGGAAGGGTCAGGAGGATGGGTGGGATGGGATGATTGGATAGACGAGGTGATGGAGAGAATGGGAAGGGTCAGGAGGATGGGTGGGATCGGATGATTGGATAGACAAGGGGATGGGGAGAATGGGAAGGGTCAGGAGGATGGGTGTGATGGGATGATTGGATAGACGAGGGGATGGGGAGAATGGGAAGGGTCAGGAGGATGGGTGGGATGGGATGATTGGATAGACGAGGGGATGGGGAGAAAGGGAAGGGTCAGGAGGATGGGTGGGATGGGATGATTGGATAGACGAGGGGATGGAGAGAATGGGAAGGGTCAGGAGGATGGGTGGGATGGGATGATTGGATAGACGAGGGGATGGGGAGAATGGGAAGGGTCAGGAGGATGGGTGGGATGGGGATGATTGGATAGACGAGGGGATGGGGAGAATGGGAAGGGTCGGGAGGATGGGTGGGATGGGATGATTGGATAGACGAGGTGATGGAGAGAATGGGAAGGGTCAGGAGGATGGGTGGGATGGGATGATTGGATAGACGAGGGGATGGGGAGAATGGGAAGGGTCAGGAGGATGGGTGGGATGGGATGATTGGATAGACGAGGGGATGGGGAGAATGGGAAGGGTCGGGAGGATGGGTGGGATGGGATGATTGGATAGACGAGGTGATGGAGAGAATGGGAAGGGTCGGGAGGATGGGTGGGATGGGATGATTGGATAGACGAGGGGATGGGGAGAATGGGAAGGGTCAGGAGGATGGGCGGGATGGGATGATTGGATAGACGAGGGGATGGGGAGAATGGGAAGGGTCAGGAGGATGGGTGGGATGGGATGATTGGATAGACGTGCGTGGCTGAATGTTAGCGGCCACTACAACTAGGTCCACATTTCAAGCCGCATATGTTCCAAATTTCATGCAAAATAAAACATTGAACTTCTTAAGCTTGACTTCTACAATGTATCAGGTAATTACACTCTGGAGGCCTCTCGTTAAAAAAAGCTGTTGGGCCACGCTGGCGGAACCGTCTTAGATTGAAATAGTGGTTGTGTACAATTATATCGTCACCAATGCGCGATGATACTTTGTGACTATATTTTTCTCGGATCTGAGCACAACCAAGGAACTCATCTTTCCGTAAGCAAGTCGCCTTCACTACCTACATGCACCTTAATCACTTTGAGCCTGAAATCTTACCGGTTTGAATATATGGAAGGCTCAGAAAATCTACATCGCAGTATTAATGAGCACTGTAATGGCCAAAGAGAGAATGAATTAAGGTCAAAATGAAAGAAAGGATATCATGCATTTCTGATTTCGTGCTTAAAAAGAAACAAGGAACCATTAAAAGCTGGGGAGAGAAAAAGTTATGCGGTGTCAGACCAAGCGTTCAGATCTCCCAGGGCAGCCAGGATCGCCCCGTGTGCACGGATCTATATAGAGCTCTTCGGGCCTCGGTACCGGTCCACCGCACTTCCTTCCCTGTTCTCACACATATAGGCCGTAGACAAATGCGCCATGTGAGGGAGGGAACACAGCGGCCCCTAGACCTTGGCCGCCGAGTCGACCAAAAGCATGTGTCCCTGTACGAAGACGCAAACCTGGATCATGAGGACAGTCCCAGCATCACACCGGCACACCTGGATGCGCCACATGCGATATTGGTGATTGAGGGAGTTTTGATAACACCTTATACTGCGGGATCGCATCGAAAAAAAAGGAAGTGAGAAGGCGCCCACGGAATCGAACCACGGACCTACACCTTGCTAGTCGAGCAGTTTTACAACAAGGCTACTCGCATTGCGTAACAAATCGTCGCGTCTAACACTTTAATAGTCCAACCGCATTATTAATGGGGCTCTGCCGTTGGAGGCGGGCTTGTGGACTTCGGTGTGATTGAGTAAAGAGTGCAGCGCAACAAACAAGCTACAATCCCACTCTATCGGAACCACCCCCATGAAAATACAAAAAAACAAATGAACAGGGATGACAACAAATCATATAAATTCAAGTAGGATCATTTTGTTTACGGGAATCTCTCAATTTTGGTATAAAATGTCCCTTGAAACTTTAAGTGAAATTGATCAAAGGGGAAACGTGTTCCTTTTTATTGATGTTAATCTGCATCAAAACGGAGTAATCTTGTTTCTTTGACGTCAACTGAGGGCGCTATTTCGACTTAACGGTCATGCTTCCACCTTGGGTGCAATCCGTCACACATACAAGAAAATAGTCCGCGTTTTGGGCGAATTTTAGTCGCACAGTCAATTTGGTTGATTTGGATTTCATAATGTTATTAGCTATTTTGTGGGATGGATGATTCCTGAAAATAGAAAGAAAGGGGTTGGCGAATTCGAGCGATTAATATTGTTTTACACAGGTTGGGGCGGATTAATTTGGAACGAATTTCTTGAGGGAAAAATTCCTTCAACTTTCTCAGGCAAATAGGTCCACATTTCAAGCAGCAATTAAATCCAAATTGCATGCGAAATCGAACATTGAACACCCGCGTCTTCTTCTGCAGGACTTATTCTACAATGTATCATTTAATTACACTATGAAGGCCTCTGCTTAAAAAAAAAGAGCTCTGGGGCCACACTTTATGATAATCAGCTGGGCGGAGTCGTCTTAGATTGAAATAGTGGTTGTGTACAATTATAATATCGTCACCAATGCGCAGTGATACTTGATGATTATATTTTTCTCGGATATGAGCACAACCAAGGAACTCATCTTTCCGTAAGCAAGTCGCCCTCACTACCTACATGCACCTTAATCACTTTGAGCCTGAAATCTCAACGATTGGAATAATATAATATGGAAGGCTTCGAAAATCTACATGGCAGTATTCGGCGTGTCAAAGCTATTTTTCTGCAACAATAAGCACTGTATTTGGCAAAGGCGGAATGAATCAATGTCAAAACAAAAGAAAGGATATCATGTTTTTCTGATTTCGTGCTTAAAAATAAACAAGCAACCATTAAAAGCTGGGGAGAGAAAAAGCTATGGGGTGTCAGACCAAGCTTTCAGATCTCCCAGGGCAGCCAGGATCGCCCCGTGTGCACGGATCTATATAGAGCTCTTCGGTCCTCGGTACCGGTCCACCGCACGTCCTTCCATGTTCTCACCCATATAGGCCGTAGACCAATGCATCATGTGATGGAGGAAACACAGCGGCCCCTACACCTTGGTCGCCGAGTCGACCAAAAGCATGTGTCCCTGTACGAAGACGCAAACCTGGATCATGAGGACAGTCCCAGCATCACACCGGCACACCTGGATACGCCACATGCATTGTTGGTGGTTGCGGGAGTTTTGATAACACCTTATACTGCGGGATCGCATCGGGAAAAAAAGGAAGTGAGAAGGCGCCCACGGAATCGAACCGCGGACCTACACCTTGCTAGTCGAGCAGTTTTACAACAAGGCCACTCGCATTGCGTAACAAACAGTCGCGTCTTACACTTTAATAATCAAACCGCATTATTAAGGGGGCTCTGCCGTTGGAGGCGGGCTTGTGGACTTCGGTGTGATCGAGTAAAGAGTGCAGCGCAACAAAGAAGCTACAATCCCACTCCCCCGGAACCACCCCCAATAAAAATACAAAAAACACATGAACAAGGATGACAACAAATCATATAAATTCAAGTAGGATCATTTCGTTGACGGGAATCTCTCAATTTTGGTATAAAATGTCCCTTGAAACTTTAGAAGTGTATGAAATTGATCAAAGGGGAAACGTGTTCCTTTTTATTGATGTTAATCTGCATCAAAACGGAGTAATCTTGTTTCTTTGAGGTCAACTGAGGGCGCTATTTCGACTTAACGGTCATGCTTCCACCTTGGGTGCAATCCGTCACACATACAAGAAAATAGTCCGCGTTTTGGGCGAATTTTAGTCACACAGTCAATTTGGTTGATTTGGATTTCATAATGTTATTAGCTATTTTGTGGGATGGATGATTCCTGAAAATAGAAAGAAAGGGGTTGGCGAATTCGAGCGATTAATATTGTTTTACACAAGTTGGGGCGGATTAATTTCGGAACGAATTTCTTGAGGGAATTTGGTGAGCATCCTTCAACTTTCTCAGGCAAATAGGTCCACATTTCAAGCAGCAATTAAATCCAAATTGCATGCGAAATCGAACATTGAACACCCGCGTCTTCTTCTGCAGGACTTATTCTACAATGTATCATTTAATTACACTATGAAGGCCTCTGATTAAAAAAAAAGAGCTCTGGGGCCACACTTTCTGATAATCAGCTGGGCGGAGCCGTCTTAGATTGAAATAGTGGTTGTGTACAATTATAATATCGTCACCAATGCGCAGTGATACTTGATGACTATATTTTTCTCGGATCTGAGCACAACCAAGGAACTCATCTTTCCGTAAGCAAGTCGCCCTCACTACCTACATGCACCTTAATCACTTTGAGCCTGAAATCTCAACGATTGGGATAATATAATATGGAAGGCTCCGAAAATCTACATGGCAGTATTCGGCGTGTCAAATCTATTTTTTTCTGCAACAATAAGCACTGTATTTGGCAAAGGCGGAATGAATCAATGTCAAAACAAAAAAAAGGATATCATGTATTTCTGATTTCGTGCTTAAAAATAACCAAGCAACCATTAAAAGCTGGGGAGAGAAAAAGTTATGCGGTGTCAGACCAAGCTTTCAGATCTCCCAGGGCAGCCGGGATCGCCCCGTGTGTACGGATCTATATAGACCTCTTCGGGCCTCGGTACCGGTCCACCGCACGTCCTTCCCTGTTCTCACCCATATAGGCCGTAGACCAATGCACCATGTGATGGAGGAAACACAGCGGCCCCTAGACCTTGGTCGCCGAGTCGACCAAAAGCATGTGTCCCTGTACGAAGACGCAAACCTGGATCATGAGGACAGTCCCAGCATCACACCGGCACACCTGGATCTGCCACATGCATTGTTGGTGGTTGCGGGAGTTTTGATAACACCTTATACTGCGGGATCGCATCGGAAAAGAAAGGAAGTGAGAAGGCGCCCATGGAATCGAACCGCGGACCTACACCTTGCTAGTCGAGCAGTTTTACAACAAGGCCACTCGCATTGCGTAACAAACAGTCGCGTCTAACACTTTAATAATCAAACCGCATTATTAAGGGGGCTCTGCCGTTGGAGGCGGGCTTGTGGACTTCGGTGTGATCGAATAAAGAGTGCAGCTCAACAAACAAGCTACAATCCCACTCCCCCGGAACCATCCCCAATAAAAATACAAAAAACACATGAACAAGGATGACAACAAATCATATCAATTCAAGTAGGATCATTTCGTTGACGGGAATCTCTCAATTTTGGTATAAAATGTCCCTTGAAACTTTAGTAGTGTATGAAATTGATCAAAGGGGAAACGTGTTCCTTTTTATTGATGTTAATCTGCATCAAAACGGAGTAATCTTGTTTCTTTGAGGTCAACTGAGGGCGCTATTTCGACTTAACGGTCATGCTTCCACCTTGGGTGCAATCCGTCACACATACAAGAAAATAGTCCGCGTTTTGGGCGAATTTTAGTCACACAGTCAATTTGGTTGATTTGGATTTCATAATGTTATTAGCTATTTTGTGGGATGGATGATTCCTGAAAATAGAAAGAAAGGGGTTGGCGAATTCGAGCGATTAATATTGTTTTACACAAGTTGGGGCGGATTAATTTCGGAACGAATTTCTTGAGGGAATTTGGTGAGCATCCTTCAACTTTCTCAGGCAAATAGGTCCACATTTCAAGCAGCAATTAAATCCAAATTGCATGCGAAATCGAACATTGAACACCCGCGTCTTCTTCTGCAGGACTTATTCTACAATGTATCATTTAATTACACTATGAAGGCCTCTGATTAAAAAAAAAGAGCTCTGGGGCAACACTTTCTGATAATCAGCTGGGCGGAGCCGTCTTAGATTGAAATAGTGGTTGTGTACAATTATAATATCGTCACCAATGCGCAGTGATACTTGATGACTAAATTTTTCTCGGATCTGAGCACAACCAAGGAACTCATCTTTCCGTAAGCAAGTCGCCCTCACTACCTACATGCACCTTAATCACTTTGAGCCTGAAATCTCAACGATTGGAATAATATAATATGGAAGGCTCCGAAAATCTACATGGCAGTATTCGGCGTGTCAAATCTATTTTTTTCTGCAACAATAAGCACTGTATTTGGCAAAGGCGGAATGAATCAATGTCAAAACAAAAAAAAGGATATCATGTATTTCTGATTTCGTGCTTAAAAATAACCAAGCAACCATTAAAAGCTGGGGAGAGAAAAAGTTATGCGGTGTCAGACCAAGCTTTCAGATCTCCCAGGGCAGCCGGGATCGCCCCGTGTGTACGGATCTATATAGACCTCTTCGGGCCTCGGTACCGGTCCACCGCACGTCCTTCCCTGTTCTCACCCATATAGGCCGTAGACCAATGCACCATGTGATGGAGGAAACACAGCGGCCCCTAGACCTTGGTCGCCGAGTCGACCAAAAGCATGTGTCCCTGTACGAAGACGCAAACCTGGATCATGAGGACAGTCCCAGCATCACACCGGCACACCTGGATCTGCCACATGCATTGTTGGTGGTTGCGGGAGTTTTGATAACACCTTATACTGCGGGATCGCATCGGAAAAAAAAGGAAGTGAGAAGGCGCCCATGGAATCGAACCGCGGATCTACACCTTGCTAGTCGAGCAGTTTTACAACAAGGCCACTCGCATTGCGTAACAAACAGTCGCGTCTAACACTTTAATAATCAAACCGCATTATTAAGGGGGCTCTGCCGTTGGAGGCGGGCTTGTGGACTTCGGTGTGATCGAATAAAGAGTGCAGCTCAACAAACAAGCTACAATCCCACTCCCCCGGAACCATCCCCAATAAAAATACAAAAAACACATGAACAAGGATGACAACAAATCATATAAATTCAAGTAGGATCATTTCGTTGACGGGAATCTCTCAATTTTGGTATAAAATGTCCCTTGAAACTTTAGTAGTGTATGAAATTGATCAAAGGGGAAACGTGTTCCTTTTTATTGATGTTAATCTGCATCAAAACGGAGTAATCTTGTTTCTTTGAGGTCAACTGAGGGCGCTATTTCGACTTAACGGTCATGCTTCCACCTTGGGTGCAATCCGTCACACATACAAGAAAATAGTCCGCGTTTTGGGCGAATTTTAGTCGCAAAGTCAATTTGGTTGATTTGGATTTCATAATGTTATTAGCTATTTTGTGGGATGGATGATTCCTGAAAATAGAAAGAAAGGGGTTGGCGAATTCGAGCGATTAATATTGTTTTACACAGGTTGGGGCGGATTAATTTGGAACGAATTTCTTGAGGGACAAATTCCTTCAACTTTCTCAGGCAAATAGGTCCACATTTCAAGCAGCAATTAAATCCTAATTGCATGCGAAATCGAACATTGAACACCCGCGTCTTCTTCTGCAGGACTTATTCTACAATGTATCATTTAATTACACCATGAAGGCCTCTGCTTAAAAAAAAGAGCTCTGGGGCCACACTTTATGATAATCAGCTGTGCGGGGCCGTCTTAGATTGAAATAGTGGTTGTGTACAATTATAATATCGTCACCAATGCGCAGTGATACTTGATGACTATATTTTTCTCGGATATGAGCACAACCAAGGAACTCATCTTTCCGTAAGCAAGTCGCCCTCACTACCTACATGCACCTTAATCACTTTGAGCCTGAAATCTCAACGATTGGAATAATATAATATGGAAGGCTCCGAAAATCTACATGGCAGTATTCGGCGTGTCGAATCTATTTTTTTCTGCAACAATAAGCACTGTATTGGGCAAAGGCGGAATGAATCAATGTCAAAAAAAAAAAAAAGGATATCATGTATTTCTGATTTCGTGCTTAAAAATAAACAAGCAACCATTAAAAGCTGGGGAGAGAAAAAGTTATGCGGTGTCAGACCAAGCTTTCAGATCTCCCAGGGCAGCCAGGATCGCCCCGTGTGCACGGATCTATATAGAGCTCTTCGGTCCTCGGTACCGGTCCACCGCACGTCCTTCCATGTTCTCACCCATATAGGCCGTAGACCAATGCACCATGTGATGGAGGAAACACAGCGGCCCCTACACCTTGGTCGCCGAGTCGACCAAAAGCATGTGTCCCTGTACGAAGACGCAAACCTGGATCATGAGGACAGTCCCAGCATCACACCGGCACACCTGGATCTGCCACATGCATTGTTGGTGGTTGCGGGAGTTTTGATAACACCTTATACTGCGGGATCGCATCGGAAAAAAAAGGAAGTGAGAAGGCGCCCACGGAATCGAACCACGGACCTACACCTTGCTAGTCGAGCAGTTTTACAACAAGGCCACTCGCATTGCGTAACAAACAGTCGCGTCTAACACTTTAATAATCAAACCGCATTATTAAGGGGGCTCTGCCGTTGGAGGCGGGCTTGTGGACTTCGGTGTGATCGAGTAACGAGTGCAGCGCAACAAAGAAGCTACAATCCCACTCCCCCGGAACCACCCTCAATAAAAATACAAAAAACACATGAACAAGGATGACAACAAATCATATAAATTCAAGTAGGATCATTTCGTTGACGGGAATCTCTCAATTTTGGTATAAAATGTCCCTTGAAACTTTAGAAGTGTATGAAATTGATCAAAGGGGAAACGTGTTCCTTTTTATTGATGTTAATCTGCATCAAAACGGAGTAATCTTGTTTCTTTGAGGTCAACTGAGGGCGCTATTTCGACTTAACGGTCATGCTTCCACCTTGGGTGCAATCCGTCACACATACAAGAAAATAGTCCGCGTTTTGGGCGAATTTTAGTCACACAGTCAATTTGGTTGATTTGGATTTCATAATGTTATTAGCTATTTTGTGGGATGGATGATTCCTGAAAATAGAAAGAAAGGGGTTGGCGAATTCGAGCGATTAATATTGTTTTACACAAGTTGGGGCGGATTAATTTCGGAACGAATTTCTTGAGGGAATTTGGTGAGCATCCTTCAACTTTCTCAGGCAAATAGGTCCACATTTCAAGCAGCAATTAAATCCAAATTGCATGCGAAATCGAACATTGAACACCCGCGTCTTCTTCTGCAGGACTTATTCTACAATGTATCATTTAATTACACCATGAAGGCCTCTGCTTAAAAAAAAGAGCTCTGGGGCCACACTTTCTGATAATCAGCTGTGCGGGGCCGTCTTAGATTGAAATAGTGGTTGTGTACAATTATAATATCGTCACCAATGCGCAGTGATACTTGATGACTATATTTTTCTCGGATATGAGCACAACCAAGGAACTCATCTTTCCGTAAGCAAGTCGCCCTCACTACCTACATGCACCTTAATCACTTTGAGCCTGAAATCTCAACGATTGGAATAATATAATATGGAAGGCTCCGAAAATCTACATGGCAGTATTCGGCGTGTCAAAGCTATTTTTTCTGCAACAATAAGCACTGTATTTGGCAAAGGCGGAATGAATCAATGTCAAAACAAAAGAAAGGATATCATGTATTTCTGATTTCGTGCTTAAAAATAAACAAGCAACCATTAAAAGCTGGGGAGAGAAAAAGTTATGCGGTGTCAGACCAAGCTTTCAGATCTCCCAGGGCAGCCAGGATCGCCCCGTGTGCACGGATCTATATAGAGCTCTTCGGTCCTCGGTACCGGTCCACCGCACGTCCTTCCATGTTCTCACCCATATAGGCCGTAGACCAATGCATCATGTGATGGAGGAAACACAGCGGCCCCTACACCTTGGTCGCCGAGTCGACCAAAAGCATGTGTCCCTGTACGAAGACGCAAACCTGGATCATGAGGACAGTCCCAGCATCACACCGCCACACCTGGATACGCCACATGCATTGTTGGTGGTTGCGGGAGTTTTGATAACACCTTATACTGCGGGATCGCATCGGGAAAAAAAGGAAGTGAGAAGGCGCCCACGGAATCGAACCGCGGACCTACACCTTGCTAGTCGAGCAGTTTTACAACAAGGCCACTCGCATTGCGTAACAAACAGTCGCGTCTAACACTTTAATAATCAAACCGCATTATTAAGGGGGCTCTGCCGTTGGAGGCGGGCTTGTGGACTTCGGTGTGATCGAGTAAAGAGTGCAGCGCAACAAACAAGCTACAATCCCACTCCCCCGGAACCACCCCCAATAAAAATACAAAAAAACACACGAACAAGGATGACAACAAATCATATAAATTCAAGTAGGATCATTTCGTTGACGGGAATCTCTCAATTTTGGTATAAAATGTCCCTTGAAACTTTAGAAGTGTATGAAATTGATCAAAGGGGAAACGTGTTCCTTTTTATTGATGTTAATCTGCATCAAAACGGAGTAATCTTGTTTCTTTGAGGTCAACTGAGGGCGCTATTTCGACTTAACGGTCATGCTTCCACCTTGGGTGCAATCCGTCACACATACAAGAAAATAGTCCGCGTTTTGGGCGAATTTTAGTCACACAGTCAATTTGGTTGATTTGGATTTCATAATGTTATTAGCTATTTTGTGGGATGGATGATTCCTGAAAATAGAAAGAAAGGGGTTGGCGAATTCGAGCGATTAATATTGTTTTACACAAGTTGGGGCGGATTAATTTCGGAACGAATTTCTTGAGGGAATTTGGTGAGCATCCTTCAACTTTCACAGGCAAATAGGTCCACATTTCAAGCAGCAATTAAATCCAAATTGCATGCGAAATCGAACATTGAACACCCGCGTCTTCTTCTGCAGGACTTATTCTACAATGTATCATTTAATTACACCATGAAGGCCTCTGCTTAAAAAAAAGAGCTCTGGGGCCACACTTTATGATAATCAGCTGTGCGGGGCCGTCTTAGATTGAAATAGTGGTTGTGTACAATTATAATATCGTCACCAATGCGCAGTGATACTTGATGACTATATTTTTCTCGGATATGAGCACAACCAAGGAACTCATCTTTCCGTAAGCAAGTCGCCCTCACTACCTACATGCACCTTAATCACTTTGAGCCTGAAATCTCAACGATTGGAATAATATAATATGGAAGGCTCCGAAAATCTACATGGCAGTATTCGGCGTGTCAAAGCTATTTTTTCTGCAACAATAAGCACTGTATTTGGCAAAGGCGGAATGAATCAATGTCAAAACAAAAGAAAGGATATCATGTATTTCTGATTTCGTGCTTAAAAATAAACAAGCAACCATTAAAAGCTGGGGAGAGAAAAAGTTATGCGGTGTCAGACCAAGCTTTCAGATCTCCCAGGGCAGCCAGGATCGCCCCGTGTGCACGGATCTATATAGAGCTCTTCGGTCCTCGGTACCGGTCCACCGCACGTCCTTCCATGTTCTCACCCATATAGGCCGTAGACCAATGCATCATGTGATGGAGGAAACACAGCGGCCCCTACACCTTGGTCGCCGAGTCGACCAAAAGCATGTGTCCCTGTACGAAGACGCAAACCTGGATCATGAGGACAGTCCCAGCATCACACCGCCACACCTGGATACGCCACATGCATTGTTGGTGGTTGCGGGAGTTTTGATAACACCTTATACTGCGGGATCGCATCGGGAAAAAAAGGAAGTGAGAAGGCGCCCACGGAATCGAACCGCGGACCTACACCTTGCTAGTCGAGCAGTTTTACAACAAGGCCACTCGCATTGCGTAACAAACAGTCGCGTCTAACACTTTAATAATCAAACCGCATTATTAAGGGGGCTCTGCCGTTGGAGGCGGGCTTGTGGACTTCGGTGTGATCGAGTAAAGAGTGCAGCGCAACAAACAAGCTACAATCCCACTCCCCCGGAACCACCCCCAATAAAAATACAAAAAAACACACGAACAAGGATGACAACAAATCATATAAATTCAAGTAGGATCATTTCGTTGACGGGAATCTCTCAATTTTGGTATAAAATGTCCCTTGAAACTTTAGAAGTGTATGAAATTGATCAAAGGGGAAACGTGTTCCTTTTTATTGATGTTAATCTGCATCAAAACGGAGTAATCTTGTTTCTTTGAGGTCAACTGAGGGCGCTATTTCGACTTAACGGTCATGCTTCCACCTTGGGTGCAATCCGTCACACATACAAGAAAATAGTCCGCGTTTTGGGCGAATTTTAGTCACACAGTCAATTTGGTTGATTTGGATTTCATAATGTTATTAGCTATTTTATGGGATGGATGATTCCTGAAAATAGAAAGAAAGGGGTTGGCGAATTCGAGCGATTAATATTGTTTTACACAAGTTGGGGCGGATTAATTTCGGAACGAATTTCTTGAGGGAATTTGGTGAGCATCCTTCAACTTTCTCAGGCAAATAGGTCCACATTTCAAGCAGCAATTAAATCCAAATTGCATGCGAAATCGAACATTGGACACCCGCGTCTTCTTCTGCAGGACTTATTCTACAACGTATCATTTAATTACACTATGAAGGCCTCTGCTTAAAAAAAAGAGCTCTGGGGCCACACTTTATGATAATCAGCTGGGCGGAGCCGTCTTAGATTTAAATAGTGGTTGTGTACAATTATAATATCGTCACCAATGCGCAGTGATACTTGATGATTATATTTTTCTCGGATCTGAGCACAACCAAGGAACTCATCTTTCCGTAAGCAAGTCGCCCTCACTACCTACATGCACCTTAATCACTTTGAGCCTGAAATCTCAACGATAGGAATAATATAATATGGAAGGCTCCGAAAATCTACATAGCAGTATTCGGCGTGTCAAAGCAATTTTTTCTGCAACAATAAGCACTGTATTTGGCAAAGGCGGAATGAATCAATGTCAAAACAAAAAAAATGATATCATGTATTTCTGATTTCGTGCTTAAAAATAAACAAGCAACCATTAAAAGCTGGGGAGAGAAAAAGTTATGCGGTGTCAGACCAAGCTTTCAGATCTCCCAGGGCAGCCAGGATCGCCCCGTGTGCACGGATCTATATAGAGCTCTTTGGGCCTCGGTACCGGTCCACCGCACGTCCTTCCCTGTTCTCACCCATATAGGCCGTAGACCAATGCACCATGTGATGGAGGAAACACAGCGGCCCCTAGACCTTGGTCGCCGAGTCGACCAAAAGCATGTGTCCCTGTACGAAGACGCAAACCTGGATCATGAGGACAGTCCCAGCATCACACCGGCACACCTGGATCTGCCACATGCATTGTTGGTGGTTGCGGGAGTTTTGATAACACCTTATACTGCGGGATCGCATCGGGAAAAAAAGGAAGTGAGAAGGCGCCCACGGAATCGAACCGCGGACCTACACCTTGCTAGTCGAGCAGTTTTACAACAAGGCCACTCGCATTGCGTAACAAACAGTCGCGTCTAACACTTTAATAATCAAACCGCATTATTAAGGGGGCTCTGCCGTTGGAGGCGGGCTTGTGGACTTCGGTGTGATCGAGTAAAGAGTGCAGCGCAACAAACAAGCTACAATCCCACTCCCCCGGGACCACCCCCAATAAAAATACAAAAAAACACACGAACAAGGATGACAACAAATCATATCAATTCAAGTAGGATCATTTCGTTGACGGGAATCTCTCAATTTTGGTATAAAATGTCCCTTGAAACTTTAGAAGTGTATGAAATTGATCAAAGGGGAAACGTGTTCCTTTTTATTGATGTTAATCTGCATCAAAACGGAGTAATCTTGTTTCTTTGAGGTCAACTGAGGGCGCTATTTCGACTTAACGGTCATGCTTCCACCTTGGGTGCAATCCGTCACACATACAAGAAAATAGTCCGCGTTTTGGGCGAATTTTAGTCACACAGTCAATTTGGTTGATTTGGATTTCATAATGTTATTAGCTATTTTGTGGGATGGATGATTCCTGAAAATAGAAAGAAAGGGGTTGGCGAATTCGAGCGATTAATATTGTTTTACACAAGTTGGGGCGGATTAATTTCGGAACGAATTTCTTGAGGGAATTTGGTGAGCATCCTTCAACTTTCTCAGGCAAATAGGTCCACATTTCAAGCAGCAATTAAATCCAAATTGCATGCGAAATCGAACATTGAACACCCGCGTCTTCTTCTGCAGGACTTATTCTACAATGTATCATTTAATTACACTATGAAGGCCTCTGCTTAAAAAAAAAAGAGCTCTGGGGCCACACTTTATGATAATCAGCTGGGCGGAGTCGTCTTAGATTTAAATAGTGGTTGTGTACAATTATAATATCGTCACCAATGCGCAGTGATACTTGATGATTATATTTTTCTCGGATCTGAGCACAACCAAGGAACTCATCTTTCCGTAAGCAAGTCGCCCTCACTACCTACATGCACCTTAATCACTTTGAGCCTGAAATCTCAACGATAGGAATAATATAATATGGAAGGCTCCGAAAATTTGAATAGCAGTATTCGGCGTGTCAAAGCAATTTTTTCTGCAACAATAAGCACTGTATTTGGCAAAGGCGGAAGGAATCAATGTCAAAACAAAAAAAATCATATCATGTATTTCTGATTTCGTGCTTAAAAATAAACAAGCAACCATTAAAAGCTGGGGAGAGAAAAAGTTATGCGGTGTCAGACCAAGCTTTCAGATCTCCCAGGGCAGCCAGGATCGCCCCGTGTGCACGGATCTATATAGAGCTCTTTGGGCCTCGGTACCGGTCCACCGCACGTCCTTCCCTGTTCTCACCCATATAGGCCGTAGACCAATGCACCATGTGATGGAGGAAACACAGCGGCCCCTAGACCTTGGTCGCCGAGTCGACCAAAAGCATGTGTCCCTGTACGAAGACGCAAACCTGGATCATGAGGACAGTCCCAGCATCACACCGGCACACCTGGATCTGCCACATGCATTGTTGGTGGTTGCGGGAGTTTTGATAACACCTTATACTGCGGGATCGCATCGGGAAAAAAAGGAAGTGAGAAGGCGCCCACGGAATCGAACCGCGGACCTACACCTTGCTAGTCGAGCAGTTTTACAACAAGGCCACTCGCATTGCGTAACAAACAGTCGCGTCTAACACTTTAATAATCAAACCGCATTATTAAGGGGGCTCTGCCGTTGGAGGCGGGCTTGTGGACTTCGGTGTGATCGAGTAAAGAGTGCAGCGCAACAAACAAGCTACAATCCCACTCCCCCGGGACCACCCCCAATAAAAATACAAAAAAACACACGAACAAGGATGACAACAAATCATATCAATTCAAGTAGGATCATTTCGTTGACGGGAATCTCTCAATTTTGGTATAAAATGTCCCTTGAAACTTTAGAAGTGTATGAAATTGATCAAAGGGGAAACGTGTTCCTTTTTATTGATGTTAATCTGCATCAAAACGGAGTAATCTTGTTTCTTTGAGGTCAACTGAGGGCGCTATTTCGACTTAACGGTCATGCTTCCACCTTGGGTGCAATCCGTCACACATACAAGAAAATAGTCCGCGTTTTGGGCGAATTTTAGTCACACAGTCAATTTGGTTGATTTGGATTTCATAATGTTATTAGCTATTTTGTGGGATGGATGATTCCTGAAAATAGAAAGAAAGGGGTTGGCGAATTCGAGCGATTAATATTGTTTTACACAAGTTGGGGCGGATTAATTTCGGAACGAATTTCTTGAGGGAATTTGGTGAGCATCCTTCAACTTTCTCAGGCAAATAGGTCCACATTTCAAGCAGCAATTAAATCCAAATTGCATGCGAAATCGAACATTGAACACCCGCGTCTTCTTCTGCAGGACTTATTCTACAATGTATCATTTAATTACACTATGAAGGCCTCTGCTTAAAAAAAAAAGAGCTCTGGGGCCACACTTTATGATAATCAGCTGGGCGGAGTCGTCTTAGATTTAAATAGTGGTTGTGTACAATTATAATATCGTCACCAATGCGCAGTGATACTTGATGATTATATTTTTCTCGGATCTGAGCACAACCAAGGAACTCATCTTTCCGTAAGCAAGTCGCCCTCACTACCTACATGCACCTTAATCACTTTGAGCCTGAAATCTCAACGATAGGAATAATATAATATGGAAGGCTCCGAAAATTTGAATAGCAGTATTCGGCGTGTCAAAGCAATTTTTTCTGCAACAATAAGCACTGTATTTGGCAAAGGCGGAAGGAATCAATGTCAAAACAAAAAAAATCATATCATGTATTTCTGATTTCGTGCTTAAAAATAAACAAGCAACCATTAAAAGCTGGGGAGAGAAAAAGTTATGCGGTGTCAGACCAAGCTTTCAGATCTCCCAGGGCAGCCAGGATCGCCCCGTGTGCACGGATCTATATAGAGCTCTTTGGGCCTCGGTACCGGTCCACCGCACGTCCTTCCCTGTTCTCACCCATATAGGCCGTAGACCAATGCACCATGTGATGGAGGAAACACAGCGGCCCCTAGACCTTGGTCGCCGAGTCGACCAAAAGCATGTGTCCCTGTACGAAGACGCAAACCTGGATCATGAGGACAGTCCCAGCATCACACCGGCACACCTGGATCTGCCACATGCATTGTTGGTGGTTGCGGGAGTTTTGATAACACCTTATACTGCGGGATCGCATCGGAAAAAAAAAGGAAGTGAGAAGGCGCCCACGGAATCGAACCGCGGACCTACACCTTGCTAGTCGAGCAGTTTTACAACAAGGCCACTCGCATTGCGTAACAAACAGTCGCGTCTAACACTTTAATAATCAAACCGCATTATTAAAGGGGCTCTGCCGTTGGAGGCGGGCTTGTGGACTTCGGTGTGATCGAGTAAAGAGTGCAGCGCAACAAACAAGCTACAATCCCACTCCCCCGGGACCACCCCCAATAAAAATACAAAAAAACACACGAACAAGGATGACAACAAATCATATAAATTCAAGTAGGATCATTTCGTTGACGGGAATCTCTCAATTTTGGTATAAAATGTCCCTTGAAACTTTAGAAGTGTATGAAATTGATCAAAGGGGAAACGTGTTCCTTTTTATTGATGTTAATCTGCATCAAAACGGAGTAATCTTGTTTCTTTGAGGTCAACTGAGGGCGCTATTTCGACTTAACGGTCATGCTTCCACCTTGGGTGCAATCCGTCACACATACAAGAAAATAGTCCGCGTTTTGGGCGAATTTTAGTCACACAGTCAATTTGGTTGATTTGGATTTCATAATGTTATTAGCTATTTTGTGGGATGGATGATTCCTGAAAATAGAAAGAAAGGGGTTGGCGAATTCGAGCGATTAATATTGTTTTACACAAGTTGGGGCGGATTAATTTCGGAACGAATTTCTTGAGGGAATTTGGTGAGCATCCTTCAACTTTCTCAGGCAAATAGGTCCACATTTCAAGCAGCAATTAAATCCAAATTGCATGCGAAATCGAACATTGAACACCCGCGTCTTCTTCTGCAGGACTTATTCTACAATGTATCATTTAATTACACTATGAAGGCCTCTGCTTAAAAAAAAAAGAGCTCTGGGGCCACACTTTATGATAATCAGCTGGGCGGAGTCGTCTTAGATTTAAATAGTGGTTGTGTACAATTATAATATCGTCACCAATGCGCAGTGATACTTGATGATTATATTTTTCTCGGATCTGAGCACAACCAAGGAACTCATCTTTCCGTAAGCAAGTCGCCCTCACTACCTACATGCACCTTAATCACTTTGAGCCTGAAATCTCAACGATAGGAATAATATAATATGGAAGGCTCCGAAAATTTGAATAGCAGTATTCGGCGTGTCAAAGCAATTTTTTCTGCAACAATAAGCACTGTATTTGGCAAAGGCGGAAGGAATCAATGTCAA
Source organism: Luidia sarsii (assembly GCA_949987565.1). Taxonomy (NCBI): domain Eukaryota; kingdom Metazoa; phylum Echinodermata; class Asteroidea; order Paxillosida; family Luidiidae; genus Luidia; species Luidia sarsii. The sequence continues at coordinate 6,085,566 of OX465122.1, forward strand.
AACAAAAAAAATCATATCATGTATTTCTGATTTCGTGCTTAAAAATAAACAAGCAACCATTAAAAGCTGGGGAGAGAAAAAGTTATGCGGTGTCAGACCAAGCTTTCAGATCTCCCAGGGCAGCCAGGATCGCCCCGTGTGCACGGATCTATATAGAGCTCTTTGGGCCTCGGTACCGGTCCACCGCACGTCCTTCCCTGTTCTCACCCATATAGGCCGTAGACCAATGCACCATGTGATGGAGGAAACACAGCGGCCCCTAGACCTTGGTCGCCGAGTCGACCAAAAGCATGTGTCCCTGTACGAAGACGCAAACCTGGATCATGAGGACAGTCCCAGCATCACACCGGCACACCTGGATCTGCCACATGCATTGTTGGTGGTTGCGGGAGTTTTGATAACACCTTATACTGCGGGATCGCATCGGAAAAAAAAAGGAAGTGAGAAGGCGCCCACGGAATCGAACCGCGGACCTACACCTTGCTAGTCGAGCAGTTTTACAACAAGGCCACTCGCATTGCGTAACAAACAGTCGCGTCTAACACTTTAATAATCAAACCGCATTATTAAAGGGGCTCTGCCGTTGGAGGCGGGCTTGTGGACTTCGGTGTGATCGAGTAAAGAGTGCAGCGCAACAAACAAGCTACAATCCCACTCCCCCGGGACCACCCCCAATAAAAATACAAAAAAACACACGAACAAGGATGACAACAAATCATATCAATTCAAGTAGGATCATTTCGTTGACGGGAATCTCTCAATTTTGGTATAAAATGTCCCTTGAAACTTTAGAAGTGTATGAAATTGATCAAAGGGGAAACGTGTTCCTTTTTATTGATGTTAATCTGCATCAAAACGGAGTAATCTTGTTTCTTTGAGGTCAACTGAGGGCGCTATTTCGACTTAACGGTCATGCTTCCACCTTGGGTGCAATCCGTCACACATACAAGAAAATAGTCCGCGTTTTGGGCGAATTTTAGTCACACAGTCAATTTGGTTGATTTGGATTTCATAATGTTATTAGCTATTTTGTGGGATGGATGATTCCTGAAAATAGAAAGAAAGGGGTTGGCGAATTCGAGCGATTAATATTGTTTTACACAAGTTGGGGCGGATTAATTTCGGAACGAATTTCTTGAGGGAATTTGGTGAGCATCCTTCAACTTTCTCAGGCAAATAGGTCCACATTTCAAGCAGCAATTAAATCCAAATTGCATGCGAAATCGAACATTGAACACCCGCGTCTTCTTCTGCAGGACTTATTCTACAACGTATCATTTAATTACACTATGAAGGCCTCTGCTTAAAAAAAAAGAGCTCTGGGGCCACACTTTATGATAATCAGCTGGGCGGAGCCGTCTTAGATTTAAATAGTGGTTGTGTACAATTATAATATCGTCACCAATGCGCAGTGATACTTGATGATTATATTTTTCTCGGATCTGAGCACAACCAAGGAACTCATCTTTCCGTAAGCAAGTCGCCCTCACTACCTACATGCACCTTAATCACTTTGAGCCTGAAATCTCAACGATAGGAATAATATAATATGGAAGGCTCCGAAAATCTACATAGCAGTAGTCGGCGTGTCAAAGCAATTTTTTCTGCAACAATAAGCACTGTATTTGGCAAAGGCGGAATGAATCAATGTCAAAACAAAAAAAATGATATCATGTATTTCTGATTTCGTGCTTAAAAATAAACAAGCAACCATTAAAAGCTGGGGAGAGAAAAAGTTATGCGGTGTCAGACCAAGCTTTCAGATCTCCCAGGGCAGCCAGGATCGCCCCGTGTGCACGGATCTATATAGAGCTCTTTGGGCCTCGGTACCGGTCCACCGCACGTCCTTCCCTGTTCTCACCCATATAGGCCGTAGACCAATGCACCATGTGATGGAGGAAACACAGCGGCCCCTAGACCTTGGTCACCGAGTCGACCAAAAGCATGTGTCCCTGTACGAAGACGCAAACCTGGATCACGAGGACAGTCCCAGCATCACACCGGCACACCTGGATCTGCCACATGCATTGTTGGTGGTTGCGGGAGTTTTGATAACACCTTATACTGCGGGATCGCATCGGGAAAAAAAGGAAGTGAGAAGGCGCCCACGGAATCGAACCGCGGACCTACACCTTGCTAGTCGAGCAGTTTTACAACAAGGCCACTCGCATTGCGTAACAAACAGTCGCGTCTAACACTTTAATAATCAAACCGCATTATTAAGGGGGCTCTGCCGTTGGAGGCGGGCTTGTGGACTTCGGTGTGATCGAGTAAAGAGTGCAGCGCAACAAACAAGCTACAATCCCACTCCCCCGGGACCACCCCCAATAAAAATACAAAAAAACACACGAACAAGGATGACAACAAATCATATAAATTCAAGTAGGATCATTTCGTTGACGGGAATCTCTCAATTTTGGTATAAAATGTCCCTTGAAACTTTAGAAGTGTATGAAATTGATCAAAGGGGAAACGTGTTCCTTTTTATTGATGTTAATCTGCATCAAAACGGAGTAATCTTGTTTCTTTGAGGTCAACTGAGGGCGCTATTTCGACTTAACGGTCATGCTTCCACCTTGGGTGCAATCCGTCACACATACAAGAAAATAGTCCGCGTTTTGGGCGAATTTTAGTCACACAGTCAATTTGGTTGATTTGGATTTCATAATGTTATTAGCTATTTTGTGGGATGGATGATTCCTGAAAATAGAAAGAAAGGGGTTGGCGAATTCGAGCGATTAATATTGTTTTACACAAGTTGGGGCGGATTAATTTCGGAACGAATTTCTTGAGGGAATTTGGTGAGCATCCTCAACTTTCTCAGGCAAATAGGTCCACATTTCAAGCAGCAATTAAATCCAAATTGCATGCGAAATCGAACATTGAACACCCGCGTCTTCTTCTGCAGGACTTATTCTACAATGTATCATTTAATTACACTATGAAGGCCTCTGCTTAAAAAAAAAAGAGCTCTGGGGCCACACTTTATGATAATCAGCTGGGCGGAGTCGTCTTAGATTTAAATAGTGGTTGTGTACAATTATAATATCGTCACCAATGCGCAGTGATACTTGATGATTATATTTTTCTCGGATCTGAGCACAACCAAGGAACTCATCTTTCCGTAAGCAAGTCGCCCTCACTACCTACATGCACCTTAATCACTTTGAGCCTGAAATCTCAACGATAGGAATAATATAATATGGAAGGCTCCGAAAATCTACATAGCAGTATTCGGCGTGTCAAAGCAATTTTTTCTGCAACAATAAGCACTGTATTTGGCAAAGGCGGAATGAATCAATGTCGAAACAAAAAAAATGATATCATGTATTTCTGATTTCGTGCTTAAAAATAAACAAGCAACCATTAAAAGCTGGGGAGAGAAAAAGTTATGCGGTGTCAGACCAAGCTTTCAGATCTCCCAGGGCAGCCAGGATCGCCCCGTGTGCACGGATCTATATAGAGCTCTTTGGGCCTCGGTACCGGTCCACCGCACGTCCTTCCCTGTTCTCACCCATATAGGCCGTAGACCAATGCACCATGTGATGGAGGAAACACAGCGGCCCCTAGACCTTGGTCGCCGAGTCGACCAAAAGCATGTGTCCCTGTACGAAGACGCAAACCTGGATCATGAGGACAGTCCCAGCATCACACCGGCACACCTGGATCTGCCACATGCATTGTTGGTGGTTGCGGGAGTTTTGATAACACCTTATACTGCGGGATCGCATCGGGAAAAAAAGGAAGTGAGAAGGCGCCCACGGAATCGAACCGCGGACCTACACCTTGCTAGTCGAGCAGTTTTACAACAAGGCCACTCGCATTGCGTAACAAACAGTCGCGTCTAACACTTTAATAATCAAACCGCATTATTAAGGGGGCTCTGCCGTTGGAGGCGGGCTTGTGGACTTCGGTGTGATCGAGTAAAGAGTGCAGCGCAACAAACAAGCTACAATCCCACTCCCCCGGGACCACCCCCAATAAAAATACAAAAAAACACACGAACAAGGATGACAACAAATCATATCAATTCAAGTAGGATCATTTCGTTGACGGGAATCTCTCAATTTTGGTATAAAATGTCCCTTGAAACTTTAGAAGTGTATGAAATTGATCAAAGGGGAAACGTGTTCCTTTTTATTGATGTTAATCTGCATCAAAACGGAGTAATCTTGTTTCTTTGAGGTCAACTGAGGGCGCTATTTCGACTTAACGGTCATGCTTCCACCTTGGGTGCAATCCGTCACACATACAAGAAAATAGTCCGCGTTTTGGGCGAATTTTAGTCACACAGTCAATTTGGTTGATTTGGATTTCATAATGTTATTAGCTATTTTGTGGGATGGATGATTCCTGAAAATAGAAAGAAAGGGGTTGGCGAATTCGAGCGATTAATATTGTTTTACACAAGTTGGGGCGGATTAATTTCGGAACGAATTTCTTGAGGGAATTTGGTGAGCATCCTTCAACTTTCTCAGGCAAATAGGTCCACATTTCAAGCAGCAATTAAATCCAAATTGCATGCGAAATCGAACATTGAACACCCGCGTCTTCTTCTGCAGGACTTATTCTACAATGTATCATTTAATTACACTATGAAGGCCTCGGCTTAAAAAAAAAAGAGCTCTGGGGCCACACTTTATGATAATCAGCTGGGCGGAGTCGTCTTAGATTTAAATAGTGGTTGTGTACAATTATAATATCGTCACCAATGCGCAGTGATACTTGATGATTATATTTTTCTCGGATCTGAGCACAACCAAGGAACTCATCTTTCCGTAAGCAAGTCGCCCTCACTACCTACATGCACCTTAATCACTTTGAGCCTGAAATCTCAACGATAGGAATAATATAATATGGAAGGCTCCGAAAATTTGAATAGCAGTATTCGGCGTGTCAAAGCAATTTTTTCTGCAACAATAAGCACTGTATTTGGCAAAGGCGGAAGGAATCAATGTCAAAACAAAAAAAATCATATCATGTATTTCTGATTTCGTGCTTAAAAATAAACAAGCAACCATTAAAAGCTGGGGAGAGAAAAAGTTATGCGGTGTCAGACCAAGCTTTCAGATCTCCCAGGGCAGCCAGGATCGCCCCGTGTGCACGGATCTATATAGAGCTCTTTGGGCCTCGGTACCGGTCCACCGCACGTCCTTCCCTGTTCTCACCCATATAGGCCGTAGACCAATGCACCATGTGATGGAGGAAACACAGCGGCCCCTAGACCTTGGTCGCCGAGTCGACCAAAAGCATGTGTCCCTGTACGAAGACGCAAACCTGGATCATGAGGACAGTCCCAGCATCACACCGGCACACCTGGATCTGCCACATGCATTGTTGGTGGTTGCGGGAGTTTTGATAACACCTTATACTGCGGGATCGCATCGGGAAAAAAAAGGAAGTGAGAAGGCGCCCACGGAATCGAACCGCGGACCTACACCTTGCTAGTCGAGCAGTTTTACAACAAGGCCACTCGCATTGCGTAACAAACAGTCGCGTCTAACACTTTAATAATCAAACCGCATTATTAAAGGGGCTCTGCCGTTGGAGGCGGGCTTGTGGACTTCGGTGTGATCGAGTAAAGAGTGCAGCGCAACAAACAAGCTACAATCCCACTCCCCCGGGACCACCCCCAATAAAAATACAAAAAAACACACGAACAAGGATGACAACAAATCATATCAATTCAAGTAGGATCATTTCGTTGACGGGAATCTCTCAATTTTGGTATAAAATGTCCCTTGAAACTTTAGAAGTGTATGAAATTGATCAAAGGGGAAACGTGTTCCTTTTTATTGATGTTAATCTGCATCAAAACGGAGTAATCTTGTTTCTTTGAGGTCAACTGAGGGCGCTATTTCGACTTAACGGTCATGCTTCCACCTTGGGTGCAATCCGTCACACATACAAGAAAATAGTCCGCGTTTTGGGCGAATTTTAGTCACACAGTCAATTTGGTTGATTTGGATTTCATAATGTTATTAGCTATTTTGTGGGATGGATGATTCCTGAAAATAGAAAGAAAGGGGTTGGCGAATTCGAGCGATTAATATTGTTTTACACAAGTTGGGGCGGATTAATTTCGGAACGAATTTCTTGAGGGAATTTGGTGAGCATCCTTCAACTTTCTCAGGCAAATAGGTCCACATTTCAAGCAGCAATTAAATCCAAATTGCATGCGAAATCGAACATTGAACACCCGCGTCTTCTTCTGCAGGACTTATTCTACAACGTATCATTTAATTACACTATGAAGGCCTCTGCTTAAAAAAAAAGAGCTCTGGGGCCACACTTTATGATAATCAGCTGGGCGGAGCCGTCTTAGATTTAAATAGTGGTTGTGTACAATTATAATATCGTCACCAATGCGCAGTGATACTTGATGATTATATTTTTCTCGGATCTGAGCACAACCAAGGAACTCATCTTTCCGTAAGCAAGTCGCCCTCACTACCTACATGCACCTTAATCACTTTGAGCCTGAAATCTCAACGATAGGAATAATATAATATGGAAGGCTCCGAAAATCTACATAGCAGTATTCGGCGTGTCAAAGCAATTTTTTCTGCAACAATAAGCACTGTATTTGGCAAAGGCGGAATGAATCAATGTCAAAACAAAAAAAATGATATCATGTATTTCTGATTTCGTGCTTAAAAATAAACAAGCAACCATTAAAAGCTGGGGAGAGAAAAAGTTATGCGGTGTCAGACCAAGCTTTCAGATCTCCCAGGGCAGCCAGGATCGCCCCGTGTGCACGGATCTATATAGAGCTCTTTGGGCCTCGGTACCGGTCCACCGCACGTCCTTCCCTGTTCTCACCCATATAGGCCGTAGACCAATGCACCATGTGATGGAGGAAACACAGCGGCCCCTAGACCTTGGTCGCCGAGTCGACCAAAAGCATGTGTCCCTGTACGAAGACGCAAACCTGGATCACGAGGACAGTCCCAGCATCACACCGGCACACCTGGATCTGCCACATGCATTGTTGGTGGTTGCGGGAGTTTTGATAACACCTTATACTGCGGGATCGCATCGGGAAAAAAAGGAAGTGAGAAGGCGCCCACGGAATCGAACCGCGGACCTACACCTTGCTAGTCGAGCAGTTTTACAACAAGGCCACTCGCATTGCGTAACAAACAGTCGCGTCTAACACTTTAATAATCAAACCGCATTATTAAGGGGGCTCTGCCGTTGGAGGCGGGCTTGTGGACTTCGGTGTGATCGAGTAAAGAGTGCAGCGCAACAAACAAGCTACAATCCCACTCCCCCGGGACCACCCCCAATAAAAATACAAAAAAACACACGAACAAGGATGACAACAAATCATATCAATTCAAGTAGGATCATTTCGTTGACGGGAATCTCTCAATTTTGGTATAAAATGTCCCTTGAAACTTTAGAAGTGTATGAAATTGATCAAAGGGGAAACGTGTTCCTTTTTATTGATGTTAATCTGCATCAAAACGGAGTAATCTTGTTTCTTTGAGGTCAACTGAGGGCGCTATTTCGACTTAACGGTCATGCTTCCACCTTGGGTGCAATCCGTCACACATACAAGAAAATAGTCCGCGTTTTGGGCGAATTTTAGTCACACAGTCAATTTGGTTGATTTGGATTTCATAATGTTATTAGCTATTTTGTGGGATGGATGATTCCTGAAAATAGAAAGAAAGGGGTTGGCGAATTCGAGCGATTAATATTGTTTTACACAAGTTGGGGCGGATTAATTTCGGAACGAATTTCTTGAGGGAATTTGGTGAGCATCCTTCAACTTTCTCAGGCAAATAGGTCCACATTTCAAGCAGCAATTAAATCCAAATTGCATGCGAAATCGAACATTGAACACCCGCGTCTTCTTCTGCAGGACTTATTCTACAATGTATCATTTAATTACACTATGAAGGCCTCTGCTTAAAAAAAAAAGAGCTCTGGGGCCACACTTTATGATAATCAGCTGGGCGGAGTCGTCTTAGATTTAAATAGTGGTTGTGTACAATTATAATATCGTCACCAATGCGCAGTGATACTTGATGATTATATTTTTCTCGGATCTGAGCACAACCAAGGAACTCATCTTTCCGTAAGCAAGTCGCCCTCACTACCTACATGCACCTTAATCACTTTGAGCCTGAAATCTCAACGATAGGAATAATATAATATGGAAGGCTCCGAAAATCTACATAGCAGTATTCGGCGTGTCAAAGCAATTTTTTCTGCAACAATAAGCACTGTATTTGGCAAAGGCGGAATGAATCAATGTCAAAACAAAAAAAATGATATCATGTATTTCTGATTTCGTGCTTAAAAATAAACAAGCAACCATTAAAAGCTGGGGAGAGAAAAAGTTATGCGGTGTCAGACCAAGCTTTCAGATCTCCCAGGGCAGCCAGGATCGCCCCGTGTGCACGGATCTATATAGAGCTCTTTGGGCCTCGGTACCGGTCCACCGCACGTCCTTCCCTGTTCTCACCCATATAGGCCGTAGACCAATGCACCATGTGATGGAGGAAACACAGCGGCCCCTAGACCTTGGTCGCCGAGTCGACCAAAAGCATGTGTCCCTGTACGAAGACGCAAACCTGGATCATGAGGACAGTCCCAGCATCACACCGGCACACCTGGATCTGCCACATGCATTGTTGGTGGTTGCGGGAGTTTTGATAACACCTTATACTGCGGGATCGCATCGGGAAAAAAAGGAAGTGAGAAGGCGCCCACGGAATCGAACCGCGGACCTACACCTTGCTAGTCGAGCAGTTTTACAACAAGGCCACTCGCATTGCGTAACAAACAGTCGCGTCTAACACTTTAATAATCAAACCGCATTATTAAGGGGGCTCTGCCGTTGGAGGCGGGCTTGTGGACTTCGGTGTGATCGAGTAAAGAGTGCAGCGCAACAAACAAGCTACAATCCCACTCCCCCGGGACCACCCCCAATAAAAATACAAAAAAACACACGAACAAGGATGACAACAAATCATATCAATTCAAGTAGGATCATTTCGTTGACGGGAATCTCTCAATTTTGGTATAAATGTCCCTTGAAACTTTAGAAGTGTATGAAATTGATCAAAGGGGAAACGTGTTCCTTTTTATTGATGTTAATCTGCATCAAAACGGAGTAATCTTGTTTCTTTGAGGTCAACTGAGGGCGCTATTTCGACTTAACGGTCATGCTTCCACCTTGGGTGCAATCCGTCACACATACAAGAAAATAGTCCGCGTTTTGGGCGAATTTTAGTCACACAGTCAATTTGGTTGATTTGGATTTCATAATGTTATTAGCTATTTTGTGGGATGGATGATTCCTGAAAATAGAAAGAAAGGGGTTGGCGAATTCGAGCGATTAATATTGTTTTACACAAGTTGGGGCGGATTAATTTCGGAACGAATTTCTTGAGGGAATTTGGTGAGCATCCTTCAACTTTCTCAGGCAAATAGGTCCACATTTCAAGCAGCAATTAAATCCAAATTGCATGCGAAATCGAACATTGAACACCCGCGTCTTCTTCTGCAGGACTTATTCTACAATGTATCATTTAATTACACTATGAAGGCCTCTGCTTAAAAAAAAAGAGCTCTGGGGCCACACTTTATGATAATCAGCTGGGCGGAGTCATCTTAGATTGAAATAGTGGTTGTGTACAATTATAATATCGTCACCAATGCGCAGTGATACTTGATGATTATATTTTTCTCGGATATGAGCACAACCAAGGAACTCATCTTTCCGTAAGCAAGTCGCCCTCACTACCTACATGCACCTTAATCACTTTGAGCCTGAAATCTCAACGATAGGAATAATATAATATGGAAGGCTCCGAAAATCTACATAGCAGTATTCGGCGTGTCAAAGCAATTTTTTCTGCAACAATAAGCACTGTATTTGGCAAAGGCGGAATGAATCAATGTCAAAACAAAAAAAATGATATCATGTATTTCTGATTTCGTGCTTAAAAATAAACAAGCAACCATTAAAAGCTGGGGAGAGAAAAAGTTATGCGGTGTCAGACCAAGCTTTCAGATCTCCCAGGGCAGCCAGGATCGCCCCGTGTGCACGGATCTATATAGAGCTCGTTGGGCCTCGGTACCGGTCCACCGCACGTCCTTCCCTGTTCTCACCCATATAGGCCGTAGACCAATGCACCATGTGATGGAGGAAACACAGCGGCCCCTAGACCTTGGTCGCCGAGTCGACCAAAAGCATGTGTCCCTGTACGAAGACGCAAACCTGGATCATGAGGACAGTCCCAGCATCACACCGGCACACCTGGATCTGCCACATGCATTGTTGGTGGTTGCGGGAGTTTTGATAACACCTTATACTGCGGGATCGCATCGGGAAAAAAAGGAAGTGAGAAGGCGCCCACGGAATCGAACCGCGGACCTACACCTTGCTAGTCGAGCAGTTTTACAACAAGGCCACTCGCATTGCGTAACAAACAGTCGCGTCTAACACTTTAATAATCAAACCGCATTATTAAGGGGGCTCTGCCGTTGGAGGCGGGCTTGTGGACTTCGGTGTGATCGAGTAAAGAGTGCAGCGCAACAAACAAGCTACAATCCCACTCCCCCGGGACCACCCCCAATAAAAATACAAAAAAACACACGAACAAGGATGACAACAAATCATATAAATTCAAGTAGGATCATTTCGTTGACGGGAATCTCTCAATTTTGGTATAAAATGTCCCTTGAAACTTTAGAAGTGTATGAAATTGATCAAAGGGGAAACGTGTTCCTTTTTATTGATGTTAATCTGCATCAAAACGGAGTAATCTTGTTTCTTTGAGGTCAACTGAGGGCGCTATTTCGACTTAACGGTCATGCTTCCACCTTGGGTGCAATCCGTCACACATACAAGAAAATAGTCCGCGTTTTGGGCGAATTTTAGTCACACAGTCAATTTGGTTGATTTGGATTTCATAATGTTATTAGCTATTTTGTGGGATGGATGATTCCTGAAAATAGAAAGAAAGGGGTTGGCGAATTCGAGCGATTAATATTGTTTTACACAAGTTGGGGCGGATTAATTTCGGAACGAATTTCTTGAGGGAATTTGGTGAGCATCCTTCAACTTTCTCAGGCAAATAGGTCCACATTTCAAGCAGCAATTAAATCCAAATTGCATGCGAAATCGAACATTGAACACCCGCGTCTTCTTCTGCAGGACTTATTCTACAATGTATCATTTAATTACACTATGAAGGCCTCTGCTTAAAAAAAAAGAGCTCTGGGGCCACACTTTATGATAATCAGCTGGGCGGAGTCGTCTTAGATTGAAATAGTGGTTGTGTACAATTATAATATCGTCACCAATGCGCAGTGATACTTGATGATTATATTTTTCTCGGATATGAGCACAACCAAGGAACTCATCTTTCCGTAAGCAAGTCGCCCTCACTACCTACATGCACCTTAATCACTTTGAGCCTGAAATCTCAACGATTGGAATAATATAATATGGAAGGCTTCGAAAATCTACATGGCAGTATTCGGCGTGTCAAAGCTATTTTTCTGCAACAATAAGCACTGTATTTGGCAAAGGCGGAATGAATCAATGTCAAAACAAAAGAAAGGATATCATGTTTTTCTGATTTCGTGCTTAAAAATAAACAAGCAACCATTAAAAGCTGGGGAGAGAAAAAGCTATGCGGTGTCAGACCAAGCTTTCAGATCTCCCAGGGCAGCCAGGATCGCCCCGTGTGCACGGATCTATATAGAGCTCTTCGGTCCTCGGTACCGGTCCACCGCACGTCCTTCCATGTTCTCACCCATATAGGCCGTAGACCAATGCATCATGTGATGGAGGAAACACAGCGGCCCCTAGACCTTGGTCGCCGAGTCGACCAAAAGCATGTGTCCCTGTACGAAGACGCAAACCGGGATCATGAGGACAGTCCCAGCATCACACCGGAACACCTGGATACGCCACATGCATTGTTGGTGGTTGTGGGAGTTTTGATAACACCTTATACTTCGGGATCACATCGAAAAAAAAGGAAGTGAGAAGGCGCCCACGGAATCGAACCACGGACCTACACCTTGCTAGTCGAGCAGTTTTACAACAAGGCCACTCGCATTGCGTAACAAACAGTCGCGTCTAACACTTTAATAATCAAACCGCATTATTAAGGGGGCTCTGCCGTTGGAGGCGGGCTTGTGGACTTCGGTGTGATCGAGTAAAGAGTGCAGCGCAACAAAGAAGCTACAATCCCACTCCCCCGGAACCACCCCCAATAAAAATAAAAAAAACACATGAACAAGGATGACAACAAATCATATAAATTCAAGTAGGATCATTTCGTAGACGGGAATCTCTCAATTTTGGTATAAAATGTCCCTTGAAACTTTAGAAGTGTATGAAATTGATCAAAGGGGAAACGTGTTCCTTTTTATTGATGTTAATCTGCATCAAAACGGAGTAATCTTGTTTCTTTGAGGTCAACTGAGGGCGCTATTTCGACTTAACGGTCATGCTTCCACCTTGGGTGCAATCCGTCACACATACAAGAAAATAGTCCGCGTTTTGGGCGAATTTTAGTCACACAGTCAATTTGGTTGATTTGGATTTCATAATGTTATTAGCTATTTTGTGGGATGGATGATTCCTGAAAATAGAAAGAAAGGGGTTGGCGAATTCGAGCGATTAATATTGTTTTACACAAGTTGGGGCGGATTAATTTCGGAACGAATTTCTTGAGGGAATTTGGTGAGCATCCTTCAACTTTCTCAGGCAAATAGGTCCACATTTCAAGCAGCAATTAAATCCAAATTGCATGCGAAATCGAACATTGAACACCCGCGTCTTCTTCTGCAGGACTTATTCTACAACGTATCATTTAATTACACTATGAAGGCCTCTGCTTAAAAAAAAAGAGCTCTGGGGCCACACTTTATGATAATCAGCTGGGCGGAGCCGTCTTAGATTTAAATAGTGGTTGTGTACAATTATAATATCGTCACCAATGCGCAGTGATACTTGATGATTATATTTTTCTCGGATCTGAGCACAACCAAGGAACTCATCTTTCCGTAAGCAAGTCGCCCTCACTACCTACATGCACCTTAATCACTTTGAGCCTGAAATCTCAACGATAGGAATAATATAATATGGAAGGCTCCGAAAATCTACATAGCAGTATTCGGCGTGTCAAAGCAATTTTTTCTGCAACAATAAGCACTGTATTTGGCAAAGGCGGAATGAATCAATGTCAAAACAAAAAAAATGATATCATGTATTTCTGCATTCGTGCTTAAAAATAAACAAGCAACCATTAAAAGCTGGGGAGAGAAAAAGTTATGCGGTGTCAGACCAAGCTTTCAGATCTCCCAGGGCAGCCAGGATCGCCCCGTGTGCACGGATCTATATAGAGCTCTTTGGGCCTCGGTACCGGTCCACCGCACGTCCTTCCCTGTTCTCACCCATATAGGCCGTAGACCAATGCACCATGTGATGGAGGAAACACAGCGGCCCCTAGACCTTGGTCGCCGAGTCGACCAAAAGCATGTGTCCCTGTACGAAGACGCAAACCTGGATCATGAGGACAGTCCCAGCATCACACCGGCACACCTGGATCTGCCACATGCATTGTTGGTGGTTGCGGGAGTTTTGATAACACCTTATACTGCGGGATCGCATCGGGAAAAAAAGGAAGTGAGAAGGCGCCCACGGAATCGAACCGCGGACCTACACCTTGCTAGTCGAGCAGTTTTACAACAAGGCCACTCGCATTGCGTAACAAACAGTCGCGTCTAACACTTTAATAATCAAACCGCATTATTAAGGGGGCTCTGCCGTTGGAGGCGGGCTTGTGGACTTCGGTGTGATCGAGTAAAGAGTGCAGCGCAACAAACAAGCTACAATCCCACTCCCCCGGGACCACCCCCAATAAAAATACAAAAAAACACACGAACAAGGATGACAACAAATCATATCAATTCAAGTAGGATCATTTCGTTGACGGGAATCTCTCAATTTTGGTATAAAATGTCCCTTGAAACTTTAGAAGTGTATGAAATTGATCAAAGGGGAAACGTGTTCCTTTTTATTGATGTTAATCTGCATCAAAACGGAGTAATCTTGTTTCTTTGAGGTCAACTGAGGGCGCTATTTCGACTTAACGGTCATGCTTCCACCTTGGGTGCAATCCGTCACACATACAAGAAAATAGTCCGCGTTTTGGGCGAATTTTAGTCACACAGTCAATTTGGTTGATTTGGATTTCATAATGTTATTAGCTATTTTGTGGGATGGATGATTCCTGAAAATAGAAAGAAAGGGGTTGGCGAATTCGAGCGATTAATATTGTTTTACACAAGTTGGGGCGGATTAATTTCGGAACGAATTTCTTGAGGGAATTTGGTGAGCATCCTTCAACTTTCTCAGGCAAATAGGTCCACATTTCAAGCAGCAATTAAATCCAAATTGCATGCGAAATCGAACATTGAACACCCGCGTCTTCTTCTGCAGGACTTATTCTACAATGTATCATTTAATTACACTATGAAGGCCTCTGCTTAAAAAAAAAAGAGCTCTGGGGCCACACTTTATGATAATCAGCTGGGCGGAGTCGTCTTAGATTTAAATAGTGGTTGTGTACAATTATAATATCGTCACCAATGCGCAGTGATACTTGATGATTATATTTTTCTCGGATCTGAGCACAACCAAGGAACTCATCTTTCCGTAAGCAAGTCGCCCTCACTACCTACATGCACCTTAATCACTTTGAGCCTGAAATCTCAACGATAGGAATAATATAATATGGAAGGCTCCGAAAATCTACATAGCAGTATTCGGCGTGTCAAAGCAATTTTTTCTGCAACAATAAGCACTGTATTTGGCAAAGGCGGAATGAATCAATGTCAAAACAAAAAAAATGATATCATGTATTTCTGATTTCGTGCTTAAAAATAAACAAGCAACCATTAAAAGCTGGGGAGAGAAAAAGTTATGCGGTGTCAGACCAAGCTTTCAGATCTCCCAGGGCAGCCAGGATCGCCCCGTGTGCACGGATCTATATAGAGCTCTTTGGGCCTCGGTACCGGTCCACCGCACGTCCTTCCCTGTTCTCACCCATATAGGCCGTAGACCAATGCACCATGTGATGGAGGAAACACAGCGGCCCCTAGACCTTGGTCGCCGAGTCGACCAAAAGCATGTGTCCCTGTACGAAGACGCAAACCTGGATCATGAGGACAGTCCCAGCATCACACCGGCACACCTGGATCTGCCACATGCATTGTTGGTGGTTGCGGGAGTTTTGATAACACCTTATACTGCGGGATCGCATCGGGAAAAAAAGGAAGTGAGAAGGCGCCCACGGAATCGAACCGCGGACCTACACCTTGCTAGTCGAGCAGTTTTACAACAAGGCCACTCGCATTGCGTAACAAACAGTCGCGTCTAACACTTTAATAATCAAACCGCATTATTAAGGGGGCTCTGCCGTTGGAGGCGGGCTTGTGGACTTCGGTGTGATCGAGTAAAGAGTGCAGCGCAACAAACAAGCTACAATCCCACTCCCCCGGGACCACCCCCAATAAAAATACAAAAAAACACACGAACAAGGATGACAACAAATCATATAAATTCAAGTAGGATCATTTCGTTGACGGGAATCTCTCAATTTTGGTATAAAATGTCCCTTGAAACTTTAGAAGTGTATGAAATTGATCAAAGGGGAAACGTGTTCCTTTTTATTGATGTTAATCTGCATCAAAACGGAGTAATCTTGTTTCTTTGAGGTCAACTGAGGGCGCTATTTCGACTTAACGGTCATGCTTCCACCTTGGGTGCAATCCGTCACACATACAAGAAAATAGTCCGCGTTTTGGGCGAATTTTAGTCACACAGTCAATTTGGTTGATTTGGATTTCATAATGTTATTAGCTATTTTGTGGGATGGATGATTCCTGAAAATAGAAAGAAAGGGGTTGGCGAATTCGAGCGATTAATATTGTTTTACACAAGTTGGGGCGGATTAATTTCGGAACGAATTTCTTGAGGGAATTTGGTGAGCATCCTTCAACTTTCTCAGGCAAATAGGTCCACATTTCAAGCAGCAATTAAATCCAAATTGCATGCGAAATCGAACATTGAACACCCGCGTCTTCTTCTGCAGGACTTATTCTACAACGTATCATTTAATTACACTATGAAGGCCTCTGCTTAAAAAAAAAGAGCTCTGGGGCCACACTTTATGATAATCAGCTGGGCGGAGCCGTCTTAGATTGAAATAGTGGTTGTGTACAATTATAATATCGTCACCAATGCGCAGTGATACTTGATGATTATATTTTTCTCGGATCTGAGCACAACCAAGGAACTCATCTTTCCGTAAGCAAGTCGCCCTCACTACCTACATGCACCTTAATCACTTTGAGCCTGAAATCTCAACGATAGGAATAATATAATATGGAAGGCTCCGAAAATCTACATAGCAGTATTCGGCGTGTCAAAGCAATTTTTTCTGCAACAATAAGCACTGTATTTGGCAAAGGCGGAATGAATCAATGTCAAAACAAAAAAAATGATATCATGTATTTCTGATTTCGTGCTTAAAAATAAACAAGCAACCATTAAAAGCTGGGGAGAGAAAAAGTTATGCGGTGTCAGACCAAGCTTTCAGATCTCCCAGGGCAGCCAGGATCGCCCCGTGTGCACGGATCTATATAGAGCTCTTTGGGCCTCGGTACCGGTCCACCGCACGTCCTTCCCTGTTCTCACCCATATAGGCCGTAGACCAATGCACCATGTGATGGAGGAAACACAGCGGCCCCTAGACCTTGGTCGCCGAGTCGACCAAAAGCATGTGTCCCTGTACGAAGACGCAAACCTGGATCATGAGGACAGTCCCAGCATCACACCGGCACACCTGGATCTGCCACATGCATTGTTGGTGGTTGCGGGAGTTTTGATAACACCTTATACTGCGGGATCGCATCGGGAAAAAAAGGAAGTGAGAAGGCGCCCACGGAATCGAACCGCGGACCTACACCTTGCTAGTCGAGCAGTTTTACAACAAGGCCACTCGCATTGCGTAACAAACAGTCGCGTCTAACACTTTAATAATCAAACCGCATTATTAAGGGGGCTCTGCCGTTGGAGGCGGGCTTGTGGACTTCGGTGTGATCGAGTAAAGAGTGCAGCGCAACAAACAAGCTACAATCCCACTCCCCCGGGACCACCCCCAATAAAAATACAAAAAAACACACGAACAAGGATGACAACAAATCATATCAATTCAAGTAGGATCATTTCGTTGACGGGAATCTCTCAATTTTGGTATAAAATGTCCCTTGAAACTTTAGAAGTGTATGAAATTGATCAAAGGGGAAACGTGTTCCTTTTTATTGATGTTAATCTGCATCAAAACGGAGTAATCTTGTTTCTTTGAGGTCAACTGAGGGCGCTATTTCGACTTAACGGTCATGCTTCCACCTTGGGTGCAATCCGTCACACATACAAGAAAATAGTCCGCGTTTTGGGCGAATTTTAGTCACACAGTCAATTTGGTTGATTTGGATTTCATAATGTTATTAGCTATTTTGTGGGATGGATGATTCCTGAAAATAGAAAGAAAGGGGTTGGCGAATTCGAGCGATTAATATTGTTTTACACAAGTTGGGGCGGATTAATTTCGGAACGAATTTCTTGAGGGAATTTGGTGAGCATCCTCAACTTTCTCAGGCAAATAGGTCCACATTTCAAGCAGCAATTAAATCCAAATTGCATGCGAAATCGAACATTGAACACCCGCGTCTTCTTCTGCAGGACTTATTCTACAATGTATCATTTAATTACACTATGAAGGCCTCTGCTTAAAAAAAAAAGAGCTCTGGGGCCACACTTTATGATAATCAGCTGGGCGGAGTCGTCTTAGATTTAAATAGTGGTTGTGTACAATTATAATATCGTCACCAATGCGCAGTGATACTTGATGATTATATTTTTCTCGGATCTGAGCACAACCAAGGAACTCATCTTTCCGTAAGCAAGTCGCCCTCACTACCTACATGCACCTTAATCACTTTGAGCCTGAAATCTCAACGATAGGAATAATATAATATGGAAGGCTCCGAAAATCTACATAGCAGTATTCGGCGTGTCAAAGCAATTTTTTCTGCAACAATAAGCACTGTATTTGGCAAAGGCGGAATGAATCAATGTCGAAACAAAAAAAATGATATCATGTATTTCTGATTTCGTGCTTAAAAATAAACAAGCAACCATTAAAAGCTGGGGAGAGAAAAAGTTATGCGGTGTCAGACCAAGCTTTCAGATCTCCCAGGGCAGCCAGGATCGCCCCGTGTGCACGGATCTATATAGAGCTCTTTGGGCCTCGGTACCGGTCCACCGCACGTCCTTCCCTGTTCTCACCCATATAGGCCGTAGACCAATGCACCATGTGATGGAGGAAACACAGCGGCCCCTAGACCTTGGTCGCCGAGTCGACCAAAAGCATGTGTCCCTGTACGAAGACGCAAACCTGGATCATGAGGACAGTCCCAGCATCACACCGGCACACCTGGATCTGCCACATGCATTGTTGGTGGTTGCGGGAGTTTTGATAACACCTTATACTGCGGGATCGCATCGGGAAAAAAAGGAAGTGAGAAGGCGCCCACGGAATCGAACCGCGGACCTACACCTTGCTAGTCGAGCAGTTTTACAACAAGGCCACTCGCATTGCGTAACAAACAGTCGCGTCTAACACTTTAATAATCAAACCGCATTATTAAGGGGGCTCTGCCGTTGGAGGCGGGCTTGTGGACTTCGGTGTGATCGAGTAAAGAGTGCAGCGCAACAAACAAGCTACAATCCCACTCCCCCGGGACCACCCCCAATAAAAATACAAAAAAACACACGAACAAGGATGACAACAAATCATATCAATTCAAGTAGGATCATTTCGTTGACGGGAATCTCTCAATTTTGGTATAAATGTCCCTTGAAACTTTAGAAGTGTATGAAATTGATCAAAGGGGAAACGTGTTCCTTTTTATTGATGTTAATCTGCATCAAAACGGAGTAATCTTGTTTCTTTGAGGTCAACTGAGGGCGCTATTTCGACTTAACGGTCATGCTTCCACCTTGGGTGCAATCCGTCACACATACAAGAAAATAGTCCGCGTTTTGGGCGAATTTTAGTCACACAGTCAATTTGGTTGATTTGGATTTCATAATGTTATTAGCTATTTTGTGGGATGGATGATTCCTGAAAATAGAAAGAAAGGGGTTGGCGAATTCGAGCGATTAATATTGTTTTACACAAGTTGGGGCGGATTAATTTCGGAACGAATTTCTTGAGGGAATTTGGTGAGCATCCTTCAACTTTCTCAGGCAAATAGGTCCACATTTCAAGCAGCAATTAAATCCAAATTGCATGCGAAATCGAACATTGAACACCCGCGTCTTCTTCTGCAGGACTTATTCTACAATGTATCATTTAATTACACTATGAAGGCCTCTGCTTAAAAAAAAAGAGCTCTGGGGCCACACTTTATGATAATCAGCTGGGCGGAGTCATCTTAGATTGAAATAGTGGTTGTGTACAATTATAATATCGTCACCAATGCGCAGTGATACTTGATGATTATATTTTTCTCGGATATGAGCACAACCAAGGAACTCATCTTTCCGTAAGCAAGTCGCCCTCACTACCTACATGCACCTTAATCACTTTGAGCCTGAAATCTCAACGATAGGAATAATATAATATGGAAGGCTCCGAAAATCTACATAGCAGTATTCGGCGTGTCAAAGCAATTTTTTCTGCAACAATAAGCACTGTATTTGGCAAAGGCGGAATGAATCAATGTCAAAACAAAAAAAATGATATCATGTATTTCTGATTTCGTGCTTAAAAATAAACAAGCAACCATTAAAAGCTGGGGAGAGAAAAAGTTATGCGGTGTCAGACCAAGCTTTCAGATCTCCCAGGGCAGCCAGGATCGCCCCGTGTGCACGGATCTATATAGAGCTCGTTGGGCCTCGGTACCGGTCCACCGCACGTCCTTCCCTGTTCTCACCCATATAGGCCGTAGACCAATGCACCATGTGATGGAGGAAACACAGCGGCCCCTAGACCTTGGTCGCCGAGTCGACCAAAAGCATGTGTCCCTGTACGAAGACGCAAACCTGGATCATGAGGACAGTCCCAGCATCACACCGGCACACCTGGATCTGCCACATGCATTGTTGGTGGTTGCGGGAGTTTTGATAACACCTTATACTGCGGGATCGCATCGGGAAAAAAAGGAAGTGAGAAGGCGCCCACGGAATCGAACCGCGGACCTACACCTTGCTAGTCGAGCAGTTTTACAACAAGGCCACTCGCATTGCGTAACAAACAGTCGCGTCTAACACTTTAATAATCAAACCGCATTATTAAGGGGGCTCTGCCGTTGGAGGCGGGCTTGTGGACTTCGGTGTGATCGAGTAAAGAGTGCAGCGCAACAAACAAGCTACAATCCCACTCCCCCGGGACCACCCCCAATAAAAATACAAAAAAACACACGAACAAGGATGACAACAAATCATATAAATTCAAGTAGGATCATTTCGTTGACGGGAATCTCTCAATTTTGGTATAAAATGTCCCTTGAAACTTTAGAAGTGTATGAAATTGATCAAAGGGGAAACGTGTTCCTTTTTATTGATGTTAATCTGCATCAAAACGGAGTAATCTTGTTTCTTTGAGGTCAACTGAGGGCGCTATTTCGACTTAACGGTCATGCTTCCACCTTGGGTGCAATCCGTCACACATACAAGAAAATAGTCCGCGTTTTGGGCGAATTTTAGTCACACAGTCAATTTGGTTGATTTGGATTTCATAATGTTATTAGCTATTTTGTGGGATGGATGATTCCTGAAAATAGAAAGAAAGGGGTTGGCGAATTCGAGCGATTAATATTGTTTTACACAAGTTGGGGCGGATTAATTTCGGAACGAATTTCTTGAGGGAATTTGGTGAGCATCCTTCAACTTTCTCAGGCAAATAGGTCCACATTTCAAGCAGCAATTAAATCCAAATTGCATGCGAAATCGAACATTGAACACCCGCGTCTTCTTCTGCAGGACTTATTCTACAATGTATCATTTAATTACACTATGAAGGCCTCTGCTTAAAAAAAAAGAGCTCTGGGGCCACACTTTATGATAATCAGCTGGGCGGAGTCGTCTTAGATTGAAATAGTGGTTGTGTACAATTATAATATCGTCACCAATGCGCAGTGATACTTGATGATTATATTTTTCTCGGATATGAGCACAACCAAGGAACTCATCTTTCCGTAAGCAAGTCGCCCTCACTACCTACATGCACCTTAATCACTTTGAGCCTGAAATCTCAACGATTGGAATAATATAATATGGAAGGCTTCGAAAATCTACATGGCAGTATTCGGCGTGTCAAAGCTATTTTTCTGCAACAATAAGCACTGTATTTGGCAAAGGCGGAATGAATCAATGTCAAAACAAAAGAAAGGATATCATGTTTTTCTGATTTCGTGCTTAAAAATAAACAAGCAACCATTAAAAGCTGGGGAGAGAAAAAGCTATGCGGTGTCAGACCAAGCTTTCAGATCTCCCAGGGCAGCCAGGATCGCCCCGTGTGCACGGATCTATATAGAGCTCTTCGGTCCTCGGTACCGGTCCACCGCACGTCCTTCCATGTTCTCACCCATATAGGCCGTAGACCAATGCATCATGTGATGGAGGAAACACAGCGGCCCCTAGACCTTGGTCGCCGAGTCGACCAAAAGCATGTGTCCCTGTACGAAGACGCAAACCGGGATCATGAGGACAGTCCCAGCATCACACCGGAACACCTGGATACGCCACATGCATTGTTGGTGGTTGTGGGAGTTTTGATAACACCTTATACTTCGGGATCACATCGAAAAAAAAGGAAGTGAGAAGGCGCCCACGGAATCGAACCACGGACCTACACCTTGCTAGTCGAGCAGTTTTACAACAAGGCCACTCGCATTGCGTAACAAACAGTCGCGTCTAACACTTTAATAATCAAACCGCATTATTAAGGGGGCTCTGCCGTTGGAGGCGGGCTTGTGGACTTCGGTGTGATCGAGTAAAGAGTGCAGCGCAACAAAGAAGCTACAATCCCACTCCCCCGGAACCACCCCCAATAAAAATAAAAAAAACACATGAACAAGGATGACAACAAATCATATAAATTCAAGTAGGATCATTTCGTAGACGGGAATCTCTCAATTTTGGTATAAAATGTCCCTTGAAACTTTAGAAGTGTATGAAATTGATCAAAGGGGAAACGTGTTCCTTTTTATTGATGTTAATCTGCATCAAAACGGAGTAATCTTGTTTCTTTGAGGTCAACTGAGGGCGCTATTTCGACTTAACGGTCATGCTTCCACCTTGGGTGCAATCCGTCACACATACAAGAAAATAGTCCGCGTTTTGGGCGAATTTTAGTCACACAGTCAATTTGGTTGATTTGGATTTCATAATGTTATTAGCTATTTTGTGGGATGGATGATTCCTGAAAATAGAAAGAAAGGGGTTGGCGAATTCGAGCGATTAATATTGTTTTACACAAGTTGGGGCGGATTAATTTCGGAACGAATTTCTTGAGGGAATTTGGTGAGCATCCTTCAACTTTCTCAGGCAAATAGGTCCACATTTCAAGCAGCAATTAAATCCAAATTGCATGCGAAATCGAACATTGAACACCCGCGTCTTCTTCTGCAGGACTTATTCTACAACGTATCATTTAATTACACTATGAAGGCCTCTGCTTAAAAAAAAAGAGCTCTGGGGCCACACTTTATGATAATCAGCTGGGCGGAGCCGTCTTAGATTTAAATAGTGGTTGTGTACAATTATAATATCGTCACCAATGCGCAGTGATACTTGATGATTATATTTTTCTCGGATCTGAGCACAACCAAGGAACTCATCTTTCCGTAAGCAAGTCGCCCTCACTACCTACATGCACCTTAATCACTTTGAGCCTGAAATCTCAACGATAGGAATAATATAATATGGAAGGCTCCGAAAATCTACATAGCAGTATTCGGCGTGTCAAAGCAATTTTTTCTGCAACAATAAGCACTGTATTTGGCAAAGGCGGAATGAATCAATGTCAAAACAAAAAAAATGATATCATGTATTTCTGCATTCGTGCTTAAAAATAAACAAGCAACCATTAAAAGCTGGGGAGAGAAAAAGTTATGCGGTGTCAGACCAAGCTTTCAGATCTCCCAGGGCAGCCAGGATCGCCCCGTGTGCACGGATCTATATAGAGCTCTTTGGGCCTCGGTACCGGTCCACCGCACGTCCTTCCCTGTTCTCACCCATATAGGCCGTAGACCAATGCACCATGTGATGGAGGAAACACAGCGGCCCCTAGACCTTGGTCGCCGAGTCGACCAAAAGCATGTGTCCCTGTACGAAGACGCAAACCGGGATCATGAGGACAGTCCCAGCATCACACCGGCACACCTGGATCTGCCACATGCATTGTTGGTGGTTGCGGGAGTTTTGATAACACCTTATACTGCGGGATCGCATCGGGAAAAAAAGGAAGTGAGAAGGCGCCCACGGAATCGAACCGCGGACCTACACCTTGCTAGTCGAGCAGTTTTACAACAAGGCCACTCGCATTGCGTAACAAACAGTCGCGTCTAACACTTTAATAATCAAACCGCATTATTAAGGGGGCTCTGCCGTTGGAGGCGGGCTTGTGGACTTCGGTGTGATCGAGTAAAGAGTGCAGCGCAACAAACAAGCTACAATCCCACTCCCCCGGGACCACCCCCAATAAAAATACAAAAAAACACACGAACAAGGATGACAACAAATCATATAAATTCAAGTAGGATCATTTCGTTGACGGGAATCTCTCAATTTTGGTATAAAATGTCCCTTGAAACTTTAGAAGTGTATGAAATTGATCAAAGGGGAAACGTGTTCCTTTTTATTGATGTTAATCTGCATCAAAACGGAGTAATCTTGTTTCTTTGAGGTCAACTGAGGGCGCTATTTCGACTTAACGGTCATGCTTCCACCTTGGGTGCAATCCGTCACACATACAAGAAAATAGTCCGCGTTTTGGGCGAATTTTAGTCACACAGTCAATTTGGTTGATTTGGATTTCATAATGTTATTAGCTATTTTGTGGGATGGATGATTCCTGAAAATAGAAAGAAAGGGGTTGGCGAATTCGAGCGATTAATATTGTTTTACACAAGTTGGGGCGGATTAATTTCGGAACGAATTTCTTGAGGGAATTTGGTGAGCATCCTTCAACTTTCTCAGGCAAATAGGTCCACATTTCAAGCAGCAATTAAATCCAAATTGCATGCGAAATCGAACATTGAACACCCGCGTCTTCTTCTGCAGGACTTATTCTACAATGTATCATTTAATTACACTATGAAGGCCTCTGCTTAAAAAAAAAGAGCTCTGGGGCCACACTTTATGATAATCAGCTGGGCGGAGTCGTCTTAGATTGAAATAGTGGTTGTGTACAATTATAATATCGTCACCAATGCGCAGTGATACTTGATGATTATATTTTTCTCGGATCTGAGCACAACCAAGGAACTCATCTTTCCGTAAGCAAGTCGCCCTCACTACCTACATGCACCTTAATCACTTTGAGCCTGAAATCTCAACGATAGGAATAATATAATATGGAAGGCTCCGAAAATCTACATAGCAGTATTCGGCGTGTCAAAGCAATTTTTTCTGCAACAATAAGCACTGTATTTGGCAAAGGCGGAATGAATCAATGTCAAAACAAAAAAAATGATATCATGTATTTCTGATTTCGTGCTTAAAAATAAACAAGCAACCATTAAAAGCTGGGGAGAGAAAAAGTTATGCGGTGTCAGACCAAGCTTTCAGATCTCCCAGGGCAGCCAGGATCGCCCCGTGTGCACGGATCTATATAGAGCTCTTTGGGCCTCGGTACCGGTCCACCGCACGTCCTTCCCTGTTCTCACCCATATAGGCCGTAGACCAATGCACCATGTGATGGAGGAAACACAGCGGCCCCTAGACCTTGGTCGCCGAGTCGACCAAAAGCATGTGTCCCTGTACGAAGACGCAAACCTGGATCATGAGGACAGTCCCAGCATCACACCGGCACACCTGGATCTGCCACATGCATTGTTGGTGGTTGCGGGAGTTTTGATAACACCTTATACTGCGGGATCGCATCGGGAAAAAAAGGAAGTGAGAAGGCGCCCACGGAATCGAACCGCGGACCTACACCTTGCTAGTCGAGCAGTTTTACAACAAGGCCACTCGCATTGCGTAACAAACAGTCGCGTCTAACACTTTAATAATCAAACCGCATTATTAAGGGGGCTCTGCCGTTGGAGGCGGGCTTGTGGACTTCGGTGTGATCGAGTAAAGAGTGCAGCGCAACAAACAAGCTACAATCCCACTCCCCCGGGACCACCCCCAATAAAAATACAAAAAAACACACGAACAAGGATGACAACAAATCATATAAATTCAAGTAGGATCATTTCGTTGACGGGAATCTCTCAATTTTGGTATAAAATGTCCCTTGAAACTTTAGAAGTGTATGAAATTGATCAAAGGGGAAACGTGTTCCTTTTTATTGATGTTAATCTGCATCAAAACGGAGTAATCTTGTTTCTTTGAGGTCAACTGAGGGCGCTATTTCGACTTAACGGTCATGCTTCCACCTTGGGTGCAATCCGTCACACATACAAGAAAATAGTCCGCGTTTTGGGCGAATTTTAGTCACACAGTCAATTTGGTTGATTTGGATTTCATAATGTTATTAGCTATTTTGTGGGATGGATGATTCCTGAAAATAGAAAGAAAGGGGTTGGCGAATTCGAGCGATTAATATTGTTTTACACAAGTTGGGGCGGATTAATTTCGGAACGAATTTCTTGAGGGAATTTGGTGAGCATCCTTCAACTTTCTCAGGCAAATAGGTCCACATTTCAAGCAGCAATTAAATCCAAATTGCATGCGAAATCGAACATTGAACACCCGCGTCTTCTTCTGCAGGACTTATTCTACAACGTATCATTTAATTACACTATGAAGGCCTCTGCTTAAAAAAAAAGAGCTCTGGGGCCACACTTTATGATAATCAGCTGGGCGGAGCCGTCTTAGATTGAAATAGTGGTTGTGTACAATTATAATATCGTCACCAATGCGCAGTGATACTTGATGATTATATTTTTCTCGGATCTGAGCACAACCAAGGAACTCATCTTTCCGTAAGCAAGTCGCCCTCACTACCTACATGCACCTTAATCACTTTGAGCCTGAAATCTCAACGATAGGAATAATATAATATGGAAGGCTCCGAAAATCTACATAGCAGTATTCGGCGTGTCAAAGCAATTTTTTCTGCAACAATAAGCACTGTATTTGGCAAAGGCGGAATGAATCAATGTCAAAACAAAAAAAATGATATCATGTATTTCTGATTTCGTGCTTAAAAATAAACAAGCAACCATTAAAAGCTGGGGAGAGAAAAAGTTATGCGGTGTCAGACCAAGCTTTCAGATCTCCCAGGGCAGCCAGGATCGCCCCGTGTGCACGGATCTATATAGAGCTCTTTGGGCCTCGGTACCGGTCCACCGCACGTCCTTCCCTGTTCTCACCCATATAGGCCGTAGACCAATGCACCATGTGATGGAGGAAACACAGCGGCCCCTAGACCTTGGTCGCCGAGTCGACCAAAAGCATGTGTCCCTGTACGAAGACGCAAACCTGGATCATGAGGACAGTCCCAGCATCACACCGGCACACCTGGATCTGCCACATGCATTGTTGGTGGTTGCGGGAGTTTTGATAACACCTTATACTGCGGGATCGCATCGGGAAAAAAAGGAAGTGAGAAGGCGCCCACGGAATCGAACCGCGGACCTACACCTTGCTAGTCGAGCAGTTTTACAACAAGGCCACTCGCATTGCGTAACAAACAGTCGCGTCTAACACTTTAATAATCAAACCGCATTATTAAGGGGGCTCTGCCGTTGGAGGCGGGCTTGTGGACTTCGGTGTGATCGAGTAAAGAGTGCAGCGCAACAAACAAGCTACAATCCCACTCCCCCGGGACCACCCCCAATAAAAATACAAAAAAACACACGAACAAGGATGACAACAAATCATATAAATTCAAGTAGGATCATTTCGTTGACGGGAATCTCTCAATTTTGGTATAAAATGTCCCTTGAAACTTTAGAAGTGTATGAAATTGATCAAAGGGGAAACGTGTTCCTTTTTATTGATGTTAATCTGCATCAAAACGGAGTAATCTTGTTTCTTTGAGGTCAACTGAGGGCGCTATTTCGACTTAACGGTCATGCTTCCACCTTGGGTGCAATCCGTCACACATACAAGAAAATAGTCCGCGTTTTGGGCGAATTTTAGTCACACAGTCAATTTGGTTGATTTGGATTTCATAATGTTATTAGCTATTTTGTGGGATGGATGATTCCTGAAAATAGAAAGAAAGGGGTTGGCGAATTCGAGCGATTAATATTGTTTTACACAAGTTGGGGCGGATTAATTTCGGAACGAATTTCTTGAGGGAATTTGGTGAGCATCCTTCAACTTTCTCAGGCAAATAGGTCCACATTTCAAGCAGCAATTAAATCCAAATTGCATGCGAAATCGAACATTGAACACCCGCGTCTTCTTCTGCAGGACTTATTCTACAATGTATCATTTAATTACACTATGAAGGCCTCTGCTTAAAAAAAAGAGCTCTGGGGCCACACTTTATGATAATCAGCTGGGCGGAGTCGTCTTAGATTGAAATAGTGGTTGTGTACAATTATAATATCGTCACCAATGCGCAGTGATACTTGATGATTATATTTTTCTCGGATATGAGCACAACCAAGGAACTCATCTTTCCGTAAGCAAGTCGCCCTCACTACCTACATGCACCTTAATCACTTTGAGCCTGAAATCTCAACGATTGGAATAATATAATATGGAAGGCTTCGAAAATCTACATGGCAGTATTCGGCGTGTCAAAGCTATTTTTCTGCAACAATAAGCACTGTATTTGGCAAAGGCGGAATGAATCAATGTCAAAACAAAAGAAAGGATATCATGTTTTTCTGATTTCGTGCTTAAAAATAAACAAGCAACCATTAAAAGCTGGGGAGAGAAAAAGCTATGCGGTGTCAGACCAAGCTTTCAGATCTCCCAGGGCAGCCAGGATCGCCCCGTGTGCACGGATCTATATAGAGCTCTTCGGTCCTCGGTACCGGTCCACCGCACGTCCTTCCATGTTCTCACCCATATAGGCCGTAGACCAATGCATCATGTGATGGAGGAAACACAGCGGCCCCTAGACCTTGGTCGCCGAGTCGACCAAAAGCATGTGTCCCTGTACGAAGACGCAAACCGGGATCATGAGGACAGTCCCAGCATCACACCGGCACACCTGGATCTGCCACATGCATTGTTGGTGGTTGTGGGAGTTTTGATAACACCTTATACTGCGGGATCACATCGAAAAAAAAGGAAGTGAGAAGGCGCCCACGGAATCGAACCACGGACCTACACCTTGCTAGTCGAGCAGTTTTACAACAAGGCCACTCGCATTGCGTAACAAACAGTCGCGTCTAACACTTTAATAATCAAACCGCATTATTAAGGGGGCTCTGCCGTTGGAGGCGGGCTTGTGGACTTCGGTGTGATCGAGTAAAGAGTGCAGCGCAACAAAGAAGCTACAATCCCACTCCCCCGGAACCACCCCCAATAAAAATAAAAAAAACACATGAACAAGGATGACAACAAATCATATAAATTCAAGTAGGATCATTTCGTAGACGGGAATCTCTCAATTTTGGTATAAAATGTCCCTTGAAACTTTAGAAGTGTATGAAATTGATCAAAGGGGAAACGTGTTCCTTTTTATTGATGTTAATCTGCATCAAAACGGAGTAATCTTGTTTCTTTGAGGTCAACTGAGGGCGCTATTTCGACTTAACGGTCATGCTTCCACCTTGGGTGCAATCCGTCACACATACAAGAAAATAGTCCGCGTTTTGGGCGAATTTTAGTCACACAGTCAATTTGGTTGATTTGGATTTCATAATGTTATTAGCTATTTTGTGGGATGGATGATTCCTGAAAATAGAAAGAAAGGGGTTGGCGAATTCGAGCGATTAATATTGTTTTACACAAGTTGGGGCGGATTAATTTCGGAACGAATTTCTTGAGGGAATTTGGTGAGCATCCTTCAACTTTCTCAGGCAAATAGGTCCACATTTCAAGCAGCAATTAAATCCAAATTGCATGCGAAATCGAACATTGAACACCCGCGTCTTCTTCTGCAGGACTTATTCTACAACGTATCATTTAATTACACTATGAAGGCCTCTGCTTAAAAAAAAAGAGCTCTGGGGCCACACTTTATGATAATCAGCTGGGCGGAGCCGTCTTAGATTTAAATAGTGGTTGTGTACAATTATAATATCGTCACCAATGCGCAGTGATACTTGATGATTATATTTTTCTCGGATCTGAGCACAACCAAGGAACTCATCTTTCCGTAAGCAAGTCGCCCTCACTACCTACATGCACCTTAATCACTTTGAGCCTGAAATCTCAACGATAGGAATAATATAATATGGAAGGCTCCGAAAATCTACATAGCAGTATTCGGCGTGTCAAAGCAATTTTTTCTGCAACAATAAGCACTGTATTTGGCAAAGGCGGAATGAATCAATGTCAAAACAAAAAAAATGATATCATGTATTTCTGCATTCGTGCTTAAAAATAAACAAGCAACCATTAAAAGCTGGGGAGAGAAAAAGTTATGCGGTGTCAGACCAAGCTTTCAGATCTCCCAGGGCAGCCAGGATCGCCCCGTGTGCACGGATCTATATAGAGCTCTTTGGGCCTCGGTACCGGTCCACCGCACGTCCTTCCCTGTTCTCACCCATATAGGCCGTAGACCAATGCACCATGTGATGGAGGAAACACAGCGGCCCCTAGACCTTGGTCGCCGAGTCGACCAAAAGCATGTGTCCCTGTACGAAGACGCAAACCTGGATCATGAGGACAGTCCCAGCATCACACCGGCACACCTGGATCTGCCACATGCATTGTTGGTGGTTGCGGGAGTTTTGATAACACCTTATACTGCGGGATCGCATCGGGAAAAAAAGGAAGTGAGAAGGCGCCCACGGAATCGAACCGCGGACCTACACCTTGCTAGTCGAGCAGTTTTACAACAAGGCCACTCGCATTGCGTAACAAACAGTCGCGTCTAACACTTTAATAATCAAACCGCATTATTAAGGGGGCTCTGCCGTTGGAGGCGGGCTTGTGGACTTCGGTGTGATCGAGTAAAGAGTGCAGCGCAACAAACAAGCTACAATCCCACTCCCCCGGGACCACCCCCAATAAAAATACAAAAAAACACACGAACAAGGATGACAACAAATCATATAAATTCAAGTAGGATCATTTCGTTGACGGGAATCTCTCAATTTTGGTATAAAATGTCCCTTGAAACTTTAGAAGTGTATGAAATTGATCAAAGGGGAAACGTGTTCCTTTTTATTGATGTTAATCTGCATCAAAACGGAGTAATCTTGTTTCTTTGAGGTCAACTGAGGGCGCTATTTCGACTTAACGGTCATGCTTCCACCTTGGGTGCAATCCGTCACACATACAAGAAAATAGTCCGCGTTTTGGGCGAATTTTAGTCACACAGTCAATTTGGTTGATTTGGATTTCATAATGTTATTAGCTATTTTGTGGGATGGATGATTCCTGAAAATAGAAAGAAAGGGGTTGGCGAATTCGAGCGATTAATATTGTTTTACACAAGTTGGGGCGGATTAATTTCGGAACGAATTTCTTGAGGGAATTTGGTGAGCATCCTTCAACTTTCTCAGGCAAATAGGTCCACATTTCAAGCAGCAATTAAATCCAAATTGCATGCGAAATCGAACATTGAACACCCGCGTCTTCTTCTGCAGGACTTATTCTACAATGTATCATTTAATTACACTATGAAGGCCTCTGCTTAAAAAAAAAAGAGCTCTGGGGCCACACTTTATGATAATCAGCTGGGCGGAGTCGTCTTAGATTTAAATAGTGGTTGTGTACAATTATAATATCGTCACCAATGCGCAGTGATACTTGATGATTATATTTTTCTCGGATCTGAGCACAACCAAGGAACTCATCTTTCCGTAAGCAAGTCGCCCTCACTACCTACATGCACCTTAATCACTTTGAGCCTGAAATCTCAACGATAGGAATAATATAATATGGAAGGCTCCGAAAATCTACATAGCAGTATTCGGCGTGTCAAAGCAATTTTTTCTGCAACAATAAGCACTGTATTTGGCAAAGGCGGAATGAATCAATGTCAAAACAAAAAAAATGATATCATGTATTTCTGATTTCGTGCTTAAAAATAAACAA
Organism: Luidia sarsii; assembly: GCA_949987565.1. Classification (NCBI taxonomy): domain Eukaryota; kingdom Metazoa; phylum Echinodermata; class Asteroidea; order Paxillosida; family Luidiidae; genus Luidia; species Luidia sarsii. Next base: position 6,117,019 of record OX465122.1, read on the forward strand.
GCAACCATTAAAAGCTGGGGAGAGAAAAAGTTATGCGGTGTCAGACCAAGCTTTCAGATCTCCCAGGGCAGCCAGGATCGCCCCGTGTGCACGGATCTATATAGAGCTCGTTGGGCCTCGGTACCGGTCCACCGCACGTCCTTCCCTGTTCTCACCCATATAGGCCGTAGACCAATGCACCATGTGATGGAGGAAACACAGCGGCCCCTAGACCTTGGTCGCCGAGTCGACCAAAAGCATGTGTCCCTGTACGAAGACGCAAACCTGGATCATGAGGACAGTCCCAGCATCACACCGGCACACCTGGATCTGCCACATGCATTGTTGGTGGTTGCGGGAGTTTTGATAACACCTTATACTGCGGGATCGCATCGGGAAAAAAAGGAAGTGAGAAGGCGCCCACGGAATCGAACCGCGGACCTACACCTTGCTAGTCGAGCAGTTTTACAACAAGGCCACTCGCATTGCGTAACAAACAGTCGCGTCTAACACTTTAATAATCAAACCGCATTATTAAGGGGGCTCTGCCGTTGGAGGCGGGCTTGTGGACTTCGGTGTGATCGAGTAAAGAGTGCAGCGCAACAAACAAGCTACAATCCCACTCCCCCGGGACCACCCCCAATAAAAATACAAAAAAACACACGAACAAGGATGACAACAAATCATATAAATTCAAGTAGGATCATTTCGTTGACGGGAATCTCTCAATTTTGGTATAAAATGTCCCTTGAAACTTTAGAAGTGTATGAAATTGATCAAAGGGGAAACGTGTTCCTTTTTATTGATGTTAATCTGCATCAAAACGGAGTAATCTTGTTTCTTTGAGGTCAACTGAGGGCGCTATTTCGACTTAACGGTCATGCTTCCACCTTGGGTGCAATCCGTCACACATACAAGAAAATAGTCCGCGTTTTGGGCGAATTTTAGTCACACAGTCAATTTGGTTGATTTGGATTTCATAATGTTATTAGCTATTTTGTGGGATGGATGATTCCTGAAAATAGAAAGAAAGGGGTTGGCGAATTCGAGCGATTAATATTGTTTTACACAAGTTGGGGCGGATTAATTTCGGAACGAATTTCTTGAGGGAATTTGGTGAGCATCCTTCAACTTTCTCAGGCAAATAGGTCCACATTTCAAGCAGCAATTAAATCCAAATTGCATGCGAAATCGAACATTGAACACCCGCGTCTTCTTCTGCAGGACTTATTCTACAACGTATCATTTAATTACACTATGAAGGCCTCTGCTTAAAAAAAAAGAGCTCTGGGGCCACACTTTATGATAATCAGCTGGGCGGAGCCGTCTTAGATTGAAATAGTGGTTGTGTACAATTATAATATCGTCACCAATGCGCAGTGATACTTGATGATTATATTTTTCTCGGATCTGAGCACAACCAAGGAACTCATCTTTCCGTAAGCAAGTCGCCCTCACTACCTACATGCACCTTAATCACTTTGAGCCTGAAATCTCAACGATAGGAATAATATAATATGGAAGGCTCCGAAAATCTACATAGCAGTATTCGGCGTGTCAAAGCAATTTTTTCTGCAACAATAAGCACTGTATTTGGCAAAGGCGGAATGAATCAATGTCAAAACAAAAAAGATGATATCATGTATTTCTGATTTCGTGCTTAAAAATAAACAAGCAACCATTAAAAGCTGGGGAGAGAAAAAGTTATGCGGTGTCAGACCAAGCTTTCAGATCTCCCAGGGCAGCCAGGATCGCCCCGTGTGCACGGATCTATATAGAGCTCTTTGGGCCTCGGTACCGGTCCACCGCACGTCCTTCCCTGTTCTCACCCATATAGGCCGTAGACCAATGCACCATGTGATGGAGGAAACACAGCGGCCCCTAGACCTTGGTCGCCGAGTCGACCAAAAGCATGTGTCCCTGTACGAAGACGCAAACCTGGATCATGAGGACAGTCCCAGCATCACACCGGCACACCTGGATCTGCCACATGCATTGTTGGTGGTTGCGGGAGTTTTTATAACACCTTATACTGCGGGATCGCATCGGGAAAAAAAGGAAGTGAGAAGGCGCCCACGGAATCGAACCGCGGACCTACACCTTGCTAGTCGAGCAGTTTTACAACAAGGCCACTCGCATTGCGTAACAAACAGTCGCGTCTAACACTTTAATAATCAAACCGCATTATTAAGGGGGCTCTGCCGTTGGAGGCGGGCTTGTGGACTTCGGTGTGATCGAGTAAAGAGTGCAGCGCAACAAACAAGCTACAATCCCACTCCCCCGGGACCACCCCCAATAAAAATACAAAAAAACACACGAACAAGGATGACAACAAATCATATAAATTCAAGTAGGATCATTTCGTTGACGGGAATCTCTCAATTTTGGTATAAAATGTCCCTTGAAACTTTAGAAGTGTATGAAATTGATCAAAGGGGAAACGTGTTCCTTTTTATTGATGTTAATCTGCATCAAAACGGAGTAATCTTGTTTCTTTGAGGTCAACTGAGGGCGCTATTTCGACTTAACGGTCATGCTTCCACCTTGGGTGCAATCCGTCACACATACAAGAAAATAGTCCGCGTTTTGGGCGAATTTTAGTCACACAGTCAATTTGGTTGATTTGGATTTCATAATGTTATTAGCTATTTTGTGGGATGGATGATTCCTGAAAATAGAAAGAAAGGGGTTGGCGAATTCGAGCGATTAATATTGTTTTACACAAGTTGGGGCGGATTAATTTCGGAACGAATTTCTTGAGGGAATTTGGTGAGCATCCTTCAACTTTCTCAGGCAAATAGGTCCACATTTCAAGCAGCAATTAAATCCAAATTGCATGCGAAATCGAACATTGAACACCCGCGTCTTCTTCTGCAGGACTTATTCTACAATGTATCATTTAATTACACTATGAAGGCCTCTGCTTAAAAAAAAAAGAGCTCTGGGGCCACACTTTATGATAATCAGCTGGGCGGAGTCGTCTTAGATTGAAATAGTGGTTGTGTACAATTATAATATCGTCACCAATGCGCAGTGATACTTGATGATTATATTTTTCTCGGATATGAGCACAACCAAGGAACTCATCTTTCCGTAAGCAAGTCGCCCTCACTACCTACATGCACCTTAATCACTTTGAGCCTGAAATCTCAACGATTGGAATAATATAATATGGAAGGCTTCGAAAATCTACATGGCAGTATTCGGCGTGTCAAAGCTATTTTTCTGCAACAATAAGCACTGTATTTGGCAAAGGCGGAATGAATCAATGTCAAAACAAAAGAAAGGATATCATGTTTTTCTGATTTCGTGCTTAAAAATAAACAAGCAACCATTAAAAGCTGGGGAGAGAAAAAGCTATGCGGTGTCAGACCAAGCTTTCAGATCTCCCAGGGCAGCCAGGATCGCCCCGTGTGCACGGATCTATATAGAGCTCTTCGGTCCTCGGTACCGGTCCACCGCACGTCCTTCCATGTTCTCACCCATATAGGCCGTAGACCAATGCATCATGTGATGGAGGAAACACAGCGGCCCCTAGACCTTGGTCGCCGAGTCGACCAAAAGCATGTGTCCCTGTACGAAGACGCAAACCGGGATCATGAGGACAGTCCCAGCATCACACCGGAACACCTGGATACGCCACATGCATTGTTGGTGGTTGTGGGAGTTTTGATAACACCTTATACTGCGGGATCACATCGAAAAAAAAGGAAGTGAGAAGGCGCCCACGGAATCGAACCACGGACCTACACCTTGCTAGTCGAGCAGTTTTACAACAAGGCCACTCGCATTGCGTAACAAACAGTCGCGTCTAACACTTTAATAATCAAACCGCATTATTAAGGGGGCTCTGCCGTTGGAGGCGGGCTTGTGGACTTCGGTGTGATCGAGTAAAGAGTGCAGCGCAACAAAGAAGCTACAATCCCACTCCCCCGGAACCACCCCCAATAAAAATACAAAAAACACATGAACAAGGATGACAACAAATCATATAAATTCAAGTAGGATCATTTCGTAGACGGGAATCTCTCAATTTTGGTATAAAATGTCCCTTGAAACTTTAGAAGTGTATGAAATTGATCAAAGGGGAAACGTGTTCCTTTTTATTGATGTTAATCTGCATCAAAACGGAGTAATCTTGTTTCTTTGAGGTCAACTGAGGGCGCTATTTCGACTTAACGGTCATGCTTCCACCTTGGGTGCAATCCGTCACACATACAAGAAAATAGTCCGCGTTTTGGGCGAATTTTAGTCACACAGTCAATTTGGTTGATTTGGATTTCATAATGTTATTAGCTATTTTGTGGGATGGATGATTCCTGAAAATAGAAAGAAAGGGGTTGGCAAATTCGAGCGATTAATATTGTTTTACACAAGTTGGGGCGGATTAATTTCGGAACGAATTTCTTAAAGGAATTTGGTGAGCATCCTTCAACTTTCTCAGGCAAATAGGTCCACATTTCAAGCAGCAATTAAATCCAAATTGCATGCGAAATCGAACATTGAACACCCGCGTCTTCTTCTGCAGGACTTATTCTACAATGTATCATTTAATTACACTATGAAGGCCTCTGATTAAAAAAAAAGAGCTCTGGGGCCACACTTTATGATAATCAGCTGGGCGGAGCCGTCTTAGATTGAAATAGTGGTTGTGTACAATTATAATATCGTCACCAATGCGCAGTGATACTTGATGACTATATTTTTCTCGGATCTGAGCACAACCAAGTAACTCATCTTTCCGTAAGCAAGTCGCCCTCACTACCTACATGCACCTTAATCACTTTGAGCCTGAAATCTCAACGATTGGAATTATATAATATGGAAGGCTCCGAAAATCTACATGGCAGTATTCGGCGTGTCAAATCTATTTTTTCTGCAACAATAAGCACTGTATTGGGCAAAGGCGGAATGAATCAATGTCAAAACAAAAAAAATGATATCATGTATTTCTGATTTCGTGCTTAAAAATAAACAAGCAACCATTAAAAGCTGGGGAGAGAAAAAGTTATGCGGTGTCAGACCAAGCTTTCAGATCTCCCAGGGCAGCCAGGATCGCCCCGTGTGCACGGATCTATATAGAGCTCTTTGGGCCTCGGTACCGGTCCACCGCACGTCCTTCCCTGTTCTCACCCATATAGGCCGTAGACCAATGCACCATGTGATGGAGGAAACACAGCGGCCCCTAGACCTTGGTCGCCGAGTCGACCAAAAGCATGTGTCCCTGTACGAAGACGCAAACCTGGATCATGAGGACAGTCCCAGCATCACACCGGCACACCTGGATCTGCCACATGCATTGTTGGTGGTTGCGGGAGTTTTGATAACACCTTATACTGCGGGATCGCATCGGGAAAAAAAGGAAGTGAGAAGGCGCCCACGGAATCGAACCGCGGACCTACACCTTGCTAGTCGAGCAGTTTTACAACAAGGCCACTCGCATTGCGTAACAAACAGTCGCGTCTAACACTTTAATAATCAAACCGCATTATTAAGGGGGCTCTGCCGTTGGAGGCGGGCTTGTGGACTTCGGTGTGATCGAGTAAAGAGTGCAGCGCAACAAACAAGCTACAATCCCACTCCCCCGGGACCACCCCCAATAAAAATACAAAAAAACACACGAACAAGGATGACAACAAATCATATAAATTCAAGTAGGATCATTTCGTTGACGGGAATCTCTCAATTTTGGTATAAAATGTCCCTTGAAACTTTAGAAGTGTATGAAATTGATCAAAGGGGAAACGTGTTCCTTTTTATTGATGTTAATCTGCATCAAAACGGAGTAATCTTGTTTCTTTGAGGTCAACTGAGGGCGCTATTTCGACTTAACGGTCATGCTTCCACCTTGGGTGCAATCCGTCACACATACAAGAAAATAGTCCGCGTTTTGGGCGAATTTTAGTCACACAGTCAATTTGGTTGATTTGGATTTCATAATGTTATTAGCTATTTTGTGGGATGGATGATTCCTGAAAATAGAAAGAAAGGGGTTGGCGAATTCGAGCGATTAATATTGTTTTACACAAGTTGGGGCGGATTAATTTCGGAACGAATTTCTTGAGGGAATTTGGTGAGCATCCTTCAACTTTCTCAGGCAAATAGGTCCACATTTCAAGCAGCAATTAAATCCAAATTGCATGCGAAATCGAACATTGAACACCCGCGTCTTCTTCTGCAGGACTTATTCTACAATGTATCATTTAATTACACTATGAAGGCCTCTGCTTAAAAAAAAAAGAGCTCTGGGGCCACACTTTATGATAATCAGCTGGGCGGAGTCGTCTTAGATTTAAATAGTGGTTGTGTACAATTATAATATCGTCACCAATGCGCAGTGATACTTGATGATTATATTTTTCTCGGATATGAGCACAACCAAGGAACTCATCTTTCCGTAAGCAAGTCGCCCTCACTACCTACATGCACCTTAATCACTTTGAGCCTGAAATCTCAACGATTGGAATTATATAATATGGAAGGCTCCGAAAATCTACATGGCAGTATTCGGCGTGTCAAATCTATTTTTTCTGCAACAATAAGCACTGTATTGGGCAAAGGCGGAATGAATCAATGTCAAAACAAAAAAAATGATATCATGTATTTCTGATTTCGTGCTTAAAAATAAACAAGCAACCATTAAAAGCTGGGGAGAGAAAAAGTTATGCGGTGTCAGACCAAGCTTTCAGATCTCCCAGGGCAGCCAGGATCGCCCCGTGTGCACGGATCTATATAGAGCTCTTTGGGCCTCGGTACCGGTCCACCGCACGTCCTTCCCTGTTCTCACCCATATAGGCCGTAGACCAATGCACCATGTGATGGAGGAAACACAGCGGCCCCTAGACCTTGGTCGCCGAGTCGACCAAAAGCATGTGTCCCTGTACGAAGACGCAAACCTGGATCATGAGGACAGTCCCAGCATCACACCGGCACACCTGGATCTGCCACATGCATTGTTGGTGGTTGCGGGAGTTTTGATAACACCTTATACTGCGGGATCGCATCGGGAAAAAAAGGAAGTGAGAAGGCGCCCACGGAATCGAACCGCGGACCTACACCTTGCTAGTCGAGCAGTTTTACAACAAGGCCACTCGCATTGCGTAACAAACAGTCGCGTCTAACACTTTAATAATCAAACCGCATTATTAAGGGGGCTCTGCCGTTGGAGGCGGGCTTGTGGACTTCGGTGTGATCGAGTAAAGAGTGCAGCGCAACAAACAAGCTACAATCCCACTCCCCCGGGACCACCCCCAATAAAAATACAAAAAAACACACGAACAAGGATGACAACAAATCATATAAATTCAAGTAGGATCATTTCGTTGACGGGAATCTCTCAATTTTGGTATAAAATGTCCCTTGAAACTTTAGAAGTGTATGAAATTGATCAAAGGGGAAACGTGTTCCTTTTTATTGATGTTAATCTGCATCAAAACGGAGTAATCTTGTTTCTTTGAGGTCAACTGAGGGCGCTATTTCGACTTAACGGTCATGCTTCCACCTTGGGTGCAATCCGTCACACATACAAGAAAATAGTCCGCGTTTTGGGCGAATTTTAGTCACACAGTCAATTTGGTTGATTTGGATTTCATAATGTTATTAGGTATTTTGTGGGATGGATGATTCCTGAAAATAGAAAGAAAGGGGTTGGCGAATTCGAGCGATTAATATTGTTTTACACAAGTTGGGGCGGATTAATTTCGGAACGAATTTCTTGAGGGAATTTGGTGAGCATCCTTCAACTTTCTCAGGCAAATAGGTCCACATTTCAAGCAGCAATTAAATCCAAATTGCATGCGAAATCGAACATTGAACACCCGCGTCTTCTTCTGCAGGACTTATTCTACAATGTATCATTTAATTACACTATGAAGGCCTCTGCTTAAAAAAAAAAGAGCTCTGGGGCCACACTTTATGATAATCAGCTGGGCGGAGTCGTCTTAGATTGAAATAGTGGTTGTGTACAATTATAATATCGTCACCAATGCGCAGTGATACTTGATGATTATATTTTTCTCGGATATGAGCACAACCAAGGAACTCATCTTTCCGTAAGCAAGTCGCCCTCACTACCTACATGCACCTTAATCACTTTGAGCCTGAAATCTCAACGATTGGAATAATATAATATGGAAGGCTTCGAAAATCTACATGGCAGTATTCGGCGTGTCAAAGCTATTTTTCTGCAACAATAAGCACTGTATTTGGCAAAGGCGGAATGAATCAATGTCAAAACAAAAGAAAGGATATCATGTTTTTCTGATTTCGTGCTTAAAAATAAACAAGCAACCATTAAAAGCTGGGGAGAGAAAAAGCTATGCGGTGTCAGACCAAGCTTTCAGATCTCCCAGGGCAGCCAGGATCGCCCCGTGTGCACGGATCTATATAGAGCTCTTCGGTCCTCGGTACCGGTCCACCGCACGTCCTTCCATGTTCTCACCCATATAGGCCGTAGACCAATGCATCATGTGATGGAGGAAACACAGCGGCCCCTAGACCTTGGTCGCCGAGTCGACCAAAAGCATGTGTCCCTGTACGAAGACGCAAACCGGGATCATGAGGACAGTCCCAGCATCACACCGGAACACCTGGATACGCCACATGCATTGTTGGTGGTTGTGGGAGTTTTGATAACACCTTATACTTCGGGATCACATCGAAAAAAAAGGAAGTGAGAAGGCGCCCACGGAATCGAACCACGGACCTACACCTTGCTAGTCGAGCAGTTTTACAACAAGGCCACTCGCATTGCGTAACAAACAGTCGCGTCTAACACTTTAATAATCAAACCGCATTATTAAGGGGGCTCTGCCGTTGGAGGCGGGCTTGTGGACTTCGGTGTGATCGAGTAAAGAGTGCAGCGCAACAAACAAGCTACAATCCCACTCCCCCGGGACCACCCCCAATAAAAATACAAAAAAACACACGAACAAGGATGACAACAAATCATATAAATTCAAGTAGGATCATTTCGTTGACGGGAATCTCTCAATTTTGGTATAAAATGTCCCTTGAAACTTTAGAAGTGTATGAAATTGATCAAAGGGGAAACGTGTTCCTTTTTATTGATGTTAATCTGCATCAAAACGGAGTAATCTTGTTTCTTTGAGGTCAACTGAGGGCGCTATTTCGACTTAACGGTCATGCTTCCACCTTGGGTGCAATCCGTCACACATACAAGAAAATAGTCCGCGTTTTGGGCGAATTTTAGTCACACAGTCAATTTGGTTGATTTGGATTTCATAATGTTATTAGGTATTTTGTGGGATGGATGATTCCTGAAAATAGAAAGAAAGGGGTTGGCGAATTCGAGCGATTAATATTGTTTTACACAAGTTGGGGCGGATTAATTTCGGAACGAATTTCTTGAGGGAATTTGGTGAGCATCCTTCAACTTTCTCAGGCAAATAGGTCCCCATTTCAAGCAGCAATTAAATCCAAATTGCATGCGAAATCGAACATTGAACACCCGCGTCTTCTTCTGCAGGACTTATTCTACAATGTATCATTTAATTACACTATGAAGGCCTCTGCTTAAAAAAAAAAGAGCTCTGGGGCCACACTTTATGATAATCAGCTGGGCGGAGTCGTCTTAGATTGAAATAGTGGTTGTGTACAATTATAATATCGTCACCAATGCGCAGTGATACTTGATGATTATATTTTTCTCGGATATGAGCACAACCAAGGAACTCATCTTTCCGTAAGCAAGTCGCCCTCACTACCTACATGCACCTTAATCACTTTGAGCCTGAAATCTCAACGATTGGAATAATATAATATGGAAGGCTTCGAAAATCTACATGGCAGTATTCGGCGTGTCAAAGCTATTTTTCTGCAACAATAAGCACTGTATTTGGCAAAGGCGGAATGAATCAATGTCAAAACAAAAGAAAGGATATCATGTTTTTCTGATTTCGTGCTTAAAAATAAACAAGCAACCATTAAAAGCTGGGGAGAGAAAAAGCTATGCGGTGTCAGACCAAGCTTTCAGATCTCCCAGGGCAGCCAGGATCGCCCCGTGTGCACGGATCTATATAGAGCTCTTCGGTCCTCGGTACCGGTCCACCGCACGTCCTTCCATGTTCTCACCCATATAGGCCGTAGACCAATGCATCATGTGATGGAGGAAACACAGCGGCCCCTAGACCTTGGTCGCCGAGTCGACCAAAAGCATGTGTCCCTGTACGAAGACGCAAACCGGGATCATGAGGACAGTCCCAGCATCACACCGGAACACCTGGATACGCCACATGCATTGTTGGTGGTTGTGGGAGTTTTGATAACACCTTATACTGCGGGATCACATCGAAAAAAAAGGAAGTGAGAAGGCGCCCACGGAATCGAACCACGGACCTACACCTTGCTAGTCGAGCAGTTTTACAACAAGGCCACTCGCATTGCGTAACAAACAGTCGCGTCTAACACTTTAATAATCAAACCGCATTATTAAGGGGGCTCTGCCGTTGGAGGCGGGCTTGTGGACTTCGGTGTGATCGAGTAAAGAGTGCAGCGCAACAAAGAAGCTACAATCCCACTCCCCCGGAACCACCCCCAATAAAAATACAAAAAACACATGAACAAGGATGACAACAAATCATATAAATTCAAGTAGGATCATTTCGTAGACGGGAATCTCTCAATTTTGGTATAAAATGTCCCTTGAAACTTTAGAAGTGTATGAAATTGATCAAAGGGGAAACGTGTTCCTTTTTATTGATGTTAATCTGCATCAAAACGGAGTAATCTTGTTTCTTTGAGGTCAACTGAGGGCGCTATTTCGACTTAACGGTCATGCTTCCACCTTGGGTGCAATCCGTCACACATACAAGAAAATAGTCCGCGTTTTGGGCGAATTTTAGTCACACAGTCAATTTGGTTGATTTGGATTTCATAATGTTATTAGCTATTTTGTGGGATGGATGATTCCTGAAAATAGAAAGAAAGGGGTTGGCGAATTCGAGCGATTAATATTGTTTTACACAAGTTGGGGCGGATTAATTTCGGAACGAATTTCTTGAGGGAATTTGGTGAGCATCCTTCAACTTTCTCAGGCAAATAGGTCCACATTTCAAGCAGCAATTAAATCCAAATTGCATGCGAAATCGAACATTGAACACCCGCGTCTTCTTCTGCAGGACTTATTCTACAATGTATCATTTAATTACACTATGAAGGCCTCTGCTTAAAAAAAAAGAGCTCTGGGGCCACACTTTATGATAATCAGCTGGGCGGAGTCGTCTTAGATTGAAATAGTGGTTGTGTACAATTATAATATCGTCACCAATGCGCAGTGATACTTGATGATTATATTTTTCTCGGATATGAGCACAACCAAGGAACTCATCTTTCCGTAAGCAAGTCGCCCTCACTACCTACATGCACCTTAATCACTTTGAGCCTGAAATCTCAACGATTGGAATAATATAATATGGAAGGCTTCGAAAATCTACATGGCAGTATTCGGCGTGTCAAAGCTATTTTTCTGCAACAATAAGCACTGTATTTGGCAAAGGCGGAATGAATCAATGTCAAAACAAAAGAAAGGATATCATGTTTTTCTGATTTCGTGCTTAAAAATAAACAAGCAACCATTAAAAGCTGGGGAGAGAAAAAGCTATGCGGTGTCAGACCAAGCTTTCAGATCTCCCAGGGCAGCCAGGATCGCCCCGTGTGCACGGATCTATATAGAGCTCTTTGGGCCTCGGTACCGGTCCACCGCACGTCCTTCCCTGTTCTCACCCATATAGGCCGTAGACCAATGCACCATGTGATGGAGGAAACACAGCGGCCCCTAGACCTTGGTCGCCGAGTCGACCAAAAGCATGTGTCCCTGTACGAAGACGCAAACCTGGATCATGAGGACAGTCCCAGCATCACACCGGCACACCTGGATCTGCCACATGCATTGTTGGTGGTTGCGGGAGTTTTGATAACACCTTATACTGCGGGATCGCATCGGGAAAAAAAGGAAGTGAGAAGGCGCCCACGGAATCGAACCGCGGACCTACACCTTGCTAGTCGAGCAGTTTTACAACAAGGCCACTCGCATTGCGTAACAAACAGTCGCGTCTAACACTTTAATAATCAAACCGCATTATTAAGGGGGCTCTGCCGTTGGAGGCGGGCTTGTGGACTTCGGTGTGATCGAGTAAAGAGTGCAGCGCAACAAACAAGCTACAATCCCACTCCCCCGGGACCACCCCCAATAAAAATACAAAAAAACACACGAACAAGGATGACAACAAATCATATAAATTCAAGTAGGATCATTTCGTTGACGGGAATCTCTCAATTTTGGTATAAAATGTCCCTTGAAACTTTAGAAGTGTATGAAATTGATCAAAGGGGAAACGTGTTCCTTTTTATTGATGTTAATCTGCATCAAAACGGAGTAATCTTGTTTCTTTGAGGTCAACTGAGGGCGCTATTTCGACTTAACGGTCATGCTTCCACCTTGGGTGCAATCCGTCACACATACAAGAAAATAGTCCGCGTTTTGGGCGAATTTTAGTCACACAGTCAATTTGGTTGATTTGGATTTCATAATGTTATTAGCTATTTTGTGGGATGGATGATTCCTGAAAATAGAAAGAAAGGGGTTGGCGAATTCGAGCGATTAATATTGTTTTACACAAGTTGGGGCGGATTAATTTCGGAACGAATTTCTTGAGGGAATTTGGTGAGCATCCTTCAACTTTCTCAGGCAAATAGGTCCACATTTCAAGCAGCAATTAAATCCAAATTGCATGCGAAATCGAACATTGAACACCCGCGTCTTCTTCTGCAGGACTTATTCTACAATGTATCATTTAATTACACTATGAAGGCCTCTGCTTAAAAAAAAAAGAGCTCTGGGGCCACACTTTATGATAATCAGCTGGGCGGAGTCGTCTTAGATTGAAATAGTGGTTGTGTACAATTATAATATCGTCACCAATGCGCAGTGATACTTGATGATTATATTTTTCTCGGATATGAGCACAACCAAGGAACTCATCTTTCCGTAAGCAAGTCGCCCTCACTACCTACATGCACCTTAATCACTTTGAGCCTGAAATCTCAACGATTGGAATAATATAATATGGAAGGCTTCGAAAATCTACATGGCAGTATTCGGCGTGTCAAAGCTATTTTTCTGCAACAATAAGCACTGTATTTGGCAAAGGCGGAATGAATCAATGTCAAAACAAAAGAAAGGATATCATGTTTTTCTGATTTCGTGCTTAAAAATAAACAAGCAACCATTAAAAGCTGGGGAGAGAAAAAGCTATGCGGTGTCAGACCAAGCTTTCAGATCTCCCAGGGCAGCCAGGATCGCCCCGTGTGCACGGATCTATATAGAGCTCTTCGGTCCTCGGTACCGGTCCACCGCACGTCCTTCCATGTTCTCACCCATATAGGCCGTAGACCAATGCATCATGTGATGGAGGAAACACAGCGGCCCCTAGACCTTGGTCGCCGAGTCGACCAAAAGCATGTGTCCCTGTACGAAGACGCAAACCTGGATCATGAGGACAGTCCCAGCATCACACCGGCACACCTGGATCTGCCACATGCATTGTTGGTGGTTGCGGGAGTTTTTATAACACCTTATACTGCGGGATCGCATCGGGAAAAAAAGGAAGTGAGAAGGCGCCCACGGAATCGAACCGCGGACCTACACCTTGCTAGTCGAGCAGTTTTACAACAAGGCCACTCGCATTGCGTAACAAACAGTCGCGTCTAACACTTTAATAATCAAACCGCATTATTAAGGGGGCTCTGCCGTTGGAGGCGGGCTTGTGGACTTCGGTGTGATCGAGTAAAGAGTGCAGCGCAACAAACAAGCTACAATCCCACTCCCCCGGGACCACCCCCAATAAAAATACAAAAAAACACACGAACAAGGATGACAACAAATCATATAAATTCAAGTAGGATCATTTCGTTGACGGGAATCTCTCAATTTTGGTATAAAATGTCCCTTGAAACTTTAGAAGTGTATGAAATTGATCAAAGGGGAAACGTGTTCCTTTTTATTGATGTTAATCTGCATCAAAACGGAGTAATCTTGTTTCTTTGAGGTCAACTGAGGGCGCTATTTCGACTTAACGGTCATGCTTCCACCTTGGGTGCAATCCGTCACACATACAAGAAAATAGTCCGCGTTTTGGGCGAATTTTAGTCACACAGTCAATTTGGTTGATTTGGATTTCATAATGTTATTAGCTATTTTGTGGGATGGATGATTCCTGAAAATAGAAAGAAAGGGGTTGGCGAATTCGAGCGATTAATATTGTTTTACACAAGTTGGGGCGGATTAATTTCGGAACGAATTTCTTGAGGGAATTTGGTGAGCATCCTTCAACTTTCTCAGGCAAATAGGTCCACATTTCAAGCAGCAATTAAATCCAAATTGCATGCGAAATCGAACATTGAACACCCGCGTCTTCTTCTGCAGGACTTATTCTACAATGTATCATTTAATTACACTATGAAGGCCTCTGCTTAAAAAAAAAAGAGCTCTGGGGCCACACTTTATGATAATCAGCTGGGCGGAGTCGTCTTAGATTGAAATAGTGGTTGTGTACAATTATAATATCGTCACCAATGCGCAGTGATACTTGATGATTATATTTTTCTCGGATATGAGCACAACCAAGGAACTCATCTTTCCGTAAGCAAGTCGCCCTCACTACCTACATGCACCTTAATCACTTTGAGCCTGAAATCTCAACGATTGGAATAATATAATATGGAAGGCTTCGAAAATCTACATGGCAGTATTCGGCGTGTCAAAGCTATTTTTCTGCAACAATAAGCACTGTATTTGGCAAAGGCGGAATGAATCAATGTCAAAACAAAAGAAAGGATATCATGTTTTTCTGATTTCGTGCTTAAAAATAAACAAGCAACCATTAAAAGCTGGGGAGAGAAAAAGCTATGCGGTGTCAGACCAAGCTTTCAGATCTCCCAGGGCAGCCAGGATCGCCCCGTGTGCACGGATCTATATAGAGCTCTTCGGTCCTCGGTACCGGTCCACCGCACGTCCTTCCATGTTCTCACCCATATAGGCCGTAGACCAATGCATCATGTGATGGAGGAAACACAGCGGCCCCTAGACCTTGGTCGCCGAGTCGACCAAAAGCATGTGTCCCTGTACGAAGACGCAAACCGGGATCATGAGGACAGTCCCAGCATCACACCGGAACACCTGGATACGCCACATGCATTGTTGGTGGTTGTGGGAGTTTTGATAACACCTTATACTTCGGGATCACATCGAAAAAAAAGGAAGTGAGAAGGCGCCCACGGAATCGAACCACGGACCTACACCTTGCTAGTCGAGCAGTTTTACAACAAGGCCACTCGCATTGCGTAACAAACAGTCGCGTCTAACACTTTAATAATCAAACCGCATTATTAAGGGGGCTCTGCCGTTGGAGGCGGGCTTGTGGACTTCGGTGTGATCGAGTAAAGAGTGCAGCGCAACAAAGAAGCTACAATCCCACTCCCCCGGAACCACCCCCAATAAAAATACAAAAAACACATGAACAAGGATGACAACAAATCATATAAATTCAAGTAGGATCATTTCGTAGACGGGAATCTCTCAATTTTGGTATAAAATGTCCCTTGAAACTTTAGAAGTGTATGAAATTGATCAAAGGGGAAACGTGTTCCTTTTTATTGATGTTAATCTGCATCAAAACGGAGTAATCTTGTTTCTTTGAGGTCAACTGAGGGCGCTATTTCGACTTAACGGTCATGCTTCCACCTTGGGTGCAATCCGTCACACATACAAGAAAATAGTCCGCGTTTTGGGCGAATTTTAGTCACACAGTCAATTTGGTTGATTTGGATTTCATAATGTTATTAGCTATTTTGTGGGATGGATGATTCCTGAAAATAGAAAGAAAGGGGTTGGCGAATTCGAGCGATTAATATTGTTTTACACAAGTTGGGGCGGATTAATTTCGGAACGAATTTCTTGAGGGAATTTGGTGAGCATCCTTCAACTTTCTCAGGCAAATAGGTCCACATTTCAAGCAGCAATTAAATCCAAATTGCATGCGAAATCGAACATTGAACACCCGCGTCTTCTTCTGCAGGACTTATTCTACAATGTATCATTTAATTACACTATGAAGGCCTCTGCTTAAAAAAAAAGAGCTCTGGGGCCACACTTTATGATAATCAGCTGGGCGGAGTCGTCTTAGATTGAAATAGTGGTTGTGTACAATTATAATATCGTCACCAATGCGCAGTGATACTTGATGATTATATTTTTCTCGGATATGAGCACAACCAAGGAACTCATCTTTCCGTAAGCAAGTCGCCCTCACTACCTACATGCACCTTAATCACTTTGAGCCTGAAATCTCAACGATTGGAATAATATAATATGGAAGGCTTCGAAAATCTACATGGCAGTATTCGGCGTGTCAAAGCTATTTTTCTGCAACAATAAGCACTGTATTTGGCAAAGGCGGAATGAATCAATGTCAAAACAAAAGAAAGGATATCATGTTTTTCTGATTTCGTGCTTAAAAATAAACAAGCAACCATTAAAAGCTGGGGAGAGAAAAAGCTATGCGGTGTCAGACCAAGCTTTCAGATCTCCCAGGGCAGCCAGGATCGCCCCGTGTGCACGGATCTATATAGAGCTCTTTGGGCCTCGGTACCGGTCCACCGCACGTCCTTCCCTGTTCTCACCCATATAGGCCGTAGACCAATGCACCATGTGATGGAGGAAACACAGCGGCCCCTAGACCTTGGTCGCCGAGTCGACCAAAAGCATGTGTCCCTGTACGAAGACGCAAACCTGGATCATGAGGACAGTCCCAGCATCACACCGGCACACCTGGATCTGCCACATGCATTGTTGGTGGTTGCGGGAGTTTTGATAACACCTTATACTGCGGGATCGCATCGGGAAAAAAAGGAAGTGAGAAGGCGCCCACGGAATCGAACCGCGGACCTACACCTTGCTAGTCGAGCAGTTTTACAACAAGGCCACTCGCATTGCGTAACAAACAGTCGCGTCTAACACTTTAATAATCAAACCGCATTATTAAGGGGGCTCTGCCGTTGGAGGCGGGCTTGTGGACTTCGGTGTGATCGAGTAAAGAGTGCAGCGCAACAAACAAGCTACAATCCCACTCCCCCGGGACCACCCCCAATAAAAATACAAAAAAACACACGAACAAGGATGACAACAAATCATATAAATTCAAGTAGGATCATTTCGTTGACGGGAATCTCTCAATTTTGGTATAAAATGTCCCTTGAAACTTTAGAAGTGTATGAAATTGATCAAAGGGGAAACGTGTTCCTTTTTATTGATGTTAATCTGCATCAAAACGGAGTAATCTTGTTTCTTTGAGGTCAACTGAGGGCGCTATTTCGACTTAACGGTCATGCTTCCACCTTGGGTGCAATCCGTCACACATACAAGAAAATAGTCCGCGTTTTGGGCGAATTTTAGTCACACAGTCAATTTGGTTGATTTGGATTTCATAATGTTATTAGCTATTTTGTGGGATGGATGATTCCTGAAAATAGAAAGAAAGGGGTTGGCGAATTCGAGCGATTAATATTGTTTTACACAAGTTGGGGCGGATTAATTTCGGAACGAATTTCTTGAGGGAATTTGGTGAGCATCCTTCAACTTTCTCAGGCAAATAGGTCCACATTTCAAGCAGCAATTAAATCCAAATTGCATGCGAAATCGAACATTGAACACCCGCGTCTTCTTCTGCAGGACTTATTCTACAATGTATCATTTAATTACACTATGAAGGCCTCTGCTTAAAAAAAAAAGAGCTCTGGGGCCACACTTTATGATAATCAGCTGGGCGGAGTCGTCTTAGATTGAAATAGTGGTTGTGTACAATTATAATATCGTCACCAATGCGCAGTGATACTTGATGATTATATTTTTCTCGGATATGAGCACAACCAAGGAACTCATCTTTCCGTAAGCAAGTCGCCCTCACTACCTACATGCACCTTAATCACTTTGAGCCTGAAATCTCAACGATTGGAATTATATAATATGGAAGGCTCCGAAAATCTACATGGCAGTATTCGGCGTGTCAAATCTATTTTTTCTGCAACAATAAGCACTGTATTGGGCAAAGGCGGAATGAATCAATGTCAAAACAAAAAAAATGATATCATGTATTTCTGATTTCGTGCTTAAAAATAAACAAGCAACCATTAAAAGCTGGGGAGAGAAAAAGTTATGCGGTGTCAGACCAAGCTTTCAGATCTCCCAGGGCAGCCAGGATCGCCCCGTGTGCACGGATCTATATAGAGCTCTTTGGGCCTCGGTACCGGTCCACCGCACGTCCTTCCCTGTTCTCACCCATATAGGCCGTAGACCAATGCACCATGTGATGGAGGAAACACAGCGGCCCCTAGACCTTGGTCGCCGAGTCGACCAAAAGCATGTGTCCCTGTACGAAGACGCAAACCTGGATCATGAGGACAGTCCCAGCATCACACCGGCACACCTGGATCTGCCACATGCATTGTTGGTGGTTGCGGGAGTTTTGATAACACCTTATACTGCGGGATCGCATCGGGAAAAAAAGGAAGTGAGAAGGCGCCCACGGAATCGAACCGCGGACCTACACCTTGCTAGTCGAGCAGTTTTACAACAAGGCCACTCGCATTGCGTAACAAACAGTCGCGTCTAACACTTTAATAATCAAACCGCATTATTAAGGGGGCTCTGCCGTTGGAGGCGGGCTTGTGGACTTCGGTGTGATCGAGTAAAGAGTGCAGCGCAACAAACAAGCTACAATCCCACTCCCCCGGGACCACCCCCAATAAAAATACAAAAAAACACACGAACAAGGATGACAACAAATCATATAAATTCAAGTAGGATC
Organism: Luidia sarsii; assembly: GCA_949987565.1. Lineage (NCBI taxonomy): Eukaryota > Metazoa > Echinodermata > Asteroidea > Paxillosida > Luidiidae > Luidia > Luidia sarsii. The sequence continues at coordinate 6,135,879 of OX465122.1, forward strand.
ATTTCGTTGACGGGAATCTCTCAATTTTGGTATAAAATGTCCCTTGAAACTTTAGAAGTGTATGAAATTGATCAAAGGGGAAACGTGTTCCTTTTTATTGATGTTAATCTGCATCAAAACGGAGTAATCTTGTTTCTTTGAGGTCAACTGAGGGCGCTATTTCGACTTAACGGTCATGCTTCCACCTTGGGTGCAATCCGTCACACATACAAGAAAATAGTCCGCGTTTTGGGCGAATTTTAGTCACACAGTCAATTTGGTTGATTTGGATTTCATAATGTTATTAGCTATTTTGTGGGATGGATGATTCCTGAAAATAGAAAGAAAGGGGTTGGCGAATTCGAGCGATTAATATTGTTTTACACAAGTTGGGGCGGATTAATTTCGGAACGAATTTCTTGAGGGAATTTGGTGAGCATCCTTCAACTTTCTCAGGCAAATAGGTCCACATTTCAAGCAGCAATTAAATCCAAATTGCATGCGAAATCGAACATTGAACACCCGCGTCTTCTTCTGCAGGACTTATTCTACAATGTATCATTTAATTACACTATGAAGGCCTCTGCTTAAAAAAAAAAGAGCTCTGGGGCCACACTTTATGATAATCAGCTGGGCGGAGTCGTCTTAGATTGAAATAGTGGTTGTGTACAATTATAATATCGTCACCAATGCGCAGTGATACTTGATGATTATATTTTTCTCGGATATGAGCACAACCAAGGAACTCATCTTTCCGTAAGCAAGTCGCCCTCACTACCTACATGCACCTTAATCACTTTGAGCCTGAAATCTCAACGATTGGAATAATATAATATGGAAGGCTTCGAAAATCTACATGGCAGTATTCGGCGTGTCAAAGCTATTTTTCTGCAACAATAAGCACTGTATTTGGCAAAGGCGGAATGAATCAATGTCAAAACAAAAGAAAGGATATCATGTTTTTCTGATTTCGTGCTTAAAAATAAACAAGCAACCATTAAAAGCTGGGGAGAGAAAAAGCTATGCGGTGTCAGACCAAGCTTTCAGATCTCCCAGGGCAGCCAGGATCGCCCCGTGTGCACGGATCTATATAGAGCTCTTCGGTCCTCGGTACCGGTCCACCGCACGTCCTTCCATGTTCTCACCCATATAGGCCGTAGACCAATGCATCATGTGATGGAGGAAACACAGCGGCCCCTAGACCTTGGTCGCCGAGTCGACCAAAAGCATGTGTCCCTGTACGAAGACGCAAACCGGGATCATGAGGACAGTCCCAGCATCACACCGGAACACCTGGATACGCCACATGCATTGTTGGTGGTTGTGGGAGTTTTGATAACACCTTATACTGCGGGATCACATCGAAAAAAAAAGGAAGTGAGAAGGCGCCCACGGAATCGAACCACGGACCTACACCTTGCTAGTCGAGCAGTTTTACAACAAGGCCACTCGCATTGCGTAACAAAAAGTCGCGTCTAACACTTTAATAATCAAACCGCATTATTAAGGGGGCTCTGCCGTTGGAGGCGGGCTTGTGGACTTCGGTGTGATCGAGTAAAGAGTGCAGCGCAACAAAGAAGCTACAATCCCACTCCCCCGGAACCACCCCCAATAAAAATACAAAAACACATGAACAAGGATGACAACAAATCATATAAATTCAAGTAGGATCATTTCGTTGACGGGAATCTCTCAATTTTGGTATAAAATGTCCCTTGAAACTTTAGAAGTGTATGAAATTGATCAAAGGGGAAACGTGTTCCTTTTTATTGATGTTAATCTGCATCAAAACGGAGTAATCTTGTTTCTTTGAGGTCAACTGAGGGCGCTATTTCGACTTAACGGTCATGCTTCCACCTTGGGTGCAATCCGTCACACATACAAGAAAATAGTCCGCGTTTTGGGCGAATTTTAGTCACACAGTCAATTTGGTTGATTTGGATTTCATAATGTTATTAGCTATTTTGTGGGATGGATGATTCCTGAAAATAGAAAGAAAGGGGTTGGCGAATTCGAGCGATTAATATTGTTTTACACAAGTTGGGGCGGATTAATTTCGGAACGAATTTCTTAAAGGAATTTGGTGAGCATCCTTCAACTTTCTTAGGCAAATAGGTCCACATTTCAAGCAGCAATTAAATCCAAATTGCATGCGAAATCGAACATTGAACACCCGCGTCTTCTTCTGCAGGACTTATTCTACAATGTATCATTTAATTACACTATGAAGGCCTCTGATTAAAAAAAAAGAGCTCTGGGGCCACACTTTATGATAATCAGCTGGGCGGAGCCGTCTTAGATTGAAATAGTGGTTGTGTACAATTATAATATCGTCACCAATGCGCAGTGATACTTGATGACTATATTTTTCTCGGATCTGAGCACAACCAAGTAACTCATCTTTCCGTAAGCAAGTCGCCCTCAGTACCTACATGCACCTTAATCACTTTGAGCTTGAAATCTCAACGATTGGAATTATATAATATGGAAGGCTCCGAAAATCTACATGGCAGTATTCGGCGTGTCAAATCTATTTTTTCTGCAACAATAAGCACTGTATTGGGCAAAGGCGGAATGAATCAATGTCAAAACAAAAAAAATGATATCATGTATTTCTGATTTCGTGCTTAAAAATAAACAAGCAACCATTAAAAGCTGGGGAGAGAAACAGTTATGCGGTGTCAGACCAAGCTTTCAGATCTCCCAGGGCAGCCAGGATCGCCCCGTGTGCACGGATCTATATAGAGCTCTTTGGGCCTCGGTACCGGTCCACCGCACGTCCTTCCCTGTTCTCACCCATATAGGCCGTAGACCAATGCACCATGTGATGGAGGAAACACAGCGGCCCCTAGACCTTGGTCGCCGAGTCGACCAAAAGCATGTGTCCCTGTACGAAGACGCAAACCTGGATCATGAGGACAGTCCCAGCATCACACCGGCACACCTGGATCTGCCACATGCATTGTTGGTGGTTGCGGGAGTTTTGATAACACCTTATACTGCGGGATCGCATCGGGAAAAAAAGGAAGTGAGAAGGCGCCCACGGAATCGAACCGCGGACCTACACCTTGCTAGTCGAGCAGTTTTACAACAAGGCCACTCGCATTGCGTAACAAACAGTCGCGTCTAACACTTTAATAATCAAACCGCATTATTAAGGGGGCTCTGCCGTTGGAGGCGGGCTTGTGGACTTCGGTGTGATCGAGTAAAGAGTGCAGCGCAACAAACAAGCTACAATCCCACTCCCCCGGGACCACCCCCAATAAAAATACAAAAAAACACACGAACAAGGATGACAACAAATCATATAAATTCAAGTAGGATCATTTCGTTGACGGGAATCTCTCAATTTTGGTATAAAATGTCCCTTGAAACTTTAGAAGTGTATGAAATTGATCAAAGGGGAAACGTGTTCCTTTTTATTGATGTTAATCTGCATCAAAACGGAGTAATCTTGTTTCTTTGAGGTCAACTGAGGGCGCTATTTCGACTTAACGGTCATGCTTCCACCTTGGGTGCAATCCGTCACACATACAAGAAAATAGTCCGCGTTTTGGGCGAATTTTAGTCACACAGTCAATTTGGTTGATTTGGATTTCATAATGTTATTAGCTATTTTGTGGGATGGATGATTCCTGAAAATAGAAAGAAAGGGGTTGGCGAATTCGAGCGATTAATATTGTTTTACACAAGTTGGGGCGGATTAATTTCGGAACGAATTTCTTGAGGGAATTTGGTGAGCATCCTTCAACTTTCTCAGGCAAATAGGTCCACATTTCAAGCAGCAATTAAATCCAAATTGCATGCGAAATCGAACATTGAACACCCGCGTCTTCTTCTGCAGGACTTATTCTACAACGTATCATTTAATTACACTATGAAGGCCTCTGCTTAAAAAAAAAGAGCTCTGGGGCCACACTTTATGATAATCAGCTGGGCGGAGCCGTCTTAGATTTAAATAGTGGTTGTGTACAATTATAATATCGTCACCAATGCGCAGTGATACTTGATGATTATATTTTTCTCGGATCTGAGCACAACCAAGGAACTCATCTTTCCGTAAGCAAGTCGCCCTCACTACCTACATGCACCTTAATCACTTTGAGCCTGAAATCTCAACGATAGGAATAATATAATATGGAAGGCTCCGAAAATCTACATGGCAGTATTCGGCGTGTCAAAGCAATTTTTTCTGCAACAATAAGCACTGTATTTGGCAAAGGCGGAATGAATCAATGTCAAAACAAAAAAAATGATATCATGTATTTCTGATTTCGTGCTTAAAAATAAACAAGCAACCATTAAAAGCTGGGGAGAGAAAAAGTTATGCGGTGTCAGACCAAGCTTTCAGATCTCCCAGGGCAGCCAGGATCGCCCCGTGTGCACGGATCTATATAGAGCTCTTTGGGCCTCGGTACCGGTCCACCGCACGTCCTTCCCTGTTCTCACCCATATAGGCCGTAGACCAATGCACCATGTGATGGAGGAAACACAGCGGCCCCTAGACCTTGGTCGCCGAGTCGACCAAAAGCATGTGTCCCTGTACGAAGACGCAAACCTGGATCATGAGGACAGTCCCAGCATCACACCGGCACACCTGGATCTGCCACATGCATTGTTGGTGGTTGCGGGAGTTTTGATAACACCTTATACTGCGGGATCGCATCGGGAAAAAAAGGAAGTGAGAAGGCGCCCACGGAATCGAACCGCGGACCTACACCTTGCTAGTCGAGCAGTTTTACAACAAGGCCACTCGCATTGCGTAACAAACAGTCGCGTCTAACACTTTAATAATCAAACCGCATTATTAAGGGGGCTCTGCCGTTGGAGGCGGGCTTGTGGACTTCGGTGTGATCGAGTAAAGAGTGCAGCGCAACAAACAAGCTACAATCCCACTCCCCCGGGACCACCCCCAATAAAAATACAAAAAAACACACGAACAAGGATGACAACAAATCATATAAATTCAAGTAGGATCATTTCGTTGACGGGAATCTCTCAATTTTGGTATAAAATGTCCCTTGAAACTTTAGAAGTGTATGAAATTGATCAAAGGGGAAACGTGTTCCTTTTTATTGATGTTAATCTGCATCAAAACGGAGTAATCTTGTTTCTTTGAGGTCAACTGAGGGCGCTATTTCGACTTAACGGTCATGCTTCCACCTTGGGTGCAATCCGTCACACATACAAGAAAATAGTCCGCGTTTTGGGCGAATTTTAGTCACACAGTCAATTTGGTTGATTTGGATTTCATAATGTTATTAGCTATTTTGTGGGATGGATGATTCCTGAAAATAGAAAGAAAGGGGTTGGCGAATTCGAGCGATTAATATTGTTTTACACAAGTTGGGGCGGATTAATTTCGGAACGAATTTCTTGAGGGAATTTGGTGAGCATCCTTCAACTTTCTCAGGCAAATAGGTCCACATTTCAAGCAGCAATTAAATCCAAATTGCATGCGAAATCGAACATTGAACACCCGCGTCTTCTTCTGCAGGACTTATTCTACAATGTATCATTTAATTACACTATGAAGGCCTCTGCTTAAAAAAAAAAGAGCTCTGGGGCCACACTTTATGATAATCAGCTGGGCGGAGTCGTCTTAGATTTAAATAGTGGTTGTGTACAATTATAATATCGTCACCAATGCGCAGTGATACTTGATGATTATATTTTTCTCGGATCTGAGCACAACCAAGGAACTCATCTTTCCGTAAGCAAGTCGCCCTCACTACCTACATGCACCTTAATCACTTTGAGCCTGAAATCTCAACGATAGGAATAATATAATATGGAAGGCTCCGAAAATCTACATAGCAGTATTCGGCGTGTCAAAGCAATTTTTTCTGCAACAATAAGCACTGTATTTGGCAAAGGCGGAATGAATCAATGTCAAAACAAAAAAAATGATATCATGTATTTCTGATTTCGTGCTTAAAAATAAACAAGCAACCATTAAAAGCTGGGGAGAGAAAAAGTTATGCGGTGTCAGACCAAGCTTTCAGATCTCCCAGGGCAGCCAGGATCGCCCCGTGTGCACGGATCTATATAGAGCTCTTTGGGCCTCGGTACCGGTCCACCGCACGTCCTTCCCTGTTCTCACCCATATAGGCCGTAGACCAATGCACCATGTGATGGAGGAAACACAGCGGCCCCTAGACCTTGGTCGCCGAGTCGACCAAAAGCATGTGTCCCTGTACGAAGACGCAAACCTGGATCATGAGGACAGTCCCAGCATCACACCGGCACACCTGGATCTGCCACATGCATTGTTGGTGGTTGCGGGAGTTTTGATAACACCTTATACTGCGGGATCGCATCGGGAAAAAAAGGAAGTGAGAAGGCGCCCACGGAATCGAACCGCGGACCTACACCTTGCTAGTCGAGCAGTTTTACAACAAGGCCACTCGCATTGCGTAACAAACAGTCGCGTCTAACACTTTAATAATCAAACCGCATTATTAAGGGGGCTCTGCCGTTGGAGGCGGGCTTGTGGACTTCGGTGTGATCGAGTAAAGAGTGCAGCGCAACAAACAAGCTACAATCCCACTCCCCCGGGACCACCCCCAATAAAAATACAAAAAAACACACGAACAAGGATGACAACAAATCATATAAATTCAAGTAGGATCATTTCGTTGACGGGAATCTCTCAATTTTGGTATAAAATGTCCCTTGAAACTTTAGAAGTGTATGAAATTGATCAAAGGGGAAACGTGTTCCTTTTTATTGATGTTAATCTGCATCAAAACGGAGTAATCTTGTTTCTTTGAGGTCAACTGAGGGCGCTATTTCGACTTAACGGTCATGCTTCCACCTTGGGTGCAATCCGTCACACATACAAGAAAATAGTCCGCGTTTTGGGCGAATTTTAGTCACACAGTCAATTTGGTTGATTTGGATTTCATAATGTTATTAGCTATTTTGTGGGATGGATGATTCCTGAAAATAGAAAGAAAGGGGTTGGCGAATTCGAGCGATTAATATTGTTTTACACAAGTTGGGGCGGATTAATTTCGGAACGAATTTCTTGAGGGAATTTGGTGAGCATCCTTCAACTTTCTCAGGCAAATAGGTCCACATTTCAAGCAGCAATTAAATCCAAATTGCATGCGAAATCGAACATTGAACACCCGCGTCTTCTTCTGCAGGACTTATTCTACAATGTATCATTTAATTACACTATAAAGGCCTCTGCTTAAAAAAAAAAGAGCTCTGGGGCCACACTTTATGATAATCAGCTGGGCGGAGTCGTCTTAGATTGAAATAGTGGTTGTGTACAATTATAATATCGTCACCAATGCGCAGTGATACTTGATGATTATATTTTTCTCGGATATGAGCACAACCAAGGAACTCATCTTTCCGTAAGCAAGTCGCCCTCACTACCTACATGCACCTTAATCACTTTGAGCCTGAAATCTCAACGATTGGAATAATATAATATGGAAGGCTTCGAAAATCTACATGGCAGTATTCGGCGTGTCAAAGCTATTTTTCTGCAACAATAAGCACTGTATTTGGCAAAGGCGGAATGAATCAATGTCAAAACAAAAGAAAGGATATCATGTTTTTCTGATTTCGTGCTTAAAAATAAACAAGCAACCATTAAAAGCTGGGGAGAGAAAAAGCTATGCGGTGTCAGACCAAGCTTTCAGATCTCCCAGGGCAGCCAGGATCGCCCCGTGTGCACGGATCTATATAGAGCTCTTTGGGCCTCGGTACCGGTCCACCGCACGTCCTTCCCTGTTCTCACCCATATAGGCCGTAGACCAATGCACCATGTGATGGAGGAAACACAGCGGCCCCTAGACCTTGGTCGCCGAGTCGACCAAAAGCATGTGTCCCTGTACGAAGACGCAAACCTGGATCATGAGGACAGTCCCAGCATCACACCGGCACACCTGGATCTGCCACATGCATTGTTGGTGGTTGCGGGAGTTTTGATAACACCTTATACTGCGGGATCGCATCGGGAAAAAAAGGAAGTGAGAAGGCGCCCACGGAATCGAACCGCGGACCTACACCTTGCTAGTCGAGCAGTTTTACAACAAGGCCACTCGCATTGCGTAACAAACAGTCGCGTCTAACACTTTAATAATCAAACCGCATTATTAAGGGGGCTCTGCCGTTGGAGGCGGGCTTGTGGACTTCGGTGTGATCGAGTAAAGAGTGCAGCGCAACAAACAAGCTACAATCCCACTCCCCCGGGACCACCCCCAATAAAAATACAAAAAAACACACGAACAAGGATGACAACAAATCATATAAATTCAAGTAGGATCATTTCGTTGACGGGAATCTCTCAATTTTGGTATAAAATGTCCCTTGAAACTTTAGAAGTGTATGAAATTGATCAAAGGGGAAACGTGTTCCTTTTTATTGATGTTAATCTGCATCAAAACGGAGTAATCTTGTTTCTTTGAGGTCAACTGAGGGCGCTATTTCGACTTAACGGTCATGCTTCCACCTTGGGTGCAATCCGTCACACATACAAGAAAATAGTCCGCGTTTTGGGCGAATTTTAGTCACACAGTCAATTTGGTTGATTTGGATTTCATAATGTTATTAGCTATTTTGTGGGATGGATGATTCCTGAAAATAGAAAGAAAGGGGTTGGCGAATTCGAGCGATTAATATTGTTTTACACAAGTTGGGGCGGATTAATTTCGGAACGAATTTCTTGAGGGAATTTGGTGAGCATCCTTCAACTTTCTCAGGCAAATAGGTCCACATTTCAAGCAGCAATTAAATCCAAATTGCATGCGAAATCGAACATTGAACACCCGCGTCTTCTTCTGCAGGACTTATTCTACAACGTATCATTTAATTACACTATGAAGGCCTCTGCTTAAAAAAAAAGAGCTCTGGGGCCACACTTTATGATAATCAGCTGGGCGGAGCCGTCTTAGATTGAAATAGTGGTTGTGTACAATTATAATATCGTCACCAATGCGCAGTGATACTTGATGATTATATTTTTCTCGGATCTGAGCACAACCAAGGAACTCATCTTTCCGTAAGCAAGTCGCCCTCACTACCTACATGCACCTTAATCACTTTGAGCCTGAAATCTCAACGATAGGAATAATATAATATGGAAGGCTCCGAAAATCTACATAGCAGTATTCGGCGTGTCAAAGCAATTTTTTCTGCAACAATAAGCACTGTATTTGGCAAAGGCGGAATGAATCAATGTCAAAACAAAAAAAATGATATCATGTATTTCTGATTTCGTGCTTAAAAATAAACAAGCAACCATTAAAAGCTGGGGAGAGAAAAAGTTATGCGGTGTCAGACCAAGCTTTCAGATCTCCCAGGGCAGCCAGGATCGCCCCGTGTGCACGGATCTATATAGAGCTCTTTGGGCCTCGGTACCGGTCCACCGCACGTCCTTCCCTGTTCTCACCCATATAGGCCGTAGACCAATGCACCATGTGATGGAGGAAACACAGCGGCCCCTAGACCTTGGTCGCCGAGTCGACCAAAAGCATGTGTCCCTGTACGAAGACGCAAACCTGGATCATGAGGACAGTCCCAGCATCACACCGGCACACCTGGATCTGCCACATGCATTGTTGGTGGTTGCGGGAGTTTTGATAACACCTTATACTGCGGGATCGCATCGGGAAAAAAAGGAAGTGAGAAGGCGCCCACGGAATCGAACCGCGGACCTACACCTTGCTAGTCGAGCAGTTTTACAACAAGGCCACTCGCATTGCGTAACAAACAGTCGCGTCTAACACTTTAATAATCAAACCGCATTATTAAGGGGGCTCTGCCGTTGGAGGCGGGCTTGTGGACTTCGGTGTGATCGAGTAAAGAGTGCAGCGCAACAAACAAGCTACAATCCCACTCCCCCGGGACCACCCCCAATAAAAATACAAAAAAACACACGAACAAGGATGACAACAAATCATATAAATTCAAGTAGGATCATTTCGTTGACGGGAATCTCTCAATTTTGGTATAAAATGTCCCTTGAAACTTTAGAAGTGTATGAAATTGATCAAAGGGGAAACGTGTTCCTTTTTATTGATGTTAATCTGCATCAAAACGGAGTAATCTTGTTTCTTTGAGGTCAACTGAGGGCGCTATTTCGACTTAACGGTCATGCTTCCACCTTGGGTGCAATCCGTCACACATACAAGAAAATAGTCCGCGTTTTGGGCGAATTTTAGTCACACAGTCAATTTGGTTGATTTGGATTTCATAATGTTATTAGCTATTTTGTGGGATGGATGATTCCTGAAAATAGAAAGAAAGGGGTTGGCGAATTCGAGCGATTAATATTGTTTTACACAAGTTGGGGCGGATTAATTTCGGAACGAATTTCTTGAGGGAATTTGGTGAGCATCCTTCAACTTTCTCAGGCAAATAGGTCCACATTTCAAGCAGCAATTAAATCCAAATTGCATGCGAAATCGAACATTGAACACCCGCGTCTTCTTCTGCAGGACTTATTCTACAACGTATCATTTAATTACACTATGAAGGCCTCTGCTTAAAAAAAAAGAGCTCTGGGGCCACACTTTATGATAATCAGCTGGGCGGAGCCGTCTTAGATTGAAATAGTGGTTGTGTACAATTATAATATCGTCACCAATGCGCAGTGATACTTGATGATTATATTTTTCTCGGATCTGAGCACAACCAAGGAACTCATCTTTCCGTAAGCAAGTCGCCCTCACTACCTACATGCACCTTAATCACTTTGAGCCTGAAATCTCAACGATAGGAATAATATAATATGGAAGGCTCCGAAAATCTACATAGCAGTATTCGGCGTGTCAAAGCAATTTTTTCTGCAACAATAAGCACTGTATTTGGCAAAGGCGGAATGAATCAATGTCAAAACAAAAAAAATGATATCATGTATTTCTGATTTCGTGCTTAAAAATAAACAAGCAACCATTAAAAGCTGGGGAGAGAAAAAGTTATGCGGTGTCAGACCAAGCTTTCAGATCTCCCAGGGCAGCCAGGATCGCCCCGTGTGCACGGATCTATATAGAGCTCTTTGGGCCTCGGTACCGGTCCACCGCACGTCCTTCCCTGTTCTCACCCATATAGGCCGTAGACCAATGCACCATGTGATGGAGGAAACACAGCGGCCCCTAGACCTTGGTCGCCGAGTCGACCAAAAGCATGTGTCCCTGTACGAAGACGCAAACCTGGATCATGAGGACAGTCCCAGCATCACACCGGCACACCTGGATCTGCCACATGCATTGTTGGTGGTTGCGGGAGTTTTTATAACACCTTATACTGCGGGATCGCATCGGGAAAAAAAGGAAGTGAGAAGGCGCCCACGGAATCGAACCGCGGACCTACACCTTGCTAGTCGAGCAGTTTTACAACAAGGCCACTCGCATTGCGTAACAAACAGTCGCGTCTAACACTTTAATAATCAAACCGCATTATTAAGGGGGCTCTGCCGTTGGAGGCGGGCTTGTGGACTTCGGTGTGATCGAGTAAAGAGTGCAGCGCAACAAACAAGCTACAATCCCACTCCCCCGGGACCACCCCCAATAAAAATACAAAAAAACACACGAACAAGGATGACAACAAATCATATAAATTCAAGTAGGATCATTTCGTTGACGGGAATCTCTCAATTTTGGTATAAAATGTCCCTTGAAACTTTAGAAGTGTATGAAATTGATCAAAGGGGAAACGTGTTCCTTTTTATTGATGTTAATCTGCATCAAAACGGAGTAATCTTGTTTCTTTGAGGTCAACTGAGGGCGCTATTTCGACTTAACGGTCATGCTTCCACCTTGGGTGCAATCCGTCACACATACAAGAAAATAGTCCGCGTTTTGGGCGAATTTTAGTCACACAGTCAATTTGGTTGATTTGGATTTCATAATGTTATTAGCTATTTTGTGGGATGGATGATTCCTGAAAATAGAAAGAAAGGGGTTGGCGAATTCGAGCGATTAATATTGTTTTACACAAGTTGGGGCGGATTAATTTCGGAACGAATTTCTTGAGGGAATTTGGTGAGCATCCTTCAACTTTCTCAGGCAAATAGGTCCACATTTCAAGCAGCAATTAAATCCAAATTGCATGCGAAATCGAACATTGAACACCCGCGTCTTCTTCTGCAGGACTTATTCTACAACGTATCATTTAATTACACTATGAAGGCCTCTGCTTAAAAAAAAAGAGCTCTGGGGCCACACTTTATGATAATCAGCTGGGCGGAGCCGTCTTAGATTGAAATAGTGGTTGTGTACAATTATAATATCGTCACCAATGCGCAGTGATACTTGATGATTATATTTTTCTCGGATCTGAGCACAACCAAGGAACTCATCTTTCCGTAAGCAAGTCGCCCTCACTACCTACATGCACCTTAATCACTTTGAGCCTGAAATCTCAACGATAGGAATAATATAATATGGAAGGCTCCGAAAATCTACATAGCAGTATTCGGCGTGTCAAAGCAATTTTTTCTGCAACAATAAGCACTGTATTTGGCAAAGGCGGAATGAATCAATGTCAAAAAAAAAAAAATGATATCATGTATTTCTGATTTCGTGCTTAAAAATAAACAAGCAACCATTAAAAGCTGGGGAGAGAAAAAGTTATGCGGTGTCAGACCAAGCTTTCAGATCTCCCAGGGCAGCCAGGATCGCCCCGTGTGCACGGATCTATATAGAGCTCTTTGGGCCTCGGTACCGGTCCACCGCACGTCCTTCCCTGTTCTCACCCATATAGGCCGTAGACCAATGCACCATGTGATGGAGGAAACACAGCGGCCCCTAGACCTTGGTCGCCGAGTCGACCAAAAGCATGTGTCCCTGTACGAAGACGCAAACCTGGATCATGAGGACAGTCCCAGCATCACACCGGCACACCTGGATCTGCCACATGCATTGTTGGTGGTTGCGGGAGTTTTTATAACACCTTATACTGCGGGATCGCATCGGGAAAAAAAGGAAGTGAGAAGGCGCCCACGGAATCGAACCGCGGACCTACACCTTGCTAGTCGAGCAGTTTTACAACAAGGCCACTCGCATTGCGTAACAAACAGTCGCGTCTAACACTTTAATAATCAAACCGCATTATTAAGGGGGCTCTGCCGTTGGAGGCGGGCTTGTGGACTTCGGTGTGATCGAGTAAAGAGTGCAGCGCAACAAACAAGCTACAATCCCACTCCCCCGGGACCACCCCCAATAAAAATACAAAAAAACACACGAACAAGGATGACAACAAATCATATAAATTCAAGTAGGATCATTTCGTTGACGGGAATCTCTCAATTTTGGTATAAAATGTCCCTTGAAACTTTAGAAGTGTATGAAATTGATCAAAGGGGAAACGTGTTCCTTTTTATTGATGTTAATCTGCATCAAAACGGAGTAATCTTGTTTCTTTGAGGTCAACTGAGGGCGCTATTTCGACTTAACGGTCATGCTTCCACCTTGGGTGCAATCCGTCACACATACAAGAAAATAGTCCGCGTTTTGGGCGAATTTTAGTCACACAGTCAATTTGGTTGATTTGGATTTCATAATGTTATTAGCTATTTTGTGGGATGGATGATTCCTGAAAATAGAAAGAAAGGGGTTGGCGAATTCGAGCGATTAATATTGTTTTACACAAGTTGGGGCGGATTAATTTCGGAACGAATTTCTTGAGGGAATTTGGTGAGCATCCTTCAACTTTCTCAGGCAAATAGGTCCACATTTCAAGCAGCAATTAAATCCAAATTGCATGCGAAATCGAACATTGAACACCCGCGTCTTCTTCTGCAGGACTTATTCTACAATGTATCATTTAATTACACTATGAAGGCCTCTGCTTAAAAAAAAAAAGAGCTCTGGGGCCACACTTTATGATAATCAGCTGGGCGGAGTCGTCTTAGATTGAAATAGTGGTTGTGTACAATTATAATATCGTCACCAATGCGCAGTGATACTTGATGATTATATTTTTCTCGGATATGAGCACAACCAAGGAACTCATCTTTCCGTAAGCAAGTCGCCCTCACTACCTACATGCACCTTAATCACTTTGAGCCTGAAATCTCAACGATTGGAATAATATAATATGGAAGGCTTCGAAAATCTACATGGCAGTATTCGGCGTGTCAAAGCTATTTTTCTGCAACAATAAGCACTGTATTTGGCAAAGGCGGAATGAATCAATGTCAAAACAAAAGAAAGGATATCATGTTTTTCTGATTTCGTGCTTAAAAATAAACAAGCAACCATTAAAAGCTGGGGAGAGAAAAAGCTATGCGGTGTCAGACCAAGCTTTCAGATCTCCCAGGGCAGCCAGGATCGCCCCGTGTGCACGGATCTATATAGAGCTCTTCGGTCCTCGGTACCGGACACCGCACGTCCTTCCATGTTCTCACCCATATAGGCCGTAGACCAATGCATCATGTGATGGAGGAAACACAGCGGCCCCTAGACCTTGGTCGCCGAGTCGACCAAAAGCATGTGTCCCTGTACGAAGACGCAAACCGGGATCATGAGGACAGTCCCAGCATCACACCGGAACACCTGGATACGCCACATGCATTGTTGGTGGTTGTGGGAGTTTTGATAACACCTTATACTGCGGGATCACATCGAAAAAAAAGGAAGTGAGAAGGCGCCCACGGAATCGAACCACGGACCTACACCTTGCTAGTCGAGCAGTTTTACAACAAGGCCACTCGCATTGCGTAACAAACAGTCGCGTCTAACACTTTAATAATCAAACCGCATTATTAAGGGGGCTCTGCCGTTGGAGGCGGGCTTGTGGACTTCGGTGTGATCGAGTAAAGAGTGCAGCGCAACAAACAAGCTACAATCCCACTCCCCCGGGACCACCCCCAATAAAAATACAAAAAAACACACGAACAAGGATGACAACAAATCATATAAATTCAAGTAGGATCATTTCGTTGACGGGAATCTCTCAATTTTGGTATAAAATGTCCCTTGAAACTTTAGAAGTGTATGAAATTGATCAAAGGGGAAACGTGTTCCTTTTTATTGATGTTAATCTGCATCAAAACGGAGTAATCTTGTTTCTTTGAGGTCAACTGAGGGCGCTATTTCGACTTAACGGTCATGCTTCCACCTTGGGTGCAATCCGTCACACATACAAGAAAATAGTCCGCGTTTTGGGCGAATTTTAGTCACACAGTCAATTTGGTTGATTTGGATTTCATAATGTTATTAGCTATTTTGTGGGATGGATGATTCCTGAAAATAGAAAGAAAGGGGTTGGCGAATTCGAGCGATTAATATTGTTTTACACAAGTTGGGGCGGATTAATTTCGGAACGAATTTCTTGAGGGAATTTGGTGAGCATCCTTCAACTTTCTCAGGCAAATAGGTCCACATTTCAAGCAGCAATTAAATCCAAATTGCATGCGAAATCGAACATTGAACACCCGCGTCTTCTTCTGCAGGACTTATTCTACAACGTATCATTTAATTTCACTATGAAGGCCTCTGCTTAAAAAAAAAGAGCTCTGGGGCCACACTTTATGATAATCAGCTGGGCGGAGCCGTCTTAGATTGAAATAGTGGTTGTGTACAATTATAATATCGTCACCAATGCGCAGTGATACTTGATGATTATATTTTTCTCGGATCTGAGCACAACCAAGGAACTCATCTTTCCGTAAGCAAGTCGCCCTCACTACCTACATGCACCTTAATCACTTTGAGCCTGAAATCTCAACGATAGGAATAATATAATATGGAAGGCTCCGAAAATCTACATAGCAGTATTCGGCGTGTCAAAGCAATTTTTTCTGCAACAATAAGCACTGTATTTGGCAAAGGCGGAATGAATCAATGTCAAAACAAAAAAAATGATATCATGTATTTCTGATTTCGTGCTTAAAAATAAACAAGCAACCATTAAAAGCTGGGGAGAGAAAAAGTTATGCGGTGTCAGACCAAGCTTTCAGATCTCCCAGGGCAGCCAGGATCGCCCCGTGTGCACGGATCTATATAGAGCTCTTTGGGCCTCGGTACCGGTCCACCGCACGTCCTTCCCTGTTCTCACCCATATAGGCCGTAGACCAATGCACCATGTGATGGAGGAAACACAGCGGCCCCTAGACCTTGGTCGCCGAGTCGACCAAAAGCATGTGTCCCTGTACGAAGACGCAAACCTGGATCATGAGGACAGTCCCAGCATCACACCGGCACACCTGGATCTGCCACATGCATTGTTGGTGGTTGCGGGAGTTTTGATAACACCTTATACTGCGGGATCGCATCGGGAAAAAAAGGAAGTGAGAAGGCGCCCACGGAATCGAACCGCGGACCTACACCTTGCTAGTCGAGCAGTTTTACAACAAGGCCACTCGCATTGCGTAACAAACAGTCGCGTCTAACACTTTAATAATCAAACCGCATTATTAAGGGGGCTCTGCCGTTGGAGGCGGGCTTGTGGACTTCGGTGTGATCGAGTAAAGAGTGCAGCGCAACAAACAAGCTACAATCCCACTCCCCCGGGACCACCCCCAATAAAAATACAAAAAAACACACGAACAAGGATGACAACAAATCATATAAATTCAAGTAGGATCATTTCGTTGACGGGAATTTCTCAATTTTGGTATAAAATGTCCCTTGAAACTTTAGAAGTGTATGAAATTGATCAAAGGGGAAACGTGTTCCTTTTTATTGATGTTAATCTGCATCAAAACGGAGTAATCTTGTTTCTTTGAGGTCAACTGAGGGCGCTATTTCGACTTAACGGTCATGCTTCCACCTTGGGTGCAATCCGTCACACATACAAGAAAATAGTCCGCGTTTTGGGCGAATTTTAGTCACACAGTCAATTTGGTTGATTTGGATTTCATAATGTTATTAGCTATTTTGTGGGATGGATGATTCCTGAAAATAGAAAGAAAGGGGTTGGCGAATTCGAGCGATTAATATTGTTTTACACAAGTTGGGGCGGATTAATTTCGGAACGAATTTCTTGAGGGAATTTGGTGAGCATCCTTCAACTTTCTCAGGCAAATAGGTCCACATTTCAAGCAGCAATTAAATCCAAATTGCATGCGAAATCGAACATTGAACACCCGCGTCTTCTTCTGCAGGACTTATTCTACAATGTATCATTTAATTACACTATGAAGGCCTCTGCTTAAAAAAAAAAGAGCTCTGGGGCCACACTTTATGATAATCAGCTGGGCTGAGTCGTCTTAGATTGAAATAGTGGTTGTGTACAATTATAATATCGTCACCAATGCGCAGTGATACTTGATGATTATATTTTTCTCGGATATGAGCACAACCAAGGAACTCATCTTTCCGTAAGCAAGTCGCCCTCACTACCTACATGCACCTTAATCACTTTGAGCCTGAAATCTCAACGATTGGAATAATATAATATGGAAGGCTTCGAAAATCTACATGGCAGTATTCGGCGTGTCAAAGCTATTTTTCTGCAACAATAAGCACTGTATTTGGCAAAGGCGGAATGAATCAATGTCAAAACAAAAGAAAGGATATCATGTTTTTCTGATTTCGTGCTTAAAAATAAACAAGCAACCATTAAAAGCTGGGGAGAGAAAAAGCTATGCGGTGTCAGACCAAGCTTTCAGATCTCCCAGGGCAGCCAGGATCGCCCCGTGTGCACGGATCTATATAGAGCTCTTCGGTCCTCGGTACCGGTCCACCGCACGTCCTTCCATGTTCTCACCCATATAGGCCGTAGACCAATGCATCATGTGATGGAGGAAACACAGCGGCCCCTAGACCTTGGTCGCCGAGTCGACCAAAAGCATGTGTCCCTGTACGAAGACGCAAACCGGGATCATGAGGACAGTCCCAGCATCACACCGGAACACCTGGATACGCCACATGCATTGTTGGTGGTTGTGGGAGTTTTGATAACACCTTATACTGCGGGATCACATCGAAAAAAAAGGAAGTGAGAAGGCGCCCACGGAATCGAACCACGGACCTACACCTTGCTAGTCGAGCAGTTTTACAACAAGGCCACTCGCATTGCGTAACAAACAGTCGCGTCTAACACTTTAATAATCAAACCGCATTATTAAGGGGGCTCTGCCGTTGGAGGCGGGCTTGTGGACTTCGGTGTGATCGAGTAAAGAGTGCAGCGCAACAAAGAAGCTACAATCCCACTCCCCCGGAACCACCCCCAATAAAAATACAAAAAACACATGAACAAGGATGACAACAAATCATATAAATTCAAGTAGGATCATTTCGTAGACGGGAATCTCTCAATTTTGGTATAAAATGTCCCTTGAAACTTTAGAAGTGTATGAAATTGATCAAAGGGGAAACGTGTTCCTTTTTATTGATGTTAATCTGCATCAAAACGGAGTAATCTTGTTTCTTTGAGGTCAACTGAGGGCGCTATTTCGACTTAACGGTCATGCTTCCACCTTGGGTGCAATCCGTCACACATACAAGAAAATAGTCCGCGTTTTGGGCGAATTTTAGTCACACAGTCAATTTGGTTGATTTGGATTTCATAATGTTATTAGCTATTTTGTGGGATGGATGATTCCTGAAAATAGAAAGAAAGGGGTTGGCGAATTCGAGCGATTAATATTGTTTTACACAAGTTGGGGCGGATTAATTTCGGAACGAATTTCTTGAGGGAATTTGGTGAGCATCCTTCAACTTTCTCAGGCAAATAGGTCCACATTTCAAGCAGCAATTAAATCCAAATTGCATGCGAAATCGAACATTGAACACCCGCGTCTTCTTCTGCAGGACTTATTCTACAATGTATCATTTAATTACACTATGAAGGCCTCTGCTTAAAAAAAAAAGAGCTCTGGGGCCACACTTTATGATAATCAGCTGGGCGGAGTCGTCTTAGATTGAAATAGTGGTTGTGTACAATTATAATATCGTCACCAATGCGCAGTGATACTTGATGATTATATTTTTCTCGGATATGAGCACAACCAAGGAACTCATCTTTCCGTAAGCAAGTCGCCCTCACTACCTACATGCACCTTAATCACTTTGAGCCTGAAATCTCAACGATTGGAATAATATAATATGGAAGGCTTCGAAAATCTACATGGCAGTATTCGGCGTGTCAAAGCTATTTTTCTGCAACAATAAGCACTGTATTTGGCAAAGGCGGAATGAATCAATGTCAAAACAAAAGAAAGGATATCATGTTTTTCTGATTTCGTGCTTAAAAATAAACAAGCAACCATTAAAAGCTGGGGAGAGAAAAAGCTATGCGGTGTCAGACCAAGCTTTCAGATCTCCCAGGGCAGCCAGGATCGCCCCGTGTGCACGGATCTATATAGAGCTCTTCGGTCCTCGGTACCGGACACCGCACGTCCTTCCATGTTCTCACCCATATAGGCCGTAGACCAATGCATCATGTGATGGAGGAAACACAGCGGCCCCTAGACCTTGGTCGCCGAGTCGACCAAAAGCATGTGTCCCTGTACGAAGACGCAAACCTGGATCATGAGGACAGTCCCAGCATCACACCGGCACACCTGGATCTGCCACATGCATTGTTGGTGGTTGCGGGAGTTTTGATAACACCTTATACTGCGGGATCGCATCGGGAAAAAAAGGAAGTGAGAAGGCGCCCACGGAATCGAACCGCGGACCTACACCTTGCTAGTCGAGCAGTTTTACAACAAGGCCACTCGCATTGCGTAACAAACAGTCGCGTCTAACACTTTAATAATCAAACCGCATTATTAAGGGGGCTCTGCCGTTGGAGGCGGGCTTGTGGACTTCGGTGTGATCGAGTAAAGAGTGCAGCGCAACAAACAAGCTACAATCCCACTCCCCCGGGACCACCCCCAATAAAAATACAAAAAAACACACGAACAAGGATGACAACAAATCATATAAATTCAAGTAGGATCATTTCGTTGACGGGAATCTCTCAATTTTGGTATAAAATGTCCCTTGAAACTTTAGAAGTGTATGAAATTGATCAAAGGGGAAACGTGTTCCTTTTTATTGATGTTAATCTGCATCAAAACGGAGTAATCTTGTTTCTTTGAGGTCAACTGAGGGCGCTATTTCGACTTAACGGTCATGCTTCCACCTTGGGTGCAATCCGTCACACATACAAGAAAATAGTCCGCGTTTTGGGCGAATTTTAGTCACACAGTCAATTTGGTTGATTTGGATTTCATAATGTTATTAGCTATTTTGTGGGATGGATGATTCCTGAAAATAGAAAGAAAGGGGTTGGCGAATTCGAGCGATTAATATTGTTTTACACAAGTTGGGGCGGATTAATTTCGGAACGAATTTCTTGAGGGAATTTGGTGAGCATCCTTCAACTTTCTCAGGCAAATAGGTCCACATTTCAAGCAGCAATTAAATCCAAATTGCATGCGAAATCGAACATTGAACACCCGCGTCTTCTTCTGCAGGACTTATTCTACAACGTATCATTTAATTACACTATGAAGGCCTCTGCTTAAAAAAAAAGAGCTCTGGGGCCACACTTTATGATAATCAGCTGGGCGGAGCCGTCTTAGATTGAAATAGTGGTTGTGTACAATTATAATATCGTCACCAATGCGCAGTGATACTTGATGATTATATTTTTCTCGGATCTGAGCACAACCAAGGAACTCATCTTTCCGTAAGCAAGTCGCCCTCACTACCTACATGCACCTTAATCACTTTGAGCCTGAAATCTCAACGATAGGAATAATATAATATGGAAGGCTCCGAAAATCTACATAGCAGTATTCGGCGTGTCAAAGCAATTTTTTCTGCAACAATAAGCACTGTATTTGGCAAAGGCGGAATGAATCAATGTCAAAACAAAAAAAATGATATCATGTATTTCTGATTTCGTGCTTAAAAATAAACAAGCAACCATTAAAAGCTGGGGAGAGAAAAAGTTATGCGGTGTCAGACCAAGCTTTCAGATCTCCCAGGGCAGCCAGGATCGCCCCGTGTGCACGGATCTATATAGAGCTCTTTGGGCCTCGGTACCGGTCCACCGCACGTCCTTCCCTGTTCTCACCCATATAGGCCGTAGACCAATGCACCATGTGATGGAGGAAACACAGCGGCCCCTAGACCTTGGTCGCCGAGTCGACCAAAAGCATGTGTCCCTGTACGAAGACGCAAACCGGGATCATGAGGACAGTCCCAGCATCACACCGGAACACCTGGATACGCCACATGCATTGTTGGTGGTTGTGGGAGTTTTGATAACACCTTATACTGCGGGATCACATCGAAAAAAAAGGAAGTGAGAAGGCGCCCACGGAATCGAACCACGGACCTACACCTTGCTAGTCGAGCAGTTTTACAACAAGGCCACTCGCATTGCGTAACAAACAGTCGCGTCTAACACTTTAATAATCAAACCGCATTATTAAGGGGGCTCTGCCGTTGGAGGCGGGCTTGTGGACTTCGGTGTGATCGAGTAAAGAGTGCAGCGCAACAAACAAGCTACAATCCCACTCCCCCGGGACCACCCCCAATAAAAATACAAAAAAACACACGAACAAGGATGACAACAAATCATATAAATTCAAGTAGGATCATTTCGTTGACGGGAATCTCTCAATTTTGGTATAAAATGTCCCTTGAAACTTTAGAAGTGTATGAAATTGATCAAAGGGGAAACGTGTTCCTTTTTATTGATGTTAATCTGCATCAAAACGGAGTAATCTTGTTTCTTTGAGGTCAACTGAGGGCGCTATTTCGACTTAACGGTCATGCTTCCACCTTGGGTGCAATCCGTCACACATACAAGAAAATAGTCCGCGTTTTGGGCGAATTTTAGTCACACAGTCAATTTGGTTGATTTGGATTTCATAATGTTATTAGCTATTTTGTGGGATGGATGATTCCTGAAAATAGAAAGAAAGGGGTTGGCGAATTCGAGCGATTAATATTGTTTTACACAAGTTGGGGCGGATTAATTTCGGAACGAATTTCTTGAGGGAATTTGGTGAGCATCCTTCAACTTTCTCAGGCAAATAGGTCCACATTTCAAGCAGCAATTAAATCCAAATTGCATGCGAAATCGAACATTGAACACCCGCGTCTTCTTCTGCAGGACTTATTCTACAACGTATCATTTAATTACACTATGAAGGCCTCTGCTTAAAAAAAAGAGCTCTTGGGCCACACTTTATGATAATCAGCTGGGCGGAGCCGTCTTAGATTGAAATAGTGGTTGTGTACAATTATAATATCGTCACCAATGCGCAGTGATACTTGATGATTATATTTTTCTCGGATCTGAGCACAACCAAGGAACTCATCTTTCCGTAAGCAAGTCGCCCTCACTACCTACATGCACCTTAATCACTTTGAGCCTGAAATCTCAACGATAGGAATAATATAATATGGAAGGCTCCGAAAATCTACATAGCAGTATTCGGCGTGTCAAAGCAATTTTTTCTGCAACAATAAGCACTGTATTTGGCAAAGGCGGAATGAATCAATGTCAAAACAAAAAAAATGATATCATGTATTTCTGATTTCGTGCTTAAAAATAAACAAGCAACCATTAAAAGCTGGGGAGAGAAAAAGTTATGCGGTGTCAGACCAAGCTTTCAGATCTCCCAGGGCAGCCAGGATCGCCCCGTGTGCACGGATCTATATAGAGCTCTTTGGGCCTCGGTACCGGTCCACCGCACGTCCTTCCCTGTTCTCACCCATATAGGCCGTAGACCAATGCACCATGTGATGGAGGAAACACAGCGGCCCCTAGACCTTGGTCGCCGAGTCGACCAAAAGCATGTGTCCCTGTACGAAGACGCAAACCTGGATCATGAGGACAGTCCCAGCATCACACCGGCACACCTGGATCTGCCACATGCATTGTTGGTGGTTGCGGGAGTTTTGATAACACCTTATACTGCGGGATCGCATCGGGAAAAAAAGGAAGTGAGAAGGCGCCCACGGAATCGAACCGCGGACCTACACCTTGCTAGTCGAGCAGTTTTACAACAAGGCCACTCGCATTGCGTAACAAACAGTCGCGTCTAACACTTTAATAATCAAACCGCATTATTAAGGGGGCTCTGCCGTTGGAGGCGGGCTTGTGGACTTCGGTGTGATCGAGTAAAGAGTGCAGCGCAACAAACAAGCTACAATCCCACTCCCCCGGGACCACCCCCAATAAAAATACAAAAAAACACACGAACAAGGATGACAACAAATCATATAAATTCAAGTAGGATCATTTCGTTGACGGGAATCTCTCAATTTTGGTATAAAATGTCCCTTGAAACTTTAGAAGTGTATGAAATTGATCAAAGGGGAAACGTGTTCCTTTTTATTGATGTTAATCTGCATCAAAACGGAGTAATCTTGTTTCTTTGAGGTCAACTGAGGGCGCTATTTCGACTTAACGGTCATGCTTCCACCTTGGGTGCAATCCGTCACACATACAAGAAAATAGTCCGCGTTTTGGGCGAATTTTAGTCACACAGTCAATTTGGTTGATTTGGATTTCATAATGTTATTAGCTATTTTGTGGGATGGATGATTCCTGAAAATAGAAAGAAAGGGGTTGGCGAATTCGAGCGATTAATATTGTTTTACACAAGTTGGGGCGGATTAATTTCGGAACGAATTTCTTGAGGGAATTTGGTGAGCATCCTTCAACTTTCTCAGGCAAATAGGTCCACATTTCAAGCAGCAATTAAATCCAAATTGCATGCGAAATCGAACATTGAACACCCGCGTCTTCTTCTGCAGGACTTATTCTACAATGTATCATTTAATTACACTATGAAGGCCTCTGCTTAAAAAAAAAAGAGCTCTGGGGCCACACTTTATGATAATCAGCTGGGCGGAGTCGTCTTAGATTGAAATAGTGGTTGTGTACAATTATAATATCGTCACCAATGCGCAGTGATACTTGATGATTATATTTTTCTCGGATATGAGCACAACCAAGGAACTCATCTTTCCGTAAGCAAGTCGCCCTCACTACCTACATGCACCTTAATCACTTTGAGCCTGAAATCTCAACGATTGGAATAATATAATATGGAAGGCTTCGAAAATCTACATGGCAGTATTCGGCGTGTCAAAGCTATTTTTCTGCAACAATAAGCACTGTATTTGGCAAAGGCGGAATGAATCAATGTCAAAACAAAAGAAAGGATATCATGTTTTTCTGATTTCGTGCTTAAAAATAAACAAGCAACCATTAAAAGCTGGGGAGAGAAAAAGCTATGCGGTGTCAGACCAAGCTTTCAGATCTCCCAGGGCAGCCAGGATCGCCCCGTGTGCACGGATCTATATAGAGCTCTTCGGTCCTCGGTACCGGTCCACCGCACGTCCTTCCATGTTCTCACCCATATAGGCCGTAGACCAATGCATCATGTGATGGAGGAAACACAGCGGCCCCTAGACCTTGGTCGCCGAGTCGACCAAAAGCATGTGTCCCTGTACGAAGACGCAAACCGGGATCATGAGGACAGTCCCAGCATCACACCGGAACACCTGGATACGCCACATGCATTGTTGGTGGTTGTGGGAGTTTTGATAACACCTTATACTGCGGGATCACATCGAAAAAAAAGGAAGTGAGAAGGCGCCCACGGAATCGAACCACGGACCTACACCTTGCTAGTCGAGCAGTTTTACAACAAGGCCACTCGCATTGCGTAACAAACAGTCGCGTCTAACACTTTAATAATCAAACCGCATTATTAAGGGGGCTCTGCCGTTGGAGGCGGGCTTGTGGACTTCGGTGTGATCGAGTAAAGAGTGCAACGCAACAAAGAAGCTACAATCCCACTCCCCCGGGACCACCCCCAATAAAAATACAAAAAAACACACGAACAAGGATGACAACAAATCATATAAATTCAAGTAGGATCATTTCGTTGACGGGAATCTCTCAATTTTGGTATAAAATGTCCCTTGAAACTTTAGAAGTGTATGAAATTGATCAAAGGGGAAACGTGTTCCTTTTTATTGATGTTAATCTGCATCAAAACGGAGTAATCTTGTTTCTTTGAGGTCAACTGAGGGCGCTATTTCGACTTAACGGTCATGCTTCCACCTTGGGTGCAATCCGTCACACATACAAGAAAATAGTCCGCGTTTTGGGCGAATTTTAGTCACACAGTCAATTTGGTTGATTTGGATTTCATAATGTTATTAGCTATTTTGTGGGATGGATGATTCCTGAAAATAGAAAGAAAGGGGTTGGCGAATTCGAGCGATTAATATTGTTTTACACAAGTTGGGGCGGATTAATTTCGGAACGAATTTCTTGAGGGAATTTGGTGAGCATCCTTCAACTTTCTCAGGCAAATAGGTCCACATTTCAAGCAGCAATTAAATCCAAATTGCATGCGAAATCGAACATTGAACACCCGCGTCTTCTTCTGCAGGACTTATTCTACAATGTATCATTTAATTACACTATGAAGGCCTCTGCTTAAAAAAAAAAGAGCTCTGGGGCCACACTTTATGATAATCAGCTGGGCGGAGTCGTCTTAGATTGAAATAGTGGTTGTGTACAATTATAATATCGTCACCAATGCGCAGTGATACTTGATGATTATATTTTTCTCGGATATGAGCACAACCAAGGAACTCATCTTTCCGTAAACAAGTCGCCCTCACTACCTACATGCACCTTAATCACTTTGAGCCTGAAATCTCAACGATTGGAATAATATAATATGGAAGGCTTCGAAAATCTACATGGCAGTATTCGGCGTGTCAAAGCTATTTTTCTGCAACAATAAGCACTGTATTTGGCAAAGGCGGAATGAATCAATGTCAAAACAAAAGAAAGGATATCATGTTTTTCTGATTTCGTGCTTAAAAATAAACAAGCAACCATTAAAAGCTGGGGAGAGAAAAAGCTATGCGGTGTCAGACCAAGCTTTCAGATCTCCCAGGGCAGCCAGGATCGCCCCGTGTGCACGGATCTATATAGAGCTCTTCGGTCCTCGGTACCGGTCCACCGCACGTCCTTCCATGTTCTCACCCATATAGGCCGTAGACCAATGCATCATGTGATGGAGGAAACACAGCGGCCCCTAGACCTTGGTCGCCGAGTCGACCAAAAGCATGTGTCCCCAGTACGAAGAAGCAAACCGGGATCATGAGGACAGTCCCAGCATCACACCGGCACACCTGGATCTGCCACATGCATTGTTGGTGGTTGTGGGAGTTTTGATAACACCTTATACTGCGGGATCACATCGAAAAAAAAGGAAGTGAGAAGGCGCCCACGGAATCGAACCACGGACCTACACCTTGCTAGTCGAGCAGTTTTACAACAAGGCCACTCGCATTGCGTAACAAACAGTCGCGTCTAACACTTTAATAATCAAACCGCATTATTAAGGGGGCTCTGCCGTTGGAGGCGGGCTTGTGGACTTCGGTGTGATCGAGTAAAGAGTGCAGCGCAACAAAGAAGCTACAATCCCACTCCCCCGGAACCACCCCCAATAAAAATACAAAAACACATGAACAAGGATGACAACAAATCATATAAATTCAAGTAGGATCATTTCGTAGACGGGAATCTCTCAATTTTGGTATAAAATGTCCCTTGAAACTTTAGAAGTGTATGAAATTGATCAAAGGGGAAACGTGTTCCTTTTTATTGATGTTAATCTGCATCAAAACGGAGTAATCTTGTTTCTTTGAGGTCAACTGAGGGCGCTATTTCGACTTAACGGTCATGCTTCCACCTTGGGTGCAATCCGTCACACATACAAGAAAATAGTCCGCGTTTTGGGCGAATTTTAGTCACACAGTCAATTTGGTTGATTTGGATTTCATAATGTTATTAGCTATTTTGTGGGATGGATGATTCCTGAAAATAGAAAGAAAGGGGTTGGCGAATTCGAGCGATTAATATTGTTTTACACAAGTTGGGGCGGATTAATTTCGGAACGAATTTCTTAAAGGAATTTGGTGAGCATCCTTCAACTTTCTTAGGCAAATAGGTCCACATTTCAAGCAGCAATTAAATCCAAATTGCATGCGAAATCGAACATTGAACACCCGCGTCTTCTTCTGCAGGACTTATTCTACAATGTATCATTTAATTACACTATGAAGGCCTCTGATTAAAAAAAAAGAGCTCTGGGGCCACACTTTATGATAATCAGCTGGGCGGAGCCGTCTTAGATTGAAATAGTGGTTGTGTACAATTATAATATCGTCACCAATGCGCAGTGATACTTGATGACTATATTTTTCTCGGATCTGAGCACAACCAAGTAACTCATCTTTCCGTAAGCAAGTCGCCCTCAGTACCTACATGCACCTTAATCACTTTGAGCTTGAAATCTCAACGATTGGAATTATATAATATGGAAGGCTCCGAAAATCTACATGGCAGTATTCGGCGTGTCAAATCTATTTTTTCTGCAACAATAAGCACTGTATTGGGCAAAGGCGGAATGAATCAATGTCAAAACAAAAAAAATGATATCATGTATTTCTGATTTCGTGCTTAAAAATAAACAAGCAACCATTAAAAGCTGGGGAGAGAAAAAGTTATGCGGTGTCAGACCAAGCTTTCAGATCTCCCAGGGCAGCCAGGATCGCCCCGTGTGCACGGATCTATATAGAGCTCTTCGGGCCTCGGTACCGGTCCACCGCACGTCCTTCCCTGTTCTCACCCATATAGGCCGTAGACCAATGCACCATGTGATGGAGGAAACACAGCGGCCCCTAGACCTTGGTCGCCGAGTCGACCAAAAGCATGTGTCCCTGTACGAAGACGCAAACCTGGATCATGAGGACAGTCCCAGCATCACACCGGCACACCTGGATCTGCCACATGCATTGTTGGTGGTTGCGGGAGTTTTGATAACACCTTATACTGCGGGATCGCATCGGGAAAAAAAGGAAGTGAGAAGGCGCCCACGGAATCGAACCGCGGACCTACACCTTGCTAGTCGAGCAGTTTTACAACAAGGCCACTCGCATTGCGTAACAAACAGTCGCGTCTAACACTTTAATAATCAAACCGCATTATTAAGGGGGCTCTGCCGTTGGAGGCGCGCTTGTGGACTTCGGTGTGATCGAGTAAAGAGTGCAGCGCAACAAACAAGCTACAATCCCACTCCCCCGGGACCACCCCCAATAAAAATACAAAAAAACACACGAACAAGGATGACAACAAATCATATAAATTCAAGTAGGATCATTTCGTTGACGGGAATCTCTCAATTTTGGTATAAAATGTCCCTTGAAACTTTAGAAGTGTATGAAATTGATCAAAGGGGAAACGTGTTCCTTTTTATTGATGTTAATCTGCATCAAAACGGAGTAATCTTGTTTCTTTGAGGTCAACTGAGGGCGCTATTTCGACTTAACGGTCATGCTTCCACCTTGGGTGCAATCCGTCACACATACAAGAAAATAGTCCGCGTTTTGGGCGAATTTTAGTCACACAGTCAATTTGGTTGATTTGGATTTCATAATGTTATTAGCTATTTTGTGGGATGGATGATTCCTGAAAATAGAAAGAAAGGGGTTGGCGAATTCGAGCGATTAATATTGTTTTACACAAGTTGGGGCGAATTAATTTCGGAACGAATTTCTTGAGGGAATTTGGTGAGCATCCTTCAACTTTCTCAGGCAAATAGGTCCACATTTCAAGCAGCAATTAAATCCAAATTGCATGCGAAATCGAACATTGAACACCCGCGTCTTCTTCTGCAGGACTTATTCTACAATGTATCATTTAATTACACTATGAAGGCCTCTGCTTAAAAAAAAGAGCTCTGGGGCCACACTTTATGATAATCAGCTGGGCGGAGTCGTCTTAGATTGAAATAGTGGTTGTGTACAATTATAATATCGTCACCAATGCGCAGTGATACTTGATGATTATATTTTTCTCGGATATGAGCACAACCAAGGAACTCATCTTTCCATAAGCAAGTCGCCCTCACTACCTACATGCACCTTAATCACTTTGAGCCTGAAATCTCAACGATTGGAATAATATAATATGGAAGGCTTCGAAAATCTACATGGCAGTATTCGGCGTGTCAAAGCTATTTTTCTGCAACAATAAGCACTGTATTTGGCAAAGGCGGAATGAATCAATGTCAAAACAAAAGAAAGGATATCATGTTTTTCTGATTTCGTGCTTAAAAATAAACAAGCAACCATTAAAAGCTGGGGAGAGAAAAAGCTATGCGGTGTCAGACCAAGCTTTCAGATCTCCCAGGGCAGCCAGGATCGCCCCGTGTGCACGGATCTATATAGAGCTCTTCGGTCCTCGGTACCGGTCCACCGCACGTCCTTCCATGTTCTCACCCATATAGGCCGTAGACCAATGCATCATGTGATGGAGGAAACACAGCGGCCCCTAGACCTTGGTCGCCGAGTCGACCAAAAGCATGTGTCCCTGTACGAAGACGCAAACCGGGATCATGAGGACAGTCCCAGCATCACACCGGAACACCTGGATACGCCACATGCATTGTTGGTGGTTGTGGGAGTTTTGATAACACCTTATACTGCGGGATCACATCGAAAAAAAAGGAAGTGAGAAGGCGCCCACGGAATCGAACCACGGACCTACACCTTGCTAGTCGAGCAGTTTTACAACAAGGCCACTCGCATTGCGTAACAAACAGTCGCGTCTAACACTTTAATAATCAAACCGCATTATTAAGGGGGCTCTGCCGTTGGAGGCGGGCTTGTGGACTTCGGTGTGATCGAGTAAAGAGTGCAGCGCAACAAAGAAGCTACAATCCCACTCCCCCGGAACCACCCCCAATAAAAATACAAAAAACACATGAACAAGGATGACAACAAATCATATAAATTCAAGTAGGATCATTTCGTAGACGGGAATCTCTCAATTTTGGTATAAAATGTCCCTTGAAACTTTAGAAGTGTATGAAATTGATCAAAGGGGAAACGTGTTCCTTTTTATTGATGTTAATCTGCATCAAAACGGAGTAATCTTGTTTCTTTGAGGTCAACTGAGGGCGCTATTTCGACTTAACGGTCATGCTTCCACCTTGGGTGCAATCCGTCACACATACAAGAAAATAGTCGGCGTTTTGGGCGAATTTTAGTCACACAGTCAATTTGGTTGATTTGGATTTCATAATGTTATTAGCTATTTTGTGGGATGGATGATTCCTGAAAATAGAAAGAAAGGGGTTGGCGAATTCGAGCGATTAATATTGTTTTACACAAGTTGGGGCGGATTAATTTCGGAACGAATTTCTTAAAGGAATTTGGTGAGCATCCTTCAACTTTCTCAGGCAAATAGGTCCACATTTCAAGCAGCAATTAAATCCAAATTGCATGCGAAATCGAACATTGAACACCCGCGTCTTCTTCTGCAGGACTTATTCTACAATGTATCATTTAATTACACTATGAAGGCCTCTGATTAAAAAAAAGAGCTCTGGGGCCACACTTTATGATAATCAGCTGGGCGGAGCCGTCTTAGATTGAAATAGTGGTTGTTGAAATTATAATATCGTCACCAATGCGGAGTGATACTTGATGACTATATTTTTCTCGGATCTGAGCACAACCAAGTAACTCATCTTTCCGTAAGCAAGTCGCCCTCAGTACCTACATGCACCTTAATCACTTTGAGCTTGAAATCTCAACGATTGGAATTATATAATATGGAAGGCTCCGAAAATCTACATGGCAGTATTCGGCGTGTCAAATCTATTTTTTCTGCAACAATAAGCACTGTATTGGGCAAAGGCGGAATGAATCAATGTCAAAACAAAAGAAATGATATCATGTATTTCTGATTTCGTGCTTAAAAATAAACAAGCAACCATTAAAAGCTGGGGAGAGAAAAAGTTATGCGGTGTCAGACCAAGCTTTCAGATCTCCCAGGGCAGCCAGGATCGCCCCGTGTGCACGGATCTATATAGAGCTCTTCGGGCCTCGGTACCGGTCCACCGCACGTCCTTCCCTGTTTTCACCCATATAGGCCGTAGACCAATGCACCATGTGATGGAGGAAACACAGTGGCCCCTAGACCTTGGTCGCCGAGTCGACCAAAAGCATGTGTCTCTGTACGAAGACGCAAACCTGGATCATGAGGACAGTCCCAGCATCACACTGGCACACCTGGATCTGCCACATGCATTGTTGGTGGTTGCGGGAGTTTTGATAACACCTTATACTGCGGGATCGCATCGAAAAAAAAAGGAAGTGAGAAGGCGCCCACGGAATCGAACCGCGGACCTACACCTTGCTAGTCGAGCAGTTTTACAACAAGGCCACTCGCATTGCGTAACAAACAGTCGCGTCTAACACTTTAATAATCAAACCGCATTATTAAGGGGGCTCTGCCGTTGGAGGCGGGCTTGTGGACTTCGGTGTGATCGAGTAAAGAGTGCAGCGCAACAAAGAAGCTACAATCCCACTCCCCCGGAACCACCCCCAATAAAAATACAAAAAACACATGAACAAGGATGACAACAAATCATATAAATTCAAGTAGGATCATTTCGTTGACGGGAATCTCTCAATTTTGGTATAAAATGTCCCTTGAAACTTTAGAAGTGTATGAAATTAATCAAAGGGGAAACGTGTTCCTTTTTATTGATGTTAATCCGCATCAAAACGGAGTAATCTTGTTTCTTTGAGGTCAACTGAGGGCGCTATTTCGACTTAACGGTCATGCTTCCACCTTGGGTGCAATCCGTCACACATACAAGAAAATAGTCCGCGTTTTGGGCGAATTTTAGTCACACAGTCAATTTGGTTGATTTGGATTTCATAATGTTATTAGCTATTTTGTGGGATGGATGATTCCTGAAAATAGAAAGAAAGGGGTTGGCGAATTCGAGCGATTAATATTGTTTTACACAAGTTGGGGCGGATTAATTTCGGAACGAATTTCTTAAAGGAATTTGGTGAGCATCCTTCAACTTTCTCAGGCAAATAGGTCCACATTTCAAGCAGCAATTAAATCCAAATTGCATGCGAAATCGAACATTGAACACCCGCGTCTTCTTATGCAGGACTTATTCTACAATGTATCATTTAATTACACTATGAAGGCCTCTGATTTAAAAAAAAGAGCTCTGGGGCCACACTTTATGATAATCAGCTGGGCGGAGCCGTCTTAGATTGAAATAGTGGTTGTGTACAATTATAATATCGTCACCAATGCACAGTGATACTTGATGACTATATTTTTCCCGGATCTGAGCACAATCAAGGAACTCATCTTTCCGTAAGCAAGTCGCCCTCACTACCTACAATGCACCTTAATCACTTTGAGCCTGAAATCTCAACGATTGGAATAATATAATATGGAATGCTCCGAAAATCTACATGGCAGTATTCGGCGTGTCAAAGCTATTTTTTCTGCAACAATAAGCACTATATTGGGCAAAGGCGGAATGAATCCATGTCAAAGCAAAAGAAAGGATATCATGTATTTCTGATTTCGTGCTTAAAAATAAACAAGCAACCATTAAAAGCTGGGGAGAGAAAAAGCTATGCGGTGTCAGACCAAGCTTTCAGATCTCCCAGGGCAGCCAGGATCGCCCCGTGTGCACGGATCTATATAGAGCTCTTCGGGCCTCGGTACCGGTCCACCGCACGTCCTTCCCTGTTCTCACCCATATAGGCCGTAGACCAATGCACCATGTGAGGGAGGAAACACAGCGGCCCCTAGACCTTGGTCGCCGGGTCGACCAAAAGCATGTGTCCCTGTACGAAGACGCAAACCTGGATCATGAGGACAGTCCCAGCATCACACCGGCACACCTGGATCTGCCACATGCATTGTTGGTGGTTGCGGGAGTTTTGATAACACCTTATACTGCGGGATCGCATCGAAAAAAAAAGGAAGTGAGAAGGCGCCCACGGAATCGAACCGCGGACCTACACCTTGCTAGTCGAGCAGTTTTACAACAAGGCCACTCGCATTGCTTAACAAACAGTCGCGTCTAACACTTTAATAATCAAACCGCATTATTAAGGGGGCTCTGCCGTTGGAGGCGGGCTTGTGGACTTCGGTGTGATCGAGTAAAGAGTGCAGCGCAACAAACAAGCTACAATCCCACTCCCCCGGAACCACCCCCAATAAAAATACAAAAAACACATGAACAAGGATGACAACAAATCATATAAATTCAAGTAGGATAATTTCGTTGACGGGAATCTCTCAATTTTGGTATAAAATGTCCCTTGAAACTTTAGTAGTGTATGAAATTGATCAAAGGGGAAACGTGTTCCTTTTTATTGATGTTAATCTGCATCAAAACGGAGTAATCTTGTTTCTTTGAGGTCAACTGAGGGCGCTATTTCGACTTAACGGTCATGCTTCCACCTTGGGTGCAATCCGTCACACATACAAGAAAATAGTCCGCGTTTTGGGCGAATTTTAGTCGCACAGTCAATTTGGTTGATTTGGATTTCATAATGTTATTAGCTATTTTGTGGGATGGATGATTCCTGAAAATAGAAAGAAAGGGGTTGGCGAATTCAAGCGATTAATATTGTTTTACACAAGTTGGGGCTGATTAATTTCGAAACGAATTTCTTGAGGGAATTCGTGAGCATCCTTCAACTTTCTCAGGCAAATAGGTCCACATTTCAAGCCGCAATTAAATCCAAATTGCATGCGAAATCGAACATTGAACACCCGCGTCTTCTTCTGCAGGACTTATTCTACAATGTATCATTTAATTACACTATGAAGGCTTCTGATTAAAAAAAAAAGCTCTGGGACCACACTTCATGATAATCAGCTGGGTGGAGCCGTCTTAGATTGAAATAGTGGTTGTGTACAATTATATCGTCACCAATGCGCAGTGATACTTAATGACTATATTTTTCTCGGATCTGAGCACAACCAAGAAACTCATCTTTCCGTAAGCAAGTCGCCCTCACTACCTTTAAGCACCTTAATCACTTTGAGCCTGAAATCTCAACGATTGGAATAATATAATATGGAAGGCTCCGAAAATCTACATGGCAGTATTCGGCGTGTCAAAGCTATTTTTTCTGCAACAATAAGCACTGTATTGGGCAAAGGCGGAATCAATCAATGTCAAAACAAAAGAAAGGATATCATGTATTTCTCATTTCGTGCTTAAAAATAAACAAGCAACCATTAAAAGCTGGGGAGAGAAAAAGTTATGCGGTGTCAGACCAAGCTTTCAGATCTCCCAGGGCAGCCAGGATCGCCCCGTGTGCACGGATCTATATAGAGCTCTTCGGGCCTCGGTACCGGTCCACCGCACGTCCTTCCCTGTTCTCACCCATATAGAACGTAGACCAATGCACCATGTGAGGGAGGAAACACAGCGGCCCCTAGACCTTGGTCGCCGAGTCGACCAAAAGCATGTGTCCCTGTACGAAGACGCAAACCTGGATCATGAGGACAGTCCCAGCATCACACCGGCACACCTGGATGCGCCACATGCATTGTTGGTGGTTGCGGGAGTTTTGATAACACCTTATACTGCGGGATCGCATCGAAAAAAAAGGAAGTGAGAAGGAGCCCACTGAATCGAACCACGGACCTACACCTTGCTAGTCGAGCAGTTATACAACAAGGCCACTCGTATTGCGTAACAAACAGTCGCGTCTAACACTTTAATAATCAAACCGCATTATTAAGGGGGCTCTGCCGTTGGAGGCGGGCTTGTGGACTTCGGTGTGATCGAGTAAAGAGTGCAGCGCAACAAACAAGCTACAATCCCACCCCCCTGGAACCACCCCCAATAAAAATACAAAAAACACATGAACAAGGATGACAACAAATCATATGAATTGAAGTAGGATCATTTCGTTTGCGGGAATCTCTCAATTTTGGTGTAAAATGTTCCTTGAAACTTTAGTAGTGTATGAAATTGATCAAAATGGAAACGTGTTCCTTTTTATTGATGTTAATCTGCATCAAAACGGAGTAATCTTGTTTCTTTGACGTCAACCGAGGGCGCTATTTCGACTTAATGGTCATGCTTCCACCTTGGATGCAATCCGTCATACATACAAGAAAATAGTCCGCGTTTTGGGCGAATTTTAGTCGCACAGTCAATTTGGTTGATTTGGATTTCATAATGTTATTAGCTATTTTGTGGGATGGATGATTCCTGAAAATAGAAAGAAAGGGGTTGGCGAATTCAAGCGATTAATATTGTTTTACACAAGTTGGGGCGGATTAATTTCGAAACGAATTTCTTGAGGGAATTCGTGAGCATCCTTCAACTTTCTCAGGCAAATAGGTCCACATTTCAAGCCGCAATTAAATCCAAATTGCATGCGAAATCGAACATTGAACACCCGCGTCTTCTTCTGCAGGACTTATTCTACAATGTATCATTTAATTACACTATGAAGGCCTCTGATTAAAAAAAAAAGCTCTGGGACCACACTTCATGATAATCAGCTGGGCGGAGTCGTCTTAGATTGAAATAGTGGTTGTGTACAATTATAATATCGTCACCAATGCGCAGTGATACTTGATGATTATATTTTTCTCGGATATGAGCACAACCAAGGAACTCATCTTTCCGTAAGCAAGTCGCCCTCACTACCTACATGCACCTTAATCACTTTGAGCCTGAAATCTCAACGATTGGAATAATATAATATGGAAGGCTTCGAAAATCTACATGGCAGTATTCGGCGTGTCAAAGCTATTTTTCTGCAACAATAAGCACTGTATTTGGCAAAGGCGGAATGAATCAATGTCAAAACAAAAGAAAGGATATCATGTTTTTCTGATTTCGTGCTTAAAAATAAACAAGCAACCATTAAAAGCTGGGGAGAGAAAAAGCTATGCGGTGTCAGACCAAGCTTTCAGATCTCCCAGGGCAGCCAGGATCGCCCCGTGTGCACGGATCTATATAGAGCTCTTCGGTCCTCGGTACCGGTCCACCGCACGTCCTTCCATGTTCTCACCCATATAGGCCGTAGACCAATGCATCATGTGATGGAGGAAACACAGCGGCCCCTAGACCTTGGTCGCCGAGTCGACCAAAAGCATGTGTCCCTGTACGAAGACGCAAACCGGGATCATGAGGACAGTCCCAGCATCACACCGGCACACCTGGATCTGCCACATGCATTGTTGGTGGTTGTGGGAGTTTTGATAACACCTTATACTGCGGGATCACATCGAAAAAAAAAGGAAGTGAGAAGGCGCCCACGGAATCGAACCACGGACCTACACCTTGCTAGTCGAGCAGTTTTACAACAAGGCCACTCGCATTGCGTAACAAACAGTCGCGTCTAACACTTTAATAATCAAACCGCATTATTAAGGGGGCTCTGCCGTTGGAGGCGGGCTTGTGGACTTCGGTGTGATCGAGTAAAGAGTGCAGCGCAACAAAGAAGCTACAATCCCACTCCCCCGGGACCACCCCCAATAAAAATACAAAAACACATGAACAAGGATGACAACAAATCATATAAATTCAAGTAGGATCATTTCGTAGACGGGAATCTCTCAATTTTGGTATAAAATGTCCCTTGAAACTTTAGAAGTGTATGAAATTGATCAAAGGGGAAACGTGTTCCTTTTTATTGATGTTAATCTGCATCAAAACGGAGTAATCTTGTTTCTTTGAGGTCAACTGAGGGCGCTATTTCGACTTAACGGTCATGCTTCCACCTTGGGTGCAATCCGTCACACATACAAGAAAATAGTCCGCGTTTTGGGCGAATTTTAGTCACACAGTCAATTTGGTTGATTTGGATTTCATAATGTTATTAGGTATTTTGTGGGATGGATGATTCCTGAAAATAAAAAGAAAGGGGTTGGCGAATTCGAGCGATTAATATTGTTTTACACAAGTTGGGGCGGATTAATTTCGGAACGAATTTCTTAAAGGAATTTGTGAGCATCCTTCAACTTTCTCAGGCAAATAGGTCAACATTTCAAGCAGCAATTAAATCCAAATTGCATGCGAAATCGAACATTGAACAACCGCGTCTTCTTCTGCAGGACTTATTCTACAATGTATCATTTAATTACAATATGAAGGCCTCTGATTAAAAAAAAAGAGCTCTGGGGCCACACTTTATGATAATCAGCTGGGCGGAGCCGTCTTAGATTGAAATAGTGGTTGTGTACAATTATAATATCGTCACCAATGCGCAGTGATACTTGATGACTATATTTTTCTCGGATCTGAGCACAACCAAGTAACTCATCTTTCCGTAAGCAAGTCGCCCTCAGTACCTACATGCACCTTAATCACTTTGAGCTTGAAATCTCAACGATTGGAATTATATAATATGGAAGGCTCTGAAAATCTACATGGCAGTATTCGGCGTGTCAAATCTATTTTTTCTGCAACAATAAGCACTGTATTGGGCAAAGGCGGAATGAATCAATGTCAAAACAAAAGAAAGGATATCATGTATTTCTGATTTCGTGCTTAAAAATAAACAAGCAACCATTAAAAGCTGGGGAGAGAAAAAGTTATGCGGTGTCAGACCAAGCTTTCAGATCTCCCAGGGCAGCCAGGATCGCCCCGTGTGCACGGATCTATATAGAGCTCTTCGGG
Source organism: Luidia sarsii (assembly GCA_949987565.1). Classification (NCBI taxonomy): domain Eukaryota; kingdom Metazoa; phylum Echinodermata; class Asteroidea; order Paxillosida; family Luidiidae; genus Luidia; species Luidia sarsii. The sequence goes on from OX465122.1 coordinate 6,173,299, forward strand.
CCTCGGTACCGGTCCACCGCACGTCCTTCCCTGTTCTCACCCATATAGGCCGTAGACCAATGCACCATGTGATGGAGGAAACACAGCGGCCCCTAGACCTTGGTCGCCGAGTCGACCAAAAGCATGTGTCTCTGTACGAAGACGCAAACCTGGATCATGAGGACAGTCCCAGCATCACACTGGCACACCTGAATCTGCCACATGCATTGTTGGTGGTTGCGGGAGTTTTGATAACACCTTATACTGCGGGATCGCATCGAAAAAAAAAGGAAGTGAGAAGGCGCCCACGGAATCGAACCGCGGACCTACACCTTGCTAGTCGAGCAGTTTTACAACAAGGCCACTCGCATTGCGTAACAAACAGTCGCGTCTAACACTTTAATAATCAAACCGCATTATTAAGGGGGCTCTGCCGTTGGAGGCGGGCTTGTGGACTTCGGTGTGATCGAGTAAAGAGTGCAGCGCAACAAAGAAGCTACAATCCCACTCCCCCGGAACCAACCCCAATAAAAATACAAAAAACACATGAACAAGGATGACAACAAATCATATAAATTCAAGTAGGATCATTTCGTTGACGGGAATCTCTCAATTTTGGTATAAAATGTCCCTTGAAACTTTAGAAGTGTATGAAATTGATCAAAGGGGAAACGTGTTCCTTTTTATTGATGTTAATCCGCATCAAAACGGAGTAATCTTGTTTCTTTGAGGTCAACTGAGGGCGCTATTTCGACTTAACGGTCATGCTTCCACCTTGGGTGCAATCCGTCACACATACAAGAAAATAGTCCGCGTTTTGGGCGAATTTTAGTCACACAGTCAATTTGGTTGATTTGGATTTCATAATGTTATTAGCTATTTTGTGGGATGGATGATTCCTGAAAATAGAAAGAAAGGGGTTGGCGAATTCGAGCGATTAATATTGTTTTACACAAGTTGGGGCGGATTAATTTCGGAACGAATTTCTTAAAGGAATTTGGTGAGCATCCTTCAACTTTCTCAGGCAAATAGGTCCACATTTCAAGCAGCAATTAAATCCAAATTGCATGCGAAATCGAACATTGAACACCCGCGTCTTCTTATGCAGGACTTATTCTACAATGTATCATTTAATTACACTATGAAGGCCTCTGATTTAAAAAAAAGAGCTCTGGGGCCACACTTTATGATAATCAGCTGGGCGGAGCCGTCTTAGATTGAAATAGTGGTTGTGTACAATTATAATATCGTCACCAATGCACAGTGATACTTGATGACTATATTTTTCCCGGATCTGAGCACAATCAAGGAACTCATCTTTCCGTAAGCAAGTCGCCCTCACTACCTACAATGCACCTTAATCACTTTGAGCCTGAAATCTCAACGATTGGAATAATATAATATGGAATGCTCCGAAAATCTACATGGCAGTATTCGGCGTGTCAAAGCTATTTTTTCTGCAACAATAAGCACTATTTTGGGCAAAGGCGGAATGAATCCATGTCAAAGCAAAAGAAAGGATATCATGTATTTCTGATTTCGTGCTTAAAAATAAACAAGCAACCATTAAAAGCTGGGGAGAGAAAAAGTTATGCGGTGTCAGACCAAGCTTTCAGATCTCCCAGGGCAGCCAGGATCGCCCCGTGTGCACGGATCTATATAGAGCTCTTCGGGCCTCGGTACCGGTCCACCGCACGTCCTTCCCTGTTCTCACCCATATAGAACGTAGACCAATGCACCATGTGAGGGAGGAAACACAGCGGCCCCTAGACCTTGGTCGCCGAGTCGACCAAAAGCATGTGTCCCTGTACGAAGACGCAAACCTGGATCATGAGGACAGTCCCAGCATCACACCGGCACACCTGTCTGCGCCACATGCATTGTTGGTGGTTGCGGGAGTTTTGATAACACCTTATACTGCGGGATCGCATCGAAAAAAAAAGGAAGTGAGAAGGCGCCCACGGAATCGAACCACGGACCTACACCTTGCCAGTCGAGCAGTTATACAACAAGGCCACTCGCATTGCGTAACAAACAGTCGCGTCTAACACTTTAATAATCAAACCGCATTATTAAGGGGGCTCTGCCGTTGGAGGCGGGCTTGTGGACTTCGGTGTGATCGAGTAAAGAGTGCAGCGCAACAAACAAGCTACAATCCCACTCCCCCGGAACCACCCCCATGAAAATACAAAAAACACATGAACAAGAATGAGAACAAATCATATAAATTGAAGTAGGATCATTTTGTTTACGGGAATCTCTCAATTTTGTTATAAAATGTCCCTTCAAACTTTAGTAGTGTATGAAATTGATCAAAGGGGAAACGTGTTCCTTTTTATTGATGTTAATCTGCATCAAAACGGAGTAATCCTGTTTCTTTGACGTCAACTGAGGGCGCTATTTCGACTTATCGGTCATGCTTCCACCTTGGGTGCAATCCGTCACACATACAAGAAAATAGTCCGCGTTTTGGGCGAATTTTAGTCGCACAGTCAATTTGGTTGATTTGGATTTCATAATGTTATTAGCTATTTTGTGGGATGGATGATTCCTGAAAATAGAAAGAAAGGGGTTGGCGAATTCAAGCGATTAATATTGTTTTACACAAGTTGGGGCTGATTAATTTCGAAACGAATTTCTTGAGGGAATTCGTGAGCATCCTTCAACTTTCTCAGGCAAATAGGTCCACATTTCAAGCCGCAATTAAATCCAAATTGCATGCGAAATCGAACATTGAACACCCGCGTCTTCTTCTGCAGGACTTATTCTACAATGTATCATTTAATTACACTATGAAGGCCTCTGATTAAAAAAAAAAGCTCTGGGACCACACTTCATGATAATCAGCTGGGCGGAGCCGTCTTAGATTGAAATAGTGGTTGTGTACAATTATATCGTCACCAATGCGCAGTGATACTTAATGACTATATTTTTCTCGGATCTGAGCACAACCAAGAAACTCATCTTTCCGTAAGCAAGTCGCCCTCACTACCTTTAAGCACATTAATCACTTTGAGCCTGAAATCTCCACGATTGGAATAATATAATATGGAAGGCTCCGAAAATCTACATGGCAGTATTCGGCGTGTCAAAGCTATTTTTTCTGCAACAATAAGCACTGTATTGGGCAAAGGCGGAATCAATCAATGTCAAAACAAAAGAAAGGATATCATGTATTTCTCATTTCGTGCTTAAAAATAAACAAGCAACCATTAAAAGCTGGGGAGAGAAAAAGTTATGCGGTGTCAGACCAAGCTTTCAGATCTCCCAGGGCAGCCAAGATCGCCCCGTGTGCACGGATCTATATAGAGCTCTTCGGGCCTCGGTACCGGTCCACCGCACGTCCTTCCCTGTTCTCACCCATATAGAACGTAGACCAATGCACCATGTGAGGGAGGAAACACAGCGGCCCCTAGACCTTGGTCGCCGAGTCGACCAAAAGCATGTGTCCCTGTACGAAGACGCAAACCTGGATCATGAGGACAGTCCCAGCATCACACCGGCACACCTGGATGCGCCACATGCATTGTTGGTGGTTGCGGGAGTTTTGATAACACCTTATACTGCGGGATCGCATCGAAAAAAAAGGAAGTGAGAAGGAGCCCACTGAATCGAACCACGGACCTACACCTTGCTAGTCGAGCAGTTATACAACAAGGCCACTCGTATTGCGTAACAAACAGTCGCGTCTAACACTTTAATAATCAAACCGCATTATTAAGGGGGCTCTGCCGTTGGAGGCGGGCTTGTGGACTTCGGTGTGATCGAGTAAAGAGTGCAGCGCAACAAACAAGCTACAATCCCACTCCCCCGGAACCACCCCCATGAAAATACAAAAAACACATGAACAAGAATGAGAACAAATCATATAAATTGAAGTTTGATCATTTTGTTTACGGGAATCTCTCAATTTTGTTATAAAATGTCCCTTGAAACTTTAGTAGTGTATGAAATTGATCAAAGGGGAAACGTGTTCCTTTTTATTGATGTTAATCTGCATCAAAACGGAGTAATCTTGTTTCTTTGACGTCAACCGAGGGCGCTATTTCGACTTAACGGTCATGCTTCCACCTTGGGTGCAATCCGTCACACATACAAGAAAATAGTCCGCGTTTTGGGCGAATTTTAGTCGCACAGTCAATTTGGTTGATTTGGATTTCATAATGTTATTAGCTATTTTGTGGGATGGATGATTCCTGAAAATAGAAAGAAAGGGGTTGGCGAATTCGAGCGATTAATATTGTTTTACACAAGTTGGGGCGGATTAATTTCGAAACGAATTTCTTGAGGGAATTTGGTGAGCATCCTTCAACTTTCTCAGGCAAATAGGTCCACATTTCAAGCCGCAATTAAATCCAAATTGCATGCGAAATCGAACATTGAACACCCGCGTCTTCTTCTGCAGGACTTATTCTACAATGTATCATTTAATTACACTATGAAGGCCTCTGATTAAAAAAAAAAGCTCTGGGACCACACTTCATGATAATCAGCTGGGCGGAGCCGTCTTAGATTGAAATAGTGGTTGTGTACAATTATATCGTCACCAATGCGCAGTGATACTTATTGACTATATTTTTCTCGGATCTGAGCACAACCAAGGAACTCTTCTTTCCGTAAGCAAGTCGCCCTCACTACCTTCATGCACCTTAATCACTTTGAGCCTGAAATCTCAACGATTGGAATAATATAATATGGAAGGCTCCAAAAATCTACTTGGCAGTATTCGGCGTGTCAAAGCTATTTTTTCTGCAACAATAAGCACTGTATTAGGCAAAGGCGGAATGAATCAATGTCAAAAGAAAAGAAAGGATATCATGTATTTCTGATTTCGTGCTTAAAAATAAACAGGCAACCATTAAAAGCTGGGGAGAGAAAAAGTTATGCGGTGTCAGACCAAGCTTTCAGATCTCCCAGGGCAGCCAGGATCGCCCCGTGTGCACGGATCTATATAGAGCTCTTCGGGCCTCGGTACCGGTCCACCGCACGTCCTTCCCTGTTCTCATCCATATAGGCCGTAGACCAATGCACCATGTGAAGGAGGAAACACAGCGGCCCCTAGACCTTGGTCGCCGAGTCGACCAAAAGCATGTGTCCCTGTACGAAGACGCAAACCTGGATCATGAGGACAGTCCCAGCATCACACCGGCACACCTGGATGCGCCACATGCATTGTTGGTGGTTGCGGGAGTTTTGATAACACCTTATACTGCGGGATCGCATCGAAAAAAAACAGGAAGTGAGAAGGCGCCCACGGAATCGAACCGCGGACCTACACCTTGCTAGTCGAGCAGTTTTACAACAAGGCCACTCGCATTGCGTAACAAACAGTCGCGTCTAACACTTTAATAATCAAACCGCATTATTAAGGGGGCTCTGCCGTTGGAGGCGGGCTTGTGGACTTCGGTGTGATCGAGTAAAGAGTGCAGCGCAACAAAGAAGCTACAATCCCACTCCCCCGGAACCACCCCCATGAAAATACAAAAAACACATGAACAAGAATGAGAACAAATCATATAAATTGAAGTAGGATCATTTTGTTTACGGGAATCTCTCAATTTTGTTATAAAATGTCCCTTGAAACTTTAGTAGTGTATGAAATTCATCAAAGGGGAAACGTGTTCCTTTTTATTGATGTTAATCTGCATCAAAACGGAGTAATCTTGTTTCTTTGACGTCAACTGAGGGCGCTATATCGACTTAACGGTCATTTTTCCACCTTGGGTGCAATCCGTCACACATACAAGAAAATAGTCCGCGTTTTGGGCGAATTTTAGTCGCACAGTCAATTTGGTTGATTTGGATTTCATAATGTTATTAGCTATTTTGTGGGATGGATGATTCCTGAAAATAGAAAGAAAGGGGTTGGCGAATTCGAGCGATTAATATTGTTTTACACAAGTTGGGGCGGATTAATTTCGAAACGAATTTCTCGAGGGAATTTGGTGAGCATCCTTCAACTTTCTCAGGCAAATAGGTCCACATTTCAAGCCGAAATTTAATCCAAATTGCATGCGAAATCGAACATTGAACACCCGCGTCTTCTTCTGCAGGACTTATTCTACAATGTATCATTTAATTACACTATGAAGGCCTCTGATTAAAAAAAAAAGCTCTGGGACCACACTTCATGATAATCAGCTGGGCGGAGCCGTCTTAGATTGAAATAGTGGTTGTGTACATTTATATCGTCACCAATGCGCAGTGATACTTAATGACTATATTTTTCTCGGATCTGAGCAAAACCAAGGAACTCATCTTTCCGTAAGCAAGTCGCCCTCACTACCTTCATGCACCTTAATCACTTTGAGCCTGAAATCTCAACGATTGGAATAATATAATATGGAAGGCTCCGAAAATCTACTTGGCAGTATTCGGCGTGTCAAAGCTATTTTTTCTGCAACAATAAGCACTGTATTGGGCAAAGGCGGAATGAATCAATGTCAAAACAAAAGAAAGGATATCATGTATTTCTCATTTCGTGCTTAAAAATAAATGAGCAACCATTAAAAGCTGGGGAGAGAAAAAGTTATGCGGTGTCAGACCAAGCTTTCAGATCTCCCAGGGCAGCCAGGATCGCCCCGTGTGCACGGATCTATATAGAGCTCTTCGGGCCTCGGTACCGGTCCACCGCACGTCCTTCCCTGTTCTCACCCATATAGAACGTAGACCAATGCACCATGTGAGGGAGGAAACACAGCGGCCCCTAGACCTTGGTCGCCGAGTCGACCAAAAGCATGTGTCCCTGTACGAAGACGCAAACCTGGATCATGAGGACAGTCCCAGCATCACACCGGCACACCTGGATGCGCCACATGCATTGTTGGTGGTTGCGGGAGTTTTGATAACACCTTATACTGCGGGATCGCATCGAAAAAAAAAGGAAGTGAGAAGGCGCCCACGGAATCGAACCACGGACCTACACCTTGCCAGTCGAGCAGTTATACAACAAGGCCACTCGCATTGCGTAACAAACAGTCGCGTCTAACACTTTAATAATCAAACCGCATTATTAAGGGGGCTCTGCCGTTGGAGGCGGGCTTGTGGACTTCGGTGTGATCGAGTCAAGAGTGCAGCGCAACAAACAAGCTACAATCCCACTCCCCCGGAACCACCCCCATGAAAATACAAAAAACACATGAACAAGAATGAGAACAAATCATATAAATTGAAGTAGGATCATTTTGTTTACGGGAATCTCTCAATTTTGTTATAAAATATCCCTTCAAACTTTAGTAGTGTATGAAATTGATCAAAGGGGAAACGTGTTCCTTTTTATTGATGTTAATCTGCATCAAAACGGAGTAATCCTGTTTCTTTGACGTCAACTGAGGGCGCTATTTCGACTTAACGGTCATGCTTCCACCTTGGGAGCAATCCGTCACACATACAAGAAAATAGTCCGCGTTTTGGGCGAATTTTAGTCACACAGTCAATTTGGTTGATTTGGATTTCATAATGTTATTAGCTATTTTGTGGGATGGATGATTCCTGAAAATAGAAAGAAAGGGGTTGGCGAATTCGAGCGATTAATATTGTTTTACACAAGTTGGGGCGGATTAATTTCGAAACGAATTTCTTGAGGGAATTTGGTGAGCATCCTTCAACTTTCTCAGGCAAATAGGTCCACATTTCAAGCCGCAATTAAATCCAAATTGCATGCGAAATCGAACATTGAACACCCGCGTCTTCTTCTGCAGGACTTATTCTACAATGTATCATTTAATTACACTATGAAGGCCCCTGATAAAAAAAAAAGCTCTGGGACCACACTTCATGACAATCAGCTGGGCGGAGCCGTCTTAGATTGAAATAGTGGTTGTGTACAATTTTATCGTCACCAATGCGCAGTGATACTTAATGACTATATTTTTCTCGGATCTGAGCACAACCAAGGAACTCATCTTTCCGTAAGCAAGTCGCCCTCACTACCTTCATGCACCTTAATCACTTTGAGCCTGAAATCTCAACGATTGGAATAATTTAATATGGAAGGCTCCGAAAATCTACTTGGCAGTATTCGGCGTGTCAAAACTATTTTTTCTGCAACAATAAGCACTGTATTGGGCAAAGGCGGAATGAATCAATGTCAAAACAAAAGAAAGGATATCATGTATTTCTGATTTCGAGCTTAAAAATAAACAAGCAACCATTAAAAGCTTGGGAGAGAAAAAGTTATGCGGTGTCAGACCAAGCTTTCAGATCTCCCAGGGCAGCCAGGATCGCCCCGTGTGCACGGATCTATATAGAGCTCTTCGGGCCTCGGTACCGGTCCACCGCACGTCCTTCCCTGTTCTCACCCATATAGAACGTAGACCAATGCACCATGTGAGGGAGGAAACACAGCGGCCCCTAGACCTTTGTCGCCGAGTCGACCAAAAGCATGTGTCCCTGTACGAAGACGAAAACCTGGATCATGAGGACAGTCCCAGCATTTCACCGGCACACCTGGATGCGCCACATGCATTGTTGGTGGTTGCGGGAGTTTTGATAACATCTTATACTGCGGGATCGCATCGAAAAAACAGGAAGTGAGAAGGCGCCCACGGAATCGAACCACGGACCTACACCTTGCTAGTCGAGCAGTTTTACAACAAGGCCACTCGCATTGCGTAACAAACAGTCGCGTCTAACACTTTAATAATCAAACCGCATTATTAAGGGGGTTCTGCCGTTGGAGGCGGGCTTGTGGACTTCGGTGTGATCGAGTAAAGAGTGCAGCTCAACAAACAAGCTACAATCCCACTCCCCCGGAACCACCCCCATGAAAATACAAAAAACACATGAACAAGGATGACAACAAATCATATAAATTCAAGTAGGATCATTTTGTTTACGGGAATCTCTCAATTTTGGTATAAAATGTCCGTTGAAACTTTAGTAGTGTATGAAATTGATCAAAGGGGAAACGTGTTCCTTTTTATTGATGTTAATCTGCATCAAAACGGAGTAATCTTGTTTCTTTGACGTTATCCGAGGGCGCTATTTCGACTTAACGGTCATGCTTCCACCTTGGATGCAATCCGTCACACATACAAAAAAATAGTCCGCGTTTTGGGCGAATTTTAGTCGCACAGTCAATTTGGTTGATTTGGATTTCATAATGTTATTAGCTATTTTGTGGGATGGATGATTCCTGAAAATAGAAAGAAAGGGGTTGGCGAATTCGAGCTATTAATATTGTTTTACACAAGTTGGGGCGGATTAATTTCGAAACGAATTTTTTGAGGGAATTTGGTGAGCATCCTTCAACTTTCTCAGGCAAGTAGGTCCACATTTCAAGCCGCAATTAAATCCAAATTGCATGCGAAATCGAACATTGAACACCCGCGTCTTCTTCTGCAGGACTTATTCTACAATGTATCATTTAATTACACTATAAAGGCCTCTGATTAAAAAAAAGAGCTCTGGGGCCACACTTTATGATAATCAGCTGGGCGGAGCCGTCTTAGATTGAAATAGTGGTTGTGTACAATTATAATATCGTCACCAATGCGCAGTGATAATTGATGACTATATTTTTCTCGGATATGAGCACAACCAAGGAACTCATCTTTCCGTAAGCAAGTCGCCCTCACTACCTATATGCACCTTAATCACTTTGAGCCTGAAATCTCAACGATTGGACTAATATAATATGTAAGGCTCCGAAAATCTACATGGCAGTATTCGGCGTGTCAAAGCTATTTTTTCTGCAACAATAATCACTGTATTGGGCAAAGGAGGAATGAATCAATGTCAAAACAAAAGAAAGGATATCATGTATTTCTGATTTTGTGCTTAAAAATAAACAAGCAACCATTAAAAGCTGGGGAGAGAAAAAGTTATGCGGTGTCAGACCAAGCTTTCAGATCTCCCAGGGCAGCCAGGATCGCCCCGTGTGCACGGATCTATATAGAGCTCTTCGGGCCTCGGTACCGGTCCACCGCACGTCCTTCCCTGTTCTCACCCATATAGAACGTAGACCAATGCACCATGTGAGGGAGGAAACACAGCGGCCCCTAGACCTTGGTCGCCGAGTCGACCAAAAGCATGTGTCCCTGTACGAAGACGCAAACCTGGATCATGAGGACAGTCCCAGCATCACACCGGCACACCTGTCTGCGCCACATGCATTGTTGGTGGTTGCGGGAGTTTTGATAACACCTTATACTGCGGGATCGCATCGGAAAAAAAAGGAAGTGAGAAGGCGCCCACGGAATCGAACCACGGACCTACACCTTGCCAGTCGAGCAGTTATACAACAAGGCCACTCGCATTGCGTAACAAACAGTCGCGTCTAACACTTTAATAATCAAACCGCATTATTAAGGGGGCTCTGCCGTTGGAGGCGGGCTTGTGGACTTCGGTGTGATCGAGTAAAGAGTGCAGCGCAACAAACAAGCTACAATCCCACTCCCCCGGAACCACCCCCATGAAAATACAAAAAACACATGAACAAGAATGAGAACAAATCATATAAATTGAAGTAGGATCATTTTGTTTACGGGAATCTCTCAATTTTGTTATAAAATGTCCCTTCAAACTTTAGTAGTGTATGAAATTGATCAAAGGGGAAACGTGTTCCTTTTTATTGATGTTAATCTGCATCAAAACGGAGTAATCCTGTTTCTTTGACGTCAACTGAGGGCGCTATTTCGACTTAACGGTCATGCTTCCACCTTGGGAGCAATCCGTCACACATACAAGAAAATAGTCCGCGTTTTGGGCGAATTTTAGTCACACAGTCAATTTGGTTGATTTGGATTTCATAATGTTATTAGCTATTTTGTGGGATGGATGATTCCTGAAAATAGAAAGAAAGGGGTTGGCGAATTCGAGCGATTAATATTGTTTTACACAAGTTGGGGCGGATTAATTTCGAAACGAATTTCTTGAGGGAATTTGGTGAGCATCCTTCAACTTTCTCAGGCAAATAGGTCCACATTTCAAGCCGCAATTAAATCCAAATTGCATGCGAAATCGAACATTGAACACCCGCGTCTTCTTCTGCAGGACTTATTCTACAATGTATCATTTAATTACACTATGAAGGCCCCTGATAAAAAAAAAAGCTCTGGGACCACACTTCATGACAATCAGCTGGGCGGAGCCGTCTTAGATTGAAATAGTGGTTGTGTACAATTTTATCGTCACCAATGCGCAGTGATACTTAATGACTATATTTTTCTCGGATCTGAGCACAACCAAGGAACTCATCTTTCCGTAAGCAAGTCGCCCTCACTACCTTCATGCACCTTAATCACTTTGAGCCTGAAATCTCAACGATTGGAATAATTTAATATGGAAGGCTCCGAAAATCTACTTGGCAGTATTCGGCGTGTCAAAACTATTTTTTCTGCAACAATAAGCACTGTATTGGGCAAAGGCGGAATGAATCAATGTCAAAACAAAAGAAAGGATATCATGTATTTCTGATTTCGAGCTTAAAAATAAACAAGCAACCATTAAAAGCTTGGGAGAGAAAAAGTTATGCGGTGTCAGACCAAGCTTTCAGATCTCCCAGGGCAGCCAGGATCGCCCCGTGTGCACGGATCTATATAGAGCTCTTCGGGCCTCGGTACCGGTCCACCGCACGTCCTTCCCTGTTCTCACCCATATAGAACGTAGACCAATGCACCATGTGAGGGAGGAAACACAGCGGCCCCTAGACCTTTGTCGCCGAGTCGACCAAAAGCATGTGTCCCTGTACGAAGACGAAAACCTGGATCATGAGGACAGTCCCAGCATTTCACCGGCACACCTGGATGCGCCACATGCATTGTTGGTGGTTGCGGGAGTTTTGATAACATCTTATACTGCGGGATCGCATCGAAAAAACAGGAAGTGAGAAGGCGCCCACGGAATCGAACCACGGACCTACACCTTGCTAGTCGAGCAGTTTTACAACAAGGCCACTCGCATTGCGTAACAAACAGTCGCGTCTAACACTTTAATAATCAAACCGCATTATTAAGGGGGTTCTGCCGTTGGAGGCGGGCTTGTGGACTTCGGTGTGATCGAGTAAAGAGTGCAGCTCAACAAACAAGCTACAATCCCACTCCCCCGGAACCACCCCCATGAAAATACAAAAAACACATGAACAAGGATGACAACAAATCATATAAATTCAAGTAGGATCATTTTGTTTACGGGAATCTCTCAATTTTGGTATAAAATGTCCGTTGAAACTTTAGTAGTGTATGAAATTGATCAAAGGGGAAACGTGTTCCTTTTTATTGATGTTAATCTGCATCAAAACGGAGTAATCTTGTTTCTTTGACGTTATCCGAGGGCGCTATTTCGACTTAACGGTCATGCTTCCACATTGGATGCAATCCGTCACACATACAAAAAAATAGTCCGCGTTTTGGGCGAATTTTAGTCGCACAGTCAATTTGGTTGATTTGGATTTCATAATGTTATTAGCTATTTTGTGGGATGGATGATTCCTGAAAATAGAAAGAAAGGGGTTGGCGAATTCGAGCTATTAATATTGTTTTACACAAGTTGGGGCGGATTAATTTCGAAACGAATTTTTTGAGGGAATTTGGTGAGCATCCTTCAACTTTCTCAGGCAAGTAGGTCCACATTTCAAGCCGCAATTAAATCCAAATTGCATGCGAAATCGAACATTGAACACCCGCGTCTTCTTCTGCAGGACTTATTCTTCAATGTATCATTTAATTACACTATAAAGGCCTCTGATTAAAAAAAAGAGCTCTGGGGCCACACTTTATGATAATCAGCTGGGCGGAGCCGTCTTAGATTGAAATAGTGGTTGTGTACAATTATAATATCGTCACCAATGCGCAGTGATAATTGATGACTATATTTTTCTCGGATATGAGCACAACCAAGGAACTCATCTTTCCGTAAGCAAGTCGCCCTCACTACCTATATGCACCTTAATCACTTTGAGCCTGAAATCTCAACGATTGGACTAATATAATATGTAAGGCTCCGAAAATCTACATGGCAGTATTCGGCGTGTCAAAGCTATTTTTTCTGCAACAATAATCACTGTATTGGGCAAAGGAGGAATGAATCAATGTCAAAACAAAAGAAAGGATATCATGTATTTCTGATTTTGTGCTTAAAAATAAACAAGCAACCATTAAAAGCTGGGGAGAGAAAAAGTTATGCGGTGTCAGACCAAGCTTTCAGATCTCCCAGGGCAGCCAGGATCGCCCCGTGTGCACGGATCTATATAGAGCTCTTCGGGCCTCGGTACCGGTCCACCGCACGTCCTTCCCTGTTCTCACCCATATAGAACGTAGACCAATGCACCATGTGAGGGAGGAAACACAGCGGCCCCTAGACCTTGGTCGCCGAGTCGACCAAAAGCATGTGTCCCTGTACGAAGACGCAAACCTGGATCATGAGGACAGTCCCAGCATCACACCGGCACACCTGTCTGCGCCACATGCATTGTTGGTGGTTGCGGGAGTTTTGATAACACCTTATACTGCGGGATCGCATCGAAAAAAAAAGGAAGTGAGAAGGCGCCCACGGAATCGAACCACGGACCTACACCTTGCCAGTCGAGCAGTTATACAACAAGGCCACTCGCATTGCGTAACAAACAGTCGCGTCTAACACTTTAATAATCAAACCGCATTATTAAGGGGGCTCTGCCGTTGGAGGCGGGCTTGTGGACTTCGGTGTGATCGAGTAAAGAGTGCAGCGCAACAAACAAGCTACAATCCCACTCCCCCGGAACCACCCCCATGAAAATACAAAAAACACATGAACAAGAATGAGAACAAATCATATAAATTGAAGTAGGATCATTTTGTTTACGGGAATCTCTCAATTTTGTTATAAAATGTCCCTTCAAACTTTAGTAGTGTATGAAATTGATCAAAGGGGAAACGTGTTCCTTTTTATTGATGTTAATCTGCATCAAAACGGAGTAATCCTGTTTCTTTGACGTCAACTGAGGGCGCTATTTCGACTTATCGGTCATGCTTCCACCTTGGGTGCAATCCGTCACACATACAAGAAAATAGTCCGCGTTTTGGGCGAATTTTAGTCACACAGTCAATTTGGTTGATTTGGATTTCATAATGTTATTAGCTATTTTGTGGGATGGATGATTCCTGAAAATAGAAAGAAAGGGGTTGGCGAATTCGAGCGATTAATATTGTTTTACACAAGTTGGGGCGGATTAATTTCGAAACGAATTTCTTGAGGGAATTTGGTGAGCATCCTTCAACTTTCTCAGGCAAATAGGTCCACATTTCAAGCCGCAATTAAATCCAAATTGCATGCGAAATCGAACATTGAACACCCGCGTCTTCTTCTGCAGGACTTATTCTACAATGTATCATTTAATTACACTATGAAGGCCTCTGATAAAAAAAAAGCTCTGGGACCACACTTCATGACAATCAGCTGGGCGGAGCCGTCTTAGATTGAAATAGTGGTTGTGTACAATTTTATCGTCACCAATGCGCAGTGATACTTAATGACTATATTTTTCTCGGATCTGAGCACAACCAAGGAACTCATCTTTCCGTAAGCAAGTCGCCCTCACTACCTTCATGCACCTTAATCACTTTGAGCCTGAAATCTCAACGATTGGAAAAATTTAATATGGAAGGCTCCGAAAATCTACTTGGCAGTATTCGGCGTGTCAAAGCTATTTTTTCTGCAACAATAAGCACTGTATTGGGCAAAGGCGGAATGAATCAATGTCAAAACAAAAGAAAGGATATCATGTATTTCTGATTTCGAGCTTAAAAATAAACAAGCAACCATTAAAAGCTTGGGAGAGAAAAAGTTATGCGGTGTCAGACCAAGCTTTCAGATCTCCCAGGGCAGCCAGGATCGCCCCGTGTGCACGGATCTATATAGAGCTCTTCGGGCCTCGGTACCGGTCCACCGCACGTCCTTCCCTGTTCTCACCCATATAGAACGTAGACCAATGCACCATGTGAGGGAGGAAACACAGCGGCCCCTAGACCTTGGTCGCCGAGTCGACCAAAAGCATGTGTCCCTGTACGAAGACGAAAACCTGGATCATGAGGACAGTCCCAGCAATTCACCGGCACACCTGGATGCGCCACATTCATTGTTGGTGGTTGCGGGAGTTTTGATAACATCTTATACTGCGGGATCGCATCGAAAAAACAGGAAGTGAGAAGGCGCCCACGGAATCGAACCACGGACCTACACCTTGCTAGTCGAGAAGTTTTACAACAAGGCCACTCGCATTGCGTAACAAACAGTCGCGTCTAACACTTTAATAATCAAACCGCATTATTAAGGGGGTTCTGCCGTTGGAGGCGGGCTTGTGGACTTCGGTGTGATCGAGTAAAGAGTGCAGCGCAACAAACAAGCTACAATCCCACTCCCCCGGAACCACCCCCATGAAAATACAAAAAACACATGAACAAGGATGACAACAAATCATATAAATTCAAGTAGGATCATTTTGTTTACGGGAATCTCTCAATTTTGGTATAAAATGTCCGTTGAAACTTTAGTAGTGTATGAAATTGATCAAAGGGGAAACGTGTTCCTTTTTATTGATGTTAATCTGCATCAAAACGGAGTAATCTTGTTTCTTTGACGTCAACTGAGGGCGCTATTTCGACTTAACGGTCATGCTTCCACCTTGGGTGCAATCCGTCACACATACAAGAAAATAGTCCGCGTTTTGGGCGAATTTTAGTCACACAGTCAATTTGGTTGATTTGGATTTCATAATGTTATTAGCTATTTTGTGGGATGGATGATTCCTGAAAATAGAAAGAAAGGGGTTGGCGAATTCGAGCGATTAATATTGTTTTACACAAGTTGGGGCGGATTAATTTCGAAACGAATTTCTTGAGGGAATTTGGTGAGCATCCTTCAACTTTCTCAGGCAAATAGGTCCACATTTCAAGCCGCAATTAAATCCAAATTGCATGCGAAATCGAACATTGAACACCCGCGTCTTCTTCTGCAGGACTTATTCTACAATGTATCATTTAATTACACTATGAAGGCCTCTGATAAAAAAAAAGCTCTGGGACCACACTTCATGACAATCAGCTGGGCGGAGCCGTCTTAGATTGAAATAGTGGTTGTGTACAATTTTATCGTCACCAATGCGCAGTGATACTTAATGACTATATTTTTCTCGGATCTGAGCACAACCAAGGAACTCATCTTTCCGTAAGCAAGTCGCCCTCACTACCTTCATGCACCTTAATCACTTTGAGCCTGAAATCTCAACGATTGGAATAATTTAATATGGAAGGCTCCGAAAATCTACTTGGCAGTATTCGGCGTGTCAAAGCTATTTTTTCTGCAACAATAAGCACTGTATTGGGCAAAGGCGGAATGAATCAATGTCAAAACAAAAGAAAGGATATCATGTATTTCTGATTTCGAGCTTAAAAATAAACAAGCAACCATTAAAAGCTTGGGAGAGAAAAAGTTATGCGGTGTCAGACCAAGCTTTCAGATCTCCCAGGGCAGCCAGGATCGCCCCGTGTGCACGGATCTATATAGAGCTCTTCGGGCCTCGGTACCGGTCCACCGCACGTCCTTCCCTGTTCTCACCCATATAGAACGTAGACCAATGCACCATGTGAGGGAGGAAACACAGCGGCCCCTAGACCTTGGTCGCCGAGTCGACCAAAAGCATGTGTCCCTGTACGAAGACGAAAACCTGGATCATGAGGACAGTCCCAGCAATTCACCGGCACACCTGGATGCGCCACATTCATTGTTGGTGGTTGCGGGAGTTTTGATAACATCTTATACTGCGGGATCGCATCGAAAAAACAGGAAGTGAGAAGGCGCCCACGGAATCGAACCACGGACCTACACCTTGCTAGTCGAGAAGTTTTACAACAAGGCCACTCGCATTGCGTAACAAACAGTCGCGTCTAACACTTTAATAATCAAACCGCATTATTAAGGGGGTTCTGCCGTTGGAGGCGGGCTTGTGGACTTCGGTGTGATCGAGTAAAGAGTGCAGCGCAACAAACAAGCTACAATCCCACTCCCCCGGAACCACCCCCATGAAAATACAAAAAACACATGAACAAGGATGACAACAAATCATATAAATTCAAGTAGGATCATTTTGTTTACGGGAATCTCTCAATTTTGGTATAAAATGTCCGTTGAAACTTTAGTAGTGTATGAAATTGATCAAAGGGGAAACGTGTTCCTTTTTATTGATGTTAATCTGCATCAAAACGGAGTAATCTTGTTTCTTTGACGTCAACTGAGGGCGCTATTTCGACTTAACGGTCATGCTTCCACCTTGGGTGCAATCCGTCACACATACAAGAAAATAGTCCGCGTTTTGGGCGAATTTTAGTCACACAGTCAATTTGGTTGATTTGGATTTCATAATGTTATTAGCTATTTTGTGGGATGGATGATTCCTGAAAATAGAAAGAAAGGGGTTGGCGAATTCGAGCGATTAATATTGTTTTACACAAGTTGGGGCGGATTAATTTCGAAACGAATTTCTTGAGGGAATTTGGTGAGCATCCTTCAACTTTCTCAGGCAAATAGGTCCACATTTCAAGCCGCAATTAAATCCAAATTGCATGCGAAATCGAACATTGAACACCCGCGTCTTCTTCTGCAGGACTTATTCTACAATGTATCATTTAATTACACTATGAAGGCCTCTGATAAAAAAAAAGCTCTGGGACCACACTTCATGACAATCAGCTGGGCGGAGCCGTCTTAGATTGAAATAGTGGTTGTGTACAATTTTATCGTCACCAATGCGCAGTGATACTTAATGACTATATTTTTCTCGGATCTGAGCACAACCAAGGAACTCATCTTTCCGTAAGCAAGTCGCCCTCACTACCTTCATGCACCTTAATCACTTTGAGCCTGAAATCTCAACGATTGGAATAATTTAATATGGAAGGCTCCGAAAATCTACTTGGCAGTATTCGGCGTGTCAAAGCTATTTTTTCTGCAACAATAAGCACTGTATTGGGCAAAGGCGGAATGAATCAATGTCAAAACAAAAGACAGGATATCATGTATTTCTGATTTCGAGCTTAAAAATAAACAAGCAACCATTAAAAGCTTGGGAGAGAAAAAGTTATGCGGTGTCAGACCAAGCTTTCAGATCTCCCAGGGCAGCCAGGATCGCCCCGTGTGCACGGATCTATATAGAGCTCTTCGGGCCTCGGTACCGGTCCACCGCACGTCCTTCCCTGTTCTCACCCATATAGAACGTAGACCAATGCACCATGTGAGGGAGGAAACACAGCGGCCCCTAGACCTTGGTCGCCGAGTCGACCAAAAGCATGTGTCCCTGTACGAAGACGAAAACCTGGATCATGAGGACAGTCCCAGCATTTCACCGGCACACCTGGATGCGCCACATGCATTGTTGGTGGTTGCGGGAGTTTTGATAACATCTTATACTGCGGGATCGCATCGAAAAAACAGGAAGTGAGAAGGCGCCCACGGAATCGAACCACGGACCTACACCTTGCTAGTCGAGCAGTTATACAACAAGGCCACTCGCATTGCGTAACAAACAGTCGCGTCTAACACTTTAATAATCAAACCGCATTATTAAGGGGGCTCTGCCGTTGGAGGCGGGCTTGTGGACTTCGGTGTGATCGAGTAAAGAGTGCAGCGCAACAAACAAGCTACAATCCCACTCCCCCGGAACCACCCCCATGAAAATACAAAAAACACATGAACAAGAATGAGAACAAATCATATAAATTGAAGTAGGATCATTTTGTTTACGGGAATCTCTCAATTTTGTTATAAAATGTCCCTTCAAACTTTAGTAGTGTATGAAATTGATCAAAGGGGAAACGTGTTCCTTTTTATTGATGTTAATCTGCATCAAAACGGAGTAATCCTGTTTCTTTGACGTCAACTGAGGGCGCTATTTCGACTTAACGGTCATGCTTCCACCTTGGGAGCAATCCGTCACACATACAAGAAAATAGTCCGCGTTTTGGGCGAATTTTAGTCACACAGTCAATTTGGTTGATTTGGATTTCATAATGTTATTAGCTATTTTGTGGGATGGATGATTCCTGAAAATAGAAAGAAAGGGGTTGGCGAATTCGAGCGATTAATATTGTTTTACACAAGTTGGGGCGGATTAATTTCGAAACGAATTTCTTGAGGGAATTTGGTGAGCATCCTTCAACTTTCTCAGGCAAATAGGTCCACATTTCAAGCCGCAATTAAATCCAAATTGCATGCGAAATCGAACATTGAACACCCGCGTCTTCTTCTGCAGGACTTATTCTACAATGTATCATTTAATTACACTATGAAGGCCCCTGATAAAAAAAAAAGCTCTGGGACCACACTTCATGACAATCAGCTGGGCGGAGCCGTCTTAGATTGAAATAGTGGTTGTGTACAATTTTATCGTCACCAATGCGCAGTGATACTTAATGACTATATTTTTCTCGGATCTGAGCACAACCAAGGAACTCATCTTTCCGTAAGCAAGTCGCCCTCACTACCTTCATGCACCTTAATCACTTTGAGCCTGAAATCTCAACGATTGGAATAATTTAATATGGAAGGCTCCGAAAATCTACTTGGCAGTATTCGGCGTGTCAAAACTATTTTTTCTGCAACAATAAGCACTGTATTGGGCAAAGGCGGAATGAATCAATGTCAAAACAAAAGAAAGGATATCATGTATTTCTGATTTCGAGCTTAAAAATAAACAAGCAACCATTAAAAGCTTGGGAGAGAAAAAGTTATGCGGTGTCAGACCAAGCTTTCAGATCTCCCAGGGCAGCCAGGATCGCCCCGTGTGCACGGATCTATATAGAGCTCTTCGGGCCTCGGTACCGGTCCACCGCACGTCCTTCCCTGTTCTCACCCATATAGAACGTAGACCAATGCACCATGTGAGGGAGGAAACACAGCGGCCCCTAGACCTTTGTCGCCGAGTCGACCAAAAGCATGTGTCCCTGTACGAAGACGAAAACCTGGATCATGAGGACAGTCCCAGCATTTCACCGGCACACCTGGATGCGCCACATGCATTGTTGGTGGTTGCGGGAGTTTTGATAACATCTTATACTGCGGGATCGCATCGAAAAAACAGGAAGTGAGAAGGCGCCCACGGAATCGAACCACGGACCTACACCTTGCTAGTCGAGCAGTTTTACAACAAGGCCACTCGCATTGCGTAACAAACAGTCGCGTCTAACACTTTAATAATCAAACCGCATTATTAAGGGGGTTCTGCCGTTGGAGGCGGGCTTGTGGACTTCGGTGTGATCGAGTAAAGAGTGCAGCTCAACAAACAAGCTACAATCCCACTCCCCCGGAACCACCCCCATGAAAATACAAAAAACACATGAACAAGGATGACAACAAATCATATAAATTCAAGTAGGATCATTTTGTTTACGGGAATCTCTCAATTTTGGTATAAAATGTCCGTTGAAACTTTAGTAGTGTATGAAATTGATCAAAGGGGAAACGTGTTCCTTTTTATTGATGTTAATCTGCATCAAAACGGAGTAATCTTGTTTCTTTGACGTTATCCGAGGGCGCTATTTCGACTTAACGGTCATGCTTCCACATTGGATGCAATCCGTCACACATACAAAAAAATAGTCCGCGTTTTGGGCGAATTTTAGTCGCACAGTCAATTTGGTTGATTTGGATTTCATAATGTTATTAGCTATTTTGTGGGATGGATGATTCCTGAAAATAGAAAGAAAGGGGTTGGCGAATTCGAGCTATTAATATTGTTTTACACAAGTTGGGGCGGATTAATTTCGAAACGAATTTTTTGAGGGAATTTGGTGAGCATCCTTCAACTTTCTCAGGCAAGTAGGTCCACATTTCAAGCCGCAATTAAATCCAAATTGCATGCGAAATCGAACATTGAACACCCGCGTCTTCTTCTGCAGGACTTATTCTTCAATGTATCATTTAATTACACTATAAAGGCCTCTGATTAAAAAAAAGAGCTCTGGGGCCACACTTTATGATAATCAGCTGGGCGGAGCCGTCTTAGATTGAAATAGTGGTTGTGTACAATTATAATATCGTCACCAATGCGCAGTGATAATTGATGACTATATTTTTCTCGGATATGAGCACAACCAAGGAACTCATCTTTCCGTAAGCAAGTCGCCCTCACTACCTATATGCACCTTAATCACTTTGAGCCTGAAATCTCAACGATTGGACTAATATAATATGTAAGGCTCCGAAAATCTACATGGCAGTATTCGGCGTGTCAAAGCTATTTTTTCTGCAACAATAATCACTGTATTGGGCAAAGGAGGAATGAATCAATGTCAAAACAAAAGAAAGGATATCATGTATTTCTGATTTTGTGCTTAAAAATAAACAAGCAACCATTAAAAGCTGGGGAGAGAAAAAGTTATGCGGTGTCAGACCAAGCTTTCAGATCTCCCAGGGCAGCCAGGATCGCCCCGTGTGCACGGATCTATATAGAGCTCTTCGGGCCTCGGTACCGGTCCACCGCACGTCCTTCCCTGTTCTCACCCATATAGAACGTAGACCAATGCACCATGTGAGGGAGGAAACACAGCGGCCCCTAGACCTTGGTCGCCGAGTCGACCAAAAGCATGTGTCCCTGTACGAAGACGCAAACCTGGATCATGAGGACAGTCCCAGCATCACACCGGCACACCTGTCTGCGCCACATGCATTGTTGGTGGTTGCGGGAGTTTTGATAACACCTTATACTGCGGGATCGCATCGAAAAAAAAAGGAAGTGAGAAGGCGCCCACGGAATCGAACCACGGACCTACACCTTGCCAGTCGAGCAGTTATACAACAAGGCCACTCGCATTGCGTAACAAACAGTCGCGTCTAACACTTTAATAATCAAACCGCATTATTAAGGGGGCTCTGCCGTTGGAGGCGGGCTTGTGGACTTCGGTGTGATCGAGTAAAGAGTGCAGCGCAACAAACAAGCTACAATCCCACTCCCCCGGAACCACCCCCATGAAAATACAAAAAACACATGAACAAGAATGAGAACAAATCATATAAATTGAAGTAGGATCATTTTGTTTACGGGAATCTCTCAATTTTGTTATAAAATGTCCCTTCAAACTTTAGTAGTGTATGAAATTGATCAAAGGGGAAACGTGTTCCTTTTTATTGATGTTAATCTGCATCAAAACGGAGTAATCCTGTTTCTTTGACGTCAACTGAGGGCGCTATTTCGACTTATCGGTCATGCTTCCACCTTGGGTGCAATCCGTCACACATACAAGAAAATAGTCCGCGTTTTGGGCGAATTTTAGTCACACAGTCAATTTGGTTGATTTGGATTTCATAATGTTATTAGCTATTTTGTGGGATGGATGATTCCTGAAAATAGAAAGAAAGGGGTTGGCGAATTCGAGCGATTAATATTGTTTTACACAAGTTGGGGCGGATTAATTTCGAAACGAATTTCTTGAGGGAATTTGGTGAGCATCCTTCAACTTTCTCAGGCAAATAGGTCCACATTTCAAGCCGCAATTAAATCCAAATTGCATGCGAAATCGAACATTGAACACCCGCGTCTTCTTCTGCAGGACTTATTCTACAATGTATCATTTAATTACACTATGAAGGCCTCTGATAAAAAAAAAGCTCTGGGACCACACTTCATGACAATCAGCTGGGCGGAGCCGTCTTAGATTGAAATAGTGGTTGTGTACAATTTTATCGTCACCAATGCGCAGTGATACTTAATGACTATATTTTTCTCGGATCTGAGCACAACCAAGGAACTCATCTTTCCGTAAGCAAGTCGCCCTCACTACCTTCATGCACCTTAATCACTTTGAGCCTGAAATCTCAACGATTGGAATAATTTAATATGGAAGGCTCCGAAAATCTACTTGGCAGTATTCGGCGTGTCAAAGCTATTTTTTCTGCAACAATAAGCACTGTATTGGGCAAAGGCGGAATGAATCAATGTCAAAACAAAAGAAAGGATATCATGTATTTCTGATTTCGAGCTTAAAAATAAACAAGCAACCATTAAAAGCTTGGGAGAGAAAAAGTTATGCGGTGTCAGACCAAGCTTTCAGATCTCCCAGGGCAGCCAGGATCGCCCCGTGTGCACGGATCTATATAGAGCTCTTCGGGCCTCGGTACCGGTCCACCGCACGTCCTTCCCTGTTCTCACCCATATAGAACGTAGACCAATGCACCATGTGAGGGAGGAAACACAGCGGCCCCTAGACCTTGGTCGCCGAGTCGACCAAAAGCATGTGTCCCTGTACGAAGACGAAAACCTGGATCATGAGGACAGTCCCAGCAATTCACCGGCACACCTGGATGCGCCACATTCATTGTTGGTGGTTGCGGGAGTTTTGATAACATCTTATACTGCGGGATCGCATCGAAAAAACAGGAAGTGAGAAGGCGCCCACGGAATCGAACCACGGACCTACACCTTGCTAGTCGAGAAGTTTTACAACAAGGCCACTCGCATTGCGTAACAAACAGTCGCGTCTAACACTTTAATAATCAAACCGCATTATTAAGGGGGTTCTGCCGTTGGAGGCGGGCTTGTGGACTTCGGTGTGATCGAGTAAAGAGTGCAGCGCAACAAACAAGCTACAATCCCACTCCCCCGGAACCACCCCCATGAAAATACAAAAAACACATGAACAAGGATGACAACAAATCATATAAATTCAAGTAGGATCATTTTGTTTACGGGAATCTCTCAATTTTGGTATAAAATGTCCGTTGAAACTTTAGTAGTGTATGAAATTGATCAAAGGGGAAACGTGTTCCTTTTTATTGATGTTAATCTGCATCAAAACGGAGTAATCTTGTTTCTTTGACGTCAACTGAGGGCGCTATTTCGACTTAACGGTCATGCTTCCACCTTGGGTGCAATCCGTCACACATACAAGAAAATAGTCCGCGTTTTGGGCGAATTTTAGTCACACAGTCAATTTGGTTGATTTGGATTTCATAATGTTATTAGCTATTTTGTGGGATGGATGATTCCTGAAAATAGAAAGAAAGGGGTTGGCGAATTCGAGCGATTAATATTGTTTTACACAAGTTGGGGCGGATTAATTTCGAAACGAATTTCTTGAGGGAATTTGGTGAGCATCCTTCAACTTTCTCAGGCAAATAGGTCCACATTTCAAGCCGCAATTAAATCCAAATTGCATGCGAAATCGAACATTGAACACCCGCGTCTTCTTCTGCAGGACTTATTCTACAATGTATCATTTAATTACACTATGAAGGCCTCTGATAAAAAAAAAGCTCTGGGACCACACTTCATGACAATCAGCTGGGCGGAGCCGTCTTAGATTGAAATAGTGGTTGTGTACAATTTTATCGTCACCAATGCGCAGTGATACTTAATGACTATATTTTTCTCGGATCTGAGCACAACCAAGGAACTCATCTTTCCGTAAGCAAGTCGCCCTCACTACCTTCATGCACCTTAATCACTTTGAGCCTGAAATCTCAACGATTGGAATAATTTAATATGGAAGGCTCCGAAAATCTACTTGGCAGTATTCGGCGTGTCAAAGCTATTTTTTCTGCAACAATAAGCACTGTATTGGGCAAAGGCGGAATGAATCAATGTCAAAACAAAAGAAAGGATATCATGTATTTCTGATTTCGAGCTTAAAAATAAACAAGCAACCATTAAAAGCTTGGGAGAGAAAAAGTTATGCGGTGTCAGACCAAGCTTTCAGATCTCCCAGGGCAGCCAGGATCGCCCCGTGTGCACGGATCTATATAGAGCTCTTCGGGCCTCGGTACCGGTCCACCGCACGTCCTTCCCTGTTCTCACCCATATAGAACGTAGACCAATGCACCATGTGAGGGAGGAAACACAGCGGCCCCTAGACCTTGGTCGCCGAGTCGACCAAAAGCATGTGTCCCTGTACGAAGACGAAAACCTGGATCATGAGGACAGTCCCAGCAATTCACCGGCACACCTGGATGCGCCACATTCATTGTTGGTGGTTGCGGGAGTTTTGATAACATCTTATACTGCGGGATCGCATCGAAAAAACAGGAAGTGAGAAGGCGCCCACGGAATCGAACCACGGACCTACACCTTGCTAGTCGAGAAGTTTTACAACAAGGCCACTCGCATTGCGTAACAAACAGTCGCGTCTAACACTTTAATAATCAAACCGCATTATTAAGGGGGTTCTGCCGTTGGAGGCGGGCTTGTGGACTTCGGTGTGATCGAGTAAAGAGTGCAGCGCAACAAACAAGCTACAATCCCACTCCCCCGGAACCACCCCCATGAAAATACAAAAAACACATGAACAAGGATGACAACAAATCATATAAATTCAAGTAGGATCATTTTGTTTACGGGAATCTCTCAATTTTGGTATAAAATGTCCGTTGAAACTTTAGTAGTGTATGAAATTGATCAAAGGGGAAACGTGTTCCTTTTTATTGATGTTAATCTGCATCAAAACGGAGTAATCTTGTTTCTTTGACGTCAACTGAGGGCGCTATTTCGACTTAACGGTCATGCTTCCACCTTGGGTGCAATCCGTCACACATACAAGAAAATAGTCCGCGTTTTGGGCGAATTTTAGTCACACAGTCAATTTGGTTGATTTGGATTTCATAATGTTATTAGCTATTTTGTGGGATGGATGATTCCTGAAAATAGAAAGAAAGGGGTTGGCGAATTCGAGCGATTAATATTGTTTTACACAAGTTGGGGCGGATTAATTTCGAAACGAATTTCTTGAGGGAATTTGGTGAGCATCCTTCAACTTTCTCAGGCAAATAGGTCCACATTTCAAGCCGCAATTAAATCCAAATTGCATGCGAAATCGAACATTGAACACCCGCGTCTTCTTCTGCAGGACTTATTCTACAATGTATCATTTAATTACACTATGAAGGCCTCTGATAAAAAAAAAGCTCTGGGACCACACTTCATGACAATCAGCTGGGCGGAGCCGTCTTAGATTGAAATAGTGGTTGTGTACAATTTTATCGTCACCAATGCGCAGTGATACTTAATGACTATATTTTTCTCGGATCTGAGCACAACCAAGGAACTCATCTTTCCGTAAGCAAGTCGCCCTCACTACCTTCATGCACCTTAATCACTTTGAGCCTGAAATCTCAACGATTGGAATAATTTAATATGGAAGGCTCCGAAAATCTACTTGGCAGTATTCGGCGTGTCAAAGCTATTTTTTCTGCAACAATAAGCACTGTATTGGGCAAAGGCGGAATGAATCAATGTCAAAACAAAAGACAGGATATCATGTATTTCTGATTTCGAGCTTAAAAATAAACAAGCAACCATTAAAAGCTTGGGAGAGAAAAAGTTATGCGGTGTCAGACCAAGCTTTCAGATCTCCCAGGGCAGCCAGGATCGCCCCGTGTGCACGGATCTATATAGAGCTCTTCGGGCCTCGGTACCGGTCCACCGCACGTCCTTCCCTGTTCTCACCCATATAGAACGTAGACCAATGCACCATGTGAGGGAGGAAACACAGCGGCCCCTAGACCTTGGTCGCCGAGTCGACCAAAAGCATGTGTCCCTGTACGAAGACGAAAACCTGGATCATGAGGACAGTCCCAGCATTTCACCGGCACACCTGGATGCGCCACATGCATTGTTGGTGGTTGCGGGAGTTTTGATAACATCTTATACTGCGGGATCGCATCGAAAAAACAGGAAGTGAGAAGGCGCCCACGGAATCGAACCACGGACCTACACCTTGCTAGTCGAGCAGTTTTACAACAAGGCCACTCGCATTGCGTAACAAACAGTCGCGTCTAACACTTTAATAATCAAACCGCATTATTAAGGGGGTTCTGCCGTTGGAGGCGGGCTTGTGGACTTCGGTGTGATCGAGTAAAGAGTGCAGCGCAACAAACAAGCTACAATCCCACTCCCCCGGAACCACCCCCATGAAAATACAAAAAACACATGAACAAGGATGACAACAAATCATATAAATTCAAGTAGGATCATTTTGTTTACGGGAATCTCTCAATTTTGGTATAAAATGTCCGTTGAAACTTTAGTAGTGTATGAAATTGATCAAAGGGGAAACGTGTTCCTTTTTATTGATGTTAATCTGCATCAAAACGGAGTAATCTTGTTTCTTTGACGTTAACCGAGGGCGCTATTTCGACTTAACGGTCATGCTTCCACCTTGGATGCAATCCGTCACACATACAAGAAAATAGTCCGCGTTTTGGGCGAATTTTAGTCGCACAGTCAATTTGGTTGATTTGGATTTCATAATGTTATTAGCTATTTTGTGGGATGGATGATTCCTGAAAGTAGAAAGAAAGGGGTTGGCGAATTCGAGCTATTAATATTGTTTTACACAAGTTGGGGCGGATTAATTTCGAAACGAATTTTTTTAGGGAATTTGGTGAGCATCCTTCAACTTTCTCAGGCAAGTAGGTCCACATTTCAAGCCGCAATTAAATCCAAATTGCGTGCGAAATCGAACATTGAACACCCGCGTCTTCTTCTGCAGGACTTATTCTACAATGTATCATTTAATTACACTATGAAGGCCTCTGATTAAAAAAAAGAGCTCTGGGGCCACACTTTATGATAATCAGCTGGGCGGAGCCGTCTTAGATTGAAATAGTGGTTGTGTACAATTATAATATCGTCACCAATGCGCAGTGATAATTGATGACTATATTTTTCTCGGATATGAGCACAACCAAGGAACTCATCTTTCCGTAAGCAAGTCGCCCTCACTACCTATATGCACCTTAATCACTTTGAGCCTGAAATCTCAACGATTGGACTAATATAATATGTAAGGCTCCGAAAATCTACATGGCAGTATTCGGCGTGTCAAAGCTATTTTTTCTGCAACAATAATCACTGTATTGGGCAAAGGAGGAATGAATCAATGTCAAAACAAAAGAAAGGATATCATGTATTTCTGATTTTGTGCTTAAAAATAAACAAGCAACCATTAAAAGCTGGGGAGAGAAAAAGTTATGCGGTGTCAGACCAAGCTTTCAGATCTCCCAGGGCAGCCAGGATCGCCCCGTGTGCACGGATCTATATAGAGCTCTTCGGGCCTCGGTACCGGTCCACCGCACGTCCTTCCCTGTTCTCACCCATATAGGCCGTAGACCAATGCACCATGTGATGGAGGAAACACAGCGGCCCCTAGACCTTGGCCGCCGAGTCGACCAAAAGCATGTGTCCCTGTACGAAGACGAAAACCTGGATCATGTGGACAGTCCCAGCATCACATCGGCACACCTGTCTGCGCCACATGCATTGTTGGTGGTTGCGGGATTTTTGATAACATCTTATACTGCGGGATCGCATCGAAAAAACAGGAAGTGAGAAGGCGCCCACGGAATCGAACCACGGACCTACACCTTGCTAGTCGAGCAGTTTTACAACAAGGCCACTCGCATTGCGTAACAAACAGTCGCGTCTAACACTTTAATAATCAAACCGCATTATTAAGGGGGTTCTGCCGTTGGAGGCGGGCTTGTGGACTTCGGTGTGATCGAGTAAAGAGTGCAGCGCAACAAACAAGCTACAATCCCACTCCCCCGGAACCACCCCCATGAAAATACAAAAAACACATGAACAAGGATGACAACAAATCATATAAATTCAAGTAGGATCATTTTGTTTACGGGAATCTCTCAATTTTGGTATAAAATGTCCGTTGAAACTTTAGTAGTGTATGAAATTGATCAAAGGGGAAACGTGTTCCTTTTTATTGATGTTAATCTGCATCAAAACGGAGTAATCTTGTTTCTTTGACGTTAACCGAGGGCGCTATTTCGACTTAACGGTCATGCTTCCACCTTGGATGCAATCCGTCACACATACAAGAAAATAGTCCGCGTTTTGGGCGAATTTTAGTCGCACAGTCAATTTGGTTGATTTGGATTTCATAATGTTATTAGCTATTTTGTGGGATGGATGATTCCTGAAAGTAGAAAGAAAGGGGTTGGCGAATTCGAGCTATTAATATTGTTTTACACAAGTTGGGGCGGATTAATTTCGAAACGAATTTTTTGAGGGAATTTGGTGAGCATCCTTCAACTTTCTCAGGCAAGTAGGTCCACATTTCAAGCCGCAATTAAATCCAAATTGCGTGCGAAATCGAACATTGAACACCCGCGTCTTCTTCTGCAGGACTTATTCTACAATGTATCATTTAATTACACTATGAAGGCCTCTGATTAAAAAAAAGAGCTCTGGGGCCACACTTTATGATAATCAGCTGGGCGGAGCCGTCTTAGATTGAAATAGTGGTTGTGTACAATTATAATATCGTCACCAATGCGCAGTGATAATTGATGACTATATTTTTCTCGGATATGAGCACAACCAAGGAACTCATCTTTCCGTAAGCAAGTCGCCCTCACTACCTATATGCACCTTAATCACTTTGAGCCTGAAATCTCAACGATTGGACTAATATAATATGTAAGGCTCCGAAAATCTACATGGCAGTATTCGGCGTGTCAAAGCTATTTTTTCTGCAACAATAATCACTGTATTGGGCAAAGGAGGAATGAATCAATGTCAAAACAAAAGAAAGGATATCATGTATTTCTGATTTTGTGCTTAAAAATAAACAAGCAACCATTAAAAGCTGGGGAGAGAAAAAGTTATGCGGTGTCAGACCAAGCTTTCAGATCTCCCAGGGCAGCCAGGATCGCCCCGTGTGCACGGATCTATATAGAGCTCTTCGGGCCTCGGTACCGGTCCACCGCACGTCCTTCCCTGTTCTCACCCATATAGGCCGTAGACCAATGCACCATGTGATGGAGGAAACACAGCGGCCCCTAGACCTTGGCCGCCGAGTCGACCAAAAGCATGTGTCCCTGTACGAAGACGCAAACCTGGATCATGAGGACAGTCCCAGCATCACATCGGCACACCTGTCTGCGCCACATGCATTGTTGGTGGTTGCGGGAGTTTTGATAACACCTTATACTGCAGGATCGCATCGAGAAAAAAAAGGAAGTGAGAAGGCGCCCACGGAATCGAACCACGGACCTACACCTTGCTAGTCGAGCAGTTTTACAACAAGGCCACTCGCATTGCGTAACAAACAGTCGCGTCTAACACTTTAATAATCAAACCGCATTATTAAGGGGGCTCTGCCGTTGGAGGCGGGCTTGTGGACTTCGGTGTGATCGAGTAAAGAGTGCAGCGCAACAAACAAGCTACAATCCCACTCCCCCGGAACCACCCCCAATAAAAATACAAAAAACACACGAACAAGGATGACAACAAATCATGTGAATTCAAGTAGGATCATTTCGTTTACGGAATCTCTCAATGTTGGTATAAAATGTCCCTTGAAACTTTAGTAGTGTATGAAATTGATCAAAGGGGAAACGTGTTCCTTTTTATTGATGTTAATCTGCATCAAAACGGAGTAATCTTGTTTCTTTGACGTCAACTGAGGGCGGTATTTCGACTTAACGGTCATGCTTCCACCTTGGGTGCAATCCGTCACACATACAAGAAAATAGTCCGCGTTTTGGGCGAATTTTAGTCGCACAGTCAATTTGGTTGATTTGGATTTCATAATGTTATTAGCTATTTTGTGGGATGGATGATTCCTGAAAATAGAAAGAAAGGGGTTGGCGAATTCGAGCTATTAATATTGTTTTACACAAGTTGGGGCGGATTAATTTCGAAACGAAATTCTTGAGGGAATTTGTGAGCATCCTTTAACTTTCTCAGGCAAATAGGTCCACATTTCAAGCCGCAATTAAATCCAAATTGCATGCGAAATCGAACATTGAACACCCGCGTCTTCTTCTGCTGGACTTATTCTACAATGTATCATTTAATTACACTATGAAGGCCTCTGATTAAAAAAAAGAGCTCTGGGGCCACACTTTATGATAATCAGCTGGGCGGAGCCGTCTTAGATTGAAATAGTGGTTGTGTACAATTATATCGTGACCAATGCGCAGTGATACTTGATGACTATATTTTTCTCGGATCTGAGCACAACCAAGGAACTCATCTTTCCGTAAGCAAGTCGCCCTCACTACCTACCTGCACCTTAATCACTTTGAGCCTGAAATCTCAACGATTGGAATAATATAATATGGAAGGCTCCGAAAATCTACATGGCAGTATTCGGTGTGTCAAAGCTATTTTTTCTGCAACAATCAGCACTGTATTGGGCAAAGGCGGAATGAATCAATGTCAAAACAAAAGAAAGGATATCATGTATTTCTGATTTCGAGCTTAAAAATAAACAAGCAACCATTAAAAGCTGGGGAGAGATAAAGTTATGCGGTGTCAGACCAAGCTTTCAGATCTCCCAGGGCAGCAAGGATCGCCCCGTGTGCACGGATCTATATAGAGCTCTTCGGGCCTCGGTACCGGTCCACCGCACGTCCTTCCCTGTTCTCACCCATATAGGCCGTAGACCAATGCACCATGTGAGGGAGGAAACACAGCGGCCCCTAGACCTTGGTCGCCGAGTCGACCAAAAGCATGTGTCCCTGTACGAAGACGCAAACTTGGAACATGAGGGCAGTCCCAGCATCACACCGGCACACCTGGATGCGCCACATGCATTGTTGGTGGTTGCGGGAGTTTTGATAACACCTTATACTGCGGGATCGCATCGAAAAAAAAAGGAAATGAGAAGGCGCCCACGGAATCGAACCACGGACCTACACTTTGCTAGTGGAGCAGTTTTACAACAACGCCACTCGCATTGCGTAACAAACAGTCGCGTCTAACACTTTAATAATCAAACCGCATTATTAAGGGGGCTCTGCCGTTGGAGGCGGGCTTGTGTACTTCGGTGTGATCGAGTAAAGAGTGCAGCGAAACAAGCAAGCTACAATCCCACTCCCCCGGAACCACCCCCAATGAAAATACAAAAAACACACGAACAAGGATGACAACAAATCATGTGAATTCAAGTAGGATCATTTCGTTGACGGGAATCTCTCAATTTTGGTATTAAATGTCCCTTGAAACTTTAGTAGTGTATGAAATTGATCAAAGGGGAAACGTGTTCCTTTTTATTGATGTTAATCTGCATCAAAACGGAGTAATCTTGTTTCTTTGAGGTCAACTGAGGGCGCTATTTCGACTTAACGGTCATGCTTCCACCTTGGGTGCAATCCGTCACACATACAAGAAAATAGTCCGCGTTTTGGGCGAATTTTAGTCGCACAGTCAATTTGGTTGATTTGGATTTCATAATGTTATTAGCTATTTTGTGGGATGGATGATTCCTGAAAATAGAAAGAAAGGGGTTGGCGAATTCGAGCTATTAATATTGTTTTACACAAGTTGGGGCGGATTAATTTCGAAATGAATTTTTTGAGGGAATTTGGTGAGCATCCTTCAACTTTCTCAGGCAAATAAGTTCACATTTCAAGCCGCAATTAAATCCAAATTGCATGCGAAATCGATCATTGAACACCCGCGTCTTCTTCTGCAGGACTTATTCTACAATGTATCATTTAATTACACTATGAAGGCCTCTGATTAAAAAAAGAGCTCTAGGGCCACACTTTATGATAATCAGCTGGGCGGAGCCGTCTTAGATTGAAATAGTGGTTGTGTACATTTATAATATCGTCACCAATGCGCAGTGATAATTGATGACTATATTTTTCTCGGATATGAGCACAACCAAGGAACTCATCTTTCCGTAAGCAAGTCGCCCTCACTACCTACCTGCACCTTAATCACTTTGAGCCTGAAATCTCAACAATTGGACTAATATAATATGTAAGGCTCCGAAAATCTACATGGCAGTATTCGGCGTGTCAAAGCTATTTTTTCTGCAACAATAATCACTGTATTGGACAAAGGAGGAATGAATCAATGTCAAAACAAAAGAAAGGATATCATGTATTTCTGATTTTGTGCTTAAAAATATACAAGCAACCATTAAAAGCTGGGGAGAGAAAAAGTTATGCGGTGTCAGACCAAGCTTTCAGATCTCCCAGGGCAGCCAGGATCGCCCCGTGTGCACGGATCTATATAGAGCTCTTCGGGCCTCGGTACCGGTCCACCGCACGTCCTTCCCTGTTCTCACCCATATAGGCCGTAGACCAATGCACCATGTGAGGGAGGAAACACAGCGGCCCCTAGACCTTGGTCGCCGAGTCGACCAAAAGCATGTGTCCCTGTACGAAGACGCAAACCTGGATCATGAGGACAGACCCAGCATCACACCGGTACACCTGGATGCGCCATATGCATTGTTGGTGGTTGCGGGAGTTTTGATAACACCTTATACTGCAGGATCGCATCGAAAAAAAAAAAGGAAGTGAAAAGGCGCCCACGGAATCGAACCACGGACCTACACCTTGCTAGTCGAGCAGTTATACAACAAGGCCACTCGCATTGCGTAACAAACAGTCGCGTCTTACACTTTAATAATCAAACCGCATTATTAAGGGGGCTCTGCCGTTGGAGGCGGGCTTGTGGACTTCGGTGTGATCGAGTAAAGAGTGCAGCGCAACAAACAAGCTACAATCCCACTCCCCCGGAACCACCACCAATAAAAATACAACAAACACATGAACAAGGATGACAACAAATCATATAAATTCAAGTAGGATCATTTCGTTTACGGGAATCTCTAAATTTTGGTATAAAATGTCCATTAAAACTTTAGTAGTGTATGAAATTGATCAAAGGGGAAACGTGTTCCTTTTTATTGATGTTAATCTGCATCAAACCGCAGTAATCTTCTTTCTTTGACGTCAACTGAGGGCGCTATTCCGACTTAACGTTCATGCTTCCACCTTGAGTGCAATCCGTCACACATACAAGAAAATAGTCCGCGTTATGGGGGAATTTTAGTCGCACAGCCAATTTGGCTGATTAGGATTTCGTAATGTTATTAGCTATTTTGTTGAATGGATGATTCCTGAAAATAGAAAGAAAGGGGTTGGCGAATTCGAGCGATTAATGTTGTTTTACACAAGTTGGGGCGGATTCATTCCGAAACGAATTTCTGGGAGTAATTGTAGCATCCTTCTACTTTCTCGGGCAAATAGGTCCACATTTTAAGCCGCAATTAAATCCAAATTGCATGCGAAATCTAACATTGAACACCCGGGTCTTCTTCTGCTGGACTTATTCTGCATTGTATCATTTATTTACACTATGAAGGCCTCTGAATAAAAAAAGCTGTGGGGCCACACTTTATGATAATCAGCTGGGCGGAGCCGTCTTAGATTGAAATAGTGGTTGTGTACAATTATATCGTCACCAATGCGCAGTGATACTTGATGACTATATTTTTCGCGTATCTATTAAGCTATTATTTTTCGCCAAAATAAGCACTCTATCTAATCGGTCTATATCGATTGATCTATCATATTGATCGATCACTCGATCACTCGATCACTCGATCAGTTCATTACTCCATTAGTCCATCAGTCCATCAGTCAATCAGTCCATTAGTCCATCACTCAATCACTCCATCACTCCATCTCTCCA
Source organism: Luidia sarsii (assembly GCA_949987565.1). Lineage (NCBI taxonomy): Eukaryota > Metazoa > Echinodermata > Asteroidea > Paxillosida > Luidiidae > Luidia > Luidia sarsii. Next base: position 6,207,692 of record OX465122.1, read on the forward strand.
TCACTCCATCACTCCCTCAATCCCTCAATCCCTCAATCCACCAATCCACCAATCCACCAATCCACCAATCCATCAATCCACCAATCCACCAATCCACCAATCCACCCATCCATCAATCCACCAATCCACCAATCCACCAATCCACCAATCCATTAATCCATCAATCCACCAATCCACCAATCCACCAATCCATCAATCCACCAATCCACCAATCCACCAATCCATCAATCCACCAATCCATCAATCCATCAATCCATCAATCCATCAATCCATCAATCCATCAATCCATCAATCCATCAATCCATCAATCCATCAATCCATCAATCCACCAATCCATCAATCCATCAATCCATCAATCCATCAATCCATCAATCCATCAATCCATCAATCCATCAATCCATCAATCCATCAATCCATCAATCCATCAATCCATCAATCCAGCAATCCATCAATCGATCAATATATCAATCCATCAATCCATCAATATATCAATATATCAGTCCATCAGTCCATCAATCCATCAGTCCATCAATCCATCAATCCATCAATCCATCAATCCACCAATCCATCAATCCATCAATCCATCAATCCATCAATCCATCAATCCATCAATCCATCAATCCATCAATCCATCAATCCATCAATCCATCAATCCATCAATCCATCAATCCATCAATCCATCAATCCATCAATCCATCAATCCATCAATCCATCAATCAATCAATCCATCAATCCATCAATCCATCAATCCATCAATCCATCAATCCATCAATCCATCAATCCATCAATCCATCAATCCATCAATCCATCAACCCATCAACAGATTCGTTGTTGAAGATTGCAGCAGCAGTGGAATAAACATGCATTGATTCCCTGACGATCCTAGAATAAGCCCCATAAGCCCCACGCTGACACGACCGAAATAATCGGACCCGTCAAATCGTGCAGGGCAGTGTCCATTTCGAAGCTTGTTTTCACGGAGACCATCCGGGCTCATACGTGTATGGTTTGCCAACGTGTTCCTGTCTGTGGCCATTGGAAAACTATTCTCAGAATCTTTATCCTTGTTATCGACTTAGAATTCATATGACTCCGAAGAAAAAGCTTGTCGAAAGACGTCTCGGCCAACAAAATTATCAGGTTTTTCTCGCCGAGAAAAAGATTGGGCCACGCTAAAAAAATGTGCATTATCTACTGAAAGCGTCAGGGAACCTCTCCGACTATCTAAGTGCATACGGCTTTCGCGGGAGAGAAACAAAATTCTGCGTTCATCCGGTGATGTAAAGAACAGCGCCCTCAATAACTACGAGCATAATTTTAATTAATTAAAAAAGGCTTCTAGTAAGCCTGAAACACAAAATGTATGTTTGATCTGGTATTACAATGTACCAATGAACATTATTTAATGCCAAATTAGGATTTTTAATTTTTGCACTTGAGTTGACCTTTAAGCACTGGACCACCGAGCTGGTCGAGGTCGTGTGGCGGATTCGAATATTGTACACCGTCGGGTACCGCGTTGCATCATATCTATAACAATTAGCATGATATTTGCGTCCAGGAGAATGAAGGTGCAGTCGGGTTCTCATTATGGTGACGAAATATTTAGGTAGGCCTAGGCATTATAAGTAGGATTATTAAGTAGGCCTATAGGCATTATCCACATTATTGTACATTACACAAATAATTTCACACTATTCCTTCAATATAAAACATTCACAATTTGGTATCCACACGTGTCTTTACTCGTGTGTCATATCTCAGTCACCACAGAGATTTCGGTATGTCCATGGAGAGATGCAGTTCAGCAGACGCTTTCCGAAAGACGCCGTGATGATGAGTGGTGCACGACGCAGCTTCGAGAGGAGTCTACGCTCCCTAGGGGACGGGCCGCGTCGGTCTCGGCGCCGCCGCTGTCCTCGCGCTCGTGCAGCGTGGGCATCAGACTGGCGACCGGCGGCTGGTGGTAGTCTTCCGTCCGGGCGTAGAGGGCGGCGGCGCAACTGCTGGTGCCGGCCGGCCTGAGGGGCCGCATAAGGGGGCTGTTCCGTCTCCGGGCGTTCGTTTCCAACTCTGCTGGCTCCGAGTCGACGCCGAGAACGAAGACCTCGTCAACCTCGGACGACGTAGACCGGTATTGTGGGTCGATGGTAGCGAAGTTATACCCGAGAATATGCTTGATAAGCAAGTACCGTATCTTCAGGTTGCCTCCTCTCTGTAAATCACAGCTTTCCCACGGCAACAACCCCGACCTATTGCAAACCGTGTCTCCTACACCCAACCTGTCAAACTGAATAAATGTTCAAAGACAGACCCAAGCAGCATTACCATTGGACTCACAATCCAACTAATTAACCCACTACGGGAACCACCCCGCCACAACCCAAAGACAATCATCCGAAAGGAATAATGTCGTTGTCCAAGAAAATGGTACAACTCTAGATGGCTACCAAGCCAATCCAAACCGGATCTCCACCAATGTGACCCTAGCTGGTATTTGGGCCGAGGGACAGAGGCAGTGGCGACAAGTTATCTGAAGTGCTGATGTTTCTTTATTCTCTGTATAGAGACGAAGACGAAACAGAGTTGACAGGTCTTCGTCATGAATTGATATCACTTAGTTAAATAACTTAAAAACAAGATAATTAAATTAAATTGATTATTTACAACTATTCCCGAGTTGCCAAAATTCCGTCGGCAACCGCCATCTTGGATTTACTGCAACGTACTGGGGCCTACTCTTGTCGTGTTTACAAACTAAGGCAAATTAATAAATACTACTCAATGAAATAAATAAAAAAACGGCAAATAAGGTACCCGGTATACATTACTATACAGTATCATAACTTAGGTAAAAGTACAGTTAGTCACCGAAAATAAAGGGAATTTACAACAAATTGTTATTACCTGTATAGAGACGAAGACGAAACAGAGTTGACAGGACTTCGTCATGAATTGATATGAGGGAAGCGCGCGAAAAGCCGAACCTATATAGGGGGCGCTTCTCTCATTTAAATAATAACAATACAGTTAAATAATATAACATAGAGGGCGCTTCTCTCCTTCAAATAATTATATAAGTAAGCAAGCAAGTAACACTTTATCAGGTAAGTATATGAATTAGTCAAAACAATAAACGGGTCATTAAACTAAGGCACATCTATTTATGGCCGTCACATTGTTCCCTCTTTTGGAAAAGATGTCGTCCTCGACATCTCAACATTACTCAAAGTATTTACACAACAAATTAGCGATATTAATGATAACCGCTGTGAATTCTATATTCTGTCGTGATAAATATATACACTAAATCTTCAACTAAACACATGACCGGCGCCTGGCCTTCTGTAGCTTTGAAGATAGGAGCGTTCTACAATCTTTGGTTAGAACACAAATTAACTGTTGTGTTAATTAACCACCACAGGCACAACTGCAGTACCTCCCAAACGAGGAAACTGTACACTCAACCAACTGGCCGATTCCAAGACTCAGCGGAAGAACACAGCGCCCAACAACCTCCTGGACTCATTCGCATCACAGAGTAAGTGCAATGAAGTCTTTTTTGAGCGAACCCTGAGGCGGCTACTAGCGTGACAAACCCAGGTCCTTTTGAGACTTACTTGTCTGTGCGAGTCAGGTAATATCACACAGGGCCCATTGTCTATTCACACTAGAAGCAGGAGAACAAGGAAAATATCCCAACAAACCTAACCAAAATAAACCTTTCTCCATTTGAGAAAATTATATTTGGCAACGGTCAAAGCGTTGCGATTCGAAGTTGTGTTACTTCCCACTCCTGTTTCACCCACCGAAACCCCTACCTTAGTGGCAAATATACCTTACATTAACCCACGCTGATCGCTTACTCCTTGTACAATCTACTACCCCTGGCAAACCACCCCTTTCCTCATCCAAGAAGTGAACCCAATGCATCGAAACCTATAACCCACGAGGCCTCCACCCTATGACCGAACCAATCTCAATGGTAATCGTTTCCCCACAACGGTTCAACGAGAAACCCACGCAAACCTACGCACTCTTCGCACTCCCTCACGTATTCAACGCATTCATCTACGGAGAATGTCTCCGATATGCAAGGGATACAAAAATAACTGAAGACTTCAAACAAACGGTCATAACTTGAAAACATTACCTAACAGAGGCTACTATTTTCGCAGCGGCTATTATTACGGCAGCCGTAACGCAGTTTCCATTTTCTATAGTTACGGCACTCCAACTGCGCAAGCGCGAGGACATACGACAGATCGAACCACGAAACTAGTGCTTGCGCTTCTGGCCCGCCGGCCGTAACGTGTACACTGACTTTGGAAGCGCGATGTTAGCTGGCGACGCTGCAGTCCGTCCATCGTGCTTGATCTTCATTTGTTGCATTTGCATGATACATTCGTCAATTTTTGTTGCCACTGTTTGATTAAAGAACATTACAACGTTGATTTATAGGTATAATAGTTTTATAATTTGAATAGTGGTCTTTTAAATCTCCCTAAAATCGATTGACTTATCGTATTTTCTGCCGCTACATGCACGCACACGAAGTCGACATCGTAGTCAGTGCATCGCTGACGGTTTTTTAAGGGACCCGTTTTTTTGCCGATCTCACCGTGCGAGATCTTCTTATATACATGATTGTAAAAGACACCCTTTTCCATTCCGATAATGACACGAACATTGCTTCAAGACAAGCAAATTATGTGCCTACAGCCAGATATTTTGCCATGTTTCTTGTGCCTGTACTGAGCTTGAGGCGGCGCTACCTGTGCATGTGGGGTTTAATACCCCATGCAACAAAGTCTGACATGTCCTCGTGCTTGCGCAGTTGCAGTGCCGTAACTATAGAAAATGGAAATTGCGTTACGGCTGCCGTAACAATAGCCACTGCGTACTATTTTTGTTCCACTGTCCACAGAGAGGCGGAGTCACTGAATGGGGAAACACCATTACCTTTCCAAACTTTCCGAAACACGCTGTGATAAGTGGTGCACGACGCAGCTTTGAGAGGAGTCTAGGCTCCCTTGGGGATTGGCCCCGTTGGTCTCGACGCCGCCGCTGTCCTTGCGCTCGATCGTGCAGCGTGGGCATCAGACTGGAGGCCGGCAGTTGGTGGTAGTCTTTCGTCCGGGCGTAGAGGGAGGCGGCGCAACAGCCGGGGCCGGCCGGCCTCGGCGGCCGCATAAGGGGGTTTCTCCGGGCGTTCGTTTCCAACTCTGCTGGCTCCAAGTCGACGCCGAGAACGAGCCGTCGGACAAGCAGTCCTCGTCCGCCTAGACGTCTATGGCGGTGCCGCTAAGAGCGGAGAGCCATTGGTCGAAGACGGGGTTATCGAAGGACCAGCTTGCCCGTCGACTGGTCGCCGTAGACGAGGCAGGAGTGACCGCCGGCAATTAGGAGAGAGCCCTAGTAGTACTACCAGGCTTGGCCGGACCCACCCTGGCCCCTCCGGGATCAGTGGAGGAGACGGGGAACCCAGGCGGGTTCAGAGAGAGAGAGAGCGATCGAGACCACCCCGAGACCGTTGGGGATGTCGTGCAGGCTCCCGCGCCGGAGCTCCAAGCGGGGGTGAGCGGCGGCTGACCCAGGGCGTCACGGAGGGTGCCCGCCGGCCACGACGCGCTGAGCCTCATGGGGGCCAACGTCGGGCCTGACGGCGGACGTTCGGGGTACCGACGCGCTGCCCCGAGAACCACGGCCGGAGGAGCCCGGGAGCCCCGGCCTCATCGACATCTCTCTGCCTCCTCCTCCCCTGACGGAGAAGCGAGTTCAGCGCCGCCTCTCGACGGAGCACGGACAGACGGAAGTACAGGATCCCCCCGGCCAGGCAAAGCATGACGGCGCTTGCCAGCGCGCAGGCGACGACCACCTGGCTGTCGTCTGGCGCCGGGGTCGTCGTCCAAGTCTCCGCCGACGGACCCGAGACCGCCGCGTCCATGGTCGACTCATCGGCGGGGCCACACCGGCGATTCCCCCAGCGATTAACCCTCCTCATTCCCCTTCGGCCCCCGCCCTCCGGGCTTTCTGTGGGCTAGACCCCCAAGCCAAGGTACGACAACACCACCCGGTCAGATATATAGAGGAGGCGGGTTTTCTTTAGTCATAAACCGATGAGGCACATGCAAATCTAAAAAGTACTAGAAAGTGGGAGTCGCGTGTTCGAATCCCGCCCGAGCTGCAAGAAATGTTTTCATCAGACATCGGGCAAAGCACTGAGCGCTGCAGTGTTTATCACGTTGAGCAGGGCAAACCTTCATTGAATTACATTCTCCTCGACGCAAACATCATGTTATATCTACATGCAAATCTGCCAAAGACATAATTATTTGCATATATGCATATTTGTTTTATGAGAGCTAAAATGTCCTCATTGACCGTCCGATTTTCGCTGACAATTTTCTTAAAAATTTACCCGTATGCATGTCAACAACTTTTGACGAAAATGAAGGTCTTTTTCAGTAATGGTCCTGTTTAGCGTGTTGGATATTTCCCTGTGATTGTCAGTTTATTTGGATTCTTCAATGGTGGAATGGAACAACTTAAAAAACAACCACGTGCACGCACCTGTACCAATTCCACGGTTACATGTGGTTAGTACAGTACTATTGATATTGTGACGGGATGGCCGTTGGCGGCGTTGTGCAGCGACCGTAGGCGTGGTTGTTGATGGGGGAGTCGCGTGTGGCACATGGACAGTGCGCGATGATCACGTGATCGACTGATTTGCGAAGGTGCTAGCCGGTTGACTTGGCGCGTTAAGGCAGATCACGACTGGCGGCCAAACAGTAAGGATCGTGGTTGAACAGCAGCAGATCAGGTAATTATTGCAAATTGAAGAAATCAGAATAAACCAATCACGGAAATTAGGAAGAGGAACCCGGTAGTGCCTCGTCCATTTGTGTGTGTGTTTGTTTTGACTGGGCCCTGTAGACCTATAGAGCAAGATTTTGCGTTCCTCAGCAGCCTCACCGTTCGAATGCAACGTTACAATATTAAAGGTATACAGATATAACAATAACTTGGGGTTAAATACATCAGAATTTTATAAAGTGTCTATCATTTTTGAGACAAGAAATGATTAATTTACCAAACAAAACACGCTATATTTTGGTCCGAAAATTTGGCCCCCCACTTTGGAAACGAACGTAGGCCTAATACGTCACATACATAATGTTTGGTCAGCCTTGAGGTAATGCGCTTTGCACTGGCCCTGCATTGTCTCTATTGTCTATCAGCCGTAAATACCGCACTGTCACATGCGCAGTAGCGCATTTTATCGTCTCAGCATTTCGATCGCCTCGCTCGGCTGGTTTTGGTCTGTATGTTTCCTGTGGAAAGAATTGATGTGGTCAAAGAAAGCATTCAAGCTGCTACCGTCCCTAGTCCAAATGAAGAAAACGTCATCTATGCCTATGTATCTCCAGGAAATCCAGGGCCGGCACGGAGCCTCACTGAGCATGCGTTCCTCAGGGTCACCCATGAAGAGGCAAGCAAATGAAGGAACCATGCGCGTGCCCATGGCAGTGCCATGCACTTGAAGATAGTGCTTGCCAAGAAAGGAGAAGTTGTTCTTGGCCAGCACTAGCCTCATGAGGGTGGTTATGTCAGAGATGGGTGGAGAAGACTGTTTTCCTTTGGCCAGGGCTGAGGAGCAAGCTTGAATGCCTTCTTCCTGGGGGATGTTAGTGTATAGAGAGGAAACGTCAATATTACCAATTATGGCAGTGGACGGAATCTGATCCTTGACACTTTCCAACTTTCGCAGAAAAATGGAAAGTGTCATGGACGTATGAGGGGATTTGGGGAACCAAACGTCTGATAAAAGAGTCAATGAAAAGAGGTATGTGTTCCGTACGTGAACCATTGCCAGAGATGATGGGTCTGCCTGGGTTGTTGGTCTTGTGAATCTCCGGGAGAAGGTAGAATAGGGCAGTTCTACAATTGATCGGTGATAGAAATCTGTGAGCTTTTAAACAAATTTAGTTTGTGTTTTATTCCTACTGAAAACACAGTCATGAACGGCGCTTAACTTCAGTATGTTTGAAATGTTCAAAATTGAACTACTAAGTGCTATGCACATGAATAATATATCCAGTAAAAAAAGATACCCATCATAGATGTAACATGTTGTTTGCGTCCAGGAGAATGTAATTGAATGAGGGCTTGGCCTGTTCGACGTGATAAACACTGAGTGCTCAGTGCTTTGACCGATGCCTGATAAAAAGTGGTCAAGTGGTTAAGACGTCCGTGCTAGAAACCGGGAGTCGCGGGTTCGAACCCCACCTGAGCTGCCTGAAATATTTTCATCTGGCATTGGGCAAAGCACTGAGCACCCAGTGTTTATCAAGTCGAGCTAGGGCAAAATCTAAATGAAGAAAATATACTATTTCATTAAATCAATGTGATTGTTTGTGTGATACTTAAAAATTGTGCATGTATTCGATGAACGTGTATTTGCCGTTTCTTTTTCTTGGTTTGCATTATTGCATTCAGAGTTGCTTCAAAATTCTCACGCAAGGCCGAGGTGCGACGTGGTGCTGAGGTAGCAATTTAGAAATTAAACCAAATGAAAAAAAATTGAAGATTAATTGGAAATTTACCGAGTCCATGCCTAGCGCTGAAGGACTTACGCTCCCTCCCAAGTCGTTAACGACGGGAATGAATGAATTAATTAAGGCATTAGAATCTTACGCCCTCCCATTGGCTGGTTGGAAACGTACGACGTACACAAATGCATTGAGGCGTACAATGCACTAAGGTAATGCATAGAGCTATAATTATGGTTAACGGTTATACAGGGGCGCCCTCATGTGTTAAGATAATGAACTCACTCAAGTGTGACAATATAATAATGGTGGTAGTCCTATAGTGGTAGTAGCTGACTCGGTAGAATTCCAATTAAATTTCAATTTCATTTCATTCAATTTCGTTTACTTTTTAAATCATACGTAAATCAGTCTCACCGACTGATTGGTTTGTGGGTACACCCTTTCAGTCAATTGCAGTAGTATTAGTACATAGCTGGTCGTGATTGTGGACGTACGTACGTCAAAGAGCCATAGACCAATCAGAGCATTACACGGCGCCATTGATGGTGGCTGTGCTGCACAACTGGGCGTTGCTGTGTCGCGCTCACTTCGTTGTGCGATATCGTGGTATCGACACACACCGAGGCACACTCCCAACTCCTCGTTCAAAAACTGAGATTCTACTCCACTTACTACAGAAGAATTATTGTTCCTTTATAGTCGGCACGATTTATTCGAATCTAACAGACATTATCATATGTTGTCGTGTCAGTATTAGGTGAGCCCTTGCTGAATCTACGTGAACAATGGCGATATCAAGTGCTGTTGTGGAGGTGTTATGCTTGCTTGCATATCTTCAAATGGTCATGTCGGCCAAGGAGTGTTTGAATCGGTTCAACCACCATTCGCATGTCTTTCATGCGGCTGAAAATAGAGCACTGCACGGTTCTGTTTACGCCAGTATGAACGTTTCCTCTCGTGTCAGATGCGGGAGAAATTGCAGCATGGATCGAAGATGTATGTCCTTCAATTATCACGACGACAAGAAACTGTGTGAATTAAACAACATGACGTCTACAAGTTGTAAACAGCTGAGGAAAACTGTCGGAAGTGTGTACTTTGATAGAAACAAAGACACGCCTTTGTTATCGTTGGCTGGTAGCTCCTCAATCTATGATCGAGGCAGTTGCAAGACGCTCTTAAATGCTGGATACAACTCAAGCGGCGTCTACACGATCTACCCCGGATGCAACCCGGATGGAGGCATTCGGGTATTCTGCGATATGACACTGGATGGCGGTGGTTGGACTGTAGTTACACGGCGGCAAGATGGCAGCGTGAACTTCTACCGTAACTGGGCAGACTACCAGGCTGGCTTCGGTGATCTGTCGGGTGAGTTCTGGCTGGGCAATGACAATTTAGTGACCCTGACGTCGGATGATTCCCGAGGAACTTGGGAAGTGTATTTTGAGTTGGAGAATTGGGAAGGCAACAAAGCATGGGCAAGATACGAGGATTTCAAAATCACTCAGGAACTGTACACTCTAAAAATTGGCACCTACGATGCCCGTAGCACTGCCGATGACGGTCTAGAATACAATAGGGGATATCCATTTTCGACTTTGGATCGCGATAATGATGCTGCAAGCAATATCCACTGCGCACATCACGGCAAGGCAGCTTGGTGGTACAATAAATGTTCTTTTGTTCAGTTAACCGGTGTGTATTACCCAAATCAGAACGCTGACAGTTATCGTGGTAATGTTTGGTCTCACTGGAGAGGTTTTAGGTACTACTTGAAAAGAGCCACTATGAAAATACGTGAAACAACGATTAAATAATCGTGTACTTTCCTCAAGGGGACTAAATATAATAAAGAGGCTCTGATAGGTTCGAAATGTTATACCGCTTAAATATTTCAAATTGAAAAAAAAAAATGGCAAAGAAGACTTTGACTGGACAGGGACTTGAAACCCAGACCTCTGGATTAACTTACCTGTGCTCTTCCATCTGAGCTATCCAGCCCTTAGATGGTGGCCTCGCTAATAGTCAACTAGTCTTTGCCAGGATGGGGTTGCCAGTCAGAAGCATTTCAATCTCCAGGGATCACACACCCGCTTTCATTCTGATGCAAACAACTAGTTGTCTAAGCGCTGGATAGCTCAGACGAAAGAGGTCCCGGTCCAGTCAGAGGTTTATTTGCCAATTTGTCAAATTTGTAAATTTGTCAAAAAAGATTCCAGTCAGTTTTTCTATGGTTTGTTCGACTTGAATTGAAAAAGCTGCATCCACTTTGTGTGATCCCCGAGCTGCCGTACACATGACGTCATGAGTTAGAATTCGGTATAGATGCTATGTGACAAGAATGAAGCAAATGGAGTAGTTTTAATTGAAAAAGTATTAATTTTGTGTACATTTTTATTTTAATTATATATACACTATCATTCCTCTGAAATAGCAACTGTTGAGCGTTATTAGTGAGATATTCTATATACGGACTTAATAAGTCATTACACTTCTTTCTCAACTACCTTACGGTCATGTTTTTGAATTCATTATGGTATTTGCTTAATTTTTATCTAAACTGAATGATATTGAGATTACTACAAATCTATTGAATGCAATTGACCAAGAAAGGCGTTGGTATATGTAAACATGATTATGACGGTGTTAATATCATTCTGTGGAATGCTGAGAGTTAAATCTTAAAAACCGGAAAAAAAATTGCGCATTCTCTTAACCTGGGTGTTACAATTTTTTGCTCATTTACCATATCGGTGTCGTGTAAAATACTTTTGTGTTCGACGACAGACGTATCCTAACATGATCATATTTTTTGAAAATGTTAAAAAACGTCAAAAATATTACAACTTTATAGAGATGACGGAATATTTGGAAAGCAGAACAAAAATGGTGTTTTAATTGTATTATCTAAGCTGTGGAAAGAAATAATGAAATATATGTAACATTTTATCTAATCAGACATTCTACTATCGTGAAAATGTATATGATCGTAATTTGTGATAGATGTACGTATTGATACGAAAAGGTTCAAATGACGTTGAATAAACTGATGATATGAACCAAACGCTGCTTCGCTGAAAATCTTTGATTGTCACCAGAAACAGGAAATTGTTTATTAAAAGCCAAAGACTTTGAAGTTTTAAATCAAATGATATAAGAATAAAAGTAAGCATAGATCAATCAATCGATCAATCGATCAATCGATCAATCGATCAATCGATCAATCGATCAATCGATCGATCGATCAATCGATCAATCGATCAATCGATCAATCGATCAATCGATCAATCGATCAATCGATCAATCGATCAATCGATCAATCGATCAATCGATCAATCGATCAATCGATCAATCGATCAATCGATCAATCGATCAATCGATCAATCGATCAATCGAAAGTCGATCAGTCGATCATTCGATCAGTCGATCATTCGATCAGTCGATCAGTCGATCAATCGATCAATCGACCAATCGATCAATAGATCAACCGATCAATTGACCAATCAACCAATCGATCAATCGATCAGTCGACCAATCGATCAGTTGATCAGTCGATCAGTCGATCAGTCGATCAGTCGATCAGTCGATCAGTCAATTTGTCGATCAGTCGATCAGTCGATCAGTCGATCAGTCGATCAGTCGATCAGTTGGCCAGTCGATCAGTCGATCAGTCGATAGGTCAATCAGTCGATCGGTCGATCGGTCGATCAGTCCATCAGTCGATCAATCGATCAGTCGATCAGTCGATATGTCAATCAGTCGATCAATCGATCAATCGATCAGTCGATCAGTCGATCAGTCGATCAGTCGATCAATCGATCAATCGACCAATCGACCAATCGACCAATCGACCAATCGACCAATCGACCAATCGATCAATCGATCAGTCAATCAGTCGATCAGTAGATCAATCGATCAGTCGATCATTCGATCAGTCGATCAGTCGATCAGTCGATCAGTCGATCAGTCGATCAATCGACCAATCGATCAATAGATCAACCGATCAATCGACCAATCGGCCAATCGATCAATCGATCAATCGATCAATCGATCAATCGATCAATCGATCAATCGATCAGTCGATCAGTCGATCAGTCGATCAGTCAATCAGTCGATCGGTCGATCAGTCCATCAGTCGATCAATCGATCAGTCGATCAGTCGATATGTCAATCAGTCGATCAATCGATCAATCGATCAGTCAATCAGTTGATCAGTCGATCTGTCGATCAGTCGATCAGTCGATCAATCGATCAATCGACCAATCGACCAATCGACCAATCAACCAATCGACCAATCGATCAATCGATCAATCGATCAGTCAATCAGTCGATCAATCGATCAATCGACCAATCGATCAATAGATCAACCGATCAATCGACCAATTGATCAATCGATCAGTCGATCAATCATCAGTCGATCAGTCGATCAGTCGATCAGTCAATCAGTCGATCAGTCGATCAATCGATCAGTCGATCAGTCGATTCGTCGATCAATCGATCAGTCGATCAGTCGATCAGTCGATCAGTCGATCAGTCGATCAGTCGATCAGTCGATCAGTCGATCAGTCGATCAGTCGATCAGTCGATCAGTCGACCAATCGACCAATCGATCAATCGATCAATCGATCAATCGATTAATCGATCAATCGATCAATCAATCGAATGCTCGAACACTCAATCAGTCAAACGCTCAATCAGTCGATCGATCGATCGATTAATCGACTTAACGATTGAACAATTGAACGATCGAACGCTCGAACGCTCAATCAGTCAATCGATTGATCAGTAGATCGTTTAAAATCAAATGATATTAAATAAAAACAACAACTGACTAGCCTGAAAGCTCTTCAACCTGGCAGCCCCAGTGTAGGAACCAGAATAGCCTGCAAGCTAGCCCTAAGCCAAATATCCAGCCAATCAGCGTGTTAGGGAGCCAGCCAACCGTCTAGCCACCAAGGCAGCTTAAATACTTTAACAATTCTTCCATAGTAAAGTTAGCTTTGATATTTCAGCCCCCCAAAAAACAAGTCAATAAACATGGTTAATATTCATAAAGCTAACTCATCGGCAGTACGGAGGAATGTGCTTTTTTATGGTAATATCCTCATAGTGAGGACGACATCCCTCGTTGTTATTTTGTCTGGGAGTTAAAGATCTCATGGCATGTGTTGAAAAAGCAGAATCCTTAGCAAGCGTCGCCACGCTGCCAGCTAGGGAACATTCTGCAGTCGCAAGGCGATTCATTTAAGTGCGCCCTCTGTAGCTGTGGATTTCTTTTTCAGAATGAGACTTACCCGAATCGAACTAAACCGAGCAAAGACCGAAATAATTGACACAGCCTTTATTAACCGAGCCTAGTCGAACTAACCCGAACGAAGCAAATTGAAAACCGAACATTTTCTCCAATAGCCTGCTCAGTCGAATTGAACTAAACTAAACGGTTCTTTGATTTCTTTGATATCCTTGTAAATTAGAGCCACGAACGAGATTCGCCATTCTCACTCCAGAAGTACGAGTACCGCAGTCCGGTGCAAATTTCAAGGCTCTGCTTTCCGTAAGCGTAGAATCGGTGCTCATTTTGACTCTTGTTTTTCCCTGAGTATTGTATTCTCCAATGATGTGTAATTTAGAAGTCTACGTTATTTTTAGCCAAATCAATATTGTAAATAACACTGTATTTAGGCTATACTCCTACCACATTGACTTGAATATCGGTGTGTGTGTGTTAACAGTCACTAATGATTTATAGGCGGCTCTCCTAGTGCTCAGCAATCGTCTAAAATGACTCGCCATACCACAACGGCGATTCCCCCGCGGGACGGCCGCTGCGTCATCGTCTGGCATCTCATTCCCCTTCGGCCCCCGCCCTCCGGCCTTTCTCTGGGCTAGACCCCCAAGCCACGGTACGACAACACCGCCCGGTCAGATTAGGCACAGCGACTTGGGCAGGAGCTTGCCCGTAGGCGACGGCAGAGCTTCTTGACCAACTCACGGTGTTCATCGATCATCACTGACATGCGGTCAAACGGTGAAATATATAATGACACGAGTCTTCCACAAGGCTATATGCCGTAATGCGCGCTCCTCGTTCTATGGGTGACGCTGTTATAACGCAGAGTCACTCGTTGAACAACAGCACCGATGCAGCTCAAAGTACGCGTCAAACAACCCGACGGCCGTTTCCTGAACGAGCATTTATCACAATGCATGTACAAGCATCACACCGGCAGCTATTTGACGCAAAGAGCCGTTGACTTACAACAATCCGACAGGCAGTTTCTCCTCGACCGAGCGAACATTGGAGAACCAGACGACCGTTTCATGAGCATGATCAGAGTGTGTCGTCGTTTGAATGCACTCGTCTTCGAGCGGTGGTTTCGTTTGGCGAGCCCAAGCTACGGAAGCCCATAGTTTCCACACATCTCATGTAACCATTTTTCTCACCCTAGCTGGCAATAAGTAGAAAACAGCTCATCATTTAATGGTCGATGAGAGAAGCTCTACATAATACACCTCATTAAACATCTTTATGGACAGGTGTTGGTACGAAAATGTCGATATCACTAGACAAGGCGGGTTTTCTTGAGTTATAAACCGAGACACATGCAAATCTAAAAAAAAACACTAGAAAGCGGGAGTCGCGGGTTCAAATCCCGCCCGAGCTGCAAGAAATGTTTTTATCAGACATCGGGCAAAGCACTGAGCACTGCAGTGTTTATCAATTCGAGCAGGGCAAACCTTCATTGAATTACATTCTCCTCGACGCAAACATCATGTTATATCTGCATGCAAATCTACAAAGGAGATAAATATTTGCATATTTGCATATATGCATATATTTTTTATGAGAGCTAAAAATGTCCTTATTGACTTTCGGGTTTTCGCTGACAATTTTCTTAA
The DNA here is from genome assembly GCA_949987565.1 of Luidia sarsii. NCBI lineage: Eukaryota > Metazoa > Echinodermata > Asteroidea > Paxillosida > Luidiidae > Luidia > Luidia sarsii. Next base: position 6,223,153 of record OX465122.1, read on the forward strand.
AAATTAACCTGTATGCATATCAATGACGTTTGATGAAAACAAAGGCCTTTTTTAAGTAATGGTCCTGTTTAGCCTGTTGGATATTTCCCTGTGATTTTCAGTTTATTTGCATTCTTAAATGGTGGCTTGTTGATGGAACAACTTGAAAACAACCACGTGCACGCACCTGTACCAATTCCAGGGTTAGATGAGGTAGTACAGTACTATTGATATCAAAGGTATACACAAATCAAAATTAACTTGGGGTTAAATAAATCGGTATTGTTATAAAAGTGTCTCATTTTTGAGACGATAAATTATTAATTTAACCAAAAAACTCTATACTTTGGTGCGAAAATTGTGCCCCGCCACTTTTGAAACGAACGTACTACGTCACATACATAATTTGCGGTCAGCCTTGAGGTCGTGCGCTTTGCACTGGCCATGCATTGTCTCTATTGTCTATCAGCCGTAAATACCGCAGTGTCACATGCGCAGTAGCGCACTTCTTCTCAGCATTTCCATCACCTCGCTCGGCTGCTTTTGGTCTGTATGTGACGTCAAATGCTCACAGGGGGAATTTGAGGGATAACATAACATTGGTCGTGGTCGAAGAATAGCATACATACGTTGTCTGATCCAACATATGAATGAAATAGCACACCTGTTAAAATGAGTCTCGAGAAAATATTGAAAACCGCTTCATTCGTTTTGCAAATCTCTGGGCGATCTCTGGGTGCAGAACACTAAAATAGCTCCCATTGAACACTGTACAAAAACACCCACTTTCAAAGCCAATTATCCCATGCCCAAAAGTCTCTCAGTTCTTGTAGCTATACTTAAAATTGTAGTTTGGAGCTTCATCTCTCAGATTCTTTTCAATTTTAGTGTTCTTAGCCGATTAGATTTTTTGCTAATTACCCGCAGAAAAAAAACCCCAAAATGTGTAGCCGTCCAAGCCGAATTTCTGCAAGGATTTTGTGATGGACCCCTTCACTTCCACAGCCAAATAGGGCCACATTTAAAGGATATTGTCCAAATTACATACCAAATTGAAGAGTGAACCTCCAGGTTGTCTTAATTATCACTTGTTCTACATTGTATCAGTTAATTAACCTCCAAAGACCCCTTATTAAAAAAAAATGTGGGTACACACTTTATGATAATCAGCTCGGCGGAGCCATCTTGGATGGATTTTGTGTGCTGCACCCCTCTGCAACCCTGGATAGACCTTTCTTTTCTTTACAAACATTGACCGGATAACCACGCATGCGCACTCTTTAGTTGGCACGATTTCCGGATTATCATAACTACGTACGGTAGGAGACACCCGGTGCTGTCTGATATTGACCAAATTACCGAAGATCATTCCTATGTTCCGGTTTCTAAGGTCACACATTTGACATTTTCTTATGCAACCAACTAGTGATATTGTCAAGAGAAAGATATAACTACAAACCGATAGTTAAATTTCAGAACGGAACACGACGCTGATTTGTATAGTTGGCCCGTGGGCCTCGGATTCAGGGAAACTTGAAAATTGTTCGTTCCGAATCTCTCCTGTATCGTTTGCTGCAGCAACAGCAACAGCAACTTAATACAACTTTCCATCACAGAGCACCATTCAGGACAAATGTAAACTTGAATTGTTATCGGCGTGCCATTGTGCCAAGGCTAGGGGAAGTTCCGTAATTTTGTATTATGGTTGTATACAAAGTTCGTGCCACTGCCAACCAAAAATGGCGGATGTGTTTTGTCACGTAACTTGTGACGTGGCAAAAGAAAGGTCTATACTCGATACTCTAGACTTGTATTATGCCGATCCAGTAGGCCACGCCCACCATAGCAACGGCCAAGCAACCGCGCAAATGCATACAACGTGTCACGATCGCCCACACGCTGTGCGCGTCCACTGCACGCCCGCAACCACCGAAAACACTTCTCTCCGTTGAACTTTGGTTTTGGAAAAGGCCAAACATGTACATTTCCTCTCTTGCCAGGGTATCGAGTGTCAGAATCACAATGAAAATAATAAACACCGCTTGATCGTGGTTAAAGGGGAATGAAACCCAGAGAAAAAAAGTTGGCTTATCCGATTGTGTGTTAAAAACAACCTACAATTATCTATGTGCTACTCACCTACGAGTTTCATAAAGAGTAGAAAGTCATGGAAAAGTCATGGTCCCGGACGGATGTACCCCTACTACATGTATATACTGCGTGCAGTTATACACGTACTGGTGTACTGCCAGGCTTTTGGATGTCAAACAGGTATCTTGTCCTTGCTGGAAACTGCATGGAAATATTTCCCCAGCTTTTTCCCGCTGGCGTTTTGACATCCAAAAGCCTGGCAGTTCACCATCGTTCAGCTAGCGAGTGTATATAAACTGCACGCAGTATAAACATATGTGTACTGATGTAGTAGGGGTACATCCGTCCGGGCCCATGCGGCAGTTTTCCGTTGCGATGTCATACCCCCCGCAGTGACTGGCGGGCCATTCAAAAAGATCGCGGTTTGTGGGAACGCGAATTCGACCACCGAAATCCATGACTTTTCACTGTTTATGAAACTTGTAGGTGAGTAGCACATAGGTATTTGTAGGTTGTTTTTAACACCCAATCAGATAAGCCATGATTTTTATCTGGGTTTCATTCCCATTTATGGATAAAGCTCGGGTTAGCAAAGGAATTGCCTGGTACATACCAAACCGAAAGTAAACACGAAAAGTGTGTAGTAAAGAATACACAATTTAAAACGTTATGTCGGACAAAATGGCGGCATTTTCTCAGCCCTTAAAATATAGAGCGTTGTGCTTGGTCAATTTGTCAAGGGGTGTGGCCCACTGGATCGGACAATGGGTGAATAGGTTAAAGCCACTAAGAATTCACACCTGTGAGTTTGTACTTGGTTGAATATAATCTGTATTGATCAATCAGTTATTTTGAAGGTCTTCATTTAGATTCGGTTCGGCCCATGTGAGAATGCTTGGTAGACTGTGGCAGCATTCCAGTAACCTAATTTATACATGAACTAAATTTCTCACAATTTGTTTAAACTTGGATGAAAGAGAAGGGGTTACAAACACTCGGAGCACCGTCGCAATTTAATAAATAAATTCAAGGAACTTTTGCCCGTCTCCCGTCTCCCGTCTCCCGTCCCACGTCGCCCGTCGCCCTTTCCCCCGTCGCCCGTCTCCCGTCTCCCGTTCCCGTCCCCGTCGCCCGCCCCCGGCGCCCCTAGCCCCTCGCCCCTCGCCTTTCCACCGTCGCCCGTCACCCGTCTCCCGTCGCCCGTCGCCCGTCTCACGTCTCCCCTCGCCCGTCTCCCATCCTCTGTCGACTGTCTCCCGTCTCGCGTCGCCCCCAGTCTTCCGTCTCCCGTCGCCTTTCCCCCGTCGCCCGTCTTCCGTCGCCCGTTATGTCGAACAAAATGGCGGGATTTTGTCGGCCCTTAAATTGTGCGTTGTGCTTGATCAATTTGTTAATTTTGTCAATTTATACCTAAACGATGTTGCACACAATTTTTGTAAACTTGGATGGTTGGCGACGGACAACGGGCGACGGGTGACGGGCGACGGGGGAAATGCGACGGGGGAAAGGCGACGGGCGACGGAAGACGGGCGACGGGGAAAAGGCGACGGGCGACGGGAGACGGGCGACGGGGGACGGGCGACGGATGATGGGCGACGGGCGACGGGCGACGGGAGATGGAACACGGGAGACGGGAAACGGGCGACGGGGGAAAGGTCGACGGGCGACGGGTGACGGGCGACGGGCGACGGGGGAAAGGCGGCGGGAGACGGGAGATGGGAGACGGCGACGGGCGACGGGCGACGGGCGACGGGAGATGGGCGACGGGGGAAAGGCGACGGGAGACGGGCGACGGGGGAAAGGCGACGGGAGACGGGCGACGGGGGAAAGGCGACGGGAGACGGGAGATGGGAGACGGGCGATGGGGGAAAGGCGACGGGATACGGGAGATATAAGACGGGCGACGGGGGAAGGGCGACGGGAGATGGGAGATGGGAGACGGGCGACGGGGGAAAGGCGAAGGGCGACGGGCGACGGGCGACTGGCGACGGGATGAAAGAGTAGGGGACACAAAAACTTCTTCGTGGGAAATCCTTGATTGTCTTTGGATATTTTAATTGAAAGCCAAACCCTTTAATTTAAGAATATATATATATATCAATATAGATCAATAGATCAAAGGATCAAAGGATCAAAGGATCAAAGGATCAAAGGATCAAAGGATCAAAGGATCAAAGGATCAAAGGATCAAAGGATCAAAGGATCAAAGGATCAAAGGATCAAAGGATCAAAGGATCAAAGGATCAAAGGATCAAAGGATCAAAGGATCAAAGGATCAAAGGATCAATGGATCAATGGATCAATGGATCAATGGATCAATGGATCAATGGATCAATGGATCAATGGATCAATGGATCAATGGATCAATGGATCAATGGATCAATGGATCAATGGTTGAATGGATCAATGGATCAATGGATCAATGGATCAATGGATCAATGGATCAATGGATCAATGGATCAATGGATCAATGGATCAATGGATCAATGGATCAATGGATCAATGGATCAATGGATCAATCGATCAATCGATCAATCGATCAATCGATCAAATATAAATAATAAAGACGCATGTTGCAAACTGCTTACTGACTAAAATAACCCAAATACAGAGGTCATGAATGCCGAGGGCTCGACCTCTCGATCCTAGCAGGACCTTCCTCGAGGGGAAATGTCATCTCCTGTCATGACCTGTTACACGCTTCCAGAACTCTGTTAAACGCTTACACGATTAAACATTTTGTTCACTGTGTTTGTGACTGCAGAGCAATGATAAACTGTCCTTGCTTGTGATCGCCTTTCACGAAGGCGTTGGTCACCGATTTAGAAACACAATCCGGCCTAGCCTAGTATGCTGCTTTGCGCAAGAACGTTGCGGAATTCAGCCCCCTTTTACGCAGCCAGGCTATTGTGTGTGGTGTGGCAGCGCTGCGGTCTGCGTGCCGTGTACGGCTTATACCCGGCGTGGTATAGTGCCGCTGTTCCGTGGTTTCCGTGTGTTTGGCCCGGATCTCTGCCCGGAGCCGCACTGTACCGGAGAGACCGCCTTGGACAAGGCTAGGCAGTTGTGGCCATCTTCGAAGTTCTTCTGATCTTTCAGAATCGAGGCACTTGGGATTTTTTCAAAACGGTTCATAATGTGTTAATGAAGTGAGGTTCACAACGTGCCCAGTGCTTTGTCTATGGGAATTTGGGACCAAAAGAATAAAAAAACACCATGTTACATTATGAATGTTACATTAATGATCGATCCACACATTAGAAAGAAGTCACCTCAAACGACAGCGTATTATCGATTAATAGAATGTAGTTTTCGAAAAAAGTGCAACTCTATATTGCTTCAAAAGGAGATTAATGACAATAAAAGGTACAAAACGCTGTGGGAGAAAAAAGTACGGTATGTTATCTACAAGTAAATGGTTTCACAACATGTTATGGAGAGTGTAATGTGAGAATTACAGCCAAGACTTATCTTTTTTTGAAATTCTTCTGTATATTTTGGACAAGCCATATACTCTGCAATAACATGCTGGGGTCGGGGACAAGGAGGATCTCACACGGTCTGGGCATCTTCATGTTAAATACTCGGTTCTCGTTGTAAATGCGTAAGATATGATTAGTCGATGCAAACGTGTATGCATCCTTCATTAGCTTTCTAAAGGGTTGCCGTGGCAGCTATGAAGGCATTGCCGCATGGGATTTAATCAAGCAGTAAGTGTAGACAGCCTCAGAGAATGGCTCGTAAGCAGCGAAGTTTTGTTTCACTCCTTGTTTGCATTCCCGTACAATTTCCTCATTATTACATGGGAAATTCTGCCAGTCGACCTGTTGACTACTCTACTTTGTGAAGAGTGAGAAAATAATGAAATAAACGGAGTCTTGAACTCAACTGCGAAAGAAATAAAAAAGCTTACACGGGTTAGACATCTTGTTCACTGTACATGTTTGTGACTGCAGAACAAATGATGAACTGTCCTTGATTGTGAACATCTTCGAGGATCATCTGATCTTTCAGGATCGCGGCACCAATGGACCTATGGGACAATATCCTGGGATTTTTTTTAAATGGTTGATTTTTTATTATTTAAGTTGGGTTCACAACGTGCCCAGTGCTTTGTCTATGGCAATTTAGGACCGAGAAGAATGTAAAACGTGTATTTAAAAATAAAAGAAGTTAAGATTGATATTTGATTTCAGTTTTCTTTACTAAAAAATATAAAAACAAACATTAACCTGAGAGTTTGTTTGAGTAGGAATTATGATGTCTCTTGGAAAACAGATGACCGAACCGGAACTTGAACCAGTGACCTCTTATTTTAACACACCAGTGCTGTTACTACCTGAGTTTCCAGCAGTTTGCTAAGAGTTAACAATCCTATGCAGGGATCACGCCTCTATTTTAACTAAAATGCATACACCCAATCTTTTTTAAACTAGATATCTAGAGTCTTTAATGAATATTGGAATACAGAATGTTACATTCATGATTTATCCACACATTTGAAAGAAGTCACCTCAAACGACACCGTATTATGGTGTAATATATTGAAACTTTCTTTAATGTTAAAACTATGTACAGCTTGAAAAGGAGAGTAATGACAATAAAAGGTACCAAGCGATATAGGAAAAAAAGCACGGTCTGTTATCTACATCTACATGCTTTCACAACATGTCATTGAAAGTGTAATGTGAGCAATAGAGCCAAGACTTATCTTATTTTTATGTCTTTTGTATATTTTGTACAATACGCACACTATGGAATAACAGGCTGGGGCAGGATACATGGAGGATCCAACCCCGGCGGTCGGGGCTTTTTTTTGTAATCGTCGGTTCTCTTTGAAAATGCCTCAAAAATAATTAGGTGATGCAACCGCGTATGCATCTTTCATTAGCTTGAGGGTTGTCGTTGCAGCTATGAAGGCATTGCTTCAAAAGATTTAATCAAGCAGAAATTGTAGACAGCCTTAGAGAATGTCTCGCAAGTAATGTAGTTTTATTGCATTCCTAGTTTGCTTCTCAGTGTAATTTTCCCATTATCATATGTCACTGTGTACTGCCATGACGTCTGACACGTTTCCAGAACTCCGTTAAACGCTTACATGGGTTATATATCTTGTTTACTGTACGCGTTTGTCACTGCAGAACAAATGATGAACTGTCCTTGCTTGTCACCATCTTCGAGGATCATCTGATCCTTCAGGATCGCGGCACAAAAGGACCTCGGGAACAATATTTTGGGATGTTTTCAAAATGGTTGATTATTTATTGATGAAGTGGGGTTCACAACGTTCCCAGTGCTTTGTCTAAGGGGAATTTGTAAGACCAAGAAGAATGCAAAAGCGTGTATTTAAGAATAAAAAGAAGCTAAGGTTGATGATTGCTTTCAGTTAGCTTTACTAAATATTAAAAACGATAACATAAATCTAAGAGTTGTTTAAGTAAGAATTAATATGTCTCTTGAAATCCAGATGACTGAACTGTCACTTGAACCCATGACCTCTTGTTTTAACACACCAGCGCCGTTACTACCTGAGTTCCCAGCCCTTTGCTGAGAGTCAAGTATGTTATTCAGGGATCACGCGTCTGTTTTGAATAAAAAACATACACCCAATCTGTTTTAAACTAGATATCTAGAGTCTTTAATGAATGTGGGAATCAATAATGTTACGTTCATGATTTACCCACATATATTTGAAAGAAGTCACCTCAAACGACAGTGTATTACGGTTAAATATATGGACATTTTCCAAATTGTTTTAACTATGTACAGCTTGAAAAGGAGGGTAATGACAATAAAAGGTAACAAACCCCGTAGGAGGAAAAGGACGGTCTGTTATCTACAGGTACATGGTTTCACAACATGTCATTGAGAGTGTAATGTCAGAAATACAGCCAAGACTTATCTTTTTTAAATAATAGTCTGTATATTTTGGACAAGCCATATAGTATGCAATAACAGACTGGGGTCGGGGACAAGGAGGATCCCACACGGTCAGGGCATCTTCATGTTAAATTCTCGATTCTCGTTGTATATGTCTAAACAATAATTAGGCGATGCAACCGCGTATGCATCCTTCATTAGGGTTGCCGTGGTAGCTGTGAAGGGATTTAATCAAGCAATAATTGTAGACAGCCTCAGAGAATTATCATATGAATATTTCTGCCAGTCGACTCGTTGCCTACTCTGTTAGCTGTCACTGTGTACGGCCATGACCTCTGACACGTTTCCAGAACTCCGTTAAACGCTTACACAGGTTAGACATCTTGTTTATTCAACGTGTTTGTGACTGCTGAACAATTGATGAAATGTCCTTTCTTGTGAACGTCTTCAAGGATCATCTGATCTTTCAGGATCGTGGCACCAAAGGACCTTGGGGACAATATCCTTGGATTTGTTTTTCAAAACTGTTGATTATTTGTTGATGAAGTGGGGTTCTCAACGTGCCAAGTGCTTTGTCTATGGGAATTTAGGACCAAGAAGAATAAAAAACCCGTGTATTTAAAAATAAAAAGAAGTTAAGGTTGATATTTTATTTCAGATATCTTTACTAAATATAAAAAACGATATAATCAACCCGAGAGTTGTTTAAGTATTATAATGGCTCTTTGAAATCAGATGACTGAACTGTCACTTGAACCCGTGACCTCTTGTTTTAACACACAAGCGCTGTTACTACCTGAGTTTTCCAGTCGTGGTGGATCCGAGGCCGGTGGTCAGGGCACTTTTTGTGAAACAGTTGGTTCTCTTTGAAAATGCCAATACAAATAATTAGGCGATGCAACAGCGTATGCATTCATCATTAGCTTTCTAAATGGTTGCAGTTGACAACTCTGCTAGCTGTCACTGTGTACTGCCATGACCTCTGACACGTTTCAAGAACTCTTTTAAACGCTTACACTGGTTAGACATCTTGTTCACTGTACGTGATTGTGACTGCAGAACAAATGATGAACTGTCTTGCTTGTGAACAACTTCGAGGATCATCTCATCTTTCACGATCGCGGGTCCAAAGGACCTTGGGGAAAATATCATTGGAAGTTTATTTCAAAACGGTTGATTATTTATTGATGAAGTAAGGTTCACAACGTGCCCTGTGCTTTGTCTATGGGGAATTTTTAAGACCAAAAAGAATGAAACAACGGTTATTTAAAAATGAAAAGAAGCTAAGGTTGATGATTGCTTTCAGTTAGCTTTACTAAATATTAAAGACAATAACATCAACCTGAGAGTTTTTTAAGTAAGAATTATAATGTCTCTTGAAAATCAGTTGACTGAACCAGCACTTGAACCCATGACCTCTTGTTTTAACACACCAGTGCTGTTACTACCTGAGATCCCAAGCCGTTTGCTAATAGTCAAGTATTGTATTCAGGGATCACGCCTCTGTTTTAACTCAAATGCATACAGCTATTTAAAAAAAACTAGATATCTATAGTCTTTAATGAATGTGGGAATCAATAATGATACTTTCAAGATTGACCAACATATTTGAAAGAAGTCAACTCAAACAACAATGTATAATGGTTAAATATATTGACATTTTCCAAAATGTTTTAACTATGTACAGCTTGAAAAGGAGGGTAATGACAATAAAAGTTAATAAACGCCGTAGGAGAAAAATACGGTCTATTATCTACAGGTACATGGTTTCACAACATGTCATTGAGAGTGTAATGTGAGAATTACAGCCAAGACTTATCTATTTTTAATTCTCCTGTGTATTTTGGAAAAGACATATACTATGGAATAACAGGTTGGGGCCGGGGACATGGAGGATCAACCGCGGTCAGGGCATCTTCATGTTAAACACTCGATTCTCGTTGTCAATGCTTGAAAAATAATTAGACGATGCAACCGTGTATGCATCCTTCATTAGCTTTCTAAAGGGTTGCCAAGGCAGCTATGGAGGCATTGCCGCATGGGATTTAATCAAGCAGTAATTGTAGACAGCCTTAGAGAATGGCTCGCAAGTAACGTAGTTTTATTTCATTCCTTGTTTGCTTCTCCGTGTAATTTCCCCATTATTATATGAATATTTCTGCCAGTCGACTTGTTGACTTCTCTACTAGCTATCACTGTGTACTACCATGACCTCTGACACGCTTCCACAACTCCGTTAAACGCTTACATGGGTTGTATATCTTGTTCACTGTACGTGTTTGTCACTGCAGAACAAATGATGAACTGTCCTTGCTTGTCACCATCTTCGAGGATCATCTGATCGTTCAGGATCGCGGCACAAAAGGACCTCGGGAACAATCTTTTGGGATGTTTTCAAAATGGTTGATTATTTATTGATGGAGTGGGGTTCACAACGTTCCCAGTGCTTTGTCTAAGGGGAATTTATAAGACCAAGAAGAATGCAAAAACGTGTATTTAAAAATAAAAAGAAGCTAAGGTCGATGATTGCTTTCAGTTAGCTTTACTAAATATTAAAAACAATAACATAAATCTAAGAGTTGTTTCAGTAAGAATTAATATGTCTCTTGAAATCCAGATGACTGAACTGTCACTTGAACCCATAACCTCTTGTTTTAACACACCAGCGCTGTTACTACCTGAGTTCCCAGCCCTTTGCTGAGAGTCAAGTATGTTATTCAGGGATCACGCCTCTGTTTTGAATCAAATACATACACCCAATCTGTTTTACCCACATATATTTGAAAGAAGTCACCTCAAACGACAGTGTATTACGGTTAAATATATTGACGTTTTCCAAAATGTTTTAACTATGTACAGCTTGAAAAGGAGGGTAATGACAATAAAAGGTAACAAACGCCGTAGGAGGAAAAGGATGGTCTGTTATCTACAGGTACATGGTTTCACAACATGTCATTGAGAGTGTAATGTCAGAAATACAGCCAAGACTTATCTTTTTAAAATAATAGTCTGTATATTTTGGACAAGCCATATAGTATGCAATAACAGACTGGGGTCGGGGACAAGGAGGATCCCACACGGTCAGGGCATCTTCATGTTAAATTCTCGATTCTCGTTGTATATGTCTAAACAATAATTAGGCGATGCAACCGCGTATGCATCCTTCATTAGGGTTGCCGTGGTAGCTGTGAAGGGATTTAATCAAGCAATAATTGTAGACAGCCTCAGAGAATTATCATATGAATATCTCTGCCAGTCGACTCGTTGCCTACTCTGTTAGCTGTCACTGTGTACGGCCATGACCTCTGACACGTTTCCAGAACTCCGTTAAACGCTTACACAGGTTAGACATCTTGTTTATTCAACGTGTTTGTGACTGCTGAACAATTGATGAAATGTCCTTTCTTGTGAACGTCTTCAAGGATCATCTGATCTTTCAGGATCGTGGCACCAAAGGACCTTGGGGACAATATCCTTGGATTTGTTTTTCAAAACTGTTGATTAGTTGTTGATGAAGTGGGGTTCTCAACGTGCCAAGTGCTTTGTCTATGGGAATTTAGGACCAAGAAGAATAAAAAACCCATGTATTTAAAAATAAAAAGAAGTTAAGGTTGATATTTTATTTCAGATATCTTTACTAAATCTTAAAAACGATATAATCAACCCGAGAGTTGTTTAAGTATTATAATGTCTCTTTGAAATCAGATGACTGAACTGTCACTTGAACCCGTGACCTCTTGTTTTAACACACAAGCGCTGTTACTACCTGAGTTTTCCAGTCGTGGTGGATCCGAGGCCGGTGGTCAGGGCACGTTTTGTGAAACAGTTGGTTCTCTTTGAAAATGCCAATACAAATATTTAGGCGATGCAACAGCGTATGCATTCATCATTAGCTTTCTAAATGGTTGCAGTTGACAACTCTGCTAGCTGTCACTGTGTACTGCCATGACCTCTGACACGTTTCCAGAACTCTTTTAAACTCTTACACTGGTTAGACATCTTGTTCACTGTACGTGATTGTGACTGCAGAACAAATGATGAACTGTCCTTGCTTGTCACCATCTTCGAGGATCATCTGATCGTTCAGGATCGCGGGACCAAAGGACCTTGGGGAAAAGTTCATTGGATGTTTATTTCAAAACGGTTGATTATTTATTGATGAAGTGAGGTCCACAACGTGCCCTGTGCTTTGTCTATGGGGAATTGTTAAGACCAAAAAGAATGAAAAAACGTGTATTTGAAAATAATAACAAGTTAAGGTTGATGATCACTTTCAGTTAGCTTTACTAAATATTAACAACAATAACATTAACCTGAGAGTTCTTTAGACAAGAATTATAATGTCTCTTGAAAATCAGATGACTGATCATTCACTAGAACCATGGCCTTTTGTTTTAACACATCAGCGCTGTTACTACCTGAGTTCCCAAGCCGTTTGCTAAGAGTCAAGTATGCTATTCAGGGATCACGCCTCTATTTTAACTCAAATTCATACACCCTTTTTTAAACTAGATATCTAGAGTCTTTAATGAATGTGGGAATAAATAATATTTCATTCACGTTTCATCCACACATTTGAAAGACGTCACCTCAAGGACACCGTATTATGGTTTAATATATTGAAATTTTCGAAAATATTATAACTATGTAAAAGGTACCAAACGCCGTAGGAGAAAAAGTACGGTCTGTTATCTACAGGTACATGGTTTCACAACATGTCATTGAGAGTGTAATGTGAGAATTACAGCCAAGACTTATCTATTTTACATTTTACTGTGTATTTTGGAAAAGACATATTCTATGGAATAACAGGTTGGGGCCGGGGACATGGAGGATCCACCGCGGTCAGGGCATCTTCATGTTAAATTCTCGATTCTCGTTGTAAAATTCTAAAAAATAAGTATGCGATGCAACCGCGTACGCATTCTTCATTAGCTTTCTAAAGGGTTGCTGTGGTAGCTATGAAGGGATTCAATCAAGCAGTAATTTTAGACAGCCTCAGATAATGGCTTGCAAGTAGCATACTTTTATTTTATTCCTTGTTTGCTTCTCCGTGTAATTTCCCCATTATCATATGAACATTTCGGCCACTCGACTCGTTGACTACTCTTAGCTGTCACTGTGTACTGCTATGACCTCTGACACGCTTCTTGAAATCTGTTATACGCCTACACGGGTTAGACATCTTGTTCACGGTACGTGTTTGTGACTGTAGGACATTGCTTGTGACCATCTTTGAGGATCATCTGATCTTTCAGGATCGATGCACCAAAGGACATTGGGGACAATATCCTTGGATTTTTGGAAAAACTGTTTATTAATTTTGTCTAGACATTGGGGTTTGGAACGTGCCCAGTGCTATGTCTATGGGAATTTAGGACCAAATAGAAATACAAAACGTGTATTTAAAAATAAAACAAATTTAAGGTTGATATTCTATTTCAGTTATCTTTACTAATTATTACAATTACTAACATCAACCCGAGAGTTGTTTAAGTAAGACATATAATGTGATGAAAATATAATGTATAATGTATAATGTATGTAAATATTAATAATAATCGATATATCTTACACATTGCCTGTGTATCTCAGCCCTACAGTTTGCGTCCGTGTGAATAGATTGAAAATTAGCAATAAAACATAATGCAAGATTACAAGCCTTCGTTTGACCAAACTTAAATTCGCTGACAGATAGATTAAAACTTTAAGACATCGTGATAATGATTTTTTAGAAAAAAAATATCATGTCGTTTATTGATGAGTATAATGATAAGGCTTAAATAAGCCCTCATAGACATGAAGGTATTGGACGAATAGTGGGTGAATTTGTGTTGACTGATTGGAAAACTGTTTCATGCATTTGAATGTGTCAATGAGTATGAAGTGAATAAGCGTTATTGCACAGGCATTTGAGTAACAGAAGAGTATTTTGAACAGTTAATTACCCAAAACCACCAGTGTGGGTTTTACCAGATACAAAAATAAGTAAATAAATTGATTCCATTCAATTATAATATATCGAACAGCTTGTCTACCACGGAGGTTCACGTATAAATGCATTGAATGGAAATCAGCCACCACAACGCTATAATGCCTGTTCGCACTTACACGTACATAGGGGTAGTCGTCTTGCAGGCTTCTATCGATTCTCTTTCCTGCATGAACCCACGAGCAGTTATATTACGTCTTTTTTGTTACATATTAAGGCTCCTATAATACACACGGGATATCAAAGCCCCTCCTCACTCTATACAATAATGATGGGTTTTTTTGTCAAAGGAGAAACTGTCATGATGATCACTTTTTAATTGCAAAAGGCTTCTTACTGGTCAAAATAGGTACCCTATTAACGTACGTCGTTTAGCCACGTCACCAGGACGTCGCTTAAAACTGAGTTTAAAACTGAGTTTCTCATAGCATCGTTAACCGTTAACCGTTAAGCATCACTAATACCGTATTTTAAACACCTATACAGTATATCACCAACAGGACATGAGCGTTTGCAGAAATGTATTCCTGTCGGTATTATCAACGTCCTTCGTGGCTTCTTATTTGCTGAATTGAAGGTTCGATTTTTTGGTAACACACACGGCAAATCCAAACAGAAACCAAACCTCTTTTGATTCATATGAAGGGATTAATTTGTAGAACAGGGGACGTTGGAGGGGATTATCACTGACATCATTCGTGCTGCTAGGAATCGGAGGTTAAGTGTAAATAATATTAGGCATTTCATATTGTAAAGATGATAATATGCTGATAATCCGTCAAAGCGCACTGTGTTGTGTTTACATCTGCATATAGAATTCCTAGACAGAAAATGTCCTTCCTGTATTTTCAGTGAAAGCTACACTGTAAAAACTGTGCTCACATCATGCACATGGATGAAGTACGTTGAGGCACATGGTGCACAATACGTATGAGGTGATGCTCACTTTCACTCCGTGTGCTTGAGGTACAGTAAATAGGGAGATATTCTTGTACATGATGCACTTCATGCACCTCATCCGACTTTTGCTCAAGTGATTACAATGATACATGTGCTTGAGCTACAGTATTTCATGTGCATGAGGTACAGTAGGTGCCTCAAGTGTTCATTCTGGGACAAATATGTGTCATGGCAGAAGTGCATGAGTTGCAGTTCGTTTTCACAGTGTATGCATTATGCTATTGATTTTTTCCTTTTGTATTTATCTGGTAATTAGAGTTGAAACCAGGCATCATTTTTCAATCCTTAACACCCGATATTCATTAGTACAGGATGATGTGTTCGATTCAGTTGCGCCGTACTCCACTCGGAAGAAGCAATATCTTTTTCATCATTTTCTAGTATTGAGGGTCAGGCACGGCGATCGATCGAACAATTATGGGCACAGGTTAAAGGTGAAAGTGAAAAATAGCACTGTGCTAAAAAGCAAGAGACGGTCGACGAACAACACACGACGGGCGACGGCAGATATGGAAATCCATAGTCAATACAGATTGTTGTGTGTGGGTGATTGGTTGACACGAAAGCACGTCATAGAGCAGAGCACCGAACCACGCCCGTGGTGTTGATTATGCTGCACACCTTGGAAAGTGTGACATGTCACGGCATTGCTACACACCAAAGTACGGTCCCATGAGATAGTACGTCATAGACTCCTTGACCAATCAGAGACCCACACGGCGCACTTGATGCTGACTGCACAGCAGAACTATGCGATGCTGTGTCGCGCTCACTTCGTTGTGCGACATCATGGTATCGACACACACCGAGGCCCACTCCCAACTCCTCGTTCACAAACCGAAATTCTACTGCAGTTAATCAGACGGATTATTGTTCCATTATACCCGGCACGCTTTATACGAATCTAAAAGACAATACCTCACATCATTGAGTCAGTATTCTGTCAACCCTTGCTGAATGTACGTAAACAATGGCGATATCAAGTGCTGCTGTGGAGGTGTTATGCTTGCTTGCATATCTTCAAATGGTCGTGTCGGTCAAGGAGTGTTTGAATCGGTTCAACCACGATTCGCTTGTCTTTCACGCGGCTGAAAATAGAGCACTGCGCGGTTATGTATACGCCAGTATGAACGTTTCCTCTCGTGTCAGATGCGCGCGAGACTGTAGCATGGATCGAAGATGCATGTTTTTCAATTTTTACGACAACAAGAAACTGTGCGAATTGAACAGCAAGACTTTTTCAAATTGTACACACCTGGGTAAAACTTTTGGAAGTGTGTACTTTGATAGAAACATCAACACAACTTTGTTGTCGTTGCCCGAAAACTCTTCAGTTCATTATCGATCCAGTTGCAAGACGCTCTTACATGCTGGATACACCTCAAGCGGCGTCTACACAATCTACCCCGGAGGTAACTCTGATGGAGGCATCCGGGTATTCTGCGATATGACACAGGATGGCGGTGGTTAGACTGTGTTTCTCAGGCGACAAGATGGCAGCGTGGACTTCTACCGTAACTGGACAGACTACCAGGCTGGCTTCGGTGATCTTTCGGGTGAGTTCTGGCTTGGCAATGACAACTTGGTGAATCTGACGTCGGATGATTCACAGGGACCATGGGAGCTACGAGTTGATCTGGAAGACTGGAATGGCAACACAGCATGGGCAAGATACAGCAACTTCAAGGTAACTGGGGAACTGTACACTCTCAATTTTGGTGACTACGATGCTAATAGCACGGCCGGTGACTCCCTTTCGAATCATGCGGGCTGTTCATTTTCCACTGACGATCAAGATAATGATCCATACTCAGGAGGCCATTGTGCACGATTACGTAAAGGTGGTTGGTGGTACTGGATATGTTGCTATGCACATCTTACAGGTCCATATCATCACCAGCCATCTATCAGCTCAGTAGTATATAAAGAGCATTTCGGTCCGCGTTGAGGTGGCATTGAGGTGGCATTGAGGTGGAGGTGGAGGTGGAGGTGGAGGTGGAGGTGGAGGTGGAGGTGGGATTGAGGTGGGAGGTGGGATTGAGGTGGAGGTGGGAGGTGGAGGTGGGATTGAGGTGGGAGGTGGGAGGTGGGATTGAGGTGGAGGTGGGATTGAGGTGGGAGGTGGGATTGAGGTGGAGGTGGGATTGAGGTGGGAGGTGGAGGTGGGAGGTGGAGGTGGGAGGTGGAGGTGGGATTGAGGTGGGATTTGCGACAAGGGAATTGGGATAATTAACGGTCGAAACGGGTGCCTAAAACCAACCGGAACTCACCAGAACATTCCTTATGTGGTCAACGGGCAATATACAGTTTGAGGTATTTTATTGAACACTTTCACGCTTGTAACAATAACAATAATAAATTAAAGAAATAAATAAAATTAATTACTTTAATAAACAACAAAATAACTAGAATTTACCTTTGCAACGATTTATCTGTACATTTGAACACTTTTAACAACTCTCTCTTTCTCAGCGTCTCCACTTCTACATTTCAAACAATGAACAATACATTTCAACATTTTCTTCTTACACGACATGTTAGTTTACCATTTTAGCAATTCATCAAACCACGACACTTTACATACCCTGTTTTACAAAAAAAAAATAAAAAAAAAATTAACAATTCGTCTCCACCTCTACATTTCAAACAATTAACAGAAAAAAAAGAAAAAAAAAAAGAAGAAGAATGGATTAGTGCAGTCTCGGGTATAGGCTCTCACAAGATATAAATGAATTACATGTAATAACAACAACAACAATTATAAAAAGAATTCAGAACTAATGATTCATTAAAAGGTGACGTCATCGTTCTTTACATGGGCAAACGGGCGATGAGGAAGAAAATGTGGTGGCCCTGAAAAGGGCCGTTTGGGTTGGTTAAAGATTTATCCGGCTAGATGAACTTTCCACAGCCCATTTTCCTGAGAAAGAAGAACATCTCCAGGTCGATAAACGGATTCTTGAATTTCCGGTAACGTCGGCGGGCTTCTTGCTCCGAGATGCGAGGATCTTGCCTGATGATGCCTCGTTGGAGCAGACGGGTGGCCAGGAGATTTATTTTGCTCCGCAACTCTTCGAGGTGGAGATACGGGTAGCGGTTTTCCGTTTCGTCTTCGTACCTCCACACAAGGTCGAAGAGCCGGGCAGGGGAAAATACCTCGTCTGTGTTTTTTATGGGTTGACTGTAGCGGAAGCAAGCCTCTTCTGCTGAAATAAAAAGATGATGTGTGACGAGCCCCTCATATTGAAGTAACCCCACAAGGGTGTTGATCTTCCGTCTGATTTGCTCGAGGTGGGTGCATGAATGTCCGTCCTCAATATCTTGCTCATACTTCTCCAAAAGGTATTGGAGACGGTTCTGGTTGGAAAATTCTTCGTAGTTGTTCATATTGTAGGCCGGTGCAGTTGTGTTCAGTCCGAAGATGGAACGCGTAATGATCGTCTGCGAGGGTGACAGGGCACGTTGAATCGGTGCTAGGTGAGTTGTTACTACAAGTCCGAGTCAAGGGGACATTAGTCTCGATCGAACAAAACAAAGAGGGCTTAATCAGGGACCTGCGCGTCTCTATTGGAAAGAACGATGAGGGGGTAATGAGCGACCTGCACGTCTCTATCGAACCAAACAAAGAGGGGGATAATCAGGGACAGAACGACGAGGGGTAATGCGGGGCCCGCAAATCTCTCTCGGGCAGGACAAAGAGGGATCTGTGAGTGTCTATCGGACAGAACAAAGAGGGAATCTAGAAGGCTGAATGTTATTGATGTCGGTTCAATGCCGGCCACGAACAGTGTCAGTAATTCTAATGAAGGTATATTGTCCGATTGACGTATTTGAGCGCGGTCGTGGAAGTCTTCAAGAGACTTGACTGCTTGCAGTCGGCAACGTACTCATCGTCATCTGTGCATCCATCTAAAAACATCAAACAGGAATCGGGACCTGCTCATTGTACTCATCCACCTGCTCATGTTGCTCATCGACCTGCTCATTGTACTCGTCCACCTGCTCATTTTGCTCATTCACTTACTCATTTTGCTTATTCACGTACTCATTTTGCTCATTTCCTGCTCATTTTGCTCATGTTGCTCATTTCCTGCTCATTTTGCTCATCGACCTGCTCATTTTGCTCTCATAAAGAAATAGGATTCTCTAATCCTTACCATCTCTAACTTTTTCTTCCGCTTTCATCATGTTGGAACAAGCCGAGAAATTCGGCATGGTGTTTAACCATTACCCTGTCCAGGGACTTGTCAACTTCCATGCCTTTATCTAGTTTTTCTTTGAGATCTGCGAGAATAACTTGGTGGGTTTCATTTTCTTCAAGATGCAAGTAACTTGACAGGAAATCCTTGTAGTTGTCAAAGAAGATTCTCTTGACTGCCCAGCAGGTTTTCCTATTGGCTTTGTCTTCGGCTTCATCTTCGTCCATACCATTGTCGATGTACTTCTCGTGTTTCTCATTCCACATATCTTTGGTTGCCTCTTTGGCCTCTTTCAACCAGTCTTGGTAAGCGATATTATCTTCCAATTCAGAGCTGGACCCATCTTCTTCCGACAAGTCATCGTCAGTTTCTTCCTCTGATTCGTCATCACTCTCCTCAAAATCGTCACCATCATCCTTAGATTCAGTCCCGTCACCATCAATTGTAGATTCAGTTCCGCTGCTGTCTGTTTCCGAATCCTGACATCTACGCCTTTTAAATCCCGGTTCATAATCTTCTACGTTAGAATTGGCTGATCGAAATGTTCTTATGTTACGATCATCGTCAATGTCGTCCATTTTCGATTCACCCGCAACGTGTGCATTTTCTTCATGTCTTCGAAGGTTATATCGCCGACTATAGCTTTTGCTGCAGCGATGACAAGCATAGCGTTTTAGCCCAGAAATAGTATTCATGATGTTTACTCGTGGAGTGTCGATCTCCAAATGGGAAGACATGTTTAAAATTGGGCAATATATAAATGTCCTGTTTTCTGTCCTCATTCAGGTGAAATGAGCAGAAATGAGCAGAAATGAGCAGAAATGAGCAGAAATGAGCAGAAATGAGCAGAAATGAGCAGAAATGAGCAGAAATGAGTAGAAATGAGCACAGACATGAGTAGAAATGAGCAGAAATGAGCAGAAATGAGCAGAAATGAGCACAGACATGAGCAGAAATGAGCACAGACATGAGTAGAAATGAGCAGAAATGAGCAGACATGAGTAGAAATGAGCAAACATGTGCAAAAATGAGCAAAATTGAGCAGACATGAGCACAGACATGAGCACAGTTATGAGCAGATATGAGCAGACATGAGCAGACATGAGCAGACATGAGTAGACATGAGTAGAAATGAGCAAAATGGGGGAAAACCCATAAAATAATGGGGAGCGAGAATTTCTCTTTTCCCCGGGCATTCCCCCATTTTGCTCATTTCTACTCATGTCTACTCATGTCTGCTCATGTCTGCTCATGTCTGCTCATATCTGTGCTCATGTCTGTGCTCATGTCTGTGCTCATGTCTGCTCATTTTTGCTCATTTTTGCACGTTTGCTCATTTCTACTCATGTCTGCTCATTTCTGCTCATTTCTACTCATTTCTACTCATGTCTGCTCATGTCTGTGCTCATTTCTGCTCATTTCTGCTCATTTCTACTCATGTCTGCTCATTTCTGCTCATTTCTGCTCATTTCTGCTCATTTCTGCTCATTTCTGCTCATTTCACCTGAATGAGGACAGAAAACAGGACATTTATATATTGCCCAATTTTAAACATGTCTTCCCATTTGGAGATCGACACTCCACGAGTAAACATCATGAATACTATTTCTGGGCTAAAACGCTATGCTTGTCATCGCTGCAGCAAAAGCTATAGTCGGCGATATAACCTTCGAAGACATGAAGAAAATGCACACGTTGCGGGTGAATCGAAAATGGACGACATTGACGATGATCGTAACATAAGAACATTTCGATCAGCCAATTCTAACGTAGAAGATTATGAACCGGGATTTAAAAGGCGTAGATGTCAGGATTCGGAAACAGACAGCAGCGGAACTGAATCTACAATTGATGGTGACGGGACTGAATCTAAGGATGATGGTGACGATTTTGAGGAGAGTGATGACGAATCAGAGGAAGAAACTGACGATGACTTGTCGGAAGAAGATGGGTCCAGCTCTGAATTGGAAGATAATATCGCTTACCAAGACTGGTTGAAAGAGGCCAAAGAGGCAACCAAAGATATGTGGAATGAGAAACACGAGAAGTACATCGACAATGGTATGGACGAAGATGAAGCCGAAGACAAAGCCAATAGGAAAACCTGCTGGGCAGTCAAGAGAATCTTCTTTGACAACTACAAGGATTTCCTGTCAAGTTACTTGCATCTTGAAGAAAATGAAACCCACCAAGTTATTCTCGCAGATCTCAAAGAAAAACTAGATAAAGGCATGGAAGTTGACAAGTCCCTGGACAGGGTAATGGTTAAACACCATGCCGAATTTCTCGGCTTGTTCCAACATGATGAAAGCGGAAGAAAAAGTTAGAGATGGTAAGGATTAGAGAATCCTATTTCTTTATGAGAGCAAAATGAGCAGGTCGATGAGCAAAATGAGCAGGAAATGAGCAACATGAGCAAAATGAGCAGGAAATGAGCAAAATGAGTACGTGAATAAGCAAAATGAGTAAGTGAATGAGCAAAATGAGCAGGTGGACGAGTACAATGAGCAGGTCGATGAGCAACATGAGCAGGTGGATGAGTACAATGAGCAGGTCCCGATTCCTGTTTGATGTTTTTAGATGGATGCACAGATGACGATGAGTACGTTGCCGACTGCAAGCAGTCAAGTCTCTTGAAGACTTCCACGACCGCGCTCAAATACGTCAATCGGACAATATACCTTCATTAGAATTACTGACACTGTTCGTGGCCGGCATTGAACCGACATCAATAACATTCAGCCTTCTAGATTCCCTCTTTGTTCTGTCCGATAGACACTCACAGATCCCTCTTTGTCCTGCCCGAGAGAGATTTGCGGGCCCCGCATTACCCCTCGTCGTTCTGTCCCTGATTATCCCCCTCTTTGTTTGGTTCGATAGAGACGTGCAGGTCGCTCATTACCCCCTCATCGTTCTTTCCAATAGAGACGCGCAGGTCCCTGATTAAGCCCTCTTTGTTTTGTTCGATCGAGACTAATGTCCCCTTGACTCGGACTTGTAGTAACAACTCACCTAGCACCGATTCAACGTGCCCTGTCACCCTCGCAGACGATCATTACGCGTTCCATCTTCGGACTGAACACAACTGCACCGGCCTACAATATGAACAACTACGAAGAATTTTCCAACCAGAACCGTCTCCAATACCTTTTGGAGAAGTATGAGCAAGATATTGAGGACGGACATTCATGCACCCACCTCGAGCAAATCAGACGGAAGATCAACACCCTTGTGGGGTTACTTCAATATGAGGGGCTCGTCACACATCATCTTTTTATTTCAGCAGAAGAGGCTTGCTTCCGCTACAGTCAACCCATAAAAAACACAGACGAGGTATTTTCCCCTGCCCGGCTCTTCGACCTTGTGTGGAGGTACGAAGACGAAACGGAAAACCGCTACCCGTATCTCCACCTCGAAGAGTTGCGGAGCAAAATAAATCTCCTGGCCACCCGTCTGCTCCAACGAGGCATCATCAGGCAAGATCCTCGCATCTCGGAGCAAGAAGCCCGCCGACGTTACCGGAAATTCAAGAATCCGTTTATCGACCTGGAGATGTTCTTCTTTCTCAGGAAAATGGGCTGTGGAAAGTTCATCTAGCCGGATAAATCTTTAACCAACCCAAACGGCCCTTTTCAGGGCCACCACATTTTCTTCCTCATCGCCCGTTTGCCCATGTAAAGAACGATGACGTCACCTTTTAATGAATCATTAGTTCTGAATTCTTTTTATAATTGTTGTTGTTGTTATTACATGTAATTCATTTATATCTTGTGAGAGCCTATACCCGAGACTGCACTAATCCATTCTTCTTCTTTTTTTTTTTCTTTTTTTCTGTTAATTGTTTGAAATGTAGAGGTGGAGACGAATTGTTAATTATTTTTTTATTTTTTTTTTGTAAAACAGGGTATGTAAAGTGTCGTGGTTTGATGAATTGCTAAAATGGTAAACTAACATGTCGTGTAAGAAGAAAATGTTGAAATGTATTGTTCATTGTTTGAAATGTAGAAGTGGAGACGCTGAGAAAGAGAGAGTTGTTAAAAGTGTTCAAATGTACAGATAAATCGTTGCAAAGGTAAATTCTAGTTATTTTGTTGTTTATTAAAGTAATTAATTTTATTTATTTCTTTAATTTATTATTGTTATTGTTACAAGCGTGAAAGTGTTCAATAAAATACCTCAAACTGTATATTGCCCGTTGACCACATAAGGAATGTTCTGGTGAGTTCCGGTTGGTTTTAGGCACCCGTTTCGACCGTTAATTATCCCAATTCCCTTGTCGCAAATCCCACCTCAATCCCACCTCCACCTCCCACCTCCACCTCCCACCTCCACCTCCCACCTCAATCCCACCTCCACCTCAATCCCACCTCCCACCTCAATCCCACCTCCACCTCAATCCCACCTCCCACCTCCCACCTCAATCCCACCTCCACCTCCCACCTCCACCTCAATCCCACCTCCCACCTCAATCCCACCTCCACCTCCACCTCCACCTCCACCTCCACCTCCACCTCCACCTCAATGCCACCTCAATGCCACCTCAACGCGGACCGAAATGCTCTTTATATACTACTCAGCTCATATGTTGGCATTGTGTGGTATCACTGGAAAGGCAGCGGTTATTCATTGAAAAAGGCTTCAATGAAAATCTGCCACACGGGAAGTGTGTCCTTTGATGGAAACACAAACACGTCTTTGTTGTCGTTGCCCGATAAAACACCCGTTCAGGATCGAGCCAGTTGCAAGACGCTCTTAAATGCTGGATACAACTCAAGCGGCGTCTACACAATCTACCCCGGAGGCATCCGGGTATTCTGCGATATGACACAGGATAGCGGTGGTTGGACTGTGTTTCTCAGGCGACAAGATGGCAGCGTGGACTTCTACCGTAACTGGGCAGACTACCAGGCTGGCTTCGGTGATCTTTCGGGTGAGTTCTGGCTTGGCAATGACAACTTGGTGAATCTGACGTCGGATGATTCACAGGGACCATGGGAGCTACGAGTTGATCTGGAAGACTGGAATGGCAACACAGCATGGGCAAAGTACAGCAACTTCAAGGTAACTGGGGAACTGTACACTCTCAATTCTGGTGACTACGATGCTAATAGCACGGCCGGTGACTCTCTTTCGAATCATGCGGGCTGTTCATTTTCCACTGACGATCAAGATAATGATCCATACTCAGGAGGCCATTGTGCACGATTACGTAAAGGTGGTTGGTGGTACTGGATATGTTGCTATGCACATCTTACAGGACCATATCATCACCAGCCATCTATCAGCTCATATGAAGGCATCGTGTGGTATCACTGGAAAGGCAGCGGTTATTCATTGAAAAAGGCTTCAATGAAAATCGTCACACGGGAAGTGGGTCCTTTGATGGAAACACAAACACGTCTTTGTTGTCGTTGCCCGATAAAACACCCGTTCAGGATCGAGCCAGTTGCAAGACGCTCTTAAATGCTGGATACAACTCAAGCGGCGTCTACACAATCTACCCCGGAGGTAACTCTGATGGAGGCATCCGGATATTCTGCGATATGACACTGGATGGCGGTGGTTGGACTGTGTTTCTGAGGCGACAAGATGGCAGCGTGGACTTCTACCGTAACTGGACAGACTACCAGGCTGGCTTCGGTGATCTGTCGGGTGAGTTCTGGCTTGGCAATGACAACTTGGTGAATCTGACGTCGGATGATTCACAGGGGCCATGGGAGCTACGAGTTGATCTGGAAGACTGGAATGGCAACACAGCATGGGCAAAGTACAGCAACTTCAAGGTAACTGGGGAACTGTACACTCTCAATTTTGGTGACTACGATGCTAATAGCACGGCCGGTGACTCTCTTTCGAATCATGCGGGCTGTTCATTTTCCACTGACGATCAAGATGATGATCCATACTCAGGAGGCCATTGTGCACGATTACGCAAAGGTGGTTGGTGGTACTGGGTATGTTGCTATGCACATCTTACAGGACCATATCATCACCAGCCATCTATCAGCTCATATGTTGGCATCGTGTGGTATCACTGGAAAGGCAGCGGTTATTCATTGAAAAAGGCTTCAATGAAAATCCGTAAAACTGAAACTTGAAAATACGTTTGTGTTTGTCAGCTAGTTTCCTTTTACTATGGGTAGTAATCTGTATCTGCAACTGTACGTTATAACTGCTAATGAATTTTCCTGAAAATGTGATTGATATTGAGCTGGATGGATATACGTTACATGCCACACTTAAAGGTAACTGTAGAAGTAGAAATCTGAGACCACTTACTTTTTACATCTTCATATTATTCATGCACATTTATGTTACACTTTTGTTCATATTTGTATGAGGCTTGCTTGTTTAGGCCGGCAAGATAGTAAGCTGTGAATCATGATTAGATTGGTACTTGATGATAATGTTAACATTTCATAGATAATCTTGATTGGTAATTAAAACGGATGTTTTAAAATAGCGTTGTTAGCACGACTCAAAAATTGAATTTTCTTGAAAAGAATATTTCGTATGATGTTTGTGTTGATTGACTGATTATGGCGATATAACATGGCTATCTGAAATCAGGATCATATACTCGCAATAGTGGTAACCTTCATTACTGGCGACACTGTTTTGAGTTTAAAAATGTGTATCAATATCTATACCCTATTACGGAAAGGGAACGATAAGCACGTAGGCGCATTTTTATGTGCAACATACATCTGGTTATCATTTTCATTATCTAGCATACTTTTTACCTCGTTGGTTTTATGGTAGTATAAGTTAAGCGTGGTTTTGAAGGGAGTGTCTAACTTTTTGGCGCGGCGAAACTGTATTTCAGTGGTCTGGACTTGGTCAAGATAACTGGTCTATTAATAAAGCCTGATTGTAAAATCATATACTGCATACAAATGGATAATTAGTTTGATTTTAGCATTCCCTACCCTAAAGAAAATTATCATTACATTGCAGAGTGATAGTAAATCGACAAAATCATGTTTGTTATTGTGTACAATATTGCGAATATATTCAATATTTTTCTGCATTTTATATTTTCGATGTTTTTATCTAAGTGACGTCTTGAATTTCAGAAGTGCAATAACTTCAAGAGAACTGTGAAACTGTATACTCAGCATTGTTACTAACATGCTGAAGCATGCTACTAACATGGCTCTCGTTAGACTATGCTGGCTATTCATATTCAAGTAAACATCAAGTTAAAGGGTATTTGCAATAAACTTATTATACTTAAACCCATGATTCAGTTCTGCAATGTTACTAGCAATCAATTTGTTTTACACACAGTTTGTTTTACTTTTCATGAGAATGTCAATATTCATGACCAATTTTGTAACGTTATCACAGGATCGTGTATGCAAAAAACATAATTGGTTAAGTACATGTTTTCCTGCCGACCTATCCCTAAACCTGTTGATTTACTGCAAAAAATGTTTTCTTTAATCATTTAGTGATTTTTTTTATCAAACCTAATCTAGTTTTAAATTTATTATTGTCTTTCTTTTTTATTGTGGTTTTCTGACTTTCTAACAATAGCGCCCTCATTTCTGTAAGGATATTTCTAAAGGTAAACATAACACTAAGAAGAAACTTGCCAATGTGTCTGTACACATCAGATCCCTAGATGACAGCAGAAAAAAGAGCTTGACTGTTTTTTTTTTTACCGCAGAATCCATTTAATTTTTTTTTTCTCGCTGTGGAGTTTAAGACTCCATTTATTTCAACAATCAATATCTTACAATACGGTCATGATTTTGTTATTACAATACAAAGAATGTTAGGCTAAAAATAAAGTTCCATTATAAAAGTGTATTCCTCATAAATAGCTAGTAAGGAAAAACAAGATTGCTGCACTTTTTAATAGAACACAGGGCATTATTTTTACCATACACCGATTTAAAGGTCTCGAGTGTCAATCTCTTCAACTCAAAACGCAAGAAACTCTTTAAACTTTTCTTAAAATTAAAAATAATGTCTTTGTCCAATTCATTAATCTCGTCAAAAACTATTTTGCATCTAATTTTCCATATTTGTCTGAGCATTTTAATAATAATTACACTGTGGACTGGATTAGGTTTATAGCCCAGAATTATCATCGAGTCATTTAGATAGAAAGTGTTCTTTCCTGTATATTATTTAAGGATATTTTCAACATAAACCCATGCATCAATGGTGCGGACGCAGAAAATAAACAAATGTTTATGGGTTTCCGTTTCTTCATTACATAATGGGCATCTAGAGTTATCAGCTTTACCAATTTTACAAACAAAATCCTTTGTGGCTAAAATACGATGTCTCAACTTGTACATAAAATCTTTATCTTCTGGACCTAAAAGGGGGTTCTTCAGATCACTCTTCCAAATGGCAGGCAGAAAAAAGAGCTTGACTGGTTTTTTTTTTACCGCAGAATCCATTTAATGGTACATTCCAAAACAACCACTGCGCAAGTGCATATTATCAAAGTGGTGACAATCGACCAAAATTGCCTTTTAATAGTTTAAGGATACATACACATTTTTGTATTACTGGAATGATGAGTTTTAGCAAGCACGTTTCGACTATATTTCACTGTGCACGTCTGCATGCGTATAGTTTGTTATTGATGTATGTCACCTTGTAAAAATGGTTCCGATGACGTTGAATAAACCGATGCTATGAACCAAAAGCTGCTTCGTAGGAAACCTTTCATTGTCTCTGAAAACAGTATTGGTTTTCGAAATCCAAACCATGTGCTATTTAAATGAAATGTTCTGCAAATCATAGATATAGCATCAATAAGATGACCATTCTGATGAAAATATACTGTTACCTGTGTGGTATCCAACGTACCTAATACAAATACGGCAAAAGCATTGGAAGTGGTGTTAATCCGTTTCGATCT
Source organism: Luidia sarsii (assembly GCA_949987565.1). Classification (NCBI taxonomy): domain Eukaryota; kingdom Metazoa; phylum Echinodermata; class Asteroidea; order Paxillosida; family Luidiidae; genus Luidia; species Luidia sarsii. The sequence goes on from OX465122.1 coordinate 6,251,138, forward strand.
TTAATAATGTATCGTCCCTCTCATTCGTACCTTGCAGTTCCTTTGGCTACACAATCATATGTTTTACATGACTATTAAAAACTATACAATCGCTGAAGAATTAAAGTAATACCAATGAATAATGATGCAAACTGGCAGCGTCATGGCGGCTCTCTCGCCCGAGAGTTTATCCTGCCGAAGATCGTTCATGCCGATGTTTATGCATATTCACGCATATTCTGACGTTGCCGTTCAGATTAAAAATCATTCAGGAATATGCATAACCATCACCTCTGGGAAGAATGCCGTTGCCAGCTTAATATACACTGCCTTTTTGTTGATAAAATACTGCCGAAATCTGAGAACAAGGAGTACAAGGTTACACACTATGAGTACAAGGTTACACACTATGAGTACAAGGTTACACACTATGAGTACAAGGTTACACATACGGGCATGTTGCTTGCACTCACACATGAACATGCCAGCGACACCCTTGACAACGGGCAGAGTACACACGAGTATGCATGGAAATGTGTGCACTAATAATTCCCCCTTCTCGCGTCATGAGCATGGCCTTCTTCAATTAATTCAAACAATTTGCCAGCGTAATGCAATACCACGCAATGAATAAAATGTTAGCCATACAAGGCCATACAACGGAAGAACGTATTTCCCGGCAGGCTAATTGAGAGCCATGGTGCCTCCACTGCAACCAGCCTGGAGTCGTCAACGTGTGCTAATGATAGGGCGACCCACCTTGTAATAATTGCACAACGTTTACTTTGTTCTTACGACTCCAGCATAACCTACACTGAAGTGATATGATATGAACTAAAGATATTTGGTAGAGAAGAACAACCGTGACCCTATCGCATGTCACTGTAGGACGTGCTGTTCTAACGTCTGGGCTTATTAAGCCATTGTGCAGTCTGCACAGGGCTACACGTCACAGCAGCGTCAACTGGCAAGGAACCAATCAGAGCGCCACACGCAGTCTCTCCTCTCCAATTTGCTCCTCGGCTCTAGCTCTGGCCAAAGGTAAACATTCTTCTCCCCCATCTCTGACATAACCACCCTTATGAGGCTAGTGCTGGCCAAAAACATTTTTTTCTTTTCTTGGCAAGCACTATCTCCTTGGCACTGTCATGGGCACGCGCATGGCTCCTTCCTTTGCTTGCCTCTTCATGGTTGACCTTCAGGAACGCATGCTCAGTGAGGCTCCATGCTGTCCCTGGTTTTGGTGGAGATACATAGATGACGTTTTCTTCATTTGGACTAGTGACGGTAGTAGCTTGAATGCCTTTTTTGACCACATCAAATCCTTCCACAGCACTATCAAATTCACATGTGCACACTCTCTCCAGCAGACCCACTTTCTGGATGTCACAGGCCGGAAAGACCTCAGCACACTAACTACTGACTTGTATTTTAAGCCCACCGACACTCATCAATATATCCATGCCTCCAGTTATCACCCCAGACACTGTAAGACTGGTATAGCTTACAGCCAGGCCCTCAGATTGAGGCACATATATTCCAATGAGTCTGACATTTGCCGCCATACACGAGTATTGGTCAGTCACTTTGTTGCTAGAGGCTATAGTTCTCGCCAAGTGAAGAATTTCCAATGTTAAAGTCTATTCCATTCCCAGAAGTTCGGCACTCAAACAAAAGCCACCAGGTCTTATGGACAATCTTAAGGCTCCCTTAGTTACTTCCTACCACCCTTATCTTCCTCCTCTCAGGAAGATAACTATAAGGACAACCACCATATTCTCCACACTTCAGTTCGTCTGGCTGATGCCGTTCCAAACTCGCCTGTTGTGGCTTTCAGGCGCCCCCGTAACCTGTGTGACTTAATTTTCTAGGTGTTTCCTCCTTACGTTCTAAATGTTCTTCAAATTCGGCATGTGCATTGCCTGGTTGTAGGTCAATGTTTTCAAACAATTTCAGGTAATTTAGTTAATCTTCGCATTTGACGTCGACGTCGGCTTTCTGACATTTTCGACATGCCGCTAAAGGGTGCTAAAAAATTTACGACGTCACGATTTCATAATTTTGAGAGAAGTCACCAAATTTGACCAAAGATCGCTAAAATGAAGTTCATATATGCGCATGTATTTAAATATGGAGCCACTTCCGGTTTCGACTGGAAGAAAGACCTAGTCGAAACCGAAAGTAGATTCGTATTTGAATTCGAACGCATATATGAACTTCATTTCATGATATCACTAGTTTGTGTACTGCATTTAGTGTACTGCAGTCTAAGATTAACGGATGTGTTACTTTGCAAGAACGGCATTTTACCTTAAGGGCTCCTCCATTCTTTGTCCACACGGTACATTTTTCTTAAAACCATTTAAACTCAGCCCTGTACAATATCGGACGCCGGCGTCCGATGAAATAAATCTCATATAACTCTTTATCTACCACCCTCTCTTGGTAAAAAGGTGAATAAACAAGCTTTCTAAACATAGTATGGTACCCGATGTTGGACGTATACTAAAATAAAAACGGGATAAAAAAGAAGCCAGACCAATCCTTTTTCTGTCATTCACAAGCGTTCGCGAGTTTCGGCCCGAAGTGTGGAACCTCCGGCTGAATTATCGCGTAAAACACCTCATACTTCAGCTTCAAAATGCTTGAAAAGACACTACATAATTATTGGTCGGTGTTCCAGATCAACATATGGAAAAGAAAACATTTCAGATAGTTGAATTTCTTCGATTAGATCAAAGAAAAGACGATTTTGAAGTGGCACACTAGCTTGGATGTATAGTTTGTTTAGCTACCCATCCATGTACATGTACATTGACCAATACACGTTTACACACATGGTAATGGATCATTTGTATGGTATCATTTGGGGGTAATACTCACTTTTGTCTACATATTTTTATATGGATAGAAATAGTATTAGTTGTAGAATACAAAAATGAAGTAAGAACTTTCTCAATATTTTTTAAATTCAGCTTTAAATCGAATTTGATTTAAATATAAATCAAATAAATAAGACTTAAGGCTTGCATAGTGGGAGAATCAATATAGGGAGGTTTGCGGTGACACCATGTATAAGGTCTCTTAAAGAAGAGGTGTGGTTCTGAAAAGAACCTGAGTGGTACCTCAATGTTTCGACCAGTATGCTCTGGCCGTCATGAGGAGAATGCCTTGGAATCGGTGATTGGAACAGCTTATATGCCGTTAATCGATGAGGCGGGAAGGCGGGAAAGATAATCATCTGGGAGGATAATCTACGGCCGACTGGTTGACTTAATCACAGTTACGAAAATTCTAAAAAAGTGTAGATACTGGGCTGGTATTCTAGTTTGAAGGTAAGGATGTTGATCTCAAGTACGATTCGGTGCTTTACGGAAACAGTCCCTGGCCCTTCTCGATAATCTCCATGCTACATGCCTTCAAGGAGGTCTAGCGCTCAAATGATGACACCCACTTTATGCATGCGTTCCTTGATAACTGCCCTTCTTGCTTGTACATCCCGTTCAAATGAGACCCAACAAAAGAAGTGAACCACCAGCCCCTTTAAAGTAGCCGACACAATTAGAGGACCACACGTCGTTGTCACGATCTCTGGTTGAAAAACACATTTCCTTGTGATACGTGAGGGAGTCTTGGGCAGTGCTATGTGATATCTTGAAATTGTCGTACCTTGTTGTTTGGCTAGGCTGAAACATTGATTTATTACAGCGCAGAATCGCCAATTATATAATCCAAAACCATGACAACCTGCTACACTATTATATGCGGTGAATGAACACGAGCCATGGACGGGGTAGTTTGATGGATGGACGATGACAAGGTATTCCCCTCTTCGAGGTCCGGGGTCGTTCCGGTAATCAGTCCATTAAAATGCGCATTGCGAAGGCCGTATACTGCCTACAGCGGTATTATCGTCTTGTGCCCATTCCTGGCAAGGGTATATCACTGTGTCTAGTGGTCCATGAAGCATGCACATTTTATCTTTATTTCGAATAAGGCTGTGGCTAAGACTAAAAAGGCTTACATGGTGGAAAAAATCGAAAGATTTGCGGTGACACCATGTAACTCATTTGGACGTGGAGACTAGATCGAGACTATGCGCAATCACCACGCTACAAATCACGTCATTTCAATTGTATACCTTGAGAAATTTCTCAACTTTGATGGCCGCAGCCCACTTCCTAAACAACTCTTGTCCTTGTTGGGAACTGCATGGAAAAATTTCCCCAGCTTTTTCCCGCTGGCATTTTGACATCGAAAAGCCTGGTAGTACACCATCGTTCAGCTCGCGTGTGTATAACTGAACGCAGAATATACATGTAATAGGGGTACATCCGTCCGTGCCCATGCGGGAGTTGTCCGTCATTACGTCATACCCCGCAGTGACTGGCGGGTCTTTCGAAAAGATGGCGGTTTGCGGGAACGCAAATTCGACCACCGAATTCCATGACGTTTCCCTCTTTATGAAACTCATCCGTGAGTAGCAAATAGGTAATTATAGGTTGTTTTTAACATCCAATCAGATAAGCCAACATTTTTTTCTCTGGGTTTCATTGCCCTTTAATGATTGTCATGCAAGCCCCTGCCATTCTGCACAAATTAGCCGATTTGCCCCAAGCATGATGCTTCCAAAAATGTTAATTTGCTATCTAGGTTTCTTGCACACACTGTATATAATGATATATTATAAGCCAAAAATATATAAATAGCAGTATTTCCCAGAAGCTCTATATACAGAAAGGTGGACCACTATTAAATATTATTATTTTTTTATTTTTAGTGACATTTGTTTGCGCTGAAACTTGCAGGAATTCACACCAATGCGAGCTTGGCATGGCACAAAATTACATGATGCAATCAGGAAGAAAATCAGAAAACTTGCTCAAAGGCATTCTGCACAGTTCAATTGACTTGGCACTCTGTAAAGAACTCCGTAAGTATGTTGTGGTATAGACATTGTTCCTCACGCATTCAATCTTGCTTTAGGTAATTCCATCTAATATCGTGACAAAGGTTCATTTGAAATCAAAATATTTGTGCGAGTTTCTTCTAAATTTAGTTCATGTGAACAGAATTGCATGTTTTAGATTGCAAAAGCAAATGTGAAGCAAATCTTTGCTGATGATTTGAACGATATCCTCCGAATTGTTCTCGTTCAATCCAAAACAGATGTCAATCTCAATTTCAGAGCCTTTTTTCGTTCATAATTTATCCGAATTAATAAATTTCATCAATAAAAAATAAAATATCTTATTCCAAGGAGACACACGGTGTGTTTACGCGCTTCGAGTTTGCAGGTGGTCAGCTGTTTTTTGTTTTGGTCTGTGGATCTGTAAACAAGCTCCAGGGGCACTACCACTTGGCGCGACGCCCGCGCACGCGGAGTTAACACTTTGTATAACAGTTTGGCTCGCCCTCTGGAAAAGAGCGCGAAAAGCCACTTCGGTGTTGTTCTCGAGCAAAAAAATTGGACCGGTGTGCTAGGAAGCAGCGAAGGAGATCGGAGGAGAGCGGAGGTAGAGTCGTCTCTTCATCGGCCGGTGAGTCCGCATCGTCTGCGAGGAATGTGAACTGGGACGCTGCAACCTTTGGCGTGGGTCTTCATGCGGTTGGTCTGGTAGGGTTAACGTAGGCGGGCCAAAATAATGTCGGTGCCACCCCGGCCACATTGGCAAGTCCTTCGTCTCCTTGCGTTAGCGATGTAGTAGCGCCCTTGCAATATCTGGGAAACGAGGCCCCCTTGGGCACCCTTGTTCCTTTAGCTATTAACGAAAAAAATTGGAATGGGAACTACGTGGATATGGCGTCATTATATGTGGATAACGCGGTCTAGATTGTGTCCGCTTCTAACAATGGTGCGGAGATCGCCTTGGTTTTCGAACAGGGCAGGGTGGTCCTTCGGTCGTCCTCAGCTAGGGTTAGCCGTAAGCTTGATTCAATAGAAAAGTGGACAAGCGCTTTACATGTGTTCATCGCTGTTTTCGCTAATCGCCACCCGGGTCGTGTCGTGGAACTCTTGCGATATGCGGAGACGATTCGCACGGCCGCTGTCACTCCTGGGCAATCAAGAGTTATCTTTGAAAGAAATTCAGTCATTGGTTGGGTCGTAAAACTTTGTTTGTCGTGCGGTAGCATCTCGCCGCGCATTTACACGGCGTCTAGTTGGCTTATCCCGAGACTTACGAAAGCCTAACCATAAGGTACGCGTTACAACCGCCGCAAAATTGAATGTGTTGATGTGGTTGGAATTTCTAGATCATTTCAATGGTGTATCGCCTTTCCGATTGTTGAGATGACAGGATAACAATGTTTTTGAATTGACCAATTCGAGGCGCTCCTGTTTTGCGCAGTTATGTCATGCGCGTTCTTGGGGTTCAGGCGTATCGACGAATTTGCCGCCATTTAGAAAATCCGCACACAAACATCCCTGCTGCTTGATACTGATGTCCAATTTCAGGATGTAGGCCAACCCAATGCTTCGGTTCTTCTCACTTTTCGTCACACGAAGAATAACCAATCAGGCCGCCCTCAAGTGGTGTGCTTAGTCCACTCAGAGGACGCCCAGGTCTGTCCTGGTATTTGCGCAGGTTCGTCCCAATATCCCGGGTTTTTTTCTGCCATTTTGGCGGACAGGCTCTTACTCAGTATCAGTTTAACGCTACCTTCAAGAAGGCGCTATCATTTTTGGGGCTGGAACAGTCTTCCTTTTGCGCCCATTCTTTCCGCATAGGGGCAGCCTCTTGCTCAGCGGCAAGAGGGGTGAAGCTGGAGGATATAAAAGCAATGGGTCGGTGGCGCTCTGAGACTGCTGGAAGTTACATTCGCCCCTTAGTGCATTGCCAGTTGCCGGGGGTGTAATTGGAGTTGTTGCTCCTGGACATTTCTTCTTTCTTTATTTCTTCCCATGCGAATTAAATTGTATGCAGGGTCGGTTTGGATTATTGGAGACTCGATTGTACACAGAGCTGTCACGAACCTAGGGTGTAAGCATCATGTGCGATGGTTTGGACGAGGCGGAGCTGGCTACAATGACGTCCTGGCATTATTGGCCGAGGTCGCTGCGCAAGGGCGCCAGCCCGATCTGGTCTAAGCTCAATTTGCCCGATAGGTCTAAGCTCATTTGGTCCTACAGGTGGCCAGGTGTGTTGGAAATCGAGTGTCTCAAGGTTTATGGTGGCCAAGCATGACCTTTAATTAATTAAGACAAGCTTTCTGATATAGGCATCATTTCGCCATTGCATTCTTCTTGGAGAATTAAAAGCGAGGCTCGAGAACCAGGCCAGGAAAGTCAACTCCTTGTCTCACTGTGTGCTTTGTGTGTGGTCTTGGAATAATGCAGCAAGATAACACACTAGGTTATCAATATTATAGATATATATTGGAGGTGCTAAAGAATATATGATGTCGAGCAGTGCAGTATACAAGTTCTACGTATGCCTGTGCCAAAAAAAGTATTAAAACATTGATCTTTTACCGTACTGCTGTTTTGTACAGGACTTTCTCATTTAAAATGAGTATAGGGCATTGACGTAACCTCTGTATATCTATGGTAAGGTCCAGTGTGGTACAGGTAGGACAATGATTCTATGATAATATACACTCTGCGCAGGAACATTAATGATATGAACGGAATGTTATTCAGTGAACTGAATTTGCAGCACAACAAATCAGGATGACGCAGTTTTATTGTTGCTCATTATCATTACTCAAAATACAAATATCCAGCCACTTGTATGAAAAGTTACATGCATTCAGATTACTCCATATTTTGTATCTCCTATTTAAGAATTGTACATGTGTCGTTTGAAATAATGTTTTGAATGTTAATGTTATTTTGAAATAATTATGAACTTCTAAAGTAATCACGTTGTAATAAATTCAGTGTAAACAAATCAACTACACTACAATTCAAATGGAAATATATACATACGCATCCAAGTTATACATAAACATGGGAAATGCGTTACAACTATATTACTTTGTTTTCAATTTCCCCTGGAAAATCTCGAAAAAACGCCCGATTCTGTGCTATAATCAAGTCATTCAAATATCGATTAAACTTTGATTCCATTGAAGCACTACAAAATACTAAAATAATAACCATATGATAGTGTTATATATTATGTAGAGATGGAGCTCAAATCTTGTCAAAAAATGTATGAAGTATAATCTTAACTATTATGAAACAAAATGCTAGCCAAATTATTCACAAATGGTGGCGAGTTGATTAAAATACTTTTATAAAGGTCAAAAAAGACCAAAACATACAAATCGTGATTTGACATATAATTCATATTCATTGATAAATCTTAATCACAAATACAACGTTTGTTTTGGTCAGACTTATTTTAACCATCAAAGAGCCGGGGCGGATCCCGCCCCCTGTATTGTTTCTATAGCGTCTCAGCGATTTGTTGAGGCTTTTTGACTTTTTCGGCAATTTTATTAAAATTGGTGGTGCCGTCTTCTGACAAAGAACATTTTTCTGGGCAACGATATGGTTTGACTGAATTTTGTCCATTGACTTACACTACATAAAAGCATTGCTTCCAATGTTCATAGAGTATTTCATTTCAGGTTTATTTGGCATACTTAGCTCATTAATATTGCTGCATGCAATTATTGGTTCTTCATGTTTCATTATCATTATCAAATTTATGCAAATTGGGGAAATTCAATACAAAATGGAATCATGAAAAAATAATGAGCTAAAATTGGACAAAACATTATTTCTTTCAAAATAGAATTCTACACAAATGTTCATTTTGTAATTCTCTATCACCCAAATTTTATTCGAATCCATCATTCAACGACCGAGATCGGGGGGGGGGGCGGAATCCGCCCCCTGCTGTGAGATGGTCAAAATATCCCAGCCCTTGGAGAATTAAGCTGCTTTAAATTACTTAATCTTATGTCCGTAGTTACTGAGAGCACTGTACTTTACGTAATTGGGTGGAAGGCAGACTAATAACGTTGCTGGCCGAGATGTCTTTCCACAATAGCTTTCCGATGACAACAAAACGAAACACGTTGCAAAACACTACATGTTTAGACCCCGAATGGTCTTCGTGGAAACAAACTTTAACGGAAGGATTATTTGGGTCAGCCCGGCTTGATTTTTGACGTAGTTTATTCTAGGGTTGTCAGGGAATCAATGCACGTTTCCTCATCAGCTGCAATGTTCTCATTCTTGATCTTGCAAGCATGGCAGCGAATTGTGAACGTTTTACACCTTGTACTCCTGAAATCGGTTCTCTTGAAAATCGTGCACTGACCCTTTGTATATATGAACGTACAATGTAACACTTCCCAGACAAAAATAATGGACCGCCTTTACGGTCTCAGCTTGGCAACCGCGCTGAGCTTGCGCGGATGACGTAACTGCCCATCACAGCACGTTGTTACAACGTTTCCAGCAGTTACGCGTGCTCATCTGCTCGTGTGAAAAGAGCGCGTGAGGGCGTCCTTTTGGTCAATATTGTTTCTGCTTTTTTATGTGAAAAACACAAAGCCATGATCAATTGTATTTAATCTTTTCCCTACTGCAAGCCGCTTACACCTCGCCCAATTCCGGCCTGCAAGCCGCAAGTAGCTGGTCATTGAAAATTCTGTTGCCAAAAAATGCTGTCAGAAGTCTCATTATTATACACAGAGAATTGTACATGTAAAACTATTGTGCACTTGTTTGGAGCAAGTCAGCAGACACCATTACGGATGAATGATAGGCAAAGCTGTATTACAACTAAAAGTAATCAAACATGTATTTTCAAATATTTATGTTTTACGCTACGACAATGCTGCACAAAACCGCGGCCGATAAGCCCTAAGCACGTCCCTTCCCAGAAAATGTATTTCAAACTTATTATTTGTGCCACCTCAGTTTCAGCCATATTTAATACACATTTTTGCCACACACTGTATATACATGCACACAAAGGTGGATAACAGACTTTAAAAAAATCTTCTAAGCCCTTAATTTCGCTACAAACTTGCTGGACAACGCATTCCTTGAAATCTACAGACAAACTTTGACAAACGCATTTTTACAATTTGCCTGTGCAAGTCGCGCGGGCATGAAAACGTGAGGCCCTCGTAATTTTTCTAATACAATGCGAACTCATGACGTCTCCAAGGTCTGTTTCCACGGGGCCGTGGCTGCTTCCTAACCCATCTTATTGTTTTGGTTAACCCTGTTTGCCAGAATTATATAAAAAAAATGCATGAATGTGTTTTACTGACACCGATGTTGTGGTATCTATGAAATGGATTTGTATGTAAATATCTTTATATCGGACCGAGCTACAGTATAAAGGACCCGACGGAGATTTGAATAAAGAGTTGTTGAGTTTTACCGTACGTTGGCTCTTCCAATATAGTTCGCTACTAACGGATACTACTTGCGTGTGCACGCAATAGATACTATGGCAGTATTTTGAAATTATACATATATAAAACATGCATTTCAATGGACCTTTCAAACTGTGAATCTTTTCCAGCTCACCTTCCCAGCAGCGGGGAAAGGGGTTACATAACGTTTGCATAGATGGAACCAATGTCCATGTATTCCAGCAGAACATCGTAACACATTTCATATAATTCCTGTGAAATAGAACGAAGCAGAAAGACAAATTGTATTAGTGAAATCGCCGATGATGTCTTAGATTCGAACCCCTATACTGATGAAATGGGACAGTGGTTTAAAGTATGGTAATTAATGCCATCATAATAAAAGTAGATGTGTATGGTAAATATGAAATGGAAAAACCGGAGAACATCAATTGATCAGTCAATCTTTGATCCGACCAAGGCCTTTAATGTTGTCAAAATTACAAGGAATCAGACATTGAATATAATCGGGAAAAGGGGTATTGTTTGAGGAAAAAATTATGCAGCGGGCTCTAAACGCTAGCTAACTTTTCGTATTTATCCTTTAAGATTTCACATTGATTTCACAGGTCATTAATATCAGTAAACTATGGTTAACCTAGGGAAAAATGTCTCTTTTCATTGAATATTTTCTCAGACACTTGGATCCCCAAATGCTTTCAAGCTTGCTCCTCTGCCCTGGCCAAATGAAAACAGTCCCACCCCTATCTCTAACATAACCACCCTCAAGGCAAGCACTATCTTCAAGTGCATGGCACTGCCATGGGCACGCGCATGGCTCTTTCCTTTGCTTGCCTCTTTAAGGATGACTTTGAGGAGCGCATGCTCAGTCCCTGGATTTGCTGGAGATACATATATAGACAGAGTTGTCTTTGTTCGGACTAGGTACGGTAGCAGTATGAAAGCCCACCGACACTCATCAATATCAAATTGTCACCCCGTACACTGTAAGACTGTACAGCTTACAGCCAGGCCCTCAGATTGAGGAGCATAATTATGTTCCAATGAGTCTGACTTTTGCCGCCATAACAAAGTATTACCCAGTAACTTGGTTACTACGGTATAGGCTATAGTTCTCGCCAAATGAAGAATTTCATTGCTAAACTCCGTCCCATTCCCAGAAAAAAATGTCACCCAGTCCAAAGGACAATCCAAAGGTTCCCTTAATAACTTCGTACCACCCTTGTTTTCCGCATCTCAGGAAAACCACCACCTTCTCCAAAACTTAGATTGTCTGGCTAGTGGCTAGTGCCATTCCAAACTCACCTGTGTGACTTTCAGGCGCCCCCGTAACCTGCGTGACTTAATTGTCCGAGCAGAGGTTCCCCCTTTTGGACACTTCACCTCCCACAAAAATTTATACATTTAAGTGACTCATGACCCTTGGCTTTTTACATTCACCACCTCAAACATCTTAGAACCTCATTACCTGTAGAGTTTGTAATGTTCAATATGTTAATGAGACCAAAACACCCTCAAAAACGTACATGTGTGTACCTATGGTCATAATGTAGGTCTAGAATCAATACTGCCAAAATACCCTTATTTGGTATCACTTCAACCTCCATGATTATTCGATATCATATATCAGTGTACTGGGCATATAATCCCTTGGTCACCGTAGTGATGCCATCCGTATTCACTGTGGGCAAATGTGGATGAAGCGTCTTCAGACCATTCAACTACCTTACCTCAACATCCAGGAGGGTAGTGACTAACACCTTGCACGCTTACTGATAATCATTATTTTGTGTTCACTCCTCCGCACTTCTCTCTTTGATCAAATCCCCCTTTCCTCACGAATCCCTACCTTACTCCCTGCCCTTCCCTTTTATCACCTTTCCAGCTTTCCTCTTCGTTCTTAGGCCCACTAAATTTTGAGATAACAGTAAGCTGTTAGCAAGTTTGGAATATCATATTAATAATGCAAACAGGAATTTAGCAGCAGAGTGCGTGTGTAACAAAGGTTAAAGCATAAAATAGCTTTAAGAAAATAAAGAGACTTTACCTACCGAGGAGTATAATAAGTTTGCGTTTACAGCTCGGAGACCAAGAGCGGCTTGAAACACGTCTAGACGTTTTTCTTCTTTCAACTGTTGTAGAACGGTCATCACAGTGGAGTACATGGCAGATCGACCCAACCCATCGCTACAGGACATTATCATTAAAAATACAACCATACTAGAAAACCGATCATGGAGATAAAACTAGTGCCACTTCAAAGACAGTTTTCATGAAGGCAAAACATATCTCAACACTCATAACAAGTCAGACTGTTTGATATTGACGCCGTAGCCATTTTATCTTCGGTCATAGATATTTATCTTGAGTCATACATGATTTGAACTATACGTTGCTTTGTTATTTTGTGATTAGCATACTTCAAATCATTAATGCCAATTACGAGTTTTCAACATTGTTGAATCACCCATTTCAACTGCAAACATTCCACATTGTTAAACCACTTCGTGTTTTTTGAATCTCTGTATCGTTTCCGTATCGTATGCACAGTATACAAATATAATGGCGATGTCGAGTATGAGACTAAAACTTTGTTCTCGAGCTAATAATGCTTAATTTTGAATGAACATGTACATTGATATACACGCTAACTGCCACGTGCATTCTGCATGTTCATCGACAATGTCAGGTCATGGAACGAGCATCGCTGCTGAATTTTCAGCGAGATGAGTGTGGATGACTAAAAGGTTAGCTACCTTACATGAGGGAAAAAATATAACTACGAGTAAGTCATGTATTAACATATATGAATTTAACATTGGACTTACTTGCAGTGAACCACTATTGGTCCATCCTGACTGAGCAGTGGATAAGTACAGTCTATCAGAGTCAGCATGCCTTGTAGTGAGCTAGGAACCTCTTCACTGGACGGCCAGTCTTGACACTGGAACTGGTACACGGTCCGTGCCTCCTCACTCTGCAAGTTTAAAAATTAGTAGCAAGTTTTAATCCTTACCATTACATCGCACCTAGACTAAACAAAAATGAATTCCCGATGCATTGAAATCATTAACATACAAAAATGCTATAAAGTAGTTTCAGTAGTTTCAGAGGTGTTGTTCCTTCCAGAATGTCCTTTGATTGGAGGTGTGCATATTATTTCCAATGATAGGAAAATACCTGACTAATCATGACGAGTCCAAGTTACCTCTTTCTTCTTGTTCCTCAGTCTGAAGGTCTGGCCTAGAGCAGACTTGTAGTGGGAGATATCAACGAGCTCAACAACCAATGGGCCAAATTCAGCTGGGCACTTTGTCGTCGGCCAGTAACACTCCATGGTCTGCACATGAACAACCAACAGCCACAATGGAAATATTTGTATCAAAATAACCATTGTCTGTCATTAGAAATGCGATTACAGGTCATTACTGGGTGGAAAATGTACTTCAAATGTCACGGCAAAAGGATAAGTGAATTTCAAACATTTGTAATGGCTAATCTGATTTGGATGTAATACAAAAATGCACTGCGTTTGATTTTTATATTTTTAGAGGTAGCATAAAGTCGAATGAAGGGAAATGAAAAAAACTCAATTTAATATTTCTTCGAAAGAGTTTTAATATGTAATACATTTTTGTTAACTGCTTAATGACTAAATTAACCAAAATGCGAACCTCAATGTTTAGTGGGCCTGACTTTTCGATCCTAGCAGGACCTTCCTCAACTCTGTATTTGAGAAAGGTCTCAATAGGATCGAAACGTCAGGCCACTACATTTTCAAAAAGATTCATGAAATAATTGTATAACATCCATATACAATTCGAAATATAAAAACAATTTATCCATTGATCAATCCTTCAAAATTCCAACAAGAAAACCCTTTTCACTTTCAAGTCCCGTATTTCATGAAGAGAATATCAGACCATTATTTTGGTTTTGGTTTTTGAAGCAGGAAAATTCCATCGAGCAATTCGTCTAAGGAGGTAACAATTCCAAAAGGAGAAAACTTAAGTACTAAAGTAAATGTTGGGGGACATATATTCCACTTGTTTCTGGCAGGAGCTTACAGCATCTGTTTGGTCCAATGGGTTCAACATGACGATACAGGTTGCTTTCTGATCATACACAAGTCTCCATATATCAGCTACAGTGTTCGGCATGGGCATCTGTGTGCTAATGAAATCGTACTTCTTACGATAGCCCTGTGGAAAAAGCAAGGTATCAATTACAATGAAACTTGTCGATTAAGAGTGGTATTCAGAATTTTGATGTTCAGTGATAAAATAATATGGCTGTAATATCATAGCCATTGATAATTGTTGGAAAAAAAACAAATCAATTGTTGCTTTTGTCTTTAGAATTTCCCTTTTTTCATCAAAATAGAGGTAATCAATCATGCTTGAACCTTATTGATCATGTTATATTTATCTTAAACATTATGTTATATCTATGTCGGTTGAAGCTTGTTTACCTGTCATCCGCTGCGAGGAAATGTGCATTACAGGGATATATACCAGTATAGAAATGTATACACTCAACGCAATACAAACACGTACAAACATGTACATAAAGTGATAGTTCAGATATACTCACTGTTAGAAGGAGAGCGTTGATATAGTCTGTGTCGCCTTTATAAACCCCTGTCATTAAAAACGGCCTTGCCCTGTCCACTATCAGTGAATAAAGTTGAAATAATATCTAAAATGACACATTCTTAGCATTGACCGCAAACCCTCACTTTCATATTGAAAACTAATCTAGCCACTATGTTATCCCAAAACGCAAACATGAGACGAATTTGTGTATTTTGGTTTGCTTTTAACAGAACAACGTTTTGAATTATGAACAGTAATTTGAAACATATTTTAGACTCATAATGCATGTGTTGTGGTCTTTTACAAAAACGTAACCCAAAGTGACCCAATGCTGCCATAACAACGAAATAATATATTTCAGTTCATGTATTTCCTTTTGCGAAGTGCGTTTCAATTAGTTCCATTCTATTTTGTCTCATTATATATTAATCTTTCACCTTTACCCTCCCATTGATTAGCCCTTCCTTAGGACGGGGATTTGCTGTTTTACAGTACATCAAAGTGTCTCACAGTCAACATTATTACGTCTCGTCTTCTATTTCTTGCATTACCAACTTGATAAGTGTCATCATGATAAAAAAAAGCATTTTGTTCATTAATCAGACTAAAGTTTTTTGTGTCACTTAAATTTACACGCTCAATACATTGTTGAAATGAATCAGCTTACTCGGAATGAAGTCAGTATATCTGTTTTTGCTGATGTTGTCTGGTAATTTACCAGACACTGACACGTTGCTCTGGCAATTTTTTACGGTGATTAACTTCGCCAGATTCTGTAAGTAAAGAGAAATTGTGATGATTGTGATGATCCAAAGGCTAAAAACAATTTTATTGTGTTCCTCGGTTGTTATTAGCGATGTTATCCTGTGGGTTTTTATTTCCCTTTTTCCTATTTAACATTAACCTTTGCATTTTTAGAAAGGTCCTGCTAGGATCGAAAGGTCAGTCCTACTAATTTTTGAGATTTGCATTTTGGTAATATTAGTCAGTGAGCAGTTTGCAACACTTCTTTTATATCACCTACCCTTATTACTTGTTAAAATGTTCTATGGTATTCTAATCAATTTTGTAATATTATATATCAATAATAAAGCATTATAGATCATGCAGTTCTCTTAATTCAACGATGTCATTAAAATTTCTTTGGAGACGGTGAAATGGGAAATCAATTCGGAAAGAACTCTACCACAAAATTGTTACTCACAAGTGAATGTATATCTATACCATTTCTTTTGTTAATTTTGCAGACATTTAAGGAATTCATTGGTAGACTCCATTTACCTGAAACTGAACTTCCATGCCTGTTTGCTTGTAAGCATTTCTCATCTTCTTCAGGGCCTTCACTTGCTGGGTGAACTCAAAAGCCTCGTAGGTTGTGTGGCCCATAATATGAGACGCCATAAGGGCCTCAAAGATGAATCGGTATTGCTCCTGCAAAATTAGTTTTAAAAATATCCCGATTACGGTTCAAATATACAACTTAATAATAAAAAGGGCATGAGAATTCGGTGGGTTGATCTGCCAAATAGATCTTTTAACCTTGTTCAACATCTTTTGACTATCAAGTGCATTGTTTATTGGTCCAATTTTATTTGCGGATTAGCTCTGTCTGTCCGAAAAAGGAAACACCAAGTACATTATAAGTCTCAAACAAATTAGGTCAGATGATCTAAAGATTGGGTTCATAGGCCAACTTGGGAAAGTTTCGAATGTTATCGATTCACAGTGCATTGGTAAGAATAACGCAGTTTTGTTTTTCACGTTGCTCCACATGTGAACTCACCGCAGTCTGCACCATCATGTTGCGTTTCTGTCTCATACCGTAGACGAAGCCAAACACATCCACTTGAGATTCTTGCTTCATTTGCTGAAGCATGGACTCCACAGCGATGTACGTTCCCGTGCGTCCGATACCAGCGCTGTGTGCGAACGGGTCCAAATATTTAATATTGACTCGTCCGACTATCCTATGCTGATATTACACTATATTGCAAGATTGGCTGTTATTAGTTTGAATTTTTGAAATAGCTTTTTCAAATGACAGTTAACTTCCAAAATCAAATATACTTGTTTTCGTTTAATCCCTGGTTTAGTCCCTCTTGCAGCAAAATCAAAGCAGGCTGTTATTGTGGTTTTTATATATCCTATTTTAAAGATAAAATTGAAATTCACATTAAGTAAGTGTAAATGATTTATGAGAAATAAAAATTTAGTATTTATTTTGAGTACAGAGGATCTTGAATGAATTAACACCTGCAGTGTACGACTGTCTTTCCCTCGGTAGGCTCAGCATTAACCAGACGCATGAAGTTGAGGAGAGGAGCCGGGTATTCAGGTGGTTGCATATCGGGCCATGCGTGGAACTGAAACTGTTTGACCAGCCGACTGTTTTCATCACTAGCAATCTAACACGTATTAAGATGTACACGGAGGTGTTTGACTTGAGGCGTGAACATATATATAGAGATCCAAAGAGGTTGAAGAGAAGCAGAGACGAAAGGAGACAATTTGACCTGAAAAATGTTTTGCTACAGTTAATGAAAGAGAAAAAGAAAAATGACCAGACAGTAATTGTGTTATGACACACTGGATGGAGCCCAAAATAAAGAAGTCGAATTAGTACCAAGTGGTTCTCCACATTTTCAAAGGCACAAGGTAAAAAAATACCATATCAGCCCACTTGCCAGAAATATAAGTTCTCTTCAGGCAATGAAATCACGTATATTTATGCTTAAATAGTATTTTGGTTGAAAAGTCAGATTAAACCCAAACAAAACAATACTTACATTGTATGATATTCTTAGGTATGACATTGCAATTACAGAGACACCAACAGAGATACCAATTTATGTTAGAAAATATATCTATATTAGATAAAGCTTGGCAATAATACGCCGTGAATTCATCCTAACTCTGGTGATTGGAATTATCGTTTGGAAAGGACTCCATTACCTCATGTATTTCTAAAGTGCGAATGGTGTAATCTGAAAATTTACTCTCATCCACGATGTGCACTGTGATGTCTGCGTAGACTTTGGGTCCTTGATCAGGCCAGTACTGTAGACATTTCACCTTAGGGATAGGAGTAGGTTATTTCTTAATGTTACTCATTAATCAGCTTTAATGGCGACGCTGAGCAGATATATAGTGTCCACAGCGTTAACTTAGGCAATACGTCTTTTGAAAACAACGAAATATGGTTTGAATAATCAGTCAATCTTACTGAAAATCGTGATTAATTAAATAAACTATTGCTCAATTAGGAAAAAATAGCAAATAAAACTTGACAGGACCGGAGTCTGTAAAGGGAAGAGGAAATTTGTGAACGTACATGTACCAATGAATTAACATGTACTGTATAACAATAGTTCATGATTACCTTCCATTATTTTAAATCATCCAAATTATAGTTATATAGATTATATAGATTGTTTTCATTTACGCCTTCACTACATATAACTTCACACTATGTGATTGGGGATATTTTTATGTGACTGGTTGAAATATAGGGCCCTTAATTAGATATACACGTAATTACCTTTCCATTCTCTACTGTGTTAGTGAGCATAACGATTTTATACACGCCTTTCTGCCATATCATTCGCCATATGTCCCTCAATGACGCTTTGTTTGCACCTGTGACCCAAACAGTTATATAGAACATTAATGTCTGTTTTCTACAATGGGATCCATGATCCATGTACCATGTGATTGAAACAATAGGCCCTTTCCTTTGTTATCATTTCAGGTTATTCTATTTTTATCTGATCGGTATGCGTATGAAACTAAAGTAATACACATGAAAGACGTTTTCTTAAAATATTAATAACATAATAAGTTTAATGAATAAACTTGAAAGTGTTTTAATTGTCCAAAAGCAGCATTTAATAACCCCATTATTATTAGGTTATATAAGTATCAAATATTGGCATGACAATTCTTTGGCTGTTGATTGCAATCCATAAGCCTCATATTTCAAGTAGGTCAAATTAATGTTTTTCTTAACATAATATTGTAAATTTCCTTTGTGAAATGAAATAAACATTATCGTAATTATATTCCCTTTACGGCAAATGAAGTTTGAAGTATAAAGGTAATCTTGATATGGTACACTATGATGATATTTTGCTCAACACAAATCGGAGGAAATGTTTTTACACTACACGTGTGTTCGGAATCTGACTCAAATGAGCCCATAAATCACATTGTAAACTGTAGGACTTTAAGGCGGATTTCGTAATTAAGAAAAGTACTGCTATGACAAAAACGTCAGACTTTGGCGATTCCGTACACTTATGCAAATATAATGCGAAATCAAAAGATGACCAGATTTTGAACGTAGACCCATTACCTTGACTAGCAATATATTTGTCCTCCTCCAAATATCCCTGCGGGTAAAAAGGATTCTCAAGATGTCATTATTAGCAACGATTTTGTGGTTTCTGAAAAAGTTTAAAATTGCAGTATGTCGAAGAAGTCCGTGTGACTTGTGGACTTTAGACAAAATGAAGAAAACATTCAAACTCGATAAACCCACAAGTTTATTGTGAATTTGGCTAACTTACAAATGGCCAACATAACATCGGAGCATATCGATGTCCACAGATTTGCTTATAATTTACACAGTTTGTACATGCGCATGATAGAATTTTCTTATTTAAATTTTACGGTCGGGGATGCTGTACTTCTCGAGAAATCTTCACTCAAACATCGACAAATAATTTATTACTCGCGAGTCATAAACTTTGTCTACAGAATAATAGTTTAAATAGTTTAACACACAAACTGTAACAATCTTTTGACTTTTACCAAAGTTGTATATGAACTTACAATAAGGTCTAACTCGGAAAACAGAAATCAAATCTTACGTCGATGTAATTCGCGTTGATGTAATCTGAATGAGGGTCGTCCTGCAATGGCGTTAATACCACACGTGAATGGTCATCTACGAATTCCAATAAGAAACGTTTATTATGTATTAGTACCGTTTGTGAACCATTTGTTGATTGAAGACCAATTGCTGAAAACGAATGAAGTTGCAAATGTCTAATTGAATTCAAAAAATGACATACCAGCAAACGATTATCTAATTCAGAGGTCATTAACTCTACAACTTGTTGTCAACCCGAACATTTAAAAGCATAATGTTATGACCATATCAAGTATGTTCCTTTTATTGTTACCACTCATTAATTTGTTTAATTATTTTCAAAACATTTCGCAACATTTTCAGATTGCTTGCTTCATCAAAACACAATGGCCCAAATAACAATATGAACTGACTGAGATCTTAACAAAAACGTTCACTGGACGAAAGGTTTCCAGTCAGTTTTTCCTTTATTTATCTAACTTTAATTGAAAAATCTATAAAATGTTGCATGTTATAAATATACTGTCAATGATACGTACATGCTGCAATATTTTTGTAGCGGTTCTTTGTCTTATTCTCGGGTTTCTGTCCCACTACAGATGAATGGACTTGCCCCTGTGGCAGCCTCTGATTGTGAAAAAGAAAATGGAAATCAAACAATACAAACAAATTAAATTAAGACATATCGGAACTGTAATAAAATCAAATACATAATACAGTAAAGGTCATTTACCAAAAAGTCTTTTTCAAATCCGTTTTCCCCGGCCGAGTCTTTTGTCATAAAGTAGTCAGCGAGTTTATCAACATGCACTGGAGCTGACTGCCTGACAGATGTATGATCTCCACGCCTCTCGCCCTCAGCTCCTTGCACAAAGGGATCGGAAGCACACGGTGTGAATGGCTTTGTCTGCGACAGGCCTGGCGGCTTTGGCTTTGGCTTTGGCTTTGGCTTTGGATGCGATTGTGGCTGTGGATCCAGCTCTGGCTCTGGTCCACAACCTTGTTGTTGGGCTAGGTCGATATCCTCCTGCTTGTCAGCTCTGTGTTCGTCTGCGTGACAAATTGAAGAGTTGCAACTCCTTCAAAATAATTCTACTGAACTAAATTAGCTGACAATTGATAAAAAAGTAATTGTTTAAAGACGAGAAAGCAAGTTATTTTCTTCCGTCTGTTTATTTTTTCTATTTGGCTTATATGAATGTTTATTACTAAATACACTTACATTAAAGTGGAATGCAACCCAAAATACGAAGTTTGCTATCTGATTGGTATTAAAAAATCCTACAATTACCTATGAGCAACCAACGAGAGAAAAATCATGGATTTGTAGAGCCTCCTGTGATCGAATTTCCGATCTTGTACGTCGCCATCTTTTAGTCTCCACCGTGGAGGATCTCACGTGCTCGTTCTGCCTAATTTTTCGCACAGACCGCGCATCGTCGCGCAGCCCATGCTCCATGTTTTGTTGCAACACAAATACGGCACGGTATATCTACATGTGATCGAGTTACAGATGAGCGGTCAGCGTGAAAGACTAGGCAGAATGTGCATGTGAGATAAGTAAATATTCACGCAGGGACCTAAACGAAAACATACGTCAAAAGTTGTGAAGCTGTCTATTTATGTGTTGCCACGGCTGGTCAATGTTTAAATACAGAAAGAACGGTATGTTCTTTAGTATCTTTCTTGGCTTCGAGCCGGTGATTTTGACCAGTGAGTCCTCCTTATCCTCCTGGCCAAAGTGATCACTACATTCTAAATCATTTCCACTGTAGGCCTATTTTGCATTTGTAAGTTGCATCCGATTTCGAGAATTGTCTTCACTTTAATGGTCGCATCCCACTCCCTAAATGACTCACGTTTCCTGTCCTTGTTGGGAATTGCATCGGATTTTTTTTCAGCTTTTTTCCGCTAGCATTTTTACAACCATATCCTGGAAGTGCATCATTTAAGCTAGCGAGTGTGGACAAAGTGCACACAGAATGTCGCACATCCTGGCAACTCATACTGCGGTTCTCCGCAAAAAACGTCATATTCCCACGATCGGTGGCGGCACCTTCAAACAGATGGCGACGTACATGAACGCAAATTCGAACACTGGAAGCTCTAAAACTCCCTGCATTTTCTCTCTTTACGAAAATCGCATGTAAGTGGATCATAGGTAATTATACTTTTAACACCTAATCAGATAAGCAAACTTCGTATTTGCATTCCCTTTAACATGCGCAGACCGCTCCTATTGAATAAACACCATTAAGTATGAATGAAGTATGAAGTATAAATTGACTGCATTTCAGTCGAAAAGTTAAATGGTCCGTTTAGTTCATTGAATAGGTTTCTAGTGTTAAACAAGGTCTTTTGACATTCGGGAATGGCGGACTTGAATAGTGTGTGGTATTGAAGAGAAGTTACACTATTACACATGAGTAAGGTTGCTCGAAAACATCAAATTTCCGGAATTTCTGATACCATTAGAAACTGCCTCATGAGTAAGTAATTTCTCAAACTTTGAATGTCCGAAAATTTGTAACTTTGCAATTGATATGCCCCCTCTAACACGATACTCCGAAAATATGTGTTATACCTGTTACGAAGTATGGATTTCCATAGTTACTTCGATGCTGGATTGATTTTCCTGGACGTTGCGTTGATTTTTGTTTTCTGCACAGATGGACAATTTTATTTTCATTTAAAAGTTAAACGAAACCAATTTCGAAGTGCTAATACCCAGGAAACATACCAATCACATTGTACACCCTAACCAAAATATTGATATTTTAAATACAAATGTAACACACAAACAGACCTTTTTATCACTAATTTTTATCAGTAATGGGTCTATTTGAATTAGTGTTTAGTGTTTGCATTTGACTCATCCAACTCATCACTCTATGTTATTTCTCCGCATGGCCTTTTTGAAAATAAGCAATGATTATCATGTTGGAATGTGTTTTGTAAAATTTACACCATGCGGTATTACTCAGGACGCCAGAATGCCCGACATTACGTTCAGACAATCAGAAAATTTCTCGTAAAATACTAAGGCAATGGTGGTTCTCATGGTACTCAATGATAACACTTGGTTTTAAATCGTTATGTCTACCTTTTGTACACAATAACAGCGACGATACAAGCAATGGTGACAATGAGCACTGCTGCAATGCTCCCTATTACTGCTCCATGCGAGCCAGAAGGTGATGGCTTATTATCATCTGAAAATAAAACCGTTCAATACAACAACTTTCTTACAGTAATTTCCCGTCACTGATCGCGGCTTAACGATTTGAAAATTAAGACGTCATAAATTCCTTCATTAACAAACGTGTCATTGAAATAAGCCATTCTGATCACTATTGTCCAAATACAGTGGTCTGTTATCTAAATTAGTATATAATTCTATGTGTATAACCAATGATTTTTGAATCACGGAAAAGTCGCCATTTAAATCTCCTGCAACGTTTCTAAATGCAAACAGAAAAAAAGGATGAGAGAACAATGTTTACTTACCGTTTCCATTCTTGGCAGTTTCAGTAGTTGCATTGATGGATTGGCTGTAAGGCCCAGGTCCTGCTATGTTGAAAGCAGCCACTTGGAACTCATACTTTGTGCCTTGATGTAAGTCATCAATTGTCAGCGACTCTTCCGTTGTGATCGATTGAGCTACCTGAGAATTTGAGCTCCTCTCAGTCAGTACGTAGGAGTATCCCTTGATGACACCGCCTCGATCTCTACATGGTGGTGGACGCCAAGAGAAACTGACAGATCCTGCCATCGCTGAAACCATCGTCACATTTAATGGAGGCGCTGTTGGAGCTGTTAAAATAATTGAATTGACTTTAAAGTAAACATTTCTAAACACTCCCAACGGTGTACTGACTAAATTGCCAAAAATGTAACACTAAGAAATGTAAGGGGCCTGAGGTTCCGATACAACCAGGACCTTTCTCCATGGTCTAAAAATCCCTTGACGTTCATGACGTTTTCAAATTTTTCACAATTTTAAATATCCCTTGTCATAAAGTAACATCTGCCTATATAAACTAAATAAATAAGCTTCATAAAATATAACACAAACTAGACAACGCAAGGGGTCATATTGTGCAAATTATAAATAGTCCTATTTTGATACAACGGTATGCTGTCAAATACCTTTAATTGTGTGATTGTGTACATTTCTGCATGCTTCCAATTAATTATTATCTTTTAACCATAATACGATCTACACATGTAAATGTCGCGCACATCGTTTGAAGTGTTGTTGCTTTTATCAGTAATAGTTGGGAAAATATATTTGTTTCTTTTCAGAAATCCAGAAACTCGATTTGTTCAGCCCGAAAAATATAAAGCGAATTGAAAATACTTATCAACAATGACATTAATTAGCACTGAGCACTCAGTGTTTATCACATCGAGCAAGGGCAAAACCTCATTTAATGATATTCAATTAGTGACTTGACATCAAATAATCTTTTCATAAATAGAGGAACTCGATATTTCTTATCCCGAAAAAGATCAAACTTACTGAAAATACAATGCCATCAATTAGGGAACCATGCAATGGAATTATTATTGCTGCACTTACGGCTTGTATCTGGAATGACTACCTCAGGTCCCATGACATCACCGTACACTGGCTGCAAGTAAACTGTGTAATTGAAATCGGACACCAGACCAGTAAAGAAATGACTGGTACCCATCAGTGCTGCTTCTTCGGATACAACGTTTCCACACTGATCCCGAAGGGTCAATTTGTAGTGAGATACGCACGCGTCTGGTAGCCAAGTGACAAATAGTTGATGGACCTCACCCGACATCACTTGCACACCTATGGCGCCATTTTTAGCTGCAAATATTAAAAGAAGTATGGACTATTGAACAAAAAATCTATAAAAATACCATAAATTATAATTTTTATTATTTGTATAAATTCCCCTTTTTCAAACGAACACATGGTAATACATGTATATTTAGTTGCAAAGTATCATCTTGATGAAACGTACCAGCTAATTTTGTTATATCTTAAATATACTAAAGCAAGCGTTACTAAATGACATTTTATTGACTATGCATTCAGAATACGTAATGTAAGTCTGATGATAAATTTGCCTTCAATTTTAAGCGAATTCAGCTAAAATAAAACATCATTATCACACGTCAAATAGTAATCTGTCAAACTAAGAAATGTTCTTTAATGCTAGAGGTAACTCACTGGAGCATTGGCAGTTAGGTCCAGAATATGGCTCAGCACAAACTAAGAAAGATAAAAACATTTTAATATTTTATCATGAAATGTTTGAAATATTGACAAGTTTTTTTCACAAGATGACAATGGTCACCAAAATTTATTTGCAGTGCATAATGAATGTCTAACCCACATCTTCTTAGATCATTGGTCATATACCGCAAAGACGAAAAACGTAAGGAAAAATAGCAGGTGAATGATGCCCTACCTTGACTGCATTCTCCCGTGTCTTTACTGCAAGTACCTCCTGATGCACAATGGCATGTCTGCTTGCAATCTGCACCGAACGTGTCATCACTGCACTCTTATATATATGAAAAACAACGACTCCATTAGGTGTTTATAATGCAATTAGTATATTCACATCGTGGGCTGACTTGAACGTTTATGAGACTGTATACTTTAGCATTCGAGGACTTTGACGAGTAATGACAAGAACCATTAACCATGTCTGATGGAACACGTAATTATTTTTAAGCTATTTTGTACTAAACAATCACGATCTTAATCGAGGTCTTCGTTCAGTGGTATAGCATGGTACCTTGCATGCAGTCAAGTCCCATGTAGCCTGCAGCACACGAGCATCCATAGGGATCAGCCAGACAGAGCATTCGTCCTCGGCACGAGTCGCTGTGTGGACCGGTAGTATTTGAACAGCTGTGACTGGCAGTTCGTCCAAACACATTGCTTCCGTTTGCTGGTAAATGGTAAATACAGCAAACAGAAAAATGGTTGCAAGCACGTATTTTGATGTGGAAGGGAGGGCTGGAAAGTGTGCCAGAGTCAACGGGTAAGATGTATTAGAAAGTAGCGTAGTAAGGAGGATAGTCCGGATGTTCGGTTTGATGGAATAGGGAGTGGAGCAAGGTATGAGGATAGATATCTGCTTCAGAATGCTACCGACGGACGGAATATTGTGGCTTAACTTGATCGCCTACGTCAAGAGACATGGCGCCTTGAGAAAGGAAAGAAGAATGAAATAAACAGAGAAAAACGTGTATCAGAATAAAACGAATAAAACTGGGCAGCAAAGGAAATAACATGAGAGGTATTTTGAGCAGGTGAATAAAGGGACTACAAGAGGAATAAAACCGGAGGCTTTTGCTCAACTGCAGGACCAGTATTTTGGTTGCTGTTTTCAAGGGTTCAAGAATGTTTCCTTTGTTTATAAAAGCAAACAAACTTTACCTTTAAACGTAGTCCATTATCTCTAAACTGACCATACTGCACCGTTTTCAAATGCTATAATCAATAATACTGTACTTGCTTTCCTAATAATCGTTTTAAGAGGTTTGTGTCGCAAGACGTACATTGTGCCTTCATGCCGAAGTTGCACCAAGTTCGATTTAGCGACACTCAACGAACTCGTGTTTAATCAAGTGCGATAAACACATACATAAAACGTACATTAAATTCCATCGAGGTGACGCCACTCAGGTCTTTGCCTGTATAGTTGTCTTGTTAGTCAGTATACTGTGCAGCGCTTCTTTACGGCACACGAGTTACGCCACAAAGTATGGCGACCGTTGACTTACAATACTGAGAAAGGTTACGTTTAAACGACTGTGCTTTTTTAGTTCAAATAGAATGGCCTTAATCTCGTAGTAAACTTGTATTTAATATATCTGAGCTGTTCTTAGCAGAGTAATAGGCATGTTGCTAAAAAAATGAACCTTGACCTTGCTGGCAGTTATGTCCGGTAAATCCTGGAGCACAGACACAGAGTCCTGTCGTAGCGTCACAGATACCTCCATTGTAGCATCTAGGACATGTATCATGACAGGAAGGTAGTCCCCACATCCCAGTAGGACAATCTGAGTTTGTCATACAAAGAAAAACATAGACACTGTCTGTGTGTGTGGCTGTATCGAGAGCCATAGACCTAGACCTAGCCATAGCCATAGCCATAACCATAAGACTGAATTACGGCTGCGGCTCGGCATAGGAAGAGCGGATTTCTGCCATTTGGAAATACGTTTGCTGCTCAAAATAATTCATAAGTTAGTAAACAGCCTCAAAAGCAAATCCAAGGAGACATGTCGAGTTCATCTGGTTAACACCGAAGATTGTAATTTTGACAAATCTTTAAGGAAATAATCACATTTCACATATATGTGATTGTTTTTCACATAATTTTGTGTAGCTTAACTGTAAAAGACCCAATGAGTTTAATGATGAAGGAAAACAAATACTGACCTCTGACGATGAGTCTGGTTATGCCACGAAGTTTTCCGCTTTGTTGACCGGACACGGAGCAGCTGTATATACCTGCATCAGCCTGAGTAACATTGTCAATTTGCACACGAATCCCATCCATCCATTGCTTAGCAGTACCCATGTCTTCGTGTGTCCATACATAGCTACCACTAGGTGCATTTATCTGTAGTATTATGTTATCTCCGATACTTGCTGTGAGTGTTCTCTGAACGGGTCGCACGGTGACGCCACTCTCTGAAATCAAAAGGAAACGAAAAACACAAAAGCTGTATTCCTGAAGAGCATCTGATATCCACGTGTAAATGGTTTAAGTATAATCAATCGTTTTATTTAGGCATTCCATCGCTGTCAAATTTATCTGTTGTCATCTGTAAATGAAAATCATTTGTTCTTGTATTTCCATGAAGGTAATGAACAAGTAAATAGATGAATCAGAAGCAAAGTAGAAATCGTACTATGTACATTATAGGTTTCTTAGAAAACATGAGTGAACCAAATTTTAGTTTTGTGAAAATGGATGTAATGGGTTTATGATAAAAATTCGTTTAATGTGTATTAAATGAAAGTGTTAATGGCTTCAATTGAGATCAATCAAACCACGAGGTGTTTGATCACTGAATAACGAAGATGAAAGTCACGTACCATTGGGTGGTAAGATGACAGATTGTATCCTAGTGGTCAGGCCATCTCTGCTTGCCTCCGTGAAGAAGACACCCGTTCTGTCCATCCCATCCACTCCAGGCATTCTGAGCAGCAATTTATCTGCACATCCTGAGGGTGGATCAGCGTCTACCAATGACCCCGATGGAAGTCCGTTGTCGCTCTCTCCTGTCGACAATTGTCGACCGAAGGAGACATAGGCTGTGACGTCATCTGGGCCTTTGTAGGTTGCTATGACTACATCCTCATTTGAAGTGAGTAGGGCCGGGCTGACTACCACTGTGAAGTCCACATCATTCACTTTGAAAAACAAATGATATCTTCGTCATTAATCCAAATGTTTATGATGTAACCCACGGATAAATATAAGCAATGCACATAACACTCTTACAGTATTTTTTATAAAGAAACATTCAGGGCAAACCGTGGTCTTCCACCAAGGTATATTCCGCTGAGAGATCTTGCTTGGATTGAAACGCAAGGTCCTCTGTTTAGTTAAACAAAACTTGATATGTGCACTGTAAATATCCAACAATTGAAGTGGCAATACCCATCTTTTTCATTCAAGGTTGTTTTATGCGCCTTTCAAATACTCTCATCATATGCTGAGTATGAATGGTTTGTGTCTCAAAACCGGACTATAGGTATTCTCAATAAGGGAATATTGTTAATTACCTTTTGGTAAGAAGTCGCATGGGAGCACGATGACTTCGCATAGTTGAAGCGTTGCCATTCGTGGAATCTCCACACTCACATAGCGAGCAAGTACTGGCGGATCACAGGTGATTTCGATCCAATCCCTGGATGACGCTTGATCGCTGGTAACCGGTGATCCACAAATAGCGTTGGTGCTGTGGTTGGTACTCAAGCCTGCCCTGAATACGGCACCTGATGCAAAACAGCGAAACCAATATAATTATGTGTTGAACAAGTGTACAAGTCATGGATTGTTTCCAAATGAAGCTCATTATTCCTATCTAGGGTTGACATCATCGATACCATACTCGACTCTTATGGCCTTAATAACAATTCTCATTACAAGAGTACAAGATTGACTATAATACGCTCTATTGTATGTATTGTATGTAGGCACGGTGCCTTACACAAGACCTGGGCCGGCAACACCCAACTATCCTGTTGTTCATCTGGTCCCCACACAGTGCTTAGCAATACACCAGCTTGGACGCTTCTGTGACTCACTTTAAATCAATGGCAGGTGCGATCCGTTTCTTTATAATTGCCTTAAATAGTTGGACTTCAGCTTAGATAGTTGGAGCAGCAACAGCGTCCAACTATCCAAAGGAACTTATTACATTACGGTTCTATGGGAAGCATGCCAAGCTAGAGTTAGATAGCCACTGTAGTAATGCACGATTTCAAACTCACATTTCCAGGAGATAACGAATCCTACCTTCAATTCTTTCACTCCCATTCATAATTCTGATTCGACCGAGGCAATGGTTTGAGTTCAGATCCACTCTCCACCATGGACTCATTTCCGAATCTAATGACAAAACAAAAAAACAAGTCGGCAATTTCATAGCGCAGGTATTTTTATGCAACTTCAAAAGCCATTAACACAATTTATAAACACACTTACCCGTCTGTAAACTAAAGTATTCACTATTTTTTGGGAACTTTATCAAACACAGAATTATATTATATAATATTATAAAGAAATAAAAAGTCATATAGCCTACCCAAAATGTCTACTGGTGATGTTCCAAAAATAGTTGAATATTAGGGAAGGCCGCTACATAGTTCAGATGTTGAGAACGCATGCAGGCAAAACCTCTGCGTCTTGGGTTCAAGTCTCCGCCGAGTTAATGTTTTCTTTGCCCTTTTTTCTCAAACCCATGTTATCAATCCGATTCGATAGCCCTTTGACGTTTAATTTCAAGTTTCTGCATATGATTCATCGGTTTTAATTATAGACAAGGACTCGGTGCTAAGTAATGTTTTGATTTCTGTACAGACGGTCCGATCCAAATGCATAACATGTGGAATATGTTGATGTACAAAATCATTGTGTTCGCGGTGCAGTACCTAGTTTCATCTTAATTACCTGTAGAACTGCAATACGATCCACCTGGTAGTCCGTCCAGTGCTCTCTGTGCAGTGTGCTCACCGAGTGTAGTGCTTTGGTTGCTTGGGTTACCAGTGAGATTAAGAGCTGCATCGAATAGCATTCGATCAAGAACAAATGTAGCAAGAAACCATTCAGTGTCACCTGGTTTGTAATCATGACTGTATTTCTAGTTACGTTTTACCTCCTGAATCGTGTGTTCACCAGGATAATATTCATTCTGTGACACCTAACTACGGGTGTACAGTAATCTCGAGTTTAAAAATAAATTGAATTCAAGAAAGAACCATTCAAATGTTGGTATCAACAAAGACAAAGGCTTCAACTTCAACTTTGCATTTATGTGATATTTGCTATACATGTTTGCTTCTTGCCAAAATACCAAAGTATATTTCTTAGGATATTGAGAATAAATGAATGTTCATAGGTCTTAACCACTTCGCGCCGGGACCTCCGAATCCGGAGGTCAATTGGATTGCCTTTGCGACGAGGCCCTCCGAATCCGGGCACCACTATTGTCCACATTCTAAACAAAGACTCTTTTCAGCTTAGAACAAAGCAATATGAATCAGTACAAAGACCCTTTTTGACGCAAGTTGCCACATGAATTGCCAGATTAGCAGCAGTAATTGTGCAATTGTGGGACTTTTACTGTGGAGGATCGAGGGATACCGCGCTGCAGCTGAAAGCACGCGGGGGACATTGTCTTTGCATGCCACACAGTCCAACGGTCGTCGGTCTGGCATTGGAATTCCCCCCACATTCTTTACCGTAATCTGTACGCTCGTTTGTGGCCGACCAACTCAAAGATTTGACTGCCTGGAGTGGAGGCTGGAGTCTGCGGTCAGGGATTGTCAGCAGCGTACACGCACCCACACACACACGTCCGTTACGGTCCATTGACGACGCACAAAGGGCCCTTTTTCGAACGGATAATCTCTTGACAAAGGTCACAACGACGTCCGAATTGTGCCAGGTTTTACTCTCTTGTACCCATAGAATACCCTTATCGATTTATTTCACAGAAATAAATTGTTCCGATTGTTTTAGCAAGATTTAAAAATGATGCATTGTTCAAAAACCCCCGTATGGCGGTCATCGGCGCTGAAAAACCCCCCGGCGCGAAGTGGTTAATGCAGTTGTCGATTGAAGTGACATAAAAAAACAGCATATTTTGAAAATGATATGTTTGAATCGTTATTCTAAATGTGTTTAGATCGAAATGGAATAGTACCTCCAGGGAGCATATCGCATTGCCATATCTTCACTTCACATAATGTTAGGTTTCTAGGCTGAGATGATGGGATTTTCACGAATACGTAACGAGCAACTACAGACGGGTCGCAGGTAAACTCAATATAGTCGTTCAGTAAGGATTGGTAAAGCGTCACTGGTTCGCCGCATGCATCGTTTGATGAAGGGGTAGAGCTGGTACCCGCCAGCGCAATAGCACCTTTCAAAGCCAATCTGTCATAATCTATAAGGAAAGGGGAATGATAAGTGTTTGTCAAAATTTTATACATTTAAATATGTAAATTAATTTCTATTTATTAAATACAATTTATATTGTCGGATGACTGATAGTACGAATTTAAATCAACGTTTATGTTCGAGTAAAATTCTTGCAATTAAACTCATTATTTCATTAAAGAATGTTCAGGATTAGATATGGGCTATATCTTACAATGTAGACTGTCGATATTCCTTATAGTAATTTTCTTCACGCAATAGTCGGCTTGGAGATCCACCTTCCACCAAGGATTGCTTTCAGAATCTATCAAAAAGAATGTTTGGCAATTTGAATAATATTGAATACTGTGAGAGAAACAATCATTAGTGTCACTGGGTTAGGTGAAGGGTCAAAAGAGAGCACTGCACCAAAATTAAAGATAAGCGGAAAAACCTCCCTTCGCTTGAGTAATGTGGCTTTTATTTCATTCTTGTATCTCAGGGACTTTGAAAATTAAGAGCGGAATGAACGGAGGTCCGACAGAAAATTGTAATAACCAGAGGCTTGCAGCGGTTGTAACAAGTAAGACTCATAACACTGAAAAAAAAACAATCTTCGGACTAAAAAAAGATGAGAGTGACTGATATGGAAGGAGAATGCAATGTGACATTTGTATCACTAATTATACACAATTAAAGCAAGTTTTATATAAGAGTATAACTTTAGATCATAGCAAGACATTTCGGAAAGACAAAATGTCAAGGACGGATACAGATGGAAAGGGAAAGGGGATAAATCTAATTCGACCGAAGTTGGACAAAAATGGAAAGCTTCTACAGTGTTGCCAGACCCTTGATTTAGGAAAGTCAAGCACAGTAGGGACAGAGCCAAACAACGGGTGGCAAAGCAAGAAGCTCACAGGGAGAAGTGAAGGAAGTGAGAATGAAGGGAAAACTATTTGTAAGTATTATTTGGACAAGGTATGCACGGTGTTAGCCATTCCCTTTATGTGTTGTAGGCCATTTTGTTCGACGATGCTTCATCCAGCCCTTGCTCAAAAAGACCAAGTGATTCTGTGCCCATGATAATCCTATCCGTAATTGATGATTAGGAAAATATTGCGCAACAGGTGCAAACTGCTTGATGACTAGAATGGCCGAACATTTCTAAATGAACAAAGATTAATGATTCCTTTTTCTGAAAGGGCTTTGACCAAGGACCGTCTTGGATAGAAATGTAATGGTTTTGTCATTAATCTTTACGATATTATGGTAGATATGGTGGTAGAAGTGTAAATTATTCCTTCTACACAAATATCATGTACATATACCACAGTTGCCTGTATGGCAGCACAATGCAGAAAAGAAAAGATTAAGTTGCGTGATTTGTCCTCCCACAACAATGTAGTCCAATGACTTACGTGTGCGGCTACAATAACGGTCTGTGTACAGTGGGTTACCATCCACGGCTCGTGCAGCTGACCAAGAACCATTGGTTGAGCTTTGATTACAAGAAACACCCGACAAAGAAATGGCTGGAAATAATGATATTGAAAACGATATGATTCTGCATTCGAGAAAGGTCCTGCATGCTAGGATCAACACGTCAGCATTAAAAAAATTAGTCCGCAAAATGGTTGCATATAATTGCTCATTGTTATGATACAAAATGTAATTATCAAGCAGGGAGTTGTAAGGGAAAACAATCCATTACTAAGACAAAGCCAATATGCATAGCATTCTAGCCTCTAGCTCAATATAGATGTCTACGTGGGATCTCTGTTATATCAATATTTATCATTATTTTCACTCATATTCAGCAAGTTTGCAATTCCAAACGAACCTACTCCTAATGATAGCCGTGAGGTTAGAGATGTATTGGACAAACATATACTTCTTTTACAGTATGTGATCAGAGATTTCAGGAAGAAGAGTACTAACTGTTGCTCGTGTTTGGGATTGATGCGTATAATTTTATTATAACTCGATTAATTGAATATTTTGAATTGTTAAATTTTTCAATCGATTCTACTCACGCTTTTCCGAGATGGTCTTTCGAGTACTCCGTACTTCCTCTATCATAACTTCAGTCAGCTGGACGATGGTACCCCTGCCGCTTCGAGGTATATCCACACTGACGTATCGGGCAGTAGCAACGGGGTCAGCAATGAAGTCCACAACTGCACCATCGACGCCTTGATCGTCTGCCACAATTCCTATGACTCTGTTATGTAAGTGGTTTGACCTCAAACCTGCTCTTAATACATTGCCTTGAAATCGACGTCCTGTAAGAATGAAATAATTCAAACATACCTAGGAAAAATTGTATTTGTTTGACTGAACTTAAAAAGCTATATCCACTTTTTTCAAACAAATTGGTTGTTTTTTTCTAAATGAATGAGGGGCTTGATAGGAAATGTATGACAGTTCATGGTTAAATGTTTGTGATTGCGCTCCTACTCCGGCAAATACTAGTTGACATTTAGGAAGGCCAACGTCTAAGGGCTGGATAGCTTAGATGGTGAATGTGGCTGGAACGCGCAGAGGTTTGCGGTTCAAGTCCCTGTGCATTCAAAGTTTTCTTTGCCTTGTTTTACAATAAGCCTATTCGGTATCTAGCGCGCAAGGCATTATGGGAATATATCAGAGGTCATTGTAGATAAACAATCGGGTCACCAATGGTTACACGCATTGTGCTTGCATACCTGCGAATGTTATCAGTACGTTCTCCGCTTCAGCTGTGCCGTTATAATTCACTTTTTTTCTCTCGAATATCTTTGTAGATGTCTTCAGAGGATTCATTATCTTTATCATTATAATAATCAGTGTTATAGCTACGCTGGTCGGCGGTGGACGCGGCCGACCAGCACGGGTAATTTCTGTCCACCACTCCTGGTGAAAAACGATGCCTCCGACCGGCACTATTTTCACCCCAATATTATCCCAATCTATGTTTGGTTTCGGTAGTAAAATAAATTACTCTTTAAATAACTTCTTTTGTAGCGTAACTGTCTTCTGGAAGTTCCGATCAGGATTGAGTAGTGCAGCGTACGCGTATGCAGCCATGTGGCCGCTGTACTGTGCGTGTGCACTGTGCAGTATACAGTGTGTGAAAAGACGTGTTGTGTCATGTCTCAAGTGCAGCGCGTAGGCTGGTTTCGGCCCTACTGCTCCTGTTGTGTCGCTACGGCTTTACCTAGAGGCGGAAACCACACCTAGACTTGCCAACCTCGCTATCATCGCGAAGGGAAATCGGTCAAAACTAACAAATTAATAAGCTACTTTCATCGTTTGTCTCCGACTTTTGTTTCCGCATAATGTAATATTATTCCCTTCGTTATTAATTTTTAAAGTGGTATGAATAAAATGAACAGAAAATTACAGAATACAGGCCTCAATTTGAGGGTAAAATTGACAAATTTGAACGATGTTTCCAGGGTGCACTCGGCGGTCGAAAAACGCGAGTGTGAATTTTTTTCTCGGCAATTTTGGCTCGATCTACCGCGGCCGCACGGAGCGATTTTGCAATTTTTAACTTCCGATATCTCAAGAAATGAATGAAAAATCCTTCTAAAATTTTCTAGAATTCTAGAAAATACACTTTGGTTGACCGCAAAACATGAAACAACGCTAGCAAAACTGTAATAAACATTAGTTTATTTGTTAGAAAACAACTGTAAGGGCTGGCGGAAGTCTACTAATCATTGCACACGTACCGAGTGCACATACAGCAAGACGCCCCAGCCGTGAGTCGGCCATGCCAGGGAAAGTCTACCAAATGTTTTTAACTAAAAGACAGACTTTTGTCCGACTAAGAAGAAGGCAAGCTAC
This sequence comes from Luidia sarsii, assembly GCA_949987565.1. Classification (NCBI taxonomy): domain Eukaryota; kingdom Metazoa; phylum Echinodermata; class Asteroidea; order Paxillosida; family Luidiidae; genus Luidia; species Luidia sarsii. The sequence goes on from OX465122.1 coordinate 6,286,414, forward strand.
TACGATAGCAAGTGGCGGAAGGGGGTATAACATGACATGGTATCTGAAGGATAAATTATTGGAACTCAAAGTATAACCAGAAACTCGGAACAGGGGAAGAGTCTGAGGAGTTTAATGTAGTAATCGTTAGGAAAATTCGTTTTTTAATTGAAAAAAGCTTGTGAATGACGAAATACCGAAGCAGGTCGTGTAGTACTACAATTCGGTTTTTGGTCGCTTGTCGACCGAAGACCCACTTTGGGAACGGGGAAGGGAAAATGACCGTCTGAACAAAGGCGTCGTTATGCTTGCCGTACGCGCTCGGCCCAGGAATGCTTGGTAGCTGGAAAGCTGACCAACAATGGGGCCGGTCAGGCATGCAGTCAGGCGATGGGCACATTAGCGCTTGTAGCGCGTGTATTGGTTCTTTTGTCCGCGCACCTCCGCTGGGTGTGCATCGTATAGTAAAAAATCCCACCCACCCACCTCATGACACTGGGTGCGGTTTGCGGCTGACGCTTGGTTAATCCCTAGTTCATGAACCGGCACGGGGCCACCCTTTAATTTTATTTTATTTTTTTATTTTCGGTACAAAGGTACAGTACCGGTCTGTCGAGGCTCAGTTGGGCTTGGGGCTCGTCCGCTTCGGCCGACGTGGATGTGGGCATTGGGGGATAGCAGGGCCAGAGTTGCTTAGTTGGGGGTGGGGCTCGTCCGCTTCGGCGGTCGTGGATGTGGGCATTGGGGGATAGCAGGGCCAGAGTTGCTCAGTTGGGGGTGGGGCTCGTCCGCTTCGGCGGTCGTGGATGTGGGCATTGGGGGATAGCTGGGCCAGAGTTGCTCAGTTGGGGGTGTCGCTGGTTTCCAACGACGTGTGCCGTCTGCAGTGCAGACCTGGCGTTGGGGGAATAGCTGGGCTTGAAGTTGCTCAGTTGGGGGTGTCGATGGTTCCACCAGCGTGTGCCGTCTGCAGTGCAGACCTGGCGTTGGGGGAGTACGGAGAGATCCGTCAGGGGGAACTAGCCTCAGACAGGGTTTTTCAATTTCTGTTTTTGTTTTTGTTTTACATGGTCGAATGAAACGTTGGAGGATCCCCTTTTGGGAGTGGGATATTGTTTGGCGGTTTGTTCCCCGAGTACATGGGGCTTGGCTTGCCCCGGCCTTGGTTTTTCCTTGCTTGGGCGCCCCTTGTAGCCTGTGGGGTGGGGTGGGCCACAGGAATGGTGTCAAGACATGCACTCGCATATTTTGAGCGGTGCTAGTCTACGTAAGGTTAAACACATGCAAGTGGCATGTACAGCAGAGATTATAATTATGGTTTAAGTTGGGCAAAGGTAGCCTATACTGCTGGTCGCAGGTACTGTGTTGGATTGTTTGAGAATTATCATATTGTTGACCAAACAATCAAAGGTTGGTGAAACACGTTTATTATGGACGTGGATGTTTTGAAGTGTATAACTTTTTGCACTCAATAAAAACCCAGCGGGGGCAGTGTGTCCGAGTAGCAGTCGCGTGTCCGTGTGTCTCTCCGTTCCTCCGGGCCCAACTACTACTAATTGAGTCTTTACTACTAGTAGTAGTACTCGCGATAGTACGCGTGGTGGAAGCTCACAGGGCATTCACATATAGATGTAATAGTAATTCGTACACAGCCACACAGCATCGCGTGTGTTGCATACGTGTCGGGAGCCACTGTTTATCTCCAAGAACGGGTTGCTAAGGTCAGGTGACGCATGCGCAGTTGGAACTCCGAAATGGCTTATTGTTCCGACTTCGAGGGAATTGTTTGCTTTTATTGCTTTGACTTAAGCAGTAAAGATATATTTCAAAAGTTTCAAATATAAATGCCCAATATAAATATAAAATAAATATAAATGCCCAATAGAAATAAAAATGATTTTGTTCACGTTATGTTTGAACCAACGCCGTGGTGGATTGTTACATTGGCTTTTTGGGTAATGCGACGCCGCAACCTGCCACTTTTGTTGAATAGGAATCTTAATATGATTTACCATTGACAATCCGAGTAAATAGCGTGATTTTTCTCAGGCAGTAGATAGATCCTAGGTCCACTTTCCACCAGGGGTTGGTCAACTCCACTTCGGACGCATAACCTGTGAAGGTTGCAGTAAGAATCCGTGACTGAGTTTTACCCTGGTAAGAATTAACACATGGCTAATAGTAAATATTTATCAACTCCAGCGACCCAAGCATGTAAATTGCTTATTACAAAGATAACGAACTATTAAAGGGGTAAGGGTTAGAGAAAAGTCCTCCCCAATCTTAATTTGACCCCATGACTGGCCCCAGCTATTTATTTCCCCCTCACAGATTTTTTGTAGACACCCCATGATCAAATTCAAACTCAACATCATTGTAAATATTAAAAACCAGCTGTAAACCCTGTCAAGAACACGCCCCTGTGTTAAAGAGTACAAACAATGTCCGCCCACTGTACTTTAATGTATCATAAGCCCTTTCCGAAATGATGGTCTGGGTTTATTCTATGGCTTGGGTCCATTTGCCACACAGATGAATATTTTGGTCACTCTATGAATGTATAGTCTGCATACGGTACGACAGGACTAACAAACCTTTAAAAATTAATTGACAAATCACAACGTGTGCTTTCTGTATTTGTGTAACGGGGACGAAGCTTGAGAAGAAATCTGATCCACAGATTTACAGTGCGACAATTCCTACACACGTCAGATGCGTTCGAGAAGGAGAGAGGAACTTACCCGTATGTGCTATGGTATTTATATCTCGATCAACAGCGCCCCCTCGAATGCCGTCTTCAGGTTCAGGTGCATATGAACTCTGTGTTATTGACTTTTTCCTCAAATCGACCGCAAAGCCTGCATTTGCCAAAACGGGAAAAATGAACCAGTCACCGAACGACAAAGCTGGATGAATCTATCAAGACTTACATAAGTTTAATCCGACTGCATTGTTTTAGCCTAATGCGACACCTAAGTCACTACTTTTGAAAACGACCCGAGTCCAATCTTTTTTGACTGGGCCTCGAACTCCAACTTGGGCTCGACTTCCTTGACCTCTACAAAGAAACTGAAACATTATCACTTACCACCAATATCCAACTGAACCATAATCATTGACAAAGGCAATCATTACCATTTGGCACCACCAATAAATGGAGCCATTATCATTTACCACTGTTTTAGTTTTTATTTGGGAAAATGTTCATTTACCATCATCATTCCAGTGAATAGTTATCATCATAATTGTCACAGTTTGATTTGGTACTAGTCCATTTGTTCGTTACTAGTCCATTAGTTGTATGCTTTTGTTTTCCTTTTTTCATATTTAAATCCGTAGGTAGTCTTTTATAGGCAGTAATCTGAAGGGGAGTAACCTCGATGGGAGTTTAGCTACCTTGGCAGCTGAACCTAACTCTGAACAAAGGGCATTGTTATTTAGCAGTGTGAGTCTTGAATCTTCTAGGTGGTTAACAATACTGGGAATATAGATGCATAAATTCCGTCCTGCAAGAACGACTGAATAGAGATGAACGGGCATTTCAATCAGAGATATGGCGTCAAGACCAAGAAATTATCCAAATGAAACTACGCCTAGGAGAAAAAAAGGAAATACCGGTAACCGAGCAAAAGCATGAATTTCCTGCGCATAAAAAAACCCGCACGCGCCTCAAATGTCCCATACTGTGATGAAACTAAAGATGACATTGATGCGTGCCTACAACGTTATGAAAGATACGCAGCTGACCAAGAATGGGACGAAAAGGATTGGCTGTAAATGCGAGTGCTCTACACAGAGGTAAGGCCTTAAATGTTTACTCGCGCTTTGGAAAATGTAATGCGCATAAATACCCTGCACTCAGGGATGCACTGTTAAAGCGCTTTGATCGGACAGCTTACGGTTTTCAAAGTTCAGATCAGCAAAACCAGAACCTAATGAGAGCGCACCTAAGTTTGCAGTCCGACTTGAAAATTCCCTTACACAGTGGTTTGAACTATCAGCGGGTTTTTAAACACCTTTCCCTGGCTTGTAGATTACTTCGCAGTTGTATAACATAATGCGTAAACGATAATCATTCAAATCCAGCTAAGGGTGATCTGACGATTTTGATGATTCCAAAGATGGCTTATCATAGGGTAGGTGATGATGCGGAGTTTTTTTTACCATACACATAGTGACGGAGGCGTTAGACTCCTCAAAATGCAGCGAGCATCTCTCGATGGGTCTGTGAATATTTGGTTTCTACATACAAACAGGGCGCAACTCTTTGCGAAAAATAGTTTTTGGCATAGCGTATAGCGCCTAGTGCACATGGGCATAGACGGACGATCTTGTGCCATTTGGAGGTCGATATAGACCATTTTATTTGCGTTAGTCAGAATCTTCTTTAGCATTTTGAAAGAAGCTATCGCATCTTTTCCCCAGTTCAACTCTGCCTCTTGCTATCTGAGTACTCTAACCGTGTATGTAACTGTGGCATTCTGGGTATGTATCTCGAAACATGTCAGACTAGCTCAATAGGATGTTTCGTTTCTTTCTAGTTCTTGGAAGGACTGGCATTGATGAGAGCTTTGATTTTTCTGGGATCGGGTGAATAACCGTCTTTGCAGAAGGTTTGATCATAGAATCTGACTTGTGGCTGTCATGCTTTTGATGATCTTTGCCATATATGATGACGTCATCTGAGACATTGTGGTAGGGATGTATGGGATATTTCTGAAGGACCATTGAAACCAAACATCAAATCTTTATATCGAATGCGAGCCGCATTGGTGCTGAAGGTTGTAATATTGCGGCATTCCTTCCCAAGCTCAACATTGTACCGTCTTTTCGAGTGAATAATACGTACCTCCGTTATAGGCCCTAATGCATGGCTCTGCTTAACGCATTATGCGCTTACGGGTCTTTTTAAACCCAGAATAAACTTCATGGATCGCGCAAGCAAGGTTTCGGCTTTAACGCTGTGCGCTATAACGGAGGATTTTGCTTAACCAACAATAGAAAACAAGAATCGTTCGTTGAATTCGACGGCCGAAATGTCAACGGCCGTCGCGGAACTCAAAGAAAATCCACAGAAATATTTCCATCGACGCACATTCTGGGTGAGATATGGTTTTAACTTTTACAGTTGTACATACATGTATAACGGTGTTGCTTAAACTTCTTTGTTGAACGCAAACAATATTTTGCATTCCAGGAAGGGAAGCAATGCACGCATGCGCGTGGTGAATATTTGTACTGCTTACGGAAGCAAGAACTAAAATATTGGCCGTGAAATGCAATTAGGTGAAGTTCGGATTGTTTGCATCCGTGAGCTCCGATTCTACGCTTATGGTAAATAGAGCCGTGTAATTGGGCCGTGATCAGCAATGAGGGGCCATAGGGTGTTTCTCTCGCTGGAGTTACAGTTGGCTTGTATCTTACGGACGCAGATACTTACTATTGGTCAATAGGTGAGCGGTTTTTCATTGCTTTTATCAACATTATTTTCTTTGTTTATCACTGGTCTCTATTGTCATTGTAGAGCGAACGTTGAAGATTTTAAGTCCAAACCTTCTTGGTCGGAGCACGAAATTAATGCCTAACTACGATTACCGCCATGGAACGTTCACAGCCGCTGTGTTGCCTTGCGTGTTTGGATCATGACGTACACTAATCGCAGATGACGATGATCGTATCCCTCGACTAATTGAAATGCTTCGACCAAGTTAACAAATCGGACCACACATTCTTGGCAACCCTTTGCAATCCTTGAGAAAACCTACAGAAAGTTTGACAAACTGATGAATAATTTCGTAGGCCCATTGGGTAAAAGAATTAATACACGTTTAGGGTTATCTGCACATAATGAACTAAGATGAACATTAAGTACATAATAAGAATTCGTACTACAACCAATAATACAACAAATTAAATCTCCGGAAAAGAGAAGTCGTGTGATGTCACGCCAAGCTTTCAGACCCCAGTAACTTGTCTGGCCTCGGTACCGGTCCACCACACTTCATTACATGTTCTACGGTGAGGCACGTTTGGAGAATTGTCGAAATATACACAACGGTTCATACCAACAAGTGTTGGCTGAGAGCCCGTCAACTGAGCATGAGCGCTTCGTGTAATGGGGAAACCGTGACACGCCTTCACGGTAGGAAAGTCTCTTTAATTCTTTGCTCATCATCTCTATGGACTTATGTGCTGCCGTCAATTTAAAATAAACACGTCTTTGATTTTGGTTTGATGTTTTCAAAGCAGGCATTCTTTCTTCTTACGTAGGTCAATAACTTTTTTTTTAATCATTTCCCGAGAAATCTGAATATGTTTGTGTCGGCATATATGTATGTCGACAACAACACTAGTTCGGAGCACATACTCAGCATACGTTAGGACAAAGCCGCGTTTAAACGTATCGTAATGGTGAGGTTATGATTCTGCACATTGCCTGTCACTATGCCATTTAACACAAAGAGCGCCCTCTGGAGAACAGGAAGTTATTTTTGAGGAAATAAAAGTCATTGCATCATGGCTCACTTATAATACAACTTTTATCGAGAATAGAAACATCATTGATTCACTAAATATAAGTGGAAACAGGAATGGATCCACGTCAACTCTATTTGGAATCACATTTGATCCTTTCCAAGATCCAGGGATCAATGATCTTCCTAAAGGCAAGACCATGCACTGAATGATCTCCACGCAAACTTGATGGCACATTCTGCCAGGCACGGGTGCGTCGGTGACTAAGTCTATTCAATCATTACCGCGATGGTGCGCCTCAGTACACAATAATGTACAAGGCAACGGTAGACTGTGGGACATTGCGACCTTTTTATTCCACGTCTGTGCTGGCAGGTTGATATTAATGCACGCAACGAACATTCTTACAAAGCTGTACTAGTATAATTATATGGCCGTTAAAACAGCTCGCGATTGGAGGCCATACGACAGACACTTGCGCTGTTTGAATAAACGATTGGGATGCGACGATTGTCCGATGAATATTCATGATTATATTTTACAAAATCACTTTATAGGGTTTTAATTCATGTACGTGGGAAATCACAAAAGACCAATGTTTATTTCAGTCATGTGGTCACCTTGAATAAACCTTCCCAGTTAGAAAGTTGCATTTTGATGCTAGAATTACCCCAAAGCCTCTGAAAAAAGTCTAGCTAAGGTGGATTTCTCTGGTCCTGTAATATATGCGTCCTTTCTGGCATGTCCCATTCAGCAATAATATCTGTGCAATGAAATAATGGCCCCTCAAAATATTGACTTGGAAGGGATTTGAATCCGTGACCCCTGGCAATCTCAGCTATTCAACACTGAGATGCTGGCCTTCCCAAATAGTCAACTAGTCTTTGCCGCCAGAGGCAATTTAACAATTATATGCACATGTCTTCTTCTTCTTTTTTTCAAACTGTTGATGAGCGGACGTTTCGATTACAGCAGGACCTTTCTCAAAACAGAAATCCTCACTTTGAGAAAGGTCCTGCTAGTATCCACACCAAAGCCCCTGCACAAATTTGCAATTTGCAATTTGGTTTGATAATTCAGTTATATCTTTTTAACTAGAATAAGACTTCAATTTTGGTTTACTTCAATATTGATCGGTAGAATCTTAGAGAAAGGCCAGCTACAGATATTATGATATCAATATAATATTGCTGGTGTATTAGCAACTTTTGGAACAAATCCTGGCATACCACAATATAGTGATCTACAGCTGTTAGTCTTTACCATCGGACATGTAGAGTTAAGAAAATTAAACACATTACTCACTGATACATATCTTATATAGCATATCTATATGTCGACTTTTTACTGTGTCCGATTCTCAGCAATGTGACAATTTTATCAAAAGAGTGTGGTGTGTGGTTCTAAAGACGTCACTATCTTGTCATAGAGTATCTCAGAAACTATTCTCCTAATACATCGAAAACCAGACACTCATGTGGTCTTTATGACTTTACATATATTCCAAATAGAATGACTATTGGGGATACAGTTTTACATAGAAAACACGGAATATGAGATTCTATGAACTGTCATCAGATCAGCAAATATCAGTGGTTCGTTCCACTGTTATATCGAATACCGTACCATCTATTTTTTAACCCTACTGCATTTTTTGATTATTGACAATAATTATGAGGAAGTCTTGTGAAATAAACCACAGTGTACATAAACTGTACAAAGTGTACACACAGTGAACACAATCTATATGAATTCACCGAGCTATGGAAATAATCGGCGAAACATTTTTTTGTGTTCGTTTCCAAACCTGTATAACCCGACAGCGGTCCATAAACACTGCATAGAAAACGATAATAACAATTTGTTATCTTCATGAACAAGGCCTGACTTCATTACTCATCTCATACATAGCACTGCCTGTTAACGTTGATGATTGCAATGAAAATATCAAGAGTTTAGACAGCCTTATAGCGGTACAAACCTAGCAGGACCGTTCTCGAAGGCAGAACGTCTTCGAGAAAAATCCAAACACCGAGTCATGTATATTTTCAAATGTCCCTCGGTATTGTGGGGACCGATGACTGATTTAGCTTTCAAGAGGTTCAACGTACCTTGACTGAGAATGACGAGCAAGAGCAAGGACGACACACTGATTCCACGCAGACAAGCCATGGTGGATTCCAACCGTAGTCCCTCCAGCATTCACAATGAAGATATCCCCGTAATGCTCCCTGACTACGTGCAGTAGGGGAGTCATTGAGGGCTATACAAACAAGAAAACTTTATACAAAATAAAACGAGAACACGGAAACTGGCAGTGCCCTTGATCTTGTGGCTGCGCAGAAATGCTCGAACCTATGAGTTAAAGACATATTTTATTGCAGTTTTAGATATAATTATTTTATAGACTTGTAATCGATTTGAAAATGAATAATAAGAAAACGATTTGCAATGTTATTAAAAATCGACATACATTCCGCCCCGTCATCATTTTTGAGTCCCTTCGCGAAAAAAATAATCATGTATACTAATGTATGCACGTGACCTCTGTGAAGTCATTCTGTGGATTCGCAGCCAGCTGAGCGCTGATATGCAGGCAGTTTCTGAGTCTTATTTCCTTATTCCAACAACAATTGCACAGGTATAAATACCGACCCAAACCCCGACCTACTATTCCTGAGATTCTCCAAACGTGACGACAAGCAAAGGCGGCAGACGTGCAGGGCAAGCAGCCGCCGCGCCGGCTCGAAGCCAAACGATACGGCGGCACGCCACGTACAACATCGACAGGACCTTCCACGAAGCCTTTGGCGTCAACAAAACCATTGATGCTCTGCAAACCCTCATCTAACTTGAAGCCTTCGATTTCAATGTCGCAAAAGCCCTCCGATATTCCGGCATTTTCAAGCAAGGAATTCAACGAAAGTGCTGGGCCATTCGCCGCTATCGAGTACATTGTACTATACGGTGTGCATGTATGTCGACATCCTACATGTTCTATTCTAAATTCATTTTTATTTCGTCGAAACAGTGCTAAGAGAGCACTGTAGACTTATAGTCACAGAGATCCCTACTTTTACTAAAATTCAAATGCCACAATTGCACTACATGTTTTGTATGTGAATTTAAAAAACAAGATAACACATCAGGGTATCAATATCTTAGATAGAGATCGGAGGTGCTAACGAGTATATGGTCAGCACAGTACACAGTATACAGCACAGTATACCAGTTCTTTGTATGCATGTGCCAAAAAGTGTTAAAACATTCATCTTTTACCATGCGACTCGGGCTGTGTTAATTGTATATTACTTTCTCATTTTAATATAGTACTAGGCATTGCCGTGACCTATGTATATCATTGCTGAGGTCCAGTGTACTACAGGTGGGACAATGATTCTATAATATACAAACAGGGGAGGAACATTAATGATATGAACGGAATGTTATTCAGTGAACTGAATATGCAGCAAAAGAAATCAGAATGGACGAAAATTTATTGGTGCTCATTATCATTACTTAAAATACAAATATTAAGTTGTATTAATAATAGTTAAATTCGCGTTAGGCCTACTCTACATGTTTATCTCTTATTTTCGAATTGTAAATTTGCTGTTTGAAATAACAATATGGATGATACTGAAACAGTAGGCTGGAGATGAGACTAGAGGTAATAGTGCGCATGCGCGAGATCTCTGGGAGCACGCAGCGTGCGTGTGGGCCCCCGCGTATTGGGATTCCACTGTATGCAAGCACTGGATCCAGACGTTCTGCACCAGACCTGCGCAGTAAGTGCAAGTTGCATGTGAGGTACACTACGCGGGTTAGCGGGATTGTACGTGAGGTGTAAATATTGACAGGGCCGTCACTGTTCGGATTGCTTATGGCCTGTTGCACTCGTTATAGTGCGGTGGCGGTGGTTTGGGCTTTGGGTTTGGGTTGTGTTCTTGCCCGTCTGTGAGGTTCACTGATTGTAGCGTTGAGGTTTCCGTGTGGATAACTGTCATCCTCATGGTCAGTCTGCCTGGACTCGTTGTCCACAGGTGGCGCTCACGCTGTGTGTGCAGTTTATTGCTACAGCGGTGGGAGCGTGGGATACCGTGGGTGTACCTGGTACATAGGTCGTGCAGGGGGTTACCGCAATGGGTTGACGTTGATCAGGGTATTGTAAATTGTGTAAATAGTATATGTGCTCATTGGTAATCATCACATTGTAATCGTCATGTGATCATTCCAATACCATTGATTTGCAATAAATATTGATTGTCCTGGAAATCATGACTCCTCGTGAGGGTTATTCAGGTTTCCTCGGTTGCCCTTAATACAAATCCTTACCGACTCCAAGTGGTGATATACTTCCACCAAATGAACCGTCCCTAGGCTTTGTCCGCCGTTCGTTGATATCCCCCTTGTGGTTGGGTATCAGCTCACCCTTCCATGAGGAAATAAATATATTTGTGGCTATCGTCCACTCGGGCCCACGACAAAATTGATTTGAAATAATCATGAACTTTAAAAGTAAACATGTTGTAATAATTCTGTGTAAAAAATAAACTACGATACATTTTGAAAATGTCATCAGCAAAAGTCTGCGCAAATTCAAAATTATTCTATATGCAAATTTATCTAAACATCCGCATCCAAGTGATACATAAACATGGGAAAAGCGTTACGACTTTATATGAAAGTGTCGAAAGAAAGGAATCTACTTTTTTTCAATTTCCCCTGGAAACTCTATAAAATCAACCATTTCAAATCAAAATTGCTCTTCGAAAATTATCCGTCAATACCTGCAATACAAGATTTAGAATATTCATTGCAATGAAACAAGGTGCTGGCCACATTTTTCCCCAAAAGAGGCGAGTTGATGTTGTTAAAGTACTTATATAAAGGTCAACTGAAGACCAACATTCGGCATTAAATGTATTAATTGGTACATTAACATCCCAGATCAAACGTCAGATGTGTTCAGGCTTATTTGAAGCTTTTCAAATCAATTAAAAGTATGTCAATGCGCGGTTTATTTCGTCGTGTGAACGCAGACTTGAAAAAGTTGCTGGCCGAGACATCTTTCCTCAAGGATTTTCTTCAAAATTTGATGAACTCTCGTTCGGAAACAAGGATAGAGATTCATAAAATAGCTTTCTGATGCCAGTAGAAATCATAATGTTTAGACCCCGAATAGTCTCCGTAAAACCAAATTTTTTTTTTTCAGTAACACGTTTGTTCCTCTGCTGCAATCTTTAACAACGGATTTGGCAGGCATTGCAAAGAATTTAGCAATAATTACGCCTGAAAGGATTCTCTTGAAATTGTGCACTGACTGTTTGTTATATACGAACGTACAATGTAACAGTTCCCAGACAAGAGTAATGGACCGCGTCCTCATCTGGGCGGGTGAAGTGAGCGCGTTAGGGCGCCCTTTAGGCCAATATTATTTCTACTATATATGAACGTGAATCAACACAAAGCCATCATCTATTTTACTTGAAAAACACAAATGAAAGAGAATTGTACATGTAAAACCATTGCGCATTTTTTCATAGCAAGTCAATGGATAATAGTAAGAAAGAATGAAATGCATCCCCAAAGTAATAATACATGTATTATAAAATCTTCGTGTTTTACATGTATGCTCCACGATGCTGCACAAACCAGCCGCTGCGCACCAAGCACAAAGCTTCTCAGAAAATGTATTTCAAACTTAAAATATTTGGCATGTTAATTTCACCCATTTTTGTAAATATACATTTTCCATCAGCTCTATATACATGTACACATAAAATGATTTATTTTATTTTTTAAACCTTAATTGCGCTCCTAACTTGCTGGACTTGGCTCGATTATGAGCTTGGCTTTGAACAAAATCTACATGATGCACTTAGATGGAAAAACAGAAGAAAAACATGCTCAAAGGCATTCTGCACTCTGCCTTTGCAAGACCTGCAGGGATCGAAACGTCAGTCCCTGCTAATTTTGGAAAATCTATATAAAAAATGAACTCATGGCGTCACCAAGAACGATTGCAATGGGAGCGTGACTAATCCCATTCCGACCCTTTTTTATTTGTTTAACCTCTTTCCCAATAGTCAAACAAATGCTTGAATAAGCTTTAATAACACCGCATTTTTTTACCAAAATCGAAAAAATATCTTTCCATGTCACCTTTCCAAAAGGAAAATGGGTTACATAACGTTTGCATAGATAGAACCAATGTCCATGTATTCCAGCAGAACATCGTAACACATTTCATATAGTTCCTGTGAAAAAGAAAGAAGTTGAAAGACAAACTTTATAAGTGACATCACCGACGATCTAAGATATTTTATACTGATGAATTGGGACAGTAGTTTCTTGTATTGGATACAATTAGAATTAAATTACTGTACTGTATGTTTGCCTATATCGTAAACATGAAATTGAAAAAAAAAACGGAAAATATCAAATTAACAAATTAAACTTTCAATATGAAAAAGACAACATATGATCCGATCATGGCCTCTCATGGTGGCAAAATGACAAGGCCTCATAAAATAGATGAGGTAAGAATCTGGAAAAGGAGGATTGGTTGGGGAAAACTGGTATTACGGCCCCTAGACGCAATGCATCATTACAACGGTAAAACATTCCCTCCTCTAATCCCATTTTATTAAGATTTTCCATTGATTTCTGACAGGTTATTAATATCAGTAAACTAATTAAAAGTTATAGATAATGCACACTTAAATTTACCAGGAGAGTGTGGGTGTTATTGGACCTTAACTTAATCTGTAAAAAAGTAACCGTATAAAATAACATAAAGTAAACAATAAGACTTCACCTACCGAGGAGTACAATAAGTTTGCGTTGACAGCTCGGAGACGAAGAGCGGCTAGAAGCACATCGAGTCGTTTGTCTTCTTTCAATTGTTGTAGAACAGTCATCACAGTGGAGAAGACGGCAGATCGACCCAGCCCATCACTACAGGAAATGTCCATCATCATTAAAGAATAAAATCAGACTGGAAATCCGATCATGCCGACAAAACAAGTACAACTGTAAAGACGGATTTCATGAAGGCAAGACATATCTCAATCCTCACAAAAAGTAACTCTCTGATGTTTCAATCATAGCACTATCTTCGCGCATAAATTATCGTTTTAAAAAACTTCTTTAGATAGTATACAAATATAATGCAAAAGTTTACTATCCTTTGACACTGCTGGCATTCCTTGGCGCTGAGTATGAGACTAAAACTTATTTTCTCGAGCTAATAATGCTTAATTTTGAATGAACATGTACAATGATATACGGACTAACTGCAACGTGTTCTGCCAGGTCATGGAACGAGGGTCGCTGTTGAATTTGCAGCGAGATGAATGTGGGTGACTGAAATGTGAGCTACCTTACATGAGGCCAAAAATGCTCATGAGGACGAGTAAGTCGTGTATTAACATATACTCATTTAACATTGGACTTACTTGCAGTGAACCACTATTGGTCCATTCTGACTGAGCAGTGGATAAGTACAGTCCATCAGAGTCAGCATGCCTTGTAGTGAGCTAGGAACCTCTTCAGTGGACGGCCAGTCTTGACACTGGAACTGGTACACGGTCCGTGCCTCCTCACTCTGCATGTTTGAAGTTTATAGTAGCATGTTTTAATTCTTACCATTACATAGCACCTAGAATCACAGGGACTGAATACAAATTAATTCCGGGTGCATGGAAATCAACAACAGACAAAAAGGCGATGAATGTGTTGTTCCTTAACGAAGGGTCGTTGATTGATTCTGCTAGGTGGGCATAGTATTTAGATTAATTGGACACAACCTTACTAATCATGACGGGTTAAAGTTACCTCTTTCTTCTTGTTCCTCAGTCTGAAGGTCTGGCCTAGAGCAGACTTGTAGTGGGAGGTATCCACGAGCTCAACAACCAATGGGCCAAATTCAGCTGGGCACTTTGTCGTCGGCCAGTAACACTCCATGGTCTGCGCATGAACAACCAACAGCCACAATGGAAATATATGGATATCCACAAAATTAAATGCAATTTCAGGTCATTACTAAGTGGAAAATATACATCCTAAGTCCGACAAAATAATAAGTGGAATTCAATTTCGAACATTTTGAATATCAAAAACTAAATATTGTAAATGCAAATGTTGGATCTAATAAAAAATTATTGATGAAAGGAACAATTTTGCGCTGCATTTCATTTGTATATTTTCAAAGGTATCTTAAAGGCCGATGAAGGGAAATTATATAACTCAATTGAATGATTATATTAAAGATGTTTATGTTATATACACATATGTTGCAAACAGCTTACATACTAAATTTATCAAAATGCATATCCCAAAATCTTGTGGCCTGACGTTTCGATCCTAGCATGATCTTTCTCAAAGGCAGAGTTGATTCTCCCTTTGAGAAAGGTCCTGCTAGGATCGAAACGTCAGGCCCCAAAATTTTGAAAAAGATCTATGATTTGTTTTTATAATATGCCTAATTATGTTTTTGCTTTCTGAAGCACAAATATCTCATCGAGCAATTCATGTAAGGAGGTAACAAGAAAGGAGAAAACTTCAGTTCTAAAGCATATATAAATGTTTGGGGAAACAGATCACCCTTGTTTCTGTGAGGAGCTTACAGCGTCTGTTTGGTCCAATGGGTTCAACATGACGATACAGCTTACTTTCTGATCATACACAAGTCTCCATATATCAGCTACGGTGGTCGGCATGGGCATTTGCGTGCTAATGAAATCGTACTTCTTACGGTAGCCCTGTGGAAAAAGAATGGTAACAATTACAATGAAACTTGTCGATTAACAGTGGTTGTCAGAATTTTGATGTTCAATGATAATAATTATAATACGCTGAAATATCATAGACTTTGATAATTGTTGGAAAAAAACCAACAACCATACTTTGTATTTGTCTTTACAATGTACTTTGATACTTTTTTTTAAATAGAGGCTATCAATCTTTCTCGAATCTTGTTTAACAATACATCCGCTTAGAAAATATTGTGGTACAGGGCCGGATACCAGTATTCCGTCTTTGGAGAGAACTTACTTCGGTCACGCAATTCAAATGTATACAAAGAGGTACACAAGCTATAGTTCAGATATACTTACTGGCAGAAAGATAGCGTTGATGTAGTTTGTGTCGCCTTTATTAACCTCTGTCACTAAAAAAGGCCTTGTCTTGTCCACTATTGATGAATAACAGTTAATGGTGGAAATGATAACGAAACACCTAAATGACGCATTCCAAGCATTGACTGCAAACCCTCACATCCATATTGGAATATAATCTAGCCACTAAGTGATAACGGAACGCATCGATGACACGAAATTGTGTATTTGGTTTGTTTGTACCTGAATACCGTTTTGAATTATACAAAAATCATTTGAAACATATATTTTAGACACACTGCTTGTGTTGTCGTCTTTTTGTCGAAAACGCAACGCAAATAACGCAACTGCTGCCACAGAAACGAAATAATATATTTTTTTCATGTGTTTCCTATTGAGACGCGCTTTTCAATTATATGATCTAAAACCCACACCTTTACCTCCAATTAATCAGCCCTTTCTTAGGACGGGGATTAGTTTATTTTACAGTGCATCATAGTGTCATACAGTGTCACAGAGTATTACGTCTCATCTTCTATTTCTGGCATTGCCAACTTGATAAGAGTCATGATGAACCGAAACACCAACCTTTTACCTTTTAATGCTTCATCTATTTCAAGTCTTTTTGTTAATTAACAAGTCTGTAGTACTTTGTTCCACTTTAATTAACACGCTCAATACAAGTACAAATGAAACAACTTACTCGGAATGAAGTCGGGATATCTGTTTTTGGTGACGTTTTCTGGTAGTTTACCAGACACGGACACGTTACTGTGGCAACTTTTCACGGTGATTAGCTTTGCCAGATTCTGTACGTGGAGAGAAATTACATCATTTTATGTTCACATTTCAGATTTTTGATGATGATGTTATTAGCGATATTATCCTGTGGGTTTGTCTTTATTTCTTTCTTTCTTTCTTTCTTTTATATTTTCGGTCCTATTATTTGTTAAAGTGTCCTATGGTATATAATAAATGTTGTGATAGCATATATCAATAATCAAGCATCATAAATAAAGAAAGTTTCTTCTGAACTGATCAGATCTGAACCTGATCGATCGATAATATCGAAACATTTAATGGATTTTTTCCCATGAGCCACTGTATGACAATGAAAATTACGGATAAAAACACGGTACCTGAAGACCTGATACATTGTTACTGTACGATGACAGCTATACTCTTTCCATGCTGTCATTTGACAAAAACTGTGGCAAACACAAAAAACTTTTGACGACAGGGCGGTGGAATAAAACGGGACAAAGTAGTAAAGATTTGACGGTTTGAAAGGTTGAAGCAAAATCTGGACAGTTCAAGCAGAGACCAATGAAGTAATTTCTTTGGAGACGGAAAAAAGAGGGACCAAGTCAAAAAGAACTGTATTTGTTTACTTCATTTACCTGAAACTGAACTTCCATGCCTGTTTGCTTGTAAGCATTTCTCATCTTCTTCAGGGCCTTCACTTGCTGGGTGAACTCAAAAGCTTCGTAGGTTGTGTGGCCCATAATATGAGACGCCAAAAGGGCCTCAAAGATGAATCGGTATTGCTCCTGCAAAAAGAGTTATTAAATCTCGCTCAACCTCTGTTGGATATCAAGTGCATTATTTACAGGTCCAAGTTTCATCGCGGATTAGCTATGTCCGTCCTTAAGAATGAAACACCAAGTACATTGAAAGTTTTAAACGAATTAGGTCTATCGATTCATAGTGCAGCCCCATAAAGTACAGAATATTTCAGTTTATTTTTCACATGGTTCCAAATGTGAACTCACCGCAGTCTGCACCATCATGTTGCGTTTCTGTCTCATACCGTAGACGAAGCCAAACACATCCACCTGAGATTCTTGCTTCATTTGCTGAAGCATGGACTCCACAGCGATGTACGTTCCCGTGCGTCCGATACCAGCGCTGTGTGCGAACGGGTCCAATTTACTATTGACGTGTCCGACTATCCTATGCTGGTATTAAACTTTATTGCAAGATTGGCTGTTATCAGTTTGAATTTTTGAAATAGCTTTTGCAAATTAAAGTTAACTTCCAAAATCAAATAAACTCGTTTTCGTTTAATTCTTGGATTTAGTCCACGTTCTAGGACAATCAAAGACTGTTATTGTGGTTTATATATTATATTGTTAACATAAAATCTAAAATAAAACTGAGAAAATGTGTTAACGGTTCATTTAAAAAAAATAGTATTTATTTTGAATCAACTTATGGTACCGAAAGCCTATCATTAATTAACACCTGCAGTGTACGACTGTCTTTCCCTCGGTAGGCTCAGCATTAACCAGACGCATGAAGTTGAGGAGAGGAGCCGGGTATTCAGGTGGTTGCATATCGGGCCATGCGTGGAAATGAAACTGCTTGACCAGCCGACTGCTTTCCTCACTGGCAACCTAAGGCACATAGAGAGGGGAAAAGAAAGATATGGAGTGAGGCGTGGACATAGAAAGAGCCGTAGGGGTTCTAGAGAAAGACAATGACAAAAAGGGGGAGAAATGGAAGGGGAAAATAAATATAATATAAATACACAAAAAGAGGGACCAGATAGACAGGGAAAGAGTGAGGGTAGAGAGCGAGAAAAGATAAAACAATCTAAACTATTGCTACGAACAGACCATTTTCTTTGCTGCAGTTAATGAAATAGAAACAAAAAAATTTGGCCAGGAATCGTGTTCTGACACACTGGATGGAGCCCAAAATAAAAAAGGGTATTATTATCAAGTGCATCTGCATATTTTTAAAACCAAGGCAAAAGATGAACATGTCGGCCCAATGGCCAGAAATAGGCTATACAAACTTTTCTCTTCTGGCAATTATCAAATAATCACATACAGGCCTACAATACTTGAATAGCATTTGGTGTGAAGCATGTCGAACACCAGATTAATTCCAAACAAAACGTTACTTATTTTTCTTGGATATGACATTCTTACTGAGATACCAGCAATTTACCAATCATAGAAACAAAACGTGATTTACAAAAAATGTTGCAAACTGCTTACTGACGAAAATCACGAAAATGCAAATCTCAAAATTTAGTGGGCCTGACATCTTGATCCTAGCAAGACCTTTCTCAAAGGCAAAAGCAGGCTTTCTCAAAGTTCCTGTTAGGATTGAAACGTCAGGCCCACTAAATTTGGAAAAATGTAGAAACACATTAATTATTTGAAAACAGATCTATAACATATAAGCTTGGCAATAGTGCGCCATGAATTCATCCTAACTCTGGTGTTTGGAATTATCGTTTGGAAGGCGTTCATTACCTCATGTATACGTAAAGTGCGAATGGTGTAATCTGGAAAGGTACTCTCATCCACGATGTGCACGGCGATGTCTGCGTAGACTGTGGATCCTTGATCAGGCCAGTACTGTAGACATTTCACCTTAGGGATAGGAGTAGGTTATGTTTTTAATGTGACTTATCAATCAGTTTTAACGTAGACGCTGAGCAGATATTATAGTATCCGCAGCGTTAACTTAGGTCTACGTCTATTGCACAAATAGTACAAATGGCAAATACAATTTGACAGAACTGGGAGCCTGTATAGGGACGAGGAGTTTGATTGAACTTACCATTTTTTGTGTGTATAATAATAGTTGATGATATGACCTTCCCTTATTCTATATCAAACATAGTATACTTATGTTAACTGGTACACGTTTTGAGAATTTGTCATTTACACCTATTCTATGGGTAACTTACTTTACATTATGTGATTTGAGATAATAACACGCGATTGGTATTGAAACATCTAGCCCGTGAGATATACACGTAGTTACCTTTCCATTCTCCACTGTGTTAGTGAGCATAATGATTTTATACACGCCTTTCTGCCATACCATTCGCCATATGTCCCTCAATGACGCTTTATTTGCACCTGTGACCCAAACAACGAGATAACACATGAATGCCTGCTTTCTACAATGGGAGCTTGACCAATGTACCACATGACAGAAATAATACCCTCTTCTGCTTTGTAATCTCCAAGTCACTCTATTTTTTTATAATTGATATGCAAAATAGTTCATACTGGTATAAAACTAACATATTACATATGGGATACGTTTCTTTGAAAATATTAAGAACACAATAAATGTAAGGTATAAACTGGAAAGCATTGTTATTTGCACTGAATGTAATCAAATTACAACATCAACATTTGGAGAACATGTAAGTATCGTACTTTAGCATTGCAATTCTATACTGTTGATTGCAATTCGTGAGCACAAGCTTCCAAATATTCATCAATTTTTCTTGGGGAAATAAAGTAAATATTATCATAATTATATTATCTTCAAGGCCAATGAAATTTTAAACAGCTTGAAGTATAAAGGTAACCTTAATATACAATACCTTATCCAAAACCTTTAAGGCTCGGACGAAAGTTTATAGCATTTGAAATTGCTTTCTGATTTGAGAGAACCAAAAAGAAAATTTCATGCAGGCGGGCCTTTAATGCACTCCTGTGGCTGAAAAGTCAGACATTTGCGAATTCATAGACTCGCGGAAATCAAATTTGAAATCAAGAGGTAATCAGATTGATTTCTAACATAGAGCCATTACCTTGACTGGCAATATATTTGTCCTCCTCGGCGTATCCCTGCGGGTAAAAAGGAATCCAATGATCACCTTATTAGTAGCAATTTAGTGAACCTTATTTTGTTTCTAAATTACACTATGCCAAGGGAATTCTCGTCGCCCGTGCTCTTCAGACAAATGGAGCAAACTGTCAAAATCGATCGATCCACAAGTTTAATGTGAATTTAGCTGACATCAAAGATGAACTGACAATGTGGTGCGACTCGTATGATATCAGAAAGGCAATCTTACGTCGATGTAATTCGCGTTAATATAGTCTGAATAAGGGTCGTCCTCCAATGGCGATAACACCACACGTGAATTGTCATCTGCGCATTTCAATGAGAAACATTCAAAGTATATTAGTACCAAGTGTGAAACATTAGTTGATAGGGGACCGATTAGTAAAATCGAAATAAGTTTGGGCATGTCTAATTGAATGTTTAAAATGCTATACCACCAATCGAATTACCACTTCAGAGGTCATTAACTGCTTGTCAACACGAAAGTTTGAAAGATCCAGGTTATGACCATATGAAGTTGGTTCCTTTTCATGTTACTACTCAACAATTGATTTTATGCATTTCAGAACATTTTCAGATCGTTTGCTTCATCAAAACACAATGGAACAAGACAAAATATGAACTGCCTGAGAACATTAACACACTGAAAAAAATAGCAAAGAAAACATTGACGGGACCAAACGTTCCCAGTCAGTTTGTCCTTTACTTGTTTAACTTTAATTGACAAAAGTGCATCCATGTTATGTGATTACGAGCTGCTTTAACCATGTTTAAAATATCGGTTATTTGCATGTGAATTAAAGCGGGGTGCGATCCCTAGAGATGTATATATATACGGATGTACATTATTGACAGCTTCAGACTTGTGTCCCCACCCCAGTAAGGACGCGTTGACAATTTGGAAGACCAAACCAAATAGTCCGGATACCTCATACTGTAATGAAAGACACATGGCACACAAAATCAGAGATGTCTGGTTCAAGTCCCGGTGCAGTCAGAGTTTTCTTTGCTGTTTTCCCAACTATAAATTGTAGCATGATTCAAATGGACTGTCAACTATACGTACAAGCTGCAATATTTTTGTAGCGGTTCTTGGTCTTATTCTCGGCTTTCTGTCCCACTACAGACGAATGGACTTGCCCCTGTGGCAGCCTCTGATGGTAAAAACATATATGATGCGAATAAAACAAACAACTTACAAAAAAATTGAAATTAAGACAAATCAGAACTGTAGAAATATCAAATACAGAATACAGTAAAGGTCATTTACCAAAAAGTCTTTTTCAAATCCGTTTTCAACGGCCGAGTCGTTGGTCATAAAGTAGTCAGCGAGTTTGTCAACATGCACCGGAGCTGACTGCCTGACAGTTGTCTGATCTCCACGCCTCTGGCCCTCAGCTGCTTGCACGTAGGTATGGGAAGCACACGGTGTGAATGGCTTTGTCTGCGACAGGCCTGGCGGCTTTTCCTTTGGATGCGAATGTGACTGTGGCTCAAGCTCTGGCTGTGGGGCTAGGTCGATATCCTCCTGCTTGTCACCCTCGTCTTCGTCTGCTCGACAAATCGTAGAGTTGAAAATCTTTCAATATAATTCTGCCCAAGTGAATTAGCTGAGAATTGATAAAAATCTGAATTGTTTATACCCGTTTGTTATTTTTACAGTAGGCATAAATGAAAGTTTATTACTAAATACCATGTTTAATAAGATTCGTAGATAGCTCTTATTGATTAAAAGCACCATTCAAGAATACAATTGTAAAGACCGTATTGAGCGATTTTGCATCAAAAAAGTCAAAAAGATTTTGTTCATTTCAATAACTTTCTAAGGGTTAAACACGTCTTCATGGCATTCGGGGATAGGGTGTGGATTTGAATGTAAGTAACACAATTTGCGAAGGTCAAATACGCTTCTATACTCTGTCAATAACCTGCGTACGTTTGCTCGAAAACATCAAATTTCCAAGAGCTAGACTTTCAGGGAATGTCTGATACTATTACAAACTTCCTGATGAGTAAGTTATAATTCTCAAATTTGCAATGTCCGAAAATTGGGCACTTTGTAAATGGTGTACCTGATACTCCAAAAATATGTGTTATACCTGTTACAAAGTATGGATTTCCATAGTCACTTCGATGCTGGATTGGTTTTCCTGGACTTTGCTTTGAATTTTGTTTTCTGCACAGATAGATAAAATAAGAATTTAATCATGTTTATTTAAAAGAAATTCGAAACACATTTAAAGAATGTTCCCATTTTTTGTAATAATTGCCTATGATAAAATAATCACCATTAATCGTATTGCAGTTCCAAATGTTACTTTGCAAATCATTGTTGTCAAAACTTACACGATGACCAATATTTGCATTAGAAGTGCTAATACTCTTGAAAAATACCAATCACATTGTAAACCCTTACCAAAATAGTGATATTTTAGATAAAAATGTAACACAAAAAACATCCGACATTTCAATATTTTAATATTATTTAAAAACAAATTAAAACGTAGGGAATCAAATGAAGTCATTTCTTCCTATGATATTTTCCAGTATTTTTAAACATAAGCAATGTTTATCATCTTAGGTTTGCTTTGTAAAATGCCCAGACCTTACGTTTCTGAAGACAAACCATTCAGGACATTTCACGTAAAATATAAGCAATGTCGGTTCTCACGGTACTCAGTTAATAGACTTGGTATTAAATCGTACTTTGTACCTTTTGTACACAATGGCAGCGACTATACAAGCAATGATGACAATGATCATCGCAGCAATGCTCCCTAGTACTGCACCATGCGAGGCAGAAGGTGATGGATCTGAAAATAAAATAAAACCATCTTACAGTAATACATGTATTTTGAAATTTAACACGAACGTGTCACTGTCATGAGCTATTAAGCTGACCAATGTCAAAATACAGGGGTCGCGTATCTACATTGGTATTTTTATAAATGACAATCAACAATCCTTGAATCACGGAATAGTCGTCATTTCATTTTTCTGCATCGTGTCTCAATACAAACGGACGAGAGAGAAAAGTTTACTTACCGTTTCCATTCTTGGCAGTTTCAGTAGTTGCATTGATGGATTGACTGTAAGGTCCAGGTCCTGCTGTGGTGAAAGCGGCCACTTGGAACTCATACTCTGTGCTTGGATGTAAGCCATCAATTTTCAGCGACTCTTCCCTTGTGGTTGATTTATCTACCTGAGAATAGGAGCTCCTCTCAGTCAGTACGTAGGAGTAACCCTTGATGACACCGCCTCGATCTCTACATGGCGGTGGACGCCAAGAGAAACTGAGAGATCCTGACATCGCTGAAACCATCGTCACATTCAATGGAGGCGCCATTGGAACTGTTAAAATAATTGAATTGACTCAAAGTTAACATTTCAAAAAACAATTCCCACCGATGTACTGATTAATTGACAAAAATGTAATAATGTAAGGTGCCGGAGGTTCCGATACAACCAGGACCTTTCTCAATTGTCGAAACTCCCCTCTACGTTTCTGACGTTTTGAATTGATAATAAATTTTAGATTGCCTAGCGAGGATGTGAACTAGACAATGCAAGGGTGCAAAGTTATACATAATCCTATTTTGATATAACGGTATGCTGTCAAATACCTTTAATTGTCCGAGTGTGTACATTTCTGCATGCGTACTATTTTAATCATAGTAAGGTCTAGTCATGTACAAGTCGCTCACATCGTTTGAAGTGTTGCTGCTTTTGTCAGTGATATTTTGGCAATTCAATTTATTTTAAACATTTCTAAACACTCCCAACGGTGTACTGACTAAATTGCCAAAAATGTAACACTAAGAAATGTAAGGGGCCTGAGGTTCCGATACAACCAGGACCTTTCTCCATGGTCGAAAAATCCCTTGACATTCATGACGTTTTCAAATTTTTCACAATTTTAAATATCCCTTGTCATAAAGTAACATCTGCCTATATAAACTAAATAAATAAGCTTCATAAAATATAACACAAACTAGACAATGCAAGGGGTCATATTGTACAAATTATAAATAGTTGCTGTCAAATACCTATGCTGTCAAATACCTTTAATTGTGTGATTGTGTACATTTCTGCATGCTTCCAATTAATTATTATCTTTTAACCATAATACGATCTACACATGTAAATGTCGCGCACATCATTTGAAGTGTTGTTGCTTTTCTCAGTAATAGTTTGGAAAATATATTTGTTTCTTTTCAGAAATCCAGAAACTCGATTTGTTCAGCCCGAAAAAGATAAAGCGAATTGAAAATACTTATCAACAGTGACATTAATTAGCACTGAGCACTCAGTGTTTATCACATCGAGCAAGGGCAAAACCTCATTGAATGATATTCAATTAGTGACTTGACATCAAATAATCTTTTCATAAATAGAGGAACTCGATATTTTTTTATCCCGAAAAAGATAAAACTTACTGAAAATACAATGCCATCAATTAGGGAACCATGCAATGGAATTATTATTGCTGCACTTACGGCTTGTATCTGGAATGACTACCTCAGGTCCCATGACATCACCGTACACTGGCTGCAAGTAAACTGTGTAATTGAAATCGGACACCAGACCAGTAAAGAAATGACTGGTACCCGTCAGTGCTGATTCTTCGGCTACAACGTTTCCACACTGATCCCGAAGGGTCAATTTGTAGTGAGATACGCACGCGTCTGGTAGCCAAGTGACAAATAGTTGATGGACCTCACCCGACATCACTTGCACACCTATGGCGCCATTTTTAGCTGCAAATATTAAAAGAAGTATGGACTATTGAACAAAAAAAATAAATATAATTTTTACTATTTGTATAAATTCCCACTTTTCAAATGAACAAATGGTAATACAGGTATATTTAGTTGCAAAGTATCATCTTGATGAAACGTACCAGCTAATTTTGTTATATCTTAAATATACTAAAGCAAGCGTTACTAAACGACATTTTATTGACTATGCATTCAGAATACGTAATGTAAGTCTGATGATAATTTTGCCTTAAATTTTAAGCGAATTCAGCTAAAATAAAGCATCATTATCACACGTCAAATAGTAATCTGTCAAACTAAGAAATGTTCTTTAATGCTAGAGGTAACTCACTGGAGCATTGGCAGTTAGATCCAGAATATGGCTCAGCACAAACTAAGAAAGATAAAAACATTTTAATTTTTTATCATGAAATGTTTGAAATATTGACAAGTTTTGTTCACAAGATGACAATGGTCACCAACATTTATTTGCAGTGCATAATGAATGTCTAACCCACATCTTCTTAGATCATTGGTCTTATACCGCAAAGACGAAAAACGTAAGGAAAAATAGCAGGTGAATGATGCCCTACCTTGACTGCATTCTCCCGTGTCTTTACTGCAAGTACCTCCTGATGCACAGTGACATGTCTGCTTGCAATCTGCACCGAACGTGCCATCACTGCACTCTTATATATATGAAAAACAACGACTATAATTATTAGGTGTTTATAATGCAATTAGTATATTCACATCGTGGGCTGACTTGAACGTTTATGAGACTGTATACTTTAGCATCCGAGGACTTTGACGAGTAATGACAAGAACCATTAACCATGTCTGATGGAATGTGTCATTAATTTTCAGCTATTTTGTACTAAACAATCACGATCTTAATCGGGTTTTCACATTGAGTAATGTAGTCTAGTACCTTGCATGCAGTCAAGTCCCATGTAGCCTGCAGCACACGAGCATCCATAGGGATCAGCCAGACAGAGCATTCGACCTCGGCACGAGTCGCTGTGTGGACCGGTAGTATTCGAACAGCTGTGACTGGCAGTTCGTCCAAACACATTGCTTCCGTGTGCTAGACAATTGATTAATACAGCAAAGAAAACTAAATTGATTGCAAATACATATTTTGATGTGGAGGGAGGGCTGGACAGTGTACCAGTGTCGAAAGGGTAAGATTTATTAGAAAGGAGCGTAGTAAGGAGGATAGTCCGGATGTTCGGTTTGATGGAATAGGGAGTGGAGCAATGTATCAGGATAGATATCTGCTTAAGAATGCTACAGACGGACGGAATATCGTGGCTTAACTTGATCGCCTACGTCAAGAGACATGGCGCCTAGAGAATGGAAAGAAAAGTTATATAAACATATATAAACGTGTATCAGAACAAAAAGAATTCAACTGGGCAGCAAAGTAACTAATATGATATGTATTTTGAGCAGTTGGATATAGGGCCTACAAGATAAATAAAACCAGAGGTTTTTGCTCAACTGCAGCACCAGTATTTTGGTTGCTGTTTTCAAGGGTTCAAGACTGTTCGTGCCATTTCCTTTGTTTCTAAAAGCAAACAAACTTTACCTTTAAACGTTGTTCATTATCTCTAAACTGACCATACTGCACCGTTTTCAAATGCTAAAACAATAATACTATACTGGCTTTCCTGATACTCGTTTTAAGAGGTTTGTTTCGCAAGACGTACATTGTGCCTTCATGCCGAAGTTGCACCATGTTCGATTTAGCGACACCCTACGAACTCGTGTTTAATCAAGTGTGATAAAAACATACATAAAACGTACATTAAATTTCATCGAGGTGACGTCACTCAGGTCTTTGTCTGTATAGTTGTATTGTTAGTCAGTGTGCTGTGCAGCGCTTCTTTACGGCACACGAGTTACGCCACAAAGTATGGCGAAAGTTGACTTACAATACTAAGAAAGGTTACGTTTAAACTACTGTGCTTTATTAGTTGATATAAATAGAATGGCCTTCATCTCGTAGTAAATTTGTATTTAATATTTCTAAGCTGTTCTTAGCAGAGTAATAGGCATGTTCCTAAATAAAATAAAATTATCATATCACCTTGTTGGCAGTTATGTCCGGTAAATCCTGGAGCACAGACACAAAGTCCTGTCGTAGCGTCACAAATACCTCCATTGTAGCATCTAGGACACGTATCATGACAGGAAGGTAGTCCCCACATCCCAGTAGGACAATCTGAACTCCGTCATACAAGGACAAAACATAGACACTATCTGTATATGTGGCTGTATCGAATTCTAATTCTATAGCCATAGCCATAATCACGAGACTAAACTGTGGCTACGGAAAGGCATAGGCCACGCGCATTTGGAAATATGGTTCCTCCTCAAAATGATCAATGAGTTCGTAAATAGCTGTGGAATCAAAACAAAGTATACATCCATCGACAAAATCCATATGGTTAATACGAACCTTTCGAATTTTGATTAACTGGTGCGAAAATAATCACATTTGACATAATGAGATCGTTTTCATTAGGTATTTTCTGTAGGTTGACTGTAATAGAAGCAATGGATTCAATAATGAAGGAAAACAAATACTAACCTCTCACGATGAGTCTAGTTATGCCACGAAGTTTTCCGCTTTGTTGATCGGACACGGAGCAGCTGTATATACCAGCATCAGCCTGAGTAACATTGTCAATTTGCACACGAATCCCATCCATCAATTGGTTAGCAGTACCCACGCCTTCGTGTGTCCATACATAGCTACCACTAGGTGCATCCATTTGTAGTATTATGCTATCTCCGATACTTGCTGTGAGTGTTCTCTGAACGGGTCGTACGGTGACGCCACTCTCTGAGATCGAAAGGAAACGAAAAACACAAAAGCTGTATTCCTGATTTTAAAAAGAGCATCTGATATCCACGTGTAAATGGGTTAAGTATAATCAATCGTTTTATTAAGGCATATTATCGATGTCAAATTTATCTGTTGTCATCTGTAAATGAAAATCATTTGTTCTTGTATTTCCATGAAGGTGATGAACAAGTAAAAAGATGAATCAGAAGCAAAGTAGAAATCGTACTATGTACAATATAGGTTTCTTAGAAAACATAAGTGAACCAAATTTTAGTTCTGTGAAAATGGATGTAATGGGTTTGTGATAAAAATTCGTTTAATGTGTATTAAATGAAAGTGTTAATGGCTTCAATTGAGATCAATCAAACCACGCGGTGGTTCATCACGTACCATTGCATGGTAAGATGACAGATTGTATCCTAGTGGTCAGGCCATCTCTGCTTGCCTCCGTGAAGAAGACACCCGTTCTGTCCATCCCATCCACTCCAGGCATTCTGAGCAGCAATTTATCTGCGCATCCTGAGGGTGGATCAGCGTCTACCACTGACCCTGATGGAAGTCTGTTGTCGCTCTCTCCTGTCGACAACTGTCGACCGAAGGAGACATAGGCTGTGACGTCATCTGGGCCTTTGTAGGTTGTTATGACTACATCCTCATTCGAAGTGAGTAGGGCCGGGCTGACTACCACTGTGAAGTCCACATCATTCACTTTGAAAAACAAATGATATTTTCGTCATTAATCCAAATGTTTATGATGTAACCCACGGATAAATATAAGCAGTGCACATAACACTCTTACAGTATTTTTTATAAAGAAACATTCAGGGCAAACCGTGGTCTTCCACCAAGGTATATTCCGCTGAGAGATCTTGTTTGGATTGAAACGCAAGGTCCTCTCTTTAGTTAAACAAAACTTGATATGTACACTGTAAATATCCAACAATTGAAGTGGCAATACCCATTTTTTCATTCAAGGTTGTTTTATGCGCCTTTCAAATACTCTCATCATATGCTGAGTATGAATGGTTTGTGTCTCAAAACCGGACTATAGGTATTCTCAATAAGGAAATATTGTTAATTACCTTTTGGTAAGAAGTCGCATGGGAGCACGATGACTTCGCATAGTTGAAGCGTTGCCATTCCTGGAATCTCCACACTCACATAGCGAGCAAGTACTGGCGGATCGCAGGTGATTTCGATCCAATCCCTGGATGACGCTTGATCGCTGGTAACCGGTGATCCACAAATAGCGTTGGTGCTGTGGTTGGTACTCAAGCCTGCCCTGACTACGGCACCTGATGCAAAACAGCGAAACCCATATAATTATGTGTTGAACAAGTCTACAAGTTATGGATTGTTTCCATATTATGAAGCTCATTATTCCTATCTAGGGTTGACATCATCGATACCATACTCGACTGTAATGGCCTTAATAACAATTCTCATTACAAGAGTACAAGATTGACTATAATACGCTCTATTGTATGTATTGTATGTAGGCACGGTGCCTTACACATCTGGTGTAAGATGTTGTTCATCTGGGCCCCACACAGTGCTTAGCAATACACAAGCTTGGACGCAAGTCTGTGCTTCTGTGACTCACTTTAAATCAATGGCAGGTGCGATCCGTTTCTTTATAATTGCCTTAAATAGTTGGACTTCAGCTTAGATAGTTGGAGCAGCAACAGCGTCCAACTATCCAAAGGAACTTATTACATTACGGTTCCTAACTATGGGAAGCATGCCAAGCTAGAGTTAAATTGCCACTGTAGTAATGCACGATTTCAAACTCAAATTTCCAGGAGATAACGAATCCTACCTTCAATTCTTTCACTCCCAGTCATAATTCTGATTCGACCGAGGCAATGGTTTGAGTTCAGATCCACTCTCCACCATGGACTCATTTCCGAATCTAATGACAAAACAAAAAAAGGTCGGCAATTTCATAGCGCATGTATTTTTATGCAACTTCAAAAGCCATTAACACAATTTATAAACACAATTACCCGTCTGTAAACTAAAGTATTCCCTAATCTTTTTGGAACAAATTTAGCTTTACATCGACAAAAATCGACGGTAATATAATCGTACTTGATCGCGTTCTTTGGTGAGAGGTTTCCAGAAAAGATTAAAATTATGATCAGAAGAGACAAGTCGCACGATTAGACTTGATGTAAACTGTTCCGTGACTCACATGGCTCCAATGATATCAATATATATATAGCTTAGGGGGTCTCGCATTTCCATCTTACTGTGAACTTTATTAAACACAGACTTATAGTTTATAATATTATAAGGAAATAAAAAGTCATATAGCCTACCCAAAATGTCTACTGGTGATGTTCCAAAAATAGTTGAATATTAGGGAAGGCCGCTGCATAGTTCAGATGGTGAGAACGCATGCAGGCAAAACCTCTGCGTCTTGGGTTCAAGTCTCCGCCGAGTTAATGTTTTGTTTGCCTTTTTTTCTCAAACCCATGTTATCAATCCGATTCGATAGCCCTTTGACGTTTAATTTCAAGTTTCTGCATATGATTCATCGGATTTAATTATAGACAAGGACTCGATGCTAAGTAATGTTTGGATTTCTGTACAGACGGTCCGATCCAAATGCATAACATGTGGAATATATTGATGTACAAAATCATTGTGTTCGCGGTACAATACCCAGTTTCATCTTAATCACCTGTAGAACTGCAATACGATCCGCCTGGTAGTCCGTCCAGTGCTTTCTGTGCAGTGTGCTCATCGATTGTAGTGCTTTGGTTGCTTGGGTTACCAGTGAGATTAAGAGCTGCATCGAATACCATTCGATCAAGAACAAATGTAGCAAGAAACCATTCAGTGTCACCTCCTGGTTTGTAATCATGACTGTCTTTCTAGTTACGTTTTGCCTCCTGAATCGTGTGTTCACCAGGACAATGTTCATTCTGTGACACCTAACTACGGGTGTACAGTAATCTCGAGTTTAAAAATAATTGAATTCGAGAAAGCACCATGCCAATGTTGGTA
Source organism: Luidia sarsii (assembly GCA_949987565.1). NCBI lineage: Eukaryota > Metazoa > Echinodermata > Asteroidea > Paxillosida > Luidiidae > Luidia > Luidia sarsii. The sequence continues at coordinate 6,317,214 of OX465122.1, forward strand.
TAAACAAAGCTATTTCGGCTTCCAAAACCAATGCATGATGTTTGTAAACTTTGTATACATCTGATATTTGCTATAGATGTTTGCTTCTTGCCAAAATACCAAAATCTTTTTCTTAGGATATTGAGAAAAAAATAAAAGTTCATACACCTTAATGCGGTTGTCGATTAAAGTGACACAAGAAGCGAGAGAACAGCACATTTTGTAAATGATATGTTTGAATTGTCATTTCAATTGTGTTTAGATAATTGAATAATACCTCCAGGGAGGATATCGCATTGCCATATCTTCACTTCACATAGTGTTAGTTGATTGGACGCAGAGGTTGAAGGGATTTCCACGTATACGTAACGAGCAACTACAGACGGGTCGCAAGTAAACTCAATCCAGTCGTTCAGTAAGGATTGGTAAAGCGTCACTGGTGCGCCGCATGCATCGTTTGATGTACGGATAGAGTTGGTACCCGCCCGCACAACGGCACCTCGCAAAGCTAATCTGTCACTATCTATAAGGAAAGGGGAATGATGATTGAATGATGAAGTGATTGTCAAAATTTCATACATTTAAATATGTAAATTAATTTGTATTTATTAAATACAATTTATATTGTCGGATGACTGATAGTCAGAATTTAAATCAACGTTTTTGTTCGAGTAAAATTCTTGCAATTAAATTAATTATTTCATTAAAGAATGTTCAGGATTAGAAATGGGCTATATCTTACAATGTAGACTGTCGATATTTCTTATAGTAATTTTCCTGACGCAATGGTCGGCTCGGAGATCCACCTTCCACCAGGGATTGCTTTCAGAATCTATCAAAAAGAATGTTTGGCAATTTGAATAATATTGAATACTGTGAGAGAAACAATCATTAGTGTCACTAGGTTAGGTGAAGGGTCCAAAGAGAGCGCTGCACCAAAATCAGGGATAAGCGGAAAAACCTCCCTTCACTTGAGTAATGTGGCTTTTATTTTCATTCTTGTATCTCAGGGACTTTGAAAATTGGGAGCGGAATGAACGGAGGTACATGTAAGGATACAGCATTTTGTCCGACAGGAAATTGTAATAACCAGAGGCTTGCAGCGCTGGTAACAAGTAAGACTCATAACACTGAAATAAGAACAATCTTCAATAGAAATGAAGGGGTTGTGCAGCGCGCATTCTTCAGTTGCCTGATGAAGGTTCGCAGTTAGCAACCGAAACGTCGCCACCAGCAACGACACATCGCGTGACTTTGATCACCCTTTCCACTTAAGAACAATCTTCGGACTAAAAAAGATTAGAGTGACTGATATGGAAGGAGAATGCAATGTGACATTTGTATCACTAATTATACACAATTAAAGCAAGTTTTATATCAGAGTAGAACTTTAGATCATAGCAAGACATGTCGGAGAGACAAAATGTCAAGGACGGATACAGATGGAAAGGGAAAGGGGATAAATCTAATTCGACCGAAGTTGGACAAAAATGGAAAGCTTCTACAGTGTTACCAGACCCTTGATTTAGGAAAGTCAAGCATAGTAGGGACAGAGCCAAACAACGGGTGACAAAGCAAGAAGCTCACAGGGAGAAGGGAAGGAAGTGAGAATGAAGGGAAAACTATTTGTAAGTATTATTTGGACAAGGTATGCACGGTGTTAGCCATTCCCTTTATGTGTTGTAGGCCATTTTGTTCGACGATGCCTCATCCAGCCCTTGCTCAAAAAGACCAAGTGATTCTGTGCCCATGATAATCCTATCCGTAATTGATGATTAGGAAGATATTGCGCAACAGGTGCAAACTGCTTGATGACTAGAATGGCCTAACATTTCTAAATGAATAAAGGTCAATGATTCCTTTTTCTGAAAGGGCTTTGACCAAGGACCGTCTTGGATAGAAATGTAATGGTTTTGTCATTAATCTTTACGATATTATGGTAGATATGGTGGAAGAAGTGTAAATTATTCCTTCTACACAAATATCATGTACCACAGTTGCCTGTATGACAGCACAATGCAGAAAAGAAAAGATTAAGTTGCGTGATTTGTCCTCCCACAACAATGTAGTCCAATGACTTACGTGTGCGGCTACAATAAGGGTCTGTGTACAGTGGGTTACCATCCACGGCTCGTGCAGCTGACCAAGAACCACTGGTTGAGGTTTGATCACAATAATCACCCGACAAAGAAATGGCTGGAAATAATGATATTGAAAACGATATGATTCTGCATTCGAGAAAGGTCCTGCATGCTAGGATCAAAACGTCAGCATTAAGAAAATCAGTCCGCAAAATGGTTGCATATGATTGCTCATTGTTATGATACAAAATGTAATTATCAAGCAGGGAGTTGTAAGGGAAAACAATCCATTACTAAGACAAAGCCAATATGCATAGCATCCTAGCCTCTAGCTCAATATACATGTCTACGTGGGATCTCTGTTATATCAATATTTATCATTATTTTCACTCATATTCAGCAAGTTTGCAATTCCAAACGAACCTACTCCTAATGATAGCCGTGAGGTTAGAGATGTATTGGACAAACATATACTTCTTTTACAGTATGTGATCGGAGATTTCAGGAAGAAGAGTACTAACTGTTGCTCGTGTTCGGGATTGATGCGTATAATTTTATTATAACTCGATTAATTGAATATTTTGAATTGTTAAATGTTTAAATCGATTCTACTCACGCTTTTCCGAGATGGTCTTTCGAGTATTCCGTACTTCCTCTATCATAACTTCAGTCAGCTGGACGACGGTACCCTTGCCGTTTCGAGGTATATCCACACTGACGTATCGGGCAGTAGCAACGGGGTCAGCAATGAAGTCCACAACTGCACCATTAACGCCTTGATCTTCTGTCACATTTCCTATGACTCTGTTATCTAAGTGGTTTGACCTCAAACCTGCTCTTAATATATTGCCTTTAAATCGACGTCCTTCATGGATGACAAGATGGGAAGATTAAAAGGGAAGATTAAAATTAGATGGGAAGACTGGCTGGGAACTTTAAATTTGAACAATTTGAAAAATGTTGGCAAAGAAAACTTTGACTGGACCGGGACTTGAACCGGAACCCCATCCCGGCAAAGACTAGTTGACTATTTGGGAGGCCACCATCTAAGGGCTGGATAGCTAAGATGGAAGAGCACTGGTACATTAGTCCACAGATCTCGGGTTCAAGTCCCGGTCTAGTCCAAATTTTTTTGCCAGTTTTTCAAATGATTACAACTAATTAAAAAACTTTCCATATTGTTCCAACCTCCATAATTTTCCGTAATCGTTTAAAGATCGCACTTCAAAAACAACTGTTCAATATTTTTGAAGTTTATTCAGATATCAATTGAATAAATGTTCCAAATTAATCGAATACGACCAATTGTATTAGATTGCTTCCACTTATGGGGAAAGTTCCCTTGTTACTTTGTACTTACCAAATTTAACAACAATTAAAAATGTTTCCAATACGTGACAGGTTTCGATATATATATATATATATATATATATATATATATATATATATATATATATATATATATATATATATATATATATATATTTCACTGGAACGCAATTTACCGAAAAAAGGGTCTGATTTTATTTTGCACAGCTGAGAATTAAAGCAAAGTATGAGTAAAAGAGACTTATGTGCTGTAAACAATTCACACATTATATCCATATCATATTATTCTGACCATTATTTTTTTTGGCAGTGCACTACTTCAATAATATAGTATAGTTGATAAGCAACCTAAATAATATTTTACCAAACGTCTTCCGAGTAAATAGCGTGACTTTCCTCAAGCAATAGATAGATCCTAGGTCCGCTTTCCACCAAGGGTTGGTAAGTTCCGTAGGGGGATCATACCCTGTGAAGGTTGAAATATGAATCAATGTTATTTAGAGATTTATCTGGATGGGAATCAACCTACGGCTAATATCCAATTTTGTTGGACTTCACCAGCCTAACTTATCCGTGTGGGATAATTGGAAGCCCGTGGACCATCCGAAGTAATTAATAAACACAGTTATTCAATGAGGTTTTGCCCTTGCTCGACGTGATAATCACTGAGTGCTCAGTACTGTAACAAAATGACACTTTAGAACCACTTCGCGCCGGGTGGTTTTACAGCGCCGATGACCGCTTACGGGGTTTTGAACAATGGATATTTTTAAATCTCGTTAAAACAATCAGAGCAATAAATTTGTATGAAATATATCGATAATGGTATACTATGGGTACAAGAGAGTAAAAGCTGGCACAATTCGGACGTCGTTGTGGCTTTTGTCAAGAGATTATTCGTTCGAAAAAGGGCACATTGTGCGTCGTCAATGGAGCGTAACGGACTTGTGTGTGTGTTTGCGTGTAAGGTGCTGTCAATCCCTGACCGCATACTCCAGCCTCCACTCCAGGCAGTCAGAGTTGGTCGCCCACAACCGAGCGTACAGATTGCGGTGAAGAATGTGGGTGGAACGCCAATGCCTGACAGACGACCGTTGGGCTGTGTTGCATGCCATCACAATTTCCCCCGCGTGCTTTCAGCGGCAGCGGTCCCACAATTACACAATTACTGCTGCTGCTCTTGTTCTTTGTCATGATTCGTATTGCTTTGTTCTAAGCTGAAAAGAGTCTTTGTTAAAAATGTGGACAATAGTGGTGCCCGGATTCGGAGGGCCCCGTCACATAGTCAAGCCAACGGAGCTCCGGATTCGGAGGTCCCGGCGCGAAGTAGTTAAGACCCCCCTATGGTCAAGGGTGCACGATTGGCCTTTTCAGTTGTGTATTGTTATTAAAATAGCCATAGTAATGGGCCACAAATTCCCCCGATGAATGACCCCCAGCAAATAATGAATCTCATGGGCGTAATACTGGTGTAGCTTATGTATAGACAGGTCCAGGCAGCGTCGTGTTCCCGGCAATTTCGACGGGACCAGTATTTTTAAAGATTGGATGGTTCATTTTGATTTGTGTTCTCAAGTGAATAACTGGGCGATAAACTGTTACAACTTGCTGTTAGCTTAACAGGGGAAGCACTAAAGCTCTATCGCAACATTCCTTATGCCTATACAAATGATTATGCTTTTGTTGTTGGTTGTGCCACGCCCCGCCCCACTCGGCCCGTTACAGTACTTTGCCCGGTGCCTGTTAAAATATTTCAGGCAGTTCGGTCGGGATTCGAACCCGCGAGTCCCAATTTCTAGTACGGACGTCTAACCGCTAGACCACCGAGCTGGTCGAGGTCGTGTGGTCCACCACACGACCTCGACCAGCTCGGTATTCCAGTGGTTGCATATGGGATTTATTCGGGATTTATATGACAGCCGGTGTCTGATCCTGATCTGATCCTGATCCAAGGAGTTAGTATTGTGACAACTTGTACACATGTCAGATGAGTAGAGGAGGGAGAGAGGAACTTACCCGTGTGTGCTATGGTAGTTATATCTCGATCAACAGCGCCCCCTTTAATGCCGTCTTTTGTAGGTGCATAGGAACTCTGTGTTATTGACTTTTTCCTCAAATCGACCGCCAAGCCTGCATGTGCCAAAACGGGAAAATGAACCAAAGCAGGGTAAAGTCAAATGACGTTAGATTAATGTGATACTTCATTCACAAAATGACTTGAGTCCCATCTTCTTTGACTGGGACTCCAGCTCAAACTCGGGCTCGACTTCCGAGACCTCGACTAAGGAAATGTACCATTATAATTTTATCACCAATATCCAAGTGAACAATCATCATTAAAATAGGCTATATACCACCATAAGTGAATCATTATCAATTATCACCTTCATCGTTATCACTTGGGGCATCATCATCTACCCAACTACCCTAATACAACTCCAACTTGCTAATCATGTACAACCTACCCAGGTGCTTAAGATCCTCCGATTCCCTTTTGCTTTCTGTCCCTCATGTTCACAGCTCATGGGGTGATCGATCTTATTCTAATGCCGGTCCGCAACTCTGGAATTCACTGCCGCTCAATAATTAATTCAATATCTGAGTTTAAATTAGCCCTTAAACACCACCTCTTTGTTAATACTTAATAATGCGCCATTATTATTATTATCATTATTATTATTAGTAGTAGTAGTAGTACGCCGGCAAAGACTCTTTAATATTTGGGAACGCCAGGCCATCATCTAAAGGGCTGGATAGCTCAGATGGAAGACCAATGGTCCGTTAATTCAGAGGTCTCGGTCAAGTCAAAAATGTCTTTGCCAATTTGTTCAAAGGTTTCCATGAAGTGAGTTTTCCTTTGTTTAGTTGACTTGATATTTTCACATTACTATTTATTTAATATCTCTGGATTATAAGTACTGCAATGGTTGTTTTCTAGTGCGGGCAGCAGTAAATTGCGATTTCAACGTTTATATGTTGACCTATCGTTAGTTGAACTTGGTACCCTGTGTCGAAATGGATTTTCAGGGCGGTAGGAAAAAAACAGCCTCGAAAAGATTCCAATTTTTGGAAGGCCACCAGCTTATCGATAGCCCGTCCAATTTGAGATGCCATACAGTCAATAGAACGATTTCCTCTCTCTCCATCAATACTACTTTAGAACGTATTTGTTGGTATAATTATTCCCATTTTTGTTGGGAAATCGACACATTTTCGCCACATGAACAGTTGCACACAGATGCGTGGTATGTAAACCACATTTGCTAGAAATCTTGGGCCGAATGAAGCAGTATTTTATGAGTTATGCTGAACCTGCTGATCACTATGCCACAGCACTTGTGAACGTTACACAGAAGCCTATTGGAAAAAAAGCATAGTTATCTGTGGGGTTCCGGTCGGGAGAGCACTTCTATGGTACTATGTAACGCTTTGTAAAAATGATTACATAATGATAGTGCACGCTAAAGTGCACCCCCAGAGGCCACAAGTAACCAGTTTTTAATGTTTGTTTTTTCCTGTTTTTCGTTGGGCTGCATATCTCATTTTACGTTTCTTTTCTGGGGGTCAAACTGTCGCATCTTCAAATAAGAATTGACGGTTTGCATGGTGGAGAACTTAGTGGAAGGTTTGCGGTGACAGAGGGCAAAGACAAAAGAGGAAAGCTGGCAGGGAGAGAACAGAGGGAAGGGCAGGGAGGGTCAGGGAGTGGGGTTGGGGTTTAGCAGAGGGCAAAGACAAAAGAGGAAAGCTGTCAGGGAGAGAACAGAGGGAAGGACTGGGAGGGACAGGGGATGGAGTTGGGGAATAACAGAGGGCAAGACAAAAGAGGAAAGCTGGCAAAGTGAGATCAAAGGGAAGGACAGGGAGGGACAGGGAGTGGGGTTGGGGATTAACAGCTAGGGCAAGGACAAAAGAGGAAAGCTGGCAGGGTGAGATCAAAAGGAATGACAGGTATTTGGGTTGGGGATTAACAGAGGGCAAAGGCAAAAGAGGAAAGCTGGCAGGGTGAGATCAAAGGGAAGGGCAGGGAGAGGGGTATAGGGGTATACACAGACAGGGTGACAAATAGCTTTTAAGGGAACAAATTAAAGGAACAAATAAACAGGTCAGATATGAAGTGTACAAGAAATCCGACCCGGTAAGGACCAATTACAGCAGCACCCCAGTGGTAAACTAGTTGTCACGGGCAAAATTTCTGACCCAGTTAAACTCCATGCACAACTCTGCCTTTAAGAAAGGTCCTGCTAGGATCGAAACGTCAGGCCCACTAAATTTTAAGATTTACATTTTGGTAATTTTAGTCAGTAAGCAGTTTGCAATATTTTTGTATATCACCAAAATTACAAGCAACTAACAAAAGAAAAGACAAAAGCCAGGCAATTAAACGTCAAGGAAATGAGCACTTAAATCACGATTAAAATCTTGGAATGAATGAAGAATCAATGAGTCCGTAACATGTCGGGAACAACACCTTGTTCTGAGCAGGTACTCAGCATACGTAAAGAAGGGAAAAGCCTCATTTAAAGGCCCTACACACCATTGGTAAAGGTCTTAGAAACGCGTCCATACTTTGTCTAATCCAGCATATGCATGAAATAACACACCTGTGAAAGTTTCAGCTCAATCCGTCAACCAAGTCGCGAGAAAATGGTGAAAAACTTACTCATTTTTTCATCAGACTGTCAGCTTCGAGGATCGTAAAATGAACATAGCAGAATTTTAAATAGCGCCACCGTGCGTTTAACCGTAAAACTTCCGAATTCCAAATCGGCCAATGTAATCCGATATGATAAGGCATCTGGCCAGCTCTGTGTTGCCAGGAGCTTCGAAGGTCACCACATGGCCACAGCCGCTGCATAATGAGTGTCCTGTTGCTTTCAATGCATGCACTGCACGCGGCGTTGCACACAACGGTAACTGAATGTGTAGCTAGCTGTGTATGGACCGTGCGTTGTTTGGTCTTTGGTTGTTTTGGTACATGGACGTACGTACTGTACATGGCCGGCCGTGCAAAAGTCTGATCGAACTCACGTGTTTTTTCCAAGACCTGTTTGACAGAAAAACTGTCTGAATTTCACATAAAATGTCAAACCTGTGTCATGTTTGTTTATTTTAATCAAGTATAATCATGTTTCCACGGTGTCATATGATACATGTGTGTGAAATCTGGACACGTGTTATCATGGTGTTATCAATCACAACCGGTATCTGGCAGTATCAACGAAATTGAAGTTGAAAATGCTCAAGAAAAAATATTAATAACGTTGGGTAATGAATTATATGTGAAATTGATGTGTTCTCGCTGTGTCGTTATATTATTATTGTTTTGCCATGGCAAAAATTAACAACCTAAACGTCGTTCGTTTGTACAATGTACAGTACATGTACATGTACATTGTGTACATTGTACATGTACTGTACATGTACGTACATGTTCGTCGTTCACTTGCGTCCCGCAACCGGCACCGTCTGAGTGGGACCTGAGACTCAATTCTTCATACGTGTACATGTACATGTACATGTACATGTACATGTACATGTACATGTACTTTCTTTGTGCACAAACATATGGGCCGATAGCGTTTATATGGTACGGAAAAAAATATCGCGGCCGGCAGGCCATGTGATTTTTTGATACCAGTTTATTTATTTTGCCTAAGGATCACCTTTGTCGACATTTACAAATAAAAACATTAACATGCCTGCAAAAGTGACTATCCGAGTGACATGAATATTGTGGTCAACTGCACATCTTGAAACTGTCTCCGGTCATTGACCAGAAAATATTTATGAGTCATTAATGGGTTTGTAGTCTGTAACTTAATCCGCTGGCTGGAGAAAGAATGCAAGCAGGATTAGTTATTAATTCTCTACAGTCATCCATTGCAGAAACACCTAGCAACAGCCATCCACCGCGTTATAATGTTTACCTCCACGTCCGCAACATGTCCATTCATATTTTTGTTGTAGGTACTGATGCAGAGTAAGGCATGTCCATAAATAGTGCAATTACATGTAGCTGGTTTTGGTTGTACATAATTATGTGACTGAACTGACTGCTCCAATCTGATCCAGGGTTTGTTTCATTCTAGATACATGTAGGTTTGCAATAAAATAAATATAGATTTTACCAAAATGTGACTAACCTGAGGCATACCCGTAAGTTTAATTTGAAGTACATAATCATAGTACAGTAAGTGATGGACGGATTCAAGTTACTTTCTTTTTACAAAGTGTCTTGTCAATTTTATTTACAGTTTACATCATGTACATGTATATGCATTGTTGTCAGGTTGGTATTCCTTCTAGAATAGAAGAGCAAGGGGTGTGGGTAGGAGAGGAAGTAGGGCATCTGGTAATAGAGAAAAATGTCACAGGAAGAGGAGAGAGAGGATAAAGAAGCCGTACAACAACGGGTAGGGGATCTTCAACCTGTTGCACAAGGCCAACAAGTGGTTGATAAGGCCGATTAACTATGACAAAGGTTGAGAGTACGCTAACGCACAGAGCTATTTTTTAGATACAGTACTCAAATTTACAATTACAACAGTACCCAAATATTATCAACATGTAATGTGTATTAGCACTAATGTGTGTGAAACACCCCTACAAAGCCAATGTCCTTTTTTCATTGTAGGCCTACATGTACATTTTAATTGATGTTGTTACATGGAAATTAGAAACCAGTGATAAGCATGGGAGCTGATGAATGTCTTAGCCTTGCTTAGTCCCTAAGTTTAGAAATGATTCATCAGTTTTCATCACATTATTAGCTTTTCCGCCGCTTCCAGGGAAGCGGAAAAGCTATATCTTTTGTTAGGCTTTTTTAGCTTTTCCGTTCCATACGGAAAAGCTATTGTTCTTGTTCTGATTTTTTTTTTAGCTTTTCCGTTCCATACGGAAAAGCTATTGTTCTTGTTCTGATTTTTTTTTTAGCTTTTCCGTTCCATACGGAAAAGCTATTGTTCTTGTTCTGATTTTTAGCTTTTCCGTTCCATACGGAAAAGCTATTGTTCTTGTTCTGATTTTTTTTTTTTGTCTTCTTCTTCTTCTTCTTCTTCTTCTTCTTTTTCTGGTCGGAATAATCCCATAGACTTTGTACAGGGTTTTAGTAAGCGCCACTTTTGCCATTGAACACACTTGGATTTTTTTGAAACTTTGCAAATGTATAGAGCCCATGCTGAAGTTGTGCACAGTTGTTTTTAAAACTTCATGACGTCACCATGTGTCACGTGACAGCGCTTTAAAGGGGCAAATTTCAAATTGCAATAAAAGCAAAAAAATAATTTCGTTTTGTTCCAAGTTTGCACTATATCTAAGTTGGGAAAAGGTGTATCCAAAAATTGCCCTCATTTGATCGTGACGTCATCTCATGAATATTAATGAGGTCATAAACTTTTCAGATTTTAACATTTAAATGAGCATATTTGGCCAACGGAGCAAGATTTTTTATTGTTTTTGTTTATATCTATTAGGAATGTAGTCTAGAAACACCCTCCGGGGCCAAAATGTCATGACGCAATCGTGACGTCATCAAAATGCGTGTTTTTAAAACACATATTCGCCATTGGACAATCTTCTCGAAATTTGTTGGGCAGTTAGCTATTGGGCTAGACATTCTAAATCTTGAGTTGGGAATTAATAAACCATTGTTCAGAATTGTTATGATTTTGTTCATATTATAATGTAGTCCCATACACTTTGTGCGCATAATATGCACGTGCTTTAAAGGGGCAACTTGTACACTACACTGTAGTGTAGTCATTAATTATGGATTCACGTAGGTAGATCTAAACTTCAGACGAAGATTACTACCTGAACGAAGAAAAAATCGTAATTTTATTTTGTCTTCAACCGACTCAACATAAACCCCGGATTGAAAATATCAAAACATATTTCCGGAATTTCCTTTGTTTTTCATTGTTTAGGTTTTTTATAGTAAGGACCATAGGTTTGTGTACAAATTGGCTGTGAAATCCATTAAGGGCCTAATATCAAATACAAATGGCTTCAAACTTGGCACATACTTAGGTTAGTAGATGGAGATTCATTGCAAAAAGTGATATTTTCATGACGTCACCACGTGTCACGTGACAGCCCTTTAAAGGGGCAAATTTCAAACTCAAATAAAAGCAAAAATGCAAATTCGTTTGGTTTCAATTTTGCAGCATATCTAAGTTGGGAAAAGATGTATCCAAAAATTGCCCTCATTTGATCGTGACGTCATCTCATGAATATTAATGAGGTCATAAACTTTTAAGATTTTAACATTAAATTGAGCATATTTGGCCAACGGAGCAAGATTTTTTTCATTTTTTCGTTTATATCTAATGGGGATGTAGTTTAGAAACATCCACCGGGAACAAAATGTCATGACGCAATCGTGACGTCATCAAAATGCGTGATTCTAAAGCACATATTAGCCAATGGTCAATCTTCTCGAAATTTGGTGGCCAGTTAGCTATTGGGCTAGACATCTTAAATCCTGAGTATGGAACCGATTAAACATTGTTTTGAATTATTATGATTTGTTAAATATCATTTCTTAGTCCCATAGACTTTGTGCACGATACGTTGGTGTGCCTTTTGGGGTAGGAATGGATGGTACAGGTTCGAAACAGAGTTGCCACCTTCATGAACTCAATCAAAACGATGCTAAAAGGGGTTTACACCAATATACAGTAAAACTGTGTTTTTTTTCGTTTGTTTGTGCTTGAGTTGTCACGTGACCACCCTTTAAAGGGCCAACCTGGCATGTGCAATCACGCCACGATCTTAGATCCCGCAGGATCGATATTTAGCATATATCTAAGTTGGGCAACAATGTATCCAAATATTGCAATAATTATGATGATGAGGTCATCTTATTAAATCAATGGTTAACTCCCTTGTTGTGCTGTTGCTAGCGCATATAGCATGTGAGAGGAGTTTCAGGGACCAATTAGGTTTCATGACCTTCCTCATGTCATGTGACCCTTTCCTCCGGTCCAGACCGGAAGTACTGTAGTAATCATGCATGTGCTACTGGTTTTCAGATTTTCAACTTGGTCTTTCTTCGGGAAAAAAAAGGAAAAGCTACACGTTCTGTTACAACAGACGTATGTTTCTAGTTTTGTCTTCTTCTTCTTCTTCTTCTTCTTCTTCTTCTTCTTTTTCTGGTCGGAATAATCCCATAGACTTTGTACAGGGTTTTAGTAAGCGCCACTTTGGCCATTGAACACACTTGGATTTTTTTGAAACTGTGCAAATGTATGGAACCCTTGCTGAAGTTGTGCACAGTTGTCTTTAAAACTTCATGACGTCACCACGTGTCACGTGACAGCACTTTAAAGGGGCAAATTTCAAACTCAAATAAAAGCAAAAATGCAAATTCGTTTGGTTCCAATTTTGCACTATATCTAAGTTGGGAAAAGGTGTATCCAAAAATTGCCGTCATTTCATAGTGACGTCATCTCATGAATATTAATGAGCTCATAAACTTTTAAGATTTTAACATTCAATTGAGCATATTTGGCCAACGGAGCAACATTTTTATTTTTTTTTTGTTGATATCTATTCCGGATGTAGTTTAGAAACACCCACATGGGCCAAAATGTCATGACGCAATCGTGACGTCATCAAAATGCGTGTTTTCAAATCACATATTTGCCATTGGACAATCTTCTGGAAATTTGTTGGGCAGTTAGCTATTGGGCTAGACATTCTAAATCTTGAGTTGGGAATTTATTAACCATTGTTCAGAATTGTTATGATTTTTTTAATATTATAATGTAGTCCCATACACTTTGTGCACATAATATGCACGTGCTTTAAAGGGGCAACTTGTACACTACACTGTAGTCATTAATTATGGCTTCACGTAGGTAGATCTAAACTTCAGACGAAGATTACTACCTGAACGAAGAAAAAATCGTATTTTTATTTTGTCTTCAACCGACTCAACATATACCCCGGATTGAAAATATCAAAACATATTTCAGGAATTTCCTTTGTTTTTCATTGTTTAGGTTTTTTTTATACTAAGGGCCATAGGTTTGTGTACAAATTAGCTGTGAAATCCATTAAGGGCCTAATATCAAATACAAATGGCTTCAAACTTGGCACATACTTAGGTTAGTAGATGGAGATTCATTGCAAAAAGTGAGATCATCATGACGTCATCAGGGGGTCACGTGACAGGTCATTAAAATGTCAAACTTCAAACTTAATTCTTAGCAAGAGTATCGGTTAATTTTAATAGTTTGGTTTCAATTTTGCAGCATATCTAAGTTGGGAAAAGATGTATCCAAAAATAGCCCTCATTCGATCGTGACGTAATCTCATGAATATTAATGAGGTCATGAACTTTTTGATTTTAACATTCAATTGAGCATATTTGGCCAACGGAGCAAGATTTTTTTCATTTGTTCGTTTATATCTAATGGGGATGTAGTTTAGAAACACCCTCCGGGAACAAAATGTCATGACGCAATCGTGACGTCATCAAAATGCGTGATTTTAAAGCACATAATAGCCAATGGTCAATCTTCTCGAAATTTGGTGGCCAGTTAGCTATTGGGCTAGATATCTTAAATCCTGAGTTTGGAACCGATTAAACATTCTTTTGAATTATTATGATTTGTTAAATATCATTTCTTAGTCCCATAGACTTTGTGCACGATACGTTTGTGTGCCTTTTGGGGTAGGAATGGATGGTACACTGTACAGGTTCGAAACAGAGTTGCCACCTTCATGAACTCAATCAAAACGATGCTAAAAGGGGTTTACACCAATATACAGTAAAACTGTGTTTTTTTTCGTTTGTTTGTGCTTGAGTTGTCACGTGACCGCCCTTTAAAGGGCCAACATGGCATGTGCAATCACGCCACGATCTTAGATCCCGCAGGATCGATATTTAGCATATATCTAAGTTGGGCAACAATGTATCCAAATATTGCAATAATTATGATGATGAGGTCATCTTATTAAATCAATGGTTAACTCCCTTGTTGTGCTGTTGCTAGCGCATATAGCATGTGAGAGGAGTTTCAGGGACCAATTAGGTTTCATGACCTTCCTCATGTCATGTGACCCTTTCCTCCGGTCCAGACCGGAAGTACTGTAGTAATCATGCATGTGCTACTGGTTTTCAGATTTTCAACTTGGTCTTTCTTCGGGAAAAAAAAGGAAAAGCTACACGTTCTGTTACAACAGACGTATGTTTCTAGTTTTGTCTTCTTCTTCTTCTTCTTCTTCTTCTTCTTCTTCTTTTTCTGGTCGGAATAATCCCATAGACTTTGTACAGGGTTTTAGTAAGCGCCACTTTGGCCATTGAACACACTTGGATTTTTTTGAAACTGTGCAAATGTATGGAACCCTTGCTGAAGTTGTGCACAGTTGTCTTTAAAACTTCATGACGTCACCACGTGTCACGTGACAGCACTTTAAAGGGGCAAATTTCAAACTCAAATAAAAGCAAAAATGCAAATTCGTTTGGTTCCAATTTTGCACTATATCTAAGTTGGGAAAAGGTGTATCCAAAAATTGCCGTCATTTCATAGTGACGTCATCTCATGAATATTAATGAGCTCATAAACTTTTAAGATTTTAACATTCAATTGAGCATATTTGGCCAACGGAGCAACATTTTTATTTTTTTTTTGTTGATATCTATTCCGGATGTAGTTTAGAAACACCCACATGGGCCAAAATGTCATGACGCAATCGTGACGTCATCAAAATGCGTGTTTTCAAATCACATATTTGCCATTGGACAATCTTCTGGAAATTTGTTGGGCAGTTAGCTATTGGGCTAGACATTCTAAATCTTGAGTTGGGAATTTATTAACCATTGTTCAGAATTGTTATGATTTTTTTAATATTATAATGTAGTCCCATACACTTTGTGCACATAATATGCACGTGCTTTAAAGGGGCAACTTGTACACTACACTGTAGTCATTAATTATGGCTTCACGTAGGTAGATCTAAACTTCAGACGAAGATTACTACCTGAACGAAGAAAAAATCGTATTTTTATTTTGTCTTCAACCGACTCAACATATACCCCGGATTGAAAATATCAAAACATATTTCAGGAATTTCCTTTGTTTTTCATTGTTTAGGTTTTTTTTATACTAAGGGCCATAGGTTTGTGTACAAATTAGCTGTGAAATCCATTAAGGGCCTAATATCAAATACAAATGGCTTCAAACTTGGCACATACTTAGGTTAGTAGATGGAGATTCATTGCAAAAAGTGAGATCATCATGACGTCATCAGGGGGTCACGTGACAGGTCATTAAAATGTCAAACTTCAAACTTAATTCTTAGCAAGAGTATCGGTTAATTTTAATAGTTTGGTTTCAATTTTGCAGCATATCTAAGTTGGGAAAAGATGTATCCAAAAATAGCCCTCATTCGATCGTGACGTAATCTCATGAATATTAATGAGGTCATGAACTTTTTGATTTTAACATTCAATTGAGCATATTTGGCCAACGGAGCAAGATTTTTTTCATTTGTTCGTTTATATCTAATGGGGATGTAGTTTAGAAACACCCTCCGGGAACAAAATGTCATGACGCAATCGTGACGTCATCAAAATGCGTGATTTTAAAGCACATAATAGCCAATGGTCAATCTTCTCGAAATTTGGTGGCCAGTTAGCTATTGGGCTAGATATCTTAAATCCTGAGTTTGGAACCGATTAAACATTCTTTTGAATTATTATGATTTGTTAAATATCATTTCTTAGTCCCATAGACTTTGTGCACGATACGTTTGTGTGCCTTTTGGGGTAGGAATGGATGGTACACTGTACAGGTTCGAAACAGAGTTGCCACCTTCATGAACTCAATCAAAACGATGCTAAAAGGGGTTTACACCAATATACAGTAAAACTGTGTTTTTTTTCGTTTGTTTGTGCTTGAGTTGTCACGTGACCGCCCTTTAAAGGGCCAACATGGCATGTGCAATCACGCCACGATCTAAGATCCCGCAGGATCAATATTTAGCATATACAGTGTGTATCTAAGTTGGGTAACAGTGTATCCAAATATTGCAATAATTATGATGATGAGGTCATCTCATGAATATTAATGAGGTAATAAAAAACCGATATTAAATCAATGGTTAACTCCCTTGTTGTGCTGTTGCTAGCGCATATAGCATGTGAGAGGAGTTTCAGGGACCAATTAGGTTTCATGACCTTCCTCATGTCATGTGACCCTTTCCTCCGGTCCAGACCGGAAGTACTTTAGTAATCATGCATGTGCTACTGGTTTTCAGATTTTCAACATGGTCTTTCTTCGGGGAAAAAAAAGGAAAAGCTACACGTTCTGTTACAACAGACGTATGTTTCTAGTTTTGTCTTCTTCTTCTTCTTCTTCTTCTTCTTCTTCTTCTTCTTCTTCTTCTTCTTTTTCTGGTCGGAATAATCCCATAGACTTTGTACAGGGTTTTAGTAAGCGCCACTTTGGCCATTGAACACACTTGGATTTTTTTGAAACTTTGCAAATGTATAGAGCCCATGCTGAAGTTGTGCACAGTTGTCTTTAAAACTTCATGACGTCACCATGTGTCACGTGACAGCGCTTTAAAGGGGCAAATTTCAAATTGCAATAAAAGCAAAAAAATAATTTTGTTTTGTTCCAAGTTTGCACTATATCTAAGTTGGGAAAAGGTGTATCCAAAAATTGCCCTCATTTGATCGTGACGTCATCTCATGAATATTAATGAGGTCATAAACTTTTCAGATTTTAACATTTAAATGAGCATATTTGGCCAACGGAGCAAGATTTTTTTATTGTTTTTGTTTATATCTGTTAGGGATGTAGTCTAGAAACACCCTCCGGGGCCAAAATGCCATGACGCAATCGTGACGTCATCAAAATGCGTGTTTTTAAAACACATATTCGCCATTGGACAATCTTCTCGAAATTTGTTGGGCAGTTAGCTATTGGGCTAGACATTCTAAATCTTGAGTTGGGAATTAATAAACCATTGTTCAGAATTGTTATGATTTTGTTCATATTATAATGTAGTCCCATACACTTTGTGCGCATAATATGCACGTGCTTTAAAGGGGCAACCTGTACACTACACTGTAGTGTAGTCATTAATTATGGATTCACGTAGGTAGATCTAAACTTCAGACGAAGATTACTACCTGAACGAAGAAAAAATCGTATTTTTATTTTGTCTTCAACCGACTCAACATAAACCCCGGATTGAAAATATCAAAACATATTTCCGGAATTTCCTTTGTTTTTCATTGTTTAGGTTTTTTTTATAATAAGGGCCATAGGTTTGTGTACAAATTGGCTGTGAAATCCATTAAGGGCCTAATATCAAATACAAATGGCTTCAAACTTGGCACATACTTAGGTTAGTAGATGGAGATTCATTGCAAAAAGTGATATCTTCATGACGTCACCACGTGTCACGTGACAGCCCTTTAAAGGGGCAAATTTCAAACTCAAATGAAAGCAAAAATGCAAATTCGTTTGGTTTCAATTTTGCAGCATATCTAAGTTGGGAAAAGATGTATCCAAAAATTGCCCTCATTTGATCGTGACGTCATCTCATGAATATTAATGAGGTCATAAACTTTTAAGATTTTAACATTAAATTGAGCATATTTGGCCAACGGAGCAAGATTTTTTTCATTTTTTCGTTTATATCTAATGGGGATGTAGTTTAGAAACATCCTCCGGGAACAAAATGTCATGACGCAATCGTGACGTCATCAAAATGCGTGATTTTAAAGCACATATTAGCCAATGGTCAATCTTCTCGAAATTTGGTGGCCAGTTAGCTATTGGGCTAGACATCTTAAATCCTGAGTATGGAACCGATTAAACATTGTTTTGAATTATTATGATTTGTTAAATATCATTTCTTAGTCCCATAGACTTTGTGCACGATACGTTGGTGTGCCTTTTGGGGTAGGAATGGATGGTACAGGTTCGAAACAGAGTTGCCACCTTCATGAACTCAATCAAAACGATGCTAAAAGGGGTTTACACCAATATACAGTAAAACTGGTTTTTGTTTCGTTTGTTTGTGCTTGAGTTGTCACGTGACCACCCTTTAAAGGGCCAACCTGGCATGTGCAATCACGCCACGATCTTAGATCCCGCAGGATCGATATTTAGCATATATCTAAGTTGGGCAACAATGTATCCAAATATTGCAATAATTATGATGATGAGGTCATCTTATTAAATCAATGGTTAACTCCCTTGTTGTGCTGTTGCTAGCGCATATAGCATGTGAGAGGAGTTTCAGGGACCAATTAGGTTTCATGACCTTCCTCATGTCATGTGACCCTTTCCTCCGGTCCAGACCGGAAGTACTGTAGTAATCATGCATGTGCTACTGGTTTTCAGATTTTCAACTTGGTCTTTCTTCGGGAAAAAAAAGGAAAAGCTACACGTTCTGTTACAACAGACGTATGTTTCTAGTTTCTTCTTCTTCTTCTTCTTCTTCTTCTTCTTCTTCTTCTTCTTCTTCTTTTTCTGGTCGGAATAATCCCATAGACTTTGTACAGGGTTTTAGTAAGCGCCACTTTGGCCATTGAACACACTTGGATTTTTTTGAAACTTTGCAAATGTATAGAGCCCATGCTGAAGTTGTGCACAGTTGTCTTTAAAACTTCATGACGTCACCATGTGTCACGTGACAGCGCTTTAAAGGGGCAAATTTCAAATTGCAATAAAAGCAAAAAAATAATTTTGTTTTGTTCCAAGTTTGCACTATATCTAAGTTGGGAAAAGGTGTATCCAAAAATTGCCCTCATTTGATCGTGACGTCATCTCATGAATATTAATGAGGTCATAAACTTTTCAGATTTTAACATTTAAATGAGCATATTTGGCCAACGGAGCAAGATTTTTTTATTGTTTTTGTTTATATCTATTAGGGATGTAGTCAAGAAACACCCTCCGGGGCCAAAATGCCATGACGCAATCGTGACGTCATCAAAATGCGTGTTTTTAAAACACATATTCGCCATTGGACAATCTTCTCGAAATTTGTTGGGCAGTTAGCTATTGGGCTAGACATTCTAAATCTTGAGTTGGGAATTAATAAACCATTGTTCAGAATTGTTATGATTTTGTTCATATTATAATGTAGTCCCATACACTTTGTGCGCATAATATGCACGTGCTTTAAAGGGGCAACTTGTACACTACACTGTAGTGTAGTCATTAATTATGGATTCACGTAGGTAGATCTAAACTTCAGACGAAGATTACTACCTGAACGAAGAAAAAATCGTATTTTTATTTTGTCTTCAACCGACTCAACATAAACCCCGGATTGAAAATATCAAAACATATTTCCGGAATTTCCTTTGTTTTTCATTGTTTAGGTTTTTTTTATAATAAGGGCCATAGGTTTGTGTACAAATTGGCTGTGAAATCCATTAAGGGCCTAATATCAAATACAAATGGCTTCAAACTTGGCACATACTTAGGTTAGTAGATGGAGATTCATTGCAAAAAGTGATATCTTCATGACGTCACCACGTGTCACGTGACAGCCCTTTAAAGGGGCAAATTTCAAACTCAAATAAAAGCAAAAATGCAAATTCGTTTGGTTTCAATTTTGCAGCATATCTAAGTTGGGAAAAGATGTATCCAAAAATTGCCCTCATTTGATCGTGACGTCATCTCATGAATATTAATGAGGTCATAAACTTTTAAGATTTTAACATTAAATTGAGCATATTTGGCCAACGGAGCAAGATTTTTTTCATTTTTTCGTTTATATCTAATGGGGATGTAGTTTAGAAACATCCTCCGGGAACAAAATGTCATGACGCAATCGTGACGTCATCAAAATGCGTGATTTTAAAGCACATATTAGCCAATGGTCAATCTTCTCGAAATTTGGTGGCCAGTTAGCTATTGGGCTAGACATCTTAAATCCTGAGTATGGAACCGATTAAACATTGTTTTGAATTATTATGATTTGTTAAATATCATTTCTTAGTCCCATAGACTTTGTGCACGATACGTTGGTGTGCCTTTTGGGGTAGGAATGGATGGTACAGGTTCGAAACAGAGTTGCCACCTTCATGAACTCAATCAAAACGATGCTAAAAGGGGTTTACACCAATATACAGTAAAACTGTGTTTTTTTTCGTTTGTTTGTGCTTGAGTTGTCACGTGACCACCCTTTAAAGGGCCAACCTGGCATGTGCAATCACGCCACGATCTTAGATCCCGCAGGATCGATATTTAGCATATATCTAAGTTGGGCAACAATGTATCCAAATATTGCAATAATTATGATGATGAGGTCATCTTATTAAATCAATGGTTAACTCCCTTGTTGTGCTGTTGCTAGCGCATATAGCATGTGAGAGGAGTTTCAGGGACCAATTAGGTTTCATGACCTTCCTCATGTCATGTGACCCTTTCCTCCGGTCCAGACCGGAAGTACTGTAGTAATCATGCATGTGCTACTGGTTTTCAGATTTTCAACTTGGTCTTTCTTCGGGAAAAAAAAGGAAAAGCTACACGTTCTGTTACAACAGACGTATGTTTCTAGTCTTAGTCTTCTTCTTCTTCTCCCCCAAAGCCCATAGACAATGCACAGGGGTTTTGTAAGCACGACTTCATTGAACAGACTTGGATTTTTTTCAAACGTGGCAAATGCATAAAGCCCATGCTGAAATTGATCCTAAACACCTTGATGTCATCATGACGTCATCACGTGTCACGTGACCTTGCTTTGAAGGGGCAAATTTCAAAATCCATTAAAAGCAAAAGTGCAAGTTCGTTTGGTTTCAACTTTGCACTGTATCTAAGTTGGGAAAAGGTGTATCCAATAATTGCCATCGATTGACCGTGACGTCATCTCATGAATATTTATGAGGTCATGAACTTTTCAGATTTTCACATTGAAATGAGCATATTTGGCCAACGGAGCGAGATTTTTTTCATTTTTTCTTTGATATCTATTGGTTTAGAAACACCTTCCGGAGCCAAAATGTCGTTACGCAATCATGACGTCATCAAAATGTGTGATTTTAAAACACATATAAGGCATTGGCCGATCATCTCGAAATTTGGTATGTAGTTAGCTATCGTGCTAGACATTCCAAATCTTAAGTTTGGAACCGAAGGACCATTGTTTATATTTTTTATGAATTTTTGAATACCACACTCGAGTCCCATAGGCTTTGTGCACAAAATATGTACATGCGTTTTGGAGTAGGAATGGGGCTATTCTATGACTTGTTACAAACAGAAGCGGAAAAGCTCTATGCTCTGTTTCACAACAGACATATATTTCTCGTTTTTTTATAATTCTAGTTCTACAAATGACTGTCTAGTTTTTAAAACAAAACACGTCTGTTTGGCATGATTATTTGAACAATTTATCAATGTTGTTTAGGGTTCATTACAGGATAACATAGGCCGTTTGAACCTGGAAGAAGCAAGAGATCTTCTATTTCAAGCTGCTGAGAGAAATACTACTGACATTGATTGTTCAGCCCCCACCGCCTTGTCTCCGTTATTATGTAGAGCTTGGTCTGCTCCGCGCCCTCGCATTTATTCAAAACGCGGTGCAGCCCACTCCTTGTGAAGGACTTTTCTGTCCCAGTCTCTTCATCATCTGCCTCTTCATCTCTTCCATACACCTCTTCACTGGTTGCCATATAATCCAAACCATCTGGATTTACCCTAAAAAAATCACAAAATGTTTAAGAAAGTTACGAAATACCGCTTCTACTAAAATGACTATTGACTATTTCAATCGTACAAAAGACGAACAATATTAAGTTATAAATTATTATTACTATTTAGCTTGCTTCTTATGTCATCATGATCATCAGACTGCTTGTGGAAAATTAACACAATTATTGTGGCCAACAAAAATATGATTTCACACAAAAAGGTCAGAGGTGAAAAGTAGCCAAACATTTTATACAAAAATAGAAAGCAAATCTTCAAAGATTGGAGCAAAGGAAATGACTTCATGCAAATTAGAAACAAAAATGTTTATCTTTATGTTAAAGCTTCATGTCATGATTCTTATGTTTGAGTATAAATGTTTGCATGTACGATAGCATCTTACCAAGTTTAGCTTCAAGCATGAAACAACACAAATGCAGTTCAATCGCTACCATAACAAACAAGTAGCATTGTGGCAAACCACATTACAGAGAACGACCCTCTGTGATTTCAAAAACAATGTATTTGAAGTGTTTGAGCTGTAGCGCCTTACCTGCTCTTCAATGAGACAACAGGCTCCCATGTCTCATCCAGGTCTCCTTCATCAGAAACAGCATCCTCCAAGCAGACAAAGTCCCCATCATGTTGGTAGTCAACGCTTATGCTGCAAAAAATAAAATGGAAACATTTTGAAGATTTGGTGATTCACATAATTATGCATGCCAGGAAGTGTCAGCTGTCATAAACTAATCTTAAGGTGATATACAAAAATGTTGCAAACTGCTAACTGACTAAAATTACCAAAATGTAAATCTTAAAATTTAGTGGGCCTGACGTTTCGATCCTAGCAGGACCTTTCTCAAAGGCAGAACCTGCCTTTGAGAAAGGTCCTGCTAGGATCGAAACGTCAGGCCCACTAAATTTTAAGATAAACTAATCTTATAAATAAAGCTGTATATATAAGAGTTATTGACAGCTGGTTGTGTCAACTTCAAGCACCAATGACAATTACATAAAAAAACCTTATAGGGCATGATGTTTCAATCCTAGTATAGTAGGACCTTTCTCAAAAGCAAAATTACGAAGACAGTATAACAGAAACAGATAGGCCTACAGTGTAGGAAAAGAAAGCAGCTGATGACAGAGGACAAAATGAGGCCAAGTGGGAAAGCTGGTGGACAGACTAGGGGGAACAAGTGGAAGGCCATGGAGTGGGGAATGATCACATTGGGGAAAGATAATTTAGGTAACAATCACTAAAAAAGAAAGATCAAAGAGGGAAAGATGAAAGGGTAAAATAATAAACACAAAAGAAAGATCATGAGGGGAAAGATGAAAGGGTAAGTAAACACAAAGAGTGATGATTTGTTGAGTCTCGGTTTTGTCTGTAAAGTTTAATATTTGGAATTGGAAAGCAATTTACAAATTCAATAAATCAGCTACTACGTGTGTAAGTTCCCTCATGATGAAATAAGTTGCTGCACAGTGCAGGTAACCTCCTTTCAATCAGGTAAATCTGGGAATTATAGGCCTAATGGTTGGACTTTTCATTGAACTTGCTTACACGGAAATTTTCTGGGATTAACATAGGCCATAACCCCAAACTTGCAGTTGCACAAGTGTAGTAGTTAAAATGACCCTCTTTTCAGAAGAAATCTCAAAAATTAGGAGTACATTCCTGGGAATTGTTGGAAGTTTCTTTCCCTATGAAATTGGCCTGTAATGTTATAAGGACTTACCTTACTGGGGCACTAGAAAAATCAACAGGGGCTGAGGTGGCAAAAGGTTGTCTTGATGACTTGATCCTGGGGGTCCAGGGCCTGAAGAATGACTCCTGTAAAACAATTGTTGAACGTTTATCAATATCCAGCACACTTAACCAACTTTACATTAAAATAAAAATTGAAATTGAAAAAATGAAAAAAAAATGAAAATAGTTACTCTTAAATCCCAGTTCCATTTATGATGCTGCTAACCAGATTCAACCACTTGGAAATGTCATTTGTTAACTGTCTCCTTTATTTGGAAGAAATGATTTAAAGACTAGAGAGTGATACAGGAAAATTCAATTAAAAAAGGCAAAACTGAGCTACAAATTGAGTAGAATTTTCTTGTATTATAATAGGAATATTCCGAGAAACTTGGACCCGACAGGTCACCCTTTTTTCATCGATTTTTGAAATTTTGGGAGTCGGGTGACTAGTCACCCGACTCTCAAAATTTCAAAATTCAATGAAAAAAGGGTGACCTGTCAGGTCCAAGTTACTCTGACTGAATAGGAATGGGGATTCTAAAGTAGCAATTATTACAATATTATAATTAACCCTTGATACATATGTAATAATATGAAATAATGATTGTACGGCCTTACATTCATATTCAATCATTACAAATTTGCAATGTTTTCCAAATGTTGGGTACAGTAATTGTTACTTGAGAAACTATTCCATTTACGATGTTCTCACTAGATTCAAACACTTGAAAATGACATTGTCTAAACATGGAGGCATAGGATATTTCAAAGGTCGTTACAGAATACTTTCTGGGAAAAATTTGAGAAACTTGGCTGTAACAGTGTAATTTTCTTCTCTTCATAGAATAGTTACGGGGTTCCCCAAAGACAATAAAATAATCCAGTGTTAGGCCGACCACTTTTTTGCAAATCTAAGGGCTGAATAATATTAGATTTAACTTATAAACTAATGTACTGCAGTACAGTGGCTATGGGGGAAATTTGGCTGGAGTACTCACTTGCAAGAGTCGTCATTCATAATCATAATGCTGAGTGATGGTGATGGTGATGCCGATGATGACCATTTACGCCAAATTTATTCTTATCCCTGCACTGCAGCCGTTCTTGCAGGCCGACCCATGTCCGACTTAGTCCGAATAACTTGGACTCAACAATTAAGTCACCCTTTTTATCGAAATTTGAAAATTGGAGGGCCGGGTCAACCGGCCCTCCAATTTTCGATAAAAAAGGGTGATTGTCGGGTCCAAGTTACTCGGATGCTCGGACTATTTCCGACTGACGCTTGTTGACAGTATCGGTCACACTGAATCATGCATGACGCCTCCCGTTTTGCTTTGATTTCTGCTGCGTGCTTCGCACGATACCTTGCCTGCTTATATTTCACAGATCTTCTTTTCGAAACAGGGGACAGAACTATCCGTCCTGCGGAACCCCGCCGAAGTTTCCGCTGTTCCTGATCCTTGTTTTACAGACTTCAACTTTTGAGTTTTACTTTTACTACTACTAGTTACACAGACCTACCTATGCAACTTTGCCACATGCGGGTCCGTCACACACAATAAGTATAGGGCCTACACGACAACGTACGTACATGTACACTGTACAGTATTACAGTATGTGTGTACTGTAGTGTACAGCACATGTAGCGCTATACAAACGTTTCTGCCCCCCCCCCCCACGGTCCCCGCGCGCGTGCACACATTTTGACCGTTCACGAATAGGAATACGGAAAGGCTAACTATATCCAGACAATAGAGGGCGGTAAGCATGGCTTTTTCGAAAAGGTCGTTTATAAACTACCTTTTTAAAATCGTACAAAATTCCCTTTTTTAGGAAAACTGAAGCATTCCAAGAGCTAAAACTTCACAGTGTGTCTCCTACTGGTATTTACTTCCACTTGAGTAAGTTACTTTAACAAAATTCGTCAGGTCGAAATTTGGATTCGTGCAAATGGTGTGTAGGGCCTTTAACCCTATGTTTCCTAAGCTATTTCGCTCCATGAAAATACTTCGGGTTCTTAGACCACCCCCATTGATCTCAGCAATGCACTGTCCGGTTAACTTATGCAATATTTGTTATTAATACAATGGTTTTTGGAGGCTTTTTTATACCTACTTTATAGGAGTAAAACATTTCTGGCTAGTCGATTTTAGTAAATAGATTTGTAATTGCAACAAACTACTCATTGAGCGCATCATGCAGTGACAGTTCGTAACCGGACACCGGAGGCTAAGAAATAGTTTAGTTGTAGTATCAAGTTGTTGTGACTGCCATTCAAAGGAGGCAGCAGCAGCGCTAGTACATGTCAGGAACGATCGATGTGTACTGATTTTGATACGCGTACGCGTGTATGTGACGGCCCATCTATGGCACTGTCCCGACTTACTCTCGTTTAGCAAAAACTCCACTCCCTTTGGTTTAACATGTTCAGTTTTCGATCAAAACAAGCTGGCTCAAAGTGTGCTTAGCAGATGAGCGAGTGTTCGGTTGGTCCTGACCTCTTCACCTCAGTCAGCTTGACTTTCGCCCTCCAAATTCTTCGAAATTTGGGGTCAGTAGGAAAAAGATGGATTGTCCATCTATAGTGGTGTTGCTGCAGCCTGCCACAATGCAGGTCGGTGGCATTTTTGCAAGCCTACGTCAATTTCTTCGACAAACTCAAGAAACCTATACAAGTCTGTGAAAGGCGTACAACGTCACACACACGGCAGATTGGGCTGCCACGTAGAAACGGGATGAGGTAACTGAGCTGATCTCCGGAGTCAACGTCACGCAAGTTTATGCCAATAAGTGGATGGGCGGAGCATAGTGGGCACCCCTAAAATACTTGTTTTTTGATTGCATAAACGCGGTAAAATCAAAGGGGAAATCGGCAAATACATGTTCGAATGGAATCACCTTATGCAAGGCTAGACACCAATCCATTTCTTCTACTGGTCCGACCTGTTCCTGCAGGACCAGTGAGTGCCTATTTCGTTCATGTTTTACTGGTCCAAACCCAAAATTGACTGGTCCGAAAACAATAATTACATTTAAAAAAGAACTGTGAGCTTAATTTGATGTTTGGTATTGTTGCGGTTGACCCCCCCCCCCGCCCACACACACACACACACACTGTACACACACTTATTTTCCTGATTTTACTGATTATTGTTTTTGCATAGCTGCGAACCATTCCTATTTGGGAGGAGCCATTCGGTAAAAAATCATCACATTTTACAAGCTCCTGATAACAGATTCCGGTCTTTGGCTTGAAATACACTATTCCTATGTAGTTTGCTCTGTGATTCCTCATTTTCAGCAGAAGTATTCCTAATTGTCTCTTTAACATGACTTGTTTGTCTAAAATTTAGTGGGCCTGACGTTTCGATCCTAGCAGGACCTTTCTCAAAGGCAGAGTGACAAGGACAAAACAGATACATGTACACGAAGGAAGGGGGGAGAGTGAATAGGACACGGATGAGAAACAAAGGACAAAGAGTGAAGCTGGTAGGGAGAGATCAAAGGGAAGGGCAGGGGGTAGGGTAGGGATTAATGAGAGGAGGGGGAAAGATCAAAGAGAAGGGCAAGGAGTGGGGTAGGGATTAGTGACAATAGGGGGAAAGATCAAAGAGAGAAGTGTGAAGGACTGAACACAAAAGAAGGATTATCAGAAAGCTGCATGGTGTTAGTCATTACCCTCCTGGATGTTGAGACCATGTGGTTGAATAGTCCGAAGACGCTTCATCCACATTTTCTCACGGCTAAGACGGACAGCATTATTACGGTGACCAAGTGATTCTATGCCCAGTACACTCATGTCTGATATCGAATGATCAGGGAGATTGAAGTGATACCCAACAGGGGTGTCCATTTTACCAGTTTTGATAGTAGACCTATGGCCATAGATTCGTTTTTTGAGGGTGTTTTTGGTCTCGCCAACATACTGAATATTACAAACTCTACAAGAGATGAGGTATATGATGTTTGAGGTAGTGCACGTGATAGAGCCATAGGTCGTGTGGGTAGTTCCAGAAGAATGTCCATTGAAAGAGACTATTTCCTTGACATGTGTCTTGCAAACAATGCATTTCGAGGTACACTTAAATGTACCAAATTTGGTTGGAGGTGAAGAGTCCAAAGGGGGAACCTCTGCTCGGACAATTAAGTCACGCAGGTTACGGGGGCGCCTGAAAGCCAAAACAGGCGAATTAGGAATGGCTTCAGCCAGACGATCCGAAGTGTGGAGAATATGGTGGTTTTCCTTAGTTATCTTCCTGAGAGGAGGAAGAGAGGGGTGGTAGGAAGTAACTAAGGGAACCTTGGGCTTGTCCTTGGGACCTGGTGGCTTTTGTTTTAGTGCCGAACTTCTGGGAATGGAATAGACTTTAGCAATGGAGTTCTTCACTTGGCGAGAACTATAGCCTCTAGCAACCAAGTTACTGGCCAATACACGTGTATGGCGGCGAAAGTCAGACTCATTGGAACATATACGCCTCAATTCGAGGGCCTGGCTGTAAGCTATACCAGTCTTACAGTGTCTAGGGTGACAACTGGAGGAATGGAGATATTGATGAGTGTCGGTGGGCTTAGAATACAAGTCAGTAGTGAGTGTATTGAGGTCTCTCCGGACGGTGACGTCCAGAAAGTGGGTATGTTGAAGAGACTGCTCCCATGTGAATTTGATGGTCCTATGGAAGGAATTGATGTGGTCAAAGAAAGCATTCAGGCTGCTACCGTCCCTAGTCCAAATGAAGAACACGTCATTTATGTATCTCCACCAAATCCAGGGACGGCATGGAGCCTCACTGAGCATGCGTTCCTCAAGGTCACCCATGAAGAGGCATGCAAAGGAAGGAGCCATGCGCGTGCCCATGGCAGTGCCATGCACTTGAAGATAGTGCTTGCCAAGAAAGGAGAAATTATTCTTGGCCAGCACTAACCTCATGAGGGTGGTTATGTCGGAGATTGGTGGAGAAGACTGTTTTCCTTTGGCCAGGGCCGAGGAGCAAGCCTGAATGCCCTCTTCCTGGGGGATGTTAGTGTACAGAGAGGAAACGTCAATAGTACCAATTATGGCAGTGGCAGGAATTTGATCCTTGACACTTTCCAACTTTCGCAGAAAATCGGGAGTGTCATGGACGTATGAGGGGATTTGGGGAACCAAGGGTTTGAGAAAAGAGTCAATGAAAAGAGATATGTGTTCCGTAGGTGAACCATTGCCAGAGATGATGGGTCTGCCTGGGTTGTTGGCCTTGTGAATTTTCGGGAGAAGGTAGAATCTGGCAGTTCTACAATTGATCGGTGATAGAAATCTGTGAGCTTTTTTACTCAAATGATCACGTGATCGCATGTCATCCAAAACTTCCTGAATTTGCTCTGAAAATTTGCCAGTGGGGTTAGAGTCCAGACATTTGTAGTGCTGGGGATTGTTGAGTTGGCGATTGGCTTCATCAATATATTTTTGGCGATCCATGATTACTACGGCTGACCCTTTATCTGCTGGCTTGATAATGATGTCACCGCGGGAACGTAGAGTGTTGAGAGCAAGACGTTCTTCCCTAGGGAGATTGTCGTGGGGCTTACGGGTAAGATGAGAGGAGTTGGAAACTTGAGAACTGACTGCTTGCACATACGTTTCAAGGGCTGGAACACGGTTCTTGGGGGGGACCCAGGTGCTTTTTACACGGAAAGGTTCTTCTTTACGGGAGCCAGAATCGAAGAAGAACTCAGTCAGACGAAGTCTGCGGTAATACTCAGTGAGATCTTGACTGAGCATTACTTGGTCAACTTTGGGGGGAGTAGGACAAAAGTTCAAGCCCTTGGAAAGTAACGTATGCTCTGCGTCAGTTAGAGAAGAAGAGGAAAGGTTGACAACAGTGTTAGTGGGGGGTAAAGGTGTAGACTGGGGACTGCGTCTGAAGCGGTTGTGTCTGCGTTGTTTGGCAACAAGGCCACCAATCTTCTTGTTTCTCCTGTCGGTGAGAACAGAATTGAGGTTAGAGAGACCTTTCTCAATCTCATCACTGAGATCCTTGTACTGGCTTTCAGAACAGCTGGAGCGTAGTTTTGAGTCCAGATTAGCAATGTCCTGGTGGACAGCCTGAAGGGTGATTTCACATTGCTCAGAGAGGACCTTGATGAGCTGAATGGAAGCACTATAAAGAATTTGATTCCATTTTTTCTGTAGGTTGGGGGAGAGTTTTCCAATTTGGGGGGTGTGAGATATCTGTAAGCCAGTAGGGATCAGGCGAGAGACTGAGAAAAAGTTGTAGTTGTCTTGATGGAAAGTGTACCGAAGAGCCTTTTCTTGCAGTTTCCTAAGTTGAAAGAAACAGTTAGGGTTGTTCATGTTAGTAAGAGCAAAAAACAAGAGACAAACACAGAACGCAGACTTACATACCAACGGACGGACAGACTTACATACACACGTAGACAGGTCAGCAAGGAGGATCACCACGAGGGGATACAGCAACATAAGGAATGACTTAAGGTGATATACAGAAATGTTGCAAACTGCTTACTGACTAAAATTACCAAAATGTAAATCTAAAATTTAGTGGGCCTGACGTTTCGATCCTAGCAGGACCTTTCTCAAAGGCAGAGTGACAAGGACAAAACAGATACATGTACACGAAGGAAGGGGGGAGAGTGAATAGGACACGGATGAGAAGCAGTTTGCAACATTTTTGTATATCACCTTATGACTTGTTTGTATTAAATGTGAAATAATTGGCATCTTTACGGTGATTGAAAAATCAAAACAATTATAAACATGTATTATTAAACAAAACAATGCTTGTTTGATTTACGCGCGAACTTAAACATTGGCTGCCGTAAACTGTAAACTAAAACAGTGAGACACGAGGTTTTTTGGCATTGGTCAAAGTTGGGATCAGACAGCCAATCAAAACAATTCTTACGCATTTTATCCGCAACGTTTTGCCCCCAGTCAGCCAATAAGATCAATTCTTACGCGCTATGTTTGCCCAGTCATCCAATCCCAAAAACATTCTTACGCGTCCTATGTATGCATTACAATGAGGGTATTTCAAAGAAAAAAGACACGAGTTGAAAGGAGTTTTGATGTAAGCACTTTAGACTCATCGAGATTTATACTGTGCTTGCCTGTCGGGCTAGCTGCTTGGAACATTGGTTGTCTGTCCAAAAAATGGTTGTCCCGGGACGTCGGGCTACTGGTTCTGTGATCCCCGAACACACGCTGAATTCAGTGCCATGTGTCCGCGTGCACACGCGCGTTCATTTTCCATGACATTGCTTCCGCTATAAACTGTACAACTCACGCGCGTACCGCGTTGGAGCTGGGCAAGCCACGGATGGCCGAGGGATGTCACGTCAACGGGGAAATAACTTTTCCAGGACATACGGAGTCCCTAAGGGGACAGACACAATGATTTTTGTTTTATTTAGTTCCCTCTTATTATTATTTCGTCCCCTCGAATTCTCCTTTCGTTCCCTCGAAATAATTTCGTTCCCACGAAATATTATTTCGTTCCCTCGATTGTCTTTCTCTCTTTCCTTTATCAGAATTGTTCGTTTTTTACTGGTCACGTCGAATCAGTAAATGTGGCCATTCCTGAAAATGTCCTGGCCCGACAATGCTTTCTACCGGGCCGATGCCAGTGTTTAGCCCTGCTTCATGACTTGACATAATCAAACAATTGCACATGCCCATTAATCAAATACAATTTATATGCAAATTTTGGGATAATTATAGAGGCCTTTTTAATCATTCATAATGAAGAATTTAGGCATTTCTGAGATATTTTCATTAATTTAACCTAGACAAGTATGAAAGCAAGAGAATACTGTGTCAATGTAGGATAATATTTTCCACATGCGGACTTATTAAGTTCTGATGGAATTTTACATTTACAGCTAAAACCTTTTGCCCTTCTTTTCCTCCTCTCGGGAAGATAACCAAGGAAAACCACCATATTCTCCACACTTCAGATCGTCTGGCTGATGCCATTCCAAATTCACCTGTTTTGGCTTTCAGGCGCCCTGTGACCTGCGTGACTCGTCCGAGCAGAGGTTCCCCCTTTGGACACTTCCCCTCCCACTAAATTTGGTACATTTAAGTGTACCTCGAAATGCATTGTTTGCAAGACACATGTCAAGGAAATAGACTCTTTCAATGGACATTCTTCTGGAACTACCCACACGACCTATGGCTCTATCACGTGCACTACCTCAAACATCATATACCTCATCTCATGTAGAGTTTGTAATGTTCAGTATGTTGTCGAGACCAAAAACACCCTCAAAAAACGTATCTATGGCCATATAGGTCTACAATCAAAACCGGTAAAATTGACACCCCTGTTGGGTATCACTTCAATCTCCCTGATCATTCGATATCAGATATGAGTGTACTGGGCACATAATCACTTGGTCACCGTAGTAATGCTGTCCGTCTTAGCCGTGAGAAAATGTGGATCAAGCGTCTTGGGACTATTCAACCACATGGTCTCAACATCCAGGAGGGTAATGACTAACACCATGCAGCTTTCTGATAATCCTTCTTTCGTGTTCACTCCTCCACACTTCTCTCTTTGATCTTCCCCCCTCTTCTCACTAATCCCTACACTACTCCCTGCCCTTCCCTTTGATCTCACCCTACCAGCTTTCCTCTTTGTCATTTGTTTCTCATCCGTGTCTTATTCACTCCCTTCCACCTTCCTTCTTGTATATTTTTTGTCACTCTGCCTTTGAGAAAGGTCCTGCTAGGATCGAAACGTCAGGCCCACTAAATTGGGAGATATCTTTTATTCATTAAGATTTTTCTAAAGTTTCCAAAATTAGTTTCTCTCAGAACTTTACAGAAGCATGAAATCAGTGCAACATCAATTCCTGAGCACGATTCATGAAGAAATGCAAGCCACTGTCTGGCAGTTTTAATTGTACGGAAATATATTCAGTGATGGGAAGTTTGAATGGCATGCGCCTACTATTTACATAAAACATGTCATAAATAGGCCTATGTCCAAAATGGACAAATTAGCTATCAAAATGCACGAAAGAAGTCAGGGAAAAGGTCGAGAAGCGAGAATTCGAAATTCCCAGCAGTCGGGATGAAGTAACAAACAGTATGGAGTGCAGATAGAATTAAACGCACATTAAAGCTAAAAGATATCATATAGCTGGTATGATTCTGCATACTGCTAATCACAGGCCATTGCCATGAAGAGCGCCCTCTTTAGGCCAGGACATATTTTGTAAGGAAACAAATAGAAGCCATTGCTGCCTGGCTGACCAATACAACGCCTACCAGGGATATAAACACCCTTGTTTCGATTCCACAAGCTGAAACAAGAATTGAATCACGTCAACTCTTTTGGGGTCAAATTTGATGTACAAGTCATAGGTTATTGAATTCTGAGCTGCCCATGAACCAGGGTTCAATGACCTTCCTACGGGCGGGCACGACCACTGATCTCCATACAAACTTGATGGCGCATTCCGTGAGGCACGGGTGACGCCAAGTTTGTTCAATCATTTCCATGATGCGCCTCAGTACGCAATAATGGACGAGGCAACGGTAGACCGTGGGAACATAGCAACCTTTTATATTTCCTCGTCTGTGCTAGCAGATGGATGTTTGCACGCAGCGAACATTCTTACAAAGCTGTTTTACTATTAGGGACATGGCGAATAAAATCCCTCTTATACTTAACTCGTACGTGCGAATGAATGTATGAAAGTCCCATGAATGCCCGACTGAACTCAAACTTACGATTTATAATTAATACAATCTCGTACACACAAGTTAAGTCACAGAGGTAGATATTTTTTCACCATGTCCCTAAGTACACAAATACCGCTTCTTAAAAAATCCCGACAATACAGTGAACAGCAATTACGGACGTCATGCTGTGCAATACAACGCGAAGCACATACAATACGTACATGTATGTTGCCTAAACGTGAACGAATAATGATTCACTAGGACAAGTCTACGACCGTCAGGAAAACGTGCGATTACAGGAAGGCACGGAGCATATGACAAACACTAGCATTGCCTGAATAGACGAACAGCATGCAGTGATTGTCTGATAAATATCGATGAGGAAATTTAAAATACCTGATATAATTACCTGTAATCTATTTCTTAAAACAAAACCGCAGGAAAGCAAGTCATTTCCATTCATTAATCGAAACTCGTTATTGCAATCGGAGGGTTTCTGCTTTACAGGATGTTGGTAAACCAAAGATCCAAGTCACTTTCACTTTTGTTTGGGTTTTATTGATGCACATGTCAAATCACAAAATGTCAATGTTTACTACTTCATTCATATCTTCACCTTCAATAAGTCTTCACAGCATCTTATAATTCGATCCCAGAATGACCTTAAGGTCGCTGAGAAAGGCTCGGGTAGATTCAAATGGTCCTTTAAAATTTGCGTCATTTCTGGCATGAACAATTTTGTAACAGTTTCTGTTCATTGAAATAATGGCGAAAAAACTATGACTGGACCGGGACTTGAACCCGAGACCTATGGTTGTGCGTACCAGCGCTCTTCCTATCTGAGCTATCAAGGCGTTATAGATGATGGCCTCCCGAATATTTTAGTCTTTGCCGGGGTGGGGCACCAGTCAGAAGCAATATAACCTTAACTGCCGTATAACTCCAGTTTCGGTTTATCTAATAAAATGTAGATAACTTGACGTTTCGATCCCAGCAGGACCTTTCCAATAGACAGATCTTCTCACTTTGAGCATCTAAACCACAGCCCCGGTACAATTTGCAATTTGCACTTTGGTCTAGGGGCTAATAAGTCAGTAAGAAGTTCACAACGTTTTTGCATATCACTTCAGTTTTGGATTACTTACAAATAGTTTTACATACAAATCAAATAGCTGGTCATAATTTTACGTATACAGATACTATATATAAGGCAACGTTTCTACCTCGATTCGGGATGTGTGTGGACGCTTCAAAAATCAAGGCATACCACAAGATAGGAGTTAGAAACTTGTTTTCACCTCTTTACCATTCGACATGTCGCAGAGTAGCAACATTTTGAAATTCTATGAGGTTTTGCCCTTGCTCGACATGATAAACACTAACAGTGCTTTGCCCAATGCCTTGTCATTCTTTTTCATCATGCATCGGGCAAAGCAAGCACTGAACATTCAGTGTTATCACATCGAGCAGGGCAAAACCTCATAGAATTACATTCTCCTCGACGCAAAACATCATGTTATAGGCCTATCTTGAAGATGCTGACACACACACACTTACAACATATTATCTCATATTCTTACATTGTGACATTTATCAGAGTGTGGGTGTGTATGGCTGTGAAAATAACTGATATGACTGGTTATTAGCGTGAAATGTATCTAGCATATC
The DNA here is from genome assembly GCA_949987565.1 of Luidia sarsii. NCBI lineage: Eukaryota > Metazoa > Echinodermata > Asteroidea > Paxillosida > Luidiidae > Luidia > Luidia sarsii. The sequence goes on from OX465122.1 coordinate 6,352,383, forward strand.
TCATAGCATGAATGGCACAAGACGGCCAATCTGTTTGGACGTCGCTGTCTGGTCATACAGTCAGTCGCAGCAACGTACCAACTATTCTCTTACATCGAAAACCACGAATGCAAGTGCTATTTATGGCTTTGTAAAGGAGATAATTATATAGGCCATGGGTATACAGTGGCTATTTAAAGTAGGCCCACAGTTTTACATAAAACACGAAATGTGAGATTATGTGAACTGTCATCAGATCGACAAATATCAAAATTTCTTTCAACTGCTCCGATATCGCATACCGGTACTCTACCATCGAGTTTTATATTCTACTACTGTTTTGTGATTATTGATGATCTTAGGAAGTCTGGCGATGAAATGATCACACAAAGTAAAGAATTGCTTTCGGTGTACAAAAACATGTACACTTTGTAATCTATGTGAACTAGCCTAGCTATAAAAATAACCGGGGAACAATTCATGCTTCATGCGCTATCCAAACGTGAATAACACAACGACTGCGCAAACAATAACAAAGGCAGGATATATCTGAAACACGGTCCATGGACATTGCATAAAAACCCATAGGCAAAATCCTTCACATTCATGAACAAGCCCTGACGTGAAGTAATACACAAAAATAATGCCCACTCACATGCATAATTGGAATGTAAATCTCATGAGTTTAGAGAGCCTAAGGTTCCGATCCTAGAAGGACCGTTCTCGAAGCCAGAATGTCTTCAATAAAAGTCCTGCCGAGATAGAAACCAAGGGTCCTCTATATTTTCTTTTCTTTTTGGGGTGTGATACATTTTGTTACAGCTTTCAAGAGGTTAAACCAAAATCAATAAATGCACGTGTACCTTGACTGAGAATGACGAGCAAGACCAAGGACGACACACTGATTCCACGCAGACAAGCCATGGTGGATTCCAACCGTAGTCCCTCCAGCATTCACAATGAAGATATCCCCACAATGCTCCCTGACTACGTGCAGTAGGGGAGTCATTGAGGGATATACCGAGAAACTTCACAGGAACTCGGAAACTGGCAGTGCCCTTGATCTTATGACTGACTGCGCAGAATTGCTCGAGCACGTGACTTAAAATAATTTGAAGACCACGGACGGTCAAAATGCAACCAATTACGACACAGAACCTCAGTGTACAATCCGTTAAGAGCGCGTGCATGAGAGGACAATGCAAAATGTGATAAGGTGGGGGCAACGGATTTTGCTAAAAATTGGTGGGTAGGGTTTCATGAGTAGCCTTCAGGTTGTATACCATTTTGTAGGCCGATCTCATCTTCCTATCCAAACAAAAATGGTGTCAAAGTGTACCTTTTAGGTAAAAAATGCATGCTTTTGATAACTTGGGGTGCAACAGTTTCAATATCGCAGTGTCATATTGAAAAGTAGTACCGGTAGAGTATTGGAATGTCCAGGGTTTTAAGTTGATATCTTACCTTAACCTGCAAAAATAAAGAAAGAAAATATTGAAGAAGCAGAGGCCAATCTTTTGCATCATATTACTTGAGTAGCTGTAGTGTCTTTAGTGCAGGTCTTTGAACAAGGACACCTTATGATGGTCTCCTGGGAGCGGCAATACAATTGCTGACAGGTGATTTTAATACAAATTTGTTTCAGCTCTAGTTTTTAAGTAGCAATTTTGATTGCTTGTTTTGCACAGCCTTTTCAACACATTGCAAATTAAAATTATCTCCATCACCATTCAGTAACATCATTGTGATGGTCCGTAGTACTCTGATGCCATGGGAAATTACAAATCTCCAGCAAAGACAAAAACAGACAAGTATCCTAGGAACAAATAAATCGTCTTAGTCTTTTAGTGTACAGGTACCTCAAGCAATGCCACAGTGAGACATTGTATTGCATTTTGTAACAATGCAAGGAAAGTACCATCTTATTCTACTTCTTACTCTATCCGTTAAATAGAAATGAGTCAGGGAATTCGTTCCATTGATCCAGTAATTGCAAGATTAAGGTATCATATAAGAAGAAAGCCTAGGCAACTTATCCATTCAATAGTAAATATTCCTAAAAAGTCATACAGCAGTCGCACAGACCTGCATATTCCATTTCTCCAACTCCAGTTACGAGTGTGCATCAAGAGTGGACCCACCCAATCAAATTCATAAAGCCTAAAAATATACATACAATACATATATATATATATGTATGATAATTATATGTGTGTACTATCATATACCCACATTGAAGATGTCTGCATCTATTCTTACCCGACTAGTAATCACATTTTGTCGAAATTTGGTGACCATCAGCCCTGCACTATTCAAGTTACGGCTTACTATTTGAATTACTATTTTAGACGGAAGAGCTGATACATGATAGATATCTGCAGATCTTGTCTGTGGAGTATTCCTCTGTATTCCATCTTTCTTTTAAATTAAGTATAAGTCGACAATCAACGATGATGTTTAAGGGCACATATAAGCGGATGTATTTTTTTCAGAAAATAGTCAATGCCAGTACTCAATCACTGTGCGATTATGGATCGAACTACTCTATCATGTGATATCGTACCAGGTGGGGGTTCATTGACCAAGATACGAAGTTCGCTGACCTTATTGAGTGTTCAAGAGTGTGCATGGTATTCTTGCGAACATTGTACTTGGAGTGTATGTACAAATAAGTACACTGTACTGTGTAGGCCTACTTCCTTGTTTAATTGTCACTCGGCTCTAGCAGCGATGAAGGTCAACTGAAAACCCCCAAATTGAATATTCGAATTTGCCATTAAATATTATGTTCATTGGTACATTATAATCCATGATCATATTTGAAATTAATCAAAATCATGCTCGTAGTTATTCATGGCGCTGTTCTTAACGGGTTTGGGTTGTTTTTCTTTTGAAATGACCGTATACATGTAGTCCTCTACACTTACATATCGGGTAGTTCCCTAACGCGTTCAGTGCGCAATGCTCTTTTTCGAGTGCGGCACGTCTTCTTTCTAAACCAAAACACGTGAGGAGTGGCTGGCCGAGAAGTCTATTCACCATCATGATCCGATGAAATCGCAGTCGATAACAAGGATAGATATTCCGAAACTAGTTTTCCGATGGCAACAAAGGTGAACGAGGTGCGAAACTATAATGTATGAGCCCGAATGATCCTCATAAGAGCAAGCTTCAACACAGGCTATGTATGCAACTTCACTCAGCGGACTGTTTGTATAATGAACGTACAATGAAACACTTCCCCCTTGAAATCGGTTGAAGACTGGATTCGTTAGAGGCCCGCTTTAAAGGACAGGTTGTCCTCTCATGACGTCACAAAAACCGCCTGTTCCCCTTTTAACTTCGATGTTATTGTTACCCAAAATGCATTGCAGTTGACCTTTAACCCTGTGTACTTTCGCTGAATACTGGAAGCCTCGGAAACAGAAGTTCCGATGAATTTGACACATTTGCATGCAGATAAACTTTCATGTGCTGAATCGGATTCCATGAATGGTTTTAATCAAATAATTTAAACACATTTTTGGAATAATTAGCTCATTATTTACGCATAATGAATATTTCATGCATTTTTGCGATGTTTTCATTCTTTCAAGTATAAAAAACATGAGGAAACTGTCACAAAAATAGGATAAGGTTTCCAAGATGAGAAATCTTTCAGTTCTGATTTAATATCTTCCCTGTTATAGCAAAAAAAAGCACTTTGTCTTTTTTCATTTTATTGCCTGTTTTATTGTTTTTATTTATGGTTTTTATTGTTTCCAAATTTTAAGAATTATACAGACTATTTTTAGAACTTGGTAACAGCCAGGTATGCTATATAAAAGACACATTCGCAGCGGATGTTCATCTGAAATGTAACATTTTATTGTGTCGAATATAAACTTGTAACGTGTGCTACAACTTTTACTACCTTTTTGCTCGAACTTTGTTTGTATAATAATCAAAAACTATTTACACATTTTAAGGCATTTTCCTTTAAAAATCGCTTCGAAATGATTTCTCACTGTGGAAACGTAAGAACGACTCTTTTTACTGACCTAACGTAAAGATTTTTTTCTGAAAAAAGATGTCCAAAGGTAACGACGTAAATATTAAGCTATTTCTCCGGTCACACGTATAAATTAGGGCATTTGATCACGGGTATAGAATGACAAGGGTTTTTACTTAGTGTCGGGTAATTTGTCGACGTATAATATAAGTCATATTATGACAAGGAAACACATTATGCATGAAACAGGGAAGGATATGCAAGGCAAGTTCAGTCCGGGTCGTAGTGTTTGAGGACACGAGTCGATTGTCACCACCATCGCTAGTGTACTGCGAATAATGCAAGTAACCCAAAGAACAATATAATATAAAAGAACAACTCAAGCCTTTCAATAGGTTCCTTGCCTGAAGACTTGTTGTGGTAGAACCCACAACTAAACTGTGTTTAGCCATGGCAGAACGCGTGTACATGGTTAAGTAGTACACGGACGTCATTTCGTAATGTGAGTGGAGTATCCGCGCTCAAAGGGCTCGTAAAAATGTTAAAAGAAATGAATACTGATTTTTATCTTCGATTCTTACAAAAATAACGTTTCAATTATAAGCATACACATATTTGGCGATTAAGATCTGAATATACATGTGCACAAAAGAATACTGCGGAATTCAGAAAACTAACAGGAATAATGGTCTTCTATAAGCGAAATTAATATTCATGGTCTGCTTTGGATATTCATATCTCGGTTATTAAATATTGAGTGCTCGAATTACAGACGGTCCCTTCCCCGTTTCTCGAAACGGGTCCCAGTGTTTTGTTTACTGCATGTGTCAAACGGTCAAATAAGTTGAACATTGAGGAGAAAATGAACAAGATGTAGAAACTGAACGCATACAAATACTCAAGATGGAATGGTAATGGTTGGCAGTTATAAGCTGATTGGGTTTGCACATGCTAAGCGAAGATAATATACATACAATGTACTTTTTACATCATGGTCATTGTATACAGAGCCTATGCATTATATATGCATGAGCTCAGCAGTTACATTTTCTTACATGACCCGGAAAATGCTGGAAGTAGTCTATAATATAAACAATCGTGGTATTAAAATGAAAATAAAGAAAGTTGATTTGACTTTTCAGGCTACAGGTTGCGAACCCGTCACCTTTCACAAACAAGCCCTTGTTCGATGTAATGACTGGTACCTTCCTTGTCCAAACCAGTCCACCCATTGAATCCAATATGGCGCTCAAAGTAATGGACACAATTAGGGGGTTATATTACAATCTATTGTATATTGCATGGTACAATGTGCGCAAGACTAGTTCAAGAAGAGCTCAATAAAGAAAGGTGCCTACGTTCCTGGCAGAATTGGGTCGACCAGGGGAGGGGGAGACGGGTTACAAGACTCAAATGGCATGCCGTTACTGGCTTGTTCAGAATTTCCGCTGTTATTATTGTTGTAGTTGTTTTCAAAGGCACCAATGACGTAATGGGTTGGCCGCATATGTACATAACCATCTCTTTGTTTTGGTTTACGAAACGGAAAGAGGTTAATAATGCATAGGCCACATAACCATGTACATACCATGTCTACGACATAAGGCTAGAGCTGAGGCGTGCTTCAAAAAACGCATTCGGGCGAAATGTACGTACACTTTAAGAATATTTCTGCAGAAATACAATATAAAAATATATATGTATAAATTTGTAATTCTTTCACGAGTTAAAAATTTGTTCAAGGCCAAATTGGAGGTGACAGAAACGACATATTGACGCTGAAAATTAGAATGGCGAGGGATTTGGAGATAAACCACAAAAACCATCCCTGTCAGAAAACACATTTCTGTATTCCGCTTTCTGTTTCGTGGTATCTATTTTAGGGTTTAACAGTGAAGCCGACGAAGCAAAGCAATCTCATGACAATGAGATAACAAGGGCACATATCAACTTCTCTTAATGTTCATCGGCTGAAACCTAGAATGGGTGAAATTATACTCGAAATGTGATAATCTACGGTCCCATCGATATCACTGGATATAATACTGTACACAGTCATGCTCATTGCAGTGTATGGAAAATTGTCCCTATTTCAACACACGTCCAGTGATTCGATGAGGTTTTTATAATTATTATTTCACACTTGGATCATATCAACAAAGAGTAAACGCTACCCCACGTATGCATCTATGGGCAGCTCTGTCGATTTGTATGACACGCTTCGGGTTTTCACAATACTTAAATGTTTTTAACCATGTTCAGCATTTCAACGTTCACTGATACCTCATAAATTTCGAGGGGCTGACGTGTTGATCATATCCACCCGTCGCCTTTTCAAGGGTAGAACTTCCCTAGAAACTTTCATTTGCAATTAGTTGACTAGATCAAGCGGGCCATTGAGGTTTTGTCTGTTTTGGTTTACAAAACGGGAAGAGGTTTATAATGCATAGGCCACAGTGTAACCCACAATTCTGACTTGGTCTTATTTGGTCGACGGCCAAATTGGGGAAAGGGTAATGGTAGAAGCGTGCACTGGAAGAATACAGGATCCAGCCAGATTTCGTCTACGGGAGCTGCCATAGGGAGGGGGGGGGGATTAGAAGGCCACACGAATATAGTTCTGTCTGTCAATAGCGTCCAGTCATCCAATATAGGCCTTTCTTAATATTCATGCAGTTTATATGCATTGAGTCTAAAACGAGCCTATAGGCGCTAGATTTTTCAAAATGGCGGTAAATTCAAGGGACCTTAGATAACGTTCGGTTTTCTGGAAGAAAATGTTAAGAAAACATAAAAAAAAACCCAGCTAGGATCAACAATTATCATGGAAATCTAGCGCCCACAGTCTCGCTTTCAGTTCGATGCATACAATTTGCATAAATATCAAGAAAGGCCTATACTCATGCAACGTTTGATAAAGGCTTGGCGCGCTATGGTACCGTGGTAATATGACTATTGGTAGTCAATGCTGTGTTCTGTCACCAGGTTGGGGTAGACAAAGGGTTGGCCCTGTCCACAAATTGTACCCAGTCACATGGTGTGGGTATACATAGGGATGGTGTGCGATGACCCTGTCTACAGATTAAATCCAATCGCATGGTATGTGTGGACATATTCTTAGCGCGTGATATACCAGTGTGATAGAACAGTAGAGGGCCAGTTGGGCTCTTCTACTCACAGTGATTCCTTATACTCCTCTGCAAAATTACAAAACAGCGCAAGGGGCAGGAAGATTGACTGAGCAGGAAGAGAGCTATTTACATCAACACAGAGGAAAATACAAGTTAAAAAAAAAGGTACAATCTGACTTGTAACCACTTTGTGCTCTACCTCTGAATTCGGAGCGCTGGTGGTGTTGCTACACGCTGGACCTCTGAATCCCGGCACCACTATCGGACACGTTTTAAACAAAGACTCTCCCACCTACTACAACACAAACGCCACACAGACGTCCGCTTGTGCCAGGCCGGAGTCCCTTGTACACAAAGTGTACTTTCACGTATCTGTTTCACGGATGTTCATTTTTCCTGATTGTTGAGCGAGTTCTGAAAATGGGGCAATATTTAAAAACCCGCGTGGTGAACATGGACACTGAAAAGTGGCTTGAAGCGAAGAGGTGAATGTCACGGACATGACCCGTGGTGGTTGTCAAAACCAAGCCCACCATCAATCCACATGCCTGCTACATCTTGAAATTCTTATTTTTTGAAAAAATACAATATTCTATTTTGTGTGATTAAAAAAAGAGAGAAGAATTTCACTGTTCACAAACTGCCCTGCATTAACCATTGCTTTTTTGACCTGTGATGTTGTTCCAAACACGAACATCTCTGGTGGTGGAAATATGTTTCACGTTTGTTTTCTGCTCTTAAAGAAAAGGGACATGCCTAATTCAATTGGACATTTGAGTTGAGTCAGATTCTGCTTTTTAGTATCAAATGACGCTGATTGAGATAAAGAGGGTGATGTACATGCCACATATTTGAGTATTTCAGCACATGGACAAATGAGACTGACACTTGGGAGAAGTAGAAAAGTACACCATTGTTGTGACCAGTTTCTCACGTGACCTTATTTTCTCTTGTTAAAAGTGATTTCCTACATGTGTATGGCAAAGAGGCTATCATAGATCCTTTCATAAACGTTGATCCTTCCATCTGTACCACTAGATTAGACCTGATTTGTTTCTATTTGGAGAGGCAACAACAGATTAGAGTTCACTCACTAACTGCTTCCTTTCACTGTGAACATGATTAAAAATTGTTTGATCATTCCAAAAAAGGTTTTCTCAGACTGCTCTCAGTGGTGTCAGACTAACTGTAAATTGCATATCAAAATCTGAGATCAGTTTGTGGAATTGTTACTGATAAAAATAGCTATCACAACTATGTGTTCTTGGTCAACAGTGGACTGGAGTCTGCTACATCAGTGGTTGGCTAGACAGGGGTCTTAACCTGAATGACATGAATGACTGGACTGGGTCCACTGGTCCAGTGCCCGTTGGTCTACATGTAAGTTTGGTTCATGGAGTCTGCCAGACCAATGCCTGGACTGGGTCCACTGGTCCAGTGCCCATTGGTCTAGTTTGGTTCATGGAGTCTGCCAGACCAATGCCTAAATGACTGGACTGGGTCCTCTGGTCCAGTGCCCATTGGTCTAGTTTGGTTCATGGAGTCTGCCAGACCAATGCCTAAATGACTGGACTGGGTCCACTGGTCCAGTACCCATTGGTCTAAGCTTGGTTCATGAAGTCTGCCAGACCAATGCCTAAATGACTGGACTGGGTCCACTGGTCCAGTGCCCATTGGTCTAGTTTGGTTCATGGAGTCTGCCAGACCAATGCCTAAATGACTGGACTGTGTCCACTGGTCCAGTGCCCATTGGTCTAGTTTGGTTCATGGAGTCTGCCAGACCAATGCCTAAATGACTGGACTGGGTCCACTGGTCCAGTGCCCATTGGTCTAGTTTGGTTCATGGAGTCTGCTAGACCAATGCCTAAATGACTGGACTGGGTCCACTGGTCCAGTACCCATTGGTCTAAGTTTGGTTCATGAAGTCTGCCAGACCAATGCCTAAATGACCGGACTGGGTCCACTGGTCCAGTGCCCATTGGTCTAGTTTGGTTCATGGAGTCTGCTAGACCAATGCCTAAATGACTGGACTGGGTCCACTGGTCCAGTACCCATTGGTCTAAGTTTGGTTCATGAAGTCTGCCAGACCAATGCCTAAATGACTGGACTGGGTCCACTGGTCCAGTGCCCATTGGTCTAGTTTGGTTCATGGAGTCTGCTAGACCAATGCCTAAATGACTGGACTGGGTCCACTGGTCCAGTGCCCATTGGTCTAGTTTGGTTCATGGAGTCTGCCAGACCAATGCCTGAATTACTGGACTGGGTCCACTGGTCCAGTGCCCATTGGTCTAGTTTGGTTCATGGAGTCTGCCAGACCAATGCCTAAATGACTGGACTGGGTCCATTGTTTCTCACTGCACAAAGGTCAGGCTATGCATATATTTGAATGCCGAGCCCCCAGCTTCAAAATGTATTATTTCTCCTTTGTTCCCTAAAAAACAAAAAAACAAAAAACAAAGACACCCCTCTGGGTTTAATGGAGGATGCCTTCAGTGATGCCGTTGATAGGCCTTGGCCCAGGCTCTGGAGTGTAGGTGAAGGTGAGACCCGTTGGGTAAATAATGCCATCGTTGCGGACTAACGTGACAGGGACTTGGGTGGGTCGACGCACCCACCTCCACTCACCGCGGAATGCTGAGATATCAGGCACCACACACAGCATGTACTCAGCGCACCTACACAGGGGATTCAAACATTAAAGACATCAAAGTAATAGCAATCATAGCCCTTAGTTATCAATGAGACAGGTCTCTCTCAAAGATGCTCAGATATACGACACAAGGCACCTAAAACAATAGTGCTGTAAACTGCTTACTGAGTTCAAGGGAGAGTACACCATTTGCAAAGTGCCTAATTTCCGGACATTCCAAATTTGCAAAATTACTCATCTTATAAAATTTGTAACGGTATCAGACATTCTGTGATATTTTAGTGTTTGAAAACCAGCCATTTTCGAGAAAAGAGGAAATCTGTTGATTTTCCAACAATGGCTGCATTGACTGTGCCATTGTTGGAACAAAGAGTTCCTGTTACAAATACCGCCCCATTTTATCTGAAAAAAAAAGAGTTAGCATTGAATTTCATTTTCACTGTTTTTCTCATGCGAAACCTTAAGCAGATGTGTTATTTTATGTATAAACTCTGAGTTAGGAAGAGTGGGAGCGATCCTTTGACCTTTGCAAATGGTGTACCTTTCCTTTAAATGCCTAAAATGCAAATCTAATAAACTGAACTTTTTGATCCTAGCAGGACCATTCTCAAAGACAGCCCTGGGCTGGATTTCACAAAGCCTTCCGATGCATTGCAACTCAACGTACGATGGATAGCCCACTGTCAGTTGTAATACACCGTACGGTTTGTGTGCATCGCTCATTGTCTTTTGATTAATTGTAGGCTACGATGAGTTGAAATCAACAGCTGCCTTTGGGGAAGTTCCTGCTAGGACCGAAAAGTCTTTAGGGTTGTCAGTTTTCGGTTCATCTTGTAATTGTAACCGTTTTATATTATGGTTACGATTAACTGAAAACAAACAAAACCAAAGACAAATCTGACTAGACAATCCAAACCACAGCACTGCCCTGATCTGCCTGAAGAGCAGGCAGATCAGTGTGCTGTGCACGGTCTTCACTTACATCAAACAATCAAGGGCTTCACTCTATGCAAAGCGTGTTTCAGCCACTTATGGTACATAAAATGCCACTATCATACAACCCATGGCAGGCTGTGCTTCTGTTTGGGGAAACATTGCTTTGATAGGTCCTATGTTGTCTGAAGTTTGTAATAATTGTAATGCTTTCTTAAGGTTGTATATTCGGACATGTCAGGATCAATTGTATATATCCACTCGAAGGCAAGCCAGGAAGGACAGCAAAAACGCCCTACACACCAAGGAAGTAAGTAAATGTACATAACAAACATAATTGTTTGGGTTGCTTGTAAACCCTGGGTAAAGGGATTTCCTGTGTCATGCTTACTTGTGTTTTACAAAACATCACTCTCAGTCACAGAGACCATTTCAGGAAATCTATATCTAAACTTTTCTTTTGTGTTTGAGGGGAAACATTTTTCAACCGGATAGGACATGCGGCACTAAAAATCTTCCTTTGAAATTTGGACAAAAGTGATGACTGGTGAGCCAGCTTCAGAGTGCGCAATGGGCTTGTCCATCCCACCATCCCTCCATCCCTCCCTCATCCCCTCATCTCTCAATCCCTCCCTCCATCCATCCCTCCATCCCTCAATCCTGCCATCCCTCCATCCAATCATCCCTCCATCCAATCATCCCTCCATACATCCCTCCCTACATCCAATCATCCCTCCATCCAATCATCCCTCCCTACATCCAATCATCCCTCCATCCAATCATCCCTCCATACATCCCTCCCTCCATCCAATCATCCCTCCATCCAATCATCCCTCCACCCAATCATCCCTCCATACATCCCTCCCTACATCCAATCACCCCTCCATCCAATCATCCCTCCATACATCCCTCCCTACATCCAATCATCCCTCCATCTAATCATCCCTCCATACATCCCTTTCTACATCCAATCAACCCTCCATCCAATCATCCATCCATCCAATCATCCCTCCATCCAATCATCCCTCCATCCAATCATCCCTCCATCCAATCATCCCTCCATCCAATCATCCCTCCATCCAATCATCCCTCCATCCAATCATCCCTCCATCCATCTCTCCCTACATCCAATCATCCCTCCATCCAATCATCCATCCCTCCCTCCCTCCCTCCATCCCCCATCCCTACATCCAATCATCCCTCCATCCAATCATCCATCCCTCCCTCCCTCCCTCCACCCCCATCCCTCCATCCAATCATCCCTCCATCCCCATCCCTCCATCCTTCCATCCAATCATCCCTCCATCCCTCCATCCCACCATCCCTCCCTCGCTCCATCCCCCCATCCCTCCATCCAATCATCCCTCCATCCAATCATCCCTCCACCCCCATCCCTCCATCCAATCATCCCTCCATCCAATCATCCCTTCATCCCACCATCCCTCCATCCTTCCATCCCACCATCCCTCCCTCCCTCCATCCCTCCATCCAATCATCCCACCATCCCTTCCTCCCTCCATCCCCCATCCATCACCCCATCCCTCCCTCCATCCAATCACCCATCCATCCCTCCATCCCTCCCTCCATCCATCCATTCATCCCTCCATCCCTCCCTCCATCCATCCATTCATCCTGTCTCACCTGTACATGGTCTCTGCCTCCACGTCACCAAACCACACCTTCAGGTTAGGGGTGAAGTTCTCGCCGGTCAGTTCCAGCATGGCCACGTCCCCGCCCCCATTCAGCTGGAGGTCAATGACAACAGGCACAGGGGTGACAGGAGCCTTGACCGGTCCCATGCCCTCATAGAAGCTGTACTCAGCCTTGTCCGTGCTGATGATGGTCCATGAGGCTCCGTCATTAATGATCTCCTTGTCTGTCTCCTTAGGGCAAGGTGTAGCCTGTGGGGAGGAGGAGAAAGAAAGGGTCATTCAGACACCGTACTAAAAGTGGTCTATCTTCGGTTTAAACTGAAAAGGGTCTATCTAGTTGTGTCTGAACGGTCTACATAGACTGTTTTGGGTACTACAAACGGTCTATCTTAGACCGCCGAGGAGGGGTGGACTAGACTACGAAGACCGGTCTACGTAGACCGGTCTCATAACCACATCCGGTTTAGGCAGGCGCATTACATAACCGGTGATTTATGTCACTGCCCAAACCGCGTCAATTAAGGGAAGTTGGGATTCAGGGTCAAGCAACGTGTGTGACCTCTTAGTACTGGTCAGAGATAGACCGTTTTCGGTTGAACTCAGTGAGTATGAACGCAAGGGGTTTGCAATGAAATGTTTACCGCCCGCTGAGACCGCAAATGATAAACCTTTTTCGGTCTCCGTAGTATGGTGTCTGAACATAGCCGATGTATACAATAGGGCTGCTCTCACCACGAAAATAATTAAAAACCCCTTTGATTTTTGGTCCACACAGGCCAAAAAACTGCGTAGCAGAAAATTGTGAGCCGATTGTGGTTAGCAGTTGTGGTCAAATAGTGGGTGTGTCCTTGAGGTTGGCCCACTCAGGGAGACATATGAACAAGCACGGCACTTCATGTCAAACAGAGCATGAGCGGTGCATTGTGGGATTAAAAAATCACCACGTCGCAAATAAACACGATTATTTGAAAAAGTTTCACTCTTAGAGGAGTCCCAATCACGATTCAAATCCAACTAATAATCACATTTATTGTGTCCACACACCCCCAATAAATGGAGTTTGAATCGCGATCCAAATAACCGCGTTTATTTAGTGAAGTGGGAACGGCCCTACTAGTCTTTTTGTATCATTCTAGTCACTTGGGATGACGTTTATTGCTCTCAGTATCAGTATGAGTTTCAGTTTGTTTTCCAGCTATCTAGACAAGTAATAGATGAGAGGATGGGCTAATGGATAAACAATAACAGGATGGGTCTCAAGAAAGTAAAGCTTGTAGATCAGAGGTCTCTCAGATTGAGTACTTAAACATTACTGCCAATGACATCTAAATAATAATACCAAGATGTTCTGATACATCTAAGAACAAATTAAATGAAACAAGTGAATCTAGCATTATACGAAAATACAGATATTATTATAAATGTTATTGAGGCGCATATGTTCCAATGAGTCTGACTTTCGCCGCCATACACGTGTATTGGCCAGTAACTTGGTTGCTAGAGGCTATAGTTCTCGCCAAGTGAAGAACTCCATTGCTAAAGTCTATTCCATTCCCAGAAGTTCGGCACTAAAACAAAAGCCAGCAGGTCCCAAGGACAAGCCCAAGGTTCCCTTAGTTACTTCCTACCACCCTTCTCTTCCTTCTCTCAGGAAGATAACTAAGGAAAACCACCATATTCTCCACACTTCAGATCGTCTGGCTGAAGCCATTCCTAATTCGCCTGTTTTGGTTTTCAGGCGCCCCTGTAACCTGCGTGACTTAATCGTCCGAGCAGAGGTTCCCCCTTTGGACTCTTCACCTCCAACCAAATTTGGTACATTTAAGTGTACCTCAAAATGCATTGTTTGGAAGACACATGTCAAGGAAATAGACTCTTTCAATGGACATTCTTCTGGAACTACCCACACGACCTATGGCTCTATCACGTGCACTACCTCAAACATCATAAACCTCTTCTCTTGTAGAGTATGTAATATTCAGTATGTTGGCGAGACCAAAAACACCCTCAAAAAACAGATCTATGGCCATAGGTCTACTATCAAAACCGGTAAAATGGACACCTCTGTTGGGTATCACTTCAATCTCCCTGATCATTCGATATCAGATATGAGTGTACTGGGCATAGAATCACTCGGTCACCGTAGTAATGCTGTCCGTCTTAGCCGTGAGAAAATGTGGATGAAGCGTCTTTGGACTATTCAACCATATGGTCTCAACATCCAGGAGGGTAATGACTAACACCATGCAGCTTTCTGATAATCCTTCTTTTGTGTTCAGTCCTTCACACTTCTCTTTGATCTTTCCCCCTCTTGTCACTAATCCCTACCCTACTCCTTGCCCTTCTCTTTGATCTTTCCCCCTCCTCTGACTAATCCCTACCCTACCCCTTGCCCTTCCCTTTGATCTCTCCCTACCAGCTTCACTCTTTGTCCTTTGTTTCTCATCCATGTCCTATTCACTCTCCCCCTTCCTTCGTGTACATGTACGTGTATCTGTTTTGTCCTTGTCACTCTGCCTTTGAGAAAGGTCCTGCTAGGATCGAAACGTCAGGCCCACTAAATTTTAAGATAATAAATGTGAATGTTATGTTATAATAAATGTTAATGTTAAGTATGAAGGGAAGAATAAGCAAAGAGTTTTTGGATTTCCATGTATCCATGGTAACACATGGCGTGAAAAAAGGCAGGACAAGACAGAAGCTTGCTTTCACGAAGACCATTCGGACTCATACTTGGGTAATGTGTTCTCGTCTGTGGCCATAGGAAAACTACCGACAGAATCTCTATCCTTGTTATCGACTGAAAATTCATAGGATTCTAAAGAAAAAGATTGTGGAAAGATGTCTCTGCCAACAAATTACAAATTTTTTCACAGAGAAAAAGACTGGTGCCGTGCTAAAAAAAAACCACGTGCATTTCCTACTGAATGCGTCAGGGAACCTCTTCGACTATGTAAGTGTATACGGCCTTCGAGGTGAGAGAAAATATCTGCGTTCATCCCATGACGTAAAGAACAGCGTCATAATTTTAATTAATTAAAAAAGGCATCTAATAAGCCTGAAACACCAAAATTAGGTTTGATTATAGTGTACCAATGAACATATTTAATGTCAAATTAGGATTCTCTAGTTTTTGCACTTCAGTTGCCCTTTATCATCCTTGAGGAAATCGGTCGTAAACCCTGGGTAAATGACCGAGGCCTTACGACCAAGCCAAAACAATTCCAAGAAAACTGTTTTTCTTTTTTTCAAACTGACTTCCTCTGTGTATTTTGCTGTCCTTTCTGGCTTGCCCACGACTGGATATACAGTATCCAAATAATCCTGACATACAGTGAGTACATGGCACAATTACATGTACCGGGGGGGGGGGGGGGGTATGTCCAGTTTTACGGCCTTTAAAAAGCATTAAAATGATCACAAACTCTTAAAAAGACAAAAAAATGCCTTTCAAAGCAACACTCCCACCAAGATAAGTGAAACTGTCTCAACACAGCAAGATAGTCTTGGGAAATTCAACTTTGTATAGAGCCAACTCCCCCCCCCCCCCTGTGGCTGAATTGTTATTGTGTTAATAAATTGTTGTGATGGACTATTAATCCAATAACGGCACAGTAAGCGTCCAAGATTTTCCTCCAAAAAGAATATCCTAGATTAGGGGCCTAACGTTTGATCAGACTTGACAGTTTGCATGTTAGAAATACTAAGTGGAAGGTTTGCGGTAACACCATGTAGCCGGTAACTCACTTTTCAGAGCCACATCAGTTCTTGAAAGAGAAGTGCTACATGTACATATGGTGTTACCGCAAACCTTCCACTTACATTCACGTTTGGCTAGTTGAACAAATTGACAGTTGTGTGGAATGCAACCATTTCCAGGACAACCAATCCAAGTGAATTCTTCCCCACACTAGGAGTTGGCTTCCTGTTCTTTTGTTGAGTTTTGTTGTTGGGGAGGTAGTTTGTGGCTTATGGCCATGAAACTGCAAAACTCATTGCCTCTCATCACCCTTCCTTTTGTGTACATGTACAGTAGCTAGAAATCCAGGCCCCACTTCCCTGGATGTCTTGGCAAAAGCCAAACTGTATACATTGTTATACAAATTGATACTTTAAACAATGAAGCTGTCAATCATCCTTCTTGAAGCAGGCTCTGTCAGTTTTTTTTGTATCCTGCCAGGTAACTTCTGGTCAATTGTTTTTGTTTAAT
This sequence comes from Luidia sarsii, assembly GCA_949987565.1. Taxonomy (NCBI): domain Eukaryota; kingdom Metazoa; phylum Echinodermata; class Asteroidea; order Paxillosida; family Luidiidae; genus Luidia; species Luidia sarsii. Next base: position 6,368,929 of record OX465122.1, read on the forward strand.
TTGGAAGGTTTGGACTATTATTTTACTCAGTCTAAATTTACTTTCCAGAAAGACTTTAATACACATTTTGTTCAACAGTTCAAGGGAGTTGAAATGTACAGTCAAATCTGGATACTTTGAACTCCATGGGAATGGATGAAAAGTTTGAGTTAACTCCCGGATTTGAATTATTGAAAAGTAATAATCTGTTTGTTGTTCACGCCTACACACTTCAGTGCACACATAGCCTTACTGGCTCTATGGCAGTTGGCCTGCATGCTATGATGAACACCAAACAGTTTTTATTTACCTATTACAAGTCCAACAGTGCACATTTGCCTCAACCATCATTGTTGTTAGACATGTTTTTATTTAGCTTTTTTAATGCCCATGTACATTAAACGATACACATTAAACCAATGAGGTTATATATATCTGTGTGGTAAGAATTCATCCATTTGGTTTGTTTGATCGGCATGATTATCATATGTGTGCACCTAGAAGGCTGGTCGGCCATCTTTAATTTCTAACTGTGTCCAAATGAATCTGCTAAGGCTCCAGTTTGCAAGTGGATCTACAGTTCTAAGCCTTAAGCTAGCGGCTACATACCATCCCCATACAAGTGTGTAACACATTTGGACACTGCCAACATTTGGTCACAATAATCTGCTGGCTACAGTTTGGCCACTGTTAGCACGCTGCCGGTAATGCCCACTCAGGGGAAGTTGACGTGACAATACGATAGCGTGTGAACATGCTCAACTCATCAAAAAAAAAAAAATGTGCATGACAATAATGTCTCATGTTGAAGGCAAGCATTCTGTTTATCCATCATTCTTCAGTGTACTTTTTGTATCAAACTGGCCTGACCAAAGTTATTGATAAGCGGCTTCAGCGATGCTGACCATTCCATTTACGGATCATTTATTGTGTATAAAGGTCTACCGGTACTCTTTTGTCGGGAGAAAGTAAGAGTTTCAGGGAAACGGAGGTTTGACTTAAACCAGATTTGGCTTGTCAAGATTTTACTGTATGGACTTTCGGGGTGACTTGAACATGACAATATGTGCAGAACTTAAACAGTAGAGGGAGACATCAGCAGCACCATACAGTAACATACCGGCCAAGTAGTGGTGAACAACGACCACGACACTGGCTCCCTTGTACATTAACAGCTAGCTTGGCTGTGTACCACGTTTGGAGTAGCCTTTAGTCAAGGTACACATGGCTACCCAGACTCAATACACAACCCAGTTGCTGGCACAAAACAAGAGGTCAAGCGCCTGTAACATGACTTTATCACTCGTGTATGGGTGCTGCAGGACACTGTGTGTGTCTTCATGTGCGCCTTAAATAAAGACTAAGTTCAAAGCCTCTCCAAACTCCCCAACATTGGTTTCCATCCCACGGCAACCCCATGCCTTGTTTGTCATTGGGGCGCACTACATACTGGCAGATTTGTGGTGGGGCTTGCCACGACTAAGGAGCTATGGTAGGATGAAGAAAGGCTACTAGGCATCAACGCATGCGTGTGAAGTATAGTATGGAAATGATGCATAGTGAATGTGTACATATGTATGTACTGTACATACACAAAATGATCCATGAAAATACTGTATTTATTTTCACTGTGCTGTTTTCGGAATAGTGTTTGCGTGCAGGGATTTTCCGCACAGATTGTCCATGATGTAGGCATCAAAGCAAACGGGCACACTGGCCAAAGTTGGCCTTGACAAGTGTATTACTTGAAGGAGAATTGCGGCCAAGTAGGAAGGCCATGCAGGAAGGCCATGCAGGAATTGGCCATGCAGGAATTGGCCATGCAGGAAGGCCATGCAGGAAGGCCATGCAGGAAGGCCATGCAGGAATTGGCCATGCAGGAATTGGCCATGCAGGAATTGGCCATGCAGGAATTGGCCATGCAGGAATTGGCCATGCAGGAATTAGCCATGCAGGAAGGCCATGCAGGAATTGGCCATGCAGGAAGGCCATGCAGGAATTGGCCATGCAGGAAGGCCATGCAGGAATTGGCCATGCAGGAAGGCCATGCAGGAATTAGCCATGCAGGAAGGCCATGCAGGAATTGGCCATGCAGGAATTGGCCATGCAGGAAGGCCATGCAGGAAGGCCATGCAGGAAGGCCATGCAGGAAGGCCATGCAGGAAGGCCATGCAGGAAGGCCATGCAGGAATTGGCCATGCAGGAAGGCCATGCAGGAAGGCCATGCAGGAATTGGCCATACAGGAAGGCCATGCAGGAAGGCCATGCAGGAATTGGCCATGCAGGAAGGCCATGCAGGAAGGCCATGCAGGAATTGGCCATGCAGGAAGGCCATGCAGGAAGGCCATGCAGGAAGGCCATGCAGGAATTGGCCATGCAGGAATTGGCCATGCAGGAAGGCCATGCAGGAATTGGCCATGCAGGAATTGGCCATGCAGGAATTGGCCATGCAGGAATTGGCCATGCAGGAATTGGCCATGCAGGAATTGGCCATGCAGGAATTGGCCATGCAGGAATTGGCCATGCAGGAATTGGCCATGCAGGAATTGGCCATGCAGGAAGGCCATGCAGGAAGGCCATGCAGGAAGGCCATGCAGGAATTGGCCATGCAGGAATTGGCCATGCAGGAAGGCCATACAGGAATTGGCCATGCAGGAATTGGCCATGCAGGAATTGGCCATGCAGGAATTGGCCATGCAGGAATTGGCCATGCAGGAAGGCCATGCAGGAATTGGCCATGCAGGAAGGCCATGCAGGAAGGCCATGCAGGAAGGCCATGCAGGAATTGGCCATGCAGGAATTGGCCATGCAGGAAGGCCATGCAGGAATTGGCCATGCAGGAATTGGCCATGCAGGAATTGGCCATGCAGGAATTTGCCATGCAGGAATTGGCCATGCAGGAATTGGCCATGCAGGAATTGGCCATGCAGGAATTGGCCATGCAGGAATTGGCCATGCAGGAAGGCCATGCAGGAATTGGCCATGCAGGAATTGGCCATGCAGGAATTGGCCATGCAGGAATTGGCCATGCAGGAAGGCCATACAGGAATTGGCCATGCAGGAAGGCCATGCAGCAATTAGCCGTGGTGGCCGCTGGAAAGATACAGACCAGCCTTGGTTGCAGTTAGACCAATAATACTGCAGTCTGGGATAAACTTGAATACACATTTAACCTGGTAGAGAATTTAAAGTTCTCTGGAGCCGTGTCATAGGTCGGGTGAGAGGGGTCGGAGGTCACTGACCTGGAACTGGATGATCCGCTCCTGGGAGAGGCAGAGGTACATGCGCTCTGTGTCCTTCATGTAGAATGCGCACTTGTGGAGTTGTGAGACAGGATCGTCGGCGTCTAGCAGGGAGGTCTGCTTGTCTACCTTGCGGATGATCTGAGATGGATATCAAGAGAAATCAAATGGTGCTATGACTGGTCTTAGCAACCTCAACAGCACTGCTAAGGGGTGACTGAACCTTTCTAATTGTCTGAAGATATTCAAGGTTGAATGTCTTAAGGTAAAGGGATTAAAAGATACAAAGGAATACCCTGAATTTATCAGGGGAGAGAAGGAGAGGGAGAGGGAGAGGGAGAGGGAGAGGGTGAGGGAGAGGGAGAGGGAGAGGGAGAGGGAGAGGGAGAGGGAGAGGGAGAGGGAGAGGGAGAGGGAGAGGGAGAGGGAGAGGGAGAGGGAGAGGGAGAGGGAGAGGGAGAGGGAGAGGGAGAGGGAGAGGGAGAGGGAGAGGGAGAGGGAGAGGGAGAGGGAGAGGGAGAGGGAGAGGGAGAGGGAGAGGGAGAGGGAGAGGGAGAGGGAGAGGGAGAGGGAGAGGGAGAGGGAGAGGGAGAGGGAGAGGGAGAGGGAGAGGGAGAGGGAGAGGGAGAGGGAGAGGGAGAGGGAGAGGGAGAGGGAGAGGGAGAGGGAGAGGGAGAGGGAGAGAGGGAGAGGGAGAGGGAGAGGGAGAGGGAGAGGGAGAGGGAGAGGGAGAGGGAGAGGGAGAGGGAGAGGGAGAGGGAGAGGGAGAGGGAGAGGGAGGGAGAGGGAGAGGGAAAGGGACGGGGACAGGGAGAGGGAGAGGGAGAGGGAGAGGGAGAAGGAGAGGGAGAGGGAGAGGGAGGGAGAGGGAGAGGGAGAGGGAGAGGGAGAGGGAGAGGGAGAGGGAGAGGGAGAGGGAGAGGGAGAGGAAGAGAGGAAGAGAGGGAGAGGGAGAGGGAGAAGGAGAGGGAAAGGGAGAGGGACAGGGAGAGGGAGAGGGAGAGGGAGACCGCGTTTACACTTGATCCCGCAATGGAGGATCAGATCCTGCGGTCGCGACCCAGCGGGGGGGATCTGATCCATGCCGCGTTTACACTTGATCCTGATCCCGCAGTGATCGCGCGTGGAGCAGCGGAACTGCACTCCAAAGGTTATTTCGAGAAGGTCAGTGATCATGCGCAGTAGAACGCAAGTCCGGCCATGACGCGCGAAAACCGGTACGGACACACTGTACTGTTGAGTGTACAGTACATGATCAGTGTACAGCCTACAGGTTTACGTATACATGTACACAGTAACGTACACTGCCTTCGGTTGGATTTTCGTTCGGTTGCTCTCAAGATGAAAGATGTGTTTCAGTTTCTACTGATATTTCTGCCGTTTGTAATGTTTCGTGAAAGTTTGTGAAAATGATGGTGTTTCTCATTCAGTGATACCGCCTCTCTGTTGACCCGTGGAACGAAAAATGAAAACATTTTAGGACCACATGCCGTGTTCTTTGCTATATTCCAGGGGGGTAGTCAATTTAACCATAAAGCAAGAACCTTGCAATATGCGTCGACTGGGTTGGGCTAATATAGCAGGCCATAAGATCGGAAGGTGCTCTCATGGAAGGAGACTAGGGACACTTCGCAGCTCCCATGGTGTCGCAAAGTCGCCCACGGATTGCCTCGTTGGACATCGCGGTGCAAATTTGTAGGCTGCTATTGCACGCTGAATTCTTTCGACAAAAAAACCAAACAAACTGACACAGCAGAAAAACGAATGAAGACCAACAAAATCGACAGTTTGAAAACGGCGTTCGAAAGACGTGAGCTCAGAGCAGCAGTATCAAGTGTGACTGTACAGAGTTGTAGCGTGGTAGGCTGGAGAGACACGCTTTGACGGGTACCAGCTTTTCAATGAAAAGGCAGACACAGCCGTGTGCCCACAGTTTTGGTACCAGCGTAACGTTGTTTATTTGAATCAGCTGTTGATGTGCAGTAGATTGTGCAATAAACTATGGTACAAATATGGACATTTCGCGCGCTTGGCCATGCTTGCACCGGATGTTGTCACTGTACATTGCGGGATCTGATCCTGAACCGCGTTTACACTCAAACCTTGATCCCGCACGCGGGATCAGACCCGGATCTGATCGTTCCCGAGAGGTGGATCAGATCCCGGGATCTGATCCTGATCGCCCCCGCGTTTACACTTGTCTTTGATCCCGCGTTGATCGCGCGTTGATCCCGCGTGCGGGATCAAGTGTAAACGCGGTCGGAGAGGGAGAGGGAGAGGGAGAGGGAGAGGGAGAGGGAGCAATAATCCAACATTACTGCTTTTAATGCATGGTTTCTGACGACCCACTCCTTACATGTACATATCTCTTTGTATTGAGACAACTTTTACACTTACCAATCTGGGAAGTGCCATGCCTGTCACTATATCCACTAGCTTGACCGTTGAGCCATAGTGGATGTAGCCATCTCGGACCGTAAACTCTTCACTCTCCGACTCTTCATCATCTACTACAAGTGGGAAAACAAACAAAATCAAGAAATAAATACATGAGTATCAACACATCTGCACCAGAAAGCGGGAGTCGCGGGTTGGAATCCCGCCCGAGCTGCCTGAAATGTTTTCATCAGGCTTCGGGCAAAGCACTGAGCACTCAGTGTTTATCACGTCGAGCAGGGCAAACCCTCATTGAATTACATTTTCCCTGACGCAAAA